>CM060943.1:368539298-371039298 GCA_030765085.1 Allium cepa | reverse complement strand
TTATTTCAAAGGGTTATTCACTGTCAAAAACGTGAATAAAATTTCATTTATAGGTTTCAACAATTTACTTATCAAAATAAGTTGTTTGCGAATTTATAAACATTTCTATTTATTTATAAAAACTTCCTTTTTATAAATTCTTTTATTAACCTATTCCAGTTTATAACTCAATTATAAACTAAAAGTTCATATTATAAGTTAAATACTTATAAAACAATTACTTTACAAAAATCGTTCCTTTGAACTTCATAATTATAAATCTTATAACTTATAAGATTCAATTATTTATCCAAAATCATTATTTTAATAACTTAATAAATTTTATAAACCTACTGCTTATAAAATTCCATTTATAACTTCACCGTATAAAATTCTATAAATTCCATTCAATTATGAAATTCATTTTCACTTCATTCAAACACTTATAAAAACTCGTTTTATAATATCAATATTTCAATTTATAAATATCCATTTATAAATCTCTTAATATAAATCAATTTATATTATCCTTTTAAAACGTCTTTAATCTCCTTTATTATTTCACCATTTTGATTCATAAAATAATTAAATTTTATAAATCCTATATTTAAACTTTTCACAATAAATTCTAAAATCCCGATTAAACTATTTTATAAAATCGTTAGCATCATATTCTCAAAAATTAGTTTTTAACTATATTTCTTAAAAATCATAATTTTTTATAACTTAAAAAAAAAATTATAACGTTTATTTATTTATAATGGATCAATTCCAAAAATATAGTATATTTTCAAAAAATCACTTTATAAATCATTTTAAAATTCCAAAACTTGGTCCAATGATGCTACATACCAAATAGTCAATCACGACAACAACGATATCATATATCAATATGAACATCCATCAAATATCAAAATATCTGAAATAAATTAAAAACTGTTGAGGAATCCAGTTGGATCCCTCCAACCTGTTTTCCTGCATCCACAAACATTAGCACAATACCAATTTCGCTCCAGTACGAAATTATCGCGGTATATGTTCTTATTAAATATTATCCGCTTAACAACGGCGTAATAGGCTCTCATTCGCTAAACAAATAAATGCGGGAAATCAATAACTCCAATATATACATATGCCAATATATATATATTGCTACTATATATAATACCAATTTCACTGTTTATGAAATATTCGCGGTATATGTTTTTAATAAATAACATCCGCTTACTAACGGCGTATAATGTCTATTTTAACAATCAATAGATATCAATCAACATTCAAACATGCATTCAAATATTTTAAATCTAACTATTTAAAATAAAATCGAAACTGATTCGATTGAGTGAGAAGTTCTCACCTTGATTTTATTTCCGTTTTAGCGATTTATTTCGAATAAAATTAAACGGACGTTTAATTTTATCCAAAATTCTCACTAACTCCAAACGACTCCAAACCAACTCCATCGCGTTGTGCTCGTCCATACGATTCCAACGCAACTGGTTTCGCGCGTTTTCGACCTCGTATGAAAAAGTTATGAATTTTTAAAGATCGTACACGATTTTATATAAATAATTACAACTTTAATATATATTTTCAAACCCACAATCTGATCTCAGCCGTCCATATCAAAACCCTAGAATCCTGGCCCTTGCTCCCATCTCCTTTTTCCTGTAACCGTGCACGATGGTTAGAACCCATAGCCGCCGTTCCTTTGCCAATTTCCATGACAAATAGAAGCATCTTCACGTCGATAAGAGAGCGTCATTGTCTTCGCCTTCGCGAGAGCTACCCACGGCCAGGAAACGAGGGAACTCGGCCTCCCCTATTCCTCAATTTACGCGCGTGAACCTGGCCGAACGCAGCCACCAAGCACCCTCCCCGTCTCATCGATCTCCATCATACCCGTATGGATGTGAAGCCCTCTCAGCGCTCTACAACATTGTAGTTAAATATTTCTCGAATCGATGTGTGGATGGGAAGAGATTGAAGAAAGAAATTTGGTGCGTTTCTGGCCTTTGATACAAAAGAGGCGGCTATGGTTTTATTAGGTTTTTTTTTTTATTTATGAAGAGGATGGTGGGCTATTTATAGAAAAAATTCGAACACTATTCATCCGGAAATTCCGAACTCCGATTTACGCGCCATAACCAGCGTTTCTAGGGTTTACCCCGCGTTCCGGACACTATGGAACAGGTTTCGGAAGCTAATTCGGAAGTATGTGCGAGTTATGGCTATAAACGCTCAATTTGAATTAAACCGATTTAAGCGATTTTTTAGGCGTTTTAATTCGTATCGGACAAACGGTAAATCCAATTGACTTGAAATTTGAAACCTTACAATAATATCACATTACGGATCCGATGAAACTGGTTTCGTCGAAATCCGAGACTTTTTGAAAAATGGCTATTTTGACTCGCCAAATTTAAATTTAAAATAAATCGATGCGTTTCGAGCTGCCACGATCAAACGATAACTCCGATTGACACGAAAATTGAAATCCGGTAATAACTAACTATTACGGATCCAATGGAACTGGTTTCATTCAATTCTGAGACTGTTCAAAAATTGACTATTTTCACTAGTCGATTTAAATATTAAAATATTCAATTTTCACAATTTAACTCTTAATTCGATTTTAAAAGTTCTAAAATATCATTCTAACTCCCATATGATAAAATAAAATTTTACAAATCATTTTCAATCATATTTAACTCAATTTTCCATTATTCCATAATTTCACATATTAAATTATCGATTAAATTATTCAATTAAATCCAATAATTCAAATAAAAATTTATTTGACTAATAAATTCACTTATTAATATTTAAAATTAATTAAATATTCAAATTTTAATTTCTAAAAATTCTGAGTCGTTACAAAATATCCATTTCAAAACCATATAAATATGATATCATTTCCTTTTAAAACCCGAATTAATACGATATCATTTTATTCCAATATATATACTTTCCAAAATCATAGGGTTTTCAAAGTAAATATTTAGAGGTCAAAACTCTTGAATATAAAATTTCAAATTATACTACCTTGAAAATCATAACTTTGAAACAAGTTTCCATCTCTTAAATGGTCAAATATTAGATTACTTTTATAAAACAAAGTAGCTTCTTTACATTTCACAAATCAATTCCAAATATCGATTTAAACTTCCAAATACCATTTTAATTCTTATGTTTCAAAGCTTTAAATATTTCACCATTTCAAAAACAACTCATTTGACAAACCCATATATATCAAATTCAATTACTTATTATTTAGACTTGAAATTTTTACTTAATGAATTCAATATAATCTAAGTAAAACCTTTATCTTCACATAACTGGATATTCTTTCAATTAATTATATATTCATTTAAATCAACCTGATATTCATTTAAATCACTCTACACAAAATCAAGTTGTAAATCATATCCTTTAAAAATTCTAACTTTTTATTAAATTCCAATTTAACTTAATATTCATCTTCAACCTTATTCTCTTTTAATTCATTAAAACTCTAGAATTTAAATTTCAAATAAATGCTTGATCTCAAAAAATCAAACTTTATTTTATACTTCAAATCCATTTTATACAAAGTTTAAAACCCGGAATTTACTATATATAAATAACCTTTATTAATAACCAAATCAATATCTCATAAACCATATATATATAACTTTACAAAACGATAGAAAAACATTTCAAAAATAATTTTATATATTTACCGCGGTGCCTGTATATAATTTTCTATCCTATGGTCAAGTGATACGGATGTTTATCATTTCAATCCGCAATTTAAAAAAAAATGCGGTTATATATCATTTCAAACCGCAATCCCGAATGAATGAAATCCATAGCAACTTGCAACTAATAAGATTAATCATCCATTCATCCATCAAATCGTACATCCATTTATCACAGTCATCATCCAATTTCAAACAATCATCAATACATAACAGGTGATAAATAATGGTATTAATTATCAGTTTATACTCAAAATAAATTTAATAACTGTTAATTGGCAGTTTATATGCAAAAATAAACGTAAATTTAACTGGCAGTTAATATGCAATTAAATAAATTCTAACTGTCAAATTTATGCAATAAATAAAATTAATTAACAGTTATATATGAATGCGATTTATCAGAGATAATGAATAAAACATGCCAAACAGTCATAAATAAATTTCTACTCATATCTAAAATTAATTTAACAAACACAAGAAATTCTAGAAGTTGTGAGTGGGTTAAAACACTCACCTTTTGAATTTAAATCGAATTTAAAATCAATTTATACTCAAAAATTCGACGTTCTCCGAATTGGTCCAAACCAGCGTCAACAGATCTGGAATTTAATTACGATCCTAACAAAAAAAATCTCGCGTGCATCGGACTACGTATGAGAAAGTTATTCGAAAATTTCCATTGAAACAAAAATTAAATAAAACAAAATAAACAAGTATACCCCATCACCATGCCACGTCACAGGCCACGTCCTTCTTCTCAAATTCGAGCACGCTACAGCACCAATCAAAAAAAACGGACAGTACCAACAGATTACGCTCTTCGAGAATTATGACATATAATTTTTCTGGAATTTTTAGAGGAGTTTGAAATATATATATATTTTTTTTTTTTTTTTATTTTGGACTGCAATTGGATCTAGAAATTTTGCAGCCATTGGAAGAGAAGAAGTTGAAGAAAAGAACACACAGAGAGAAATTAAGATAGATGGAGGCTAGGGTTTACACAGCCTATAAATAGACAAAGTGAAATATGATAGGTGGGCACGAATCATTAATGCGCAAAACGGTTGTTGGCCCACCAGAATATTTTATATTAATTGGATACGTTACGGATTAGTAAATAAATTAATTTCTTCCTCAGACATTTACATTGAATTTTAAACGTATTTACAAATGTAATTTTAGATGCTTCATTTATAAGTTTCAATATAAATTCACAATTTCATTAAATTCCAAATTCATAGATAAGTTTCCATTTTCAACTAAATTTCTAAATTACCGTAATAATTATCTTAGATTTTTATTCATTCTCAATAGATTTAACTATTGTAAATTGGCTAAGTTTTCATACTATAAAAATCCACATTTCTATGTATATATACATTTGAATTCCCTACTAAAATATTTTATTTATATTTCGCAATTACTTCCAATCCATTTTTTTTGGCATCGCACTGTTACTTAAATAAATAGCCTATACCAACACAAATTATAATTAATTTGAAAACGGGTTACCAAATTTTGGATTTTATTAATAATTATTATTTATTACTTCATTGTTTATTCAAATTTAGACAATTTAAGATGATTCTTAAATGCTGAGTACATTATTAACTTCAGCGTAAAACTTCAATTTTATTTTATCTACAAATTATAAATTAACTTTGCAGAAATCCTTTAGTTGACCTTTCATTTAATTATCCTATCTATTGGTATCCCATAGATGGGAATTCCTAAAACATCTCCGAATTCCAACTTTAATTTCAATCACATAAAATGTTCTATTCAGTTTCCCATAAATTCAATAAATTCAAATTATCATGTTCTAAATCCAAATGAATTCATATATCCTGCCTTCCATTCTTTTAATCTAACTATTTATCATTAATTTGAATAAAGTTTACGTTATTTCCACCTATAAGCTACAAATAACAACGAATGTTGCATTTGATTTAGATTCTAAATAAATTGATGGGTAATAATTAATAATTCACATTATTGCCCGATTTATTCCCATTCATGCTTAAATTACCACCAAACAATCATTAAATTTACCTATCTTTTATTGATTCCATAAAATCTATTTGCCCTGAGTTGGTTACTGCATTTATCAAATTCCAATTTCGCAATCACCTTAAATATATAAATTGGTATTGCATTAACATTTAAATTTATTAGCTTATGTCAACACTATTAACATTAATTGCAACGTATTACCAATTTTAGTCACTATCCTAACTACTAACTCATATTAACCTACATTATTCCCAAGAATTTCATTGGTTTTTCTTATGTTAAATTTATCAACCATATTAATTAAGGTTTTTTTTAAAAACAATTAATAAAATTCCCTTTAATATATACAACTTAGCAATCTATTAAGCATGGTATTATATTTCACGTAAATGTACATTTAATTACATTTATTACAATGTTATCCAAATAAATTGAATGATCTAAGTATATAACTCCTAATATCCACCCATCTTGCCTTAATCCCAAATAACATACAAATTAAACTACCCTTAATTTCAATTAACCCTATCAATACTTTTTATATTCCAAACAAATAAATTAATAATAGGTTAATTGAATCAGATTTACAATCCAACTTTAATTATTTGAAAATTTTGTCAGTTTGGAACACTTGGTAAATTCAGAATCCTTTAACAACTTCCTACATTAATTTATTTTTGAATAATCCCAAAATTTTCAATATTAAAGTACAAGTCCAATTTATCAAAAATTAAAACTTAAATTTCATGGAATTTATTTATTTAGGTTTAGACCCCGTTATTCACTAAAATTGGTTGGCATTTATTTCATTCGCCTCTTTAATTGCACGTAAATTTCTCATAAATACACCTAAAATTTCATTTAATTCCAACTGCTTCCTAATTTCCATTTCTACGTCTTAACACACTCTATATTAAACTTCTAGACATTGTATTACTTATCATATTAATGTAACCTTTATTTAGTGTATTAACATTTATTTCAATTCAAATTCTATCAACCAATTAAACATGTAACCTATTACTATTGCTTACAAATCAAAATATTGCACCCATTGTTGTCTTCTGAATGGAATTAGTCTTTATTTCAAAACTTATCTAAATTTACATTGAGACCATATTTAATCCTCTTTGATAATATTAATCCTCAATTTATTAAATCGAATCAATATATCTTACATAACATGTTTTACGCATAAATTTTTAATTAATATTATTTCAACTTATTCCCCATATTCTCAATAATTACCTAACATAA
The DNA here is from genome assembly GCA_030765085.1 of Allium cepa. Lineage (NCBI taxonomy): Eukaryota > Viridiplantae > Streptophyta > Magnoliopsida > Asparagales > Amaryllidaceae > Allium > Allium cepa. Next base: position 371,032,303 of record CM060943.1, on the reverse strand, counting down.
ATCTACGCTTATTTTATTCTACGTTCACACTTCCGTTACTCTCAAATCAATAAGTAACGTTCATATAAATAAATGTTATGTCAGTTTCCTATTTATTGCGATATTTTTATTTATTTATTACTGCATAATTTTACTTATTTTCTTCCCATCACTTTAAAATTAATCGTTAAAGTAAGCTTATCAATACGCATCAAATTATTTACCAAATTAAAAGGTTTTGATTTTTTTTAACAAATTAATTGACAGATTAATTAGGTAATGTATACGAATTGTTATTATACCCATAAATTTACACTTAACTAATTAAATGCCTTACCTATATTCTCTATCTTCCCATTATATTCAGGTACAATACTTACACCAATTTTTATTGAAAAATTTATTCATATTACAAACAAAGGCTTAAATTACCATTGTTAAATTAGCGTTCAATATATATTTATCACCTTTTATTATTTCTACTAAATTTTTATTACAAAATTCTATTAAATAAATTAAATCGTCGAAATTTACGGGTCGTTACAAATCCAATATTGAAATCCGTCAAATATTAAACAATTAAATTGTTTAAATTTAATATTTGGAATTTATTGAATAATTGAATAGCGGGAATTGAATAACTGTTTTAATGAAAATGGTTGTACTATAATTTGAATTTGTTAAATTTCATAAGTTCGTTTTGAATATTTCAAAAGATAGTGATTTAAGAATAATCAAATTTGTTTAAATTTAATATTACAAATGTTTGAATAATTAAATTCCGAATTTGATATGATTATTTTGATATTGAAATTTAATATATGAAAATAGAGTGAATAATTGAGATTTGATTTAATATGATTCAAATTGGTTTCCAAACTGAGTGAATAATTGAGATTTGATTTAATATGATTCAAATTGGTTTCCAAAGTGAATGTAAGTTATATCGGGATTATAAAAGAGTTAATGAGATTTTTAAAATTGGAATTTATTGGATAATAGAATAATGGGTTTAATATGATCAAAAATGATTTGCAAAATTTTATTTTATCTTATTAAAGTTAGAATGATGTTGTAGAACTTTTAAAATCGAATTAAAAGTAAATTTGTGAAAATTGAATATTTTAATATTTAATTGACGAGTTAAAATAGCCATTTTTCAAACAGTCTCGGATTTTGACGAAATCAGTTTCATCGAATCCATAGCGTGATATTATTGTAAGGTTTCAAATTTCAAGTCAATCAGATTTACCGTTTGTCCGGGGCAAGCCAAAACACATAGAAATCGGTTTAATCGATTTAATTTAAAATCGATCGTTTATTTCCGTAACTCGCACATACGATCGAATTAGCTTCCGAGCCTGTTCCATTGTGTCCGCAACGCGGGATAAAGCCTAGAAATGCTGTTCACCGCGCGTAAATCGGAGTTCGGAAAATCCGGAATGAAAAGTGTTCGTCAGAATTTCCATATAAGCACGATATTCACAATTTGCAAAAGAAAACGAAACCTAACCCTAAAACTAAAGCCAGCCGCCACTTATACTATTAAGGGACGAAATTCTATCTCCTTCCTCCTCTGATTTCTTCAAATCCATTAATCGAATCAAAAAATTTCCAATTAGAGAATTGTAGACAACGATGAGAACTACATATCCAACGGCTATGATTGGATATAGTTGAGTGGATTAATGGCCAAGAGGGGCGAAACATGGTCAGTTCGCACACGTTTTTCTCGTGCCTAGGGAGGCCGAGTCGCATCATGTTGGAGCCGAAGGTGTCTCGAGTAAAGAGCTACAAGATGGTGGTGTTTGATCGGGTCGAAGTTCATCAAAATTAGGTGCGAAAATTGGATTGATGATGGCGGCATGGGTTTTTCGAACGGGCCTGGGAGTTTTCACGCGTACGTGAGGAAGGAAGCTCGTGCGGTCTTGATCTGTAGACTTGAAATAAACGGCCAGAGATGAGATTAGGTTTAATAATAAAAGAAATTGTTAATTGATAATATATTAAAGATTGTATAATGTTTAAAAAGCTGTATCTCTTTCATACGAGGTCCGTTTTGGACGAAACGAATTGCGTTGCAATCGTTTTGTTGAGCACTACGCTATGGAATTGGATTGGAGTCGTTTGGAGCTAGTGAAAATTTCGGGTAAAATTAAACGCTCGTTTAATTTTATTCGAAATAAAACGCTGGAACTACATTGAAATCAAGGTGAGTGTTTATAATGCTCACAACGTACTGAATATCTTTATGCTAGTTAAATTTAATATTATAAAGTGATATGAATTTTATTTGTCGTTGTTTGATAAAATTTAATTGTCATATAGATTGTCATTTGAATTAACCGTTAAAAATTTAATTGACAGTTAAATTGAAATTAAAATTGAATTGCGATTAAATTACCTGACATTGATAACTATGAAATTATCATGAATTGTATTGTCTATTGGATGACGTATTTCGATGGATGCTATTGGTTGATATTTAAATGTTTGGATGTTATTTGCTTATATATATCCTGTTATGCATACATATGACACTGTGATTTGATTTAAGTGATATATATTCATCCCTGACATTTAATTGAAATAACTGATCACTTGGCCATAGGATAGAAAATTATATACGGACACCGGATTGGCTAAATTAATAAATTTTAAAATCATCGATTTGGAATTTATTTAAATGTTTTGATTTAAAAGTTATAAATAGAAATCAATTTATAGAAATCGAATTTATCGAAAATTGAGTTTGGAAGGTTGAAATAAATTTTGGTTAAAGGAAATTGTTAAATAATTTAAGTTGAGACTTTGAGATTAAAAATCGGGATATGATTGAATTTCGAAAATTTATTCGTTTTAAAGATTGAACATTATTTCGAGTTTTGAGTATTACTAAGTAAAAGTGACATAGAAATGATATTTTGAAATTGATCTTGAAATTGAATAATATTTGAAATTTGGATTTAAATTTGAATATTGAAGGATAATTTTATTAAGTGTTATAAATTGATATTTTGAAAATCAAGCTCTAAATCGATATAAATCGAAATTGAATTAATTGAAGGTGAATGTAAAATTGAATTAATTTGAATTCAAAGTTGACATTGATTTGAATTGAAATCGAAATCGAACCGGTAGAATGGAAATTGAAATTGATTTGAATTGGGATGTTATAATTGAAATGGACTGGTTTTGAAGCTGTTTTATTTTGTTTTCCAAATTACTCTGTTATATAAACCATTTTTGAATACTTGAACTATTTTAATCTATTTTAGATCTACTTAACCCAATTTAAATTATTTTAAACTAATTTATCTATTTTAAATCCATTTTAAGATTTTAAGTATTTTAAGTATTTTAATTATTTAAAACTACTTTTAAACTAGTTAAAACTATTTTGTAAAAAAATTCAAGCTGGTCAATAAGGTGAAATGTTTATGTTTAAATCTCGAATGTAAATACGAATTGGGTTAAATGAAGTTGCAACCTAAATTGAAATTCGAATTGATTTGGAAATTGAAATGAGATATTGAGGCGAAAAATGTTTTTGAAATGGAACCTTACATTTTTGAATAGATACGATGATATTTGAAATGGATTTGATTTTTGAAGCGAATATGATATTTTGATATAAATTATGAATCGATTTGAAATGTAAAAGTGCCAATGGTGTAATAATACATAGTTATTAAAGAGACCGGGATCGGATATGGACATACTCTCTGTCGATACCGAAAACCACTTTAATAACTTGTATATGCGGAGTGTTGATCCAGAATGAAGTGGATGGTTTGGTGAACGCGTTGACTGAAGAAAGAGAACGATATTGGATGACCCCTGACATGACTAAAACAGGAGCCGCGCCGGGCCATTGAGGTTCGCCATCTCTAGCGGACACACTTCTTCGATACCATATCTATTACATTTGTGATTCGATTTGGGTGCACCCCTTGATTTGGGAGTGTTGTTTCGCGGTGTTGGGGTAGCTGCTGGCTATGCTCAACATCAGTCCGGATCACGCAACTACTAGTATCCTAGTTGGTATCGCCTCATGTATTTTGTCATACTGATTATCCTATTCGCGACCACTACGTTTTGTTTTGTGTTATACCTATGGGGTACCCTCTGATAACCACCAGTTTACGGTGGGGCTTACGGTGCTGTATAGACTATGGCATTATAAAAATGTGTTAAGGGGGATTATGGTAACGCCTTAACGCTATTTTGGTACTTTATATTACTGATAGGCATTATCTACTTAGCGTACATTACTACATAGTAGATAGTTTAACGGATCCTTGAGAGATGGAAAATCCCGTAACATCTCTTAAGTTATTGCACGCACGTTGTCACTGGATATGAGATGTCAAACCCCATAAACATCTCTGACGCCGTTACCCTCATATTTATTTACGATTGATTTAACTTTCATAAGGATATTTTAGTCCTGACTCGAGTGTTTTGTCTTTTCATTACACTCGGGTCAGTCCTGAGTTTCAGATTTTTGAAGATCTATTCTAGAGGACGAAGACGAAGATTTGGTACACTATTACTATTATTATCTGTGCATCATGCTGTCTGCTGCATTATTTTATTTGTTCTGTTGAATATGTATAACTCTGATAAATGTTGCATAAATAATGATCAAAGTATAGTAAACAACTTCATGAACTGTTTATTTGATTATTATATTTTATTGTACCGCTGCAAGATTCTGTGTTGTTTCCTTTCTTTTATTTCTCTTTCCCCTTCTTTTCTTATTTACCCCAATAACCATCTGCCCTTTTGAATGGTTTGGAATCGACATGTGTATTTGATCGTCGGTTTAAACTGTCCAAAAAGGTGGGTCGTTACAATAAATTTACCAGAAAAATGTCTTCTTGAAGAAGTAAATGAACCTACTAAAGTAGAAAATAAAAAATTAAAAGAAATTGTTGAATATTCTAATGGTGACGTTGAAATTAGATTTTCAAAAGACAGAGTCACAAACCTAAAATTAGGTTCTAACTCTAAATTAGAGGAACCAAGATTCAGCAGTGCTGAAGCTACTCCTTTAAGAATAGAAAAGGAAAATGTAATTGTAAGAAACACTATGGACGGAGTTAGTCAACCTGAATATAGGGCTGAAATTACTCCATTAAATGCCAGATCGCCGACACCTTCAGATATGGGATATGATGAGGATAAATCAGGTATAAATACCATAACTCTTGATGAAGAGTTCAAATTTCCTTTTTCAGAATATGAAAAAACAAATTTTTATTCAAAAGAAAATAAATATAAAAGAAAATGGTTCTTTATGAAAGATCCAAAAGAACAAGGAATGTGGATTAAAAAATATAAATTCTTTTTAAATAAAATGGAAACGACCTACCAGAAAATTATGATATCTTTATAATGATAGAAAAATCTTACAAAATAGGAAAACAAAAGGACAGTTTTCAAGATTTTGATGATTTATTAACAGTTTTCAATATAAATTCTGCTTATAAAGAGTATACAACAAAAGAAGGAAAAACTATTAGGAGTATACATCCTTCGGAAGCAAACTTATCAGTTAAAATTGATAAAGAAGAGATTGTAGCTACTCCTTATAGAAAAGATAGAACATTTGAAGCTATTATTGAGCAGAATAATTTTATAAATTTAACATTACAGTCAATAGGTAATCAACTTACAAGAATTGAACAAGGATCTAATAAAGATCAAACAAAAATCTGCGAAATGTTGAAAGAAATAATGAAAAGGTTAGACTTCGGACCTTCGTTTGCTCCTTTTTTGATGCAAAGTTGTAAAATAACAGTAGTTTATGCAAGCGTAGATACTATATTACACAGAAATTTATTTGAGGAAAATAAATTTTTATTACAGTGGACTATATTACAAAGAGTAGGCTATCTACCATTACAATAACTTAGCAAACTCTTAAACTCTTGATTACAAACTCTGCTCTCTAACATAGAATACACATCTTATATGTACTAGTACATCCGGTTATTAGGCTAGTATAAACCGGCATCTTCAATTCTTCTGCATCCTTATCATCAAGCTATCCATCTTTATTTCTTTAGCAATAATTAAGCCTTTTGTCACATCATTCATTGTCTTTAGCCATCCATTTGCCATATTATTCCTCATCTTTAGCAATTATAATGCTTTTGTCACATCAGGTCACATCACCTTTTGAAATAACATTGCGTGTATGAAATATTTGTTGGCATTATTTCATCCTTAACTTTATTGGATATTTTGGCTAGAATTTTATCCTGTCTGCGAAGGGCCTTCTGGAGCGTGTACAAGAGGAGGAAATCCTAGAGGCGGTGATAATGGTATTTCATCTATAATGAAAGTTACAATACCTGGCTGGTGAAAATATACATATACTTTCCAGACTCCATTAACCTTCTTTTCAAAGCATCTCACATTGTGCCTTTTGCTTTTAGCATATAATCAGAAGCTCATAATCGCTATCCGAATCCAATATGGCTTTGAGTTGTATTTTTAAATTTCATTTTGAGGAACTTGCCATTAATTCTTTTAGTAAGTCAGAAAATTCCCTTTTAAGTGAATCTGATATTTTCTGCGGTTCATGGCTGATTAAACCCTTTTGTGAATAAATTGAATCTTTGAAAAATTCAAATTTATCCCACCATTTAATTAAAATCCTTCTTCCTAAATAAGGAATATTTTCAAATTTTATTTCAAACTTTTATAAAATTCTTGGAACAATAATGACGTCCCATTTCATAATCCAGGGTACTTGATAAAGTGCTGCAAAATGTAGATTATGATATTTCATGGAAATATTTATTCGAACAAATTCATCATAAATATTTCTTATTTTTTGTGGTAAAATCACTGGATATAATCCAAAGTTTGAAAACCAAACTATAAACTGATTTGGAAAATTTGTGATATTTTGAGTTTTAAATTGAATATACCAGCTATGTTTTCTCTGCCTGTTTTCATAAGAGAAAGCAAGCTTCCAAGCTTTAATAGATTCAAAGTGGTTAAAATTTAATTTGTTCCTATAAGGATTTTTTGAATTTGTAATTTATTCTTTGGGTTTATACAAATCACTTTCTCATTGTTCTGGGGTAATTATTTTAACAATGGAGGCCTTTGAGAAAGCCCATTATCCACCAGTTCTCATGGCGGATTCAAATTGTACAGAACCGGTGTAGGTTAAAATTTCTTGGTAGAAATTAAAATCCTTTAGATAAAGGTATGGATCAGTAAAGTTCTTTAAATAGAAGGTCATAACCTCCTCTGTAGATAAATGAATATATTTTTTCACTACAGGAGATACCCATATGGTTGATGTCGGAATATACGAGTATAGGTATTCTCTTGTAGATACAGACTTTATTGCCAACTCATAAGCATCAGCTCTGAGTTGTTCATCAATTGGGGTAGTCTTTAAGACTTCTTCACTAAGAATTTTTTTCATCCTTCGGAAAGGCTGACTTATAAGTCATTATGGTCCGAGATTGTGCAGTTTTACTGCTTTCTTCCTTTTCATTGTCTTTATTCATTTTTTCCCTGTAAAAATTCTCGAGTTAAGAAATCTGGTAACGCATTATTAGATCCTTTAATAAACTCGATATCAAAATCGAATACTGATAATATTGCTTGCCATCTAGCAAATATTTGTTTTGATACTATGTTTTTAACATCCTTTTGTAAAATTTCTTTGGGGGACTTACAATCTACCCTTAGCAAGAACTTTTGATTTAATAAATCACTTTCAAATTTTTACACACATAATACAGTTGCTACTATTTATTTTTTAACAGTAGAGTATTTAACTCTGGGTCCTTGCCAAATTCCTGAAGTAAATCTGACTAAGGATTCTTTATTATTAATTCTTTGTTTAAGAATACCACCATATCCTATATCTAATGCATCAGTTTCGACTATTTTACGTGCATCAGGATTAGGAATTGCAAGACAAGGAATTTCTTTTATTTTTTCTTTTATTTCTATAACCGCTTTAATATGTTCCTCTGTCCAAGCAGGTGGATTTTTTTCTTGATCTTTCAAATAATGGTTTAGCATCATAAGCTAGATCTTTCTAAATTTCGAAAACATAGTTTAAGCTTCCTAAAAATCTTTGTAATTGATTTTTATCCTTAATTTCATTTGGAAATTTTTCTGCAAATATAATTGCTCTATCAATAGGAAATATTGTTCCATCTTTTATAATATGTCCAAGAAATCTAATTTCTGTTTGAAAAAGTTTTATCTTTTTAGCTGATACAGCTATCCAGCTCTTTTAGTGGCATTTATAAAAATATTTAAGTGTTTAAAATGTTGGTCAATTGATTTTGAAAATATAAGAACATCATCAATATATACTATGGTAAATGCTGTATAAGCACTATAAATATCATTCATAATTTTTTGAAACTCTGAAGGGGGATTTTTTAACCCAAACGGCATTACGTTCCATTCATAGTGTCCAAATGGAACAGTAAATGCAGTTTTATATCTATCTTCTTCTTTAACCTGAATTTGTCAAAATCCAGATTTCATATCAAATTTAGACATTACTTTGGCTGAATAAAGCCTTGCTAATAAATCCTTTTTATTAGGAATTGGATATCTAATCCATCTTAATGCTTTGTTTAGAGGTTTATAATTTATAACTAGTCTTGGGACTCCTCTTTCTAGCTCTGCTGCATTTTTTACATAAAATGCTGAACAGCTCCATGGACTTTTAGATGGTCTAATAAGGCCTTTCTGTAGTAATTCTCTAATTTCTTTTTTACAGATTTCTAGATGTCTTTGAGACATGGCTATAGGTCTAGCTTTTGTTGGAATTTGACTTTCTTTAAAGTCTGGTTCGTAAGGTAAACCTATTTCATGTTTTTTCCTCTGCCAAAATGCATTAGGAGTGTCTGCACAAATAGTTTTTTCAATGCAATTTTGTAGATCTTTAATCTTTTGTTGTAAACTAGGTTGCAATAATTTTTCTTTTATTCTTTTGTAATTTATCTCTTGAGATAAAGAGTTTAAAAAAATTTCTTTTCTTTTAATACTTTTTTGAATAATATCAATTTTATGATGTGGTTGAGATACAAATTTGAATGTTAATTCTTGATTATTAATAGTACTAGTAATTCCATCTTTTGATATTTTTGTTATAGGATATAACAAATGTAAGAAGGGATTTCCTAGTATAACATTATGAGATAAATTTTTAACCATTATAAATGGCATTTCTAGACAAATACCTTAGTACAAATAGTTGTGTTTTGTAGCTTATAATTAACTAACAATTTTCTGCCATCTGCAGCATTTAGTATTTCGGTAGTTTTAGAAAAATATTTTAAAGGCACTAACCCTTCATTAATGCAGTTTAAGTCTGAACCTGACACTATCATTTCTATTATAGTAAAATAATATTCTTTGTGGACTACAATAGTAACTTTAGTGTGCCATTTATGGGTGATTACCTTATCAATAGCATTAATAAATGTTAAAGAGTTTAATTCTTCCTCTACCAAAATATTGTTATTATTTTGGCTATAATTCTTAGGGTTTATCTCTATTAAAGACATTCTTTCTTTTAATTCCTTTATTTCTTGTTTAAGCATTTTAACTTCATGATGTAATTCTGCGATTGTAGTTTCAGTACTTACTGGGTTAATATTATTTGAAGTTTTAACTTTGTTTAATATATCTTTTAAACTATAAGTTTCTGGTTCTTTTAATTTTAGTTTCTTTTCTCATTTATGTGATTCCAAATATTTCTTTAACATATTTTTCTTTTCTTCTGGATCAGAAATTTTGTCTATGATGTCCAGAATAAAAAATTTCTTCTTTTGTTAACATAAATAGACCATTTGCTTTACATAAAGCTTTATAATAGTCACAATTTCCATCGCAATTATCAGATTCTAAATCGTTATCCGAATCATATTCATTTTCCGTTTCTGAATCAATTTCTGTGATAACAGATAATTTTAAATTTTCTTTCTCTAAATCGGAGCTTGATATAAATAATTTTGTGAATGAATTTTTTAACTCTTCATCTATTTCAAGTTTATTTATCTTATTTTTTAACTTACACTTATTAGCATAGTGACCTGATGTTTTACATTTCCAACATATTGGAATTTTTCTTTTAGTGGGTTTATTTTGCTCTTTTCTTTTATAGGGTCTTTGTGATTTCCTTTTAGGAATTTTACTACTTTCTGCATAATTTTCTTTTCGAAAATTTTTATTTTTATAAAATAATTTCTTAGATGATTTTATAGTTTGCAGTGTTGAAACCGCATCTCCAACATGATTACTAAACACTCTTCGCTCCCAGATGTGATCTTTGCCAAGAGTAGAGAAAGAGAAGCGATGGTCAGAATCAATGGAGAGTTTAGAGTGAACAAACATCATCACTGCTTGCTTAACAGATTCTAAACGGGTAGCTGGTCCTCCAGTTTTCAGATTCGCCTTCATTTCCACTTTGCCTTCGACGTGGACGTCTAGGCAGAAGAGTATGTCTTCTTTGTGGTACGGTTGCGGGTTTAGAGTGTAAACTGGACACAGTTGAGATTTATCGTGCTCGCCTGACCTCTCCATTCCTCTCTCACCAAATCAGATTTGAATCTTTTTGTGAGAAAAATGCTCCGGAGATAAAAGTTTTGGGGAAAAATCTGAAATTTATTTGAGGAAAAGAAAATTTTATTAACTGAAGTCGTTTGGTACAAATACCTTTTCATCCGTGGGTTATGTTGCGACCGTAAACTAGTGGGCTATCAGGAAGTGCTCCATAGGTATAACACAAAACAAATCGTAGTGGTCGCACATAGGGATATGAGTATGACAAGGCACATGAGCCAATACCCAAGGTAGTGAAACTACCGTTTGCCTGATCCGGGCTGGTGGGAACGCATAGCCGCATAGATCGCAACAATGCGAAACAACACTGCCATTTCAAGGGTGCGCACCAATCAAAAACAAGTAATGAGTAGTTTACGAAGAAGTGTGTTCGCTAGAGGCAGCTAACCTCATTGGCCCGGCACGACTCCTTTTTAAGTCATTTCAAATTTGACACAAGTGTCAAGGCTATCCATCATCGTTCTCTTTCTTCGAATCCGACAACGTCATCATTCCAACCACTTCATTCTGGATCACACTCTGCGTACAATAGTTATTAAAGTGGTTTTTGGTTTAGATAGAGAGTATGTCCCTAAACGATCCCGGACTCTTCAATAACTTCGTAATTATTACACCGATTGGTCATTTAATAAACTTTCAAAATAGTTTATATTTTAAAACCAAAATATCATTGCTATTTCAAAACCATATCAATACGATATCACTTCCATTTCAAAACCAAGTACGATACCATTTCCATTTTAAGTATATCCACCTCAAATATATCCATTTACAAAATATTATACTTTAAACTCATAACACTTTCTAAATCAAACACTTTGGAAATCATAGTACTTTGTAAATCAAAATTTAGAAATCATAATGTTTTGGAATCATAACACTTCCCACTTAACTTTTAAATATAATTAATAGTATATATAAAATGTTTATAATTTAAAATAGTTTACATTAAAAATAATTTATATTAAAATAGTTTATATGAAATAAATTTATAAAGTAACATATATAAATAGTTTTAAATATAATTTAAAAATAATTTATATAATAAAATAGCATCCTCAAATTTCACCAATCTATTCCAAAATCAACACCAATCCTAAAATTTCAAATTCAATCAAATCTCAAATCATCAATTTCAATTCAATTCAGTTTTCAATAAACCATTATATCGGTTTCAAATACAGATTTGAACCATAAATAAACCATTTAAATTTCAATATATTCCAAAGCTTTAATCTCAAAATTAAATTTGATAATTTTATATATAACTTAATTTAACATTGTTATTATTTAGTTCTGATATATTCACTTAATAAATCAAATATTATTTAAATAAAATCCTAAATTACAAATACACTAAATATTTCCATCAACTTATTTAAACTTGAAATATTCATTTAAATCACCTTAACCAAAATTAAGTTATAAATTGTATCCTTTAAAAATCTCAAATTCAATATGTTCCAAATCGATTTTTGATTAAATATATTTCTTAATTAAATACAATTTCAGATCAATTTCGAATCTATCTTTTCAAACTTAATTTATTAAATCATTATGAACTCTAGATTAAAATATAATTTAAACAAATACTTAACCATATTATATATTTTAATAAACAAGCTTTATTATTAAGCTTATTTTATATCAATACAAATTTATGCATAGCTTAAAATCAAGAATTTAACTATATATAAAATAACATTTATGTAGTATGTAAAATCAATATTTATATAATACCATATATTTCCTTTCAAAACCATAGTAATTATTTCAGATTATTTATATATATACCAATAGTGTCTGTATATAACTTTCTATCCTATGGTCAAGTGATACGAATATTTATCATTTCAATCCGCAATTTAAATATTTATGGGTATATATATCATTTCAACCTGCAATCCCAAATTCAATTCAATGAAAATCGCTTGGGTTTATCATTTCAATCCGCAATTTAAATATTTACGGGTATATATATCATTTCAACCTGCAACCCAAATTCAATTCAATGAAAATTGCTTGGGTTTATCATTTCAACCCATAACGATTTTCTCCTAATCTAAAGTCCATTCGGGTATGTATCATTTCAACCCATAGTGAATTCTATACTAATAGGTAATAACATATATATAATAGTGTAAATAACTAACAACAACATATTTCAATTGTTGTTTCATTTGGAATCAAATTTAATAAATATAAGAATCTAAATCGTGAGTGATTGCTCACCTTTCGAGGCTAGAGAGATAGACAATGAAGTGAGCTACAAAATCCAAAGCAACGCTGAATGGACATGATTTGATGCAGAAAATAGGCACAACGGACAAGGCTGATAAAGGAAAATCGAAGAGAACGATTGAATCAGTTGATATAAATTAAACTAAATATATATGAAATCAATATTTAGTTTAAAACAAATAAATAGAATAAGTCATCATACATACATAAGACTGAAATAAATACTTGTACATTATATTAACCCATATTTCAAACCCAAATCCAAACACCATCTAAAATTTAAATCTTTATAAAAGTGACTTTTATATATAAAATATTAAAATCAATATTCATTTAATATCATATATATACTTCCAAAATGTAACAGCAATGTAGGCATGAATTTATATACACTTATCTTTATATATAACAACATGCAGACTTCAAAGAAAAATATTATATTATATATGATATATAGCTTATACATAACACACAAATTATGTACAAAACTAATGTATAACCCGGGCAAACTTTGAATAGGACTTAAATATGAATATTATAAATATATATAAATTTCTCTCTGGATCCGTATAAAGCTTTAAGCTCAAACAACAGTAAATGAACTAATATGTCATAAAACTACCCACTGTTTACAAAGCTTAGTAACATTTTAAATCCAACAAAAATGTACTTTAAAACAAAATATTTCAAAACATATAAACGGACAATGTTCAACTAGAAAATATGCATATAACAGCAAGTATTATATATAACTAATACAATACATATGACTTTATATACGAACCAAGTAATCCTATACCTACTGCTTACAAACTAAATAGCATACGTATATTATATCACAGACAACTATATATATATATATATATATATATATATATATATATATATCTGCGTATGTATATGTAGTTTCTCACAACAACAAAAAAACCAATATTAACACATAATAATCTATACTATAATATGTATAGTACCTTATATAGACACATATTACTGTATAAGTTAAAACTGTAAAGCCATATACAATGTAAACAAAGAAAAGAGTAGCACATAGAAAACTATGAATAGTAAATTATATTATAAACTTATATGTAAACAAAACAAATATACATCTACTTATATGTACTCAATAGATTACATATATAAAATTTAAAACCGCTCAAATCATATTACCGTAAACCGAGAAAATAAAACATATACAAATAACGTAAACAACAACTATTATCTATCCAAAATATCCTATAAATTAATATACAAAATATGCAGATTTTACCCATAAACTATTATATGCCATCCCAGTGAAACAACAGGCAAAGGTGATAAGACTTCTTCTATGCATGCAATATATGCTATAACTCATACATATTATATACTTACACAAAAGGCGGTAGTGGATGCGTTTGTCGGTTTGCGTTATGCAGTGGCCAAGGCCGGAGAAGGTGGGTCGTGTTCGATTGAAATAATTGGAGGGGATGGTGGAGACGTTTCGTTGAGGCCGAGCTTGCGCGTATATGGAGGAAGGTGGCTCACAAGAGAGGATGATCAGCCGATGTGAACTTAGCTGGTTTGGCGCTTGTTGAAGGTGGAGAAAAGATGGACGGTGGCGAAATGTAGCAGAGGGACGCGGTCTCGGCAAGCGACGTGGAGGTATGGAAGCGGAAGCATGGGTTCGGTGATGTAGTTTGGTAGTCAAAGTGGATGCGGCGGGCCGGCAATCAAGGTTGGGTAGGAGGGCTTTGGGTTGTTGCACGCTTGAGAGGCAAGCAAAAGAAAGAGTGCAGGCTCAGGCAACAAAGTGGACATTGCATTGAAGAAGAAGAATGAACAGAAGGAGAAAATGTGAACCAATATTGAAATGAAAGTGTACAACCCAAAAGTCCAACGTGCATCTCAAGAAATAAATAAATTTCAGCGGCTGACGGCTTTTCACTTGGAGAAATGAATAGACACAGGAACCTAAGGCAACGAAGGGACTTAGAACCGAAAAGACACGAAAACGTGTACCGATACGAAAAACAGTTTATTATATCCGTCGTGCACCGGACCTCAAAATACAGAAATAAATATACCGTAGAGATCAGTACGATGAGACGATTAAAACAGTATACAGATATCAATGGTACGACTGAATTATAAAAATTTGAAATTCTACTAGCGGAAAAAATGTAGCAAGAAACGAAGAAAAATAAGATCGACGGAGCTAAAATGTCCGAATTTGATGAAACGAAATTTGACATCTCACTCAGAAGATGATTTAGAATTTTTCTGTAGAAAAATATTTCAGGTTTGGAAATTAATTTACTATCATCAAATTTAACTGATATATATTGAAATAGAATTACATAAGAAAATAACTTCCATATTATCCGATGAAAATTTACCGTTTACCATGTTTAATTATACACTTTCAAATATTGAATTTTTATTTCCAAATTTATTGTTTAAAATTTCAATAAATTTCAATTAATTAAATAAACAAACCACTAAAATTTACGGGTCATTACACAAAGCATATTGGCATAAAATTCCTAGTTGTGAAAGAGAGAGTGCAGAGTGGAAAGATTTCCATAGAGCACATTGTGACAAACATCATGATAGCAGATCCGCTCACAAAAGGTTTACCACCCAAGGTCTTTCATGAGCATACTTCTCATATGGGTGTTCTATTACTAGAGGATATTATAGTTTAGTGGGAGTTTGTATTTTATTTGCTTTATGTTTGTTTTAAGACATTTATGTATTTGGTTTTCTGATCAAAAGTGAAGTATTCAGTTTATTCACTCTGTTTTATTGTTTTGATTCTGACCTCACTTAAGTTTAAAGAGGACAAGTTGAAAATAGGCATGTTTGGTTCACATTGCATGTTATTTTCATGCTACACATCGATGATTGATCTATGTCATTTGACTATATATGTATGTGATCATTGACGTGTTTAGTCATGATTAATATAGCAAAGACCACCTTGATCCTATATAGATATGTTTAATGGACGATATTGTTAAAGAATACCATTATTCGATAGCAAATTTTGAGCTCATAAAATTGTACGTTTATAAGGAAACATATGTTGCCCAAGTGGGAGATTGTTGGATTGAGAATCCTATTATGGGCACATACGTAAAAAAAATATATGATGCTATTATAATTAATATAGGTTATTAGTGTCATGGAGTAAATGTGTAGAAACCAAAATTGTATTTGCAATTTGATGAGGGGCCAAATTGCAGATATATCATAACTTTTTATTATCGGTTATTAATATTCGGTTGTGGTCCCTAAGAAACAGTATGTTCTTTTTATTTTTATCTTTTCCCATCAAGGAAAAATTACCACAGGGAAGAGACTGTATTCTTGGAAGATTATGACCTTCACAAATCAATTCAATGGATTCTAGTACGCTTTCAAAAATCTCTTTGCTAATCTATTGTTTGTTTTCTCATGAATTGATTAGGGCTAAATTCAGATTTGTTTATTAACAGTGACTAGAAATGTAAATATGGTTGCAGCAAACAGTTTTCAACTTTGAAGAAATTACCAAGAAACTTTATCATTTTTCTATCCCTTACATCATCATGAAACTGAATATGATTGTATTGTTTCTCCAATCTTACAGGACAATAATTATTTATTGAACTATTTAGAAAATGTATCTGAGTTAGTTCATATTTTAACATATTCAAATGAATAAGCCCATAAAACCAATTGTTTTCCATTCAAATGAAAGGATAAGTCTGACAAGAACCTTGGCATGTCCTTTGTAATATATATTGTTATCAACCATGAAGTTAATTATTCAGATTTATATTCAAGCTTTTGTAATCAATGTTATTACAATAAAACCTTTGAAAAATTACTATAACGTTTTGTAAACCGGTAGACACACACTGTTGTGTAACAACGGTCGAACCAAGCTCCCCATCTCTAGCACGTGACGTATGAATATGGGATGACACATACTTTGTTGTAACAAAAAGAATCTCTAATGTTATGTGCCTACTAACTCATATCTATATACCACTTCTCCAATTTATTTAGCTATGTGGGACTTTCCAAATCCGAACAATCGTTCCTTCTTTAAACATGCGAGACAACCCTAACATAAACTACCCTGAGAAATTGAAAGCCACACTTCACATGATTAACTACCTGAAATGACAATTAAATCATATAGAAAGAGCACAATCACCAATTTGACCTCAATTATTCAATGACAACAATGTCGAACATATATAAAATGAATTATTCATTCTACTATAAAGTTATGCAACATTAAATCCAAACCTTTCAAACATTCATCCAAGTGGAACATGGCATGCTAAAGCAGTAGGATCGGTGAATGCAATTCTACCCTCCGCAGCAACCTTCTTTGGCCAGTTTAGCAACTTGCATTTTTTTGAAATCATTAGAGTTTGTATATTGCCACTATCTGGGCAGTTAATGATGTCTAGATGCGACTATAAGCAAGAAAAAGAAATGAGTTACATGTTAGTATATTATGAATCACAGCAAAAACTTGAAGCATAATATTCACAATGAACAAGTAACATAGCAGTAGTTAACATAGTGTAAACTAATACAATTAATAATACTATCATAACATCATAAGTTACTGCAAGTTTGGAAACCATTTCCTTAGATATTTCATAAATCGGTAACTTAGCGGCATAAGTTACCGATACAATTAACTAGTAAATAGAGTCTCAACTAGACATCCATATGTTTCAAAGTTGAGTGAAACGTATTTCATTTGTAATGAGATCAATCATATTATGTTTTTTTTTACATTTTAGATATTGGAACTTCTTGCATCATTATATGAATTTTAGCATGTTAGTTTGCATACACTGTTATAATTGAATGTAATTTTGATATATTATTTAGTTTGATGCTTATTTTAAAAGTAACAACTAACACTACAAACCTCGATAAATATTAAAATATTTACAAGCAGATGCATGTAAGTTCAAGTCTCACATGTTTCTAAAGGAAAGCGTCACACTAGGGTCACAAAGTAATTTTCCAGTGATAATTTTTTCAAAATAGAACATTTGTATATACAAATTTCTAGTTAACAAGCACTTGCATTAAATAAGAAACAGATGATTATTGTTGGTTTTTGAAAACAATGCCAAGCTGCTGACTGTTGGCCATTGGCCAATGGATGCCATGGCCCCTCGATAATTTAACAAAGAGTTTATATAGATTAAGTTTGAGTTAATGAATTTAAATCTATCCCAGATTTGAAAATGACTAGATGACTTTATTAATTAAATAGTTCTTGAGAAAATTAGGTTTTTTTGGGTTTGGTTGAGTTTTGAAATGTTAATTTAGAGAAGAAATGAAAGATTAACAAAGTAAAGGTTAGCATATGGCAAGTACTAGTAGATTATGTATATGTTTTCCCTCAAAAAAATAGTTATTTACTTGACACTCTACCAATTAATGCATTATGATTTACTCAACCATTCTTTCAAATGTTGCCATATTTGGTCTTATATCATTTTTCACTTCAAGATAATTTTTACAATATAACTTCATTGTCAAACATATCTGATGCAGGAAGTACTGTGTCTAAAATATAAATTATAATATGCAAAGTTAGTTGACAATGCTCATTTAGTCTTGGAACACAATTGATTGTTTAGTTTGTCAATGGTTTGTGACTAATTTACATTCACTCCTGGATTCATATTCATCGACTTTGGTTTAAGGTCTAGTACTTGCTTTAACATTGCCTTTGTTAGCTAAATTTAAAGTTTAGTTTGCCATCCTATTAGCTAACCCACCCTTTGTTGTTTGTTGCTGCCTAATGACGTAGATCTGCATTGACTATAGTCGCTTCCGTTATTGTAGTCTGATTGGAAATCTCCACAAGTGGTATACAATAGCTTGTTGATTACTAACCGAAAATCTACACAAGTTGTTATTCCTCTAGCATGACTGTTTCAATACACACATCTTATACATTCCAGCTGCTTCAATATAGGCCTAATTCAATTCAATTATATCTTCAGTATACAAATGGAAAGGTAAGGGAGAATGTAATTTGATACCTATAAAATCTAGACCTATACAAAATTTTAAAAAATACCTAAACTACAATGCTTGAACCAATCTTTTCTTTACATATCTACTTCTAAAGACAAATTGATTGGTTAAAATGTACATCTATAATAGTTACAATCATCATGATATATTCATGTTTATGCACAAATTTAATAGCATGTAGCAATAGCAGCATATTTCAAGTAGAAAATCCGAAATTTTGAAAAACTTTAATTTGCTCGTCTATATCAGAAGTAACAATCACCATGCCCCAAACCAATTTGCTATACAAATGTGTTCTTGCATTACTGCTACTAACATCAATGCTGCTTCTAATACTACTGAGATTCGATGAAGTGGGAAGTTTCTCTACATGCCATGTTGCCGATGTCACTTTTATAGCAAAAGGATTCATGCTTCTAGGACTATAGATATTCATCTGGAGTAAACTGAATCTTCACACGAGTTGCTTCTTTATATATGCAGCTTATATAGTCTAGTAAGCTTCTTTATATGTGTAGTCAAACTTGCTTTTGATAGTTTCATATATGTAGTTTAATATTTACTTATAGGAGTATTATTTGGGGTACATTGGAAAAACTTGAAATACTATAATTCCATATGTACAGTCCATTAGTAATTGAACCGTCATCGTCGCGCTTGCTATTTCTCGCATGAAAAAGGTACATGGGTTAACACCCATATTATTGCTCTTTCCTCATCAAATTACTAAGGCATGCTTGTAGTTTTTTGATTGATTCACTATGCGTGATGATCTCGAATTGAAATTTTTTTCCCTCTACAAGTAAAGTTTTACCACTGCTATTATGGATTATTGGCACTATTCCAATGCTTTAAATATATAGCTAAGCATTTAGAACTTTAGATCATTGTTGTCAAAAATCTTAAAATCTTATGATTTAAATCCCGATTCAAATCGGATCCCTCCTTTAACGATTCGATTTACATTACGATTCAAACTTGGCTAAAACCATAATAAAAAACACATTCAACCCATAGTAACATATTTAATATACTTATTTGGATTCTCAATTCCCATTATAATGTTTATAAACAAAATAAAAATGGAATTTGAGGAAAAAAATAACTTTTAAGTTCAATCACAGAATTTCAAACATCAAAACCAGCCTCAAAGTGCATACAAACCATAAAATGTGGATACTTTGAATCTATGATTTACGATTCAAATCCAGCTTCGATTTAAAATTTAAACTGTAATAGAATATTAGAAAGGGTATAGAATTTTTTATACTTCCTTAGTTATACGTAACCAAGCATTCATTTGTATATGTCTGTATAAGTGAATTTAATGGAGTAGTTCAAAACAATGGTGCGTAGCAGGAGAACTATGAACCAATGGATCCAAATCAAGATGTGAAACCTACAGTAAGGGTTTTCAAATGTATTCCTTTAGTTGCTTTAAAATGCATCGATCTTGATTCTAGAAAAGTCATAAGATGAGTCAGGTTGTTGGAATGCTGGGAATCGAAGATGAACTTTATCTCCAGGGTTTGATTATTCATATTTACTTGTCATAATTTGGTTCTGGTTACCACACGTGTATTTGTACAGAGATTTATGTAAGTCTATAGGGTGGATCGTGTAGTGTATATGTAAGTATATGTGACAAAATATGTGAAGCAACTAAAACAATATTAATCTAGGTAAATATAGAATATGCACACCAGGATTTTATACTGGTTCAGACCTCCCGTCCTACGTCCAGTCTCGAAGATCCCCTTCGGAATTCGACTATCAAATACCCTCGCTTCGCCCGGAGGAATAGGCTTAGTTACAATAAATTGTTCTTGTCAAATATGTGTTCTATAACATGGATATTGACTAATAAGTACAAATGCTTCCAATACATATCTAGAGAGTATTGACTGTGAAGATCTGAATATATGGAAGAGTGAAATACAAGTATAGTTTGCTAGAGATCAAGAATATAACAGAGTATGTAAGTAGAGATGGCAAGTAAGTAAGGTGAGTGTTCTCTTTGATTCTTGATGATATATATAGTTGCAGAGAGGTTCCTTGAGTAGTTGCATCCATTAACAAGTGCTTATATAGTTGCTTCTGTTGACGATGAAGAGTTGCAGCAAAGAGACGCAAAGTTGCCTATTCGAATGTGGTAGTTGAAGTTCGAATTTAAATTCCAAGTTCGAGATCAGACGTTGGTATTTGTATCAGATGCCTGATACTATATATTTTTTGTACATAGTAGATTTGAAGACGTCTAAATGCGTCTACTAGACGTCTGGTCCTATTTGTTTTGTTGTTCCAGAGAACTTTTCCAGACGTCTGGCTTGTGCACCCAGACGTCTGAAACTTGTACTCTGTTTTGTGCATCTTTCTTGTTGCTTCTTTGATCCTATCGACCTGTAGTATCTTGTAACATTCTTTGATCCTTATTCTCGTCTTTCTAGTGATGTAGCTCTAGCAAGTACCTATACATAGAAATATATATATATATATATATATATATATATATATATATATATATATATGCATATTCAATTTCCATTGTATAGTTGTTGTCATCGAAACCATAAATTTGATTTCCTAACAATCTCCCCCTTTTTGATGATGACAACTATACAATGTACTTATATATAATATTTATAAATCTCCCACTGAATATGTGCTTTTCATAACTTGTTGTGATCTCCCCCTGACTATTATTTCTCCCCCTTTGGCATTATCAAAAAGGATATATACTAGAGTTGATGGCTTCTCCAATGCTCACGATGTATCCTTTTGAGTAATCTCCAAAAGATACCGTTCCACCATCGATGTATGTTATATTTGACAACATTTTTGAATTTTCGGTCATATGCTTGGAGCATCCACTATCAAGTATCCATTTCTCTTTATTTTTTATTTTGGGTTTATGCAAAATAAAAGATGATTTAATTGGTACCCATATATTTTGTTAGGGTCCTAGATGTTAGGAGGAGTAGGTAGCCATACCTAAGAAGGTTTGGTACCTTTATGAACATAATTTTTATTATAGACTACATTTTCTAAAAAATTATGAATGTGTTTTTGTCTAATCAAATTATTATTTGTCTTAGAAATCCAAATTTTTATATTTCTGGTATTCGTATTAGACTTTGGTGATCTTTTAGCCTTTTTATAAATACAACTATATTTCTTAATATCATTCCCTTTTTGTTTAGGAATATTTTTAAATCCCATTCCAATTCTATTACCTGATGGTTTTGAAGCTTTGATAACATTTTCCAAATCTTGTTTCCAATTATTAAATTTTGAAACATTATTTGTAATTTTATCTAATTTTTCTTTAATTTCTAAATTTTCAATTTTCAGTGTCTCAATATTACTTTTCAAGTTGATATTTTCTTTTAACGAATCATCCTTTTCTAGTCTAGCTTTATCAAATTCTATAACTATAGTTTCATATTCAATCAAACTATTTTTAATTTTTTTTCTTGATATAATTCTATCTCCTCCTCTAAGATAATTTTTCATCTTTGAACATTCCTACTTTAAGTTATAGTCTATTTATTTGGGCTATATGTTCTTTGTTCAATTTTTTAATTTGTCTAAATTTATCATTTAATTCCATGCTAAGTTCTAATAATTCATCATAACTAAGTTCGGGACATACCTCATCAGTTTGTGCCATAAAGCACACATTAGCTTGTTCTCCATCACTGTCGCTATCACTGTCTGATGATGAAAAATCCGAGTCATCCCATGTTAGTTTGAAAGCTTTCTGCTTTTTGAATTTTTCAAATTTGTTCTTCTTTTTATCATTGTTGAGCTTGGGACAGTCTTTTTTCATATGTACAAATTGGTCACATTCATAGCATTTGATTGATGTTTGATTTGTTGAGCTTGATTTTCCTCCTTTCAAAAAATCTATTCATTTTCCTAAACTTCTGGAATTAGTTGCTGTTTTTGGAAATAAATACAATTTCCTCTTCGTGGAAGTCGGAGTCTTCATTTTTTTCTGGGAATGCTATGTTCTTCTTTTTCGATTTTGTTCTTTTCATGCCTGCAAATTAGCTTCATAGGATATTAAATTTCGAATCAATTCTTCAACTAAGAGTGCTGAGAGATCATTAGCTTCTTCGATAGCTAATGCATTTCTTTCCCCCTCTGGAGTTAAAGAATTGAGTATTCTAGATACTAAATCAAAATTTGTGAATTTGACTCCAACCGCCATTAAGTCATGTTAAATGGTTTGGAATCTAGAGTACATGTCTACTATAGATTCATTTTGTTTCATTTTAATGATGAAAATTGATTTTCTAAAATTGAAATCTTTGTTTGTCTAACTTTGTTTGTGCCTTCGTGTGTGACTTGTAAGGTACGCCAAATATCATATGTAGTGTTACATGACATGACACATGAAAATTCACTCTTATCTAGTGAACAAAATAGAACATTCATAGCTTTGGCATTATTAGAAACTGCGGTTTTTTGTATATCATTCCATATGTTCATAGGAGTGTTTGGTGCTTCATATTTATTTTGAGTGGCTGACCAAATTTCTAATCCATTAGCTTCCATAAAGATTCTCATATGTGTTGACCAATATGCATAGTTAGAACCATTAAAAAGTGGGGGTCGTGCTGTGGATTGACCTTCTTGAAAAATGTTTGCCATATTGTAGCGATTCAAAAACGTGTTACTGTATTTTGATCTAACCTTGCTTTGATACCAATTGTAAGTCCACATGGTGGATCGTGTAGTGTATATGCAAGTATATGTGACAAAATATATGAAGCAACTAAAACAATATTAATCAGAATAAGCACACTAGGATTTTATACTAGTTCGGACCACCCGTCCTACATCCAGTCCCCAAGATCCTCTTCGGAATTCGACTATCAAATACCCTCGCTTCTCCCGAAGGAGTAGGCTTGGTTACAATAAATTGTTCTTGTCAAATATATGTTCTATAACACGGATATTGAATAATAAGTACAAATGCTTCCAATATATATCTAGAGAGTATTGACTATGAAGATCAAAATATATGGAAGAGTGAAATACATGTATAGATTGCTAGAGAACAAGAATATAGCAGAGTGTGTAAGTAGAAAGCACAAGTAAGTAAGATCAGCGTTCTCTTTGATTCTTGATAATATATATAGTTATAGAGAGGTTCCTTGAGTAGTGGCACCCATAACAAGTGCTTCTATAGTTGCTTCTGTCGATGATAAAGAGTTGAAGTGAAGAGAAGCAGAGATGTCTATTCGAATGTGGCAGTTAAAGTTTGAAATTAAATTCCAAGTTCGAGATCAGACGTCTAGTATTTGTATCAGACGTCTGATACTATATTTTTTTTACATTGTAGATTTTCAGACATCTGAGTGCATCTACCAGACGTCTGGTCCTATCTGTTTTGCTATTCCATAAGACTTTTCCAAACTTCTGGCTTGTGCACCCAGATGCCTAAAACTTGTACATATCTGTTTTGTGCATTTTTCTTGTTGCTTCTTTAATCCTATCGACTTGTAGTCTCTTGTAACATTCTTTGATCCTTATTCTTTCCTTTCTAGTGATATTGCTCTAGCAAGTACTTGTATGTAGAAATATATATATGCATATTCGATTTCCATTGTATAGTGTTGTCATCGAAACTGTAGATCTGATTTTCTAATAGTTTATACAAATATAATTTTGTGATAAACAGGGTACAAGAAACAGGAGTGGCCATAGCACAAGCTGGGATATTATTGAGCTTGATAATATATTGGAATCATCGATTGAAAGAGATTAGTTTTGCTTCATTATTTCATTTCTGCGACTTTCATCTGCTAGCACTAAAATTATAGTATTACCTATGTCATGATTTTTGTTTTATACATCATGATTGTTGTACTTTTGGTTTATGATACACGTTTTTGACTGTAAGGTTCGGAAAGGCATACTATGCCCTTTTATGCCTCCAATATTACCATACATACCAGGTCCATTTCTCTATCTTTCTATATCTAATGGCATATCTATCTATCGCTTGTGCTCGTTTTCATGTCTTATATCAGAAAGAATAGTATATTCACTGTGACTATTTTTTGTTATACAGCCATAGATGTAGCCGGAGAAGTAATTGGTATTGGTTCTGCAGTAACTAGTTTTCAGGAAGGCAATAAAGTTGTTTCCATTATTAATGTCACGGTAGGAGCTGATCATTGCATACAGCCTCTTTTCTTATGTTTAAATTTTAGTTAATTAAAAGATAAATTATGTCATTTTATGTTTTAGCAATTGAGATAATTTATAAGTTTAATAATAATAACGACAACAACAATAAATAATGGTTTGAATAAATTAACTAAGCTTAATAAAAATTAGATACGTTTATAAAGGTTAAGTAAATATCATAAAATTAACAAGTTTATCATAATAATAATAAACTAAGTTTATACTAATAATAATTGTAGAAGTAATAAACTATAATTTGATTAAAAAATAATTAAGTTTATAAAATACTAAAAAATTAACTAAGTCAACTGTGTTTTATAATTACTAATAACAATAATAACAAAAACTAAGTTAATGAAAACTAACTAAGTTTTATATCAGTAATAATAAATTAACTAAGTTTACAATAATAATAAAAATAATTAATTAACAAAATTTACGAAAAATTTATGAGTTTGAGATAATTTATAAAAATTAACTAAGTTAATAAAGTTTAAGTTTGAGCTAATTTGTAAGTTTAAGTTAATTAAAATATGAATTATGACATTTTACGTTTTAGCAATTGAGATAATTTGTAAGTTTAATAATAATAATAAACAGTAGTTTGAATAAATTAACTAAGTTTTAAAAAAATTCATTTGTAATAATTAACTAAGTAATATAAAAATTAACCAATTTATAATAGTAATGATACTAAACTAAGTTTGATAAAATTAATATAGTTTGATAATAAGTTAACGATTTTAATAAAAATTAACCAAATTTTTAAAAATTAACCAAATTTTTAAAAATTAACTAAGTTTAATATAATTAAACTATGTTTTATAAAATTATATAAATTTATACAAATTAATTAAGTTGTATTATAATTTAACTAAATTATTAGGTTTTTAAAAATTAAATAAGTTTATTACAAAAATTAACCAAGTTTTATAAAAATATAACTAAACTAATTATGTTTTATAAAAATTATTTAAATTTACTACAAGTTCAACTAAGGATGTTTGATATATTTTAAATATGCAAAAGAGTTTATATTAATTTATTGATTGTTAAACTTGTTTATAAGTAATTAGCGTTTTAGGAGTAAAGACCAGCTACAACAAAGAATTGTGGGTAATCAATTAATGAACATGGATGTAATTGTTATATATATTATAACATTTTGTTAGTACTTGTTGTTCAAACTTGTTTATGAGTGGTTATGGAGTTTATGTGAATTTGCTCAGTTTGTCGAAAAACTATTATCGAAATAGTTATGGATATCATATTTGA
Source organism: Allium cepa (assembly GCA_030765085.1). NCBI lineage: Eukaryota > Viridiplantae > Streptophyta > Magnoliopsida > Asparagales > Amaryllidaceae > Allium > Allium cepa. The sequence goes on along the minus strand of CM060943.1, from coordinate 371,005,936 downwards.
TTATATAATTAACGTGTTGTTTCAATTATTTGATTATATTGATTATGCGATTGATTGATTGATTATTGATTTGAATATGATGATTATGTGACTGACCCCTGGTTTTAATAAGAGTATAATGCGAGTGATGGTTGGAAATGATACAAGCCACTAATAGGAAATGGTAGCATGTTAAGTATGTTGCAAACAGTTAATAACTTGAGTAGCATTTTAGAAACACTACAAAAATAAATGTAAACAGCTGTTATACATTTTGTATCCTTAAAAACTGCTATCAAAAATTTTAGTTGCCTTTCGGTAAACGCTGCGATATGACATGCTACTAAGTGTCCAAAACTTTTTGTTTCTTTTTAAAATCCTACAATATATCAAGTTACGGTTGTGCTTTCTACGACCTTATAAAAAATTTCCGACTTTTAGTTGCATGTTGTGTAGTAGCATTTACCGAAACGCTACTAAAAGTTTTGGTAGCATTTTTCAACGTTACGAAAGGCCTTTCCTAGTGCAATGAAAACACCTCGAAATCGTATACTCGAATCTACATCCAACAGTTATGCGAACTAAACGATCTACGTGCAACTTACATATTTATTCCATTTGGTTTCTTAATTATACCAATTACTTCAACATGTTAAACCACATTCATTTTGAATCACAATTTATTATTACTTAGTATATTCCTTTTAATACTAATATCACTTATGATCTATTTAATAAAAAAATTCTTAAGTTTTTAAACATCCCATAAAACTCAATTTATAAAACACGCTTATCTAAATCAATCACTTTAAAACTTAATTTCATAATCTCGACTAATACTAGAATTCATTTTTCCAATCATTCCACAACATATTACTTTAAGCCTACAAACACTTTATAAAAACTTATCTCATTAATAAAACATTTCCCAAGATTATAACTACCATTTCAAGGAATTAGTATTTTCCTGAAGAAACATTACTTAAGTCTATTAACATTCTATAACTCATGTCCATATTTGCAAAATACCCTTCTACTTCCTAAGAGTATATACAATATCAGATTTGTTTTTACTTAACCTAAATTTCCAACGAATTAAAATTTATAATCTTCGTAATTTAAGAGTTACAAAGCTCAACTTCTAAATTTTCTAACCAAACACTTGGCTCCAATTTCTATAAATTCGGAAGTCCCGACTATCCAAAATTATCGAAAATTCCATTTCATTTTAATAAATGAAAACTACCAAAAAACATATCAAAATGAGATGCAAACTAAAGTACTCTAATGTATCAGATACATGCATCCAAATAATAACTTAATTGAAAACTTCATATTTAAACTCCATGTTTTATTTCAACTCTATTTTTAAATAAATAATATACATAGCTCCCTTTTACCAAATCATACTTTTGGAATTTTATAAAAAACTTTTTTACCAAAAAAACTTTAAACAAACTTCCATGGAAACATTTCCCCGCTAAGAAAATCGAAAATGAATGTTGATGATGCTACAGCCATCACTAGAATTATTTTCCAACGATTGAAGTGAGTTCAGTGCTTTTTATCTCTTTCAAATCCTTTTAAAATATTTCTAGTCAAAAATACTTTCAAAATCACTTTGAAATCATTTCAAATATATCATTTTTATATTTTCTCTAACTTTTATATTAAAATCATTTTAACTTTTATATTAAATTCTTCTATATGAGGTCGAACTCAGAGTGGATTTTATTTTCCCCTTCTTTTCGAATTTTCCTTAATTTGCTAACTTATCTTCTTTCCAATACTAAAAATCAAGCTATTATTTTGGAGGGACTACTTCATAGCTTTCTTCAGGAACTCAATTCCTTCCAGATATCTACGACATATGGATTCTTACTATCCCGCTATCTGGACCTTCTGTACATTATCAATTGGCACCATACGAGGATCTACAATCATTAGGCTATCGGAAGCAGAACTACAGAGTCATGCACTATCCATCTTTAGGGACCTTTCATATGCTACAATCATGCTCTTCTTAAGTCAATGCCTTTTCATACGACTTATTTCTTGTGGGCTAATCGAGATAGGTTTACATCTTCAACTTCAACTATTATTTCGACTCATAATTAACTTATCCATATTTTAATGTATGGTTACAACTACTCTATAGTTCGAATTTATAGGATTTGGCATAAAATATATATTCAGAGGAAAAATAAAAATACGTTCACTTAACATTTCCTAAGTTTTAATATCGACTAACTTGGCTCTGATATCAAATGTAACAACCTACATCCTAGTGGGCATGAATTTCCTCGAAATTGAAAACCGAAGTCAGCAAAAGTATAGATCTTTGGTTTAACATCTTATAAATAAATAATAAAATGTATATCAAAGCACTATCGATATAATTATTGCAAAATAATAAAATGTAATAAAACATATAGTTACTAACCAACGTCGACAACTTCAATATCTAGTGTCCTTATTGGTGCCGAACATGCATTAGGAAACATCTTCTTTCACTATTCTCGCCATGCACCATCACCTATCCTTCTGAGGTATCCTGTCCGTTGAAATGATAAGGAGATCAGAATAACGTTCTGGTAACTGGTGAACTATACATTTTATACATAACACTAGTTTATGTCGATTATCTTCTATTACGTATTATGTCTTTTCATTTTTAGTTGGTCGTCTCAACACCATGTTCGCGTATGACACGCCCTATCTACATACATAATACATACATATATACATACATACATATATGTACATGTACATATATACATAAGTACCATAGTCCGCCTTTGGACCAAGATACTATCCTCGCTAGTATCCGTAATCTGGCACCACTTTAGGATCTGTCATCATTGCAATATCATATCTTATGGAACTACATCTCATATTATGGCTACCTACATAACTACGCAATGGAAGGAAACCCCAAAATGTCGACTCGTCAATGTGTCTCATCATCTTCCTCTATGTCCACCTCTCAATAGTAGTTTACTCATCGTGCATCTCGAAGTTCCTAACACAACATCACGATAACTTAGATGTTGTTAATAAGAAAACTTTTTAACATCCCAAAGCAAAGTTGTTAACAAGAAATGTTGTTAATTCCTCAAAAGAAAGTTTTTATAAGTGACCAATCTCTTCAAACCCCCTTTCAAAAGAGTTAATTGGGACAAGTTGCCTTCGAAGGGTGGCCTTATGAAAATGTTAATTGTAATTAAGAAGCCCAATCAACCCTTTGAAGTGAAGGTTAAGGAAAGAATATCTCCTTCAAGACCCCTTTTGAGTGAATCGAAAGGGTCATTTGCATCTCCTTTTAAATGGAAGAAAGACCCTGGTCATTTATAAATTTTAATTGTGTCGAAACGGCCATTCTGCCCCTAAAACAAGAATTTACTTTCGATGGTATTGTTTTTGCTATTATGGAGAGAACTCCTTTGAAAGGGTTATATGTTTTGAAAGATAAGTACCCCTTTCAAAGATATCCATCCAGCTAGTCTAACTAAGTATTCGTACATCGAATCCCTTTCAAAATGTCCCTTTAGATCAGGTCGAAATGGCATTTACTCAAAGTAGACTCAGTGTATAGTATACAAATTTTATGTTCAATATGCAATGGAATAACATCTCATACAATATAAGTTCCATTAACTTATTAATAGCGAAACATTATCATCATCTTAATTTAACATTTGATATCATAAAACATGATAATATGATTCGAACACACATTGTCTATGTTAATACAATTGCATCACATAAGTCAAATAGGAGTTATGAAAATAAGTAAGCATCATGTGCAATTGGCCATTAGTCAAGCTAATAGCTGAAATGAATTTTTCTCATATTCAAAATCCATATTGAATCCGTGTGCTTTCTCTTTTTGCATCTACACAAATTGAGTTACAAGTAAGAGAGTTTTTCCCCCAAACTAATTTAGGGTTACAAATATTTGATTTGCTATGAAATGGGAAAGAGAATTCAGAATTCCAAAATTTGGTTCTTAAATTCGGTCCCTTAGGGTCATATTTATAGATGCAGGTTGATCCCCTTTCGCGACTATTCTTTCTCTTCAGTCGAAAGGCCTTGCTTCAACTTTCTGCATGCATTCTTTCGATGCGGTCGAATGGCCTTCCTTCTACATTCTGCACGCACCCTTTTGATGTGGTCGAAAGGCCTTCTTTCTAACCTTTCTCATTTATTCTTCCACCTTCTCCCTCTTAAATTAGACCTTTCAATCTAGTCGATAGGATTGCCTTGACAACCTTTTGTCGTCGCTACAGTTTGAGCGCCCATCTACTTTTCTTTAAAAAGAAATTGATTGCTTTCAACTTCATCGAAAGGGGTGGGTGCGCTCTCCACTTTGTGTTGCTATGTTGTTGCACGTAAGAGATAAGTTGAGCTTTTGTATAGTTCCCAATGGATTAGTTGGTGATGATTGGATCATTGCAAAAGGTTACTAGGCTTCATGTAGAGACTTCTTTATGCTTGCAAAAGGTTCCAATCATTTCAAAAGGCCTATTCCTGTTGTTCAAAGGTGCTCATTGACAAATGTCTTTAAAGGGAAGATTGAAACTATCGAAACCAACAATTTTGTAGGGTTTGGCTCTCGCCTGTGATCCCATTTTCCAATACATTCGAAAGGGGTTTTGAACCCATGCTAGGTTTTTTCATATATATAGGTACTATCTGCATTGAAAGGTCCAGCTGAGGCAGAAGGGTAGCTTTGCCTTCTTTTACACTCCTTTGAAAGCCCTTATTTCACTAGACACTTGTAGTTGCATCAATTTCTTGCGACTCTATCCTAACCTCTTCGAAAGCCATTTCAATGTCTTCGAAACACTGTTTTTGGATTATGGCGAAATCCTTGCCTTGATTTCTTATGGGGCCAAGTACTTTTTATGAGCCTTCTTTCATGCCTTTATTCTTTAGTGAACTTTATGGTTAACATTTTGCCTCCTCCCCTTTTATAAAAGAAGTTTTTCTTTGGGACAAAAATTTAACAACTTTTCCCTTCACACTCTTCCACTCTTACTGATCTCACTTTTCTACAAAGTTCAAAGTAAATAACATTCTCGATTATTATCTCAAGACTTATATAAAAATATGCCTAGTGGTCTATTTTTCATACAGTTGTACATGAAGTTAGCATAGTAAAGTTCCTGAAATCTAAATCCAGAAGTGACAACAGTTAGTTGACCATCATCTTGAGTTAATAAGTGTTAAAAAAATCACAACTGTAAATGATTGGGAACCAAGAACTGTTGTCTGGCAAAATTAGAAGTCCCACCATCCAGCCCTTTTAGTTACAAAAGAAGTTCATAAATTGAACTCCCATTATATTAATTAAAGACCAGGCGTATAATGATTGAAGTCCAGAAGTTTTTCGCTGGTGACAACAAATGTTCGGTGATAAAAGGCCACGAGCTATCGTTTGGAAATAAGTCATTGGAAATCATGAATCCTTATTTGGGGATACGTAATAGGTATTTAGAAACCCTATTGGAAATAATAACGATCCAAGGTTTGAGATTTAGATGTTGATAACTATTGTTCGAAAGTTAGTAGTAGTAAACTAATGACCCTGATTCGAGTATTAATAAGACAAACTCAGAGTTTTAATTAAAGACCAGAATTCCATTGAGATCTCAATACCAACTGCCTTGGAACTCGGATTCGGGCATTAACAAATGAGATCGAAAAATGATGTTAAAAGACCCAAAAACCAAATTCAGGTATTAGGAAGACCAGAGATCTGAAATCTAGATTTGGTATTAATAAGTGAAGTTCAAAAGTCTATAGTAAGAGACCCGAAACCTAGATTCGAGGTTTAGTAGATGATAACCAGAAATCAAAAATAACGGTCTCCATAATAAAAGTTTAGAGCCCAGATTCGAGCATTAATGAGTGAAGTCTAGAAATTAATTGGAATATCCCCGAAACCCAGATTTGGGTATTATGAAAAGCAAAGATTAATAGTAAAAGACCCGAAACCCAAATTCGAGTTTTGATAAGTGAAGATCTGAAATCCTTTTTTAGGTACAATTTGGGGGCTATAGATTCTTATTTAAGCCTTCCATTCTGCACAGCTCTTTAAGTTTTGATTCCTTTAACATGTGCCACCCTATTGGCCTTATTTGTTGTAGTTATTTGGCCCGCCGCTTCTCGGGCTTGGATGTCTTAATCTGTTGTTTGATATGCCACTTCTCGGCCTCGGATGTCGTACTCCGTTGTTGGATATCCCGCTTCTCAAACTCGAACTTCTTAGTCCGTTGTTGGATATGCAGCTTCTCGGGCTCGGACGTCTTAGTTCGTTGTTGTCTGGTGCGCTTGGTTAGCTCGTCCACTAGTAGGACCCAAGGACTTACTCAACCTCCCTCCAGGTGGTGCTCCAGCCAGGTAGGACTGGAGTCTTATTCGATGCCTTGGCCAGGCCATAACATGGCGGGACCAAGGGCTTACTCCGTTCTCCCTCCAATAGGTGCCTTGACTTGGCCATAGCTTGGCGTGATTAATAGCTTGTTTGGTGCCTTGGCCAGGCCATAGCATGGCGGGACCAATGGCATACTCCGTCCTCCCGTCAGAATGCGCCTTGACATAGCCATAGCATGGTGCGGTCAAAGGCTTGTTAATACTTTAACCTGGCCATAACATGGCGTGGATAAAGGCTTACTCTAACCTCTCTCCAAGAGGCGCTTTGACTTGGCCAATTCGGCATAGAGAAAGGCTTTGACCGTTTAAGGTACTGTCCAAGTGCAAGGAGAATTCACTTCAACCATGTAGACATTTATTTAAGGAAGAGGTGCTTTATTCATTCATTGTAAGAAAATATGGTCACATGTGTTCCACATTCTATGTTCTAGGAACCATATTGTCGTCTCGTCGACATAACTTGTAAGCTCCAAGGGAATTACTTTGCACACGTTCAGGGGACCTTTCCAATTTGGTCCTAGCGATCCATCCGCAAGATTTCTTGTGTTTGTCGTCACCCTTTGGAGTACTAAGTATCCATCTTGAAATGATCTTGTCTTCACTTTTGAGTTGCAGTATTTTGATATTTTCTATGATATTCTACAGTTTGGATATTTGCTTCATCCCTTAATTCATGTACTAAATCTAATGATTCTTTCTTCAATTCCTGGTTTGGATCAAATGCATACGTGATTCTTTGATGTGTGGGTATCTCAACTTCGGGTGGAAACATCGCTTTCTACCGATATGTTAGAGAATAAGGGCGTGTCCCATTGTAGTTCGAGTAGATGTTTGATAGGCCCAGAGTACAAGTGGCAATTCTTCTATCCAATTCCCTTTGGCTTTATTGAATTGCTTTTTCAAGATAGTCTTAGTAGTCTTATTTGCAGCTTCAACTACTCCATTAGCCTTTGGATGTGCTAAGGAAGAAAAGGTTTTAATAACATTATTCTTATGGAAAAACAGAGAAAACTCTTCACTTTCAAATTATGTTCCATTATCAGATATAATCTTATAAGAGATCCCAAATCTGCTAATAATGTTTTTAATGACGAATCTGAGAAATTTTCTAGAAGTGATTTTGAGGAGTGGTTCTGCTTCTACCCACTTAGTAAAGTAGTCTATGGCGACTACAGCATATCTTGCTCCTCCTTTGTAAATTGGCAATGGTCAGATTAAGTTGATTCCCCATATGTCGAAGGGTTATGGACTTGAAATTGGAGTTAATTGACTTGGTGGCAATCGAGGAATCTTTGAGTATTTCTGGCACCTTTCACATCTCTTTTGCATATTCAATAGCTTCACTTGCCATTCGAGGCCAATAAAAACCCTGTCATATTGTTTTCTTTGCCAACATTGCTCCGTTGGAGTGATCATCGCAAAATCCTTTATGTGCTTCCATAACAGTTTCATCCCATCTTCTAGACTCACACATCTTAGGTAAGGTAAGGAATATCCTTTCTTGTAAAGAGCTCTATAAACCATTGTGAAAGTCGGAGCCTGTCGTCTGATTTTCTTAGCTTCCACTTTATCAGATGGTAATATCCCATTAGAAAGATATTTGATAATAGGCGACATCCAAGTGTCACTATAACAGTCATTTGTCCTTAGTTGATTTATCCTCTTATTTGGGATTTCTTCATTAATTTCTCTTTCTTCTCTCTCTTATGCCATGGCTTAGGATCTAGTTAGGGCTAACAATTCCTTCCCATGTTTAAATGTTCCCTCTTCAATACTTGGATTTTCTTGGTACCATACTGGCACGATTCGAGTTTCTGGGGCTCTTGTTGAACTAGCCCACTTTGCTAATGAATCTGCCTGAGTGTTTTCTCCTCTTGGAACTTGATATATAAAAAAAATCTTCAAATAATGTGAGAATTTTCAATATTTTCTTTACATATAGAGATAGCTTGGTGTGCTTAGTCTGATATGCTTGCTTTATCTGGTTTACCATTAGTTGAGAATCACTCAAAACTTGAATTCGTGGGATTTTGAGCCCTAAGGATAGAGTCAATCTAATCACCATTGATTTATATTCGGCTACATTAGTTGTTGCGGGAAACCATAACTTCATTGCGCATTGTAGGCGGTGCCCGCCCGGTGTTATTATGACATATCCTGCTCCAGCTCCTTACTAATTTGATGCGCCATCCACAAATAACAACCATATGGGGTTTTTTATCATTTCCTTTCTCCGGTTATTCTTTAATGGAATTTGTACACTCGTTAATAAAGTCTGCTAATGTTTACCCTTTGATAGCTACCCATGGCCGAAACTCAATGTCATATTGGCTAAGCTCAATTCCCTACTTTACTAGCCTACCCGAAGTTTCAGGTTTACTGAAGACTTGTTTGAATGAAAAGTTAGTAAATACTTTGATTGGATGCGCTTGAAAATATAAGTTTTCACGTTATAATTATCAAGCAGTAAGCTAATTTTTCTATTATCGGATATCGAAACTCTACATCTTTTAACCACCCACTAAAGTTGAGTCTCATTTTCCTCTCTAATGAAAACTAAACTAATTGCATGTTCTGAAACTGCCACGTATAAGTACAAGAATTCTGCATTCTCGGGGCTAGACAGTATCGGTTGTCTTTCCAAATGATTTTTCAACTCTTGAAAGGCTTTCTTACAGTCTTCTCCTGATTCAAAGTTTTTGTTGTTCTTATTTACATTAAAAAAGGGAATCCACTTATCTATAATACTTCGAACATCTCTTTTAGGTCTTCAAGGTGACTCATAGCTTCATAAGATTTTACTAGCATATCGTCAACATAAAATTCCATATTTCGACCAATCTGTTCTTTGGACATTCTGTTGACTCATTTTTGATAGTTAGCTCCTGCATTCTTTAACTCGAAAGGCATTGCTTTGTAGTAGAAAATTCCCCAATCGGTAATGACACTTGTATATTCTTCATTTGGTTTAAATATGGGTATATGATTATATATCGAGTAAGCATCCATGAATGATAACAATATGAGTCCACTAGTTGCATCAACCAACTAATCTATTTGGAGGGATGGGTAATAATCTTTTGAACATGCTTTGTTCAAGTCAGTATAATCAAAGCAAGTTCTACACTTGCCATTCGACTTCTTTACCAATACTGGGTTCGGTAGCCACTTTGTGTAGAAGATTTCCCGAATGAACCCGTTTTCGAGTAGCCTTTTAACTTCCTTTTTTAGGGTGTCGGACCGCACTTTATCCAGTTATCTCTTCTTCTTTCTGTTGGCGGTCGGCTCTGGATTAAAACCGATGGATCAATCCAAACCATATCTGAATGAGACCATGCAAACACGTCACTATTGGATTTAAGAAACTGAATTAAGTCTTTCTTCAAGCTACTTTCCAATCCCTTTCCCACTTTGACTATTCTGGTCGAATCGTTTGGGTCTATACGTGTCTCATCAAGGTCTTTTATGGGTTTTATCCTTTCAACTTCCCTACTTTAATCAAATTCTGTGATGGTTTCTCCTTCTTCTACGGAATTAGCATCAGTCCTCTTTCTCTCGCTTCTAGGGGAAATACATCTTTCAAAAATACATTTATTAGTTTTATTAGATCTTACTTTTGCTTCGAATGTTGAATGTAAAAATCCATTACACAAAGGTTGAAAAACGATAGAAGAATCAAAGTAAGCAGAATACTTCCTCTTATATTGATCAAGCATTGCAAAGTACATCTCGTGGAAGCTGAATTGTTCTCCGTGGATAGTGCCTCAACCCCTCATAGTAAATAAATTTAACATTAGATATTTTGGTGAAACAAAAGCGTCCACCTCATCAAGGTCAGGTCGGCAAAAGAAAGCATTGTAGTATGATGGTTTGTTGATGATTACGAAGAGGGTTACAAAAATCCTACAGCAAGGCGGTACTTCCATCCGCACTAGCAACTTCACTTGTTTTATTGGAGTCGATCCCTTGTTATTAAACCCAAAGATAGGTTTAAGGCTGGGTTCTAGCTTGTCTTCTTAGATGCCCATTTGATCAAAGGCATGTTTTAAAATAATATTGACTACACGACCAGCGTGTACAAGAATCTTAGACAATATAGACAGTCCAATTTGGGCCGTGATCATGAGGGGATCGTTATGAGGGCGATGGATCCCTTTCTTTAGCTCTGGGGGAGTAAGAACAAGATTTGGTATTGGTACGTTGAGTCGTGGACTTTTAATTGGGGGCTCCTCTTGAATGGAGAACACTCCCTCTCTAGCTTCTTTAATTTATCTATTTCTGGCCTCGTTGCTAGTCCCTGCTGGGTGTGGCCGTACATGGATTACATTAATACTATTCAATGAAGGACTCAAGATTAATATTTCTTCTTCTTCCAAGATGTTGATAGTGTTATTAGGAAATTTTTGTGGACCATCACCAGTCTGTGGTGCCTTTTTCTTATCTTGGATAAATTCCTCCAAATGTCCCTCATGGATTAGTTTCTAAATGATTCCAGCCAGTACCCAACATTCATCAGTTCCATGACCATTTTCTTTGTGATAAGTGAAATAGTCATCCCCCTTTTTCTGTTTAGGATAATTTTTGGCTTAAGCGAAATCAGAAAGTAAACTTTCTCCTTGGTCATTGCATATGTATAAGACAATGGCTTATTTAAAGTGATTGAATTAGTATTGGGTTTCTCCCATCTTGTTCTTTTGTGTCCCCGATCTGACCCAAATCTTCCACCCTCCTTCCTAGGATTCTCTTTCTTCTTAGCATAATATAATACATCCATGCGAATGAATTTATCAGCTTAGAAGCGGAAATTTTATAAATCCTTATATCCATGCACAAAGAATTCCTACCCGAATGTTGTATTCTCTATCAGCCTGGAATACACTACTATAAGCTTATCCTTGTCATTCATATCTTTGGCTTTCGGTGCTTTTGTATTGAATCTTCTAAGGTAATCGCCAAGTGACACCCTTTGTCTCTGCTTAATGTTTGCTAGAACAGTGTAATCAATGGTCGGATCCTTGCATATACAGAACTGGGTAGAGAATTCATAAGAAAACCGTTTTCATGAATAAATAGTCTTCTCGTGATACTGAAGGTACCACTTTGCAGCTGCTTCTTGAAGTATTACCGAGAATAATCCGCAATGAACTTCCCCAGAGGCATTATACAAATCCATTTGGCTATAAATTTCCATTAATTGATCTCGGGATCAATGGTACCATGATATTTCATGGTTGAGATCTCGACATAAGATGGGATAACTACTGACATGATCTCATCCGTGAATGGAGCTACTCGTTCATTGTCATTCGCACGTTCATCCATTGTTCACTTCCCTTTTGCATTCAGCATATCTTTAACTTCTTTTTATGCTACATCTTTCAAATAAGCTTTAGTGTCATGATAGCTTTTATGGTTTGGGCTGTATTCTTTTGAGATAGAGCTTCTAGATTTCTCGAGAGATTTATCCAGTATCCTTCCTTGATAATCAACTTAATTTGGATGACGCTCCTTTTTCTTTGATGATGTCGGATCTATTTTGCTCTTGCCCTCATTGCATGATCTTTTAAATTTCTTCTTGGGGAGATAACCTCATCTTCGATTATAGGTTTTTTAATTTTAGAAGACTTTTGAGACAGTGCTACTTTGAGAAGCTCTTGCATTTCCTGCAATTATTGCTTCAAATGCATTGTCTTGATTGCATTATTATCTGGCTGTATTAGGGTTGATGGTTGCCCTTGCACAACTCTTTCTAAATTAAAAGTTGGAGCAATGTTTTCTTCCAAAGTTGGGACGTGTTTACCTCTTCATCCGTTCGACTTAGACTTTTAGATTTCATTTCCCTAAATCATGTTAAGCAATCCATAATTAGTCTATAAGGGAACCACAAAGTCGGAGGTTCAAGCCCTACTTTTAGTGCCAAAAATGTGAACAAGAAAACTTGTCAACATCACAAAGCTAAGTTGTTAACAAGAAATGTTGTTAATTTCTCAAAAGAAAGCTTTTATAAGTGACCAATCTCTTTCAAATCCCTTTCGAAAGAGTTGATTGGGACGGATTGTATTCGGAAGTGGCCTTATGAAAATGTCTATTGTTGTTAAAAAGCCCATTCAACCATTGAAGCGAAGGTTAAGGAAAGAACATCCCATTACTAAAAAGTAATGCTTAAGAATATGTAAAATGGATTCATCGATGAGATCTGTAGGTGATTAATTTAGCAGAACTATCACACAGTTAGCAAGGTGATGTGAGAACATTAATAATTGAAATGTTTGAATATTAATCGATGGCTAAATTCACACCTGTGAGCCGCACAACTGAATCTATTTAGTCTTTGAAATACCACCCGATTTAATTAGTTTATAATAGTTATAAGTTAATTAAATTAGTTAATAAATAAAGAAATATTAATTCTGGGTATATTTAGTATTTGAGTGTCTTTAACAAATAGGGTAGTTCTTAGAAATGATTTGGGTGTTATTAGTAATTAACTGGATGCATATATAAAAGTTATATAACTGTGTATCGATATATGATATTGATGTACATTTAAATAAGTTTCAAATGCAATCAATTGCACTTAGGCTTTAAACTGTTTTAGGTCTGTTTTGGGACTTATATTTGCCAACCATAAGGGGATAGCAAAAGGGGACATAGGTTTTGAACTAGAAAGAGAGAAAAGTGGGAGACATTTTCCACCTTTATTTATAGAAGCAACTCAAGCCACATTTTTTCTATTCATTTTTCCTCTTCTTTCCTGCAGTGTTAGACGACCATACTCCAACACCTAACACTATAGCTGGCCCCTTACTCAAACATACCAAAGACATACACATAGATCCGATGGTGATACACTAAAGCTAGCAACTTAGTTATGTATCTAGAAGTTCGAGGGGCCTGTTAAGATCGACATGTGCTAGATAGCCTAATCACAATCGGGTATATTCTTATTTACGTATGTTATTATTAAAATGTTAATTATCGCAATTTTTATATGTATTATTGCATTGTTAAAAAAATTAAAAATTTTTTTAACCATATATTTTAGTTCAATTAATATAATGTTTTGAGTAAAAAAAAATACAATTTTGGTTTTGGCTATAAATTAATTTTTCATGTAAAATATTTTTGAGACATAAACATATTTTTATAATTTTAAATAATTGTTTATTCGTTTTGAAATTACAAAGTACATTAATATCACATTTAAAGTTTATACATATATATATATATATATATATATATATATATATATATATATATTTGTGTGTGTGTGTGTACTTATATATGTGTGCATGTGTATTCAAAATTAAATTACTTTCGACTAACTTTATTTACAAAAAATAAGCTAAAAGGATTTATGCATATATATTATTTACATTAATATTTATATCACCATTAAATATGTTAATTTCAAATTCAATATTAACATGTAAATTCTGATATATGTATATATATATATATATATATATATATATATATATTGGGGTGTGTGTGTGTGTGTAAGTATAGGTATGTGTGCGTGTGTGTATAGAAATACTCTTGGTTTTTATATTAAGAAAAATTTCCCGAAATATTTATACTTTAGCTTATATATTTTTTAAATGTAAAATATAAATACGTATAAATATATTCAAAATTTTAATTTATAAATATTTTAAAATTAATCTAAAATAGAGTTTTTCTATATTATTATTTACTGCTATAAATATAACAATATTAATATTTGTCAACCATATAGATTATGCTAATTTGAATTAACATAGATATATATTTAAATGTAAATATATTTTACCAAATCAAATATGTATTTTCTATTCATTTCAAATTTGAATTGAAATTTTTGACTTAGTCAAATTGTGTATGTTTTTTAAAATTAAAATTAATATTTTTTAATAATTTGAAATAAATTACATATGTGTATATTTTATATTTAATATTTAACTAAGGCGACATATATATAGATATATAGATATAATTTTCTAGCATATACATGGTAGATATAATCTTAATATCTACATATGTATGTATCAAAACCTATTATATACTATATCATCATGCTATGCCCAATATATCATTATAATAATGTATAGATATATACTAGATAAATTCATACGTACACATTAAACATATATTTAATTAATAAGATTAACTGAATAAAAATAAATAATCAAATAAAAAATTATTTTATTAAATAACTAGATTGGGTCTAATGTTAAATATTCGATTTTGCAAGCACATGAAGACCCCATTAGGGTTTTTTTTTTAAATTTACCATTTTCACCCACTATGAACCAAATCATATCAAATATTGATATCATGGAGTATCTTAATATATCTTCCCAAATGAGTAAGGGTTCGAGCAACCATTGTGTTTTGGATGTACCAACCAAGATATCATGGTCTAAAATACCAAAATCAAATCTATCTACTTCATTTTTCTATTGAAATGTATGAGATCAAAGACTAATGTCTATTGATACATCGAATCAAATTTCTATTTTGTACTTGGAAGTAAAATTGAAAATGTGCATAAGAGCTAAAAACAGTTCGACGTTATCAAATAACGTTAGTGGATATAGAGTTTTAATAAATTCTTGAAATACAATATGGTTATCTCAAATGTTACATGCTTTGTTATACTATGAGGTATAAGGAGTAGTCAAATTATGATTTTATTTACATGAGTAAAGATGAGTTAAATCTTTCTTACGGGATATGTATCCATTAGTAGATACAGATATTAGTCTAGTATTATCTAGAGCTAAGTTTACGATTTCATATATTATATGATACAAGATAGATTACATTTTAAAGGTTAGATACAAATTTTGTGACACATATTAAGTACATGAATTAGGTAAACTTGAAGCTAAGTTTATCATCATGAATCTACAAGCTTTTGGAAGCTTATTCAGGTGTAATGAGGAATAAAATGTTGTTTCAAAAAATGCCACCATTTGAAAAAGGAATTTCAGTTTAAATGAAATTAGCGACAATGTAGTTAACTTGGATAACATCTAGGATTATGAAATGAAAATAAATCAATGATATAAAATTAATCTAGCCAAATAAGGACATAGAAAATTTGATCGTCTGATAAGGAGTCTCGTATGCCAAAGAGAAAATGTGGTTTTCTTAATATGAGAAAAGAAGATTGAATGTCAACCTTCTAATTTTCCTATATGTCGTAAATTATAGACTTTACATATAGCAAGATGTTGATCAGGTTGGAGTAAAATCAGATTATACAAATGAATATTATTTTTGAGGAACGTCCAATGAGACATGATTCATTAGATGAAATAGTTGTAATTTAAAAGTTATGCACTTACTAAGCAAGGAAATTGGGAAATGATTTGGTCGACTCAACTGAATTTAAAATCGAGTTTGTCGACCACCTTGCTTAATTCTATCAGGAATTCACCCACGAGTTATTTTCTAGTGATGCGAACATTAGACATTACAGGATCAGTGGGAGAGATGAAGGACTTATGATTTTGAGATTAAGGTTTAACATTAGACATTTCAGGATCAGTAGGAGTAATGAAGGACTTATGAAGTTGAGATTAAGTTGTAATCTTAAATCAAACATATAAAAACTGCAATACGTACATTGACTAAAAAATCAAAACATCTGACCAAAATCAAAATGCAAGGAAGCATGTCCCTATAATAAAGAATGATCGAAAAATGTATTAAAACATTTTTAATACCATAAATAGAGAGCATGATCATTGATGACAAAAGACTTGACACTAATGATCATATATGTATGTACGTACGTACGTACATACGTATGTATGAATGTATGTATGTATGAATGACATAGTGTCCTATTAGGATTATCCAAAACATAGTGCATAAAACTAACATTAATGTTGTTTAATATAAATTCCAAACAAGAAATGTTTATATGGAATGAGGTATATCAGATACCTTATGCATTGGAAGTAAGTCCCATTGCATATATTACATACGAATCAGATTTGCGTATGTATTTGATACAATAGGAAAATGAAGGAATAAGAGAATTGTTTATGAAATAATGAAATTATCATGAAGGTAGTTCATGATAACAATTTATTGGAAACATCTAGTATAGTAAGACAATCTTAAACTTTAAAGGTTCAACCTTAACCAGGATTTTCCTATGGAGATCTCTTTGGGGAAGTCGAATCCAAACTCCATGCAACGGTCAGAAAGTACCTTTCAAGCATCATATATCTCTAGATAAAATATACTACTAAGGTAAAAACAAGTGGCCATCGTCCGAACATAAACAAAAACAACATGAACCAAGTATCATCAACTTCCATAGACCAACAATCGATAAATATATCTAGATATGAAGTTAATAATACCCTAACGTGGGTTGGCTAAACCCTAGATTGTGCATCCTACTATGTTTTCAGTCATTTTCGATGTCGAAGTCATGTTCATCATTTCCCACATGAGTCTTCATCACTCGAATAGTACACGAATCCCAAAATGGATTCTTATATCTTAAACAGATCACGAACCACTCCATGGATTCGAGCATCTCGATCAGATCTTGAATGTCCATACAGATTCCCCCATAAGTCTTTCAGCAAATTCAAATGCTATCCTCTCTCTTAGAATACTCCTCAAGATAGATTGTCCCACACGATAGCATCATTTAAAATGTTAATGTTGACCTCACCTTTGGGCTTAACCCTAAAATTAATAGTTTAACTCTATAACATTTTACGTTACAACCGCTCTCAAAACATAGAACTCATATACTAGTTTTGAAATGGCATTTGATAATTAAAACAATTACTGATCCCGGTCCCTTTAAAACCAATCGATGATCTTGGTCATTCGATAATAATGAGAACGATCACATACGGAAACCAAGTCTCTTATACTTATCACATTTTTGGTATTTTCATCTCAGGCTATCCCTTGGTCAAGAGTGCAGTTGGTATGTTAGAGCTCAATTGCCCGTATCCCTACTCGAAGATCAATCTTAACACCTATAGATTGACAATCCTACTTCATTGGCTTTTATTGCTAATTATATGACTAAATATTTTCAATAAATGAGTAAACATACAAAGCACGGTCAAGTCATACAAAGCATGATTTAGTTACATAAATGACTTCAAATCCCCATTTTTGTTTAACTAATCTTTTATTAATTAAAACCTCTATTATTGGTAAAAATTCTTTATCTAATAAAACATCGTTTATCAATTTATATCATTCATTTGTACTCTTTTCAATACTTCAAAAGGTATTCATATACTTATCTCAAATGGTATAAGTATATTCATATATTATTACCAAGATTTCATACTTAAAACCTTTACTTCTTCTATCCTTTTTTCAAAATATTTCTTACTTATAATTTCCTTCAAAATATTCATTTTAAGGTTCTAAGTACTTTCACAAATCCATTCAAAAAGATTTAAGACTAATGTTACTCAAACATTGTCACTACAAAGTCAAAACCATTTCACTCACGCTTATCTTTAAAACATTCTTTTAAAGATCTATTTACATTAATAAGTATAATAAAAAAGGGTTAAAGATGAATGTAATTACACATTGTCACAACAGAACAAAAACCATTCCATACCTGCATTATCTTTAAAAACATTCCTTTAAAGATCTAAGATAGTATTTGTTTGAGTTCGATAGTCGACCAAGCGACTATCTAGTTAAAAACGATTACTTATAGAAATCATGACTTATATACTTAATGTTTTTTACATTCCAACTTAACAATTCCATATCCAAGAGTGAAGCCAGGTAAATTAGAGCACTGGTTGCATCAAAGCCTTGCTTAAACACTTTATTTTTGAATCCCACAAATTGATAAATCTACCTCGTCGGCTTTTACTTTTGAGTATAGTATTTATGACTTTCATAAATGAGTAGGAAATTAACACGATTAACACAATTTTGACATTCCTAACTTAACCATTCCTTGGCCAAGAGGGAATCTGGTAGGTTATAGCTCTATGATTCATATCCCTACTCGACATCAATGTTAACTCTCACAAATAGACTAGCCTACTTCGTTGGCTTTTAGCGTTAAGAAAAGTTAATTATTTTTCAAAAAAATAATTAAAAAATGATTTTTGACATTCCAACTTAACTATTCCTTGGTCAAGAGGGAAATCGGTAGCTTAGAGCTCTATTGCACATATCTCTACTCGACATTGGCCTTAACTCTCACAAATAGAGAAGTCAGCCTCATTGGCTTTTAGTGTTAAGCCTAGTCAATTACCTTTATCAAAACTTATATATACTTTAGAATTACTTACAACTATGTTTTAAATATCCATGTAACATATTACTTGTAAATAACTAATTTATAATTTGATAAAAACCAGGTTTATATTATGAAACTTGTTTACTTTGAAAATACATATATAATTGGTAAAATTATATTTAAACTTTAAACCAACTTTAAAATACTTAAATATAGGTTGGAAAACATCTCTAAAAATATTTTATGAAAAATACCAAATTTAAATATAATTTTCAAACACTTAAAACCATAAGCGACTTACTACAGCATTATTAATGCTGTAAAAAGTCCTTGTTAAAAACAACATTAAAAAGCACGATCTTTACGACTCGTTTTAACCACTTTAACAAATGATTTAAGATTTGATATTTTTATAGTAAGTATATCCTAAGGGTAGTTAAAAACTATGGAAAGAAACACCTAAGTATACTATACCATTTATTTATAAAAATTCTCGAAAACAGGCCATATTTACAAAGTGTATTTATAACCATATTTTTCCTTCAACTTGGACAACTTTGGTTCACAATTTCTGTAACTTTCTGAACCTTTTATTTACAATACATCTAAATATGTGTAAATAATAACAAAATCAAATTATCCTAAGTTAAGATCATAAATATCCAATTTACACGAGTTAAAGTTAAGGGATATCGAAGTGCGCTTATAATGACTATTCTTGCTTCAAACACTTTCTAACAAACTTCAATTCAACACACAATCCAAACACCATTTAAACATCAAGTCAAGGCCATTCCAAATGTTTTAGAGTGTTATAGAAGTGATGTTTATACAATATAAAGTTGTCATTTTATGTCCAAAGAAAGAGGGGTCCAAAGTTTATAACTTTAATTAGTTAATGTCACTTTAACTTTATATTTCAAAAGCAACATATACACATACAATATATTTATAAAAAAGATAATGAGATAACTCGCTTAGATCTAAACCAAACACATGCACTAACGCAAAAGAATCAAATAATCACCTCCTACCATCATTAAAAGCATGGAGATCCAACCTTTAGCAGTTTATAACCAAGGCAACATCCCCCTCTACTTCCATTGCTCATTGCCCATGCTAGATCCCCCCTACTCCTTCACTTTCCTTCCACTTTGGATTTATTTATAAGCTTCCTAAGGTGTTTTATTGTGTTAATGAAAGTTTGGAAGAGATTATATTTGATTTGGTTTAGACTTTAGAAGGTTAGAGATGAATTAGTGGATTAGTGCTTAAGCACTTCCACCAATTTTATTTCCTTGCTTAATTTCAAACTTTTGCGAATTTGTGGTTTACTTCTTACCTTAAGGTATATTTATAGGTTTGTGCAAGAGGTCATTATCACCTTCAACCATCAATGAAAGGTCGCAAAGGAGACTCTCTTTCACATGCACCTTTACACCTTTAGTTAAAAATTAAGTCTTTCCCTAAAAGCTCATTTTCAAAATATCTTTGACGACATCACCTATGATGTCATCCAAAAAGTTTATTTTCGTAAGTGGTAAAATGTTTTTATTTCATTTTATCGATTCCTATGCAATTAAGTGTACGTAAAAAATCTAAACGACTTTTGATGGTTAAAAAGCAGTTTATCGATAAAATGATATTTGGTCACATTACCGATATTTCTTCATAGCATTTATTTTTGTAAGCATTTTTTCAAAAACAAGTTTACCATTATTACTTACGATTTAAACGTGCGTTAACTAACTTCTTAAATCATATTAATAACATTAAACCCAAGATTCAAATATTTAAATAATTTAGATATTTAAATACGAAGTATCAAAAATTTCGAGTCGTTATAAGAAGAGAAAATGAAAGAGTTTTACTACTTCATATCAGAAAATATGAGAACAGAAATGAGGGGTTAGGCCTATATTTATAGATGCTCGAATCAATCATACCCACTAGATTAAAATTATTAAATCCGTGCTGTTGGCCAAGGTTCAAACCTTAGCCGCCACATTCCGACTGGTTGACTGCACTCCTTTGAGCGCTTCATCACTAGCGGTCGACTGATTCATAGTGGGGGTTAATCGCTGGGATCTTGAATTTTATTATTATTATTACTATATTTTTCCTAATTATTTTCATTTTGAAAATTTAAATGCTTGTGACTTCTTCGGTTGAACTTCGATCATGAAACTCCAAATATGAAAGTTGCTGAGAACCACGAACACAATGATTTAACTCTCATGTACAAATTCCAATATTTGCTTAAACTTTTTTCAGAGCGTATTAATTATTAATTTATTAACATAATATTTATAGGGTCTTACAGATGCTATATAATTAGATTCATCTAGGCGTTGGTGCGCCGGTGCCTAACTTTAGGCGTCAGCATGACGTCGGTATTTCCATAGGTAAATTGCCTCTTTTCTAACGGTGCTTCTCGATTCATCATCTTAGATCTGATCTAGAGATATGCCCTATGAAAGGATATGTATTATAATATTATATCTGCAATATCAGTTTTGCTTCATCCCATATTTGATAAATCACAAATGATGTATCCTATCTTTTTATGAGTTATTGATTCCTATTGTAATCCTTATTGCATTATTGATGTCACAATATTTCATTGGACTCTCAATCGAGGAAACTATCTTTATCTCATCCATAAATTTGCCTATACATATTTATTGTAACGACCCGTAAAACCGCACAATTCAAACTAACAATAAACCACACATGTCCAAACCAAATTGAATGGAAAAACATATAGTTATTGGAAAGAAAGAAAAAAGAAGAGAAGAAGAGAAGAAGAAGAGAAAAAACTGAAACAATCATAGAATCTCACAAACGTAGTGGAACAACATATAATATAATATCAATGAACTATACAAAAGAAAAACCGTAATATACATACATCCATCAGGGTATAACAAATCAAAATCATCATCCTGCACAATTATAACAACATGTCCCCATAAATGCTGATATTTAAACAACTATGCAGCGGAAAATAAAAAAACAAGAATATGTCCTGAAGACCTCCACCTCGTTTGTTGAAGCTCCAAAGCATCCAAATGTACATCTGTAAATATGCTTGGTCTGACCCAAGCATTGATAGGGAAGAATGCCCGGATCAGTCTGGTATACCAGCATGAAGAAACACATCTCAACTAAATTTTAAAGTTATCAAAACCTTTAAAAATAAAGGTATCTCGTAAGACCACACCACACATAAGCATAGATGAGTTTTTACCTTGCGAAAATCAAAACATTTCATATCAAATTCTGTTATATTATACCAGTGTCTAGTATACAAACAATATTAATCGTAGCCGAAATTGTTACATTGATTCAATTCCAACATACTAGCCACAAAGTGGGTTCTACAAACAAAATGATAGGCATGTAGTGGAGAATGGATTTCCAACAAATGACCAGGTGAAGGAACTACCTTTAGGCAGTACATACATAGAGGAATGTATAGAGGGCCAACTAATGGCCCTCTACCAACACAAGAGTGAATTACCTCTAATTGGATCGTACCGAATATGTCATCATCCCGGTCGTTACCGACCTATCTAAGGGTCCACTTTGCCTACACCACAATAATTTAAAACCCGACGTCATAGTGGGAATAAATATATCTAGAAGGGGATTATCATATCCTAATGGTTGCAATCACATGGAGCCTTGTTGCATCTACCCTGTTTTGGTCATTTCTAGGTGTAAGGTCTGAGGTAACGATTTCCTTTGACATAGCACATTTCACTTAGAATGCCATATTGCCATTTCCATTGACGAAACCATTTCAATCTTTCGATATTTGGAAAACATTTACATATACTTATATTAACGGTATAAGTATATTCAAAAACTGTCTCGTTTTCAACACTTAGAAAATATCTCGATATACTTAGATCCGAAATGAGTATTTATACAAATCTTGGAAAGCATTCTTCAAAACACTTGGTTTAAAACGAATGTTGCATAAAACATCGTTACGACAACCCAAAACAATAGTATAAGGATTTTATAATACACACACACACACACACACATATATATATATATATATATATATATATATCTCATATACTATATAAAACATTTCATTTCTGAAATCATTTACTATAATAATAGTATTATAGTACATGCCTTCCTTAATTCTCCGAAAAACGTCTATTACAACAACATATGTTGAAATCTATGTTTTCGATACTTATCACATTTTAAATCATTTTCATTCCATTTGGAATTATCATTTTCCAAAACATTACATTACAAAGATAAATTACTTTTAAAACCATTGAATCCATCAAAATATTACTTCCAAACATTCCTTTAAAAGATAAACCACTTTTAAAACGATTAACTTCATACCTGAATTTCAACATAAGTCATTTCTATATTTATAAAACTACATTTATAAAATTCCTTTCTATTTTCTAAAACTTCTATTTTTATAACTTTTCTTTAATTATAAAATTCTATTTATAAATCCATTCTTTCCTACATCTCATTTATTTATAAAATCCATTTATAAATCCCTTTTCTTTGATAACCTAATTTATTTAGAAAAGCCATGTACAAAATATTGATTTCAAATCCATTTATTATTTCATAAAACACCATTTAAATACCATTACTTTATTTATAAAATAAACTCTTTGTATCCATTATCTATATTATTTCAGAATATCTATTTAAAAACACTTTACATAATAGTAAGTTGAAATTCCAAAAATCATACTTTTATTGATTTAAAATAAATTCCTTTCTTTTAATAATTCAAAATTATTAAAAAATATTTATATTTTCAAAATTACTTCGAAATCCTTTTAAATGAAAATCATCATTTTAGTATTTCAAAATACCAAAAATAAGGCTCAATGTTACTATAACACTAAATAAGTCAAATCATATCACAATAAAAAATATGGTATCCAACACATCATATATCACTATATATATGAAAAATAAAATCAACAGTGGTTAGGAATCCTTTTGGATCCCTCCAATCTATCCCTCTGCATCACATACAGCATATAATCATAAAATATAAATCAACTGTTTCAAGGTGGGATCATATACAAATTGTCATCCGCTCTTACACGGGAACGTAATAGGGTCTCATCCATTCCAACAGGCGGTAATATATTCAAATCAATAAAAAATGTAGTAAATCATCCAACAAACATAAACAACATAAATAAAATTATCTTCACTTATATAAAACTATAAGAAAGCCAGAAAGGTGAATTTACTGACTAAAATTCCAGTAACCGCCAAAGCGCTCTGGTTTGAATTAAAATTGAATATACATTCCACTTTAACCCAAAATTCTACTAGCTCTGATCTATCCACTCCAACTCCCTAGCGTAGATATCACAGTAACAATTGCAACACAATTTGTCACGCTCAATTTAGACCTCGTATGGAAATGTTATGGATTAATTAACATTTGAAATAATTAAATTAAAATCAACATTTTAATTAATAAAATTTAAACTAAACCTTTAACTTTTCTCCTTCTCCTTCTCATACACTATTTCTCGGCTCGAGCTTCTTGTACATATAATTTTTTAAATCGAATGCGATTCATGATTTGCAGTCGTCGATCACGCCCAACCGTCGTCGCCTGCCCTGCACCATGCCTTGCCACTTCGCCGCCACCACGCGCGCACCCTATTGCAAAAAAAACGAACCCACCTGTCTCTGAAACATGCCCCTTAAGCCACCGTCGTGGACCTCCAATCGATGTTCGGTTGGTATGGATGAACTTGTGGAGTAAAGCTCTCCAACTTTCATGCTGAACATTTCGGCTAATTTAACTTGGATAAGTTGGAGAAATTATGGTTGTTGGATGAAGCAATGGTTTTAATGGTGGCTATTGACTTTAGGGTAAGGTTTTACAAATGAAGAAAGTTGATGTGCTTATATAGAGCATTTTAAGGCACTATTCACACTATAAAATTTTCGAATCCAAACGAAGCGTGCCGCCTGGCATTCCATATGCTATATCCCTATTCCAAACACAATGGAATATCTATCGGAAGCCAATCCCATCATATACAGAAGTTAGCTTTTCGATATCAAATTACATTAAATTAAATTCCTTTAATTAATTTCTACATGATTTTGAACTTGCACGACCAAACGATACGTTTGATCACCGCAAAATTCGACGGCATATAATAAGTCACTATTACGGATCCAACAAAACTGGTCTTGTAAAAATCCAAGTCAGTGCCCAGAAGGCTATTTCCCCATGTTAATTAAAACGAGTAATTTCAAAAATAATTTTAATCATTTTTAATTCAAATTTAAAAGTTTACTCTCTTCCTTTTTATTCAAATAGAAATTAAATCTGCTTACGAAATCGTTTTCATTCACATTAAATTCAAGATTCAATTATGCAAACAATTCCATAATTAAATATTCCAACTTCAAATGATTGAAATTATTGGTCGTTACATTCCCCCTAAAAGAATTTCGAAACTTCCAAGGTAAGATAAATGCCCAAAACCCATTAACTTTTCAAAACTAATTAGTTGAAATAGATTATACAATTTCTAAGTCTTTAAAATTCATTCACCGATTCCAACTATTACCATCCATCCATTCATTCCAATTTATAACTCAATATCAAATTTTTGTTATAATTTTTTTTCCCAAATTCTTAGAAATTTTCTAGCACCTTAAATTTATGGAAAATTTCGCCAGATTCTCCTTTATACGATTCGATCAATTTTTTTTATAATATATATAACCACAAATATACATATCATATTCAAAGATGAGGCATTTCGTACGGAAAAATATAAAAATAAATCTGTGATGTGTACGTTTTATTATATTGGCAAGCATATATAGCCAATATAGTGCAAAAGCGAGCCTCAAAGGCTAAGTATAAGCCATCCACACCTACTAGTCACTTAACAACCAATAAGAACATGTATATAGAAAGTAGAATCAATATATAACATTTACTAATATAATAACCATATGCAAACATAGAAAATGTAACAAGAGAACCCATCAAACAATTAATATTCATCTAATTATTTCATAACCATATAATTTTCATTTTCCAATGTCAACATTTAATTTATTAAAGCATGTACGATGTACATATATCATCTGTATGCAAAACCATACCTGACAGCTTGCTCAATCACACAATTTTACATCCGAACTAGTATCATTCATATAACCATTCTAGTGCAAACTCAGATCCGGTTCCTTGATTAGAAACTGTCATTGTCCTTGCATAGCCATATACAATGACAGAGAATGTCAAAATTAACCAAAAATCAATATGCAGTGTTTACCGTCAAGAATCGCGTGAAAAATTCTAACTCGGATCGGTGTGAATCACCTCAAATCGTATATTCGAATCTGGATCAACATTAATCCAAATAAAATAATATATTACAACTTACGTATTTATTTTACTTGGTTTCTTATTATATCCCATTAATTTTCTCGATTTCTTTTATTACAGTCATTTATTCATAATCATTATTCATATTGCTTTATTCATAATCATTCATTTACTTTCATTTTATGTTTAAAAACATTTCATTCCATATTCAATTTAATTAGTATATTTTCTTTAATACTAACAACACTTTACAACTATTCCATAAAATTATTTACATAAGTTCATTTTATACATTTTTATATAACACTTCTTATGTTTATTTCACCTTCTAGTTAAGTTCATATTCAATTCTATCAAACAACATTCCAAACCATATTCAATTCGTTTTGCGACCTAAGTTGAATTTCATTTTATAGCTCAAGTTCATTTCTATTTCATGAGTTCATTTTATTAATTCATTGCAATTACATTCAATAACTCGTTCCATCCCACTTTACTTAACTTGAGTTAAATTTCATTTCAAAAGTCATCTTATTTAACTTAAGTTAGATTTCATTTCATAATTCAAATGCAGGTTTTCTTTTCTTAACATTCACATTCAACAAATTTAAAATTTTATTTTACTTATCATTTTCAAATTCATAAGTTGTGAACTCATTTCTTTCCTATCCTATTTTCAAATTATAAGTTAAAAACTTATTTTCATATATTTATCAAATCATACTTGGAATTTTACAATCAAAACTTGTTTTACCCAAACACAACATCAATGGAAAATCACTAAGGTAGCAATTCATCACTTAAAAACTTGAAAATGAATAATGATATTGCTGCAATCATCACCCGGATTATTTTCCAACGATTGTAGTGAGTTCAGTGCTTTTTTTATTTGTTTTTCTTTGCTCCCATTTATAATAATAAAAAAATTTATTAGAACACAACCAAAAATAAAAAATGATGACAATAAAATATTTCCATTCACTATCAACCAAAAACACACCATCCTAGCACCACCGTGGCATACACTGGTACCACGAATCCGATTTTACGGCCAGCCTCGCGACTAACAACCAACCCTTTTCCTAGGGACATGTAAGGGTAAGAGTCTCTTTCTTGCCACCAAATAGAAAGCGGGAATCCCCTATCATGCCGTACACTCCAATACAAGGAGCATACACCAACATGAGGGGTAAGTGCCATATCAGATCCGATCTTGGTCTCTCCGGATCAACAACGACAAAGAGGCCAAATTTGACAATCGATTATTTCACTATCAAAGCAAAGATAAAATCTAGCACATAAATAGTTTCTAGTCCCATTTAATTAATATTTTACTACATAAATCAATTTTCCAATATTTACTTCAAATTATCTTTTAGAAAATATATTCACAAAACCATTTCGATCTTTCGATACTTGGAAATATTTACATATACTTATATTAACGATATAAATATATTCAAAAACCATCCCGTTTTCCACACTTATAAAATATCTCTATATACTTAAATACAAAATAAGTATATATATACAAATCTTAAGGAAATTATTCTTAAAAATGCACTTTATTTGTGTCAAAACGAACGTTGCGTAAAGCATCTTTATGACAACCCAAAACACTAGTATATGGATTCGATTAATTATACACACACACACACACACACACACACATATATATATATATATATATGTATGCATGTATGTATGTATATGTATATGTATGTATGTACGTACGTAAATCTCATATTCTGTATAAAGCACTTTCCTTTCGAAAATCATTTACTATAAAAATTGTGTTATATTCCATGCCTTCCTTACTTCCCCGAAAACGTCTATTACAACAATAAGTTTTGAAATCTATGTTTTCGAAAATTATCACATCTTAAATCAACAATTAAATTCCACTTGGAGTTATTATTTTCCAAAACATTACCCTAAAAGGATAAATTACTTTTAACCATCAAAATATTACTTCCAAACATTCCTTTAAAAGATAAATCACTTTTAAAACGATTAACTCCATACCTGATTTCAACATAATCATTTCTATATTTATAAAACTACATTTATAAACTACATTTATAAACTTCCTTTCTACTTTATAAAACTTATATTGCTTAACTTCTTTTTTTTTTGTAAAATTGTATTTATAAATCGATTCTTTTCTAAACCTCATTTACTTATAAAATCCATGTATAAATTCCTTTTCTTTCATAATCTAATTTATTTGGAAAATTCATGTACAAAATATTGATTTCAAATCCATTTAATATTTCATAAAACGCCATTTAAAATCCATTACTTTATTTATAAAAAATACATACATAAATCTTGTGTATAAATTGTTCTAGAATCTTTATTTAAAAACACATTATAAAATAGTATATTGAAAATGCCAAAAATCATAATTTTATTTACTTAAAATAAATTCCTTTCTCTTAATAATTCCAAATTATTGAAACATATTTATACTTTCAAAACAGTTCGAAATCCTTTGAAATCAAAATCATCATTTTAGTATTTCAAAATATCGAAAATAAGGCCTGGTGATACTATAGCAATGAATAAGTAAATCATACCACAATAAAAATATGACATCCAACACATCATATATCACTATACATATGAAAAGTAAAATCAACAGCATTGAGGAATACTTTTGGATCCCTCCAACCCGTTCTCCTGCATCACATACAGCATATAATCATAAAATATAAATAAACCGCTTCGAGGCGGGATCATATAGGAAGGGTCATCCGCTCTTACACAGGAATGTAATAGGGTCTCATTTACCCCAATAGGCGGGAATATATCCAAACGAACTAACAAATATAGTAAATCATCCAAACAAGCAACAAACAACATAAATAAAATTATTCGCACTTATATAAAATTATTAGCAGGCCAAAGAGGTGAGTTCACTAACTTGAAATTCTAGTAATCGCCAAAGCGCTCTGGTTTGAATTAAAATTGAACGAACGTTCAATTTTAACCCCAATTTCTACTAGCTCCAAATCTATCCAATTCAACTCTCTAGCGAGGATATCATAGTAATGATCGCAGCGCAACCTGTCGCACTCAAGTTCGACCTCGTACAAAAACATTATTAATTAATTAACATTTGAAATAATTAAATTAAAATTAACATTTTATTTAGTAAATTTTAAACTTAACCTTTACCTTCCCTCCTTATCCCTCTGATACACAATTTCCAGGTTCGAGCTTCCTTTTTTTTTTTAAAATATCAATCGTGATTTCACGATTTGCCGTTGTCGATCTCGTCCAGCCGCCGTCGCTTGCCTTGTCGCCGTGCCTCGCTGCCACCACGTGCGCATTCCCATTTGCAAAAAAACAAATCCATCTACATCTCGAATGCGCCTCCCTAGCCATCGCTATGGACCTCCAATCGACGATCGATTGGTATGGATGAACTCATGTAGTCGAGCTCCCCAACTTTCATGTTGAAAGTTTTAGCTAATTTTGCTTGGATGAGTCAGAGAAATTATGGCCATTGGATGGAGCTATTGTTTTCATGGTGGCTATTGACTTTAGGGTTTGGGTTTTGCAAATGAAAAAAGTTGATGCCCTCATATATAAAATTTTAAGGCACTATTCACACTTTAAAACTTCGGTCCAAACGAAGTATGGCGCTTGGCGTTCTATATGCTATATCCCTGTTCCATACACAATGGAATATATAACGGGAGCCAATTCCATCATATACAAAGTTGGCTTTTCAAAATCAAATTATATTAAATTAAATACCTTTAATTAATTTTTACGCGGTTTCGAACTTGCATGACCAAACGATACGTCCGATCGCCACGAAATTCGATGGCATATAATAATTCAGTATTACGGATCCAATGAAACTAGTCTCGTCAAAATCCAAGTCAGTGCCCTGATGGCTATTTCCCACGTTAATTAAGACGAGTTATTTCCAAAATCATTTTAATCAGTTTTAGTTCAAATTTAAAAGTTTACTCTCTTCCTTCTTGTTCAAATAGAATTTAAATCAGCTTTTGAAATCGTTTTCATTCACATTAAATTCAAGATTCAATTATTTAAACAATTTCAAATGTTAAATTTGAAAATTCAATTATCAAATATATCGCTATATTTGAAATCTAAGTTATTTAACTTATAAAATTAACTTTTCAATATTTAAAATTGATTAAATATTCCAAAATCAAATGACTAAAATTTTGGGTCATCACATTTACCTACAACAGTATTTTAGGTGATGTACTCATCCTATTGGAACTTGTTGTAGCTTTCTTGGTTGGAACTCTTTTCCATCATAAAATCCAAAATGCAAATGTACCTTAGTGGTTTCAGATGTTACCTAATATGTTGTGGAGTGACCAATATAAGCATCACAACTATTTATATGATTTATATTTTACACTCTATACATTATATCATATCACTATATTAAGATAAATGAACGATTGGCTCGTTTAAGGGAATGAACATTATGGTATTTCATGTGGTCTCAAAAGGTGCGGTTACATATCACTCGTATTTCTTGAGTTTCTCATGCTGGTTTATCAGACTGATCCGGGTGTTATTTTCTTATAATGCTCTGATCAGCCCTGCGTATATTTCCATACTTAGTTAATGACGCTTTGGATTTTATGGAGATGAGCTGGATGATTACCCACCATAGTATTTATTTCCACTGCATTACTATATTGTATATATCAGCCTTTATAAGGATAGGAAGTTATAACTGTCTAGGCTAATGATAATACTTAGGTTTAGTAACTTAGAAATTTTTGTGTCGGTGTAACCCTTTGTACTACACTTTAGAAATTATATATTATCGTTCCACTGTGAGATTCTGATATTGTGTTCTCTTCTTTCTTGTTTCATTTTCTTTTCATTTTGTTTTACCCTAACAATTTATCTTTCTGGCACTTGGGTGCTCGTTACGTGGATTATATGGCTTTATTAGTGTCGACATTCGGTGGTCGAAAAGGCAGGCTGTTACAACCAGTATTAGGGATGAAGGTTAACCGAGAATGTGACGCCCCACCTCTATACCCACGCTAGCCAAGAACACTACGGAGTAATGCTGTCAACTAGCACGGAGAATAAGGCTGTTGAGGAGTGACCATCCGTGTAATATCTTTGTGCGAGCACCGATATGTCAGATAGTAAAGCATATTTCATTTAAGGAGGAAATCTGACATACCGATACAAACTCAAAGCTATCATACAGTGGCTATATATAATCTTCAGAAACAAATATAGAAATAAACATAACACAAAACAGTCACAGACATCCATATCACAAAGGCGGAAAAAGATATGAATATACAACACATAAAAGTGTACATCAGAGTAGTGGTCTGAAAGATCCACAATAACCCAAAAGAATAGCAACATGTGTTATACAAAAGAATAAGTATACATCATAGAGTCTATATCTCAAATGTATATGTCCAAAAACTACTAGTCTAAATAGTTAGCCAAAAGTCAAGGAGATAATCCTAGAAGTGAAGTCAAGCAGAAGCACCTGTAATATCTCGGTCTGACCCGAGTATTATTTAATAAGAAAATAATAAACGGATCAGTCTAGCTATAAATATCATATGACATGATATAGAATAAGAGATATGGCATAAACATATGATAACCATAATGGCATACTACTATAAGTATGTAATTGAAAATCAACATGAGATTAATCAATATCACAAGAATCTTCTCAAAGATCCAAAAAGGGTTTCATACCCAAAACTTGTATTCACAACAAGTCAATGACACACGAATTCACCAATGCACAAAAATTGATAAATCGTATCAATGAAAATCACTAAAATTGGTGAAGCACAAATTCCAGAAATCAACACACGAAATCCAGAAATCATAAAAAAGGGTAGGAGGCCTATCACACGAACGAGAGCATGAAAACACACCAACATATGTATCACACGAACGAGATGCTATCTCATGGTAGCTAGCCATTAACTTTTGACACACGAACGGCCCGAAGACCATGGGGTGCTACCCCACATGTGTGAGTCGAAATCACACCGAAACGGGGTCTAGTCTCCCTCGCAGACAAAGAGACATCGCACGATTGCTAATCTAAATCACAAAAATGATCGTCATGATCATCAAGAAGTGTCAATTACAGTAAGCTAGTAAATATATGAGCTTAGCTTCATGTCCCATAACCACTAGCTTAACTTAAATATTTACGAACAAATTGTAGATCTCCACTAGAAAATTGTCACAAGAGATTCAATCGAACAAGTACAAGAATTAACCGACGAAGTAAACGCAAGCGTTTCATACCACTTGTTTTACTAAGCCGTTTAATTAGATTTCTCATACGAATGAGGTAAAGGTTTGTATATGCTAGTAGATTGGAAAACGGTTTAAGAACGAGCTTTGTAATAAAATAGTTTTGAAATCATTTTGATGAAAGAGTTTTGATATTTACTACTAGCATTGAAATCCTTTATATTTTTAAAGTGACAAACTATACAAATGATTGTAGAAACAATCAATCACTAAAATTCACTTACGAAGACGTGAATCAAATCCAAAGAAACCGATAAAGAATCCATCGAAATGGATATTCAAAAATCCCTAAAAAGGAGTCATCAAAGTCGTAATAAATGATAACAACAAATAGGATCATCACGAATCGATTCAAATTGGAAATTCAATCCCAAAAGGCAAAGTGGGCTGAAATAGCAAATTCAGTTGACTAAACAGAGATTTTCAGTTGACTGAATTCTGCCTGGAAACTTTCTGTTTCCAGGTCAGTCGACTGAACAGAGATTTTCAGTCGACTAAACCCTGCCTGGAAACTTTCGGGTTCCAGATTCAGTCGACTGAACAGAGATTTCAGTCGACTGAATCATGCCTGGGCTGTTTTTCAGCCTATCCAAATGAAGAGCAAACTCTTCCAAAATGCAACCGGACGAACACTGGCTCTAAGGGTTTATGCCAATCGGCAACCCGGCCCTATATGCTCCTCGATGCATCACCAAAAGCATGATCAAACATCCATAAAAGGATTTTCACACAAAATTGACTTAAAAACCCAAAAATTGGAATATTCACAAAACCAATCCAAATCAGGAGCAAATTCACATGAAGAGGTGTTAGGAATTCATACCTAACAA
The DNA here is from genome assembly GCA_030765085.1 of Allium cepa. Taxonomy (NCBI): domain Eukaryota; kingdom Viridiplantae; phylum Streptophyta; class Magnoliopsida; order Asparagales; family Amaryllidaceae; genus Allium; species Allium cepa. The sequence continues at coordinate 370,972,752 of CM060943.1, read as the reverse complement.
CCAAAGATAATTATAGTCATAGATGTGAGATAAAAATCTCACCTTTAAACCCAAAACAAATGAAGAAGAAGCTATAGAGCAATGGCAAGAACAATCACTCTTCAATTCCAACCCAAAGAGCTTGAATCTAAGCTTAAAAGAGAAACATTTCCTAAATTAGGTTTAGGAATTTTTGAAATTGGTAAGAGAATGAGTTGGAGAAGAAGAAGAGGAGGCTTACCAAAGCTTCTTCTATTAGTTTGGAGCTAGAGCTTGATTTGCAAAAGAAAACTAGGGCTTGAGTTTCAATTTCCCATTCCACTCTCCATTGTTATAAAAGCTTGAGTATTAGGAAAATAGAAAGGAAGTAAATGAAGAGGAGAGGGTTGGGACTGAGTTAATAAGTGGGGTTATTGGGCCCAGCCCAAACCAAAGCCCTAAGTGAAAAGTGCCAAAATTCCACTAACTCCAAACATATCAAAGTTTATACTCAAAAAAATCGCAAACGGCGTTTTGAACTCAATGGAAGTGGTCCCGAGTCCTAATTCGACCGTATGCAAAAAGTAGCTTTTCGAACTATAATCCGACTAACGATATAATATTTAAATGAAATGTTTAAATACTCAATCGTAAAATATGCGGGTTGTTACAGACTCCCCTCCTTAAAGAAATTGCGTCCTCGCAATATTTAAGAAGAAAATATATAGTAACAACCATGAAAGCATATTTAACACAAAAGATATTTGAAATAAAAAGTTCACCTCAAAGAGCACGAGAAAGTACGTCCGGTTGTGTTTGCTCGATGAATTCTCTAGATTCCCAAGAGCAATCCTTAGGATCTGAGGACCATTGAATTTTCACAAGCGGAACATCTTTATATCGAAGGCGTTTGACCTCCGAAGCAATAATACGAATAGGATGTTGCTCATAAGTTAAATTAGGTGAAACTTCAATTTCTTCCACAATACCGGGCTCAAGAATAGAATCGGAATCTCGATGGCACTTCTGTAATTGAGAAACGTGAAACACGTCATGAATAGCAGAAAACTGAGCCGGCAATAAAAGGCGATAAGCCACGGAACCAATAAGTTCGGTGATAGGAAATGGCCCAATATATCGAGGCGCTAATTTTCCCGATCGACTAAAACGTACAACACCTTTCATAGGTGAAACACGAACAAACACAAAATCCCCCACAGAAAATTCTAATTTCCTTCTTCGGTTATCGGCATAGGATTTTTGCCAACTTTGAACTTCTTTCATCCTATGACGAATAAGGTCAATCTTTTCTGTGGAATCATGAATAAAGTCTAGATCTAAAACCAGCTTCTCACCGACCTCAAGTCAACAAGAAGGAGAACGGCATGGCCTTCCATAGAGTGCCTCAAAAGGTGCCACTACAACACTAGATTGGAAGCTATTATTATAGGAAAACTCAACGAGAGCAATATGAACTTCCCAACTTCCACCAAAATCAAGAACACATGCACGAACAAGATCTTCAAGAGTTTGATTCACACGCTCAGTTTGTCTATCGGACTGAGGATGATAAGCGGTGCTAAAATTTAGCTTCGTTCCCAAAGCTTTTTGAAGACTCTTCCAAAATCCACTAGTAAACAATGGATCACGATCACTAACAATAGAAGTAGGAACTCATGCAATTTAACAATTTCTTTAATAAAGAGTTTGGCCAAAAGAGGTACGGTCCAATTGGACCGAACGGGAATAAAATGGGCGGATTTAGTAAGTCTATCAACTATCACCCATAAGCTATCATGACCCGAACGAGAATGGGGAAGGCCGTCAATAAAATCCCTGGAAATTTGATCCCACTTCCAAATTGGAGCGTCTAAAGGTTGCAATAACCCACCGGGCCTTTGATGTTCGGCTTTGACAAGTTGGCAATTCATGCAACACCTAACAAAATTAGCAATATCAGATTTCACTCCCTTCCAATTATAAAGTCACTTCATATCCGCGTACATTTTACTACTACCGGGATGAATGGTAAATTTAGAACGATGTGAATCTTCTAAAATATCTTTACGAAGATCACTAATATTTGGCACGATAAGTCTACCAAATTTTCGAATGCTGCCACGAGAATCGATGTCAAAGTCTTTCAAATCTTCAATATCAGTTTTATCCCTTAATCTTTGGCAAAGAAGAGCCAATTCGGGATCTAGCTTTTGAGCTTCAAGAATGCGGTCTAAAAGAGAAGGACGAGCCTCAAGGCTACATAAAACAAGGGATGAACATAGATCGAAACATGATCTCGAATCTCACAAGTGGATAAAATTCTGAGATCATTCCATTCGGATATCATCATGGAAACAACCACTTGTTGCTTGTGACTAAGCGCATCGGCAACTCGATTTCCCTTTCCAGGAGTATAAACAATATCAAGATAATAAAATGCAAGGAATTCGAGCCAACGCTATTGACGCAAATTAAGTTCCTTTTGAGAGAATAAATACTTCAATGACTTATGACCGGTATAAAGAACAAATTTCTCTCCTAAAAGATAATGACGCCAAATACGAAGAGCGAAAAAAATAGCTGCGAGCTCTATATCATGAGTGGCATATCTAGTCTCAGCAGGCTTCAATTGCCTAGAAGCATAAGCAATAACACGTTTTCTTTGCATAAGAACGGTACCCAAACCAACGCGACTAGCAACGGTATAAACAACGAAATCTTGATTCCCCTTGGGAATAACAAGAATAGGAGCATAAGAAAGGGGTTCTTTTAATTTGAAAAGAAGCTTCACATTTGTCCGACCAAATGTATTTAACACCTTTCTTTGTTAAGCTAGTAAGGGGCACGATAATTTTAGAAAAGTCTTTGATAAAACGACGGTAATAACCCTCCAATCCGAGAAAACTACGAATTTCTGTCACACTCTCCGGTATCTTCCAATTTTGAATCGCTTCAATCTTTGAAGGATCCACGGAAATAATATAGCCGAGAAACTTCACACGAGATTGCCAAAAGTGGCATTTAGAAAACTTTGCTTTTAATTGATTACTCCTAAGAGTTTCCAACACAATCCGAAGATGCTTTTCATGCTCCTCCTCGGTTTTTGAATACACAAGAATATCATCAATAAAGATGAAAACAAATCGATCGAGAAAATCTTTGAAAACCTGATTCATAAGGTCAACGAAATAAGCCGGAGCATTCGTTAAACCAAATGGCATAACAAGCCATTCGTAAGATCCATATCGAGTACGGAAAGATGTCAAAGGAATGCTATCCACTGCAATACGAAGCTGATGAAAACCGGTTGCCAAGTCCAATTGTGAAAAGTGTAACAACCCGATATTTTCAACCATTCGCATCCGCACATGTCGGACTTGAATTGCTCAAAATACCGCATTGTAAATAAAATTTGGCAAATCTCAGAATATACGGTAAATAAAATCACAGATCACAGACACAGAGTATTTAATAATGCAGCGGAAGTAAAAGAAATAGTAGTTCATGAAGCCACTATATAAATATATCAGAGTTAAATAAAATACAACAGACTAAATAAAGTACAACAGAACTCTTAAGATGATAACCAAGTACAAGCGGAATAGAACAACAGAACTGGAATAGATAAAACTAGATAAGCAGATAATCTCCAGCGATTCCAATCTCCAGAAAGTGGAATCCAAATCTATGAATAACTCAGGCTGACCCGAGCGTAAATAAAAATACAAACACTCGAGTCAGGACAATATATACTTATATAATGTAAACCAACTCAAGTGAACTGTAATAAGGTACACGTAACTTAAAGGATGCCTGAGACCGCCCATCCTTTAAGGATCCGTTAAACTATTTACTATGTAGTAATATTTCGCTATTATAATAAAGTCTACAGTAAAATAAACTTACTTTTAAATAGCGTTCCGGGCTACCCATATCACCCTTCACACATAATAGTCCCAGTAGTCCATCCAATATCATGCCATCTCCACTCCGGGTGACTGTCAGAGGATACCACACGGGCTACGGGAGAAAAACAAACTCGTAGTAAAGGCTCGGTATGGTTGGTGACACGGCACACAAGGCAATGCCAGGGTAGATATACCAATTACGCACACGGGCTGGTGGTAACGCAGCAGCCACATACGCCCACCTCGGAACACACTCCCATATCAAAATCGGAGGATGGCCATCTAATCAATCACCAGTAAGAGTATAGTATCGAAGGAATGTGTCCGATAGGAGGAATGACCTCACTTGGCCCGAGATCGCTCCTGTTTTAGCCACCTTATGCCAACTCACGGGAGTTGGGTCCAGGTAATATACCTCAAGAACGTCGCCACCATCCTACTTCATTCTGGAATCTCCACCGCGTACACGGTTGTCAAAGTGGTTTTCGGTATCGACAGAGAGTATGCCAGATATCCGATCCCGGTCTCTTTGCCAACCAATCGTTATTATAACCCGTAGTTATAACTTTTAAAATAATGTTTATACTTTAAAATAGGATATCATTTCAAATCCAAATCTTTATCAAAATAATGATTAAATTAATTCCAAACCATTTTAAAACATCATATCTTTCCAGAAATTCTTGTCAAATCATTTTAATATATCAAAATATCATATCTTTTCAATACCATGTTTCAAATCATTTTAATATATCAAAATATCATATCATTTCAAAACCACATTTCAAATCATTTTAATATATCAAAATATCATATCATTTCAAAACCACATTTCAAATCATTTTAATATATCAAAATATCATATCATTTCAAAACCTCATTTCAATCATTTTAATATATCAAAAATATCATATCCATTTCAAGTCATTTCAATCATATCAAAAATATCATATCCATTTCAAGTCATTTCAATCATTTTAATATATCAAAAATATCATATCTTTCCAAAACTTCATTTCAAATCATTTTAATATATCAAAATATCATATCTTTCCAAAACCACATTTCAAATCATTTTAATAAACCAAAATATCATATCTTTTCAAAACCATATTCATTTCAAATCATTATTCATTTTATTCAATTTAAAATACCATTTCAATTTACATTTCCAGACAGTTTATATTTCAAAAATCATTTTAAATCATTAAAATGAAGTTATTATATTTAATAATTAAATTATTCCAAAAATTTCAACTTCCAAAATTCATTTATTCACTTAAGTTTATCAAAACAGTGAAAATTCACTTTTCGCAGCATTTAGAAAACGCCACGGAAAGCTACATTCAAAACAGTTCAATTTAACAAAAGACAACATTTTTAAAAATGTTGTAATAGGGTTTACTTAATATTTCAAATAAACTTAGTTAAATTCAAAAATTATAGCACTTAAAAAGATTGCTATAATAGCCTTTAATTCAATTTAGCTTTTTAGTTCATTATCGTCAACTACATCATTTACAAATGCTGTAATATCATTTAAATTGCAATTAATAGCATTTCAAAAATGCAGTTAATTAACTTCAAATATTCAATATAATTTCACAACCAATTATATTTTTATTTAAAACATTTTTTAACTTATAAAATCAAACATTTTCACATTTATAAGCAACATTTAATTTTCCTTAAGTTCATGATTTTATAAAGTTAAATTTCCATTCAAAAATCAAGATTTAATAATAATTCACTTATTAAATTTCAACATTCAAATTTAAATTCATTAAATTAAATTTCAAATTAACACTTAAGTTTAAATTTCAAAATATAACTTAATTTCAATTTTATTCACTTAACTTAAAATTCACTTTTAAGCCAAATTCACAAATTCCCATTTGGTTATATTTCAAAATTTCAACTTAAATAATCATCCCTTTCATTTTTTTAACTTTACTCAAAAATCATTAATATATTATGAAATCATTTTAAATTCATTTTAAATTCAAATTATCATAAATTTATCATAATTTCATATTTAATTTAATTTCCAATTATAATTAAATCAAAATTTCGAAAATAACTTACATTTAAATTTTCTAACTTTTCCATAATTTATTTAACCTATAAATTTCCAAAAATCAATAATACTTTACAAAAATCATTTTTAATTATGTTTTAAATCAAATTATTATAATATTTACATTTCAAACATATTTTTAAAAATTTTAGAAAAATATATTTTAACTACGGGTCTGTATATAATTTTCTAGCCTAGGTAAAGTGATACGGGTAATGTATCATTTCAACCTGTAATTTACATAGAAAATCCGGGTTTTATCATTTCAAACTCGCAGTCCCAAGTAAATGAAATAAAATGAAAATCGCTCAGGCCTATCATTTCAGCCCATAACGATTTTCCCTTATTCTAAAGTCCGTTCGGGTATGTATCATTTCAACCCATAGTGATTCTAATCTACAGGGAACTTGCAGTGTGATAAACTGATAAAAATAACAGAACAACATAATATAACAGTAACAGATGTTATAATAGGTGTTTAAGCATGGGTGAACATCATATAATCATAATATAGCATATGTAACATGATAATGCATTTTACAGATTCAAAAGGGGTCAATTTACTACTTATATATGTACATATTGTCTGGTGAGGATAACTCACTTGTTTGAGCTCGAGACACAACAACGAATGCACGAATGAGATCCCAACAAGAACGATAACACGACACAAAGATGAGTGGGAGAGCCAAAGTATCAATTCCCTTAGATACATTCAACAAAACAAGTATAACAACACATAAGTTTCAACACAAAATACCATTAAACAATGATAGAATTGGATGCATAAACAAATCCAAAGTGTTTGCACTTGCTTCCTACCATCTATGCTTCAACTATGGATCAGGTTTGCACGGAAAAAGAATGTATTTGGATCAGGTCATGGATTGGAATGGGTCGGCCTAGCCTAGAGAAAGTGGTGCAACATTTGGTGATGCAAAATCTAACATTAGAAGGCAATAGCAAGGATTCTATGCAACTACAAGGCTCGGCCAAGGCCAAGGAGGGCATGGACACTTTAGGTATGGTCAGGTGAGGGTGTGTAGAGGTGTGTTAGGTCGAGATCAGGTCAGTGGTGATGGTGGTTGGTCGGTCTAGGTGGCGGCTAAAGGGAGATGAAGGTGTTAGATGCAAACTAGGCTAGGCTTGAATGCTAGGTGATGGATTTGTGCATTTTGGTGGTGAGGCTTGCCTTGGGGTTGCTCGGCCTGATGGGGTGGTGGACTGGAGGGGGTGATGATCAGAGAATGAGGTGGTGGAGGTCAGCTAAGGGCTAGAGTTGGTGCATCCTATCAAATCAAGTGAGAACAAATGCAAACAATCAATAGAAATCAATAGAAAAACAAGAGAAAGGAAGAAGTTTCTACCCAATCTTTTTGATCAACTATGGCCGCACCTTTTTTTGTGTGAGAAATATTTTTGAGTTCACGTGAAAAAGAATGAAGGAGGCAGCTGAAATGAGAAGGAATTGTACGGCCAAAGAAAAAAAACAATAAAGATGTAGGTTAAGAAATGAAAAGGCAGAAGATTAAAAGACTTAGGAATGTAAAGGGTTTCAGAAACCTTTCATATTTCTTTATTTAATTTTTTTATAACTTTATAATTCTGGTAATAATACTAATACCAGATAAAATTTCGAAATTTATCAAAATGTAATAATTTATATAAACATTTATCAATAATATAAAGTTAAATTAAGAAAATAGCTAAAAATAGTAAACTAGTCTGGAAAATTTGAAATTTAATAGAATAAATTTTATAAAATTCATATGAGCTTGTAATATATTTTTAAACATAAATAATAACATAAAATAAAAATATATTCACAAAATAAATATTTAAAATTTAATTTACATATAATTTTTTATGAAGAAAATAGCAGAAAATAGGAAAACAGCCTTCAAAAATAGGAAATCATCATAGTAAATTTTAGAAAAAATCTATTATTATTTTTAAAATATTTAGAGATGAAAATATACATAAATTAACATATTTACACATATTAAAATAAAATATAAGAAAGAAAATATGATTTATAAAATTTAAAATAGGCAAAATTGCATAAAAAACCAATTATACTAAAAATTGAAATGTTCATAACTTTCACAATTTAACTCCGTTTCCAACGAAACGAAAAGTAGTATTCATGTTATTAAATATATGTTCATAATAAAAGATAAAATTTAAGATTTAAAATAATTTAAATTTGAAGTTTAAAAGTCAAAGTTTGAACAGTTTGACCAGAAATTCACTTTACAGTAAAATATTCAAATTATACTAGTTTGAACTATAAATCACTTAATAATCAACATTTATATTTAAAAATGAAATGTTTGAAATAAAATTAATTTAAAAATAAAAGAAAGTCCAATTTAAATAATATACAAAAATCTAGGGTTGTTACAAAAAGACTCTAGCACCACTAAGTTGATCAAATAGGTCATCAATCCAAGGTAAAGGATATTTATTTTTGATAGTAAGATAATTAAGCTTGCGGTAGTCAACGCAAAGCCTAAGCGTACCATCGGATTTCTTCACAAAAATAGTCGAAGCTCCCGAAGGCGAGGAACTAGAGCGAATAAATTGCTTCGTCTCCAATTCGGATAATTGTTTGCGCATCTCCTCATTTTCCTTATTGGACATGCGATAAGGAGGACGAGTAATATGTTGAGCTCCAGGGATGAGATTAATTTTGAACTCAATTGCTCGCTTAGGTGGTAATCCTAAAACGGGCTCAAATATGTCGGAAAATTCGCGAACAACGTGAATAAGAGAAATTATATCTTCCTCATCATCATTATCGTCGTCTTGAGGATTTAAAGAATACAAAGATGTGACCAAGATGGATTCCGAATCTTTATGATCAATAGAAATCTGCTTAACAGACTGAGAATGCCGAAGATGAATAGTCTTCTCTGGACATAGGATTTGGGCTTCATAATGGTTAAGCCAATCCATTCCCAAGATCATTCCAAAGCCTAAGTAGCGCATAACATGCAAATCGGCTGGGAAAGAAAAATCACACAAAATAATCTCGACATCTCTGCACAATAAACTGATTGTTGCGGATCCACTAACCGGATTCGCAATTCTCAAAGAAGTCATTAAACACAAAACATCCAAATAAATAGTATCAACAAGTTCTTTTGAAATAAAAGAATGGGACGCACCCGTATCAAAAAGAACTCGAATAGGATGATCACGAAATATAATAATACCATCCAGGATAGAATGAGATGTACCGTGACCACGAGATATGTTTCCAGGGGCTTGAGCAACATTTAACTTTCCCTCCTTCTTGCCATCAAGTTTGAGGCATTGATGTATATAATGATCCGGGCTCTTACAATAGCGACAACAACGGGGCTTTGAACACTTGTTCGCAAAATGGTCCCTAGACCCACAGTTGAAGCATTTCCCACTACTAGGAGAAGGAGCCTTAGCAACAGGAGTTGCTTGCTTACCCTTTTTGTTGGGATAAGGACCCTTGAATTTGTTTGGCCTCTTCTTGTTGTTGAAGTTTGGATTGGAACCCACCACTTCAACATCATTTTCCCTATCCACTTCTTCAAGACGAAGAGCGATGTCAATGAGTTGGTCGAAGGGAACTTTTAATTTTAGAAGTAATGGCTTCTTGAGGTTTTTGTTTAAGCCATAGACAAATTTTTGGTTCTTCTTCAATGGGGTGTTGATGTATTCAACCCCATATTTGGAAAGTGACTCGAAGGATGCAGCATAATCAGTCACAGAGGATTCACCTTGAACAAGGTCTATAAAACGGCGAGCCAAAGTCACCTTTTCTGCTTCTGGCACAAATTTTAATTCGAAGCGTCCCCGGAATTGCTCCCAGGTGAGATCCGCTTCATTAATTTCAGAAATAAGAAGTTCGTACCAGTCCAATGCTCTTTCTTGGAGCATACTAGAGGCCACCTGAACTCGGTGAAGATCAATGAGGTTCATGCGCGAAAAGATTCGATCGCATGTTCTTAACCAAGCCTGGACTTCAATAATAGTTTCAGAACCTTTGAATGGCTTCCTACCCAAGTTGGTGTAATCGTTGCACAAGCGTGCAAATCCAGACTTAGGGTGAGTAGGTTCCGGATTAGAACCGGCTGCTTGAGCATTCTTTCTAGATCATGAAGCTGCTGGGCAGATATAAAAACTCCATCTTGGGGAGTAGCACTAGATTGACCGGCGCTGGGACGGCCTGGTCTATCCATTTTCCTTCCTTTAGAAAGAAATAAAGAAGGAGAAAAAGGTTATTCACCAAATGAATATCAAGCAATCTTGATAGATAAAACAAGGAATCATAAAGAAAATAGGATGAATCGGTACGAAGACTCGAATTAAATCCTAAGGCACGACTCCTAAGAAGGACTAAGGACGATGATCCTTGTTAATCTATTCAACATTGTTCCGATGTTGCTCTGATACCAAGCTGTGACGCCCCACCTCTATACCCACGCTAGCCAAGAACACTACGAAGTAATGCTATCAACTAGCACGGAGAATAAGGATGTTGAGGAGCGACCATCTGTGTAATATCTTTGTGCGAGCACCGACGTGTCAGATAGTAAAGCATATTTCATTTAAGGAGGAAATCCGACATACTGATACAAACTCAAAGCTATCACACAGTGGCTATATATAATCTTCGGAAACAAATATAGAAATAAACATAACACAAAACAGTCACAGACATCCATATCACAAAGGCAGAAAAAGATATGAATATACAACACATAAAAGTGTACATCAGAGTATGGTCTGAAAGATCCACAATAACCCAAAAGAATAGTAACATGTGCTATATAAAAGAATAAGTATATATCATAGAGTCTATATCTCAAATGTATATGTCCAAAAACTACTAATCTAAGTAGTTAACCAAAAGTCAAGGAGATAATCCTAGAAGTGAAGTCAAGCAGAAGCACTTGTAACATCTCGGTCTGACCTGAGTATTATTTAATAAGAAAACAATAAACGGATCAGACTAGCTATAAATATCAGATGACATGATATAGAATAAGAGATATGGCATAAACATATGATAACCATAATGGCATACTACTGTAAGTATGTAATTGAAAATCAACATGAGATTAATCAATATCACAAGAATCTTCTCAAAGATCCAAAAAGGGTTTCATACCCAAAACTTGTATTCACAATAAGTCAATGACACATGAATTCACCAATGCACAAAAATTGATAAATCATATCAATGAAAATCACTAAAATTGGTGAAGCAAAAATTCCAGAAATCAACACACGAAATCCAGAAATCATAAAAAAGCGGGGAGGCCTATCACACGAACGGGAGCATGAAAGCTCACCAACATATGTATCACACGAATGAGATGCTATCTCATGGTAGCTAGCCATTAATTTTTGACACACGAACGGCCCGAAGACCATGGGGTGCTACCCCACATGTGTGAGTCGAAATCACACTGAAACGGGGTCTAGTCTCCCTCGCAGACAAAGAGACAACGCACAATTGCTAGTCTAAATCACAAAAATGATCGTCATGATCATCAAGAAGTGTCAATTACAGTAAGCTAGTAAATATATGAGCTTAGCTTCATGTCCCATAACCACTAGCTTAACTTAAATATTTACGAACAAATTATAGATCTCCACTAGAAAATTGTCACAAGAGATTCAATCGAACAAGTCCAAGAATTAACCGACGAAGTAAACGCAAGCGATTCATACCACTTGTTTTACTAAGCCGTTTCTCATACGAACGAGGTAAAGGTTTGTATATGCTAGTAGATTGGAAAACGGTTTAAGAAACGAGCTTCGTAATAAAGTAGTTTTGAAATCATTTTGATGAAAGAGTTTTGATATTTACTACTAGCATTGAAAACCTTTATATTTTTAAAGTGACAAACGATAAAAATGATTATAGAAACAATCAATCATTAAAATTCACATACGAAGACGTGAATCAAATCCAAAGAAACCGATAAAGAATCCATCAAAACGGATATTCAAAAATCCCTAAAAAGGAGTCATCAAAGTCATAATAAATGATAACAACAAATAGGATCATCACGAATCGATTCAAATTGGAACTTCAATCCCAAAAGGCAAAGTGGCTGAAATAGCAAATTCAGTTGACTAAACAGAGATTTTCATTTGACTGAATTCTGCCTGGAAACTTTCTGTTTCCAGGTTCAGTCGACTGAACAGATATTTTCAGTCAACTAAACCCTGCCTGGAAACTTTCGGGTTCCAGATTCAGTCGACTGAACCATGCCTAGGCTGTTTTTCAGCCTATCCAAATGAAGAGCAAACTCTTCCAAAATGCAACCGGACGAACACTGGCTCTAAGGGTTTATGCCAATCGGCAACCCAGCCCTGTATGCTCCTCGATGCATCACCAAAAGCATGACCAAACATCCATAAAAGGATTTTCACACAAATTTGACTTAAAAACCCAAAAATTGGAATATTCACAAAACCAATCCAAATCAAGAGAAAATTCACATGAAGAGGTGTTAGGAATTCATACGTAACAACAAAGATAATTATAGTCATAGATGTGAGATAAAAATCTCACCTTTAAACCCAAAACAAATGAAGAAGAAGCTATAGAGCAATGGCAAGAACAATCACTCTTCAATTCCAACCCAAAGAGCTTGAATCTAAGCTTAAAAGAGAAACATTTCCTAAATTAGGTTTAGGAATTTATGAAATTGGTAAGAGAATGATTTGGATAAGAAGAGGAGGAGGCTTACCAAAGCTTCTTCTATTAGTTTGGAGCTAGAGCTTGATTTACAAAAGAAAACTAGGGCTTGAGTTTCAATTTCCCATTCCACTCTCCATTGTTATAAAAGCTGGAGTATTAGGAAAATAGAAAGGAAGTAAATGAAGAGGAGAGGTTTGGGAATGAGTTAATAAGTGGGGTTATTGGGCTCAGCCCAAACCAAAGCCCTAAGTGAAAAGTGGCAAAATAACACTAACTCCAAACATATCAAAGTTTATACTCAAAAAGATCGCAAACGGCGTTTTGAACTCAATGGAAGTGGTCCCGAGTCCTAATTCGACCGTATGCAAAAATTAGCTTTTCGGACTATAATCCGACTAACGATAAAATATTTAAATAATATGTTTAAATACTCAATCGTACAATATAGGGGTTGTTACAGAGAACCTTGGCTGTGTTTGGGTATGGCTTATTAGAGATAGGGTAAGCGACACCTTAGAATGAGTTGAGCGTATTATACATATGATTTTGTATACTTGTATTTGTTATAACTGTATATCTTGAAGGTAATCATAACTGCGAAAATTGAAGATCATATATATGTCAACTTATATAAGTGTGAATTGTTTAAGTGTAGTTCAATTAATGTAGGGATTAATGCTATTCGTTTGTTACCACTCATTTATTTGTTTAGTCATGCTCGACAAGTTTATAGGCAGATTTTCATTTATTGATTGTTGATTTCTGCTCAACTAGTTTATGAGCACCTTTACCTTCTACTACACGGGTTGGGTAGATAGTACTTTTTTATGCATTGAAATGAACACCTTGTGAATTTAGTTTCATGGTTTGACTATAAGGCATTCGGTGGCAACGTTGAGTTAAAAGTTAACTTTAGTAAAAGATGTTTATTTTAATATGAGAGAGATAAGATACTTTGAAAAATAAACAATTGTGAAAAGATTTTTATAAGAAAGTGGCTTTATATAAGTGTGGTTAATAAAATATGATTCACAAACAGGAAGGATTTAACAGATATACAGAGAACTTAAATCCCAGTGTCTTTTAAAATGTTTTTCAAGATTTTAGAAAAATAAAAATTTTATTGTTTGAAAGTAAACATTAGGGAAATTGGTTTATGAAATTAAGATCATGGTACTTAGTAATATTTACAAAGTATTTGATACCGTTTTGGAATAATTTTGGTTAAGTCTAAAAGGCATGATTCGGATGTACTAAACTCAATTATGTCGCTTAAAAATAATTCTGGTGATGACTTCAACATCATCGGCATTCATTTTTGGGTTTCTAAGTGGGGGATGCAACATTATTGTTTTAGTGAAATGAATTCTGATTTGAGTTCGGAAAGTATGATTTGTTATACAAAAGATATATGTATGCATTATTTTTTCAAAGCGATTTGAAATAAACCCAGTGTTTAGTTCTAAAAATTTTCTTTTGGAAAAGAAATTTGATATGAACTTTTTAATGTATAAAAGTTTTGTACACACTCTATAGAGTGCTCGGGTAGTGGTGGCATAGGCTGGAATAAATGTTGGAACTTTTATGTTTTCCCTTTTTGGGTAAATAAATTATTGAAATTTGTTAAGTTATTTTATGGGCACATATATCTTATGCATTAGGACAGTATGATATGTGCATCATATTACAATATGTTGTTTGGTAAATTTCATTTGTTAAAATGAAATGGTATTTTCGATGATTTTGGACAGTTGGAAACTTCCAATTCGTTATAGAACTTGAAGCTGGGGGTTTTTGTGAAAATATAGAAATTGCATTTTTATAACACTTGAACTAAGAAAGTGGTAAGTTAAAACAAGTTTTGAATTTGTTGAACATTCATCATAAGTTAATTGAATTTGACATTTTGTATATACTCTTAAGATGTCATGGAGTATTATACGAATATGAACTTATGTTATAAAAGGTTTACGAACTTGAAGTTATGTTTTATGGGATAAATCATAAATGGTTTTACTATTAATGATATTGTATAAATCAATATGGTAAAAGATATTGGTGTATTTAAAAAACCAATAGGATAAGTAAGTAAGTTGTATGTAGATAATTTTATTTTCATGACTGTTCTTGATTCAGTATTCGAGAACATGATATCAAGGCGATTTACATCAGTCCAAAAAAGGATTTTTCATTCAATTCTTGACCGCGAATAAATGATACAGATTCTTGATATAATGCTGAAGTTTTCTATCCTAGTATATAGCTATGTAAGGAGAATGAATGTTTCTAATCAAAGAACCTGATCAAAGTCCTCATTAGAGAGGTCAAGTGATCTATATTAGTTTGGAAGTGAAGTTATATGCTCAAGCAAGTGATTAGAATTGATATTGCATATGAATGGTCCATATATATCATACAGGCTTTGTATATGCATAAAATGTTTTATTATCTTATGGGAAGTTTGGGTGATGACCTTTGATTTTATATGAGGTAGCATGAATCTTTGATTAAGTAATAAGCTGAGGCCGTTGAGCGTAAGGTACGCTTAGTAGATTGTTTATTGTCCTTGTATGATAAGAGGATTTCTGAACTTAGGCAAACTATGAGTTTTTTTACTAAGTGACTTTGAATACTATTAAGTATTGATATGTGATTGTTACTTTTGTTGATCAAGTTGGAATTTTGAGGACGGAATATACAAAGTGGGAGAGAATCCAATGACCTAGAATTTTGGACATTTTGTATTTAAATATTTGAATTATTTAAATATTTAAATCTTGGACTTAATGTTATTAAAATGATTTAATAAGCTTATTAACCCCCTTTTAAACCCAAAGTAATGATGGTAAACTTGTTTTGGAAAAATGTTTACAAAAATAAATACTTTGAAGAAATATCTATAATATGATTGAAAATATTGTTATCCACAAATAGCTTTATAATTGTCGGAAGTTGATTGAATTTTTTTGCATACACTTAGTTGCATAGGAGATAAATAAAATAAAAGGTTTTTACCATTTATGGAAATAAATGTTTTGGATGATGTTAGGGGTGATGTCATCAAAGATATTTTGAAAATGAGCTTTTAAGGAAAGACTTAACTTTTAAGTAAAAATGTAAAGGTCCATGTGAGAGGGAGTTTCTTTTATGACCTTTCATGTATGGTGAAGGTGGTAATGACCTCTTGCACAAACCTATAAATACACCCTTAAGGTAAGAAGTAAATCACAAATTCGTAAAAGCTTGAAATGAAGTAAAGGAATAAAAATGGTGGAAGTGCTTAAGAACTAATCCACTAATTCTTCTCTAAATTTTTTAAGTCTAAACCAAATCAACTGCAGGTATTTTCCAAACTTTCACTAACACCCTAAAATATTTTAGGAAGCTTAGATCTAATGTGGAAGGAAAGTGAAGGAGGAGGGAGGATCTTGGATGGGGCGTGAGTAATGGAAGAGGAGGGGAGGTGTTGCCTTGGTTTGAAAGTGGTAAAGGTTGAGTCTTTGGTCTTTTGGTGATGGTAAGAGGTGGTTCTTTGATTGTTATGGCTTTGTGCATGAGTTTGGCTTGGATCTATGTAAATTATCTCACTATCTTATTTGTATATAATGTGTTTGAAATATAAAGTTAAAGTAACATTAACTAATTAAAATTATAAACTTTGGATCCCTCTTTCTTTTAAAAGAAAATGCCAACTTTATATTGTATAAACATCACTTTTATTACCCTTTTAAACATGTGGCATTCCCTTGACTTGATGTTGAAATGATTGTTTGGACATATGTTGAATTGAAGTATGTTTGAAAGCGTTTAAAGCGAGAATACTAATTATAAGTGGACTTCGATGTCCTTTAACTTTAACTAGCGTAAATTGAATATTTATGATCTTAACTTTGGATAATTTGATTTGGCTATTCTCTGCACATATTTTTGTGTATTGGAGAGTAAATAAATGGTTTGGAAAGTTGAAGGAAAAATGTGGTTATAAATTCTCTTTGTAAGCATAGCCGGTTTTCGAGAACTTCTATAAATAAATAGGATGGTATTCTATGGGTTTATTTCCATGATTATTAAGCACTCTAAGGGTATACTTACGATAAAAATTTCAAATTTCAAATCATTTGTTAAAGTGGTTAAAACGAGTCGTAAAGATCGTGCTTTCCAATGTTGTTTTAAACAATGACTTTTAATGCATTTATAAATGCTGTAGTAAGTCGGTTATGGTTTTACGTATTTGAAAATAATATTTAAATTTGGTGTTTTTCTATAATCTTTTTAAAGATGTTTTCCAACCTATTTAAATATTGTTTGAAGTTTAAATATATTTTTAATAATTATATGTATTTTCAACGTAAAGAGGTTTTATAATATAAGCATGAATTTCATCAAATTATAAATTAGTTATTTTCAAGTAATATTTTACATAGATATTTGAAACCTGTTTACAAATTTTTTAAAGTTTATACAAGTTTTTAAAATGGTCATCGACTACGCTTAACATAAATGCCAACGAGGCAGGCTTCTCTATTTGTGAGAGTTAAGATTAATGTCGAGTACGGATATGAGCAATAGAGCTCTAACCTACCAATTTTCCTCTTGGTCGAGGAATAGTTAAGTTGGAATGTCAAAAATGTGTTCATCTCATTTTTTACTTATTCGTTTGAAGAGTAACTAAATTTTCTTATAGCAATGAGCCGACAAAGTAGGCTTATTTTTTTATGGGAGTTAAGATTGATGTCAAGTAGGTATATAAGCAATAGAGCTCTAACCTACCGATTTTCCTCTTGGCCAAGGAATAATTAGGTTGGGAGTGTTGGAAACGGATTAATCATGTTGTTTTCTTACTCGCTTATGAAAGTTATAAATACTATACTTAACACTAAAAGCTGACAAGGTAGATATTCTATTTGTGAGATTCAAGAATAAAGTGTCTAGGTAAGGCTTTGATGTAATAGGTGCTCTAACTTACCTAGCTTCACTCTTGGATGAGGAAAGTTAAGTTGGAATATTGGAAATGAGTTAAGTATACGAATCATGGTTTCTATAAGCGATCGTTTTTAACTAGATAGTCGCTTAGTCGGCTATCGAACTAAACCAAATATTATCTTAAATCTTAAAAGAATGTTTCTAAAGATAATATAAGCATGGAATGGTTTTTGGTTTTTAGTGACAATGTGTTAATTTTTAATAACCCACATAGTTTGAAATTAAATATTTAAATGTATTATTTAAATATAGCATCGTTAGTTGGACTAAATTTCAAAATATGACTTTTTGCAAACAGTCGAATCCGGACTTGAGATCATATTCATTGAGTTCAAAATGACGTTTATAAGTTGTTTAAGTATAAACATTGATATGTTTGGAGTTGATTAGGATTTTGGTATTTTCATTTGGGTTTTGGGTTTTGGGTTGGGTTCAAGCCCATTAACCCAATAAGCTAACCCAAACTCTTTTACCTAATATCTTCCATTCCACTCCCCTTCATTTATTCATTCCACTCATAATTTCCTAACACTTAAGCCCTAGGAATAATGGTGAGAAGGGAAAACTAAAATTCCTAAGCCCTAGTTTCTCTTAGGGATTCAAGTTCTAATTCTAAAATCAAAAGGAAGCTTAGATAAGCATCCTCTTCATCTTCTCCATCTTAGTCCTTCTCTAATTTTCATAATTTCCTATAATCTTACTTAGAAAATATTTGCATACGATCATAGATTGGAGCTTTTAGAGTTGTGATTGAAGTGGAGTTGATCTTTCCTTGTTTAGAGCTTCTCAATTGTTGTTTTTGAGTTTAAATGTGAGTTCTTGAACTCACATCTATGTCTACAGTTTCATTGTTGTTAGGTATGAATTCTAACATCTATTTCATGTTCAATTGCTTTTGATTTGAATTGGTTCGGTGAATTTTCCAATTTTGGTTTTAAAGTAAAAATTTATGAAAATCCTATTATGGATGTGTGGACATGTTATTTGGGGTGTATCGAAGAGTCTATAGGGCTGGGTTGTTGCTTAGCATAAATCCCTAGCCTTCATCGCTCGTTCGATCGCTTTCGAATTAATTTGGCTATCATCGGCCTATGCAAATCCTGCCCAGGTCCAGGCAACCAGATGTCTAGTTAACATTTCCAGACGTATGGTAGGCGCTTCTGAGAAGAAAAAAATCAAA
Source organism: Allium cepa (assembly GCA_030765085.1). NCBI lineage: Eukaryota > Viridiplantae > Streptophyta > Magnoliopsida > Asparagales > Amaryllidaceae > Allium > Allium cepa. Next base: position 370,953,949 of record CM060943.1, on the reverse strand, counting down.
ACAAAAATAAATTTCCAGAGCCCAGGACCAAACGTTTAGGAGGCTTCAAGAAATAAAAAGAAAAAGGAGAAAACAAAATTATAAATTTCTATAACCCAGGGTCAGACGTCTGGTTAAACCTACCAGACATCTGGTTCGGTTAGTTTTCGCCAGTTTGCCTATTTTTGCATGGATTTCCACTTTATATCGATCATTGACGATCTGAATAGTTATTGTTAATCAATACCGGCTTTGACGATTTCTTTTCTAGATTTTTGGTGCTTCCATTCGATGGATTTGATATCGATTTTCATGGTTTTAATTCATGTCTTCGAATGTGGATTTTTGGTGATGGATTGTTTTTACAATCATTTCTGTGATTTGTCACCTTAAACTACAAAGGTTTTTATACTAGTAGTAAATACTCAAACTCTTTCACAAAAATGATTTCAACATTACTTTTAATACAAAGCTCGTTTTTAAAACCATTTTCCAATCTATTAGTATATATAAACCTTTACCTAATTCGTATGAGAAATCCAATTAAATGACATAGCAAAACAAGTGGTATGAAACGCTTGCGCTTATTTTGTCGGTTTCTCCTTGGACTTGTTCGATTGAAATCTCGAGACATTTTTCGAGTGGAGACCTACAATTTGTTCGTAAATAATTAAGTTAAGCTAGTGGTTATCGGACATGATGCTAAACTCATTTATTTACTAGCTTAGCGTAATTTACATTTATTTTCAAGTGGAAGTCTATAATTTGTTCGTAAATATTTATGTTAAGCCAGTGGTTATGGGACATGAAGCCTAACTAATTTATTTACTAGCTTAGTGTAATTTACATTCATTAATCTATGATGATCAATTTATGTTTTATACTAGCGATGTGCGATGTCTCTTTGTCCGCATGGGGGACTAAACCCCATTTCGGTGGAGCTTCGCTCAATTTGGTGGGTTAATGGCCCACGGTGTTGGGGCTGCTTGTTGAGCTTCGGCTCAAATTTTATGGGTTAGCGAACATTGGATAACGTCTCGTTTGTGATACATGTGTTGGTAAGTTTTCATGCTCCCGTTTGTGATAGGCCTTCCTCTTTGTGTTTTTTGGATTTTTAATTATTGATTTCTAAAATTTTTATTTCACCAATTTTTGTGATTTGCATTGATATGTTTTGTCAATATTTGAGGTTTGGTGTAAGCTAAAGAATATGATATTCTTTTTGGGTATTTGAGAAAACTTGAGATATTATATGACTTTTACTGTTATCACATATATATTTGCTATATCTCATATTCTATCTCATCTTACATGATAATTATGGCTAGACTGATCCGTTTATTATTTTTCTTCTTAAATAATACTTGGTCAGATTGAGTGTTTTAGGTGCTTTCGCTTGTCTTCTTAGCTGGGACTATCTTCCGACTTTTGGCTAACTACTTTAGCTTAGTAGTTTTTGTCTTTCATGTATACAAGATAAAGATTCTTTGATGTATACTTATTCTTTTTTGTATCACATATACCAAATCTTTTGGCTTGTAGTAGATCTTGTATGACCACTACTATGATGTTCATTTCTATATGTTATAGTCATACCTATTTCCGCCTTAGTGATATGAATGTCCATGATTGATTTTTATGCTGTGCTTATTTTATATTGATTCCAAAGGCAGCATAGCCATTGTGTAGTAGATTTGAGTTTGGATTGGATATGCCGGATTTCCTCTTGAAATGAAATGCATGGCATACTATCTGCCATATCAGTTTTCGCTCAAATCAATTATACAGTTAGTCACTCCTCAACAGTCTTATTCTTCATACTATTTGATGGCATTATCCAGTAGTGTCCTTGGTTAGCGTGAGTATATAGGTGGGACATCGTAGCTTGGTATCAAAGCCAAACTTCGGAACAATATAGAATATTATAACAAGAATCATTATCCTGAGTCTCTCTTAGGAATCGTGCCTTAGGATTTAATCTGAGTCTTAGGACCCGTTCTATCCAATTTTCTTTTATGATGCTTTATTTTGCCAATCAAGCTTATTTGAGTTCATTCTGAGAATAACCTTTTTCCTCTTCGTTCTTTCTTTCTTTATTAAAGAAGTAGAAATGGTTAGACCTAGCAGTCCTAGCGCTGGTCAATTTAGTGGTCCTCCTCTAGATGGCGTATTCATGTTTGCCCAACAACTTTTGGATCTTGTAAAGAATCAAAGGTTTGTCCATGCTTGGAATAAGAACCCCATAAAGGTTTTACCTCTGAAATTAGAAGTGCCTTTCGACCAGCTTGTAGATATCACTCTTCTACTTGAAGAGGCCGATAAAGGATGTGATAGTGATGTTGGAGGTGCTAAGAAGAGCCTCAATAACAACAAGAAGAGGCATATTAAGTTAAAATGCCCTAATCCTAACAATAAAGGGAAGCAGGCAACTTCGGTAGCAAAGGCTCTAACCCCTAATCGTGGAGTATGCTACAATTGTAGTTCTAAGGACCACTATGTAAATAAGTGTCCATGGTCCCTTACTTGTCGCTATTGCAAAAGTTCGGGTCATTTTATATCTTCATGTCCTAGACTTCAAAATAAGAAAGAGGGAAAGCTAAATGTTGTGCAAGCCCCTAGTAACCCTTCTCTTGGTTAAGGTATTTCTCATTTAGTCCTTGATGGCATTATTTTGTTTTGTGATTATCTTATTCAAATTCTTTTTGATACCGTTGCATCTCAATCTTTTATATCAAAAGAACTTGTTGATATTTTTTCTTTAAATACCATGGGATTGATGACTTCACTGAGAATTGCGAATCCAATTGGTGGGTCCGCAACACTCAGTTTACTTTGTAAATATATCAAGATTATTTTATGTAATTATGGGTTCTGATCCAATTTGCATGTTATGCACTACTTATGTTTCAAAATTGATTTTGGGGAAGGATTGGCTTAATCGTTATGAAGCCTATAGCCTATATACAAGAGGACTATCCATCTTCTACATCCTCAATCTATTAAGTAGATTTCTATTGTTCTTAATGATTTCAATTCCAAATTGATGGCATCATTTTATTCTTTAAACACACATGATGAGGAAAATGTTATTTCCCTCATTCAAGTAGTTCGTGAATTTCTCGATATCTTTGAGCATGTCTTAGGATTACCACCTAAGCGAGCAATTGAGTTCATAATTAACTTAATCCCTGGAGCTCTTCCTATTACTCGTCATCCTTATCGTACATCGAATAAGGAAAATGTGAAGATGCGTAAACAATTATCAGAATTGGAAGCAAGACAGCTTATTTGTTCTAGTTCCTCTCCATGGGAGCTTCAGCTATCTTTGTAAAGAAATGTGACAGTACTCTTAGGCTATGCATCAATTTCCACCAGCTCAATGAGTTGACCATTAAAAATAAGTACCCATTGGCCAAGATCGATGATATGTTCGATCAATTGAGTGGTGCTAAGGTCTTTTCTCAGCTCGACCATGCCACCGGTTTTCATCAGCTTCGTATTGTAGAGGATAACATTCCTTTGACATCGTTTTGTACTCGTCATGGATCTTATGAATGGCTTGTTATGCCATTTGGTTTAACGAACCCTCTAGCTCAATTCATCCATCTTATGAATTGAGTATTCTGTGAATATCTGGATAGGTACATCCTTGTATTCATTGATTATGGGTGAAAACAACAATTTAAAGTAGAAAATCTTTCTCGTAAGATATATTTATAAGTATGATTAGATTTTTTTCTTAAAACGAGCAAAGAATATTCGTAAAATTTTGAAGAGACGTGTTTACCATATAGAAGATGATTTTGTGTTGTATTGCCCATTGAGTGATTTAATAATTCTAGTCAATGTATATGATCAATGTTATCGATAAGAGTCTCCTAAACGCTATGATGAGACAGTCAGACATAGTAAATTGACTTGTAATAAGTAAATTTGTATTTTTTTTAAAAGATGGTTACATAAAGTTAATAATAACATTGAATGTCTTGGCTTATTGGGAAAGGGGATCATGATATCAATTATTTAGCATAGAAGCTGCTTTTTAAAAATTAAAAGAACTCCTTTCTGATGCTCCTATTTTTGTGATTCCCAAAGGGAACCAAGGGAACCAAGACTTAAATGTTTGTACCGATGCTAGTCGTGTTGGTTTGGGAGCCGTTCTCATACAAAGGAAATGTGTTATCATTTATGCTTCTAGGCAATTAAAGTCTGCTGGGACTAGACACGCTACTCATGATTTAGAGCTCGTGGCCATTATTTTCGCTCTTAGAAATTTTCTTCATTATCTTTTGGGAGAAAAATTTGATCTCTACACTGATCATAAATCTTTGAAATATTTATTATTTCAAAAGAAACTTAATTTGCATCAAAAATGTTGGCTCGAATTCCTTGCATCTTATGATCGTAATATTCTTTATACTCCGGAAATGGAAATCGTGTTGTCGATGCCCTTAGTCATAAGCAACAAGCGGTTGTTTCCATGATGATATCCGAATGGAATGATCTCGAGGTTTTGTCCACTTGTGTGATTCGAGATCGTGAATCCAATTCATGTTTGTATCCTATTTTGTGTAGCTTTGAGGCTCATCCATCTCTTTTAGACCGCATTCTTGATGCTTAAATGCATGATCCTGAATTGGCTCATCTTAGCCAAAGTTGTAGGGATAGAAATATTGATGGTTTGAAAGACTTTGAAATCGATGCTCGTAGAGGCATTCGAAAATTTGGTAGACTTATGGTGCCAAATATTAGTGATCTTCGTAAAGACATTTTAGAAGATTCTCATCATCCCAAATTTACCATTCATCTGCTGGTAGTAAAATGTATGCAGACATGAAGCGACTTTATTATTGGGATGGAATGAAATCTGATATTGCTAACTTCATCAAGCATTGCATGACTTGCCAACTCAAAAGGGCTGAGCATCAAAGGCATAGTGGGTTATTGCAACCTTTGGACATTCTAGTTTGGAAGTGGGATTAAGTCCCCATGGACTTTATTGACGGTCTTCCCCGTTCTCATTCGAGTTATGACAGTTTATGGATGATTGTATATAGACTTACAAAATCCACCCATTTTATTCCCGTTCGGTCCAATCAGACCATACCTCTTTTGGCAAAACTCTACATTAAAGAAATTATTAAATTGCATGGAGTTCGTACTTCTATTGTTGGCGATCATGATCCATTATTTACTAGTGGATTTTGGAAGGGTCTTCAAAAAGCTTTGGGAATGAAGCTAAACTTTAGCACCGCTTATCATCCTCAGTCCGATGTATGAACAGGAACTGTGAATCAAACTCTTGAAGATCTTCTTCGCGCATGTGTTCTTGATTTTGATGGAAGTTGAGAAGATCATATTTCCCTTGTCGAGTTTTCTTACAATAATAGCTTTCAATCTAGTACCGGTATAGCACCTTTCGAGGCACTCTACGGAAGGCCATACCGATCTCCTTCGTGTTGGCTTGAAGTCAATAAGAAGCTAGTTTTAGGTCTAGATTTTATTCGTGATTCCACGAAAAAGATTGACCTTATTCATCATAGGATGTGTAACATCCCAAATTTCATCAATTTAAATTGGTAATTTATTTGAATTTTTGGAATTTAATTTGAAAATAATTTGAAAATTTTCAAATCAAATAAAATAATTGTTAAATTGTATGAATAAGATTTCAATTTCATTTGAGTTTAAAATTTAAAATAACAAATGTTTTTTTTAAAATCGTTTGAATTTAAATTATACATATGTGTGTATATATGAGTAGATTTGAATTTGACCTTGAATTTGAATTTAAATTTTAAATAAAAGCCTTACTAAATAATTTGGATTTTAAAATAATATATATAGGAAATTTATTTAATGTATTATTGGTTTAAAATATTTTCTTTTAAATTATATATTTTTAAATAAAGGAGAAATGCAATTATAAATTAAGAAAAATAATTTAAAAATATATCTATGTTCCATTTTTCTCATGCAAGGACACATGTAGGGTTAGTAACATATTAATTAACAAGTGCTTGAATTTTAATAAATGAATTTAACAAGTGTAATTCATGGAGGAAGAAAATTTACAAGTGTCATTACATTATTTTCATTTTTGAGAAATTCATATAAAAAAAGAAATAAAGATATATAAGCTACTTTATCTCCGCCCCCTCATCTATTTTATTCATTTTCCGAATCTAAGGTCTGTATAAACCTTCCCAAACCAGAAAAGAAAATTTAAAAGAAAAACTTTCACAAAACAATTTCTTCAAACTACAAATCTGAATTCCTTTACAAACCTAAAATAAAGGAAAGAAACAAGAAGTTCAACATCGAAGAAAATTCAAGCATCTCAGTTTTTTCCAAAATCAAATCTTTAAAATCAGGATCAACTCAAGGTTGTAAATTCCAGTTTTCAAGTTGCAGACCAGAGTTCTTTTTTCTCTGTTTTCATAAAAACAAACTATAAGTAGATCTTTTAAGAATTAGAATTATAATTTGTTCTTGAGAAATTAAGCAAGTAAATCCATCAGAAAACTAAGCAAGTTTACATAAATTAGTTGCAGACAAAAAAGTTCAAGATCAAATTTAAAAACAGCTTTCTAGACTTCCAAACCATTTCCAAGTCTCTCTGTTCAAAATACTCAGGTGAGTAAATTATTTAAAATCTGAGCAAATCTTGATGTTGTGATGAATTTTTGAAGATAAGTTGTAAAATAATGCCCGCATGTATATAAACCCAAATGAATGTTCTGTGAATTTCTGTTTTACAGACATATATGCCTCTGTGTTCCCAAGTTTTCTAACCTATTCAAATATTGATTTCTCCCCCTTAGATCCTTATTAGACCTTAGGATCTAAACAAGTTTTGCTTGTTTAAACATGTTTCATGTCTTAAAAATAAATTTGAGTAAAATAAATCAAAGTATTCTTTGAAAAGATTGAAATTACAGGCAAATTCATTTTCTGTCGAAATTTCGACCATCACCGTTTCTGATTTAATTTATATTATCGGAAACGTTTTTGAAAATAATGATGTTTAAAGCTAAGATCAAAATTTTTAAATGCAAGTTCACTGGGAATTTGTGAATTGAATGATATTGGGTTTTGGGCCAGATTCAGGTGATCGGGGTTATGATATATCTCATAATCATGTTTGGAGCTTGGTGGATGATTTGGAATCGTCGGAAAATTACTGATCTAATTTATAAGTCGTCGTGGTGATCGGAAATTTCTGAACTAGGGTTTAAACCCATGTCTGGTCGAAGTCAAGTATTTGGGTTGCTGCAGCTTCGTCGTCACACCTGAGTTGATCACACCGGTGGCGATCGAAGCATTGAAGTCGGACGCAGCTTCGGTTGAAATTATGTGGCCTCTGGTGGCCTGAAGTGGCAAGGCGAAGGGTTTTCTGGCGATCAATGTTTATTCTGGTTTGGGTTCAATGTCGAAATTTTGAACTTGTCAATGCTTCGGGTTTCTAGTTTTCAGTGAGTTTGTATCGGTCGTCGATGAGTTGTGGGGGATGGTGAAGTTGATCGGAGTTCATCGAAATGACCGTGCATGTGCACAACGTCGAATTCGTGTCAGTAAGCAATAGTTTAGGAAGAAGGGATATGGCTCGAAGTAGCCTTCGGGAAAGAAGAGTACGAGCTCGGGTATAGACTCGAAGTGATTTCTGGGTTGCACGGGTTTGTACTTAAACAAATTTTTAGTTTAAAAATTTTAGGGCATACGGGTGGGTTTTGTAAACGACTCGAAGCAAGTAGCAAAATTGTTCGCGGGACTCGAAGTGGTCTCAGGGGTTGACAAACAAAACAGTTTTACTTTAAAAAAAAAGTTCAAACTTTTAAACAATTTTAAATGCATGTTTTTAAAAGATAATTTTGATTTAAATTTAAAACTAATTAAGATTTTAAGTAAGACATTTATTTTAAGTAATTTAATTTAATTTAATTTTGTTACATTATTTTATAAAATTATATATATTAATTGAATAATGTAATTAAGAAGGGAAATTAAGATAAAATGTTATTTAAACTAATCTTAATCCCTTTATTTAAATTGTGTGATAAGGATGATTCATTTAAATAAGTTTTATAAGATAAATCAAAGTAATTAACAAAGATAAAAATATTTATTTTAATTATTATTTAATTAATGATTTGTTAATATAATTACTTAAAGAATAACCATTTAATTTATTACTTAATATTAAAGATTAATTAAGTAAATAATTAAGGTTAATTAATTTGTAATAATAGGTAATTAATTAAGGAATAATTAAATGATATAAGTAATAAAAATTAATTAATTAACAATTATGGATTAATTAATTAATTAAGATAATTAATTAAGGAAAATTAATCAAGGATAATTAATTAAAGTAATTAAGATTAATAAATTTATAATTAAGGATAATTAATGAAAATAATTATGTGATTAATTAATTATAATTACACGATTAATTAATTTTGTTTATATATGACTAATTTGTGATGAATATTGTGTATTGGATTAATATCTCTGATATGTGATTGTGATGCTATGTGATATGAATTACTTTGTGCTGAGCTATGATATTTGTGATTTGTTTCTGCGTGAATGTGAAAACCTATTTGCCGTAAAACGACATTTGAATTTCAATGCGATAGGGAGTCGGATTCCAGTTGGTTATCCGAAACTCACAACGAACCTGTGAATCTTCGTGAATGACATATCCACATGTTTTTAAATTGACGCTCACTATTCGGTTTAGCCGGGAGATGACCTTTGTGTCATATAACCCATTCCAAATATGTGATACGACGAAATGGATCGTATTTGAAGACGGTGGTGAAGACCGGGTGTCTTCGAAAACGATAGGATAACCTGTCGAATGACTCTGCACTGAGTTGCTCCGGTATAGAGATCTCCATATGTAATGGGAAGTCCGATCGGGATTGTGGATGCCCGGATTGCAAGGGCTTCTTCGGTTCTATTCGAACCCGGAACAGACTTGTATGGTCGTATGTCTGACATTACACTTTGAGATATAAAGCAGATTTCTTTCAAATACATTTCTATTTGTGGCGGAGAATTTATTCTCTTGGCTTAACACCCTTCTCTGAGACGTACGAGCTCAGAGGTTATGTAGTTGAAGGTTATCATTGATATACTCCCAACTTGGTTGTGTGGCATGTTGATCGAAGCATGGCTTTTGTGAAAAGCATAGCTTTGTGGACGATACTTCGTCGGACCTCACAACCCTTTAATGGTCGTAACAGGAAAGATGTGGCAAGGTTATTGGTGGTAGCGCCCTTTAGGGTATGTGCATTTCCTTCTAAATAGAAGTGGTATCATGGTATGGAGTCCAGATACTTAACTTATGTCGATATTGCAATTATGTTGCTTTATGATTGTTGTTGTCAGGGCCCCGGATAATGGTTGGTTACAACCGGGGGATGGCATACTCGTGTTAGTAGTTACCAAGTTACAGAGGTAACCCAGCCTTGTGTTGGTAGAGATCCGGTTAGGTTCTTGCGGCGTCCCTCCAGAGGCGTACCCATATGGCCCGGGAAGTTCCTTAGCCTGACCATTTGTTGGAAATCCAATTCTAATAATGAACAAGGAAAGATCAGATCACCATTGGTGGAAACAAAATGAAGGACATCAATTGTCCCATGGTAGCCATTGTGAGGAGGAAGAAGGTTGAAGAATCCTAGTAGCAGATTTTTTCAGTGATCAAAGCAGCCAGCCCCCTATCTGTTGAAGATAGGATGGTATTTATAGGATTTGGATAGCACTTGGATCAAAACCAGAGTACCAGGATCTTGTAGTTGTCCATAGGAGGAGGCATGTAAGGTTTAGGGCGTTTTTGAACTAACTATTAGGATCGGTACCGATCCAAAATGTTGTGTAATTTTTGTACAACTCCTTTTTTTGGCTTCTTTTCATGCAAGGTTCCTTATGTGATTTCATAGCTTTTGACTTGTTTTGACAATGTTTTGCCTGTAAATTAGATTGAACTATAATATGAATCGAATAAGTCTTGATTTCTTCAACTCGGATGCTCGAAATGTTATTAAACTTGGTGGATAAGTTTAGGAGAGATGTAGGAATATAACGCATGTGGATTGGAGAATCCATATGTTAATAATTTGGATGGGTACCAATCCAATTGAATTCGATCGGTACCGATCTAAATACTTGGCATATTTTTAGTCCAAACTTCTGGGGTTTCATTTTCATGTACTTTTAGGTCTTCTGGTCAAAGTTCGAGTTGACCTAGCATAATTTGAATGTTTTAACTCCTTCTGAATTTTGTTGGGTTAGTATTTAGTTCCATTGCATTACTATATTGAACATATCGGCATTTGTGAGGACAGGCAGTTATAACTGTCCAAGCTCATGAAAGTACTTAGGTTTTATAACTTTGAAATTTCTGTGCCGCGGTAACCCTTTGTACTGTACTTTTGACGTAATATATTATCGTTCCACTATGAGATTCTCATAATATGTTCTCTTATTTTCCTTTTCTTTTTCTTTTTCTTTTTCCCTAGTAATTAGTCTTTTCGGCACTCTGGTGCTCGGCCCATGAATACCGTGCATGTATTAGTATCGATATTTGGGGGTCGTAAAGGTGGATCATTACACTTCTCTACTATTCCTCCTAACTACAAAATAATTTGTTTATACAAATTGGATAAATACATAAAATAAAAGGAAAGAAGAGATGAAGCGAATCAACATTGTGCAATAAAAAGGTAAATTTCAATATTATAAGTCTATATTACCCTAACCCAAAACTCTCAATAGGATGTATATACCTTGTTATATATATATTTCTTTGGATTAAAAGAAGATGGAGTTGAATCAAATGATCAGATTCAGAGTTAGGAGATTTGGAAAGATTCAAAGGTGAGCGAGAAATTATGTAACTTATTTATAACATTGGAATTTATTTCATTGGAGTTTTATTTAATTATTATGCCTAAATAAAGATCTTAAGAGTTGTAGACTTGAACTAAATGCATAAAAATATTGCTTACATATTCTGTAATTTAGGGAAAATGGATAGGAATATTATTTACAACTAGATTTGGAAGTCGGTCCCCAAGTTATTAAAGGTTGAATATTGATAAGATGTAGAATTTATTCCAAATTTACATTTGCGTTATAAAGATGTTAATATAATTTAGATTTTCCCTAACTTTATTAGAATGTGAATTTCCATGTTTTAATTTGTTTGGAAGAATTATCCATATAACCTCTATAAATTATCTAATTTCTTGAATATATAAAAAGTGCATCATTTGAATTGACAAGCAATATACGCAAAAAGTGAAAGAGATGTGTAAAGTATGGATATTCATTCCATAGTTTACACCGTCTATTTCAATAAAAATGAAATAAATAATTCTTAGTAATTTCAAATGAAGCAAATTTCTTAGTTTAGGTTAATTTATGGAATGTTATAATGGACAAACTTTTCAAAAGGATAATTCTAATGGACTAAAACGCGAAAAGGAATATTCTAGTTAGGGATTAATAACTATAAACAAAAAATAAATATATAAATATGTATAACGTGCTAAACATTTAAAAACGAAGACATAATTAATGCAATATAATACATGTCAATATTCGCATCAAACATAGTTAGAACGTTAGAATATATGACATAAAAATAATAAGAATGGGAAATGTAGATGGGAAAGACTGTAACTCCAAATTTAATAAAGCAATCAATGTGCAATAGATAGGGAGCTATAAGAATTTAATAAATAATATAAATGGATCAATGGCATTGATTAAAAAGATTTATGAGGTAATTATGGAGAGATAAGGGAGGTATAATAGATAAAATTAGAATGAATAATTAAATGTCTTTAGCAATTGTCCGGTTAGAATAATATAATTTATTACAGAAAGATTGACATTTCAGAAATAGCAAATAAACACATTAGGTAGTAATTAAATATTAAGGCAGTAAAATTTTCATTATGGTAGATTATATAGCCTTAATTATAAAAACGTAGATTAGTGGGCATAACCTAATACTTAAACTTAGGATGAATATTTTGATTTAGTAGGTTGGGGTGTAAGGTTAGTAGAGTTGCACAATAGAAGTCTTCCCTTCACTCAGAAGCTACCAGCTATTGTATACATTTATTACAGATGTGGGACATCTTCAACCATAGGACCCGTGGGAAAGGTATATATGTTTCGAATAGGTAAGGGAAAATATACCGAGGGTTCACCTCGGATTTGAAATATTAAATGGCCCAATACCATTTGAAAAATGACGCCTGCTTCATATCCAATAAGAGGTAGTATGTAACTAAAAAGGACATTTTCCTTGACTTACTTAGGTTAGTCTAAATGGGATGTCAGCTATAAAGGGTCGGTGGGCTATGTCAGTTGGTTATACTAGTATTTTGTAGTAGGTCTAGTGTATAGGCTTTGAGGCCTAGAAATCCCAAGTGAGCGATGGCAAAGTCTCAGGTTATGCCCTGATGGATTTCGCATCCTACTACTGTAGAATCCGTATGGGAGATGCACATACCTTAGAGTAGATTTTCGAAGAGCGACTCATGAGGCGACTGAGAGATTTTCGAAGAGCGACTCTAGTCATGTGAGGAAATTTCAGTGGTCTAACCAAGGATCTAGATCGAAGTTTGCATGAGAGGAGTCAAGTGGTCGACCCTAGTTTAACAAAGAAATCATGAGAGCAAACAAATGATTAAATTGGGCATTGGATGATCTTTTTTGCTGTAAATTTATTTATAGCGTAGCCATTTAGGATAGCTTGGGGTAGCTTGAGGAAGGACTTCTCAAGTAGTTTTGTGAAGATTTGGATAATTTTCTAAGTGGCGATATGATACTTGCCTAGGCAGGCGTTGTGATACACTTAGTATATTATCCTTATTAGCATTGTGTGTTTAATGTTATTTATTGATACACTTTGTATATTATCCTTATTAACATTATCCTTATTTACTGATATCCTTATTGACATTGTATGGTTGCTTATTGTTTCATAATTAAAGTACATTTAGAGAGTGGCAGCGAAGGCTATCTAAAATAGATCGCATATCATATATACCCACTATGGGGTCGAGATGGGATCCCTGCGAATCTGTTGCATTTTGACATAACTCGAAGTTGATAGTATATTACTAATTTATTTGAGCTTACTCTTCAATAGATTACCATGTATGATTATGGTAGTATCAATTATTACACTAAGGTTATACATATATGAATTTTGTGTTATTGTTGTGTTGGTACCTTATCCTTTTGGTATAATACAATTAAGTACTTGAGAGTTGAGGCATGGACATTTAAATGCTTATTTTTTTAGATTTTCATTTAAACGTTGAGAAACTTTCTTAGAAAGTGGATTCGTACTAAGGTAAATGTGGCATAACGATTATCATGTATTTCCTAAGGTGTGAGATGAATTTTAATCTTGGAGTTTCTGTAATATTTTATGCAAACGAAAAGTACTGTTGAAATTTTCCTAGACTTAGACTCGGGAGTTTTGGTTAGTCCTGTTACTTTCTCGTCCTCATAGGAATTTCGTAGATGAAATTCTTTTTAAGAGGGGAGAATGTAACAACATGCAGTTTTAATAACTAAATATTTAAATGATTATTTAAATATTTAATTGTTAATTGACAAAATGCCCATTCTACTCAATTTTTCAAAGATGGGTGAATTAGGTCTCGAGACACTTGTAGTTGAGACTGCATTTCCGACGTGAGAAAAATGAGTATAAACTTGGATATATTTGGAGTCAAAAAGATTTTAAATTGAATAGTGATTTTAAAAATGGGGTGAAAATTGACTTTGTGCAATCCCATGAGCTAGCTTATTAATTAGCATGCCCTTCATGTTTTCACTTCATTCTCATTTCACACTTCATTTCTTTCTCTTATCTAATCACTTTCCCTAATTACTCATTAATCCCCTACCCAAAAATCTCTTAGTCCAAGCTTAAATAAATTCCAATAAATCTCAAAAAAATAAATATAATTCATCTCATCCAATCCCTCACATAACTCGCAAAGGAATTAGCTTCAATCAAAGTTTGGATCTTCATCCATGATTTCAAGAGAGAAAATTTTGGGTTTTTGGTGACTAAAGTTTATTTTGATGTAAAGAAAGGTTGGTGGGATAATTCTTCATATATATTTACTTGTTAATTTTATTTATTTCATTTATTGATGATTATGGCGCTATATGAAGTGATTTGGAGATTGTTTGGGTTGATTTCGGCTTGTATTCATGTTATAAGCATGATTGTATTATCTTACTATTTGTTTAGGACCTTAATTACTATTTTCAAATAGTTAGTTAGCTTAGAAATGGATTTTAGGATAATTGAGTGATTATTGTAATGTTGTAATGGATTAGAGAATAATTAGATGACTTAGTAATAATAAAACTAATTTAAATGGTTTTAGAAAAGATGGTAAGTTAATTAAGTGATTAATTATAACACCCCAGATTTTTAGTAACATTATTTAGGATATTTAATTAGTTAAATAAAATAAAATAATGTGTTGGTTAGGGGATTGGGATTTGATTCTAATTAAGGTGTAGCTGTGCCATTTATACCACGAATTAAAATAAGAGTTAACTTGAAATAGAGGAGGCGCAAAATAGAAAAGAGGCCATACCTATATCCTCTAAACCTTGGCCGTCTATTAGAATACCATTTCATTTTGAAAATTTTAAAATAAGGGACCAGCCACCATTAACAAGGAAGAGATGAAGAAAAGCTAGGAAGAAGCTAATTCAAATCAAAGTATTCAAATCTCATGCTCCTAAATCCCTAAAGCTAAGTTGAATAATGTTTACATCTCGTTTTTTATTGTATTTTCGGTTTTAGATGACTGTCGAATATTTTGCATTGATTTTCCATGATCTTGGGTGATAGAATGATTATATATACACGTTGATGATTTATGTATATTCATATTGATTTATGATATATTTTAAGGTGAAACCCCTATAAAACGATATCCAAATGCCTTGAGAATTTTTATAAAGATCATAAATAATATTTTAGAGATGGGTTACAATTTTTATAATTTTTTGAAATTATGTGGAATTTATATGAATTTTCTAGTAAAGAAAATGTTTATTTGGGTTAATAATTATTTTCAATTAAATAATAAAAGATTGGGGTCTGAAATTTTCATACGGTGGAAAACATATTAAAATAAATTTCTTGGAATTTTTGTAGATTTTTCCTAAGTGTTTTAGGAGTTATATAAAATTATTTAAGGTATGCGACTTAAATGTTTTATATAACTAAAAGAGGAGAAGGGGCTTTTTATAAAAATGATTTAAATTATAAAATTTGGAAAGTCGGCAACACTTTTGAAAAGTGCAGTACCTTTTATTGGTAAAGAAAGAGGCAACCAATTACAATTAGACACGTAAGGCAAGTTAGGTGAAAAGAACTATTTGCTATAGGTTTTTCACTATTTCGACACCGTCGGCACCAAGTTCCACCTCCTCATCTTCGTTTCCAACATAGTCAAAACCAATGCATATGGTATTAGCTCACTGGTACGTAGTGAATTGGACGAAGGCGGAAGGTAGGTAGTCGAAATCAGGGGTTTCGAAGGGGTTGAGGCAGTCCTTTGTTTTTAATTTAATGAAATACACCTGCTTGCTTTTGACTAAATGGCATTCTACAAATTAGCTTTCGGGCAGGTCAAATGATTTAAAGGAAATGGTTTTGATTGGGTTGCGTCTTGGTGTTTAACCAGTTACTTTCGACTAAGTCGAAACTTTTTTGCTGCCGCCTTTTTACCTTTCGACCCAGATGTTTTGAAAGGGTTGTTTTGTTTTCCAAAAACCTAGCCAGCTCTTTAATGCTTTCGAAGGGATGGTTTCAACACCATCACTTCATTACTTAGGAAATGGCTTTGAAGAAGTTGCTTTCGACCTAAATGTTTTAAGACATTTTTCTATAATATAATTAAAACCCAAATGGTTTCAAAATAGATAGTTTTAAATGGTTTCGAAATAGATGCTTTCGACTTTAATGAGTTTCAAATCCTTTTGCTATACTTAAAGGCAGAATCCAAATGGTTTCTACGGAGACATTTTTCAAAGGTTTCGAAGGGGTAAATTTTTGAATGGTTTCAAAAGGTTTACACATGTTTTAAATTGAACCCAAAGTGCTTTCGAAAGGATTGAGTTTTTCACTGTTTCGAAAGGTTTTAAGGAATGGTTTCGAAAGGGG
Organism: Allium cepa; assembly: GCA_030765085.1. Taxonomy (NCBI): domain Eukaryota; kingdom Viridiplantae; phylum Streptophyta; class Magnoliopsida; order Asparagales; family Amaryllidaceae; genus Allium; species Allium cepa. Next base: position 370,937,739 of record CM060943.1, on the reverse strand, counting down.
TGGTTCCTCAGGGTTGAAAGGAAGGGTTTTTCCTATGTTTTTGAAAGGCAGTATATAAAAGGTTTTAAAAGAGGATGTCTGATATTTTGAAGCTTTTGGAGAAAAGAAAGGAAAAGTTTTTCCAATGTTTTCGAAAGGCTATAATCAACGGTTTCGAAAGGGTTGTTTAATGGTTTTAAACAAAGGTTTCGAATGTATTAAATAGGCAATGTAGCCTACATATTTTCAAGTTAAAAAGGGTTTTAACTTGTTTTACAAGGATAGCCGATCCTCATTAAATCTCATCAACATTATTTTGAGTAAAGTACATGTGTGTGTGTGTGATTTGAAGGACCAAATCATTTTGAAAAGGTTTTTAAGAAAAATTTAAAGGATAGTCAACCCTAAGAAAATAATTCGGACAGTTAGTCCATTTGCAGGCAGTCTGCCTAGATTTTGGACAGTTAGTCTAGTTCGTGGGCTATTGGCCAGTTGTATGGATAGTTAGTCCATTTGTAGCATAACGGACTATTATATTGTGGGCATATTAGTTCACATATTGCTTGTTTTATGGACAGATAGTCCATTTATTAGCATAAAGGATATTTCTATTTCGATATAATTAGTTTGATTAACCAGTTTGGTTGTAGGAAAGGATTTGCAAAACATTTGTTTTAAAGAGGATATAAATGAGGGGAAACCCATTCCGCTAAGCGGCATGTTCTCCTTAATATAGTAAACCGAGATGTAGCAGAATTATACACACTAGGCTTTATGTTTGACTTAAAGTTTTTATTTCCCCTTAAACTCTCGGGTGCTTAAAATTGATTTGAGTAGACTGAGGGTTGAGGTTTTCAGGTTTTAGTATTTTGGCAAATAAAGCTTACGGAGACGAGTAGGTAGCTGATGAATAACAAATTATGAGTTGTTTGTTGTTTTGTTACGCTGTGTATTAAGTCAGATATGACTATATTGTTTTGATTAACCAAGGGGCATCGTCATATGTCACTCTTGGCGTATTTTTGTAATAATTATAATTAATCTTTACTTAGGAAACTATATGGGATTATGTAACTTGGATATGAATTTGTTGGAAATGTAATCAGTAAAATGTTGTTTCTAAAATCTATGATTTTATTCATATTCAAATGCTTCTGATATATTATGTATGCATCATCATTAATGTATTTCATCACATGAACTTAATACTATGAATGACTGCAGCATCTGTAACGCTTAGCTTTTGGCCTCCAGATACTGGATGTTACAACTTGGTATTAGAGCATGGTTTATGAAAAAAATTAAACTAAAAAATTGTATTCAAAGTATAATCCTAAGTAATTAGAGTAAGATTGGGGTGTGGGATAACACTATAGTAATGTACTTGTATTTGCTATATATAAGTATACGCTTTATCTCTAGTCTCCTATCTTTGTTAGGTTATTTTTCTATATCTCGTAAGGTTTGAATATAGATATGGAAGGCAGAAGAGGAAGAGTTAACCCAGGAGGAGAGGGCACAATAGGAAATGCCAGACCTAGTATATGGAGAACATATGGTCAGGCACAAGCAGAGAATGCAGGTGCTGGAGTGCCGCAAGTTGGAATGGAAGCTACGTATCATTTTTTGTGAATGATGCAAGCTGGAGTTGCAGCTGGAATGGTAGGAGGAGATGCTGATGGGGTAGGAGTTCCTAAAGTTCCAGTAATGTTAGTTAACCATTATGCTAAGCTGAGCGGAGATTACGCTAAGCTTGAAGGTAAGCCTTTTTATGGACAGAGGATGTTATAAAAGTGAAAAATCGATTATTTCATTGCGAAAGGATTTTACAGACTTGGGGTTCAATGACGAGCAAAAGAGGAGGTTGACATCCAGACAACTTCAGGGAGCCGCACTGTTTTGGTGGAATAGTGTGACGGCTGGTATGGACGAGGAAACTTTGTCATGGACATATTTCAAAGGAAGGTTCCGGGAGAGGTTTATGTCTGCAATGGCACAGTCAACTCTAATCAGGAAGCTTGCGGAGTTAGAGTAGGGGGAGATGTCAGTTCTGGAATATACTAGGAAGTTCAAGAAGTTGACCCGATATAGGTATGCTTCTGTGGATACAGTCATAAAGAGGAACGAGAAGTTTATCAAGGGGTTGAAGCCTGAGTTAGCTAGGGCCACATTACCTTATATTAGACATCCTTATGACTTTGTTGTGGAAATGGCCTTAAGGCATGAGGAGTTTCTTCATTCTCTAGAGAAGAGTAAGGCTAAAAAGTCCAGGCTGGGCAATATCAGAAGAGGAAATTCTTTCCTAAGAAAGGTGCTCAGAAGGGTGGAGCAGCTAAGAAGGGGAAGTTTGAGATTGTCTATTTCAAGTGCGATAAAAAAGGCACTTTACTAATGAGTGTCATGATGGGAAAGCCAAGGAGGTGGCTAGAAAGAATGGTGTCAAATGCTTCAACTATGACCAGATTGGCCATTATAAGAGCTAGTGTAAGGAGCCCGCAAAGGATGAAAAGTGCAAGGTGTATGCATTGGAGCCTGCTGCTTCTAAGCCAATAGCCTAGGAGAAAGGAAAAGCTGTTTTAGGAGCTTCAGATTCTTGGTATGTCTGTTAACATTCTATTTGATACTTGTGCGTCGCATTCTTTTATATCTTGATGTTTGATAAATAAGCTTAATCTAGAACCCATATATTTAGTAACTTCCTTACGGTTTGCGAATCCAATAAGAGGGTACGCAACTCTAGGGTTGAGATGTGGTCAGTTAAAGTTTGACATGTTAGGTCATACTTTTGTTTGTAGTTTGCATACGTTTTATTTTGTTGGTTCCGGGATTATTCTTGGCATGGATTGGTTAAGTGAGTACGATGCTAGGATATTTTGTCAGGATAGGAAAATATCGCTTAGACACCCAGATTGTAGTGATCAGATGGTTTATGCAGTAAAAGGTTCTTGCGGTGAGATGTATGCTTTGTGAGGTGCTATGTGAAAGTGCGGTGTGTATACAATTATATGTGCTAATATAGTACACACGGATCGTGTAATATGGACTATAATATAAATGCGGAAATAGATGATAATAACATAGTAAATAAAAATAGAAAAATCACACCAGAGATTTTTACACTGGTTCGGAGCATCGTCCTACGTCCAGTCCCAGACTTCTATCTGGATTTTCACTATTAACAACCTCGCTTCACCCGGAGGAACAGGTTTACAACACCCGAGCAACCGAACGGGATTTCACGCCTCTAATACACTGAGGACTTCAATACTTGCCTCTTACAACACAGAGGACTTCAACAAAAGAACAAATACAATTGTTGTTGACAACTTGTGCTCTTGAAAACACGGATTTGTCACTAGTAGTACACCCTTCCTATAATCTTATCCTCAAAGTATGCGAATGATGTTTTGAAAAGATTAAGGAAAGTATATTACTTATTGAATCAAAAGATATGAAATAGTTTCAATGATTCAATAAATAATCGAGATCTTTTAGAATGCAGGAGTATGTAGAAAGTAAGATCAGAGATTAGATTAAAAAGCATATAAAATCATGTTTTCATGTATATTGAATCAATGATTTAGATGAGTATATATAGAGAAAAATAGTTGTAACTCTTTGTGAACAGTTGTCATTAATAGATATGATTATTTGATGAAAGGTAAGAGATGCAACCATTGGAGAAAGAAGTGTCTTTTGGAAAAGGTTGCTCTCTGTTTAAAAACGGTCGACAGGTCAAAAATGACCGGTAGACAGGAATTTGAATATATATATACGTTATGTTCACTTGTGCACATTATCTGTGCATTCTGGGCAAAAACGGTCGACCGCCTGGTTTTTGACCGGTCGACCGGTTTTGTCCAGACTGCACAGTTAATGTGCACTCATATATATTTATATATATATTCGAAGATTAAAGGCATAAGATTATTTGAGGATAGATTTTAACATAAATAATCATTACTAACATATCAAATAATCAACCTCTAATCATATGGAGCTCTTTGTGTCTAAATAACTTCTTTTTGTCGATCACGGCTTATCCCTTTGTCAGAAATCAAAACTCTATAAAAATCTTGACTCAACATTCTCCCCCTTTTTGATTGATGACAACATATTTATGAATCTCCCCCTGTATAAGACATCCCCCTGAGATTGTGTCCTGCATATATACTGTTAGCACAATTTTCTCCCCCTTTGTCATCGACAAAAAGGAGTCGATTAAATGGAGGATGTAAAAAAGATTATAAGCAACATAAAACTACTACCATAGATCAAGAGTAACATTCACACAAGATGATAATACACACAAGTCTAGTACGAATTAAAACACGACATTATTTAGTACAAGTGCCAGATAATGTCTTTAAAGCTCCACCTAAGTATAACATCTCCCTCTAAGTATAATATCCCCCTTTATTTATATGCATATGAATTTCTCCCCCTTTGTCATTATCAAAAAGAATGAGGAAATATATAAAATTATATAAAATATATTGTATATAACGAGATAAACTCATTATTAATTATGAAGGAAAAGTAAAATAAATTTTACCGTATTTACCGAAGTCCATATTTATTTGTAAGCACGTAATTCTATTAAACATATGGAACATTCTTTGAAATTCCAAAATCTATCCTTTTCCTTTTGTTTCTCTGAGTACCTGTAAAAAATAATAATAATTTTCGGTACCCACTTACTATGTTAGGGTCCGGGAGGTTAGGTCTTTGGAAACCATACCCATTTGGGTGTGGTTGAACCTTTATAAATATAATTTTCATTACAAATTACATTCTTATAATAGTTGCTAATATAAAGTTGTTTATCATGATCAATCATATTAGCTGGAATCCATATCTTAATACTATTAGTCATTAGCTTAGTACTTGAAGAATAATTTCTATCATTTCTAAACAAAGTACTATTATGACTATAACTGGTTTTAAAACTATCTTGATTACTAGTACTAGCACTAGAGTTAGTATACATGAATGCATATCTAGTACTATTTTTACTTTTAGCTTGTTTATAGCCTACACCACTTCTATCATTGTGAGCTTTTGAATTCTTAACATAACCTAATCCCTTCTTATTTGAAGCAGGTTGAGAATTTTCAATAATCCTGGATAAATTTTCTCTCCCTTTATTAAAATTGGAAATATTTTTAGTAATGTCATCAAGCTTAGTTTTGAGACTAGTGTTATCTAACTCAACAATTTTAATTTTTGTTTTTAACTCATGATTTTCAGAAGCTAGAGCATTATTCTTTTCTTTTTGAGCTTTTATTTCTTGACTTAATAGAGCGAGTTGAGAATTGTCTGAATCTTTAATTTTCTCAAGTTCTTCTTCTAATATTCTCTTCTCGTCTTTAAGCATATCTCTTTCGAATTCTGCTTTCTTCTGATTTTCCAGAGCTTCCTTATATTTTCTTTTGAGACTTTTTAAAGTGTCTAGAAGTTCTGAATTTATTTCTATCATATCATCAAAAGTTAGATCACTAACCTCGTTATCTTTTGCCATGAAGCATTTGTTTGTTTGCTCCTTTGATTGTTCATTATTGCTCTTCCTCTTCTTATTGCCTTGACTAGATCTCTTTGTAGCCATTTATTCTAGGATGTTGTTACGATCTCTAGAAAACCAGGCTCTGATACCAAATGAAAGTGCGGTGTGTATACAATTATATGTGCTAATATAGTACACACGGATCGTGTAATATGGACTATGATATAAATGCGGAAATAGATGATAATAGCATAGTAAATAAAAATCGAAAAATCACACCAGAGATTTTTATACTGGTTCGGAGCACCGTCCTACTTCCAGTCCCAGACTTCTATCTGGATTTTCACTATTAACAACCTCGCTTTACCCGGAGGAACAGGTTTACAACACCCGAGCAACCGAACGGGATTTCACTCCTCTAATACACTGAGGACTTCAATACTTGCCTCTTACAACACAGAGGACTTCAACAAAAGAACAAATACAATTGTTGTTGACAACTTGTGCTCTTGAAAACACGGATTTGTCACTAGTAGTACACCTTCCTATAATCTTATCCTCAAAGTATGCGAATGATGTTTTGAAAAGATTAAGGAAAGTATATTACTTATTGAATCAAAAGATATGAAATAGTTTCAATGATTCAATAAATAATCGAGATCTTTTAGAATGCAGGAGTATGTAGAAAGTAAGATCAGAGATTAGATTAAAAAGCATATAAAATCATGTTTTCATGTATATTGAATCAATGATTTAGATGAGTATATATAGAGAAAAATAGTTGTAACTCTTTGTGAACAGTTGCCATTAATAGATATGATTATTTGATGAAAGGTAAGAGATGCAACCATTGGAGAAAGAAGTGTCTTTTGGAAAAGGTTGCACTCTGTTTAAAAACGGTCGACAGGTCAAAAAATGATCGGTAGACAGGAATTTGAATATATATATATACGTTATGTTCACTTGTGCACATTATATGTGCATTCTGGGCAAAAACAGTCGACCACCTGGTTTTTGACCGGTCGACCGGTTTTGTCCAGACTGCACAGTTAATGTGCACTCATATATATTTATATATATATATTCGAAGATTAAAGGCATAAGATTATTTGAGGATAGATTTTAACATAATAATCATTACTAACATACCAAATAATCAACCTCTAATCATATGGAGCTCTTTGTGTCTAAATAACTTCTTTTTGTCGATCACGGCTTATCCCTTTGTCAAAAATCAAAACTCTATAAAAATCTTGACTCAACATTCTCCCCCTTTTTGATTGATGACAACATATTTATGAATCTCCCCCTGTATAAGATATCCCCCTGAGATTGTGTCCTGCATATATACTGTTAGCACAATTTTCTCCCCCTTTGTCATCGACAAAAAGGAGTTGTTTAAATGGAGGATGTAAAAAAGATTATAAGCAACATAAAACTACTACCATAGATCAAGAGTAACATTCACACAAGATGATAATACACACAAGTCTAGTACGAAATAAAACACGACAATATTTAGTACAAGTGCCAGATAATGTCTTTAAAGCTCCACCTAAGTATAACATCTCCCTCTAAGTATAATATCCCCCTCTATTTATATGCATATGAATTTCTCCCCCTTTGTCATTATCAAAAAGAATGAGGAAATATATAAAATTATATAAAATATCTTGTATATAACGAGATAAACTCATTATTAATTATGAAGGAAAAGTAAAATAAATTTTTACATATTTACCGAAGTCCATATTTATTTGTAAGCACGTAATTCTATTAAACATATGGAACATTCTTTGAAATTCCAAAATCTATCCTTTTCCTTTTGTTTCTCTGAGTACCTGTAAATAATAATAATAATAATTTTCGGTACCCACTTACTATGTTAGGGTCCGGGAGGTTAGGTCTTTGGAAACCATACCCATTTGGGTGTGGTTGAACCTTTATAAATATAATTTTCATTACAAATTACATTCTTATAATAGTTGCTAATATAAAGTTGTTTATCATGATCAATCATATTAGCTGGAATCCATATCTTAATACTATTAGTCATTAGCTTAGTACTTGAAGAATAATTTCTATCATTTCTAAACAAAGTACTATTATGACTATAACTGGTTTTAAAACTATCTTGATTACTAGTACTAGCACTAGAGTTAGTATACATGACTGCATATCTAGTACTATTTTTACTTTTAGCTTGTTTATAGCCTACACCACTTCTATCATTGTGAGCTTTTGAATTCTTAACATAACCTAATCCCTTCTTATTTGAAGCAGGTTGAGAATTTTCAATAATCCTGGATAAATTTTCTCTCCCTTTATTAAAATTGAAAATATTTTTAGTAATGTCATCAAGCTTAGTTTTGAGACTAGTGTTATCTAACTCAACAATTTTAATTTTTGTTTTTAACTCATGATTTTCAGAAGCTAGAGCATTATTCTTTTCTTTTTGAGCTTCTATTTCTTGACTTAATAGAGCGAGTTGAGAATTGTCTGAATCTTGAATTTTCTCAAGTTCTTCTTCTAATATTCTCTTCTCGTCTTTAAGCATATCTCTTTCGAATTCTGCTTTCTTCTGATTTTCCAGAGCTTCCTTATATTTTCTTTTGAGACTTTTTAAAGTGTCTAGAAGTTCTGAATTTATTTCTATCATATCAAAAGTTAGATCACTAACCTCGTTATCTTTTTCCATGAAGCATTTGTTTGTTTGCTCCTTTGATTGTTCTTTATTGCTCTTCCTCTTCTTATTGCCTTGACTAGATCTCTTTGTAGCCATTTATTCTAGGATGTTGTTACGATCTCTAGAAAACCAGGCTCTGATACCAAATGAAAGTTCGGTGTGTATACAATTATATGTGCTAATATAGTACACACGGATCGTGTAATATGGACTACAATATAAATGCGGAAATAGATGATAATAGCATAGTAAATAAAAAATAGAAAAATCACACCAGAGATAATTATGATGGTTCGGAGCAATGTCCTACGTCCAGTCCCACACTTCTATCTGGATTTTCACTATTAACTACCTCGCTTCACCCGAAGGAACAGGTTTACAACACCCGAACAACCGAACGGGATTTCACGCCTCTAATACACCGAGGACGTCAACACTTGCCTCTTACAACACAGAGGACTTCAACAAAAGAACAAATACAATTGTTGTTGACAACTTGTGCTCTTGAAAACACGGATTTGTCACTAGCAGTACACCCTTCCTATAATCTTATCCTCAGAGTATGCGAAATGTTGTTTTGAAAAGATTAAGGAAAGTATATTACTTATTGAATCAAAGGATATGAAATAGTTTCAATGATTCAATAAATAATTGAGAGCTTTTAGAATGCAGGAGTATGTATAAAGTAAGATCAGAGATTAGATTAAAAAGAATATGAAATCATGTTTTCATGTATATTGAATCAATGATTTAGATGAGTATATATAGAGAAAAATAGTTGTAACTCTTTGTGAACAGTTGCCATTAATAGATATGATTATTTGATGAAAGGTAAGAGATGCAACCATTGGAGAAAGAAGTGTCTTTTGGAAAAGGTTGCTCTCTGTTTAAAAACGGTCGACAGGTCAAAAAATGACCGGTAGACAGGAATTTGAATATATATATATATATATACGTTATGTTCACTTGTGCACATTATCTGTGCATTCTGGGCAAAAACGGTCGACCACCTGGTTTTTGACCGGTCGACCGGTTTTGTCCAGACTGCACAGTTAATGTGCACTCATATATATTTATATATATATTCGAAGATTAAAGGCATAAGATTATTTGAGGATAGATTTTAACATAAATAATCATTACTAACATACCAAATAATCAACCTCTAATCATATGGAGCTCTTTGTGTCTAAATAACTTCTTTTTGTCGATCACGGCTTATCCCTTTGTCAGAAATCAAAACTCTATAAAAATCTTGACTCAACACTATGGAATTGGATGATGAGTTGAGTTGAGTTTTCATAGTTAGAGAACTCATTGGTGATTTTGAGCCTATAGTTGGATTGCCACCAAAACGAGCTATTGAGTTTTGGATTGATTCGGTTCCAAGAGCAGAACCAGTGAGTAGACCGTCGAGCAGGATGACTCCTACAGAGATGAGGGAGTTAAAAGTGCAGTTGGTGGATTTAGATAGCAAGATTTTTATCAGGCCGAGTAGTTCGCCTTAGGGAGCGGCCGTGGTGTTTGCTAAGAAGCTGGATAGATCATTAAGGCTATGTATCGATTATCGTAAGTTGAATGAGAGGAAGATAAAGAATCGATATCCATTGCCAAGGAATGATGATTTTTTCGACCAGTTAAGTGCAACCAAAGTATTTTCGCAGTTGGATTTAGCGATACTTTTCCATCAGCTCAGGGTAGCAGAGGATAGTATAACTTTAACGGCATTTAAGACCAGATATGGGTCATAGGAATGGTTAGTTATGCCATTCGGACTGACTAATGCGCCAGCTTTCTTTGTGGATTTGATGAACCGGGTTTTTCGAAAGCTCTTCGATAGGTTCATATTGGTTTTAATAGATGATATCTTGATATACTATGAGGATTAGGACTGCACACAACCCATATCCAACCCGACCCAATCCACCAACCCGACCCAACCCACATAAACCCTACCTAGTTTGGTTGGATATGGATTACAATTTTTAACCCATACTATATATGGGTCGGGTGTAATATTTCAATCCACCCAACACTGCTTTAAACAATAAAAAAAAGTTTCAGATTCTTTCTTTTATCCTTACATCAGATAAATTTTAAGTTTAGAAACTTTAGACTTTAGAGTTCACTGTCACTGTTGACAATGCAAGTTTAAATGTCAATTTTGACTGTGTCTAGCATCAAGGAACAACGAGGTTGTGAGCATTTGAGATGTATTTTAACTCTTCAATAGCATTTAGAAGTGTTCTGAAATGAAAATCTAAATAAATATGTTTAATAAATCGATTTTATGTGATGTTGTTTGGTAATGAAATGCTAATGAATTATGCATGTAGTGAATAACTCTATATGATATATTTCAGTGTTTAAAAGCGAAATTATTATTAAATATATTGAATATTATTATGTTAGCATTTTATGTTATAGATTAATCATACTTCAATCCGACCCAACCCATACTTCGACCCGATCCATCCCAACCTCATGTGAGGTTGGGTACGGATTGAATTTTTATCAACCCAAACCAATATGGGTAGAATGAAGTATTTAGCTTGATCCAACCCGACCCAACCTTTGTGCAGCCCTACTAAGGATGAATGAGGGCATGGGGTTCATCTTAGATTGGTGCTTGAGACGCTGAGGCAGCATCAACTGAAAGAGAAGTTTTCAAAGTGTCATTTCTAGGAGAAGGAAGTGAACTTTCTAGGTCGTGTAGTCTCAGAGGAAGGGTTGTTAGTAGATCCGACTAGTTGGAAGAGACCCGAGACGGTGACGGAGAAAAAGAGTTTCCTTAGGTAGGCTAGTTATTATCGGAGGTTCATTAAGGATTTTTCACGGATAGAGGCACCAATGACCAAGCTGACGAGAAAGGAAGTGAAATTTGTGTGGAACGATAAGTGTGAGGAAGAATTCTAGAGTTTGAAACACTTATTGACCCATGCAATCATTTTGGTTGTTCATGTAGGGAATCAAGATTTGGTGGTTTTACATAGATGCGTGTGGAGCAGGACTAGGAGCTATGCTGATGTAGAGAGCTAAAGTGATTTCATATGCTTCTAGATGGCTCATACCACATGAGGTCAGATATACAATGCATGATTTGGAATTGGCTGCAGTAATTTTTGCTTTAAAGGTGTAGAGACATTACCTTTTGGGAGAATGGTTTAAGTTATATATAGATCATAAGTTGCTGAAGTATTTGTTCTCTCAGAAGGAGTTGAACATGAGACAGCAAAGGTGGTTAGAGTTTACGCTGCTTATGAATTTGGGATTGAGTACACACCAGGGAAAGGCAACAAGGTTGCAGATGCACTTAGCAGGAAGCATCAGAATGCAGTTTTAGCGATGATTGCTGAGTGGAAATATTTGGAAGCATTAGTAGATTGCAGAGTGCAGTGGAGATCCAAGGCTGGGTCTGGTGGAGATACAGTTGTATTATCTTGTTTGGAAATTCGACCAGTGATGATCGAAACGATTTCTTCTAAACAGGAGGAGGATCCGGTACTAGCCGAACAGATTAGGAAGTTAAGAGATAGAACTAAGATTGATGACTTGAAAGATTTCAGTCTTGACCAGAATGGGAGGTTGAGAAAGAAAGGAAGATTATGTTCCGACCGTAGGAAACATAAGGAAAGAAGTCTTGGAGGAATTCCATCGTTCGAAGTTCTATATTCACCCAGAAGGTACTAAGATGTATCAGGATATGAAGAGGAGATTCTTCTTGGAATGTATGAAGCAGGATATTGGGTTGTGTGAAGCAGCGCATGATTTGCCAACAGGAAAAGGCCGAAAACCAAAAAAATAAATGGGTTGCTACAGCCATTAGATATTCTAGTATGGAAATGGGATTCTATCTCCATGGATTTTATTGACGGGTTACCAAGGTCGAACAGAGTAAATGATAGTATATGGGTCATAGTGGATAGATTGACCAAGAGTACCCATTTCATTCTAGTTAAATCAACCCAAACGACACGTGTTTTGGCAGACTGCATGGAATTCCAAGTAGCATAGTTAGTGATAGAGATTTTTTGTTCACTAGCGAATTCTGAAAGAGTCTACAAGAAGTTTTGGGAACCAAGCTCAAGATGAGTATCACTTACCATCTGTAGATAAATGGGCAAACAGAAAGAGTTAATAAAATCTTGGAAGTTTTGTTAAGAGAATGTGTATTAGATTTCGAGGGATCATGGGAAGACCATCTGCATTTAATTGAGTTTGCGTATAACAACAGTTATTAGACTGGTATTGAGATGGCACCGTTTGAAGCTTTGTATGGAGAGCCATGCAAAACTCCCGTATGTTGGCTAGAAACTAGGGATTGGTTACTTCTTGGTCCAGATTTAGTCAAAGAAGCTGTAGAAAATATCGAGTTCATTCGGGCTAGATTGAATGAGGCTCAGTCTAGGCAGAAGAGTTATGTAGATAAGAGACGGAAACATATAGAATTCTCAGTTGCAGACTAGGTTTTCATCAAAATGTCACCAATGATGGATGTGATTAGATTTGAAAAATAAGAAAAGTTAACACCAAGATTCGTTGGACCGTTTTTTATTGTTGAGAGGATCGAAAAACTCGCATACAGATTGGAGTTACCGAGCAGTTCAGCAGGAGTCCACGATGTTTTCCATATTTCTCATCTCAGAAAGTGTGTTAGAGAACACGAGAATACTATTGCACCGATTGTGCTAGATGATTTAGCGGTAGAACCGAATTTGAGCGTATCAAGGAAGCTTATGCGTAATGTTGTGAGAGATGAGAAAAGGCTTAGAACCAAGATGGTCAGATTACAAAGTCCAATGGAGCGACAATGACAGGGACTATACTTGGGAGATTGAGAGTAGGATTAGAGATATTTATCCTGACTTATTTGATGGTATGTTTTACCTTCTTGTTTGATTTTATGTACCTTATCGTAGTTTCAAGGACGAAATTCTTTAAGGAAGGAAGTCTGTAACACCCAGATTTTTAGTAACATTGTTTATGATATTTAATTAGTTAAATAAAATAAAATAATGTGTTGATTAGGGGATTGAGATTTGATTCTATTTAAGGTGTAGCCGTGCCATTTAAACCATGAATTAAAATAAGAGTTAACTTGGAATAGAGGAGGGGTAAAATAGGAAAGGGTTCATTTCTATATCCTCCAAACCTTGGCCGTGTATTAGAATACACATTCATTTCACTTTGAAAATTTTAGTCAAATCTGTTCAAATCTCAAGCTCCTAAATCTTTAAAGCTAAGGTGAATAATGTTTACATCTAATTTTTGATTGCATTTTCGGTTTTTACATGATTGCCAAATATTATGCATTGATTTGCCATGATTTTGAGTGATGGAATGATTATACATACATGATGATTTATGTATATTCATATTGATTTTATGATATGTTTTAAGGTGAAAACCCTATAAAATGACATCTAGATGCCTTAGAATTTTTATATGGATCGTAAATAATATTTTAGGTATGGGCTTCAATTTTAAGAATTTTCTGAAATTATGTGGAATTTACATGAATTTTCTAGTATATAAAATGTTTATTTGGGTTAATAATTATTTTCGGTTAAATAATAAAAGATTGGGGTCTAAAAATTTTATAAGTTGGAAAACATGTTAAAATAGATTTTTTTGTATTTTTTGCAGATTTTTCTAAGTGTTTTAAAGGTTATATATAATTATTTAAGGTATGGGACTTAAATGTTTTATATAATTAAAAGAGGAGAATGGGCATTTTGTAAAAATGATTTAAATTATAAAATCCGAAAAGTCGGTAGCATTTTGAAAAGTGCAATACCTTTTATTGCTGAAGAAAGAGGCAACCAATCACAATTAGACACATAAAGTAGGTTAGGTGAAAAGAACTATTTATTACAAGTTTTTCACTATTTCGACACCGTCGACACCAGGTTCCGCTTTCTTATCTTCACTTCCGACATAGCCAAAACTAATGCGGAAGGTAGGGAAATGTATGAATTGGATGAAGGTGGAAGGTAGGGAGTCGAAACAAGGGGTTTCAAAGGGGTTGAGGTAGTCCTTTGTTTTTAAATTAATGAAATATGCCTGCTTGCTTTCGACTAAATGACTTTCGACAAAGTAGCTTTCGACTAGGTCAAATGATTTAAAGGAAATGGTTTCGATTGGGCTGTGCCTCTGTTTTTAAGTAACTGCTTTCAACTATGTCGAAACCTTTTTGTTTCCGCCTTTTACCTTTCAACCCAGATGGTTTCGGAAGAGTTATTTTGTTTTCTAAAAGCTTGGCCACCTATCCATGCTTTCGAAGGTATGGTTTCGACACAATCACTTCATTACTTAGGAAATGGTTTCGAAGCAGTTTCTTTCAACTTATGTGATTTAAGACCATTTTCTATAAAATAAGTAAAACCTAAATGGTTTTGAAAGAGATAGTTTTGAATGATTTTGAAAAACAGATGCTTTCGACTTTGATGGTTTTCTGATCCTTTTGCTCTACTTGAAGGCAAAATCTGAATGGTTTCGACTGAGATGATTTTCAAAGATTACGAAGGGGTAAATTTTTAAATGGTTTCGAAAGGTTTCCACATGCTTTAAATCGAACCCAAAGTGCTTTCGAAAGGATTGAGTTTTTGACTGCTTCAAAAGGTTTTAAGAAATGGTTTCGAAAAGGGTGGTTCCCTAGGGTTTCGAAAGGGTTAAAAGGAAGGGTTTTTCCTATGTTTTCGAAAGGCAATATTTAAAAGGTTTTAAAGGAGGATGTCTGATATTTTGAAGCTTTCGAGGAAAAGAAAGGAAAGGTTTTTCCAACATTTTCAACAGGTTATATTCAATGGTTTCGAAAGGGTTGCTTAACGGTTATAAACAAAGGTTTCGAACGTATTAAATAGGCAATTTAGCCTAAGTATTTTTAAGTTAAAATGGGTTTTAAATTGTTTTGGAAGGATAGTTAGTCCTTATTAAATCCCACCAACATTATTTTGAGTAAAGTATATATAACATGGCAAAATGGCTTAGTGTAAAGCTAAAGATATATTTTCCTTATGTATATATGTGATTTGAAAGATTAAATCATTTTGAAAAGGTCGTAAATGAAAATTTAAAGGGTAGTCAACCCTAATAAAATTGTTCGGACGGTTAGTCCATTTTGTAGGTCGTCAGCCTAGATTTCGGACATTTAGTCCAGTTTGTGGGCAGTTAGCCCAGTTGTATTGACAGATAGTCCATTTGTAGCCATAGCGACTATCACATTATACTCTGTATGTAAATGTCATAGATAGTCCATTTGTAGCCATAACGACTATCACATTATACTCTGTATGTACATATCATAGATAGTCCATTTGTAGCCATATCTATGTGTGTCAATATCCATATTATATATAAACATGTGACTTCTCAAGTAGCCATAGCGACTATCACATGCGTTAAGTTGCGTGAGAAAATACCAGGCCGAATAATCGCTCCATTGGAGTCTGAAACATGATTTACGTAATTAAAAGCATAATCTATGTGTATAAACGTACACAAATGGATGTATGGGCGTATTTGTTGGCAAAACTCAACGTATGAAGGCTTCTTATATTGTTTTGGCATGTTAAAAAGAGGTCGAGTTGCTAGATTTGCCCATTATACTCTGCACATGCAAAGAGTGGATTTCATGTCAAAGTTGGATTTCGAACACATAAGGAACCACTTCCAAAACATTAAACAATGAACTCCGAAAGTGGTCTAATATGCTGAAAGCTGGCGAGGGGAGCTAGACGACTCATTAGATGAAGCAACGGAGAAGATAGAGCTCGTATTCGATAGTCGAGGCAGCTCGAAGGCAACCTAGTAAGGTTTTATTGCCCGGGACGGGATATTGCTGGTCGACTGGTGGTAGACTACCGATAAACAAATTATGCACTGACCTGGGTAGTAAAGCTCGGGCAGGTGCCATTTAAGCGGGGTGTTCTTACCCTGTTGCGGGTGTAGGATTGTGCGGAGCTTTGGCGTAACTTTGGATAAGACTGTAAGCTACTCGAGAAAGTGGATTCCATGGTAACGCTCGGGATTCAGATGCGAATGTTAAGTGATTCCTATAGGATCAATGATGATTGAGCACAGGACTGGCACTGTGATTGGTTACGATTGCGTTCGACGGACATGTGCAATCGAATGGATTAAATCTGCACCATCCGGCTTTGAGCCTGCGGTACGTATAGTTGGATGAATTTTTTCAGTGCTATATTAGTGACCGTACATAGTATTGGCCTTGTATTAGTGGCCTTGTGTATTACTAGTGTTTTAGTGTAACGACCCCGTAAAAAATTGGTCACTTAATATTGAAATGTTAATTGATTTAAGTATTAAGATATGGGCTTAAAGTTAAATAACTCAAATACAAATATGGTGATTGAATTGAAATTCATATTTGAAATTCTAAAATGTGAATTATTTAGAAATCTTTAAATTTGTGAATTTAATATTTGAATAGTGAAGTTAAATATTAGGGTTTTGAATGGAATGGATTTAGTTATTATATTTGACTCTTTTTGATTAATTTATAATAATGGCGAATTCAATTATAGTACTAACGGTTCAAATCATCTATTATTTTTATGACTCGATTTCTATTGATGTATTTCTAATTTATTTTATTTGATTTTTCCATAATTTGTAATTTAGGAATTATTTAAATTCTCATTTGATGTTTTATCGCTAAATAGTAGTATTTTTGTAAAAAAAAATCAGAATTCAATAACTGATGTATATTTCTATTCTTTGGGGTCGTTGTCACTATTCTGAACGTGACCGTATTTTGGTTTTATCGATTCGGTCCGAACACGAATGAAAACCGATGCAGCGAGATGCCAAAAATCGCAAATAATATATATAACACTCAAACAATTTGTACCTATATCCCACTCTACTATCTCCACTTTCCTTTTTCTTAACCTTATGCTCAAAACAAAGAAACCAAAATCCAAAACAATTTAGAATCAAAACCAAATTAACGAAAATTCTAAAAAATTAAAAAGGCTAAATCTTTGATCTTCTATTAGCAAGATTTACATACCATGCGAATGTGGTAGCTTCAGGCAATAAAAGGTGGCATGCGACGGTTTTGCAGAGGTGGCCATGGTTGGCTTTTAGACTCGGGCTTTGATTTTCTCGAGTTGTGGTTGTCGATAGATGAAGAGGAGGTTGTATTTGAATTTGGTTTGGCTTTTAGCATTTGGTGTAGAATGTGGGGGATCGCGGTGGCCTAAGCACCATCGGGTCATGTACCATACACGAGAAGGAGGAGGAAGGTCATGATTAGTGTAATTTGTGGGCTGAGGTTGAAGCACTCAAGAAGAGGAGATCGTCGGAGGTGACGGTTTTTGATTCCGTCGGATGACAGATGAGTTAAGGCGTGCATGTACATTGAGGAGTACACCGCATGTACAGGAATGGTGGAGGGAGTTTTGTTTGAAAGAAGGTTTAAGTAAGAAGGGTAATTAGTTTTTATAATTTTTAATTAGTGTTATAATAATATTATTTAGAACGAAAAAAAATTTAATCAATAACTTGATCATAAGATGTCAGATTCAAGCGTGGATTTTCATTTGCGCTCGTTATGACATTAGCTACGCGATGGAATCAGTTCGGTTGGAAAGATAATCATTGAAATTTAAGCGATGTTCGATTTTAGTCCAAACCAAAACGCGAAAGTGTCAACTAGAACTCTGGTGAGTTAAACTCACTCTTTTGGTCAACCAGGATGTTATATAGTAGTCAAAATTTACTATTTGTGTTTGGTTGAAAATATTGGCTGATCTGGTTAAATATCTACTTTAAAAAGTGTTAGATATTTGAATTTGAAATACAAGAAAATTTATTGAGAAATCCAAATATCTCGATATTATTATATTTAAAATTCTAGTTATTTACCTATTGTTTATTTCAGTTATATATCTGTGATATAGTTTGTTAAATGCTGAAATTCGACTGTTTGGCTCTGTTGGATGTGATACCGATATATGTAAAAAAAAGTTAAACCTTTTGGAGTAAAAGGTTAGCAATAGCATTTGTTAAGTGTTATAGCAACTATGAGCCTTTATATAGTATTTTGGAAATACTGTTAAGTGATGTTTGATTTTGAAAATGATTTCTGATTTGGAAAATGGTACTTAAAGTATTACTTTTGAAAATCCTATGATATTTTATTCAAATCAAGTTTTTGAACTTTTCCATTTTATTTTAACTTATTATAGTATTTTCAAATAAATATAAATATACATACGTACATTGTTTTTTGTAATTTGTTTAGCTACCTGCTAGCATGTTGGCAACACCTTTGTTTCAGTGTTATATACACACATATATGTGTTCTTCTCTACTTTAGAGGATCACATATTTCTCTTGAAAAATATACATACATAAAAATTTTATTAATTATTTTGAGATTATTGATTCTTATAGAGATTTCTGTAAAAACAAATATTTTCAAAAATAAATAAAAGGAGTTTTCTTTATTTTAAAAGTGATTTTGTTTTATAAGAAGATGGAGACATGTTTGAATAGATATTTGTGGGATTCATAAATGGTAATTGTTATAAATCTAAGGAGAGATTCACAAATGGTATTTTATAAAAGAGGAAGGTATTACCATTTAGTAAATTAGAGGAATAAATCACATGGTGGATTTATAGTAAATGGTATAAACGTCATTTAGAGGAAGTAGTTAATTCTATTTTGAAAATGGAAAGGTATGATTGATTTGGAAACGTTAAAATATTGTTTTATAAATAGAATTGAACTTATAAAAGAAGTTTATTATATGGAAGAAATAATAAAAATAGGATTTTCTTCATAGCTATAAAAAAAGATTTATAAGGAGTTATATATGGAGATGTGTTTTTTAAAAGAGTTTTATGAAAGAATTTGGGGTTTTGTAATTGTACTTTGAAATTTATAAGAGTTAAATGATATTGTATAGCGGGCACTTAAATGATAATGTGTAAAAAAGGTTAATAAATAAAGTTATGTAAAGGAATTTTTACAAAGTGAGTTGTATATACGAAAAAACTATAAAAAGAAGATGTTTGGGTTTATTGGTATAATTGCCTAACATTTTGTTTTAAATCAACATAATGTGATTTTGGAATGGAAATTTTCTTAAGATTGTAAAATATGATTATACCGATAAGGTCAGCATATGCGTAAATTTCCAAGTATTGAAATGTAGTGATTTTTTTGATATACTTATATTGTAAATATCAACATATGGGAATGTTTTCTAAAGAAAAATGGAAATGTTTTTTGAGTAAGCTTATACAACCGAGATGAATACTATACATCAATATTTTCAAACTATTAAATGAGCATAAAGGATTGAAAATGTATATTTATAAAGTTATTTTGACATAAGTATTAAAAAAAGCGATTTTAATTAAAGAAAGGGATTAAATAAAGAGTCTAATAAATGTTTTGTGCTTGACCCATGTTGTTTTCCTTATAGAAAGAAATCTCTGGTTGAATTGAATGTTTATTTGATAGTTAAATAACTGACTATCAAATTTGGGCCAAATCGTAACTTTGGAAATACCTAGGAGAAACAGGGGAATCATATGGTATAGTTACCATCGGTGGTGCTATATTGTACATATAAACTCATTTCATTCCACTAGGACAGTTGACAAGGAAATTCGCCCTCAAACCACTAGGACATGAACTCCGCTTTTGTCATTTGTTTATTTATTTCATAAAGAACTGGGGTTGAATTTACCGAGACAATCAAAAGTTGTTTCGAAGAGATCGGGATCGGATATGTTATCCAAAAAGCACTTCGATCCAACTCAAGCGTTTCGAATTGAAAACGTCTTGAAGAGTATGGAACCGAAGATGGAGTTTTGATGTGCCAGGGCTATTTCTACTGATCCTAAAGGTAATTTCAAAATGGATCTAGTAGAAGTAGTGACTTTAGTTTCTTTTAGTCTCAAAACGTACTTGTATGGATGAATACGAGCATTAAATTGATGCTTGGAGAGCAGTGTTAGCATTCCAAGTGGGAAGTGCTATATAAAGGTAAATGTAGCCTCAAGCCTCATCAACTAGGAAATGACAAAAATTGTGCATGCGGCAGGGCCATGTGGGTAGCCCCCATTAGGATTTGGTCATTCCAAAATATAGATCAATTACTATCTACTCATGTATGCTTCGGGGCCCATTAACAAAAGGGGTGATCATATTAGGTACTACTAGTCAAGCGGTTGGCCGGTCCTGTGCGGCAAGGGTACAAAATATTCTTGTCGGACCTCGGTGCATTTTATCTAGAGATGTACTATCTGAAGGTAGCTCCTCACCTTGTCATGGTATGGAATCCGATCTCCAATACGAGCCTTACGGCTTTAGATGTGCCTAACTATCTGGAATGTTAGTTGCAAGAATTCTAGCTATTTTAATACTTCAATTTCACCCTTAGACACTACTATAATATTAGAGAATTTCATATGAAATGGTTTGGTTATCGTAAGGTAAAAACCTATCCAATTTTATGTGCGGCGTGGTCATACAAGATACTTTTGATTTCAAGGTTTATTTATAACTTTAAAATCAAGTTCGGTGTGGTTTTCTCACGTTGGTTTTCCAAATTGACTCAATGTGTTATTTTATTATAATGCTCGGGTCAGACCGAGTATATTATAGATTTAGTTTGGATTGTTTGGAGCTTTAAGAGATGGGCTGGAGGCCTAGAGACGTATTCACATACATGGTTATTTTTCTGCTGCATTTAATTGTTTATTTATCAGCACTTTCAGGACAGATTATTATAAATAACCAGGCTGACTGTTAGTTAGTGAACTTGGAATGGATGTATGTATATTATAGTTATTTTCTTCATATGTAAAGATCTGTTTCATATTATATATTAGTCAATTCGTTGTGAGATTCTATGTTGTTTAGTTTTCCTCTTGTCTTTTTTCTTCTTTCTTTCCCTAGTAATATAGTAATATATCTTTTCGGCACTTGGATGTTCAGCACTTGAATACCGTTGGCGTATTAGTTTAGACTGCTGAGGATCGAAAAGGCAGGTCGTTACAACGTGGTATCATAGCGTACGGTTAAGCAAGAACCTTTGTTTTGGTGGGGCAACTCATTAAGAGATAAGGTAATGGAATGCCTTACTATGAGTTTGAGTGTGTATATATACAAGAGCGCATATTTGTTAGTGATATAAAAATGTTTATATTGTGTTGATTTATCGGTTGAGTGGTTTATGACTTCTAATTGGTACGGAAGGTACAAGTGCATCGGTAGGGTTTTCTAAACATTTGAAATAGGTAAACTGACATAATATTGATTAAAATTGGAAAATGAAATAATTTCACTTGAAATATATTTTTTATATAAAGAATGATTTCAAAAATAATATAGTATTCATGAGGTATTGTTGTTAGAAGGTAATAATAGTTTATTAATATCATTTAGGGTTTGTTTAGTCATGCTCAAAACTAGTTGAGCATTGACTATTATTAGTGTGTATGGGTAGCTTCCCTTTTTAAGACTTGGGTAGGGTAAATAGAAATAAGGAAAACATTAATATAAACATCTTGTGAATTAAGTTTCATAATTTGACTGGAAGGCGTTTGGAAATAATGATGAGTTAAAATTAATTCTTAATTTTAATAAAAATCGTTTATTGTAAAATAAACAAAGATATACATTAGGAAAATGTTTTATATAGGAAGTAAATGTACATAAGTTGATTTATAAAGATGAGCTTTATAAATAATTAAGGATTTAAATGGATATTTCAGAAATTAAAACCCGGTGTTTTAGAAATGGTTTTTCAAAATTTTTGAAAAATAATAATAGTATGATTTTGGAATATTTTTGACAAGAAATGTTTATAAATGGATTTTTAAATTATAAAAAGCACTAAACTCACTTTGGTCCCCGGAAAATAATTCTGACGATGACTGCAACATCATCGAAATTCCTTTTCGAGTTTTTAAGTGATGGACTGCTGCCATAAGTAGTTTACTAGAAAGGTTTTGTTTGGGTAGCACAAATTTTTTTAGAGTTTCAGAAGTATGATTTGTTATACAAAAGGAGATTTTTATATTATTATTTCAAAATAAGTTGAAGTAAAACCGAGTGCATAAAATTCTAAATTTTCAGTTAAGTGATATTATAGACCCATACATCCTGTTCATTAATGTAGTTTGGGTTGTGCATCTCATTC
This sequence comes from Allium cepa, assembly GCA_030765085.1. Taxonomy (NCBI): domain Eukaryota; kingdom Viridiplantae; phylum Streptophyta; class Magnoliopsida; order Asparagales; family Amaryllidaceae; genus Allium; species Allium cepa. Next base: position 370,915,383 of record CM060943.1, on the reverse strand, counting down.
TAAGGTATTGTTTGGAAATGTTCATTTATGAAAATAAAATGGATTTTGGACGATTTTGGATAGTTGGAAAACTCCCAAGTGGATAGTGAAATATAGGCCGTGTTCGGTGGAAATACAAGACAATAAGTTTTTATAACTTATAAATTTGAGAAAATGAGATGGCAAACCAAATTTTAAAATGGTTAAATATTTTGTTTTGGTTAGACAAAATATGTTATGTGTATATATATACTCTTTAGGCTATAGAAGGGCATTATATTAATATGAACTTGAGTTAAAGTGGTAATAAACATAGTGTGCTTGATAAAATGTTTATAAATAACTTAAGTATGTGAGAGCTTTGAAAGAGAAAGTTATGGATTTCAAAATGGGTATAAACATAAGTTTTAAAATGTTTGATATAACATAATTATGTTTTTAAATTTAGCTATGAAATGAGATTTAATAAGTGATGTTAAATGAAAAGGGTTTTCTAAAATGGATTTTATGAAATGCTCCATAAGTGAATTAGAATTTAAGGTATTATACTAAGTGACAATGGATGTGAATAAAAAGGAAATGGGTATAGTTAATAAACCAATTAGAATAAATACGCAAGTTTTACGTAGATCATTTATTCACATAATTTTTTGATCCAGTTTCAAGCGTAGGATTTTGAGGTGATACACACTGGTTTGAGTTGGGATTTTTCACTCGATTTTTTACGGTGAACACTGGATACAGACTTTTGATGTGATCCTGAAATTCTCTATCATATTATATGGCTATTCAAGGAGAATGACGGCTTCTAATCAAGAAACCGGATCGGAGCAGCACAAGGGGTTCGAGTAGGCGATCCTAGTTCGGAAGCAGAAATATGTGATCGAGCGAGCGATCGATTTAGAAATTGTGCATGGATGGTATATGAACATATAGGCTTAAATGAATTATACGATATTTGACTTTGATAATTGAAAATTTATATGGTTATAGGTTATATCGTTGCACATTATTTTTACATGAGATGCAGGTTTATGGAAGCAAAGGCTAGTTGACGCCTTTGGTTTAATGAGTAGAGTCTGGTTGCCCAACAAATAGGGACATGTTTATATTATTGTTTGGATTGAGAGTTTTATACCCTAGATGTAGGAGGCCGCTTAGCTTTTATTTTCTTTTGATTGGTTTGGGTCCGTAGTGGCGGTTTGTAATTGTTCTTATCGAGCTATGCAAAGGAGACGCTGTCGAAATTTTCCTTGAACTAATGACTTAGAAAATTTTATGGCAAGTTTTAACTAACTAATTTTGAAAAGTTAATGGGTTTAGGGACATTTCCTTACCTTCATAATTACGGGGATGAAATTCTTTTGAGTGGTGGAAAATGTAACAACCCGAAAAAAAATTGGTCACTTAATATTGAAATGTTTAATTGATTTAAATACTAAAATATGTGTTAAAAGTTAAATAACTCAAAAAAAAATAGTGATTGAATTGAAGTAAATATATGAAATTCTAAAATGAGAATTATTTAAAATCTTTGAGTTGGTGAATTTAATATTTGAATAGTGAAGTTAAATGTTAGGGTTTTGAATGGAATGGATTTAGTGATTATATTTAACTCTTTTTAATTAATATATAATGAAGGTTAATTCAATTGTGAAATTCAATTTACAGTAATAAAGGTTCAAATAAATAATTCAAAAAATAAATTATTTCTACAACTCGATTCCTATTGACGTAATTTTAATTTATTTTTTCATAATTTTAAATTTGGGAATTATTTAAATTCTCGTCGGACGTTTTATGGCCAAATAGCTTTGTGATTTTTTTAGAATTCAATAATCGTATTGATTTTATCCATTCAGAGTGTGAACATGAACGAAAAACAGTGTAGTGAGATGCTAAAAATCGCAAATCTATTAAATAATGGTAAACTAGAAGAAATTCAAGCTCTCTTATTAACTGTTGGAGCTTTCTGTACTCTCCTTAATTTTCTCACTTTACATATTTTACTTTTAAATTTTTATAATTTATCACTTTTATTCTACTATACTTCTAATGCCAACTTATAATCAAATACATACTTTTAAAATTTTCTATAATTATTCACAAATGCCTTTTTAGTTCTCCTTTAATATTTTACATTTAAGTGCATACATTTAAATTAATTATGTAACTCAAAATTTAAACCATTTGATAAACTCGGTTAACTAATATTTCATACGTCATGTAAATCATAAAATATGAACAATTTCAATAGTACCATAGTAGCATTAACAAACTAGTGAACAATTTTTTCATTTGCATACAAAGATGTGCAAATCACATAGCATAAATTATATATAATAATAACAACAAATTGATTTTATAATTCGTTTATCTTAATGAAGTTAATATGCAATACATTTAGAAATTATAATTTTTTCTTTAACACCTATATTTTAAATTTTCATAGTTACTTACAAACCCTTCTCAATTCTCTTCAAATATTTTTTACTCATATCCATGTATTTAACTAATTATGTCGTCTTTATTTTAAATCATACAAATAAATTCAATTAATATTTATTAGTTCATCTAATAAATCTTAAAATATGCCGATTAAGTATGTATAAAACACATATATATAAGCGAAGATGATAAATTTTATTTTTATTCATATATAAAGATATATGAATCGCGTAATATAAAATGTACACATAAACGATAATATTTTTTCACATTATAAGTCATCAATCTAAAAATATATATCATATATTGCATTACAAAATTTTGTTTTTTACAACTTTTAAAGGATTAATTTATATTTTACAACATTTGGATGTGGAAGCACGGATTACTCTAATAAAATTTAGGTTATGTAGACATTCTCATTTTCAACATGATATTAAAACTTATCCAACACACAACTTAAATTAACGCTAAAGATTTTTTTTCCCAAATATTGAAGTCATAAACATGACACTCCTACAGCATTATGAAATTTGCGATTAACTACAATGTTAAAAAAATGGTTTACTAATTGAAATCTTAGATGATGAATAAAAGTCATATGCAGATAAATTGATCGTAAGATGCTCTTCTCAACTACAATTGCATACAAAACTCTCCTCATTTTTTATTACTTTCTAACGGTCAACTGCACATATTTAATTAAGGGACAATTTGCCACAGGTCCCTAATAAGTTTCTAAATACACAAAAAACCCAGTAAAAAAAGGTTTGTAAATTAGGTCCCTAGAATTAGGTTACCGAATACACTTATGCAATTATTCAGTGAATAATTGCAGACATTTACGCAATTATATCAAAAAATTGCAGACATTTTCTATAACGACCCGCCATTCTCACCACAGAATGACGCATCATTAATAAGAAAGAAAGGGATAGAAAAAGAGGAAGAAAGAAGAAACAACATCAGAATCTCAACAGTGGAATGAATAAATTATATTAATAACATAAGTATTACATAGTATTCATCATCAATCAGAGTTACACAGGTTATACATCACATACTAGACAGTTATAAATACCTGTCTAGTTATTACCACTCAATACAATACAAAGAAAATACAGAGGTACCAAACACAGCGGAACACTATACATATCTACAACGCTGAAGCCTCCTGCTCTATTGCTCCTCCATAATTCGTCAATGCTAACCTGAATCCCTTGGCTGCTCGTAAAAATTTGAGTACCCAAGAGTTTAAGAAAAACAGAAGATAAACTCCGGGTCAGACATTGGTCTGGTGTGACTAACAGGTTGAGGTTGTTTAAATTTCAAAAACCTTTGAAAACAAAAGGTATCACGTAAGACTTTTCACACATAAACATGGGTAAGTTTTTACCTTACGCTAACCAAAACATTTGATAGGAAATCCAGTGATATTATAATAGTGTCTAGGGTTTTCAAGTAAAATACAGAAATAGCTGGAATGCTTACATCTCACGTTCCAACATAGTTGGGCACAACTAAAACGTACGAAACTTATTGGAGTTTGGATTCCATACAATGGCAGGGCTATCGGGGTACCGTTCGTCATAGTACGTGGCCTAGATCAACACACCGAGGATCCACCCTAAATCCCCTGCAACACAAGGCCGGAACCATCCCTTACTAGATAGTCCCGAATAAGACAACCCCGCAGTTGGTGCGCATTCCAACTGCCCACACAGCCGAATAAAAAAGGACCTCTAGACAGGGGGAAATCTCGTCCTACTTAGGCATGACCCACTTAGCCTTGTTGTACCTCCCCTGTTTTAGTCATTCCCGGTTGATGAGGCTTGAGGCTACAATTACCTTTGGAGAACACATCTCTTAGAATGCTCATTGTCCACCTGACGATGTTCTGAAAGCATTCAATCCATACAAGTTCGTTCCGGGTTCGAACGAAACCGAAGGCATTATCTCGTTACACTCATTTTGGAATCACCCTCAGAGTTAACGACGATAACCCTTGCACTCTGAATCTTCATCTTCACTTGAGATTCACGACCTATCGTTAATTTGGATCGAAGTGGTTTTCAGATATCCAAATCTAGAAACCCGATCCCGCACTCATCGAAATCCAAAACGCCATCTTTTAGGTCCAAGTTGTTTTAAAGTTTAAAACAATTCAATTCTATTATCTATATACACACAGATAGATAATTCACATATCACAATAGATAATCAACATTATCATCATAAACAAATAATCCACATTATCATCACAAATAGATAATACATATTATCATTATACTTTAATCAAAGCATCAATATCACACAGCATTACTTATCTCATATCTGAGATCACAAACCATTGAAGGCAAATCAATATCTTCCATACATAAACAATGATTTACTTAATCACATCATCTATAATTAATTTAAAATGAATTAAATTAATTACTTCCATCTCTAATTAATTTAAAGTGAATTAAATTAATTACTTCATCAATATAAATCTTTCTTACTTAACCATTAATTAATTACAAATTAATTAATTAATTATTCCCTAATTATCCACCTTATTTAATCACCCTTGACTAATTATCCTTTAATTACATTCAAGTAATTATCCTTTAATTAATTTCACAAATTAATTATTCTTAACCACTTATAGTAATTAACCTTTAATTAATTCATTAATTAATTAACTATAAGTAACTACATTAATCCTTAATTAATTACATTAATTAATCACTCTTTTAATCACTTATCATTGATTAATTAATCAATCCTTAATTACATCATTAATTATATTAATTAATAATCCCTAATTATATTTTAATTAACTAATTTGTTTAAATTAATTACAATAAGTAATTAATCTTTAATTAAACCACAATGATTAATCACCCTGGATTAATCACATTCAGTAATTAACTACCATTAATTACTCTATTAAATAAATAAATTACTCCTTAATTAATTATCTTAATTAATCCCTTGATTAATTATACAAAGTAATTTAATTCAAATTACTTCCATTATTAAATCATCTTCCACTAATTACATCCAGTAATTATCAATTAATTACTTCACTAAGTAATTACACTCCATTAATTACATTAAGTAATTATTATCAAATCATCCATTGTTTTAAATTAATTAAACTTAATTAACTAACTCAAACAAATCATATTAAACTATATTAATTACATTGAGTAATTAATTCCTTAATTACTTCCATTAAGTAATTATACTTAAACAATTCACAAATGATTAATTAATTATTAAAAAATAATCACATTAATTAATTATTAAGTAATCTTAAGTTAATGACCATCATCAACAATTCTTTACTTACTCCCTAAAGTAATTAATTTACATTAATCATTATTAATTACAAATTAATAAATTTTAATAATCCATTAATTAATTTTAATTATTAAATTAATTAAGTGTTAATTGTAACTTAATTAATCCTTAATTACTTCATTATTTAATCTTTGATCATTGATTAAAATCTAATTAATATCCTTAATTACAAATTAATTAACCTTAATTAATTAATCTCAATCATTAATTAATTAATTTAAACCTTTAATTAATTATTTAATTAATCCAAATCATTAATTAATTAAATAAATAAATTATCCATTTTAATTAACATAATAATTCAAAACATTAAGTCTTTATTTATTTAAAGTTAAAAACATTTTTTCTTATTAATGATCAAATTATCATTAACAAAGCATTTAAAAACAATTTACTTTAAATTTACTTTCAAATTTCATTTTAAATTTAAGATTTAAAATGAATAAAAATTTATCTTAAACAAAGTTTAAAACAATTCAAAAACCCTTTTTTATTTCACACATTAGAAATACACACCTTATAAAAGAAGCTTAAAAGAATTTTAATCCAAATTTATTTAAATTCAAACTATATTTAAAAAACACTTTAACATTAAAAGTTGTTTAAAACAATTCAAGTTTAAAAACTTCCTTTAATTTCCAAAACTGGGATACAAATTAAATTTTGATTCCAGATTTTACTTAGATTTAAAACTTACATTTTAATTCTCCATTTTTAAAATTCAAACTACTTAACTATTTAAGGTTGTTAATACAATTCAATTTCAAACTTTATTTTATTTTTAAAACTGAGATTTAAACTTGAATTCCAGATTTAAAAACTTTGATTTAAACTTGGTTTAAAACATTGCTTTACAATTTAAACTTCAATTTTTTAAATTTCATTTTAAAATTTAAAAATAGAACAAACAGGTTTCTTTAAAACCTGTAACAAATTATTAACCCAAGGCAATACTCATTTGCTTCGAGTCAAAACCCACTTTACTTCGAGCAAACCATCAAAACAGTTCGAGTCAAACAATAAAATACTCGAATACAACCCAAAACCAACTTCACCAGACCATACAGTGCACCGTGCACATGTACCATCGACGCAGCTGATTCCGATCATCAACGATGATCCACACAGGTCGGCAATCACCATCATAGGTAATTCCGAACATCAGATCAATGACATAATCTCGAAATCGAATTCGAGTATCTAAACTCAAACCTGGAACAACTGAACAATACAAACCCAAAACCTGGCAACGCCTCGACCACGAAGTTCCGACCACCAGAAATACTACAACTCCGTCCATGTCCTCGTCAACACACCTACTTCCACCACCCAAAGCCCCATCGCACTCGATCCACGGTATAAACCGAGATGATCGATTTATTTAGCCTAGTCAAAACTAGGGTTCTAGAAGAGAAACCACTGCTGCAACTTCCTCGATGAATGGCATCATCATCAAGCATTTTTCCCGTCAACTACGATCACTCCTCCATCATCAGGAAGAACCCCGATCCCTCCAAACACAGAGATCATCAAAAAACTCAGATTCTCATTTCCAGTTCATCCCCAAACTGCATCTAATTCTAATTTCTAAAAATCTTGATTTTAGTGTTAAAAATCATGATTTGGTTTATGTATTCAATTTATAATACCGAATCTATAAATTACACAGTTTGAATATTGATTTATATTGAGCATGCACTGATGTTTTTGGTTTTACAGAGATACTCAGGCTTTTATTTAACTTGATTAAATTTTTAAACCTTAGTCTATGATAAATCAAACAACATTGGTTTGTAAATTACATCCTAACAAAAACCAGATCAAGTGGTAAGGATTTAAATGGGATTTTTGAGCCTGGGAAAATAAAACAGAACATAGCACATATATTAAACAGCATGCATACTAAAAATAATCACATCAGACTTCACTTATATACACATGCAATACTTATTCATTTCAGCCATACTAGCATGCAACCAAATTTATTTTCAATTTTAAAAGTTACTCACCAGATTTTGTAAGAAGACAGAGCCTCCCAGATTTATTTGAAAACAGCTTTGAAAATCCTTTTGAATGTTTAAAAACTTGCACTTGAATGCTTTGGAACTGACTTGCTTATTTTGGAAAAATGCAGTTGCTTTTGTTTAAAAATGTGCAGGTTTGCATGCAATATCAATTCCCAGATTTGCTTTGAATATGCTTCTAGATTGAAGAAAATAAAATGCACAGACTTGCATGCTTGAAAATGTTACAGGGATTTTGCTATGCATTTTTGAAGATGGTTACAGGGGTTTGATTTCAATTTGAAAATGGTTCCAGGGATTTCAGATGGATTTCTGGATTTGAGGAATTATTTTACAGATTGATGAAAAGCTTCGCAAACTTGGTTACAGAGATTTGCTTTGAACTTGAAAATGTATTACGGGGAAGTGATTTAGGTTTACATTTTGATTTGAAAATGAACTATTGGTTTTGAAAATGATTAATGATTTTGGAAAGTTCGAAGAGTTTTTCTCAGATTTGCTTTGGCTTTTAGATTTTAGGAAGAAAAAGAAATGAGGGAAGTAGATTTGTTTTTATATAGGCTGAATTGTTTATAAATAAAAATGAAAGAAGAAACTAAATTAAATTTGACACTTGTCCTATATAACAACATTTGTCATCTTGATAAACTTAACAATTTACACACGTCTTTTTAAAGTTAATTAGTATGTAGTTGAATGTTAATATAAGATTAATGTAAACTTACGTTTAATTAATTACTCAATATGTACTTATTTATATGAAGATAATTTTAAAATAAATAAATCCAATTACATTTATAAAATAAAAATTTATACAAATATTTTAAAATCCAAACCAATTTAAAATCTATACTTTGAATTTCAAAACTTTAATTTCAAATTCAAATCAAATTCAAAAATTCAATTTTAAAATAACAATTCTATTTATATTAAAATCTATTAGTAAAAACAATACATTATTATTATTATTGTTTGAAAATAACTCATTTATCAAATTAAAATATTTTGTAAAAGAAATTATATCTTTATTATAATTTACTTATCTTATAAAACTATATTTAAAAAGAAAAGAAAACAAACCTTTTTGTTAATTAATTTAAATTTAAACTTAAGCTAAAATCATTTTAAACAATTACCTTAACAATTTAAAACCATATAGTTATTTATTAAATAGCTTTGAAAAGCTTAATATTAAATAAATCAAAATTTCCAAATTACCAAAAATATTATAATTTGAAAACATGCCTTTATTTATGAAATTTAAAACAAAACTTATCTATTTACAATATATATACACATTATAAATAGAAAACAATTTATTTAGCTTTAAAAGATAAAATCTACTATTAGATATTTATTAAGAAGAAGATTATTAAATCATTTCAAATTTATTAACAAAAATTATCAAATCAATTTAAATTATAATATAGATTATTAAATTGATATTGCAAAAAATTCTGGGATATCACATTCTCGCAATTATTAACTGAAAAATTGCGGAAATTTCCGCAATTTTTTCAAAAAGTTGTGGAAAATTATGTAATTATTCACCAAAAAATTACAAAAATTTCCGCAATTTTTTAAAAAGTTGCGGAAAATTCCGCAATTATATACCAAAAAACTGCGGAAATTTCCGTAATTATTCACCGAAAAAATTGCATAAATTTATGCAACTTTTGGATAAAATTGCATAAATGTCTGCAATTATTCGGTGAATAATTGCATAACTACATGCAATTACTTAGTAACTTAATTTTGGGGACCTAATTTCCATTTACTTGGGTTTTTGTGTATTTTGAAACTTATTAGGGACCTGAGCCTAATATTCACTTTAATTAATTAGGTTGATCGTTGATTTAAAATATTTAAATATATTAAATTACGTAATATTCGTTATTTTATTATAAATCCTTAAAAATATATATATAATATTCATATTATTAGAAATGGAAAATTCATTTTTTTTATCCATATATATAAAAAACACATGTATCACATAGCATTAACTATTTACATATATAGTAACAACAAACTATATATATATATATATAAACATTGTTTGACGTTACCAAGTTAGGACAATAATTCCGACAAGAATATATAGTTAGCGACCCTCTGCCTTACAACTAAGCATTGCATGTCATTTTAAATTATAGATTTTTTCATTTCAATAAATTTATCATATATTGCTTAAAAAAATTAATTTTTAACAATAATTAAATTTTGAATATTATTTTTTTAACATTATCGTGTGCAATGCATGGGTTACACACTAGTTATATATATATATATATATATATATATATATATATATATTGTGACGACCCGAACTCAATGCTCGACAAACGACATCAAATCCGTATCGCCGGAGCTTGCTATAACATTAGATTATAAACAACACAACAAAAACAAAAGAAGATAACATTGATATACAATATAGATACAATGTGATATACATCATGATACAACAACCTAACATCATTAGAGGATGTACAACACAACACTACAGCGGAAACATATATCAACATGAGCAAAGTCTTCAAGAGAATCCAAAACTGCATCTCCAATCCAAAACTCCAAAGCTAGATCTCTATACTTCAAGCTCGAACCACCACCAAGTTGAACTTGTAGAAAATGCGATCCAAAACACAATTGCCAAACCAAAACATCAAAGATGCAAAAACTGAAGAAGATTTCCAAATGCTACCAAACCAAAGACTTCGAAAGCTATCGAATCTACACCTATTTATGGATTATCTGAAAAACTCAACTCTAGACTGCCCGTGTGGAAAATTATGGGCACCTAGAGCTTAGGAAGGGAACAATAAACTCCGGACCGGTCATAGGACTAGTATGAGCAAACAAAAACATGTGGTTGAACAAAAGAAATTTAAAATGAAATCCGCAATGTTTGTTGGAAAATAAAACTATCATAAGGCCTCCCCGCATGCACACCATGCAAACGCAGAATTGGAGGAGATTTCTCCTTATGACAGTCAAACATTCTTACTACGCAAAATACTTTTGATATTATTATTAGTGCATATTGGAAAATATTTCGAAAATATAATATTAATCTTAACCAGCATAGGTACCATTATATTATGCCAGCTATAGCTACCAGCTGAGGTGGCAGGTTATACAATTGCAATTGTAAAGGGCTAGTGTTATTTAATTGGATTTCCAACAAATGGTCAGGCCAAGGAACTTCGCACTGCTAGATGGGTACGCCTCTGGAGGACACCCCAAGAACCTACACGGATCTCTGCCAACACAAGGCCGGTTTTACTCACTTCCCGGCAGTAAAACCTAAGATATGCCATCCCCGGTCGTTTGTGACCTTTATCCAAGGATCCTCAACCACAAAGCAACATCGCACGGTAATAAATATACAGTGTCCACATGAGTTAAGTATATGAGAACCATACCATGATACCACCCTCTTCTAAAAGGAATGGACATACCCTAGGGGAGCGACCCCTGCAACCTTGCCGCATCTTTCCTGTTTCGACCCTTTTCGGTTTGTGAGGTCCTGATGTAGTCTCGTCCACAAAGCTACGCTTTTTCACAAATCCATGCTTCGATCAACAAATGATCAGCAGCACTTCGTATGCCACATTACCAAATGGGGAATGTATCACTAGTAACCATCAACTACATAACCTCTAAGCTCTTACGTCTTAGAGAAGGGTGTTAAGCTAAGAGGATAAACTCCGCCACCAAAGAGAAATGTATTTGATAGAAACCGGTTTTACATCTCGAAGTGTAACGTTAAACACACATCCATACAAGTCTGTTCTGGGTTCGAACAGAAACGAAGGCACTTCCAAAGAAGCCCTTCAAATCCGGGTAATTACAATCCCGATCGGACTCCCCATCACATATGGAGATCTCTATATCGTAGCTACTCAGTGCAGAGTCATTCGACGGGTTATCCTTTCGTTCTCGAAAACACTAGGTCTTCACCACCGGTCTTCAAATGCTATCCATGACGTCGTATCATTATTCGGAATGAGTTATATGACACAAGGTCCTCTTCCGACTAAATCGAATAATGAGCGCAATATTTAAAAACATATGGATAATGGGATTTCAATTAAGTCACAACTTTAAAACCCAAAACCTTTACATTCAAATGATTAAAACAAATTACCATTTTCAAATCTTTAAAAAAAGATTCACTTCACAAAGTTCACCCATTTTTCACAAAGATTCATTCATAGAATTCAGAACAATTTCCATTTCAATTTGGATTAACTCATCAAATCTTTAAATCAATGGTTTAATTCATAGCTTTCAAAATCGTTTCCAAAGATTCATTCATAACTTGGAAAACGATCTTCATTTCAAATTTGAAATCCCTTTAACACAAATTGGAAATTCTTTCCTTATGCAAAAGCTGTTATTATTTGAAAACAAATAGTTTTCATTTCGGAAAAATCCGATTATATTTGTACAAGTTAAAGCCCTTGGGTTATATTCCGATTCTCAAACCAATACTTAAATTGGTTTAAACCCATATAAACACATTTATAACTTGTATAACATTTTTAAATCATAATTTCCAAACATAGAATTTAATTTTGAATTTTGAATTTAAATTTAAATTAAATTATTTAAATTCCCAAAACTTTATCAAGTTAATCAAAATAACTTTTATCTTTAAAAATCTTTTTCAAAAGCTTTTTACATTTAACCCAATTCCATTTCCGAAACTTTTTGGATTCAAAATTTAACTTTAAAACCATTTCAAAAATCTGTGGCTTAACCAATTTCCTCGTGCGATCCATATTTGTGTGTGTATGGTGTAGTCCAGGGGTTTCACACAATAGTGCAACATCATCAATCATCACGGATTCAAGCATATCAATAACGATAAGCGGTATAATCCTATAACGCTTACCATACACACAACATCACACATAAATAATATACATTTATCACAGCTAAAATAAATTACATTCATCATAGCTTGAATCAAAATAATTCATATCACACACCATCACATAGTAGAGATATCAAACAAATTCACAACATTCAATAGAATACAGTTATCCATAAATAAGGTTAATTGATCATTTGATTAATTGAAACCAGATTAACTACCAATTCTGGTTGATTAACATTAATTAATTATAATTTATGTTAATTAATTATCCTTTCATTATTTATTGATTAACCTTAATTAATTAATTAATTAATCTTCAATTATAAAATAATTAATCTTAATTAATTAATTACCCTTAATTAATTATCCTTAATTAATCAATTAATTACCCTTAATTAATTATCCTTTAATTAATTAGTCCTTAATTAATTAATTATTTATACTTAATTATTAATTAATTAATTCTTAATCACCTTCATTAATAAATCATTAATTAATCCTTAATTCTAAATTAATTTAATTAAACTTTAATTAATTAATTAATTACTTCTTACATTAATTACCTTAATCACATTTATTAATTATCCTTAATTAATTAACCTTCAAAACACTTGATTAATCAATCTTTAAATCATTAATTAATTTACCTTAATTATTTTCATTAAGAAATTAACTTTAAGTATTTAATTTCCTTTAACAAATAAATTAACTTAGACTTTAAAAGTTAATTTAAGAATTAAAACATTTGTAATATAAATTTACTTCTATAATACTATTAAGTTTATTTAAAATAAACTTTTAAAATGAAGGTTATATAGATTAAATACTCAAAACTCAATTCAATGGAAATAATGTAACGACCCGCCGCTCTAACCGCCTTTAGTCGGTAATTAAACCAACTAGAAACGTTCAAAATGATGGATTGTTATTTAGTTTATAACATTTAAACAGAATCAGTCACAGAATCACAGAAAACAATAATATATTTTATAAATGAACTTTTCTTTTATATACAAATATCAGAGTTATACAATGAATTACATTTAATACAGCGGAATATACATATATCTTTTTAAAGTATAAGAAAAATCTCTTGAAAAACTTTAGCGATGCGGTAATTCCCCTCTCTCTAACTTCGCTGCCCAAAAATCTTCAAGCTGTAAAAATACTCGGTCTGACCCGAGCGTTTATTGCAAAACACAAAAACACCCGAGTCAGGATTAATCTTAATTCAAGTAATTAAATTTGCAATGAACTGAATAAAATGGTAACAGCGGTAAAGATGCAAGGTGTAGGCAGCGGAGATAACAACAATTGGATCAACACATAGTATAAATGATGTAAATGCCCACAAGTGAGCATTAGAAGTGTACAGGGGAACACTTATATCGAACCAGCAAGTACAAATCTGGGCAGCATGAATATATACGGTGTAATCATATATAAAATGAAACACTAAACTTTGGCCAAACTTACTCATTTAATACTACAATGCACATAAGACTAAAATGACCTGGGCAACCACATAAAGAGGCACGGCAGAATATATGTAAAAATGTCACAACTTTGTACAATGCACGCATGAATATGCACTAGGCACCGATGTACACGTGATGCTCCCTGAGCAACAATAAAGACTGCAACAGTGCATCCTAGAAATATATTCACTGGAATATTATTTTCATACTATGCGAACACAATAAAATGACTTGGAATCTAGTTTCACTTTAGCGTTTCACTGGTGCATGTATTTACATAATGAACCCAAATTTTAAATGAGGCAATGCAGACAACAAGGGTCTGAACTCATATACACAGTCAGTGACGATACCGAACGTATTACCAGACCAGCCAATAATCAGAGAGGAGCAAAGGCAAGTGCAACAAAGCAAGAAGGTCATCAATGAACCCAGACTATAGTGACAAGTGCACAAGATCAGTGATTACACACAAAACAGCATGGGACACTTCAAACATGCTCAGGTGAGTTACATAAAGACTCAAACATCACCAACCAGTATAGGTACAGTGAATATAAGTGGAACCACACATGAAAACAATATATTGAATCAGACATGCTCATATATGCAAGCAATTCAGAAATGTACACATGAAGAACCAAGTGCAGACTCAACTATAACAAAGGCATAAGAATGAAGTGAACATAAAATCAGCCAGTGGAACAAGACCACCGAACCAAACCACAATGCATCAAAGTAATGAAATGTCCAAATTAGACTTCAAGATAACAAAGAACAAATTTCAAGTGCAAAGCACAATGGAACTAGATTTAAAAGCAACCAGTATTAGACATATCAAGCTGCAGATATGAACATATTGGAGCTGCACCCATCACACACATATATGTATATGTATATACATGGTAATGACCAACAAATATTTCAAAAGAAAAATTGGCAAACTACTGTTTTTCTTAGAAAAGTTCTGTTCAAATGCAAAAGTTTAAAAATACTTATATGTGCAACAAGACTTCAAATTGAAGCAAATTCAAAAACAAGGCACAAGGAAAGCAATACTCAGGTCTCAACCCAAGCAACAGTGAATGGCATATGCTAAATGATCAGTGGACAATGAAACAAAACAAGATGGACACAAAATCAGTGATAACTTCATAACTAACTGATCAGACTTCATGTCTATTTCATTTGGGCTTGCTTAAATCAGTAAATAGTGACTTAAGTAAAATAGTAACTTAGAGTTATATTTAGACTTACTTTAGAAAACTCAGATCAACTTAGGTTTAAACAATTTTAATCAGTTTCTTTGATTAAAAAAAAACAAATAGGTTGAAAGCCTGTAACAATTTGGTTTCCAAACAAAAATTTTAAAACTTGTTTTATCTTGGATAAAATTTTAAACTAAATCTGTAGGTAAAATAAATATATTAACCCAGACTAAAGCAAGAACAAAACAGAGATTAACTTTATACTTTCTCTCATTTCAAATCAGAGATTCAAACTTCTTAAATTATGTATGATAGCTAGTAAACAAGAATCAGAAGCATGCAAGTTAATAATCAAATCAAATGGCTTCAACAAGTTTCAATTCAAAAAGCTAAAGCAGTTCAAAACTCAATATACAGGCTCTGCTTCACCCCTCAGGTAATTCAAGTAAAACCCCTAATTAAAATTTAAATTTAAAGAAATTTGAAGCAATTAAAAACATAATTAATCCCATTATTTTTGACCTGAGGGAATGTGATCAAAAACTGGAATTAAGTAGTGGATCAGATTCAATTTCAAGTTGCAGTCCAGGGTCGAAACAACATTTCCAAGCAAATATAAACACACGCATAGCCATTAATTCACATGCAAAGGCTATTCACAATTATACAAGCATTCAAATTTCTTTCATGCAACAAGATTTACATTTCCTACATCACTCAACATACACATAGCAACACTGATAAGAGGGAGGCAGGGTTTACTCACAGGCATTTCAAACTGGAGGAAAAATTTATTTACAGACACATACATACATCACATATGCACTGATGTTCAAACAAGCACATGTAAACAAAGTTTTCCATAACCAGATTCAAAGACCCATCACATGCAGAAAAACATAGCAAGTCAAGTTTTTAATAGCATCTTTTCTTATCAGTTTAAATCAAATTATCAGAGCAAATGATAGCAAATAACACCCAACAAACAAACATGCAGTGTTTTATCTGTTCTTATCTGTTCTTATCAGTTTAAATCAAATTAACAGAGCAAATGGAAGCAAACAACACCCAACAAACAACATGCAGTGTTTTATCTGTTCTTATGAGTTTAAATTCAAATAACCGAGCAAATGATAACAAATGACACCCCAAATCATAGCATGCAACCAAGCACTCAATTCAAGCAAATCTAAAAACTTGAATAACGATTAATCGTGAGGAAAAAAACTCACCTTTGTCGAAGCGAATTGGAGCAGCCGCGACGAGGCGAAGGAGGTGTCGAGCAAAATTTAAGCCGAAGCCCTAATTTGTTGAAGGTCGGCCACTTCAATTTCTACACAAGCCCTAGTTTCGGAGAGGAACGAAAATGAGAATCGAAGCCGCCATTTTTTTTTCGTTCTTTGCTTAGGTTTTACGAAGTGTGGAAGAGAAAATGGGGACGGGTTTTACCCCTTGTAAATTATCACGGCCCAGAAAACACATGGACCACTATTAAATTATTTAAAGCCCACAACCTCTTTTTAACATTTTTTTTTAAATGAATTTAAACTGATTGAAAAGTTATAATATATTGTGTACCACAGATCTTGCAATATTATTATTTAAGTTAAAGAAAAAAGTTATTAAAATCAACCATCAATTTATAAATTTACATAAATGAAAATTCTTAAATCCAAAATATTTTTCTAAGTCATTAGTTCGAATTTAAAATACAAATTCAATATTCAATTTCAACTCCAAAGTCAAATTTAAATTTTTATTCAACTTTTTATAGACTAAATTTTAAAATTTAATCGCCAAATTCATAGTTATATTGGGAATTCAATTTAAATTATCATTCAAATATTTAAAATTAATTAAACATTTATAATTTAAATTGTTTAAAAATTCATGATCGTTACAAATAACTTTATTTAAAAACATTTAACAAATTTAAAACTTAATTAATTTAAAATAAGTTTTATTTAAAACCTTTGACAAATTTAAACTTGGATAACTTCTAACATTCACAAAAACTTTGGTTTTAGCAAAGTTGTTTCAAAAATTTTGATTTGCTTTAAAGTTAAAAACTGCTTTCCTCTTAATTCCACTGACCTGAGTATTTTCAAAATCTTCCCGAGCGTTAGTTCGGTTTTCCCTCGTGTTGCATTCCTTCGAGGAAATTTTCATTTTTCTTGAGTTCAACTCCAAGCTTCCCTCCTTCTTCTTCTTCTTTTATCACTGACACAATCATACCCCTGTGCATCGTGCACACCAATCTAAACTTCTCCGATCATAAGCATGTCTACTACGACGCCATCTATTTGTACAACCACACAGGTCATCGAGATAACCTCGAAATAAAAAACGAGCACCCTCACTTCCACCTGGAACACAACCATACATCTGAAATCTCCTTATCATGCCGTCCAAGATCATCAGAGGCCATGCAAACTACACCAGAACTTCGCCACATCGCAACGCCTCGAACCATCTCCTCGCGATCCATTGCAATCACCCATCGATGCCGAAAATACCTCGAGAAGCACCACGATCAATGTTGGGTATAAAACCCTATTTCGACCTCACCGCGCCGCCACGTCCATTAGTAAAATCATCTACTATTTTTCCTCGCACCACCATACCTTCAGCCCCCTTCAGTGAGAATCCCAAGACAAAATGATCCCGCGATCATCAGAAATTGATAGAATTTCATTCTCTGTTCAGCTCATAATTTCCCAAAATCTCCCAAACTAAAAATCCTGAATTTACTCTTAAAATTCATAGTTTTTGAAATCTAGTTAGATGATGTAAATGGAATTCAAAATCTTAATACATGAATTTGCCATAATTTTAAGTTTTCACTGTATTTTTTCGAAATTTCAGAAAAAAAACCTTAATTAATTTTGCTTAAATTTATTTTTGATGCTTAAAACATGTCCAAAAAAACAATTTTGGTTTGAATCTTAAAGCTTAATAGGAATCAGGGAAGGAGCAATAAAATTTGAATTGGTTTCTGAAAACTGAATCAAGAACAGAAGCATAACCTCCTGGTTTCCAAACATGCACAGGCCAATATAACAAATATTCACACAGTCATGCATGCACATTCACAAACGTACAATAACTTCAAGCATATATGTGATATCCCGGAAATTTTAGCAATATCAATTTAATAATCTGTATTTAAAATTAAATTGATTTGATAAAATTTTAATAAAAATTTACTTGATTTAATAATCCAATTAAATGGATGTTTAATTAGTAAATTTTATCTTTTAAAAACTAATAAAATATTTTCCTATTTATAATGTACATATATATATGTATATATTGTAAATAGATAGGTTTTGATTTGTAGTTAAATAAACAATTAAAATTTTGTTTTAAGTTCTAATATCATTTTGATAATTTGGAAATTATAAGTAAATTTTAAATACCATTTATATATTAAAACATTAATTCATTTTAAATTAATTATAGTATAATTAAGATAAATAAGAAAAGTAATTTATGATTTCTTTTATAAATGATTTAAATTAATAAATATGTTATGTTTTAAAAAGACAAAATCATTATTGTCAAAATTAAATATGTTAATATAAAATAGTTTTAAAATGGAATTTTTAAATGTATGAATAGAATTTGAATTTGAATTAATTTTGAATTCAAGGAATAAACATATTTGAATTATTTGATAAGATTTCATTTTTATGTGATTTGTTTTATTTCATTTTCTTTAAAAAGAAATGCATAAACATTTATATATGAAAATGATTTATATACATAAGTATTAATAAGTAAAGAAAGAGTTTTATTTACCTTTTAAAATAAATAAAAACAAATAAAATTCATTTATAAAACACATGTAAATATATTAAGAGGTATTGTGACAAGTGTTAAGATTCTAATCTTGTAAAGACATGTGTTAGCATAAATTTGAGACAAGTGTCTTTTATTTTTCTTTTTCTTTTAATTTGTAAAATAAATCAATTACACTTACATAAAAGCATTTTTTTTTCAATCTCCTTCTTTCTAATCTTCATTTTCTCTCTCTTCAAAATAAGAAAATATGTTTTCAGCTGAAAATAAATCAATAACAATTTCTCAAAACCAAATCAATATCTTAAATCCATTTCAAAACCCTCTTCAATTCAATCTGTAATTCCTTTCCAAAGAAAATCCTTAAATTCAAACATGCAAATCAAATATTAACCTGAAGCAATTTTGCAATTGAAAAATCTTCATGCATCTAAGCCTACAGTCTCCTTCCAGTTTTAAAAACAATATTCAAGCCTGCATTTCTTTCTCTAGAAACAATGTTCCTCTAAGCCAAAACCTTCTGAATCATACTCAAACTTGTAATGCAAACCATATAAACCTGTAGCTATTCAATTCAAATGCCTGAAATCAATTTGCAACTCTAAAAAAAAGAAGAAGAACCTGCATGCAACTATAAATCTGGAAGTAAAACCAAACCTGCATTGTTTTCTGGAAGCAAAGGCTCTGCATTTCAACATTCTGGTAATCAAAAATAAAGCATATGCCTGGATGCAAGTTTCTAACAGCTAGTTCAAAGTTCAAATGGCCTGCATGCAAGTTTTTAACAATAAGAATCATAAGTTTTATCAAGAGCTTTCCAGGAAATTTTGCGCTCTGCTTTTAAAACATCAGGTGAGTAACATCACTATTTAAAAAATATAAGTTTATAAAATGGTTGCATATCTCCGAAATATAGTATGCTTGTGAATACACTTTTTTTAAAAAATCTCTATGTGCGTATATATATATATATATGGATATGTTGTTATGTGCATGCACTGTATTTGGATTTTCTTGTCCCTGATTTTAGTCCCAGGAGAGTTTCTAAAAAAAAAAAAAATCTCTAGCTCTTGATATAATCTTCTAAAGACATAAAATATTGAATAAAATTGGTTGTTGAACCATGGTTGTCAGTTTAAAAATATGTTTAAATCAAAATAATTTATATTGTCTTTGGAATGAATAAACATCAGTACAAATTCAAAATAGGTTAAATTTCTATCTTCAAGATTTATAGATTCAGGTACATGAATCAAAAGATAAAACTTAAATTTGATTTTTAAAAACAAAAATCATGATTTTTAATAATGGGGTTTAAGAGCATTACTGCTTTTACTGGAAAACGTAATTGGAGAAAATTCTGATGATCACGAGTGATAGGAAGGTTGGGCTTCCTTCTGGCGATGGATGGGTGATCGGTGGTGATGGGAAAAATAGGGGATCGTTGTATAATTGATCGTGGCGATGGTGGTTGATGGGGAAAATTTCTAAACCTAGTTTTGGGTATGCTTTGGAATTGGATCGGCATTGATAGCCTGGTTGATCGAGTTCTCTGGTACGCTGGGAAAGGGAAGCTAGGGGATGGACGAAGACATGGCCAAAGTTTTAGAAACTCCGATGAACGGAGGAGGGGGAAATGAGGGTTTTCTAGGTTGATGATGTTGTTCCTGTATTTTGCCAGGTTTCTGATTTGGGTTGGAGAAACTCGATTGCGGTTTCGAATGGGAGGTGAATTTTTGATGGTCGCGATTGGATGCAGTGATGGACGGCGACTTGTTTGTTGGCTGGGTAGTGGCCGGAGGTGACTACAACCACCGTGCATATGCATGGTGAAGCAGGAATGTCAGTTGATGTTTGGGTGTTGCTGGGTTTTATACTCGAGTATTTCTCGGGTGATTTGATTATTTGCTCGAAGCAGTGGAGAGTTTTACTCGAAGTAAAACAAGGGGAAGCTCGGGGCATTTCTGATGTTAACAGGTTTCTTTGAAAACCTGTGTGAGTTCTCTAATTCAATATGTTAAATCTGAAGCAAGTTTTTTTTTTTAGAAAAAAAGCAGAAATAAAAATTAAATTTAAATTATGGTTTCAACCTGAGTTGAATCCAAGTTTTAAAATCTGATTTAAAATTTTATAAATTAAAATGTTTTAACAATTTTAAAAAGGGGTTGAGAAAGTTTAAGTTTAAAGTAAAGCTTGAAAATAATAGTAAAGATTTGACTTAAGTTTAAATCTAAAATCAAATTCCAATTTGAAACAATGTTTTGAAAATTAAGGAAGTTTTAAAAAGACAACTTAAATGTTTAGAAAAATTTGGATATTCAAACATATTTAAATATGATTTGTATTTTTAAATGAATTTGGAGTTTAAATTTCTTATAACTTCTTTTATAAAATAAGAATAAAGCTTTAAAAGATTTTAAAATGTTTTTAAAACTTTATTTAAGTTAAGTTTTATTTCTTTTTAAATTTTAAATTTAAAAAGTAATTTTAAAACAATTTTAAGTTAAATAGTTTTAAGTTACTTTATTAAAAATAAAGTAATCATGAATAAGAAATGTTTTATTTTAAGAAGTAAATTTAAGATTTAATGATCTTTGTTTCATTAAATTTGTAAGGTAATTTAAATAATTTAATTAATTAATTTGTTTAATTAATTAAAGATTTGAAATTAATTAAGGTTAATTAAATTAGTAATTAATTTAAGTTAATTACTTAAGAAAGGTAATCAAGAAATTGTTAATAAGTTAATGAAAGTCATTAACTTGTGATTATTTATTAATTAATTAATGTAATTAATTTTGATAATTAATTGGATTAATTAATTTAAATAATCAATTATGAAACTTAATTAAGTATGATTACTTTATGTAAATAATTAAAGATATTAATTACTCTTTGTAATTGGATTAGTTTAAATTAATTAATTAAGTTTAATTAATTTAGAATAATCATTGAATGGATTGATAAGAAATCAATGTGGAATAATTACTTAGAGAAGTAATTAAGTTAAGTAAATTATTGGAAGTAATTAATTAAAATATGATATTTGGGATTAATTATCTTGTGAAGTGATTAAAAATTAATTACTTAATGGAATTAATTTAAGCATTTATTAATTGAGTTATTTGAAATAATTAAGTGATGTAATTAATTAAGAGTAATTAATTACTAATGAGATTAATCAAGGATGATTAATAAATATAATTAATTTAGGAGTAATTAAGAAAGTAATTAAGGGTAGTTAATTACTGAATCTGATTAATCAAAAGTGATTAATAATTGTGGATTAATTAAGGTTAATTACTTAATATAATTAATTTAAATAAGTAATTGATTAAATGTAATTAAGGATCATTAATTAATTAATATGATTAATGATGTAATTAAGGATTAATGTAATTAATTAATTAATGAAGTAATTAAAGGTTAATTACTGATTTTGGTTAAGGATAATTAATTTGTAAATTAATTAAAGATAATTACTTGGATGTAATTAAAGAATAATTAATCAAAGGTGATTAATTTGAGGATAATGATTTAATTGATTGATAATCAATTAATGGTTAAGTAAGCAAGTTCTAAATGGTGAAGTAATTAATTTAATTCATTTTAAATTAATTAAAAATAGGTAATTAATCTAATTCACTTTAAAATTAATTAGAGATAGAAATAATTAATTTAATTCATTATAGATGGTGTGATTATGGATCCTTGCTTATGAATGGATGATTTGGTTTGACTTGAATGGTTTGAATCTCAGACATGAGATAAATAGTGTTGTGTGATATGGATGCATTGGTTGCATTGTGATGGTATGAGTTATCTATGGATGATGGTAATATAGATTGTCAATTTGTGATGATTACTTGTTTATGATAATATTGTCGATTATCTATTATGATGATGTGAAGTATCTATCTGTGTGTATATAGATAGTTTAAATTGAATTGTTTTAAACATAAAACAACTTGGACCTTAAAGACACACTTTGGATTTCGATGAGACCAGGATCGGGTTTCCATATTTGGAATCCAAAAACCAGATTGATTCCATTTAACGTTAGTCGTTAATCTAAGTGGAGCAAGTGAAGACTCAAGGTGTAAGGGCTATACGTCAGTATAACTCTGTGGGTGATTCCGTAATGAGTTTGACGGAATAGTGCTTATAGATTCGAGATGGTGAATCAGAGTGCAAGGGCTATGGTCATTGACTCTGAGGGTGATTCCAATAATGAGTGCAACGAGATAGTGTCTTCGGTTTCGTTCAAACCCGAAACGAACTTGTATGGATTGAATGCTTTCAGCACATCGTCAGGCGGACGATGAGCATTCTAAGATTTGATGTCCTATAAAGGTAATCGTAGCCTCAAGCCTCATCAACCGAGAATGGCTAAAACAGGGGAGGTGCAGCAAGGCTTCGTGGGTAGCCCCCACTTGAGAGCAAGATTTACCACTGTCTAGAGGTCCCTTTTTTATTTCGACTGTGTGGGGCAGTTGAATCGCGACAACTACCGGGGTTGTCTTGTTCGGAATTGTTCAGTAAGGAACGGGTCCGGCCTTGTGTTGCAGGGGATGAAGGGAGTAATCCTCGGTACGTTTGATCTAGGCCACGTACTGTGACGGGCGGTACCCCAGTAGCCCTGCTATCATATGGAATCCAAAATCCAATAAGTGCCAACGGTTTTGATTGTATTACCCACTTTTGTGGCTAGTAGCTGGAATTTAATCATGTAACAATTTCGGCTATTTCATATTTATTTGAAAACCCTAGACACTACTATAATATCATCGGATTTCCTATCAAATGTTATGGTCAGCGTAAGGTAAAATCTTTTCCATGTTTATGTGTGGGAAGTCTTACGTGATACCCTTTCTTTTAAAGGATTTTTGAAAGTTAAGCAACTTTAACCTGTTACTCAGACCAGACCCATGTCTGACCCGGAGTTTATTTTTGTTTTTCATAAACTCTTGGGTACTCAAAAAGTTTTACGAGTAGCCAAGGGATTCAGGTTAGGATTCGGGTTAGCTTTGACAAATATTGGAGGAGCAATGGAGCAGGAGGCTTTTGCGTTAGATATTAGTATTCCGCTGTGTGTTATGTGATTGTCTCTGAGATTGTATTATGTTGTAAATACTAGACAGGTGTTTATAACTGTCTAGTATGTGTTGTATATCTATGTGCTCTGATAATGTTGTATACTATGTAAATATTTTATGTTATTAATATAATTTATTCGTTCCGCTGTTTAGATTCTGATGTGTTGTTTCCTCTTTCTTCTCTTTCTTTCTATTCTCTATCCCTTCTTTCTTATTAGCGATGCGACTTCTTGGAGATAGGAAGTTGGGTCGTTACAGTGGTATCAGAGCATTAGGTTGAGTGAATACCTAGGCTCTGGAGTGGTGTCTATCTTGAGAGAGCGTATTTGTAGTTTTGATATAAACATAATTATTATTTCTACCTATCTATTGGGTTACCTGTTCAGGTTTTCCAATATAAGTTATAAAGGTAGATAAGGTAGTGGTCTTGTGCAACACGATTACTACCATTGGTTGGAGTTTGAACGTTTAAGGTTAGAAGTGTATTTGTCGAGACTGTAGACCTAATACCGTCTCGAGTGAGTTGTGCAGAGTGTAGAGATTTCATCGATCTCTGAAGGAAACCTGTAAAGGTTCAGGGTTCATCTTTGAGGATGGATGAGTTGAGTTTGAATCTGCCGGTTTGGCAGAAGTGTGTGATGGAATATTTGATACATCAGGAAGTGGTAACTGCGAGATGAGATGCAGTAAATATGGATATGTCCGAAGATGTTTTCTTTGGAACAATATTTTGGAGGTATGTCTGTTTTGGTGATGTCGCTGAGTTCAGAAGGATGTGGTGGTTGGCTTTGAGGGCCGAGTTTCTCGAAGAGCTTCAGCCAAGGAAGTTTTGACTTTGGAGTCAGCAGTGCAACTTGGAGTGTCTTTATTGGCAGAAGTTGACTGGCTGAGTAGTTTCTGAAGAAGGAATTCAGAAGCAGTAGAGTGGACCCAATACTTTATTGGATTGGCTAATTAAGAGTAAGCTGTTCTGTTTGGTAAAGAGAGAACAATTTTGTTTGGGAATTGGTCTATATTGATCGAAAAAGTGATTTGCGACAATTTGAGTTTTCTTTTGAGGTATTGAAGAATTTTTAGTTGTCTTCTGAGAAGTCGGAAGTTTGTCCACTTCTAAAGATTGAGTTTTCTTATCGTCCGGATTCCAGGAGTGCTACTGATGGATCAGCTAGTAGAAGGAGGATTTCTCGAGATAGGTTTTGATAAGGCAGCTCAGGATTGGTAAAACATCTGAGTTTACTTTGGATATGTTGAGCCATATTTCTGGGAAGTGATGTCCGGTGTGCTTATATTCTTCATCAGCAGTGTCTTCTGTGCCAGATCAGAGTTGTGCAGCGGAAGTAGTTTGAGAGTATTTCTGTTTTGTCTTTTCTGGATAGAATAAGTGAGTTTGTTCTTTTGAGATTTGAAGAGTGGAGTTGGTGATCTTAGTATTGGTTGATCTTGAGGAGATCGTTGTGTTGAGTTGTCTTTGGTCTGGATTGTTTCTAGAGGAATCAGCAAAAGTTGAGCTGATCAGTTTGGATATAGGCAGCCCGGGATCGTCAGAAGAGTTTTAGAGATAAGAGACGAAGGAATTTGAATTCCAGAGTCGGAGTTTTGTTTTGGATTTCTTCTGTGTTTTGGTTGGATTGGTGTTTGGATTTCAAGAATTGAATTGCCGGTTTGGATAACTGGGATTCGATGAGATTCACGTATCTCTAAGGGAGTACGTGTATGAGTTATCTCTGGAAGTGGAACCAGCTGTTCAAGAAGGTTTGGTGGTCGAGTCAGACTCGTCTGTAGTCTGATTCTTGTCTAGTTTTGTAGATCTAGATGAGTAGAAGCTCTGTAGCTTCGTAGTTTAGGTTGTTTGTATTTCGTAGGGCGAGTATCTCGGTATATATATATACTTGGGGAAACTCGAGAAGATTTTATCCAGAATTTTATCTGGATAATTAATTTGTTTGATTAGACAAATTGCTTGCTATGGTTGTTAGCATATGATTGATGTATGTTTGTGATTTAAATTTTAAAATTTTAAATGGGTTATTAAATTATCTTTGCTTTTAAATTTCGGGGACGAAATTCTTTTAAGGGGGAAGGAATGTGATATCCCAGAAATTTTAGCAATATCAATTTAATAATCTGTATTTAAAATTAAATTGATTTGATAAAATTTTAATAAAAATTTACTTGATTTAATAATCCAATTAAATGGATGTTTAATTAGTAAATTTTATCTTTTAAAAACTAATAAAATATTTTTCTATTTATAATGTATATATATGTATATATTGTAAATAGATAGGTTTTGATTTGTAGTTAAATAAACAATTAAAATCTTGTTTTAAGTTCTAATATCATTTTGATAATTTGGAAATTATAAGTAAATTTTAAATACCATTTATATATTAAAACATTAATTCATTTTAAATTAATTATAGTATAATTAAGATAAATAAGAAAAGTAATTTATGATTTCTTTTATAAATGATTTAAATTAATAAATATGTTATGTTTTAAAAAGACAAAATCATTATTGTCAAAATTAAATATGTTAATATAAAATAGTTTTAAAATGGAATTTTTAAATGTATGAATAGAATTTGAATTTGAATTAATTTTGAATTCAAAGAATAAACATATTTGAATTATTTGATAAGCTTTCATTTTTATGTGATTTGTTTTATTTCATTTTCTTTAAAAAGAAATGCCTAAACATTTATATATGAAAATGATTTATATACATAAGTATTAATAAGTAAAGAAAGAGTTTTATTTACCTTTTAAAATAAATAAAAACAAATAAAATTCATTTATAAAACACATGTAAATATATTAAGAGGTATTGTGACAAGTGTTAAGATTCTAATCTTGTAAAGACATGTGTTAGCATAAATTTGAGACAAGTGTCTTTTATTTTTCTTTTTCTTTTAATTTGTAAAATAAATCAATTACACTTACATAAAAGCATTTTTTTTTCAATCTCCTTCTTTCTAATCTTCATTTTCTCTCTCTTCAAAATAAGAAAATATGTTTTCAGCTGAAAATAAATCAATAACAATTTCTCAAAACCAAATCAATATCTTAAATCCATTTCAAAACCCTCTTCAATTCAATCTGTAATTCCTTTCCAAAGAAAGTCCTTAAATTCAAACTTGCAAATCAAATATTAACCTGAAGCAATTCTGCAATTGAAAAATCTTCATGCATCTAAGCCTACAGTCTCCTTCCAGTTTTAAAAACAATATTCAAGCCTGCATTTCTTTCTCTGGAAACAATGTTCCTCTAAGCCAAAACCCTCTGAATCATACTCAAACTTGTAATGCAAACCATATAAACCTGTAGCTATTCAATTCAAATGCCTGAAATCAATTTGCAACTCTAAAAAAAAAAAGAAGAACCTGCATGCAACCATAAATCTGGAAGTAAAACCAAACCTGCATTGTTTTCTGGAAGCAAAGGCTCTGCATTTCAACATTCTGGTAATCAAAAATAAAGCATATGCCTGCATGCAAGTTTCTAACAGGTAGTTCAAAGTTTAAATGGCCTGCATGCAAGTTTTTAACAATAAGCATCATAAGTTTTATCAAGAATTTTCCAGGAAATTTTGCGCTCTGCTTTCAAAATATCAGGTGAGTAACATCACTATTTTAAAAATATAAGTTTATAAAATGGTTGCATATCTCCGAAATATAGTATGCTTGTGAATACATTTTAAAAAAAAAATCTCTGTGTGTGTATATATATATATGGATATGTTGTTATGTGCATGCACTGTATTTGGATTTTCTTGTCCCTGA
Organism: Allium cepa; assembly: GCA_030765085.1. Classification (NCBI taxonomy): domain Eukaryota; kingdom Viridiplantae; phylum Streptophyta; class Magnoliopsida; order Asparagales; family Amaryllidaceae; genus Allium; species Allium cepa. The sequence goes on along the minus strand of CM060943.1, from coordinate 370,887,328 downwards.
TTTTAGTCCCAGGAGAGTTTCTAAAAAAAAAAACTCTAGCTCTTGATATAATCTTGTAAAGACTTAAAATATTGAATAAAATTGGTTGTCGAACCATGGTTGTCAGTTTAAAAATATGTTTAAATAAATATAATTTATATTGTCTTTGGAATGAATAAACATCAGTACAAATTCAAAATAGGTTAAATTTCTATCTTCAAGATTTATAGATTCAGGTACATGAATCAAAAGATAAAACTTAAATTTGATTTTTAAAAACAAAAATCATGATTTTTAATAATGGGGTTTAAGAGCATTACTGCTTTTACTGGAAAATGTAATTGGAGAAAATTCTGATGATCACGAGTGAAAGGACGGTTGGGCTTCCATCTGGCGATGGGAAAAATAGGGGATCGTTGTATAATTGATCGTGGCGATGGTGGTTGATGGGGAAAATTTCTAAACCTAGTTTTGGGTATGCTTTGGAATTGGATCGGCATTGATACCCTGGTTGATCGAGTTCTCTGGTATGCTGGGAAAGGGAAGCTAGGGGATGGACGAAGAAATGGCCAAAGTTTTAGAAACTCCGATGACCGGAGGAGGGGGAGATGAGGGTTTTCTAGGTTGATGATGTTGTTCCTGTATTTTTCCAGGTTTCTGATTTGGGTTGGAGAAACTCGATTGCGATTTCGAATGGGAGGTGAATTTTTGACGGTCGCGATTGGATGCAGTGATGGACGGCGACTTGTTTGTTGGCTGGGTAGTGGCCGGAGGTGGCTACAACCACCGTGCATATGCACGGTGAAGTAGGAATGTCAGTTGATGTATGGGTGTTGCTGGGTTTTGTACTCGAGTATTTCTCGGGTGATTTGATTATTTGCTCGAAGCAGTGGAGAGTTTTACTCGAAGTAAAACAAGGGGAAGCTCGGGGCATTTCTGATGGTAACAGGTTTCTTTGAAAACCTGTGTGAGTTCTCTAATTCAATATGTTAAATCTGAAGCCATTTTTAAAAAAAAACATAAATAAAACTTAAATTTAAATTATGGTTTCAAACTGAGTTGAATCCAAGTTTTAAAATCTGGTCTAAAATTTTATAAATTAAAATGTTTTAACAATTTTAAGAAGGGGTTGAGAAAGTTTAAGTTTAAAGTAAAGCTTGAAAATAAAAGTAAAGATTTGACTTAAGTTTAAATCTAGAATAAAATTCCAATTTGAAACAATGTTTTGAAAATTAAGGAAGTTTTAAAAAGACAACTTAAATGTTTAGACAAATTTGGATATTCAAACATATTTAAATATGATTTGTATTTTTAAATGAATTTGGAGTTTAAATTTCTTATAACTTCTTTTATAAAATAAGAATAAAGCTTTAAAAGATTTTAAAATGTTTTTAAAACTTTATTTAAGTTAAGTTTGATTTCTTTTTAAATTTTAAATTTAAAAAGTAATTTTAAAACAATTTTAAGTTAAATTGTTTTAAGTTACTTTATTAAAAATAAAGTAATCATGAATAAGAAATGTTTTATTTTAAGAAGTAAATTTAAGATTTAATGATCTTTGTTTCATTAAATTTGTAAGGTAATTTAAATAATTTAATTAATTAATTTGTTTAATTAATTAAAGATTTGAAATTAATTAAGGTTAATTAAATTAGTAATTAATTTAAGTTAATTACTTAAGAAAGGTAATCAAGAAATTGTTAATAAGTTAATGAAAGTCATTAACTTGTGATTATTTATTAAATAATTAATGTAATTAATTTTGATAATTAATTGGATTAATTAATTTAAATAATCAATTATGAAACTTAATTAAGTATGATTACTTTATGTAAATAATTAAAGATATTAATTACTCTTTGTAATTGGATTAGTTTAAATTAATTAATTAAGTTTAATTAATTTAGAATAATCATTGAATGGATTGATAAGAAATCAATGTGGAATAATTACTTAGAAAAGTAATTAAGTTAAGTAAATTATTGGAAGTAATTAATTAAAATATGATATTTGGGATTAATTATCCTGTGAAGTGATTAAAAATTAATTACTTAATGGAATTAATTTAAGCATTTATTAATTGAGTTATTTGAAATAATTAAGTGATGTAATTAATTAAGAGTAATTAATTACTAATGAGAGTAATCAAGGATGATTAATAAATATAATTAATTTAGGAGTAATTAAGAAAGTAATTAAGGGTAGTTAATTACTGAATCTGATTAATCAAAAGTGATTAATAATTATGGATTAATTAAGGTTAATTACTTAATATAATTAATTTAAATAAGTAATTGATTTAAATGTAATTAAGGATCATTAATTAATTAATATGATTAATGATGTAATTAAGGATTAATGTAATTAATTAATTAATTAAGTAATTAAAGGTTAATTACTGATTTTGGTTAAGGATAATTAATTTGTAAATTAATTAAAGATAATTACTTGGATGTAATTAAAGGATAATTAATCAAAGGTGATTAATTTGAGGATAATGATTTAATTGATTGATAATCAATTAATGGTTAAGTAAGCAAGTTCTAAATGGTGAAGTAATTAATTTAATTCATTTTAAATTAATTAAAAATAGGTAATTAATCTAATTCACTTTAAAATTAATTAGAGATATAAATAATTAATTTAATTCATTATAGATGGTGTGATTATGGATCCTTGCTTATGAATGGATGAATTGGTTTGACTTGAGTGGTTTGAATCTCAGACATGAGATAAATAGTGTTGTGTGATATGGATGCATTGGTTGCATTGTGATGGTATGAGTTATCTATGGATGATGGTAATATAGATTGTCATTTTGTGATGATTACTTGTTTATGATAATATTGTTGATTATCTATTATGATGATGCGAAGTATCTATCTGTGTGTATATAGATGGTTTAAATTGAATTGTTTTAAACATAAAACAACTTGGACCTAAAAGACATGCTTTGGATCTCGATGAGACCGGGATCGGGTTTCCATATTTGGAATCCGAAACCCACATCAATTCCAATTAACGTTAGTCGTTAATCTAAGTGGAGCAAGTGAAGACTCGAGGTGTAAGGGCTATACGTTAGTATAACTCTGTGGGTGATTCCGTAATGAGTTTGATGGAATAGTACTTATAGATTCGAGATGGTGAATCAGAGTGCAAGGGCTACGGTCATTGACTCTGAGGGTGATTCCAATAATGAGTGCAACGAGATAGTGCCTTCGGGTTCGTTCAAACCCGGAACGAACTTGTATGGATTGAATGCTTTCAGCACATCGTCAGGCGGACGATGAGCATTCTAAGATTTGATGTCCTATAAAGGTAATCGTAACCTCAAGCCTCATCAACCGAGAATGGCTAAAACAGGGGAGGTGCAGCAAGGCTTCGTGGATAGCCCCCACTTAAGAGCAAGATTTACCACTGTCTAGAGGTCCCTTTTTTATTTCGACTGTGTGGGGCGGTTGAATCGCAACAACTGCTGGGGTTGTCTTGTTCGGAACTGTTCAGTAAGGAACGGGTCCAGCCTTGTGTTGCAGGGGATGAAGGGAGTAATCATCGGTACGGTGATCTAGGCCACGTACTGTGACGGGCGGTACCCCAGTAGCCCTGCCATTGTATGGAATCCAAAATCCAATAAGTGCCAACGGTTTTGATTGTATTACCCACTTTTGTGGCTAGTAGCTGGAATTTAATCATGTAACAATTTCGGCTATTTCATATTTATTTGAAAACCCTAAACACTACTATAATATCATCGGATTTTCTATCAAATGTTATGGTCAGCGTAAGGTAAAAACTTTTCCATGTTTATGTGTGGGAAGTCTTACGTGATACCCTTTCTTTTAAAGGATTTTTGAAAGTTAAGCAACTTTAACCTGTTACTCACACCAGACTCATGTCTGACCCGGAGTTTATTTTTGTTTTTCATAAACTCTTGGGTACTCAAAATTTTTTACGAGTAGCCAAGGTATTCAGGTTAGGATTCGGGTTAGCTTTGACAAATATTGGGGGAGCAATGGAGCAGGAGGCTTTAGCGTTAGACATTAGTATTCCGTTGTGTGTTATGTGATTGTCTCTGAGATTGTATTATGTTGTAAATACTAGACAGGTGTTTATAACTGTCTAGTATGTGTTGTATATCTGTGTGCTCTGATAATGTTGTATACTATGTAAATATTTTATGTTATTGATATAATTTATTCGTTCCGCTGTTTAGATTCCGATGTGTTGTTTCCTCTTTCTTCTCTTTCTTTCTATTCTCTATCCCTTCTTTCTTGTTAGCGATGCGACTTCCTGGAGATAGGAAGTTGGGTCATTACAATATATAAGGTTTTAAAGGCTTGCTCACCGGAATATTGATGAACAGAGGATCTGGAAGTTGTATTTGACTTGAAACTAGATCTTGTATTTGGTTACAGGCTTATTTCCATGCTTACAATTTGCATTTGCAACCTGATGTTGAATTACATGCTTGAACTTGCTGTTTATATTTGATCTTACTTTTATTTTTTTGATGCTCTGATCTTTTCACTGTTTGATGCTGTTGTTTTAGATCTGAAGCTTGATCTTCTGTTTTCAGGTCTGGATGGTTTGAATTTGTACTTGATGATTTCAGATTTGAAGTGCACAAAATTGTTGCCTTGATACTTTAGATCTTGCTTTGATATTTTCCAGGCTTTAAAGATTTTAAATTGCTGTTTTGATTTTGGTTTGAGGAGAGCTTACAGGTTTGTTTTGTTCTTGTGAATTTTTGGTTGCATTTGAACTTGTTACAGGGTTTGATTCAGATTTTGTTTTCTTTCCTTTTTCTTTTATTTACTGATTTCAGATTTGAAGATATGAGAAAAGAAATGTAATTTAGTTTTTATTTTTCAATATAAATTTTAATTCAGTTTAAACAAAATTAATGCCACTTGTATTAGTTTGGCTAACAGTTGCCTATACGTAGTTTAATCTTCTTACAAATGTTCACTTATATCACTTTTATGTTTAAATCCTAATTTAAATTACTTTATAAATTTTATTTTAATCCTTTATGCATTTATATTTTCATATCTTAACATATATGTTTTCTTTCAAATGTTTATATTTTTATCTATATAATTCTTATTATTCAATAAATGCATTCTCCTATATAAAATCTTAAGAAAATTGAATTTTAAAACAAATTATACTTTAATAAAAAACACACATATATTATAAAATTTAGATCTTAAACAACTTGTTAAACTTTTACTATGTTTTAAAAACTACAAATAATATTTTAAATATAACGTTTATATCATATTTCTTATCTAAATAAATACATTTCTTTATCAATCATTTATATAATCTTTTAAAGAAAAATGGTTTTTAAAATTAATCACATATGTATAAATATATTAGAATTTTATTCTTAATTAGTCTTTGGAAAAATTTATTACCAAATTCAAAATAACATTTTTCAAATCAAAATGCATATTTAATACAATTTGAAACAAATTTTTATTAGCTTAAAAATAAAATTTTAAATCCAATTTATTTTCAATATATTTATTTTTAAATCCAATTTTTTTATTTATAAAATACTTATCCTTAAATTTCAAACCAAAATTCTACTTATCATCTAAAAATTTTATTTATCTTGGAAATTTTCTAATTAATTCACAAATAATTTCATAATTTAATACCAAAATTAAATTAATTGTCAAATTAAACTTGACTAAAATTCGTGAATGTTACAGATTCCCCCCTTAAGAAAATTTCGTCCTCGAAATTTGCCAGGAAGACAATCTAGAATAGATGAGAGATAGATAAATATCTTTCTAGATCAAACTGAATATCTATTCTGCATCTGGCTTACCAAATCAGAATATCAACAATAAATACGAGAACAAACTCATTCAACACTTTATGAAATACTCGGGTTATTTGGATCTAAGAAATATACAAGGAATTGGGCAATGGTTAGTTCGAAGGGATAACTAACCGGTCGTAGATTTTATCGAAACCCAATGAAATAGGCAAAAATAGATTCGACTACGATCTCAGATTCAAGATTTAACTTATTTATGATTTGCCGAGGAATAAAACTATATGTAGTTCCTGTGTCGAACAAAGCTCAAAAAAATTGTCGTAAACAAGAAGGTTACCTTTTAAGATTTCTTTTCCTTTATCAGCCTTTGAGATTGAAGGATCATCTTTGATTGCATACACCCATGCTACTAGAGCTTGATTCCATGCTGGGCAATCCTTGATCCTATGTCCTGTGGCATTAATAGCATTCCCTAGATTCATGTTCTGGCTTCATAAATGACTCCCTCCTTCCTTGCTTCTTGGGATTCTTACAATTGTTTAAGTAATGGCCTTTCTCCAAGCAATTGAAACAAGTAACATCTTTCACCTTGTTATTCTATGTATTCTTCTTTCCTTTGCCTTTCCACGGTATCTTTCTACCGAACTTCCTTTTCCTCCAATTTAGATTGCTTGAATTCCCTTTCTCCTCCGGAACTTCCTGCTTATCCAGAGTATCGTATCTATAACCTATATTGGTCAATTCTGAAAAGAATTCCTTTACGTGAGTAGTCATCCTCTCTTGATATTCCTTGTTCATACCTCAAATAAATTTTTCATTCTTTTTCAAAGGTGTATTCACCAACTCCGGACCAAATCGAGATAATTCATTGAATTTGTTCAAGTATTTCTCAAACGATAAACTTCCTTGCTTCAAATCCGTGAACTCCTAGTACATTCTAGAGATACCAACAAATAGCATATATCGCTGCTCAAACACTTCCTTGAAACGACTCCAAGTGAACTCATCCACCAGCTCATCCACAGTAACTGTCTCCAACCATGCTAAAGCCTCTTCCTGGAGTTTCCATGAAGCTATCAATCGCATCTGATCATCTTCCAATTTTAGTCCTTTGAAAATCCTTTCGCACGATCAAACCAGGCTTGTGCTTCGATAATGGTTTCCTTTCCTGTGAATGACTTTCCACCAAGTCTAGAAAAACTTCGATATAAATCATCCAAATTTGGTTGAGATTGAGTGGGAATATCTGCTGTTGCAGGGACTTGACCAATTGAAGTGGTACTTCCTCACCCCCTACCTCGACCTCCTCTTCCACTCATTCTTACTATCTGTAAATAGTAAGAAAACAGATTTAGGCATTCGGACAAGATATCTTAGAGAATAACAACAATCAAAGAAAATAGACTAAGTAATTTGGGTTTCCGGTTTCACAAGTTGTACTCATTCTAGGGTTCACTTCACCCTATCTCTAATGAGCCATCTAATGTGTTACACTCTGTAGCTAAAGTTCTTACTCAACCTCTAGCTCTGATACCACCTGTGATGATCCGAACTTGATGCCAAACAAATGACATCGAATCTGTATCGCCGGAGCTTGCAACAACATTAGATGATAAACAACATAGTGGAAACAAAAGATGATAACATTGATATACATTATAGATACAATGTGATATACATCATGATACAACAATCCAACACCAACAGAGGATGTATAACACAACACTACAGCTGAAACATATATAACATGAGCAAAGTCTTCAAGATAATCCAAAACTGCAACTCCAATCCAAAACTCCAAAGCTAGAGCTCTAAACTTCAAGCTCGAACGACCATCATATCGAACTTGTAGCAAATGCGATCAAGAACGCGATTGCCAAACCAAAACTTCAAAGATGCAAAAATTGAAGAAGATTTCCAAATGCTACAAAACCAAAGACTTCGAAAGCTATCGAATCTACACCTATTTATGGATTATCTGAAAAACCCAACTCTAGACTGCCCGTGTGGAAAATTGTGGGCACCCAGAGTTTAGGAAGGGAACAATAAAATCCGGGTCAGTCACGGGACTGGTATGAGCAAACAAAAACATTTTTTTGAACAAAAGAAATTTAAAATGAAATCCGCAATGCTTTTTGGAAAATGAAACTACCATAAGGCCTCCCTGCACGCACACCATGCAAACGCTGAATTGGAGGAGATTTCTCCTTATGATAGTCAAACGTGCTTACTACGCAAAATCCTTTTGATATTATTATTAGTGCATAGTGAGAAACATTCCGAAAGTGTAATATCAATCTTAACCATCATAGGTACCATTATATTATGCCAGCTACAGCTACCACCTGAGGTGGCAGGTTATATAATTGCATCGTAAAGGGCTCGTATTGTTTGATTGGATTTCCAACAAATGGTCAGGCCAAGGAACTTCCCATTGCCACATGGGTACACCTCTGGAGGGATGCCTCGAGAACCTACCTGGATCTCTGCCAACACAAGATCGGTTTACTCCCTTCTCGGAGTATAACCTAAGATATGCCATCCTCGGTCGTTTGCAACTTTTATCCGAGGATCCTCAACCTCAAAGTAACATCACACAATAATAAATATACAGTGTCCACATGAGTTAAGTATCTGGGCTCCATACCATGATACCACCCTTTTCCAAAAGGAATGGACATACCCTAGCGACGCGACCCCTACAACCTTGCTGCATCTTTCCTATTTCGACCATTTTCAGTTTGTGAGGTCCTGATGCAGTCTCGTCCACAAAGCTATGCTTTTTCACAAAGCCAAGCTTCGATCAACAAATGATCAGCAGCACTTCATATGCCACATTACTAATTTGAGAATGTATTACAAGTAACCATCAACTACATAACCTCTGAGCTTGTACGTCTAAGAGAAAGGTGTTAAGCTAAGAGAATAAATCTCCGCCACCAAACAGAAATGTATTTGATTGAAACCCATTTTACATCTCAAAGTGCAACGTCAGACACACATCCATACAAGTCTATTCTGGGTACGAACAGAACTGAAGGCACTTCCACAGAAGCCCTTGCAATCTGGGTATTTAAAATCCCGATCGGAACTCACCATCACATATGGAGATCTCTATACTGTAGCCATTCAGTGCAGAGTCATTCGACGGGTTATCCTTTCGTTCTTGAAAACACTCGGTCTTCACCACCGGCCATCAAATGCTATCCATAATGTCCTATCATTATTCGGAATGGGTTATATAACACAAGGTCCTCTCCCGGCTAAACTGAATAATGAGCGCAATATTTAAAAATATATGGATAATGGGATTTCAATTAAGTCACAACTTTAAAACCCAAAACTTTTCCTTTCAAATGGTTTAAACAAATTACCATTTTCAATTCTTTAAACAAAAAGACTCACTTCACAAAGTTCACCCGTTTTTCACAAAGATCCATTCACAGATTTCAAAACAATTTCCATTTCAATTTGGATTAACACATCAAATCTTTAAATCAAAGATTTAATTTATAGGTTTCAAAATCGTTTCCAAAGACTCATTCATAACTTGAAAAATGATTTTCGTTTCAAATTTGTAATCCCTTTAACACAAATTGGAAATTCTTTCCTTGTATAAAAGCTTTTATTATTCGAAAACAAATAGTTTTCATTTCGGAAAAATTCGATTATATTTGTACAAGTTAAAACCCTTGGGTTAAATTCAAATTCTCGAAACAATACTTTAAAATTGGTTTAAAACCATATAAACATTTATAACTTGTATAACATTTTAAATCATAATTTCCAAACATAGAATTTAATTTTGAATTTGTAATTTAAATTTAAATTGAATTATTTAAATTCCCAAAACTTTATCAAGTAATTCAAAATAACTTTTATCTTTAAAACCCTATTTCAAAAGCTTTTTACATTTAACCCAATTCCATTTCCAAAACTTGTTGAATTCAAAATTTAACTTTAAAACCATTTCAAAAATCTATGACTTAACCAGTTTTCTCGTGCAATCCATATTTGTGTGTATGGTTTAGTCCAGCGTTTTCACACAGTAGTGCAACATCATCAGTCATCACAGATTGAAGCATATCAATAACGATAAGTGGTATAATCCTATAACGCTTATCTATATACGTAGCATCACAGATAAATAATATACATTTATCACAGATAAAATAAATTACATTTATCACAGCTTGAATTAAAACTTCATATCACATAGCATCACATAGTAGAGATATCAAACAAATTCACAGCATTCAATAGAATACAGTCATCCGTAAATAAGGTTAATTGATCATCTGATTAATTGAAACCCAATTAATCACCAATTCTGGTTGATTAACATTAATTAATTATAGTTTATGTTAATTAATTATCCTTTAATTATTTATTAATTAACCTTAATTAATGAATTAATTAACCTTTAATTATAAAAGAATTAATCTTAATTAATTAATTACCCTTAATGAATTATCCTTAGTTAATTAATCAATTAATTTACCCTTAATTAATTATCCTTTAATTAATTTGTCCTTACTTAATTAATTAATTATCCTTAATTATTAATTAATTAATTCTTAATCACATTTATTAATAAATCACTAATTAATCCTTAATTATAAATTAATTTAATTAAACTTTAATTAATTAATTACTTCTTAAATTAATTACCTTAATTAAATTAATTAATTATCCTTAATTAATTAACCTTTAAAATACTTGATTAATCAATCTTTAAATCATTCATTAATTTACCTTAATTATTTTCATTAAGAAATTAACTTTAAGTAATTAATTTCCTTTAACAAATAAATTAACTTAGACTTTAAAAGTTAATTTAACAATTAAAGCATTTGTAATATTAATTTACTTCTTTAATATTATTTAGTTTATTTAAAATAAACTTTTAAAATGAAGGTTATATAGATTAAACACTCTAAACTCAATTAAATGGAATTAACTTTATTTAAAAAAATTTAACAAATTTAAAACTTAATTAATTTAAAAAAGTTTTATTTAAAACCTTTAACAAATTTATACTTGGATAACTTCTAACATTCACAAAAACTTTGGTTTTAGCAAAATTGTTTCAAAAATTTTGATTTGCTTTAAAGTTAAAAACTACTTTCCTCTTAATTCCACTGACCCGAGTATTTTCAAAATCTTCCCGAGCCTTACTTCGGGTTCCCCTCACGCTGTATTCCTTCGAGCAAATTTTCATTTTTCTCGAGTTCAACTCCGAGCTTCCACCCTTCTTCTTCTTCTTCTTCTTTTATCACTGACACAACCATACCCCTGTGCATCGTGCATACCAATCTAAACTTCTCCTATCATTTCTCCAACAATCAGCATGTCCACTATGACTCCATCTATCTGTACAACCACCCAAGTCATCGAGATAACCTTGAAATCAAAATCGAGCACCCTCACTTCCACCTGGAACACAACCATACATTCGAAATCTCCTCGTCACGCCGTCCAAGATCACCAGAGGCCACGCAAACTACACCAGAACTTTGCCACATTGCAACGCCTCGAACCATCTCCTCACGATCCTTTTCGATCATCCATCGATGCCGGAACTACCCCGAGAAGCACCACGATCAATATTGGGTATAAAACCCTATTTCGACCTCGTCGCGCCGCCACGGCCATTGGTAAAATCATCTACTATTTTTCCTCGCACCACCATACCTTCAGGCCCCTTCAGTGAGAATCCCGAGATAAAATGATCACGCGATCATTAGAAATCGACAGAATTTCATTCTCTGTTCAACTCATAATTTCCCAAAATCTCCCGAACTAAAAATCCTGAATTTACCCTTAAAATTCGTAGTTTTTGAAATCTAGTTAAATGATGTAAATGGAATTCAAAATCCTACTACATGAATTTGCCATAATTTTAAGTTTTCATCGTATTTTTTCAAAATTTCAGAAGAAACCTTAATTAATTTTGCTTAAATTTATTTTTGATGCTTAAAACATGTCCAAACAAACAATTTTGGTTTGAATCTTAAAGCTTAATAGGAATCAGGGAAGGAGCAACAAAATTTGAATAGGTTTCTGCAAACTGAATCATGAACAGAGTCATAACCTCCTGGTTTCTAGACATCACAGGCCAATATAATAAATATTCACACAGTCATGCATGCACATTCACAAACATACAGCAACTTCAAGCATATATAAGGGTTTAATGGTTTGATCCCTTGAATATTGATGAACAGAGGATTTGGAAGTTGTATTTGACTTGAACTAGATCTTATATTTGGTTACAAGCTTATTTCTAGGCTTACAATTTGCATTTGCAACCTGATGTTGAATTGCATGCTTGAACTTGTTGTTTAAATTTGATCTTACTTTTGTTTTTTGATGCTCTAATCTTTTACTTGTTTGTTGCTGTTGTTTTAGATCTGAAGCTTGATCTTCTATTTTCAGGTCTGGATGGTTTGAATTTTTACTTGATGTTTTCAGATTTAAAGTGCACAAAATTGTTGCCTTGATACTTCAGATCTTGCTTTGATATTTTCCAGGCTTTAAAGATTTTAAATTGCTGTTTTGATTTTGGTTTGAGGTGTGCTTACAGGTTTGTTTTGTTCTTGTGAATTTCTGGTTGCATTTGAACTTGTTATAGGATATGATTCAGATTTTGTTTTCTTTCCTTTTTCTTTTATTTACTGATTTCAGATTTGAAGATATGAGAAAAGAAATGTAATTTAGTTTTTATTTTTCAATATAAAGTTTAATTCATTTTAAACAAAATTGATGCCACTTGTTTTAGTTTGGCTAACACTTGTCTATACATAGTTTAATGTTCTTACAAATGTTCACTTATATCACTTTTCTGCTTAAATCCCTAATTTAAATTATTTTATAAATTTTATTTTAACCCTTTATGCATTTATATTTTCATATCTTAACATATGTGTTTTGTTTTAAATGTTTATGTTTATATCTATATAATTCCTATTATTCAATAAATGCATTCTCCTTTAAAAATCTTCAGAAAAATTGAATTTTAAAACAAATTATACTTTAATAAAAAACACATATATTATGAAATTTAGCTCTTAAACAACTTGTTAAACTTTTACTATATTTTAAACACTACAAATAATATTTTAAATATAACTTTTATATCATATTTCTTATTTAAATAAATACCTTTCTTTATTAATCATTTATATAATCTTTTAAAGAAAAATGGTTATAAAAATTTAATCACATATGTATAAATATATTAGAATTTTATTCTTAATTAGTCTTTGGAAAATTTTATTACCAAATTTTAAAATATCATTTTTCAAATAAAAATGCATATTTAGTACAATTTGAAACAAATTCTTATTAGCTTAAAAATCAAATTTTAAATCAAATTTATTTCCAACATATTTATTTTTAAATCCAATTTTTTTATTTATAAAATACATATCCTAAAATTTCAAACCAAAATTCTATTTATCATCTAAGATTTTTATTCATTCTGGAAATTTTCAAATTAATTCACAAATAATTTCACAATTTAATTCCAAAATTAAATTAATTGTCAAATTAAACTTGACTGAAATTGGGGAATGTTACATATATATATAACACCGACAATTTGTACCCATAGCCCACTCAACTATCTTCGCTTTCCTTTTCCATACCTTTGTGCTCAAAAGTAAGAAACCATAATCCTAAACAATTTAAAATCAAAACCATATTAAAGGAAATGCTAAAAAATTAAAAAGGCTAAATATTTGGTCTTCTATTGGTAAGATTTACTTACTATACAAACGTGGTTGCTTCCCACAATAAATGATGGCGTGGGCGTGGATGACTTTTACACTAGGGCTTTGATTTTCTCGAGTTGTGGTTGTTAATTGGTGAAGAGAACGTTGTATTCGAGTTTGGTTTGGATTTTAGCACCTATGTGGGGGGTCGCGGTGACCTAAGGACATTGCGTCGTGTATAATACGTGAGGAGGAGTAGGACGATCATGATTAATGGGGAGGCTTTGGGTGTGTAATTTGTGGGGCAAGGTTGAAGCACTCAAGAATGGGAGATCGTCGGAGGTGACAGATTTTGATTCTGTCAAGTGATCGACGAGTTAAGGTATGCATGTACATTAGGGAATACACCACCATGTATAGGAATGGAGGAGGGAGTTTTGATTGGGAAGAATGTTTAAGTAAGAAGGGCAATTATTTTTTATTATTTGTAATTAGTGTTATAAATATATTATTCAAAGCGAAAACTTGTTAATCAATAACTTGCTCATACGATGTCAAATTCAAGTGTGGATTTTTGCATTGCGCTCGTTATGAAGTTAGCTATGTGACAGAATCAGTTTGGTTGGAATTAGAGCTCACTGAATTTCAAGCTAAAATTGAACGTTGTTTGATTTTACTCGGAACCAGAACGCGAATGCGACTATTGAAACTCTAGTGAACCAAATTCATCTTTTGGTTAACTAGGATATTATATAGTAGTTAAAATTTATTGTTTGTGTTTGGTTAAAAATATTGGCTGATCTGTTTGAATATCTGCTTTTAAATGAATTAGAGATTTTAATTATAAATACAGGGAAAATTATTGAGAGATCCGGATATCTCGATATCATTATTTTTAAAATTTAGTTATTTACCTATTTTTTATTTCAGTTATATATCTATGATATAGTTTGTCAAATGCTGAAAATTGATTATTTGACTATGTTGGACGTGATACCGACATATATGAAAAATTAAATCTTTTAGAGTATAAGGTTAGTAATAGCATTTGTTAAGTGTTGTAGCAACTTGGGCCTCTATAGTGTTTTGGAAATACTGTTAAGTGACGTTTGATTTTGGAAATGATTTTCAATTTGGAAAATGGTATTTAAAGTATTGCTTTTTGAAAATTCTATGATATTTAATTTAAGTTTTTGAACTTCTCTATTTATTTTACCTTCTTATTATATTCTTTTCAAATAAATATAAATATATATATACGCACATACATACATAAAAGTTTTATTAATTATTTTGAGAGTATTGATCCTTATATAGATTTTTGTAAAAAAATAAATGTTTTATTTTTAAAAATAAATAAAAAGGGTTTTTTATATTTAAAACTGATTTTGTTTTATAAGAAGATGGACATATGTTTGAATGGACATTTGTGGGATATTTTAAATAAAATGTTGAAAATAAAAGAACGGATTTATAAATGGTATTATTATAAATCTAAGGAGAGATTCACAAATGGTATTTTATAAAAGAGGAAGGTATTACCATTTAGTAAGTTAGAGAAATAAATCACAAGTGTGGATTTGTAGTAAATTGTATAAATGCTATTTAGAGGAAGTAGTTAATTCTATTTTGAAAATGGAAAGGTGTGATTGATTTGGAGACGTTTAAACTCGTTTTATAAACAGAATTGAATTTATAAAAGAAGTTTATAATATGGACGAAATACCAAAAGAGGGATTTTCCATATAATTATAAAAGGAGATTTATAAAGAGTTATAAACGAAGATGAGTTTTATAAAAGAGTTTTATGAATGAATTAAGGGTTTATAATTAAACTTTGAGATTTATAAGAGTTAAGTGATATTGTATAGTGGGTACTTAAATGATAATGTATAAAAAAGGTTTATAAATAAAATTATGTAAAGAAATTTAGAAGGAGTTGCACATACGAAAAAGTTATAAAAAGAAAATATTTAGTTTTATTGGTATAATTGTTTAAAATTAACATTTTGTTTTAAAACCAATTAATTGTGATTTTGGAAATGGAAATTTCCTTAAGATTGTAAATTATAATTACACCGTTAAGATAAGTATATGAATAAATTTCCAATAATTGAAATGTATTGATTTTGTGGATATACTTATATTGTTAATATAAGCATATGGGAATGTTTTCTAAGGAAAAATGGAAATGTTTTGTAAGTATGCTTATATAGCCGATATAAGTACATCGATATTTCCAAAGTATTGAAAGAGCGTAAAGTATTGGAAATTTTTCTTTGTTAATTTATTTTGACACAAGGATTAAACAAAGTAATTTTAGTTAACGAAAGGGTTTAATTATACTAGATATTTTATGCTTAACCGGCGTTGTTTTCCTTATGGAATAAAATCTCCGGTTGAATTGATTTTTATTTTATAGTTAAATAACCGACTATCAAATTTCGACCAAAGCTTTACTTTTGAAATATCTTGTAGAATCATGGGAACTGTATGATACAGTTGCCATCGGTGGTGCTATATCGTAGTATAAATTCGTTTCGTTCTTCTAGAACAATTAACAAGGAAATCCGTCCATAAATGGTTAGGGGGTAAACTCCGCTCTTGTCTTTTGTCTATTTATTTCCTAAAGAACCGGAGTTGAGTTTACTGGGACAATCAAAGGTTGTTTCGAAGAGATCAGGATCGAATATGTTATCCAAAACCACTTCGATCCAACTCAAGCATTTCAAACTGAAGACATCTTGAAGATTATGGAATCAAAGACGGAGTTTTGAAGTGCTAGGGCTATTGCAACTGATCCTGAGGGTAATTCCAAAATGGATCTAGTAGAAGTAGTGCCTTCGATTTCGTTCAGTACTAGAGTGAATATGTATGGATGAATGCTAGCATTGCGTTGATGCTTGGAGAGCAATGTTAGCATTCCAAGTGGGAAGTGCTATATAAAAGTAAACGTAGCCTAAAGCCTCATCAACCAGGAAATGACAAAAATCGAGCATATAGCAGGGCCATATGGGTAGCTCCCATCAGGGTATAGTCATTCCAAAACTAGATCGATTATTATCTACTCATGTATGCTTCGAGGCCATTAATAAAAGGGGTGATCATATTCGACACTATTGGTCAAGTGGTAGGCAGATCCTGTGTGGTAGGGGTATAAGATGTTTTTGTTAGATCCCGGTGCATTTTATCTAGAGATGTACCATCGAATGGTAGTTCCTTAATTTGTCATAGTATCGAATCCAACCTCCAATACGAGCCTTACAGTTTTCGATGTGCCCAACTATGGTGGAATGTGAGATGCAAGCATTCCACCTATTTTAATATTTTATTTTCACCCTTAGACGCTATTATAATACTAGAGAATTTCATATGAAATGGTTTGGTTATCGTAAGATAAAACCCAATCCTTGTTTATGTGTGATGTGGTCTTACGAGATACTTTTAATTTCAAATGTTTTTTTAATAACTTTAAAATCTAGTTAGGCATGTTTTTCTCACGTAGATTTTCCAGGCTGATTCAGGTATTATTTTATTATAATGCTTGGGTTAGACTGAGTATATTACAGATATAGTTTGGATGGTTTGGAGCTTCAGGAGACAAAATGGAGGCCCAAAGATGTATTTACATAGTTGATTATTTTTCCACTAGATTTAGTTGTTTATTTATCAACAATTGTAAGGACGTGTTGTTATAAATATGCAGGCTGACTGCTAGTTAGTGAATTCTTATTAGATGTATGCACATTATAGTTATTTTCTTCTTGTGTAAAAATCTATGTCATTTTATATATTAATCCTTCAGCTGTGAGATTCTGTGTTGTTTAGTTTCCCTCTTGCCTTCTTTCTTCTTTTTTTCTTTAATAATCTGTCTTTTCGACACTTGGATGTTCGGCAGCGTGAATACCGTGGGCGTATTAGTATTGACTACTGAGGGTCGAAAATACGGGCCATTACATTTAGTAGTGACAATACAATTAAATGGACAATGATGTGATATTGGTCTTCATTTGAATAGGCTTATTTCATTACACGATGTTATATTTGATATATAAATATATCTATACAACATCGGTGTCCTTTGTGGTCCCAGTGACCTATTACATCGGATATGCCAGTCGTTCTCAATTGTAGAGACGGTATATGAGTTTTTTAAGAATTCCACGATGACCTAGGGGCATGATGACAATCATCTGTATGACGCCCCACATCTATACTCACACTAACTAAGGACACGACTGGGTAATGCCGTCAATTAGTACGAAGAATAAGGCTGTTGAGGAGCGACCATCTATGTAATTGCTTTATGCGAGTATCGGTATGTCAGATAGCATGATATGCATTTCATTTCCACTCGAAAATTGTCACAAGATTTCAATCGAACAAGTCCAAGAATTAACCGACAAAGTAAACACAAGTGTCCATACCACTTGTTTTAGTAAGTCGTTTAATTGGATTTCCCATGTGAATGAGCTAAAGGTTTGTATATACTAATAGATTGGAAAACGGTTTTAAAAACGTGCTTTATATTAAAAGTGAGGTTGAGATCATTTTTGTGAAAGAGTTTGAATATTTACTACTAGTATAAAAACCTTTTTATTTTAATGTGACAAATCACAAAAATGATTGTAAAAATAATCTATCACCAAAAATCTACATTCGACGACGTGAATTATAACCATGATAATCGATGTCAAATCCATCAAATGGAAACACAAAAATCCAGAAAAGTAATCATCAAAGTCGGTATTAAATGGCAATAAACATTCGGATCATCAAAAATCAACTAAATCGGAAACCCACGTTAAAATAGGCAAATTTGCTGAATTTAACAGCGCCAAATGTCTAAGGGTTTTCCCCGACGTCCAAGTTGAAGTTCTGAAAATTTCTTTAGATGGCTTAGATGTTTGGCAATAACCTTAGAAGTCTTAGTTGTAGGTATAGAATTTTTATCCTATGACTCAGACATCCGAGTGTTTTCCCAAACGTCTGAGCTGAAGCTCGGGGCAAAATTTGCCTAGGCCATTAATAGCTAAATCAACTCGAAAGCGATCGAATGAGCGATGGTGGCTAGGGATTTATGCCAAACCACAACCCATCCCTATAGGCTCTTCAATATACTCCAAACATCGATAGTAGGATTTTCATAGATTTTTGGCTTCAAAATACCAAATAGTGAAAAATTCACCAAACCAATTCAATTCAAGAGCAATTGGACATGAAATAGATGTTAGGAATTCATACCTAACAACAATGAAGCTATAGATATAGATATGAGTTCAAGAACTCACCTTTAAACTCAAAACAAGAAATAAGAAGCTCTTAAACAAAGCAAGATCAATCTCTCATCAACTTTACTTCAAGAACCTTCAATCTATGATCAAATACAAAGTTTTTTCATAAGTTAGGTTATAGGAAAAATAAAGAATTGAAGAGGAATTGGGATGGAGAAGATAAAGAGCATGCTTACCTAATCTTCTCCTTCATTTTGGAACTTGAATTTGAATTTCCACAGAGAACTGGGCTTAAGAATTTTGATTTCCCCAGTTTTCCCCCAGTTTTCCCTTTAGCTTGAGTGTTAGGAAATTATGAGTAGAATGAATGAAGAGTAAAGGAGTTAGGGTATTTGGTAGAGAAGTTTGGGTTATCTTGTTGGGTTGGTGGACTAGAACCATACCCAAAGCCCAAACGAAAATACCAAAATTCTAATCAACTCCAAACATATCGATGTTTATACTTAAACAAGTTGTAAACGTTGTTTTGAACTCAATGAAAGTGGTCTCGAGTTTGAATTTGACTGTTTACAAAAATTCACATTTTGGGCTTTAATTCAACTAATGATGCTATATTTAAAAAAACATTTAAATATATAATCGTAAAATATGCGAGTTGTTACAATCTACCACGAGATCATATATCACCAAGCTCATTATATGGGTACGATGTGATCCATTAAGGTCACGGGTATTAAGAGTAGATCACATTTCACCAAAGCTTATCATAGGGGTATAGTGCGATCTATACGAGACCTATCACTGAGGACGTGGCTCGGAGTCTAAGGTACATTCAGGTGCCTACTCTATTTACTACGGGAATAGGTTTCAAGTATATGGGGTTGGTCATATATGAATAAAGCTCATTATAAGTGTACTGTGAAATCTACACGAGACCCGTCGTTGAGGATGTAGCTTAGGGCCTATGGTACGATTGGGTACTGACTCTATTTATCTTGAATCCTCAAAGAGAATCATAGGGTCACGATAGATTTTTATAGTTGAATTCACCCATCAGTAAAGATGAGTATTAATTTGTGTTCTTTGGTTGTCTTTCATTATTATGTTATGTGTGTTATTAGTTAGCTGATGTTATTGTTGTTACACTTATTATTATTGTGTACCTCGCGATAGACTTACAGTATGATTATCCTACTTTTGGATGTTATGTTACCATTATCATAGTGTACAATTAATGCCAGTGACATTACATTAATTTTGCTGACATGTTGATTGCAGGAGAAGCGTAGGTTATGGTATGATTTTCTATCGTTTTGAGATAGGTTTATGTGACAACCAGCAAATCCATACCAGTCACATTATCATAGTATACTATTACATGCCAGTCACATTACATTAATTTTTCTGACACGTTGATTGCAGGAGAAGTGTTGGTTATGGTATGATTTTCTATCGTTTTGAGATAGGTTTATGTGACAACCCGCAAATCCATACCCTTTGAATCGACAATAAAACACACATGTCCGACCCAAAAAGCACAGATTGACGGAAAGCCATGAGAAAGAAAAGAGGAGAGAAGAAGAGAAGAGAAGAAAAGGAAAAGATAGAACAAAAGAGAACAATACAGAATCACACATCGCAGCGGAAAACATATAATATCATATCAATGATCTTTACAAAACAGAAACTATATATACATACATCAATCAAAGTTCAATAATCAATCACAAGTAATCATCCTGGACAGTTATAATAACCTGTCCTCATAATTACTGCTAATATACAACATGACTAAGTAGAAGATAATCAAAACAGATACGTGTATACGAAAATGAAGATCTCCAGCTCTCCTGCTGAAGCTCCAAAAGCACCAAATCTGAACATGTTAATATACTCGGTATGACCCGAGCATTGAAAGGGAAGAACGTCCGGATCAATATGGTAAACCAACGTGAGAAACACGCTCAAAATTATTAAATTACCAAACTTTTCCTTTTAAAACAAAAGTACACCGTAAGACACACCCACACATAAACACGGACATGTTTTTACCTTACGATAACAAAAGTATTTCATATTCAATCCTCTTATATAATACTATTGTCAAGTATACAAATAATATTAATCATAGCCGAAATTGTTACAATGATCAAATTCTATTATATATCCCAAAATGGGTAATACAATCAAAATGGCAGGTACGTAGTGAAGTTTGGATTTCCATATAAATGACCAGTGAAGGGACTACCTTCCGATGGGTGCACCTCTAGATGGATGTCCCGAGGCACAGAACATCTACCCTCTACCAATACAAGACCGACCTACCTCTATAACTAAGTAGTGCCGAATATGTCATCCTTCGATCGTTACCATCCTTTTTCGAGGGCCCTTTAGCATACATACCACAATAATTTACATCTCGAATGTCATAGAGGGAAGAAAAATATCTAGAAGGGGATGATCATATCCTACTTAGGAGTGACCCCCTTAGCCTTGCCACATCTAACCCAGTTTCGGTCATTTTCGATTGATGAGGCCTGCGGTAATGATTACCTTACATATCATATATCATGTCACTTTTAATGCCACACTGTCATTTTCGTTGACTACTAATTGCTTTCCATAAAAATACAACCCTTAAGCTTGTATGTCTCAAAGTGGGTGTCAAGGTAAGAGAAGATGCCTTCTCCGCCACCACTGATGTACGATTGTGAAAAACCAATGTATGTAATCTTTATAAATGCAATGTCAGACAAACATCCATACAAGTTATTCAGGAACAGGGCAAACCGACGGTACTTTCCTACCGCATCCAGTCGAAAAATACCTAGGATTAGTAGCGAATAGTCTTCGCATTGGATATTTCATAACGAAGAGACCACTACTACTGGATGTATATTAGGATTTAAACCCCAAGCGACCAATAAGTAGTCCTTCACTACGAAAATCCTGAATATCATTATCATCACAACTAACCTGCACAGTCGAACGTATATAAGTTGGTCTGAAGTGGCTTTCGAATAAACCGATCCCGATCTCTTCGCACTAACAATGCAAAAGCGTTTCTCAACCACACACAGAAACTAAATCTCATAGACTTATCACGTCTCCAACTTTCAACTTGCTATACATTAACAATCTACAGATTGGAATAATACTCTGCACTACACGAATCAACAACCTGAACATAAATGATAATCAAACCTACACAGAAGGCTACGTACTAAATGTACGGCTAAATGTTTCCTACACCAAGTTGAGGAACTAAAATGGCCAAATTTAATAGTTGGTTATTTAACTATCAAACCAAATAAACAAATATGTAGGACCATAAGCAATCACTTGGCCTTTTTATTAAGCTTTTATTAATTAAATCACTTGCCAAATATTCACTCCAAATTATTTTTAAAAGATAAAATTCGAAAACAATTTCAACATTTCAACATTGGAAAACGTTTCCATATACTTATTTAATAATAAGCAATTCACAATTCTCTTTATCGTCAACAATTAGAAAATATTCCATATACTTAAATCGGGATTAAGTATATATTTTATTCTGTAAGGAAAACATTCTCTTTAAACATATTTATTTAGATCAAAACGAATGTTGCGTAAAACATTGTTACGACAACCAAAAATCATTAGTGTAGGGATTCGAAAATTAGATAGATATATAATCCCAAATACTATACAAAACATTTCCTTTCGAAAATCATTTACTATAACAATAGTGTTATAGTCCATCATTTCCTTACTTCTCGAAAACGTCTATTTCAATAATGAATGTTGAAATCTATGGTTTTTATACCTAACACATTTTAAAAAAATCTTTAAACCATTTTACTCTATTTTAAAATATCACTTCCCAAAACATTCATTTACATTAAAAGATTATTCACTGTCCAATATCACGAATATAATTCTCTCACCAAATTCAATACTTCTACATGTTTATTGAAGGGTTATCCACTATCCAAAATCACATATGAAATTCCTTTAATAAGCTTCCATATTTAACTTATCAAATTAAGTTGATTTCACATCTATAAAACAGTGTTTATAAATTCCATTTATATATAATAAAAACTTCCATAAATAAAACTCCCTTTATTAACAAATTCCATTTATATCTCATTTACATGCCAAAATGCAAATTATAGTTAATTACTTATAAATCTCTTATTTATGAATTCGTTCTTTTATAACTCCACAAATTCATAAATCTTATTCACTGATAACTTCATTTATACTTCATTTTAAGACTTATAAATATCCATTATAATTCCATTATTTTGATTTACAAAAATATCAATTTTACAAATCTTATGTACATACCGCTTTAGTAAATTCAAAAATCCCAATTTAAACTATTTTACCAAATAGTTCACTTTATATTCCGAAAATCACATTCTGGTTATATTTAACAAAAATCGTAATATTTATAACATAAAAATTATAACATTTATTTATTCAAAAGAAATTCATTTCCTAAACTATTCAAAATTAATATAACATCTATGTTAAAAATCACTTGAAATTCCTTTTTAATTCGAAAATCATCCCTTTAATTTTTTATTATTCCAAAACAGGCCCAATGCTGCAATGGTAATAAATACATCAATCACAGCATCCAAAAATCATATTTCATATGATAACAGCATATATCACAATATTTGTAAATAAAATCAACACCGATGAGAAATCCAGTTGGATCCCTCCTATATGTCGCTCCAATAAATATGCATATTATAAAATATGTACAATGTCCGTTTCGAGGCAGACGCGCATACAAAGGGTCATCAGCTCATACACGGGAACATATATGGTCCCATTTACTCCAATTGGCAAGAATATATCCAAATACCTATCAATATAGATAATATATCATATATTATCCAAAAATTCATCATAAATAAAATTTATTCTCACTTATATAAAAATATCAATGAGTCAGAAAGAGTGAGTTGTACTCACATTGATTCCAATTGTAGGTGCAGCGTTTTATTCCGAATAAAATTGAACAGTCGTTTGATTTTACCTAAAATTTACACCAGCTCCAATCAACTCCAAAACAGTTCTAAAATGTAATGCTTGTCAATACGGACCCAAGGAAACTTGTTTCGTCAAAAATGGTCATCGTATGAAGAAGTTATGAAATTTTAAAGCTTATACGAATTTATAAATTAATTTTAAATTTTATATATTTTTAAACCTAGCTTCATCGCAGCCGTTCGATTAAATCAACACGAGATTCGGGCCACTGCTATCTTTCTTCTTTCTTGCGTGAAGACCTAGGTCGTGAAACCCATCATGCCGCCGAACATCATCAATTTTCACGCCATCGCCGATTATCTTCACGTTGATCAACAACCACCAATCGAAAGGCCTATGCTAGCTCCTCCATCGGCAGAAATATCATGAACCTCGGCCCTATATTTGCTACGAAAAAGCATGTGAACAGCCATCCATTAAACTAGATTTTCCGCCGATCGGCTCCACCATTTTAGATCACCACCGTTCATATCGAATATCTCGATATGCTCTTCACTTTTGTAGTTGAAAACTTTTCGTATATGTCGATGGATTGAAAGAAAAAAAAGGGAAGAACGAGGTGAATTTCTAGCCGTGGAAGTGTAAATGGCGGCTAGGGTTTAGAAACTAGGGTTTGAGTGAAAAATAGAAAATAATGAAGCCTTTTATAGAAAATTTATCGACACTATTCA
Source organism: Allium cepa (assembly GCA_030765085.1). Taxonomy (NCBI): domain Eukaryota; kingdom Viridiplantae; phylum Streptophyta; class Magnoliopsida; order Asparagales; family Amaryllidaceae; genus Allium; species Allium cepa. The sequence continues at coordinate 370,862,883 of CM060943.1, read as the reverse complement.
CCCGAAAATTTTCCGAACTCCAATCGAAGCGTGCCGCCCGGCGTTTATAACGTTTTACCCTTATTCCGAACACAATGGAATATATATCGAGAGCCAATTTGATCATATTTGGAAGATAGGTTTTCGAATCGACTTATTTTAAATTAAAATTTACTTAAACAAATTTCTATGCACTTCAGTTTGCTATGACTAAACCGTAAATCTGATTGACACGAAATTTGAAATCCTAGAATAATATAACATTACGGATCCAATGAAACTGGTTTCATCAAAATCCAACACTATATGAAAAATGGCTATTTTTATACGTTGATTAAATATTAAATTCCTACAAATTAACTTTTAAATCAATTTTAAAAGTTTACCGACATCATTTTAATTCAAATAGAATTTAAAACAACATTATAAATCATTTTTATTCACATTAAATTCAAATCCTAATTATTTCTGCAATTTCAAATATTAAATTAACAATTTAATTATCCGATTAAGTCCAGATATTCAAAATATAAGTTATTCAACTTATAAAATTAACTTGTGAATATTTAAAATCAATTAAATATCCGAATTTCAAATGACTGAAATTCTAAATCGTTACATTCTCCCCTACTTAACAGAATTTCACCTCCGAAGTTACCAAGTAACAAAACTCACAAAATCCATTAACTTTTTCAACGCAAATCATTCAAACTAGATTTCAAATTCATTTAAACCTTTTAACTCAAAACCAAAATTTTAGTTTTCTAAAATTTTCAAAAATTCTCAAAAAATTTCTATCGCCTCAAATTTTCAAAAAAATTCGCCAGTGTCTCCTTTGTACGGTTTGATTGTAATAGGATCACAACTTATATATATAACAAATATACATCTCATCTTTGAGGATGAGGCATCCCGTAGGGAAAAAAATAAAAGTACGATATACAATCCGAGATATGCACCTTATATATTATTAGCGAGCACATACGGCTAATACACCGCGAAAGCGAGCTCCAAATGTGAAGCATACGCCATCCGCACCAACTAAATACTCAACAAACAAATGAGAAACGTGTATATGTGAAAAGTAATATCAATATACAATATATACCAATACAATAGCTATATATGCCAATGTAGCAAATGCAGTCAATAAGCAACAAGTCCAACCATCAAACAACTATCATCCAACTATCATCCAACAACTATCCAATAAATCCATAGCCAAATCAATATACATTCACTTCTCATTAATATTCAATGAATTGGTTTTCACATTTATTCGCATTTAATTCATTAACATTGGATTTTACTAACATTCATTTATTCATATTCAATTAGTTTACATTCACTAATTTACATTCACATTAGTTCACTTTCAATTTCATTGATTCAATTTCATATGAATTTTTATTCAATCAACTAATATCTATCTAACAACCAATGTATAACCAACATAACCAACTTTATTTAATTTACTTCGTTTGCGTTCAATTTGGTATAACAATTTTAATTTTCAATTGGTTTAATATCTAATTGACTTTCATTCAATTATTCAATTCCAACTTCATTAGCTTTTAATGAATTAACACTTACATCCATTATTCTATTTCAATTCATTTACATTCGATTGATTAACATTCAATCCATATTTCATTTACTAATTTACTTATACAATTAAAGTTGAATTTCGTTATATAACTTAAATTCATATTCATTTTACTACTTCATTTCATTAATTTACTTTACTAATTCATTTTGATATCAAATTCAACTTCATTCAACATTACTTAAGTTAAATTTCTTCACAACGTTTCATTCTATTTGACCTAACTTAGTAACGACCTAATTTTTCGATGCCAAAAAATCGAACCATTGGGGTTAAAAGAAGAAGGAGGTAGAAGAAGAAAAAGAAAACAACATCAGAATCTCACCAGCACAGCGGAATAAAATATAGTAGATGATAACAGATCTTTACACAAAAGAAATTATATCTGTTTTATACATACATTATTAGAATACAGCATTAGAGTTCAATACAATCAAAAACACAACTCAGGACGGTTATAATATCTCATACTTCCAAAACTGAATACACAGCGGAATAATAATCAAGTACGGAAGTACGTCTCACCATCCATCTCGTCTCCTGAGCTCCACGGTAGTCCATCCGAAATCTGTACTCTATAATGTTTAGGTCTTCAACTTTTAAATCCAATTCAAATTCCAATTCTAAAGTCATTTTATTTAACTTTTACTTAAGTTAAATTTCATTTCATTCTCACTTATATTTACTTTCAATATAAAACTTAAGTTCACTTCTAATTTAATTCAAATTCTATTTTATTTTTCTTTTACTTAAGTCAAATTTCCTATCACTATTCAAATTCAGATTTTGTTTTGCATAACAAAATTGTTTAACCATTTTAATTATTTGGTTTTACTTACATTTTTCCCATTTTATAGGTTATACAACTTATTTATTTAAACTTCCATGAACATCTACCTAAGTTCAATTCCATTCACTGAACTCGTTTTTTTTATTTCAACAACTTATCTAATCTAATTCAACTCCAATTCAATTTATTTAACCTTTTCTTTAGTAAAATTTCAAATCATGTATTTATTGTGCTTACTCAAGTTTATTTCAACTTTACCAAAGTTAAAATTCTTGTTTCATACAACAAGTCCAAAACTCATTTTTCTTATATTTATCAATTTCCATTGGATTTTAAGTTCAAATTTGTTTATTAAAACAAAACTTACTTTTTCAATTTACTATTGTAGCGATTCCATCACACAGAAACTCGAAAATGATATTGATGATGCTGCAATCATCACCCTTGTTATTTCCCAGCAACGATAGTGAATTTAGTGCTTTATGTTCTCCTTTAAAAACCCTTTTTTATTTGTAAATCGCATTTATAAATCTTACTTATATAATTTCGCTATTTTACTTCACTTATATAAGATACATTCTAAATTTGTTTATCTTATTTAGATTTATACTATTATAAAATCTATTTATTTGAAAAAAAAACTTTCAAAATCAATGGGATTCAAAATTTCAAATTCTTAGTTTAAATTCATTTTTATTTATAACTCATATTTATAAATACACTCATTTTGTTTCATTTCTTATATATAACATTATTTCACACCTGTAAATCATTTTCATTTTAATTATACTTCCATAATTTATAATTCATGTGCTTATATAGTTTATTCTTTTACAATATCTTTATTTAAATTATTCAAAAAACTTTTGTTAACTCATATATTTACATTTTCAAACAACAAAACAATCAATTTATATACACTTTAATAATTCTGAAAAATTGTTTCCTTTATATATAAAATATAATAGAGGTAAAATTATTTCATTTACCCAAATTTAAAATAAAACTATATCGACATGCCTCGTTCAAGCGTTTAGAAATCCCTGTCGACAACATGGCGTCCCACATACCGACCAAAATTCACAAACAGCTCAACGGATAAGTAAATACAATATAAAACATTTTATAATCACTAACAAATACGTGCCCATATATATAATACACTCAAACTCAATCTAGGGTGCTACTGTCCCTATCTATAGTGATTACACATCAAAGCTTAGAAATATGCTTAATCTTATCTCTGATACCACGTGTGACAACCCGCAAATCCATACCATTTGAATCGACAATAAACGACACATGTTCGACCAAAAACCACAGACCGATGGAAAGTCATGAGAAAGAAAAGAAGAGAGAAGAAGGAAAGAGAAGAGAAGGAAGAGAGAAGATAGAATAAAACTAAGCAATACAAAATCTCACATCGTAGTGGAAAACATATAATATCATATCAATGATCTTTACAAAACAGAAACTGTATATACATACATCAATCAGAATTCAATAATCAATCACAAGTTATCATCTTGGACAGTTATAATAACATGTTCTTACAATTGCTGATAAAATACAACATAATTAAGCAGCGGATAATCAAACAGATATGTGTATATGAAAATAAAGATCTCCAGCTCTCCTGCTGAAGCTCCAAAAGAACCAAATATGAACCTGTAAATATACTTGGTATGACTCGAGCATTGAAAGGGAAGAACATGCGGAATAGTCTGGTAAACCACCATGAGAAACACATTCGACTGAATTTATTAAATTACCAAAATTTTCCTTCAAAAACAAAAGTATCTCGTAAGACAGGCCCACACATAAACACGGACATGTTTTTACCTTACGATAACTAAAACATTTCATATCTAATCCTCTTATATTATACCAGTGTCTAGTATACAAATTATATTAATCATAGCCAAAATTATTACATTGATTAAATTCCAGCATATAGCCCAAAATAGGTAACACAATCAAAATGGCAGGCACGTAGTGTAGTTTGGATTTCCATACAAATGACCAGGTGAAGGGACTACCTTCCAATGAGTACACCTCTAGATGGATATCTCAAGACACAGAACATCTGCCCTCTACCAACACAAGATCGGCCTATCTATAACTAGGTAGTACCGAATATGTCATCCTTCGGTTGTTACCGACCATTTTCGAGGGCCCTCTAGCATACATACCAAAATAATTTACATTCCGAACGTCATAGCAGGATGAAATATATCTAGAAAACGATGATCATATCCTACTTGGGAGCGACCCACTTAGCCTTGCCGCATCTAACCCTGTTTTGGTCATTTACTGTTGATGAGTCCTGAGGTAACGATTACCTTTCGTATATTACATATCACATCACTTTGAATGACACATTGCCACTTCCGTTGACTACTAATTACCTTTCACAAAAATACAACACTTAAGCTTGTATGTCTCAAGGAGAGTGTTAAGCTAAGAGAATTGTCTTCTCCACCACCACTGATGTACGATTGTAAAAACCAATGTACGTAATCTTTAGAAATGCAATGTCAGGCAAAATCCATACAAGTTGTCCAGGAGCAGGACAACCCAAAGGTACTTTTCCGCCACATCCGGTTGGGAAATCCCTAGAATTAGTAGCGAATAGTCCTCGCATTGAATATTTCATAACGAAGAGATCACTGCTACTGGATGCATATTGGGATTGTAACACCAAACGACCAATAAGTAGTCCTTCATTATGAAAATCCTAAATATCAATATCATCACAACCAACCTGCATAATTGATGCATATAAGTTCGTCTGAAGTGGTTTTTCAATAAATTGATCTCGGTCTCTTCGCACCAACAATGCAAAAGCGTTTCCCAACCTCACAAAGAAACTAAGTCTCATAGACTTATCACATCTCCAACTTTCAACTTGCTATCCTTCAACCAAGAAGGAAGCTCGATAGATTGGAGTATTACTCCGCACCACACGAATCAACATCCTCAACACAAATGATAATCAAGCCTACACAGAAGGCCATGTACAAAGTGTACGACTAAATAGTTACCACATCAAGTCGAGGAACTAAAATAGCCAAATTTGATAGTTGATTATTTAACTATCAAACCAAACAAACAAATATCTAGCACCATAAGCAATCACTAGGCCCTTTTATTAATCTTTTATTAATTAAATCACTTGCCAAATATTCACTTCAAATTATCTTTAAAAGATAAAATTTCAAAACCATTTTGACATTCAACATTGGAAAAAATTTCTATATACTTATTTAATAATAAGTAATTCACAATTCTCTTTACTTTCAAAACTTAGAAAATATTCCACGTATTTTATTCTATAACGAAAACATTCTCTTTAAACATATTTATTTGGGTCCGACAACCCAAAATCATTAGTATAGGGATTCGAAAATTAGATAGATATATAAATCCCAAATACTATACAAAACATTTCCTTTATAAAATAATTCACTATAACAATAGTGTTATAGTCCATCATTTCCTTACTTCTCGAAAACGTCTATTTCAACAATGACTGTTGAAATCTATGGTTCCGATACCTGACACATTTTAAGAACATCTTTAAACCATTTTTCTCCATTTTAAAATATCACTTCCCAAAACATTCATCTACATTAAAAGATTATCCACTGTCCAAAAACGTTAATATAATTCTCTTACCAAATTCAATTCTTCTACACACTTGTTAAAGGGTTATCCACTGTCCAAAATCGTGGATGAAATTCCTTTAATAAGTTTCCATAAATTAAGTTGATTTCATATTTATAAAACAGTGTTTAAATTCCATTTATATATTATAAAAACTTCCATATACAAAATTCCCTTTATTAAAAAATTCCATTTATATCTCATTCACATGCCCAAATCCACATTATAAGTTAATTAATTATAAATCTCTTATTTACAAAATTCGTTCTTTTATAACTCCATAAATTCATAAATCTTATTCACTTATAACTTCATTTATACTTCATTTAACACTTATAAAAACTCCATTATAATTCTATTATTTTGATTTATAGAAATATAAATCTTATAAATCTTATATACATACCATTTATAATAAATTCAAAAATCCCAGTTTAAACTATTTTACCAAATAGTTCACTTCATATTCCAAAAATCACATTCTGATTATATTTAACAAAAATAAATTTTTATAACATAAAAATTGTAACATTTATTTATTCAAAATAAATTCATTTCCTTAACCATTCAAAATTAATGAAACATCTATTTTCAAAATCACTAGAAAAATCCTTTTTAATTTGAAAATCATCACTTTAATATTTTTGTTATTCCAAAACAGGCCCAATGCTGCAACAGTAATAAATACATCAGTCACAACATCCAAAACATCATATATCATATGATAGCAGCATATATCACAATATCTGTAAATAGAATCAACACTGGTGAGAAATCCAGTTGGATCCCTCCAACCTGTCGCTGCAACAAATATACATATTAGAAAATATGTACAATGTCCGCTTCGAGGCAGACGCGCGTACAAATGGTCATCAGCTCATACACGGGAACGTATAAGGTCTCATGTGCTCCAATAGGCAGGAATATATCGAAATACCAATCAATATATAGATAATATATCATATATCATCCAAATAATCATCATAAATAAAATTTATTCTCACTTATATAAAAATATCAGCGAATCAGAAAGATTGAGTTGTACTCACTTTGGTTCTAATAGCAGTTGCAGTGTTTTATTCCGAATAAAATTGAACAGTCATTTGATTTTACCCAAAATTTACACTAGCTCCAATCAACTCCAAACCAACTCTAAAATGTAATGCTCGTCAATAAGGACCCAGCATAACTTGTTTCGTAAAAATGGACCTCGTATGAAGAAGTTAAGTAATTTTAAAGTTTATAGGAGTTTAAATTAATTTCAAATTTTATTTATTTTTAAACCTAGCTTCATCGTATCCATTCAATTCAATAAACACGAGATTTGGGCCGCTACTATCTTTCTTCTTTCTCGCGTGAAGACCCAGGTCGTGAAACCCATCATGCTACCGAACATCATCAATTTTCGCGCCACCACCGATCATCTTCACGTTGATCAATAACCACCAATCGAAAGGCATATGCTAGCTCCTCCATCGGCCGAAATATCATGAAGCTCGGCCCTTTAATTACTTCGAAAACGCATGTGTACGGCCGGCCTTTGAACTCGATTTTTCGTCGATCGGCTCCACCATTCCGATCACCACCATTCATATTGGTGATCTCCATGTGCTCTTCACTTTTATAGTTGAAAACTTTTTGCATAGATCGATGGATTGAAAGAAAAAGAGGGAAAAACGAGGTGAATTTCTGGGCATGGAAGTGTAAATGGCGGCTATTGTTTAGAAACTAGGGATTGAGTGAAAAATAGAAAATAACGGGGCCTTTTATAGAAAATTTCGCGACACTATTCATCCAAAAATTTTCCGAACTCCAATCGAAGTGTGCCACCTAACGTTTATAATGTTTTACCCCTATTCCGAACACAATGGAATATATATAGGGGCCACTTCGATCATATTTGAAAGGTAGGTTTTCGAATCGCTTATTTTAAATTAAAATTTACTTAATCAAATTTCTACGCGTTTCAGGTTGCCACGACTAAACCGTAAATCCGATTGACACGAAATTTGAAATTCTACAATAATATAACATTATGGATCTAATAAACTAGTTTCATTAAAATTCGAGACTATGTGGAAAATGGTTATTTTTACACGTTAATTAAATATTAAAATATTCAATTTCTACAGATTAACTTTTAAATCAATTTTAAAAGTTTACCAACATCATTCTAATTCAAATAGAATTTAAAACATCGTTATAAAACATTTTTATTCACATTAAATTCAAATCCCAATTATTTCTGCAATTTCAAATATTAAATTAATAATTTAATTATCCAATTAAATCCAGATATTCGAAATATAAGTTATTCAACTTATAAAATTTACTTGTGAATATTTAAAATCAATTAAATATTCGAATTTTAAATGACTGAAATTATGGGTCGTTATAGTTTGCTTGTTTATGGACAGTCTAGATTTTCCTTGGGCTACATTCGTGGAGAGGACCGGATGGTCCTTAGTGTTTCCTGGTTATTTGTATATAGTTTTGATATACCTTTTTTGATATATTCCCTCACATCAAGCTTTATGTCCGACCTACATTATATCTTTTTCTATTTATGTCATGACAATACCCGTTAAGTAGTTGGGTGTCAAGTGCTTTTGGGGATATGCTATAAGGATGCGCAATTAGAACATTGTGGAGGCATGACATCAACTTGATTTTTCAATGGTACATGACAGGCCTGTTATTTATATACGAGACATGTTGTGTCGGATATTTATTTAGAACTCCATGTTATGGGAGTTGATGTATTCTAATTTTCTATATTGATATTTATTTATCAATTTCTTCCCCTAGTGCGGTCTCCTATTTATGGTCACCCTGTTCCATTCATCTATCTATAATATATTATATTATCATTTCATTATGAGATCCCATCGATGTCTTCGTTTAGTGTTTTGTTTTAATTTTATCCCAACAATCTCTCCTTTATGGTATTCGAAAGTCAGTCGTTGATGTGAGACAATGATTTTTGGATATTACGAAGGACGAGTCATTACAGATCTTGAATTTGGTAAAAGGTGGATTAGAAAATTAAGGAGAATAGTTCTCTCTAGCTTTCTCTATAAAAGCTACCTCAACCCCTCAATATTTTGCATCCATCTCTTTCATCTCTTGCCTTCACCATATCTGTGTAGACTTCCATCCCTAAGCCGAAAATTCAAGCTCTAGTCTAGCTGGACTTAAATACAAATTATGGTATTCTAGATCTTTACAACATTCGAAGAGTGATTCTAAACAAATCTAAGGGTTGTTTAATCAATTAGGTATGATTCCTTTGTTTATGATTTATATTCTATCATGTTAGCATCTATATATAATATTTTTTGAACGAATTTATGTGCTTAGCTGTTGTCCCGACATTAATACACTATAATTACACACAAACACAAAAGTTTTCCTATCTATGTATTACATCTTTTTTTTAATTAAGAAAAAATTAATTTTTATTTACGTAAAGTAATGTACATACTATATATTCATTTATTTATCTATTTTTAAAACATGAAAACTATTTTTAGTTAGTTAAAAAATTTTGAAAATGCAAATATAAATTTATAAGCACATACATATATATAATCCTTTTAAAATAATTTATGTATCAAATTATGTTCGGCAATAAAAAAATACTGAAACATAATTATCTTTTATTTATACATACATACATACATACATATATATATATATATATATATTAATGTTTTTAGGTAATATTACTTTCCTAATATGTATATATGTTTAAAAATTAATAACTATAATTTCATAAAATTATAATTTATTTTATTTCATACGAATTTAATAAGAATAATGCCAAAAGGAATCATATATATATATATATATATTATAATTTAATAATTGTTTGTGTGTAAATTAAATAAGTATATATATATATGTTATTTTCGTTAAATTACATGTTATTTAAAAAATTGTGATATTTTCATTTTTATTTTTCAATATTATATATATATAATTTTAAATTTATAGATCTAGATATAGTTTTAAACTGCTTTACAAAATAAAGAATTAGATATTTCGAAAAGAATTATGCATTTCAAAATTACTCACTATTAAATGAATTATTTTCATTTAAAACATCAAAATTTAAATAATTGATTATACATACATACATACATATATATATATATATATATATATATATATATATATATATAAATTGGCTAATAATGTGCATATAAAGGGCGAATGTATCCGTATACATACCAACATCCATATACGTATATACATACACATTAGACACGTACATAATTCATATATATTGCATGTATGCAATATAGACATGAGCATATTTGGATATACTCAAATTAAATTCAAGTTTGAAATCAAAATAAATCCTATATTAAATTTAATCATTGAATTACATAAAATAAAATTTTATTTAAGTTAAATTTAGACTAGATCTAAAATTAATTTAGACGTCATAGGCCCAATTAGATCTAAACTATGGATTTTTTTTAAATCTACCATATTTACCTGCTTCTGATTGGCTTGTTTCCAATAATGTAAATGTTAATATTTGAAATGTTCTATATTAATCCCCAATTGAATTTACATATGCAAGTCGCACAACCGTATATGCGAATTCTCTAAAATTCCAAACGATTTAATTATTTATAAATTGTTATAAATTAATTAAATTAATTTATATTTTTGAAATATTAGTTATTTAATATTTCATTTTTTGGGTGCATTTAGTAATTAATTAGTTGCTTTATAAAAGTTATATATGTGTGCATCGATATACAATTTGAATATATATATGATTTAAATACGATTTATTAGTAAATGGGTTTTGAGAATTACTAGCCTATTAAGGATCAATAATGGTCGACCATAATAAGAAAGAGGGTACGTTTGTGAATCTTGATCCGAAACTGAATTTGAATTGGTAAAAGGGAGAAGAAGCAAAAGGTGTGGGGTATTTTCTTCATTTTTTCCATATAAATACCAACTCAAGGCACTTCATTTTTCTCTCCTGATCACTTCACTTCTTAGTCGCCTAATCCTATCTCCCTTACATCCTTAGACGAATTTATCTTGTCCATGCAATCAAATATAAAGCAAAACTAGTGGTGCATCGATTGTTACATTGTCGATTGACGTTTCTAAGGAGTTTAGAAAATACCTAAAATCAAGGTTTGTTCATTGGCATTGTCTCCCGGGTAAAATCTTACTTATTATTTATATATTAGTTAATTATCATTACCACCCACACACACAGACATATGTATATAAATTTATATTTGGCCATAAATATGTTTTAATATGTAAATAATATTCTTCTAAACATAATACTTAATTCTGCAGCTTTAAATAATTGTCTATTAATTTTAAAACCAACAATACATCAACACTATATTTAAAACCAAATATATTTATAATTTCATTATTTAAAAACACTTCATCTATTTTACTTTAAAAAATTATGGTTGAAAATTATTATATACATAATGTGTGCGTATCTCTGTATGTGTATGCGCATTAACCTACTTTCAAACTAAGTTATATCTGGACGAGTTAGAATCATTGAATATTCATGGAACAAACTATTATCGTTGAAAATTGTTATATACATAATGTGTGCATATCTCTGTGTGTGTATGCGCGTTAGCCTACTTTCAAACTAAGTTATATTTGGACGAGTTAAGATCATTGAATAGTCATGGAACAAACTATAAATCCTAAAGTACAAGTCTAGAAATTAGAACCTGGGTGAAGTCCAAAGAATAAATGTTGAACTTCACTCATTACTAGCAGATACTTAACCATTTTTCAAACAAATCTTGTAGCCAGAAAGAAGAGATGGAAAAATTAGCTAAGTCCTCAAGTCGGTACTGAGTCGAGTCTCTCAATTTGGTATCGAGTCAAGAATATGGCTCGACACACTCACTTCAAGAAGTTGGAGAGCAAGAAAAACAATAGCAATCATAAAAAAGATTACAAGTCGGTGTTGACTTGTAAGGGTCAACTCGGTACCGAGTTGACTCTACCCATGCCTAGTTGATCATGATCTCTTTCTGGAGCCTTCTATCGAATGTGGAGAATATGGGGAGAAGGTTTCGGAGCTTATCTCGCCAATCTTTGCCTATAAATAGAAGGAGAGAGGTGCAAAATGAGATCTTTACTTTACTTTTAAATTAACTAATTTTACTCCGACACTCTGTTGGATCCTTACCTGACTTGTAAGCAACCGAGTTGTAAAATTACAGTTCTAATGAATCTCAGAAATCATTAACAAAGTTTAAATGGATGAAGGCCAGAGTATTTTTTGAAGCACTATAAATTCTTTTGTGTCATTTACCTTGTTTTTTATTTATTTCGTCATTAAGCTCTATTTATAATCTGATTGGGTGTTTGTCCAAATTTTAGTGCAAACATTTTAGTGCTTTAACTAAGAAATGTCAAAAGTTGAATCTATTTGGAACCTTTGGATTGTTATAATCCACAAGTTAAATCTAAAATCATGTATAAAGTATCTTTGATTACTTAGATTTCTGTGTAATTTATCATTTGAACCGAGAAATCTATGGCACCTAGACACGCCAAAGAGAAATCAACTAATTATGAAAGCACTTATGATGCTAAAAATGTAGGCTTTCAACATATGGAAGAGACAAATCAACACGTTGCTATTAAGATTCCAAGTGCACCAGAAATGGCGACTAAGGTTAATTTGGATAGGATGATGATGGAAATGAATAGAAAATTGATGGAGAGCTAAAATGCTATGCTGAAGCAGATGAAGGAAAGCATGGATTTGATGATTCGGCTATCCCAAATATGTTGCAAGAGTCATATGGAGTTATCATCTTCTGAATCGAAAGAAGAGAGTTTTCTTCATCGAGTAGAAACCACAACGATGGAAATAGAATATGAAAAGAAGGGAAGTTGGGGCTTCGAAAATGGGAATTAGAAAAGTTTCAGTTAATAATTTACAACTCGACGTCGAGTCAACCACTAACCTCGGTACCGAGTTAAGACCCTAAGTGGGGATTGATGATCTTGACAGTGAGTTGCAAAATGTAATTGATGTTGATGGTGAGAAAGTGGTTGGTGGTCAGAGTGGTAGTGTTCAAATAGATGCTATCGAACCATCATAGAGATATCGTAGACAATGAATGATTGGACGACTAGTTCTTCTAGAGATAGGGTGAGCTAGATGTTGCGGAACTAACCATGAGTGTTTAGGGAGCCAAACACTAGGGGTAGGCATTGACGGTCGCCGTTTAATCGATATGATTGATCTAGAATATCTAGAGGATATGGTTAGAAGACTGGTGAATGATAACCAATGTAGGAGCAATAAGGATTAGGGTTCTCTGCGTTGTAGAAATCCATTCACTAAAAATATTTTGCAGGAGGATTATCCCGAAAGATTTGTGATACCCACGATGTTGTCATATGATGGAACAACTGATTCGAGACAACATATCCTGAAGTTTGAATGGCACATGGATGGTGCTTGAGAAACTGATGCCGTGAGATGTTGATATTTCCCAATATTTCTTGATGGAGTAGCCGTAATGTAGTTCACTCAGCTTGTGTCGAGATACATATATTCATTTCATTAAATGGCTAGGAAGTTTGTAGACTAGATTCGACTTCACGTTGCTCACTAAAGGATAAGATGTCTTTATCAAGCATTTTTAGATTCCTAGAGGGCTTTTGAAGAATTTCTGTGTAGGTTCAACATCGTTGTGACTGAAATGAGCAGTGCCAAGGAATACATTGTATCGATGGCATTGATTCGAGGAATTCATCCGGATACTGATTTTTCTAAGCAGTTGAAGATGAAATCACCACCAAACATGGTGGAGTTCTATCGAAAAGCGACCCAAAATCTATGTTTGGAAGAGGCAAATATGACCATTGGAAAGTCTGGTGGAAGACCATCAGTAGAAGTTATGCAAAGCAACGTTGCTGTGAAGCAAACTGGTGAGGCTCCTGTAACATTGCGATTAATGTTAGGAACAAGAATAACAATTAAAAGAGAGGAAACTAGGACTTTGGAGGTAGAAAGCCGGATTTCAAGAAGCATCCCAAGCATTCAAAACATGAAGATTATACCCCCATTGAATGAAACCGTAGAGAATTACCTAACCACACAAGGCATTGGAAATTGTAAAAAGTTGCCTCGGAGGAAATTGATGGAATAAGTGTCAACATTTACAGGATATAATCAAAGAGTTGATTAGGAAGTGAGTCTTTAATACTATATGAAGGACATGTAGGATGGTGGGTAGGTGAACTGTAACAACCCGCATGTTTGTCGATTTTTATATTTAAATATTTTATTTAAATATTTTATCGATACTCGGAATTTAGTCCGAAAAGCTACTTTTTGCATACGATCGAATTAGGACTCAGGACCACTCCCATTAAGTTTAAAATGTCGTTTGCGACCTTTTTGAGTATAAGCTTCGATATGTTTGGTGTAAGTTGATTTTTGCTACTTTTTCACTTAGGGCTTTGGTTTGGGCTGAGCCCAACCACTTATGTATTCAGTCCCAACCCCTTCTCCTCTTCATTACTTCATTCCTCATTTCCTTATACTCCAGCTTTTAAATTAATGGAGAGTGGAAGAGGAAACTAAAACTCCAAGCCCTAGTTTTCTATCACAAATCAAACTCTAGCTCCAAAGTAATAGAAGAACCCATTGGTAAGCTTCTCTTCTTCTTCTCCAACTCATTCTCTTATCAATTTCAGAAATTCCTAAACCTAACTTTGGGAATGTCCTTCTTTTAAAGCTTAGAATCAAGCTTCTTGAGTTGGATTTGAAGAGTGGTTGATTCTCCTTTGCTTTCAAGCATCTTCTTCAATCCTTTGGGTTCAAAGGTGAGATTTTTATCTCACATCTATGACTATAATTATCTTTGGTTGTTGGGTATGAATTCCTAACACTTCTTCGTGTGCATTGGCTCTTAATTTGGATTGGTTTTGTGAATATTCCAATTTTTGGGTTTTTAAATCAAATTTGTGTGAAAATCCTTATATGGATGTTTGACCATGCTTTTGGTGATACATCGAGGAGCATATAGGGTCGGGTTGCCGATTGGCATAAATCCTTAGAGCCAATGTTCATCTGGTTGCATTTTGGAAGAGTTAGCTCTTCATTTGGATAGGCTGAAAAATAGCCCAGGCAAGATTCAGTCGACTAAAAAGTCTGTTCAGTCGACTGAACCTGAAACCCGAAAGTTTCCAGGCATGATTCAGTCGACTGAATCCTCTGTTCAGTCGATTGAACCTGGAAACAGAAAGTTTCCTGAACCTGGAAAATTTCCAGGTACAGGGTCAGTCGACTGAAAACTCTGTTCAGTCGACTGAACCTGCTGTTCAAGTCCATTTTGCCTTTTTGGATTGAATTTCCATCGTTAATCGATTCGTGTTGACACCCTTTTGTTATTATCACTTATTATCGACTTTGATGACATTTTGTTCGTGATTTTTGGGAATATCCATTTTGATGGATTCGGTATCGATTTCTTTGGATTTTATTCACGTCTTCGAATGTGAATTTTAGTGATTGATTGTTCCTACAATCTTCTTTGTGATTTGTCACTTTAAAAATATAAAGGTTTCAATACTAGTAGCAAATATCAAAATTCTTTCATCAAAATGATTTCAACACTATTTTATTACAAAGCTCGTTTTCTCAAACCGATTTCCAATCTATTAGTATATACAAACCTTTACCTCACTCGTATGAGAAATCTAATTAAACGACTTAGTAAAACAAGTGGTATGAAACGCTTGCGTTTACTTCGTCGGTTAATTCTTGGACTCGTTCGATTGAAACTCTTGTGACAATTTTCTAGTGGAGATCTACAATTTGTTCATAAATATTTAAGTTAAGCTAGTGGTTATGGGACATGAAGCTAAATTTATATATTTACTAGCTTAGTGTAATTGACGCTTTCTTAATGATCATGACGATCATTTTTGTGATTTAGACTAGCAATGTGCGATGTCTCTTTGTCTGCGAGGGAGACTAAACCCCGTTTTGTGGAATTTCGACACAAATCGATGGGGTAGCGTCCCATGGTCTTCGGGTCGTTCGTGTGTCAAAAATTAATGGCTAGCTACCATGAGATAGCGTCTCGTTCGTGTGATACATATGTTGGTGAGTTTTCATGCTCCCGTTCGTGTGATAGGCCTCCCCCCTATTTTGTGTGATTTCTGGATTTCGTGTGTCGAGTTCTGGAATTTTCTTCTTCACCTATTTTTGTGATTTCTATTGATATGATTTATCAATTTTTGTGCATAGGTGAATTCGTGTGTCATTGACTGGATTTCTTGAGATGATTTCTAGAATTTGTGCTTCACCAATTTTCGTGATTTCCATTGATAAGTTTTATCAATATGTGTGCACTGGTGAATTCGTGTGTCATTGACTTTTGTGATTAACATTGATATAATCGTCAATATTTATGGTTTGGTGAACGAAATAAGGAGTACGACATTTCCTTTGATTCTTGTGTAGATTTGATGATATTGATTAATCTCTTGTTGATTTTCAATTACTTATATATATCACAGCTTGGCATTGTGATTATTATGTGTTTAGTTATATCTCTTACTCTATATCGTTTCATATGATATTTATAGTTAGACCGATCCGTTTATTATTTTCTTATTAAATAATACTCGGGTCAGACCGAGATGTTATAGGTGCTTCTACTTGACTTTACATCCGGGATTACCTCCTTGACTTTTGGTTAACTACTTAGATTAGTAGTTTTGGTTGTATACATTCGAGATATAGATTCCATAATATATACTTATTCTTTTGTGTAGTTCGTGTAACTATTCTTTTGTGATATTGTGGATCTTTTTAGACCACTACTCTGATGTACGCTTCCTAGTGTAATATTCATATCTATTTCCGCCTTTGTGATATGAATTGTCTGTGATTGATTTACGTTATGTTTATTTCTATATTCATTTCTGAAGATATTATCACCACTTTGTAGTAGCTTTGAGTTTGTATCGGCATGTCAGATTTCAGAAACGCATGTTATACTATCTGACATATCGACGCTCGCGCAAAGCAATTACACGGATGGTCGCTCCTCAACAGCTTTATTCTCCGTGCTAGTTGACAGCATTCACCGTAATGTTCTTGGCTAGCGTGGGTATAGAGGTGGGGCGTCACAGCTTGGTATTAGAGCCAAACTTCGGAACAATATGGAATATTATAACAAGGATCATCGTCCTAAGTCTTTCTTAGGAGTCGTGCTTTAGGATTTTATTCGAGTCTTCGTACCGATTCATCCTATTTTCTTTTATGATTCCTTGTTTTATCTATCAAGATTGCTTGATATTCATTAGTGAATAATCTTCTTCTTGTTCTTCTTTCTTTCTAAAGGAAGAGAAATGTCTAGACCAGGCCGCCTCAGAGCCATACCATCTAGCACTCCACCCCAGGATGGAGTTTTTATGACTGCTCAACAGCTTCTTGATTTAGTAACGAATGCTCAAGCAGTTGGAGCTAACCCGGAACCTACTCACCCAAGGTCGGGGTTTGCACGCTTGTGCAGCGATTACACTAATTTGGGTGGGGAGCCATTCAAAGGTTTCGAAACTATTATTGAAGTACAAGCTTGGCTAAGGTCATGCGATCAAATCTTTTCTCGCATGAATCTTATTGAACTTCACCGAGTTCAGGTGACCTCTAGTATGCTCCGAGAAAGAGCATTGGACTGGTACGAGCTTTTTATTTCTAAGATTAATGAAGCGGATCTCACCTGGGAGCAATTCCGGGAACGCTTCGAGTTGAAATTTGTACCAGAAGCAGAGAAAGTGACATTGGCTCGACGATTTATAGACCTTGTTCAAGGTGAGTCCTCCGTGACTGATTATGTCGCTTCCTTCGAGTCGCTTTCCAAATATGGGGTTGAATACATCAACACCCCTTTAAAGAAGAACCAGAGGTTTGTCTATGGCTTAAACAAAAATCTCAAGAAGCCATTACTTCTAAAGTTAGAAGTTTCTTTTGACCAACTCATAGATATCGCTCTTCGTCTTGAAGAGGCGGATAGGGAGAATGATGTTGAAGTGGTGGGTTCCAAACCAAACTTCAACAACAAGAAGAGGCCAAACAAATTCAAAGGTCCTTATCCCAATAAGAAAGGGTGGCAAGCAACTCCTGCTACAAAGACCTTTTCCTCTACTGAAGGGAAATGCTTTAACTGTGGTTTCAGAGACCATTTTGCGAACAAGTGTTCAAAGCCTCGTACTTGTCGCTATTGTAAAAGCCCGGACCATTTTATGCATGTATGTCCCAAACTTCAAAATAGGAAGGAGGGAAAGCTTAATGTTGCTCAAGCCCCTGGCAACGCATCTCATGGCCAAGGTATTTCTCATTCTATTCTGGATGGAATTATTTTATTTCGTGATCATCCTATTCGAGTTCTTTTTGATACGGGTGCGTCCAATTCTTTTATATCAAAAGAACTTGTTGATACTTTTTCTTTGGATGTTTTGTGTTTAATGACTTCTTTGAGAATTGCGAATCCGGTTGGTGGATCCACGACAATCAGTTTATTGTGTAAAGATGTCGAGATTATTTTGTGTGATTTTTCTTTCCGAGCCGATTTGCATGTCATGCGTTATTTAGGCTTTGGAATGATTTTGGGAATGGATTGGCTTAACCGTTATGAAGCTCATATCCTATGTCCTGAGCGGACTATTCATCTTCGACATCCTCAATCTGTTAAGCAGATTTCTATTAATCTTAAAGATTCGGATTCCAGCTTGGTTGCATCTTTATATTCTTTAAATCCTCGAGATGACGACGATGATGATGAGGGTGATATTATTTCTCTTATTCACGTCGTTCGTGAATTTTCCGACATATTCGAGCCCGTTTTAGGATTACCACCTAAGCGAGCAATTGAGTTCAGAATTAATCTCATTCCTGGAGCTCGACCTATCACTCGCCCTCCTTATCGTATGTCCAATAAAGAAAACAAGGAGATGCGTAAACAATTATCCGAATTGGAGACGAAGCAATTTATTCGCTCTAGTTTCTCGCCTTGGGGAGCTTCAGCTATTTTTGTGAAGAAATCCGATGGAACACTTAGGCTTTGCGTTGACTACCACAAGCTTAATGATCGTACTATCAAAAATAAATATCCTTTACCTCGGATTGATGATCTATTCGATCAACTTAGTGGTGCTAGAGTCTTTTCACAATTAGACTTAGCTACTGGTTTTCATCAGCTTCGTATTGCAGAGGATAGCATTCCTTTGACATCGTTCCGTACTCGTTATCGATCTTATGAATGGCTTGTTATGCCATTTGGTCTAACGAATGCTCCGGCTTATTTCGTTGACCTTATGAATAGAGTTTTCAAAGACTTCCTCGACCGGTTTGTCCTCATCTTTATTGATGATATTCTTGTGTATTCAAAAATCGAGGAGGAGCATGAGAAGCATCTTCGGATTGTGTTGGAAACTCTTAGGAGTAATCGTTTGAAAGCAAAATTTTCTAAATGCCATTTTTGGCAATCTCGTGTGAAGTTTCTCGGTCATATTATTTTTGAATCCGGAATTTCCGTGGATCCTTCAAAGATTGAAGCGATTCAAGATTGGAAGAGACCGGAGAGTGTGACGGAGATTCATAGTTTTCTTGGATTGGCGGGTTATTACCGCCGTTTTATCAAAGACTTTTCTAAGATTGTCATGCCTCTCACTAGCTTAACAAAGAAAGGTTTTAAATACATTTGGTCGGACAAATGTGAAACGTCTTTTCAGAAATTAAAAGAGCTTCTTTCTGATGCTCCTATTCTTGTTATTCCCGAGGGGAATCAGGATTTCGTTGTTTATACCCATGCTAGTCGCGTTAGTTTGGGTGCCGTTCTTATGCAAAAAGAACGTGTTATTGCTTATGCTTCTAGGCAATTGAAGCCTGCTGAAACTAGATATGCCACTCATGATTTAGAGCTCGCGGCTATTGTTTTCGCCCTTCGTATTTGGCGTCATTATCTTTTGGGAGAGAAATTTATTCTTTATACCGATCATAAATCCTTGAAGTATTTATTCTCTCAAAAGGAACTTAATTTGCGTCCACAGCGTTGGCTCGAATTTCTTGCACCATATGATCTTGATATTCCTTATACTCCCGATAAGGGTAATCGTGTCGCCGATGCTCTTAGCTGTAAACAACAAGCTGTTGTTTCTATGATGATATCCGAATGGAACGATCTCGAGATCTTATCCATTTGTGAGATTCGAGACCGCGTATCCGATTTATGCTCATCATTTGTTTTATGTAGCCTTGAGGCTCGTCCTTCTCTTTTAGACCGCATTCTTGAAGCTCAAAGGCTAGATCCCGAATTGGCTCTTCTTGGCCAAAATATTAAGGATAAAATTGATATTGAAGGTTTGAAAGACTTTGATATCGATTCTCGTGGCGGCATTCGAAAATTTGGTAGACTTATCGTACCAAATATTAGTGATCTTCGTAAAGATATTTTAGAAGATTCCCGTCACTCTAAATTTACCATTCATCCCGGTAGTAGTAAAATGTACGCGGATATGAAGCGACTTTATTATTGGGAGGGAATGAAACTTGACATCGGTAACTTCGTTAAGCGTTGCATGACTTGTCAACTCGTTAAGGCCGAGCATCAAAGGCCCGGTGGGTTATTGCAACCTTTAGAAATTCCAATTTGGAAGTGGGACCAGATTTCCATGGATTTTATTGATGGCCTTCCCCGTTCTCGTTCGGGTCATGATAGCTTATGGGTGATTGTTGATAGGCTTATTAAATCTGCCCATTTTATTCCCGTTCGGTCTACCCGAACCGTTCCTCTTTTGGCCAAACTCTTTGTTAAAGAGATTGTTAAATTACATGGAGTTCCTACTTCTATTGTTAGTGATCGTGATCCATTATTTAATAGTGGATTTTGGAAGAGTCTTCATAAAGCTTTAGGAACGAAGCTTAATTTTAGCACCACTTATCATCCCCAGTCCGATGGACAAACTGAGCGTGTGAATCAAACTCTTGAAGATCTTCTTCGTTCTTGTGTGCTTGATTTCGGTGGAAGTTGGGAAGATCATATTTCCCTTGTTGAATTTTCCTATAATAATAGCTTCCAATCTAGTATTGGTATGGCACCTTTCGAGGCACTCTATGGAAGGCCATGTCGATCTCCTTCTTGTTGGCTTGAGGCCGGTGAGAAGCTGGTTTTAGGTTCAGATTTTATTCGGGATTCCATAGAAAAGATTGATCTTATTCGTCATAGGATGAAAGAAGCCCAGAGTAGACAAAAATCCTATGCCGATAATCGAAGAAGGAAGTTAGAATTTTCTGTGGGAGATCTTGTGTTCATTCGTGTGTCACCTATGAAAGGTGTTGTACGTTTCAGTCGATCGGGAAAATTAGCGCCTCGATATATTGGGTCATTTTCTATCACTGAACGTATTGGTTCCATGGTTTATCGCCTTTTATTACCGGCTCAATTTTCTGCTATCCATGACGTGTTTCACGTTTCTCAACTTCGGAAATGTCTTCGAGATTCCGATTCTATTCTTGAGCCCGGTGTTGTGGAAGAAATTGAAGTTTCGCCTAACTTATGAGCAGCATCCTATTCGAATTATTGCTTCGGAGGTCAAACGTCTTCGAAATAAAGATGTTCCGCTTGTGAAAGTTCAATGGTCTTCAAATCCTAAGGATTGTTCTTGGGAGTCTAGAGAGTTCATCGAGCGATCACATTCGGACTTACTTTCCCGTGCTCTTTAAGGTGAACCTTTTATTTCAAATTTCTTTTGTGTTGAATATGCTTTTATGGTTGTTACTATATATCTTCTTCTTAAATATTGCAAGGACGCAATTTCTTTAAGGAGGGGAGTCTGTAACAACCCGCATGTTTGTCGATTTTTATATTTAAATATTTTATTTAAATATTTTATCGATACTCGGAATTTAGTCCGAAAAGCTACTTTTTGCATACGGTCGAATTAGGACTCGGGACCACTCCCATTGAGTTTAAAATGTTGTTTGCGACCTTTTTGAGTATAAGCTTCGATATGTTTGGAGTAAGTCGATTATTGCTACTTTTTCACTTAGGGCTTTGGTTTGGGCTGAGCCCAACCACTTATGTATTCAGTCCCAACCCCTTCTCCTCTTCATTACTTCATTCCTCATTTCCTTATACTCAAGCTTTTATATTAATGGAGAGTGGAAGAGGAAATTAAAACTTCAAGCCCTAGTTTTTTTTTACAAATCTAGCTCCAAACTAATAGAAGAACCCATTGGTAAGCTTCTCTTCTTCTTCTCCAACTCATTCTCTTATCAATTTCAGAAATTCCTAAACCTAACTTTGGGAATGTCCTTCTTTTAAAGCTTACAATCAAGCTTCTTGAGTTGGATTTGAAGAGTGGTTGATTCTCCTTTGCTTTCAATTATCTTCTTCAATCGTTTGGGTTCAAAGGTGAGATTTTTATCTCACATCTATGAGTATAATTATCTTTGATTGTTGGGCATGAATTCCTAACACTTCTTCATGTGCATTTACTCTTAATTTGTATTGGTTTTGTGAATATTCCAATTTTTGGGTTTTTAAGTCAAATTTGTGTGAAAATCCTTATATGGATGTTTGACCATGCTTTTGGTGATGCATCGAGGAGCATATAGGGCCGGGTTGCCGATTGGTATAAATCCTTAGAGCCAATGTTCGTCCGGTTGCATTTTGGAAGAGTTAGCTCTTCATTTGGATAGGCTGAAAAATAGCCCAGGCAAGATTCAGTCGACTGAAAAGTCTGTTCAGTCGACTGAACCTGGAACCCGAAAGTTTCCAGGCATGATTCAGTCGACTGAATCCTCTGTTCAGTCGACTGAACCTGGAAACAGAAAGTTTCCTGAACCTGGAAAATTTCCAGGTACAGGGTCAGTCGACTGAAAACTCTGTTCAGTCGACTGAACCTGCTGTTCAAGTCCATTTTGCCTTTTTTGGATTGAATTTCCATCGTTAATCGATTCGTGTTGATTCCCTTTTGTTATTATCACTTATTATCGACTTTGATGACATTTTCTTCGTGATTTTTGGGAATATCCATTTTGATGGATTCGGTATCGATTTCTTTGGATTTTATTCACGTCTTCGAATGTGAATTTTAGTGATTGATAGTTCCTACAATCTTCTTTGTGATTTGTCACTTTAAAAATATAAAGGTTTCAATACTAGTAGTAAATATCAAAATTCTTTCATCAAAACGATTTCAACACTATTTTATTACAAAGCTCGTTTTCTCAAACCGATTTCCAATCTATAGGTATATACAAACCTTTACCTCACTCGTATGAGAAATCTAATTAAACGACTTAGTAAAACAAGTGGTATGAAACGCTTGCGTTTACTTCGTCGGTTAATTCTTGGACTCGTTCGATTGAAACTCTTGTGACAATTTTCTAGTGGAGATCTACAATTTGTTCGTAAATATTTAAGTTAAGCTAGTGGTTATGGGACATGAAGCTAAATTTATATATTTACTAGCTTAGTGTAATTGACGCTTTCTTAATGATCATGACGATCATTTTTGTGATTTAGACTAGCAATGTGCGATGTCTCTTTGTCTGCGAGGGAGACTAAACCCCGTTTTGTGGAGTTTCGACTCAAATTGATGTGGTAGCGCCCCATGGTCTTCGGGTCGTTCGTGTGTCAAAAATTACTGGCTAGCTACCATGAGATAGTGTCTCGTTCGTGTGATACATATGTTGGTGAGTTTTCATGCCCCCGTTCGTGTGATAGGCCTCCCCCCATTTTGTGTGATTTCTGGATATTGTGTGTCGAATTCTGGAATTTTCTTCTTCACCTATTTTTGTGATTTCTATTGATATGATTTATCAATTTTTGTGCATAGGTGAATTCGTGTGTCATTGACTGGATTTCTTGAGATGATTTCTAGAATTTGTGCTTCACCAATTTTCGTGATTTCCATTGATAAGTTTTATCAATATGTGTGCACTGGTGAATTCGTGTGTCATTGACTTTTGTGATTGACATTGATATAATCCTCAATATTTATGGTTTGGTGAACGAAATAAGGAGTATGACATTTCCTTTGATTCTTGTGTAGATTTGGTGATATTGATTAATCTCTTGTTGATTTTCAATTACTTGTATATATCACAGCTTGGCATTGTGATTATTATTTGTTTAGTCATATCTCTTACTCTATATCGTTTCATATGATATTTATAGTTAGACTGATCCGTTTATTATTTTCTTATTAAATAATACTCGGGTCAGACCGAGATGTTACAAGTGCTTCTGCTTGACTTTACATCCGGGATTACCTCCTTGACTTTTGGTTAACTACTTAGATTAGTAGTTTTTGTTGTATACATTTGAGATATAGACTCCATAATGTATACTTATTCTTTTGTATAGTTCGTGTAACTATTCTTTTGTGATATTGTGGATCTTTTTAGACCACTACTCTGATGTACACTTCCTAGTGTAATATTCGTATCTATTTCCACCTTTGTGATATGAATTGTCTGTGACTGATTTACGTTATGTTTATTTCTATATTCGTTTCTGAAGATATTATAACCACTGTGTAGTAGCTTTGAGTTTGTGTCGGCATGTCGGATTTCAGATATGCATGTTATACTATCTGACATATCGACGCTCGCGCAAAGCAATTACACGGATGGTCGCTCCTCAACAGCCTTATTCTCCGTGCTAGTTGACAGCATTCACCTAATGTTCTTGGCTAGCGTGGGTATAGAGGTGGGGTGTCACATGAACAATCGACCCTAGAGGCAGATGGCTCAATAAGGGCAGACTAGCCCTAGTAAAGAGACATCTAGGCAGCTTGAAAGGAGATTTGTGATTAAGACTATCATTGATGGATCTCATCTGGTCAAGAAGAGCTGGACTGAGATGGAGAGATACGGAAGTTCATTAAAGCATGTTCTTTAAGAGAGTTGCTTTGCTATGAGATGGAGCTTCAACAAAACAATTGAAGTTGATGACTGATGATATTGTATATATGAATCATGATGTAGATGGGGTAGAGGAACTGATGCTTGACCCCGTAGTAATGACAATTGTGATTGGACTAGCTGCTGTGAAATGAGTTCTATGACGATCCGTTTTCGCATTCGAAAATCGACGTCCTACTTCACTCGTATTCGAATGCCGTAGATTCAACCGTAAAGATACGATTCGTTGGAGCTTATGAGACATTAAGTACAACAACAAAGTAGAAGAAGTGATGAATATCATTGATATAAAATACTTGATACAACAATTTGATACAAATGATATCAATATCAGAGATACAATAGCGGAACGATAATAGCACAGCGGAACAATATAACCAAAAGATAGAAGAGTCTCCAAAAGAATCCAACTCCATCTTCAAATGTTCCAAACCAAAGATAGCTTGAACCAAAAGCGAGAACAACCATCATCGATGCATTAAGCAAGGTCAGCCCGAATGTTGAAGTGAAACAAACGCTATTGCCAAATCCAAAGACTTCCACGATATCGAATCCACATCCACTAGCTGATTATCTGAAAATTTAACTCTAGGCTGCCCATGTGGAAAATTGTTGGCACCCAGAGTTCAGGAAGGGAACAATATACTCTAGGCCATTCATGGGACTGGTGTGATCAAACGAAAACAGTTTATCTTTAACAAAATCAAAACAAAAGAATTTAAAAGAAATCCGCAATTTTTTTTGGAAAATGAAACTACCATAAGGCCTCCGCCATATACACAATGCAAGCGCACGATTGGAGGAGATTTCTCCTTATGATAGTCAAACATGCTTGATACACAAAACCCTTTTGATATTATTATTAGTGGATAGTGTAGAAATCCTTTCGAAATTATAATATTAATCTTAGCCAATATAGATCTTTCGAACTATGCCTACTATAGCTACCGTCTAAACAGTGGAGAGCTGCTATAAGTAGATGGCAGGTTATATAACTAAAACCATACAAGGTGCGTATTGGATGATTGGATTTTCAACAAATGGTCAGGAAAAGGAACTTCCTACACCGAATGGAACGCCTCTGAAGGAACGTCCCCGAGAACCTAACTGGATCTCTACCAACACAAGGTCAGGTTACCTCTGTAACTAGGTAACTACTGACACGAGTATGCCACCCCGGTCGTTACCAACCTTTATCTGAAGCGCCTATCAGCCAACAACCACAAAGCAATAAGTATTCAGCAACCACATAGATTAAATATCTGGGATCCATACCATGATACCACCTTTTATCCAAAAGGAAATGACATACCTCAGGGTGCACTACCCCCAAATAACCTTGCTGCAACGATTCCTGTTTCAACCACCGCGTTGTGAGGCTCGATGAAGTCACGTCCACAAAGCTACGCTTTACACAAAATCCATGCTCCGATCAATAAATGATCAGCAGCACTTCGTATGCCACATTACCAAATTGGGAATGTGTCACTAGTAACCATCAACTACATAACCTCTGAGCTCGTACGTCTCAGAAAAGGGTGTTAAGCTAAGAGAATAAATTCTCTGTCACCAAACAGAAATGTATTCGATAGAAACCATTTTTACATCTCAAAGTGTAACGTTAGACACACATCCATACAAGTCTGTTTCCGGTTCAAACGGAACTGAAGGCACTACAAAAAGAAGCCCTTGTAAATCCGGATAATCCCTAATCACGTTCGGACTCACCATCACAAAGGATGATCAAATCTCAATACCGGGAATCAGCTGGTGCAGAGACATTCGACAAGTTATCCTTTCGCTTTAGAAAATATCCAGTCTTCACCACCGGTCTTCAAATGCTATCCATATCATCGTATCATTATTTGAAATGGGCTTTATGACACAAAGTCCTCTCCCGGCTAAATCGAATAATGAGCGCAATATTTAAAAACATATGGATTTTGGGATCTCAGTTAAGTCACAACTTAAATCCCTAAATCTTTCTTTAAATGGCTTAAACAAATTACCATTTTAATCTTTCAAAAAGATTCACTTCACAAAGTTCATCAATCTTTCACAAAGATTTATTCGTAGTTTTCAAAACTATTTACAATTCAAATCTTTTATACAAAAGATACACCTTTAAGATCCTTTTCAATTTAAAAACAAATTCACCAATCTTTAACAAAGATTCATTTCACAATATATAAACAAAAGATCTATCTATGAGATCCTCTTTAGTTTGAAACAAAGTTCACCAAAAACTTTAAGCAAGATTCATTTATAGCCTTTAATCTTTTAAGTAAAAGATCCACTTCAATTCAACAACAAGATTTACCAAATCTTTTAACAAAGATAGCTTTCAAAACTATTTCCTTTTTAAATTTGTTTTATTCATAACTCGTAAATCCTTACGACAAAATTGGGAATTCTTTCTTTTATATGAAAACTATTATTATTTGAAAACGAATACTTTTTGTTCGGAAAAATCCGATCATATACACATAAATTATAGCTTTTAAAGGTATAAACTTGGGTTGAATTTAAATTCCCAAAATAATACTTTTAAAATACTTTAAAGATGGTTTTAAATCCATATATATATATATATATATATAAAACTTGTATAAATCTTTCAAACCAAATTTCCAAAACAATTTCAAATAATATTTTCAAACTAAACTTTAATTTCAAAACTTCCCTTTCAACAGCTTTCCATATCCAATTCCGTTTCCAAAACCATTCAAAATTCAACTTTAAAAACCATTTTGAATATAATAATATTAAATTCAAAATATTTGTGACTAACCAATTTCCTCGTGAAATCCATATTTGTGTGTGTATGGTGTAGTCCAGGGGTTTTACACAATAGTGCAACGTCATCAATCATCACAATCCAAACACAGCAATATCGATAAGCGGTATAATCCTATAATGCTTATCTTCATTCATAGATTGACATATAAATGATATACCTTCATCACAGATAAATAAATTACATTCATCATAGCTCAAATCAAAACAAAGCATCACACATCAGGGATATCAAACTATTCACAGCATTCCATACAATCCAAACATCCATAAGTAAGATCAATTAATTATCTGATTAATTTAAATCAAATTAATTACTTATGAGTAAATCACTAATCCTAGTTAATTAACATTAATTAATTACAAACCTTAATCATTAGTTAACCTTTAACCACTTATTAATTAACCTTAAATTAATTAATCAACTTTAATTAATAAATTAATCAATGTTAAATAATTAACCCATAATTATTTAATTATCCTTTAAATTAATTACCCTTAACTGATTAATTAATAAATTAATTAACCCTTAATTAATTACCATTAAATTAACTATCCTTAATTAATTACAATAAGTGATTATTCTAAACACTTATACTAATAAATACAAATTAATTACTTTGAGTAATTATCCTTTAATCACTTGATTAATTAACTTTAATCATTAATTAATTACTTTTAATTAAGTAGTTATCTTTAAGCAATTAATTACCTTTAATTTCTTTCATTAATTAATTACATTAATTAATTAATCTGTAATTATAAATTAATTAACCTTAAATTAATAATTAATTAACCTTTAATTAATTAATTATTAATTATTAAGGAATCATTAATTGTTTGATTATCATTAACAATATAAATTAACTTACTTTTAAGTTAACAATTTAAAACATTTGATTAATTCCTTAATTACTTTGTTAAGTTTTATTTAAAATAAACTTTTAAAAATATTGGTTTAAAACATTCTTAAACTTAATTTATTTAAAATATTTTATTTCAAAACCTTTAACTATACATTTCTACTTAACAAATAATCGTCATTTTAAAAAGAATAAATTTAGAAATAAATTTAACTTAGATTGTTAAAGTTTTAAAACTAGAAATCATAACACTCGAGACTCACTCGAGTGCTCCCCGAGACGAATACAAGTTTACTTCGAGTCTTCACCGAAACTAACCAGTAACTTTCTTTTTAAAACTTAAATTATGTTTAAGTTATTTTATACCCAGTACCATTCAAAAATACTCGAACCAGTACTCGAGCCATCTAGCCATTCCCCCGACCTCTGCTTCGAGTTAAAGCCCTTCGTTCCCAAACTTAACTCACTGACAACGTGCACCCTGCACCATCCACGGTGAAGCTCCGACCATCACCAATACTACCCACGCATTGACGATCAACTGCACCTTCGATTCCGACCCCCCAAACTCCATCACGAATCCCCAATTAAAATCGAGATATTTGGTTGAACTGGAACAGGCAACTTCGACCAAAATTCTCCTCTTCCTCCCTGCTCCGACCACCAGAAGTAATGAGCCCCTGACCACCAACTCCACCGAAGACCCACGCTAACATCCCCCAATCTTCGATCAACCTCGATGCTCCAGAGATGACACCACGATCAAGTTTCCAGCTTCTGCCAAAACTAGGATTAAAACCCTAAAACACCACCTCGGTAGTTATAATTTTTTCGATCATTTTTTCGATAATCCCCTACATGCAACCCTCCTCTGGCTTCAAGCCCGAGGCACCTAACCCAGGCGATCGCCAGTATTCACTCAAAATGTGATTTCTGTTCATCCACGTATTTCTTGTCCAATATCCAATAAAAATCTTGATTCAAATTTTAAAAATCAACGTTTTCAAAAACGTTTTAGGTTACATAATTAAATCAAAAAAAATAAGGGAATCAAATTTCCATCAGAAATTGATTTCGCTATGTTTCTTGTTCCAGATTATATCCATTTGTTATATATTTTTAAAAATATATTTAGGACCTAGATCTTGATCAAAAAAACGTATTTTTTTTTTTTGATCCTAAAGCTTAAAGAAGATTGGACAGAGAGTATATTGAATTTGAATCAGGTTTAAAACCTGTAAACCTATACAGAGCATCAACATGCATATACATACAAGCATGCACAGACGTATACACACATTTATATATAGATATGCAATACATTATTATCACTTCACTTCACATACATCAAGTTAATAAACAAATTCATTTAAAATAGAGGTCTGCTCACCTGTTAGTGAAGAACAAAGAACATGTTTTGATCTGAAACCTGGAATTTGATCTTTTAATTCCATTTGAATCTGAGGCTTTGTTTTAGTTTGAACTCAAAACTTGATTGATGTCAGGTTGCAATTTGGATCTGCATGCCAGTTGTTTTGAATTTAAACTGAAATTTGAACTGAAGATGCTTCAGGCTTTAAGATCTAAGTTTGATTTCCATTGGTGCCTTTGCTTTGCTCAGTTTTACTTTGAATTTGATTTGAGTTTGTAGTTGTTTGTTTACATCAGATTTAAAAGGATCTGAAACTTGTTTTTTTTATTCCTTTTATCTGATTTTATTTTCTTGTTTCCAGGTTTTGAAAATGAGAAGAAAATGAAATATGGTTTTGTTTCTTCTTGCATATATTTTCATATTACTTAAACTTAAAAGAGATTAATTGCCACTTGTTTATTTCATAGCATAGGAAGCTTACAAATGTTTTAAACATGGTTTTATAACTTTATAAATGCCACAATAATGTACTTTTGTGTTTAAGTCCTTTAGTTCAAATTATTTTAAAATTTGATTTTTAAACCCTTTACATGATTATAAATTTCATATGTATTATATTTGGAAATGTTCATATATATTTATGTACAAATTTCATTTATTCAAGTATAAAAGAGAAGGGTTTAATCTTTTCTTATTAAACTTATTTAAACTTTTAAATTTAAGTTAAAATACCCTATTATATATACAAACCATTTTTATTTTCAAAAGATATGTATATATGTATATCTAAAACTTTTATACATTCTTATTTTATATTTGTATTCATATATTTTATTTATTATTTATACATATCAATTTAAAGAAAATTATATTAAATTTAAATTATAACTCCCAAAATATATTTTACATATATATATATATACACACACATATCTTATTAAAAAACAAAATTTTACTAAATTAAAATATAGAGTTTTAAATCCAATTTGTTTTTAATATATTTATTAAAGAATTTCAAATTCAATTTTTTAAATTATAATTTATTTATATAAACACAAAACAAACACATACGTTTATTAAATTTGAAAAGTTCAAATTAATTCACAATTTAATCCAAAAACTTATTTTAATTACCAATTTAAATTTGAATCAAAAATCAGGATCTTTATAGATTCCCTCAAGAAAATTTTGTCCTCGAAATTTGCCAGACGGGGAGACAAACAAAGAATAGAAGAAAGATAGAGAAATGAATCGCCAGATCAAACTGAATATTTATTCTGCATTTGGCTAACCAAATCAGAATATTATCAATAAATACGAGATCAAACTTATTCGATACTTCACAAGATACTCGGGTTACCAGATCTATGAGATATATAGGGGCATTGGTTAGTTCGAAGGAAAACTAACCATTCATAGAATGTATCTGGACCCCCAAAGAATAAACAAACGGATACTCAATTCAGGTTGGAATATACCAAAGTACACACTAGCTTGTCCCTCCTCGGACTTGAATTCATACAACAAATTACAATAGAATTTTCCGAAATTTGGTGTTAACCAAAATTGTTTTATAGATACAAATTAATTTAACTTCATATTTGTTTATCAACTGTTTCAACATAGGTTCCAACTTTATTAAAGTTAAAACATAAAATTGAGGGAAACAGATGATTAGAATACTAAATAGGAACTAGAACCTTTTCTAGAATGATTCGCAGGGCCACTATCACACTAAAGCTTCTTCCCAAAGCTTCCACGAAGCAATCAATGAATTTGAAATCGGATGATGATCAAAAGAGATTGAAAGAAAAAGTTGTTTTCTTGTTGTTACAGAGTATCAGCCATTTGTAGTGGTACTCCGCAGTCCCCTATCTCGTCCTCTTCTTGCTCTCATACTCACTATTAGTGGATAGTAAGAGAATTTACTGAGGCATACAGACGGATACCTTAGGGATACTCATTCTAGGGTATACTTCGCCCTATCTCTATTGAGTCACCTAATGTGTTATACTCCAAAAGCTAAAGTTCAACCTTTAGCTCTGATACCAAATGTGATGACCCAGATTTTCGCGTCCAAAAATCGACATCCATACTTCATTCGTATTTGAATGCCGTAAATTCAACCGTAAAAATATGATTCGTCGGAGCTTATAACTCATTAAGAACAACAACACAGCGGAAGAAGTGATGAATATTATTGATATACAATACTTAATACAACAGTTTGATAAAAATGATATCAATATTAGAGATACAACAGCGGAACGATAATTGCACGGCGGAACAATATCACCAAAAGACAGAAGAGTCTCCAAAAGAATCCAACTCCATACTGCAACTCCATCTTCAAAAACTCCAAACCAAAGACAGCTTTTACCAAAAGTGAGAACCACCATCATCGATGCATTAAGCAAGGTTGGTCCGAATGTTGAAGTGAAACAAATGCTATCGCCAAATTCAAAGACTTCCAAGATATCAAATCTACATTTACTAGCTGATTATTTGACATTCTAACTCTAAGCTGCCCGTGTGGAAAATTATGGGCAGCCAGAGTTTAGGAAGGGAACAATAAACTCCAGGTCAGTCATGGGACAGGTGTGAGCAAACGAAAACAGTTTATCTTTAACAAAAGCAAAACAAAAGAATTTAAAAGAAATCTGCGATGCTTTTTTTGGAAAATGAAACTACCATAAGGCCTCCCACCACACACATAATGCAAGCACACAATTGAAGGAGATTTCTCCTTATGATAGTCAAACATGCTTGATACGAAAAACCCTTTTGATATTATTATTGGTGCATAGTGCAGAAAACCTTTCGAAAGTATAATATTAGTCTTAGCCAGCATAGACAATTCGAACTATGCCTACTATAGCTACCATCTAAATAGCGGGGCGCCACTATAAGTAGATGGCAGGTTATACAACTAAAACCATACAAGGCACGTATTGGATGATTGGATTTCCAACAAAAGGTCAGGCAAAAGAACTTCTGACACCGAATGGAACGCCTTTGGAGGGACGTCCCCGAGAACCTAACCGGATCTATGCCAACACAAGGTCGGGTTACCTCTATAACTAAGTAAGTATTGACACGGGTATGCCACCCCCCGGTCGTTATCAACCTTTATTTGAGGCGCCTATCAACCAACAACCACAAAGCAATAAGTTTGCAGCAACCACATAAGTTAAATATCTGGGCTCCATACCATGATACCACCTTTTATCCAGAAGAAAATGGCATACTTCAGGGGACGCTACCCCCAAATAACCTTGCTGCAACGATTCCTATTTCGACCATTACCGGGTTGTGAGGCTCGACGAAGTCACGTCCATAAAGCTACGCTTTACACAAAAACCATGCTTCGAGCAACAAATGATTGGCAGCACTTCGTATGCCACATTACCAAATTGGGAATATATCACTACTAACCTTCAACTGCATAACCTCTAAGCTCTTACGTCTCAGAGAAGGGTGTTAAGCTAAGAGAATAAATTCTCCGCCACCAAACAAAAATGTATTTGATAGAAACCAGTTTTACATCTCAAAGTGCAATGTCAGACACACATCCAAACAAGTATGTTCCGGGTTCGAACAGAACCGAAGGCACTTCACAAAGAAGTCCTTTCAAATCCGGACAATCCTTGATCACATCCGAACTCCCCATCACAAAGGATGATCAAATCTCTATACCGAGGATCAGCCGGTGCAGAGACATTCGACGAGTTATCCTTTCACTTTCGAAAATATCCGGTCTTCACCACCGGTCTTCAAATGCTATCCGTATCGGCGTATCGTTATTCGGAATGAGTTTTATGACACAAAGTCCTCTCTCGGATAAACCAAATAATGAGTGAAATATTTAAAAACATATGGATATTGGGATCTCATTTAAGTCACAACTTAAAGCCCAAAACCTTTTAAATGGTTTTAAAAAATTACCATTTTAATCTTTCAAAAATATTCACTTCACAAAGTTCACCAAACTTTTACAAAGATTTATTCATAGTTTTCAAAACTATATACAATTCAAATATTTTATACAAAAGATACACCTTTAAGATCCTTTTCAATTTGAAAACAAATTCACCAATCTTTAATAAAGATTCATTTCGCAATATATAAACAAAAGATCTATGTTTGAGATCCTCTTTAGTTTGAAACAAAGTTCACCAAAAACTTTAACCAAGATTCATTTATAACCTTTAATCTTTTAAGTAAAAGATCCAATTTAGTTCAACAACAAGATTTACCAAATCTTTTAACAAAGATAGCTTCCAAAACTATTTCCTTTTTAAATTTGATTTATTCGTAATTTGGAAATCCTTTCGACAAAAATGGGAATTCTTTCTTTTATATGAAAGCTATTATTATTTGAAAACGATTACTTTTTGTTGGGGAAAAATCCGATCATATACACACAAGTTATAGCTTTTAAAGTTATAAACTTGGGTTGAATTTAAATTCCTAAAATAATACTTTTAAATTACTTTAAAGATGGTTTTAAATCCATATATATATTATATAACTTGTATAAATCTTTCAAACCAAATTTCCACAACAATTTCAAATAATATTTTCAAACTAAACTTTAATTTCAAAACTGCCCTTTCAAAAGCTTTCCATATCCAATTCCATTTCCAAAACCATTCTAAATTCAAGTTTCAAAACCATTTTGAATATAATAATATTAAAAACAAAATATCTGTCACTTAACCGATTTTCTCGTGAAATCCATATTTGTATGTATATGGTGTAGTCCAGGGGTTTTACACGATAGTGCAACATCATCAATCATCACAATCCAAATACAGCAATATCGATAAGCGGTATAATTCTATACTGCTTATCTTAATTTATAGATTCACATATAAATAATATACCTTCATTAAAGATAAATGAATTACATCATCACAGCTCAAATCAAAATAGAGCATCACACATCAGGGATATCAAACAATTCACAGCATTCCATACAATCCAAACATCCATAAGTAAGATCAATTAATCATCTGATTAATTTAAATCAGATTAATTACTTATGAATAAATCAATAATCCTGGGTAATTAAAATTGATTAATTACAAACCTTAATCATTAATTAACCCTTAATCATTTATTAATTAACCTTTAATTATTAATTAATTAACTTTAATTAATAAATTAATCAACCTTTAATCATTAAATTATTAATCGCTAATTATTTAATTATCCTTTAAATTAATTACGCTTAATTGACTAATTAATAAATTAATTAACTCTTAATTAATTACCATTAAATTAATTATCCTTAATTAATTATAATAAGTGATTATCCTAATCACTTATATTAATAAATCACAAATTAATAACTTTGAGTAATTATCCTTTAAACACTTGATTTATTAAATTTAATAATTAATTAATTACTTTTAATTAAGTAATTATCTTTAAGCAATTAATTACCTTTAATTGCTTTCATTAAATAATTACATTAACTAATTAATCCTTAATTATAAATTAATTAACCTTAAATTAATAATTAATTAACCTTTAATTACTTATTGAGGAATCATTAATTGTTTAACTATCATTAACAATATAAATTAACTCACTTTTAAGTTAACAATTTAAAACATTTGATTAATTCCTTAATTACTTTGTTATGTTTTATTTAAAATAAACTTTTAAAAATATAAGTTTAAAAAATTCTTAAACATAATTTATTTAAAATATTTTATTTTAGAACCTGTAACTACACATTTCTACTTAACAAATAATCATCATTTTAAAAAGAATAAATTTAGAAATAAATTTAACTTAGATTGTTAAAATTTTAAAACTAGAATTCATAACACCCGAGACTCACTCGAGTGCTCCCCGAGACGAATACTGTGACGATCCGAACTCGGTCTGACAAACGACATCAAATTCGTATCGCCGAAGCTTATAACAACAATAGACGAATACAAAACAGTGGAACAAAATGAATATCATGCATATATCATAGCTACAACATCAGAATATCCAATAATACATCAGAGTATTTAATACATATACCACAACTCCAAATACATCATAATAATACATCGATGATCATATATCCAGAAGTGTTCAATGAAAGAAGTGATAACAGACTCCTAAAAGCTAAACACCTGAGATCTCCCAAAAAGCTCCTAAGATATCTCCAAAGCAAGAGTTCCAAAATGCTACTAACTCAAAAATACGGAAACCTGCTACTAGGCTGCCCGTGTGGAAATTAAGGGCACCCAGAGTTTAGAAAAGAAACAATAAACTCCGGGTCAGTCATGGGACTGGTATGAGTAAACAAAAATAGTTGCTTTTAAATAAAAACAGATTTATAAAAGAAAAGTCGATATGCTTTTGAAAAATGAGACTACCATAAGACCTCCCGCCACACACACAATGCAAACGTAGAATTGGAGGAGATTTCTTCTTATGATAGTCAAATATGCTTGATACGAGAAAAATTCTTTGATATTATTATTAGTGCATAGTGTGGAAATCATTTCGAAAATAGAATATTAATCTTAGCCAGCATAGACATTCCAAACTATGCCTACTATAGCTACCATTTAAACAGTGGGGCACCACCATAAGTAAATGGTAGGTTATACAATTAAAACCGTACAGGGTTTCGTATTGGGAATTGGATTTCCAACAAATGGTCAGGCTAAGGAACTTCCTACTGCCACATGGGTACGCCTCTGGCGGGACGTCCCGAGAACCTACCCGGCTCTATGCCAACACAAGGTCGGGTTACCTCTGTAACTATGTAACTACTACTCGAGTATGCCACTCCCCGGTCCTTTGGGACCTTAATCCGAGGGCCCTCTATCACAAAGCAACAACCACACAGTAAATGAGATTGGAGCTACCACACAGGTAAATATCTAGGCTCCATACCATGACGTCACCTTTTTCCAGAAGGAAATGACATACCCTAAAGGGCGCGACCCCCATAACCTTGCCGCATCTTTCTAGTTTTGACCATTTTCGGGTTGTGAGGTCCGATGAGGTCTCGTCCTCAAAGCTACGCTTTTACACAAAGCTATGCTTTGATCACAATTGATCAACAAAGGATCAACACACACAGTAGCACTCAGTATGTCACACAACCAAATTGGGAGTATATCGCTGATAACCTTCAATTACATAACCTCTAAGCTCGTACGTCTCAGAGAAGGGTGTTAAGCTAAGAGAATAAATTCTCCGCCACCACAGATACGTATTTGAAAAAAATCTGCTTTATATCTCAAAGTGTAATGTCAGACACACAACCATACAAGTCTGTTCCGGGTTCGAACAGAACCGAAGGCACTTCGTCCAATAAAGGAAGAAGCCCTTGCAAATCCGGGTATCCACAATCCCGATCGGACTTCCCATCACTTAGGCAATCTCTATACCAGAGCAACTCAGCGCAGAGATAATCGATAGGTTATCCTATCGTTCTCGAAGACACCCGGTCTCCACCACGGTCTTCAAATGCTATCCATAACGTCGTATCACTCATTCGGAATGGTTTATATGACACAAAGGTCCTCTACCGGCTAAACCGAATAGTGAGCGTCAAATTTTTTTTAAAATACGTGGATATATCAATCACAAAGGTTCCTATTCAGGGTTTGATGTGGGTTTCGGATAACTAACTGAAATCCGACTCCCTGTCGCATCGAAGTTTAAATGCCGTTTTACAGGCAAAAAGGGTTTTCACACCAATACAGAAACAAATCACAGTCATAGTGCATCACACAGTATCACAGTCACAACAGAAATATCAATCTAGTGCATATCAATAGTTAATTATTTACCTATCCAAGTGAATGTGATTTAATAAAGTAATTGAATAATTATTTTTATTGATTTTTTTAAATCAATGATTTATTATTCTTAATGATAAATCAATTAATCTTAAACAACTTGATAAATTGATTATTCCTTAATTTATTATTTTAATTAACTGCCAATTAATAATTGATTGACTTGAATTATCAAATTAACAATTCTTAATTTATAAATTAATCAGATACTTAATTGTTAATTAACCAATCTTCAATTACGACATAAATCCTTAATTACTTAGTTAATTATAATTATTAATTTAATCATCCTTAGTTGCTTCCAAAACAATTTGTTATTTATCTAAATTAACATTTAGAAATCTTCTTATTTCGAAACCAATTTATTACTACTACAAAAAGCTTAAATGTTAATTAACTTAAATGTTTATCTTAAATTAATTATTTATTTAAAGTATTAATTAGATTTTTAAAACATTGTTAAATATTTGTTAAATTAATTAAACTTGAAAATAAGTTCTTAACTCAAAACGGTTAATTGTTAATACTAATTCACCATCTTAAACAAATTTAGGTTTTAAATTAACACTTAAACATTTGATTTACATCTAAACGTTTTATTAAGTTAGTTTTAAAACTAACTCCAAAGGTTTCAAGATAGCACCATTCTGAACGAAACCCCAGGTCCCTCGGGTTTGACCCCATGCACTTCCTCAATTTCCCCGAGCTTCTTCCCTTTCTTCCCCGCGTCCTTGTACTTCTTCTTTTTTTTTTGTTAAAGCTTATAAATCAAAACTGGAATAAGATCTTCTCCACATACTCGAGTTTGAACCCGAGTTCCAACCCCACATGCCCGAAAACATCACCGAGTACCCAGACCCATCCTCCCACTGACACAGAGGCCAAGTCGTGCACGTGCACCGTGTCTAGACATCACTCCGGCGAACTCCACCACCACTAGCAAATCACTTTTGACCCACTCTCGCTACCCAAATACAAAAAAACACGAATGAAGCTCGAAAACAAAATCGAGGTGTTTCGATCAACATGGGTACACTAGTCATCATCGAAGAATCGCCTCGCATGACCCATGCCGATCACTAGAAGCTTCGAGTCCCCCCACCACGCCTACATCAACCACTTAGTCACCATCTGCCCAAAGCGCGTGCAACTCGATGCACGTATGAAATCGCGGTGATCAAATCCCCAGCCACCTCAAAAACTAGGTTTAAAAATAAAAACTTCTCGCTGTTGTCGCCACAGTAACCTGGACCAATTTCGGCTATTTTTCCCATCATCGCCGTAGCCTCCTCCACCTCCACGCGAAACCCTGGCCTCGATTGAGCCTCCGATCGCCTGAACTTGGTCAAAATGTGATTTTCGATCAATCTGGAACTGCTCTCCAACCAGACTTCTAAAAATTACCAAACCTAGCTTAAAAATCATATCTTCGCGTAAGGATTCAAACCATATAATTGAATTAATATTTAGTGAGATTCGAATTCAACATATATTTGCAATTTGCTTTGCAAAACCAGGATTTCAGCTGTGATATCTCACCAACATGGTTGAAACAAATTTTTAACTGTTAATTTATGTTTTAACAACTAGTTTTGGTTTAAGATGTAAACTGACTAGTGATTAAATGGAGATATATTCCATTTGCTTGATTATTTTCCTCCCTGTGGATCCTAAACAGAGAAGAACGGACTAATTTTTTTCCCTTTTATACACAAAGCAGTCAGATAGATATATCAAAGCTTCACAAAAATGTATACATAGAGCAACATTTGACCATGAATCATATATACAAATTTTACTTAACTTATGTTTAAAGTGATTCGTTTACTCACCTAATATGGTTGAAACAGAGAACTATTTTTTGTATTTAAAGGTTGTAGTTTTGATCTTCCTGGATCTTCTTTCCTTTTCTGTTTTGTCTTCTTGAATGAAGTTGAGTTTGTGAATATACTGATACTTATGTTTTTTTCTCTAATGCTCAGGTTTTTAGATGAACGAAATGGAGATGATGTATATATAGAAATATGCAGGCTTTGTTTCATATACTGGTACAAGATTTTTGTATTGTACTGGGTTTGATTTATTTGTATCTTTTGATCAGAGATTTTTTATTTATTTTACTAAATAGTGGCTGATATGATTTTTCTTTGTGCTAGAGGTGATGGCATTTAATGCCCATGCTTCCTTTGTATATTACAGCCAACTTATTTTAATTCCATGCAAGTACTCATTTACTTTGTTAATAGATTTTTTTTCCTTTGCCTTGAAATACTTACAGCATATGTTGTTAAATTTTTTTGATGTACTATTGGGATTTGTTTTACTTTTCTAATTGAAAGTGTTTGTATATTTTTTTTATAGACTTTTCTTTGCATACACTTTTGCTTTTGTTACCTTGTTGTTTACAGCCATATGTTAGATTATGGTTATGTGATTTTATTTTATAACTTTATCAAAACTTACATTCACAATTTCTTTTTAGTTCTATTCAAAGGTTTAACTAAAACAATTTAATTTGTACATATTTCATTTTATTGTTATAAACAATTTTCTTGTTTTATAATTCACATGCATTTATGTGTATGTCATTTTACAATTATATAAATTTTATTTCAAACATACATTTTCTTAAATTTTATTTTAATTTAAAGTTTTAGCCATTAACATGTAATTTATCACATATTTTTATTTTATTCCATACATCCTTATAATATTAATATTAACAATATTTTATTTTTCTTGAAATTTCACAATTTAAATTTAAAAGTTCAAATAATTTACTAAATTAAATTTAACAAAATTCCGGGATGTTACAAATACCAGTTTACTTCGAGTCTTCACCGAAACTAACCCGTAACTTTCTTTTTAAAACTTAAATTTTGCTTAAGTTCTTTTATACCCAGTACGATTCAAAAATACTTGAACCAGTACTCGAGCCATCTACCCATTCCCCCGACCTCTGCTTTGAGTTAAAGCCCTTCGTTCCCAAATTTAACCCACTGACATCGCCTGACACCGTGCACCCTGCACCATCCAGGGTGAAGCTTCGACCATTGCAAATACTCCCCACACATAGATGATCGACTCCACCTTCGATTCCGACCCTCCAGACTCCATCATGAATCCCCAATCAAAATCGAGACATTTGGTTGAACTGGAACAGGCAACTTCGACCAAAATTCTCCTCGTCCTCCCTGCACCGGCCACCAGAAGTCACCAGCCCTGACCACCAGCTCCACCGAAGACCCAGGCTAACATCCCCCAACCTCCGATCAACCCCAATGCTCCAAAGACGACACCACGATCAAGTTTCCAACTGTAACAACTCGATATTTTCAGTCATTCACATCCACACATGTCAGACTTGAATTGCTCAAAATATCGCATTGTAAATAAATTGCAGCAAATGAAATACAATCATAGAATCACAGACACAGAAATATCAGAATAACTTACAGCGGAAATTAAAATACCATAGTAGTTCATGAAGCTACTATAACAAACTCTCAAAACATAATACATAATATCAGTCTGAAAAACATATACAATAGAATCTCAAATACATAGAAGTTATAAATACCAGAGCTGAAATAGAATAATTGAAACTGAAAGGGAATAGATAACTAGACAAGTAGAATCTCCAGCGATTCCTAGCTCCAGAAAAGTAATCCAAAGCTAAGCTGTAAATCCTCAGGCTGACCCGAGCATAAAGTAAAATACAAAACACTCGAGTCAGGACAATATATACTTATATAATGTAAATCAACTCAAGTGAACTGTAGTAAAAATGCACCATAACTTAAAGGATGCTTGGGATCGCCCATCCTTTAAGGATCAGTTAAACTATAAATTAAATACATCCCGTGGTTAAAATTTCAAAATGGTATTTTATACTTCAAAATCAAATATCATTTCAAAATTCAATATCATTCAAAAATCCATTTCAAAATATCAAAATATCATATCTTCCAAACCACATTCATTTTTATTTAATTTAAATACCATTACAAAACACATTTCAAAATAGTTTATATTTCAAAACAAATTACTTCATTTTAAATCAAAAAATGAAGTTATTATATTTAATAATTAAATTATTAAATTTTCAAAATTTTAGTCTTTCAAAATTCATTTACTCACTTAATTTATTAAAACAGATGAAATTCAACTTTTGCAGCATTTAGAAATTGCTACAGAAAGTTACATTCAAAACAGTTCAATTTAACAAAAGATAGCATTTAAAATGCTGTAATAGGGTTACATTAGTTTCAAATAAAACTTAGTTAAATTCAACAATTATAACATTTAAAAAAATGCTATAATAGCCTTTAATTAAACATATCCATTTGGTTCATTATTATCGACTACAGCATTTACAAATGCTATATTATCATTTACATTAGAATTAATAGCATCTCAGAAATGCAGTTAATTAACTTCAAATATTCAGTATAATTTCACAAACAATTATATTTTTATTTAAATCATTTTTAACTTATAAATTCATATAATTTCACTTTTAAAACAATCATTCAAATACCCTTATATTCATGATTTTATAAAGATAAATCTCCATTCAAAAATCAAAATTTAATAATAATTCACTTATTAAATTCCAACATTAAATTTTAAATTCATTAAATTAAATTTAACTTAACACTTAAGTTTAAAATTTTCAAATATAACTTAATTTCATTTTTATTTACTTAACTTTAAATTCACTTTTAAGCCAAATTCACAAATTTCCAATTTTAGTTATATTTCAAAATTTCAACTTAAATATTCATTCATTTCACATTTAACTTTATTCAAAAATCATTAATATATTATAAAAAAAATTTAAATTCATTTAATTCAAAATATCATAAATTTATCATATTTTCATGTTTAATTTAAATTCCATTTATCACCAAATTATAATTTCCAAAATAACTTACATTTAAGACTTTCTAACTTTACCATTTATTTATTTCACTTATAAATTTTCGAAAAATCAATAATGCTTTACAAAAATCATTCTTAATCAAATTTAAATCAAAATATTATAATATTTACATTTCTAAAATATTTTAAATTTTTTAGAAAAACGTATTTTAACAATGGGTCTGTATTTCATTTTCTAGCCTAGGTAAAGTGATACGGGTAATATATCATTTCAACCCGTAATTTACAAAGAAAACCTGGGTTTGATCATTTCAAACCCGAAATCCCAAGTAAATGAAAATAATTAAAAAATCATTCAGGCCTATCATTTCAGCCCATAATGATTTTCTCCTATTCTAAATTCTGTTCGGGTATGTATCATTTTAGCCCATAGTGATTCTAATCTAAAGGGAACTTTTTTTTGAGAAAGACGGGTGTGTAGCGTGTCACTACACAGCCGATTATATATAAATTATAAATATGTCGACCAACATGCCTGATCGGTGCCCGTACTAGCTTATGCAGAGTTCACAAAAACCATACAACCAAGATAGAAAGGAAAGCATCCGGCAACAAGCAGTACAAACATATATACAAGAAAGACAAAGCAACTAGTTAAAATGAAGAAGATACACAAGAAGCATCCAGCTGTAGACGTCAATCATAGCTATGACCGAGGTGGGAACGCTGAACTGCTGCCTACCGACTCGGTAGGGAAAGAACTACCATGCGGAAGGCGGAGCCTGAAGGGGGCCGACTGGCTGCAACCTAAAAGAGTGTTGATTAAATAAGTAATACACAATGCCAAAAAAATAAATAAGTAATACGTCTACAAATGCCTTCGAAACGATATCTCGGTTTGTTAAACACAAGTGCATTGCGTTCTTTCCATAGGTACCAACAGAATAGAGCAACGAGGACATCTAGGGGCGATTCTGAGGGTTGTACTGCCGGTGATCAAAAATAACGGGCGGGTCTGGGATGTGACCGAGGAGGTGAGCGGAGGTTGCGGCCCAAATTGAGTAAGCGAAGTCACAATCCCAAAAAAGGTGAGAGATATCTTCTACGTGATCCGAACAGAAGACACAAGATGGATCGACCTGAAACTGAAGACGGAAGGGCCTTGATTTGGTGTTGATTCTATCATGAGCAAGACACCAATGAAAGAAGGCGATGCGTGGCGGAATGGGACATTTCCAGAGTCTGGGGAAGGAAAAGAAGCGGTCAGGGTTAAGGAGATAGGAATAGCATGAAGCAACGGTGAAGCCCTTGTCTGGCGCAGGTGCCTAGATAATTCAGTCCGGCAGGGAGGTGAGGTGAAGAGAAAGAAGCAGGTTAGAAGTGGAGATGAGGCTGGAAAAAGCGTCGGATTTAATGAGGGATGGGGGACAGAGGAAGTCAGGACCAAAACGGACACAGTCACTGACCGAGATCAAGGGGGAACGAGAGAGGGAGAAGTGATGGTACAGAGATTTGGCAAGGGGAACCTGATTATGCCAAGTATCTAACCAAAAAACACAATTTTTGCCATCTTCGAGAGCAACATGAAAAAGAGGTTTGACTCGAGGAAGGGATAGAAGCACACCATCCCAGAACAGAGAGGGCCTGGTACGCGGAGGTAGGTGGAGAACAAGGTGGCTGTTGTAATGGTAATGAAGCGAAAGAATCCATTCCTTCCAAATAAAGTTGCCGGGGGTGAGAATTCTCCAGATCCACTTGGAGAGAAGCGCAGTATTAAACGAATTGAGATTGATGATACCAAGACCACCCTGATTTTGATTCAAACATGCAGTGTACCAGCTGACTAATCTTTTGGAACCGTCGCCATTCCAGAGGAAAGAACTTCTGATTTTATCAATTCGATTGATGACCCAGGATTGGAGTTTATGGAAGGACATCCAATAAGACGGAATCGCCGATAGAACGGATTTGACCAAGACAAGACGACTTGCCGCTGAGAGGGAATGCGCCTTCCAACTCAGGAGTCTAGATTCAATCCTGGATATTAGAGGGGACCAATCGGATCTATGAAGCTTG
Organism: Allium cepa; assembly: GCA_030765085.1. NCBI lineage: Eukaryota > Viridiplantae > Streptophyta > Magnoliopsida > Asparagales > Amaryllidaceae > Allium > Allium cepa. The sequence continues at coordinate 370,818,043 of CM060943.1, read as the reverse complement.
GTTGGGCGGAGAGGGATGCCGAGGTAGGAAAGAGGAAAATCAGAGAGGTTACAGTTAAGCAAAGACGAAATGAAGGGGCCAAGATGATTTGCGTTTCCCAACATGATGACTGAGCTCTTGTTAAAGTTAATGGAGAGGCCGGAAATGAGCTCGAAGGAGTAGAGGGCCACTTTCAAATGGTGCAAATGCTCAATCTGGGGAGATGCAAATAGTAATGTGTCGTCAGCGAACTGCAGATTGGAAACAGATAGGGAGGAATTTGGGAGTTTAATGCCAGAGAATAGGAAGTTAGATGAGGCCAATTTGATCATTCTGTTGAACACGTCTGCAACCAAGACGAAAAGAAGGGGAGAGAGGGGATCACCCTGTCGTAGCCCACGTGCAGACTTGATGTGACCTCCTGAAGCACCATTGATCGATATTGACGCGAGGCTGGAATAAAGAATATACCTAATCCAATTGCACCATTTGGGGGGAAAGCCTTTATGCTTCATGAGGTCAAGAATAAAGTTCCAATTCACCGAGTCAAAAGCTTTGGAAAATCGAGCTTTAGTAATACTCCTGGGGTTGATGTCTGGTGGCAGAAAGAAATGATTTCTTGAGTTGATGCTACACAGTCCATGATATTTTTGCCAAGTATAAAAGTAGACTGCTTGACCTCGACCAGAGGGGCAATAACAGCTTGAAGACCGTTGGCAAGGACTTTAGTAATGATTTTGAAGGTTGTGTTTAGAAGGCTGATGGGACGGAAAGAGGAGAGGGAGTTGGCACCAGGAGATTTGGGGAGGAGGATAATACTAGCATAGTTTAATCTAGAAATGGATGAGGGATCAGATTGGAATTCCATGCATAATTCAAGTATATCTGATTTAACAGTATCCCAGAAATGCTTGAAGAAGAGTGGGCCAAAACCATCTGGGCCAGGTGCTTTATCATCGGACATGCCTTTTAAAGCGGCCCAAATTTCCTCTTCATAAAATGGATGATCAATGGGGATGTGGGGGGAGGATGGGTAAAGAATAGACCAATTGATAGCAGGGAGGGGAGGGGATGGCTTGCCAAGGATGCCTCCGAAGTGATCAGTGAACAAACGGAGGTGGTCAGAGAGGTCGGTATAAATGGTGTTATTGTGGACAATCTCAGGAATTAAGATGGATCTGCGATGGCCACTGGCAAGACAGTGGAAGTAAGAAGTGTTCTTGTCCCCCTCATTCAACCACTTGGCTTTAGAGCGCTGCTTCCAGCCGATCTCCTTCTGTTTTACAAGCCTGTCTAGATCTGAATCCAGAGTAGTCAAACGAGACCGCTCAGAATCAGAAAGTGGTCGTGATTCCTCGAGGATATTAAGATCTAAAATATCGTCCTGAGTTGCTGAGATACGCGAGCGGAGGGACCCCCAAACGGATTTGGCCCATGGTCTGATGATTTTCCTAAGTGACCGAAGCTTGAAAACAATTCTGGCAGATGCCGATTGAAAATGTGAAGGTTGGGCCCAGATATGCTTGATGAAATTGTCAAAGGAAGGCTCCAGGAGCCATAGACGCTCGAATTTAAAAGAACGTTTGATATCGGGACGGGAACCAGTGTCCAAAACGATGGGACAATGGTCCGAGATGGCTGAGGCAAGTCCAGAGACCGAGGAAAGGGGGTGAAGGTCATCCCAAGCTCGATTGAAGAGGAATCTGTCCAATTTTGCTAAGGTAGGGTTAGCTCTACGACTAGACCAGGTGAAAAGGCGATTATTGATGGGCAGGTCAATAAGGGAGCAATCATCAACAAAGGAGTTAAAAGAGTCAGAGTCAAGAGAGTTCAGACCAGAGTTACGTTCGTCAGGGAATCAGGTGGTGTTAAAATCCCCTCCAACAATCCAAGGACCATTGAGATAAGAGGCGCAGGAGAAACAGTTGGCCCAAAGATCGTTTCTTTCAAGAATATTTTGGGGACCATAAATGTTTATAAAGAAATAGATAATACCCGATTGAATATGGCGGAGTGTAACATGTAAAGCAGAAGGGTGGGCAGAAGTATGACAATGGGACCAAACAACTTCGTTCTAAGCGGTGATAATACCCCCTCTAGACCCATCATCATTAATGTGGGCCCAACCCATTAGGGTAGGCCCCCCATATGTCGAATTAAGGATTGTGATGGATCAATCAACTTAGATTCTTGTAGAAAAAGGATGTCTACATTGTGAGGGGATAAAGTGAGACTGACAGCATGTCTCTTTGATGGGTCCCCCAAACCCCGATCATTCCAAGAGATAAATTTCATTGGGAAAGAGATAATTGCTCAGATTTTAGGGCCTGCATGGCTGTGTAATGGTTATCGCACAAACTCACACCCATGCAACGTGCCATTTTTTATTTAGACTTTTATTGGCTGAAGAAAAAACAGCAGTTTTATAGAAGCTACCAGGGAGAGAGGATGCTCTATTGATTCTGAAACTTCGACGAACAGTTGCTGGTGTGAACAGGGAAGGCCTGAGGCATTGCTGCTGCGGAGGTGGAGAGGTTGCCCGGACGATAGCGAGGGAGGTTGATCATTTGGCTGAGGTTGAAGACAGACTAGAGGTGGAGAGGAAAAGTCAATGCCGACTAGGGGATCATCATACTGATCTTCAGGCCAAGCATCCCAACACGGAGGGCCAGCCCTCCCCCCCTCAAGAGGAGTGCCTTGAATATGGGCTTCCAAAGGAAATGGAGGGGAAATATCTGGGTCAAAGAGCATTGCATCGAATCTCGCATTATTCAAATCATCCGAGGGGATTGGTTCATCTGAACACCAGAAGTCTTTGTCATAGTCAACACCCAAGAACATTGTTTCCGGCCTACGTGTGGGATGAGCGTGTTCCCATTTTTCCACTGTAAGGAGATGATCTTCATTGTTCAAGTGCGCAACAAAGGAAATGGGTGTACTCACACCCCTGAAAAATTGCATTTTGACGTACAAGAGCCGATGGTCGAAATTTTCCCAAGCACAGTCATCGAACGCTATGAAACGGCCCAAGGTGCTTAGAGCATTACCGACTGCTTGCGAGTTGTTCCTGAGAAATTCCGGGAAACCTTGCACACGAGCCCAAACTGCCGGATCGAGGTCAACAGACTGATGCTCAAGTTCGGACCACTGCTGCAAAAAGACAGAGCCTCTAGGCTTCGATAACGTCCTCCTCTGAAGAGCCTGGTCTAGGATAGAGATGGAGGGACAGCAAACGATGAAACTATTTTCAGAAAGAATCTAGATTGGCCAGTCACGGTTGTTAAAGTTTGTCGAGAGGACAAGATGAAGGGATTCGATGGACCAAAAACCATCGATAATAGTTGCAATAAGGTAATGAGAAGAGTTTGCCATGGAAAAAATTTGAGGAGAAGAAAATTCGTAATGAGGGGAAACAGTTTAGAGTGAGAAGAAGGAGAGGATCGAGGCGACTGTTGAAATGATGCCTTCTGAGTGGTGCCTCGTTTCATGGGAAGGAATGATGAGGGTGGGGACCTATCCACGTGTGACTAATTGTTTTTGGATTTATTAATAGTGAGAGGTGCGGAAACGTTTTTTTGAGCTGAAAGGTAATAATTTGATTTCTCGGGACAGTGCGCGTGGGCATGCCCAAAAAATCCACACAGAAAGCAAATCTTGGGATCCCTACAGTTTTTTGTCACATGTCCCAGGCCAGCACACCTGAGACAGCGACCTTTGGACTTCAGGAAGTCAATGGTAGAACGAGCATTTGCAAAGTCAGGCAGAATGCGATGACGATGTTGGAAACGAGGGGGGTCAGGAAGGATAGGGGAAGAGGAATTCAGCACCTGAGCATAGGATTTCTTGGTGACAGAAGGAACAGCTGTGGGGGTCTTGGTGGTAGCAGAATCACTAAAGCCATTGGACTTTGTATGGGTGAGGGGGGCAGAGGCTGGGAAAAAGAAGAGGCCAGGGAGAAGGTCGTAGATTTATAGATGCTAGGGACAAAAGCAATGGGCGGTGGAGGAGGAGCTGACTTGGGAACGGGCTGATGGGGGCGACATGAGGACGAGATGGAAGGATGGTTGAGGACGCCATTATTAAGTTAGAGGACTTAAACTGTTGTTTAGAAAATATATTTATAAATATTTTTCTAAATGTGGAAATCTAAAGGGAACTTGCAGTGTGATAAACTGATAAAAATAACAGAACAGCATAATATAACAGTAACAGATGTTATAACAGGTGTTTAAGCAAATGTGAACATCATATAATCATAATATAGCAGGTGTAATATGATAATGCATTTTACAAATTCAAAAGGGGTCAATTTACTAGTTATATATGTACATATTGTCTGGTGAGAATAACTCACTTGTTCAGAGCTGGAGAATGCTACCAAAGCAAACAATACAGACACTACGAAGGCACGACAATACAAAAATGACTTGAGAGTGGAGAGCCAAAGCTGTATGCCTTGATAATATATACACAAAACAATACAATAATACATAAGTTACAACATAAATTTATCGTCAAATAACATAAGAAATCTACACTCAAAACAACAACAAATTACTTGCACTTGCTCTCTACCTCATGTACTTCAGTTATGCAGGTGTTTAGCTCGGCCTAGGATGCTATAGGTGTAGTTTGGGTGTGCAAGTGGTCGGCCAACATTTTTTTTGCAAGGTGGTGAAGTCTAGGTGCATAAACTAGGTGTTCAAGGCTAAATAATGCAACATAACACCGCATCTTTGGCACAAATAGTTTTGGCCAGAGGTTCTAAGGTCAAGGCCTGATGTCCAGATGGTGGTGAGTGATGTGGTAGAGGGTGGTGGTCAGGTCTGAGCTGGTGGTGGTGGAGGAAGTGGCAGCTAAAGGTTGGTTGAAGTGGTGGTGCAAAAATATAGGCTAGGCTCGGAATTTAGGTGATGTTTTGCTCATTTTCTAGGTGGATCTTGCCATCATGGGCACATGGCCAAGGATGGGGATGGGCTGGAGGAAGTGTTGACTAGAGGGGATGTTGGTGGGGGCGGCCTAGGGGTTGGAGGAGGGCAGGCCGATCATATAGAGATGAAGAAGGCAAGTGCAAATCCATTAGAAAAAATAAATAAAATGATAAGAAAAGTGGAAAGAAAAGAGACATTACCAAAGCTTTCATCTTCAGATCTGAAAGTGACGTGAAAATTGAAGTGAGAAAGTGTTTTCTCGAGTGAATTCCATAAAAACTCACGGCTAGGCTTGAGAAGGAACGGCCAAAAAAATGTGTAAGTTAAGAAAATGAAAAGGCGGAAGATAAAAGGACTTTGGAATATAAAAAGTTTAAGACCTTTCAAATTTCCACTAATTTATTTATATAAGTTTATATTACTGAAAATAATAATAATTTCAGTCACAAATTCGAAAATATAGCAAAATATAAAATATATATAAATATTTATTAATTATATAAGGTAAAAATAAGAAAATAGCACAAAATTGCAAACTAGACTAGAAAAATGGAAAATAAACAGAATGAACTTTGGAAAATTTATATGGACTTGTAACAATTTTTATAAAAAAGATAATAACATAAAATTAAAATGAATTCACAAAAAAATATAAATTTTAATTAAACATAATTTAAATGAAGAAAATAGCAGAAAAAATAGAAAACAGCCTTTAAAAATAGGAAATAAATACAGTAAATTTTGGAAAAGTTTTATTATCACTTCAAAAATATTAAAATACAAAAATATACATAAAATAAAATAATGACAAATTTTAAAATAAAATATGAACAAGAAAATATAATTTATATAATTTAAAATAGACAAAATTGCTAAATAAAACAAATTGCACTCAATATTGAAATATACATAACTTTCATAATTTAAATCTGTTTTCAACGAAACGAAAAGCAGTATTCAAGTTATTAAATCTATTTTCATAATAAAAGATAAAATTTAATAATTTAAATATTTGAAATTTAAAAAGTCAAAGTTTGACAATAAATCCACTTTTCAGTAAAATATTCAATTTATACCAGTTGGAATTATAATTCACATAATAATCAAAGTTTATATTTAAAAATGAAATGTTTGAAATGAAACAAGTTTAAAATAATTTCAAAATGAAATAAAGTCAAAATTAAAATATATATAAAAATCTAGGGTTGTTACACTAGCCTATACCGAAACTAGGTTTAAAACCCTAAACCACTGCTGCGACGCCACCTCGGTAGTTTATAATTTTTCGATCATTTTTCCAATGACCCCTGCCTGCAACCATCCTCTGGCTTCAAGCCCAAGGCACCTTAACCCTGCGTTCGCCAATATTCATTCAAATTGTGATTCATGTTCATGCATGTATTTCTCGCCCAATATCCAATTAAAAATCTTGATTCAAATTTTAAAAATCAACGTTTTCAAAAACGTTTTAGGTTGCATAATTAAATCAAAAAAAATAAGGGAATCAAATTTTCATCAGAAATTGATTTTGCTATGTTTCTTGTTTTAGATTATATCCATTTGTTATATATATTTAAAAATAACTTTAGGACCTAGATCTTGATCAAACAAACGTATTTTGTTTGGATCCTAAAGCTTAAAGAAGATTGGACAGAGAGGATTTTGAATTTGAATCGGGTTTAAAACCTGTAAACCTATACAGAGCATCAACATGCATATACATACAAGCATGCACAGACATATACACACATTTATATATAGATATGCAATACATTTTTATCACTTCACTTCACGTACATCAAGTTAATAAACAAATTCAGGGTTTAAAATAGTGGTTTGCTCACCTATCAGTGAAGAAAAGAGAATTAGTTTGATCTGAAACCTGGAATTTGATCTTTTAATTCCATTTGAATCTGAGGCTTTGTTTTAGTTGGAACTCAAAACTTGATTGATGTCAGGTTGCAATTTGGATCTGCATGCTTGTTGTTTTGAATTTTAACTGAAATTTGAACTGAAGATGCTTCAGGTTTTAAGATCTGAGTCTGATTTTCATTGTTGCCTTTGCTTTGCTCAGTTATACTTTGAATTTGATTTGAGTTTGTAGTTGTTTGTTTGCATCAGATTTAAGAGGATCTGAAACTTGCTTTTGTTTTTGTTCCTGTTATCTGGTTTTATTTTCTTGTTTCCAGGTTTTGAAAATGAGAAGAAAATGAAATCTGGTTTTGTTTCTTCTTGCATATATTTTCCTATTACTTAAATTTAAAAGAGATTAATTGCCACTTGTTTATCTCATAGCATAGGAAGCTTACAAATGTTTTAAACATGTTTTTATAACTTTACAAATGTCATAATAATGTATAAAGTCCTTTAGTTCAATTTATTTTAAAATTTGGTTTTTAAACCCTTTACATGATTATAAATTTCATAGGTATTATGTTTGCAAATATTTTTATATATTTATATACAAACTTTATTTATTCAAGTATAAAAGTGAAGGGTTTTTAGCTTTTTTTATTAAACTTATTTAAACTTTTAAACGTAAGTTAAAATACCTTATTATATATACAAACCATTTTTATTTTCAAAAGACATGTATATATGTATATCTTAAACTTTTATACATTCTTGTTTTATATTTGTATTCATATATTTTATTAATTATTTATATTTATCAATTTAAAGAAAATTATATTAAATTTAAATCATAACTTCCAAAATATATTTTACATATATATATATATATATACATACATATATATATATACACACACATATGTTATTAGAAAACAAACTTTTACTAAATTAAAATATAGAGTTTTAAATCCATTTTTTTAATATATTTATTAAAGAATTTCAAATTCATATTTTTAAATTATAATTTATTTATATAAACACAAAACAAACACATACCTTTATTAAATTTGGAAAATTCAAATTAATTCACAATTTAATCCAAAAATTTATTTTAATTACCAATTTAAATTTGAATCAAAAATCGGGATCGTTATAAGTTCTCATAATTGTGGGAGCTTGGTCAATATTTTGATCAAGAAAACTCTGTTCATATATGGATAGATGTGCAGGATCTAAAGCCATGTAAATCCTGCATCCGGAGATCCACCGAAGAGGCTACACAGGCGATTGGATGAGTTGGCCTGTTAGTGGAGTTTGGTGATGGTGACTGTAAGAGGGTGTGGGTGTAAACCTTCATTGTGATAAAAACATATACAACTTACTACAATTTCTTAGGTCGACAGCCCTTGCCAGTTTTGGAGTGGCCCTAGGCCCGTGGTGCTTAATACTGAAGTTCCTAACTAAGAATGGAATAGGATCCATTTAATGAGATTATAGTACAGGATATGATGCTACATCGCAAAGATGAGAGAGATGAAGCAATGTGAAAAGGAAAAGATTGGAGATGACTCTCTATATCAAATCAGTTGACGCACAGCAACCACCCGTAAGCCTTGGCTCGACCAGCATAGTAAATTTTATGGATCTTTGGATCTGAGGAAAGAGCCAAATGACATCAGGATAGCCCCAACCGAGATGACGATCAACATCTTGATTGATGAGGATAGCCCCTCTCGAGTCCTAAAGGTCAGATTTTAGCTTAGCATGAAGATGAAGAAGGACTTCTCTAGGCAAATCTGGATGTGTTCTCCTGGATATATTCTGATATGTGTGGAATATCACCAGAGATAACATGCTATATATTGAATGTGAACCCATAATGCCCTTTAGTGCAATAAAAGAGGCACAATTTAGGTCCGGAGCGATCCATAGTGTTGAAATAAGATAAGGATAAGCTGAAGGCTAGCAGCTTCATCTGCGATGTTATATACCCTGAACCGGTATAAATTCCAGTGTTGGTCAAGAAGTTTAACAAAAATCGAGGGAGATGCATCGACAATTCTGACTTGAATAAGGCATGCCTAACTACCGAACATGAACTATCATCCTTCATGGATGCATATTCCAATTACAATCATATACTAAAGCACATTCCAGATAAAGAGCACGCCGGTTTCATCACTAATTTGGGATTGTATTATTACAGTTTCGCCATTCAGACCAAAAAAACATAGTTGCTACTCACCAAAGATTGGTAAATTCAATGTTCAAGGATCATATTGGGTGTACTATGGAGGTCTAGATAAATGATATGCTAGGTAAATCATAATGGTCGAGAACCATACGCGAGGCCCCTCGAAGATGCTTGATGTGCTTTAGAAGTAAGGGATGAAGTTCAATCCATTGAATTGTTCTTTGGAGTTACGTTAGGGAAAATTTTTAGGTTCCATAGTAAATTCAAGGGGCATAGAAGCTAACTTAGAATGGATTAAAGCACCGAGAGATGTTGAAGCCCTAAAGACAAGGAGGAAAATGCAGAGCTTGAATAGAAAGATCGCTATGGTGAGTCGATTCATCTCTAACGCGATGGATGAGTATGTCATTATTTGATGCCCTCAAGAAAGAGAAAGGGAAGTTTATCTGGATGAAGGAGCGACAGAAATATTTCCATACCTTACTTGATCAAAAAGGGATACCACTAGTCTTACCAAACCCGTTGGAAGGAGACGACTGATTTGTTTATTTAGCAGGATCTATTCACGCACTGAAAGCTTCCCTAGTATGTAAGTAATCCAAAATTCAAAAGCTTACATATTATACCAACAAGTAATTCATTGGAGTGGAGAAGAACTATCCAAAGTTAGAGAAGTTATCTTATTGCTTGTTGTTCACTTCAAGGAAGTTGCAACCGTACTTCTAGGCTCATCCGATAAATATGTGGACTTATCAACATTTGAGACAAGTGTTGCACTAACCCAAGACTTTGGGAAGGTAACCACAGTGGGACTTCCATCCGAGCCAATATGGTATAACCTACTTGTAGGATCGATTTCACCCTAGAAGGGAAGTGAATAGGGTGATGCTATTAATTATAAAAGTTCATTGCGAAAGCTTATAAAATTATTTCAACAAAGATCACAGAATAATAGCAGCACAGATAATAGCAGAATAATAAATGCAGAAATAGAACGACACAGAATTTACCCAGCTTCGGCAAAACCCTGCCTACGTGCTACCCCAAGGTTTCTACTAGAAATTAAGTAGTCATGTGCTTACACACGTAAACTCACGACACCCGCTACTGACTAACCTAACTCTACGCTCAAAATCCTACCACAACTCAGCCACTGAGATGCGGATTCTCAAACTACGCCACGTAGTTTATTCCCTAGTCACACGACTAGTGAATACAACGGTTTAAAAGGAGAAATAAAAAATTAAAAAACAATTAAAAACAAAACAACCCTAATTTTTAAAACTACAAACCCTTATAAACTTAAAACAAAAAGGCCGGCCCCTTTTTTTCTTTTTATTTATTTGGCTCGTTCCCTTTTTGTTGAGATAATCGCAGTGCTCGTTCCTCTTTCTTCAAAAATTAGGGCTTTCGCAGATTCGATGATGCCGACTTCAAATGCTCGATTGAATTCGATTTCCTTGCTCTGTTGGTAGATCTTTCTCATGAGATGCTTTCGGCTGCTTGATTGAGTTCGTCTTTGCTTCGACTCGGGTATGTGATTTTCTCCTTTTGCTCTCTGGTTTTCAATACTTGAGCTCGATAATTTTTCCGTGCCGATGATGTAATTTATATGTGATTCGAGACACTTGAATTTTGTTCGTATACATTTACTCGAATTTGTCATTAGATTTTTCTTGGCCATTCGATTTGTTTTAATGCTATAGACACGTTCTGACTTGTTCATATCGAATAATTCCATTTACTTCATTAACACGGTTTTGATTTCAAACCGTTCGATCTTTCCTTGATCGTTATGGTAGTGACTTTCCTATTTTACTTTGGCTTTGATTTTTGACTTTTTCAATTTGTATAATTAACTTGATTTCTGACTCGGTCATCACGGCATGTTGAATTTCGTGTTAATTGGTTGACACGGTTTTTATTTTCTTTGACACTATTTTCCTTGCTCACCACGGTTTCGAATTTGCTGGTATTTAAATTTTTGTTGACTTCGGCTTTGACTTTGTGTATGCGATTCCATGACTTCGGCCATCACCATTGCTTTGATATTGAACTTTACTATGTGGACTTTGGCCATTTGTGTCAACCTGGACTTGTTCGATTTTGATAAGACACGGCTTTGACTTTGGTTGCTGTGTTGCTTCTGGCTTGATACACTTGACTTTGTTATAAAGTTGAATCTCTGTCATTTGTTGATTTCGGCCACTTAACTTGGTTGCTTCATCATGTATACACTTTGATAATCATGTTGTATTATTTGTGACATGATACTCGACTGTTGAACTTGGTGGTCTTGTGGCACTGCCTACTGTCATACTTGTTGATTTCTTTGTATTGCTGTTAGCTTTGTGTTTGTTGTATATATGAACTTGGTTCATATGTATGCTGTGCATTTGTCTTTGGTTTCGTCTTGAACTGTGCAGTATGATCCTGTCCTTCAGCATAAGGTTGAAGTTCCATGATCATCACTTCCCTTTCTTCTGCCTTTTGCTTCCAGAAGTTTGATTGATCACATTCTGCTTTATATTGCGCTTCGAGTTCAGAGTTTACCTTGTTGAGTTCTTTGATTTGTGCATCCTTGTCTTTGAGGGTTTGTGAGAACTTTGCCATAAGAGTGGATGTGATTTGCATCTGGTTTTCGTTGATCTTTTCATGTAGTTTGTATGCTTGCTGCCTGGTCATTTTTGTATGTTGTCACTGTATATCCCTTTGTGATTTTAGACCTATAGCCTTTGTGTTGACTCTGTTTTTGCTGTAGTCTGATTTTCACATGTTCACTGCCGATGTATGTGTTCATGTATGTTTGTATCGACTTGTACTTCGAGTCATGTTGAACTCTGTTTGTCTCTGTTGCAGTTGAGTTTGAGTTGCTTGTATAACTTGAACTTGATCTCGAGTTGGTGCCATTTGCTTCTGATTCATTTTTGAGGCAGTTTGCATATATGGGCTGATATGTGTTTGTGTACATATTCACTTGGTGGCATTTGGTTGCATATCCATCACTGCACTGTTTGGTTGTACTTGAATTTTATGCTCGACGGTTTTATGATGTTTTGTAGCGCACCTAAGTTGAATCCAGCATGTAGCTCGGATTTGAACATGCTCGGATTTGACCTTGTGCTGAAAGTTGTGACATTATTTTATTGCACTTGAGTTGAATCCGATAATTTGGGTTTGACCTGTGCTCACTTGTCCCTGTAAATTTATCAAGTGTATATATCGGTGTGCATGGCCTTATGGCATGTTCAGTGATACACTATGTATGTCACAAGCTGTTCGTGTATGATGAATTGAAAATTAAATGATGACGAACAACCCAAATAACTGAGGCAAATATTATTTTCAAAATCTACATTTTATTTTATACTGCAAAAATATTTCCTTTTCTATTTTACTGCGTCAATATTTATTTTTGCAGATTGCTCAGATGCTGGATTCAATTTGGAATAAAGTTGAAGATAAATACGAGTGTGAGAGATATGTAGTGAGGTCAACTATAAATGTGAAATTGTGATGTAATCAAAGTTGTACTGTAATTGAATATTGAATATATAGTGAGAGCTTGAACTTTGTACTATTCAAAAATTGTAATAAATATTTGTTTGAATAAAATTTCTGTTTGCATTCAAATTCTATGTTATTTATTTTTATTCAGCCAAAAAATAAAATAGTACATTAACAAATACATTTACATGAATATACATATGTTTATTATCATTAAACAAAAGTCATATAATCGCATATTCAACAATCTCCCCCTTTTGATGATAACAAACATATATTTAAGATTTTGAATATGTTAAATGTATTTGATCATTGGTATACTCTAATTGCTCCCCCTATTTAAATGCTCCCTCTCTACACAAAGCTCCCCCTTCACATGTGCATGCAATTAAAGATATGCAAATGAGCCTAGATGCAAATAGAAAATATTTGACCTTTGCTTGATTTTATTTAACAAAATCTTAACTTTTCTCTCCCCCTTTTGCTATCAGCAAAAGAGTAATAGTGTAAGAGAAAGTAGAGATAAAGTGATCGATATTAATCCAACATTAAAACCCAATCGAATATAAATATTAAATTTCAACAAAAAATCAAACAAAAATCATAAATACTTTGTTAGGCGCATATTCCACTTTTAGAGTGATGGGAATGATGTCATCATATAAAACCATACAGTTGTGTCTATTTGTGGTATTATTTATATCAGGAATTTGAATATCTAACCAACCATGCATAACCGTTAGGACTTTTAAATGGGATTAGTAGTATTCCAATTTTATTTTTAATAACTGAATTCAAGTATCTTCTAACCACGCATAATCGTGAGGACTTTTAAATGGGATTAGATTCAACTTGTTTATTTTAAAAATCAATTTTGACATGCGTTCTATACATGCATAACCGTGAGGACTTTTAAATGAGCATGGAAGCACATAACAAATTCCAAGTAATTCACCCATGCATAACCATAAGGACTTTTAAATGAGAGTGAATACTTTGGATTTTATTTTATTTTATTATTATTTTATCTACTATATAAATTTTTAATTATTTTATTAAAAAATGTAAAATGAAAAACGAATGATTCCTATTTAAAGTACCACATATTGACAAACTATATAGAATTTTGATGAGTGATGGTCGTTAGAAATATGATAGAAATAGAGATGGTCATGGAATTTTTACCAACAAAAAGTTTAATAACTCTTGTTTAAATTTTTAAAGAAATTTATTATTATACCGTCTCGAGTTATACTGTATGATTAATATTAACACTCATCGCTTTTTCAATCACTATTCATCTTTTTGATAATCATTAGGGAGTCAGATTAGTCAATGTAATTATTTAAAATCAATTTCAAAAATAATTATAAAATCAATTTTTCTAAAAATGACCAATCTGAAAACAAGGTCAAAAATGATTTTCTAGAAGGGGTTTTATAAGAAAATTTTCTGCTATTTGAAAATTATTTGAAATGAAAAATATGCAGATATTTTCTTTGAAAAAAACGATGCAATTACTAAATGTCTCAACAAAAATCACGTTCCTCTAGTAATTTTCCTATCAACTAGATTACCAGTGTAATCTGCATCTGAATTTCTCTTTCACTCAAAATTATCACTAATTGAATTTGATAGACCATGAAATGTGCACCAAAAAATTTCAAACTCAATTTTAACAGCAATTTAAATGACATTTTCTTGAATTTGAATTGAAGACGTGTAAACAATCAAAAACCGTGAATACAGAGTTAGCCGTAAAATAACCAAATGTATTATCATCCAATAAAACACTATTTTTAATCCAAACTAATATATATGAAGTAATTCAAAGAATCTAGAGATTTATATAGTGTTTTTGGCATAAGAATATAATTGGCCAACAATTTTGAATAAGTCAGAATCAAAATCATCATTTTTTTTCATCATCTCATTATTGGTTGATTTTACTTAGATTATGGTGCAGATTATCACATTTAATATATGGTTCAAATAAATATACCATTACCTGTATTACCTTTACGATATTTTTCGTTGTTGTCCATTATGATTTTGTCACCTTTATACTAGGCTAAGGAACTTTGCTTTGTCGCTCATTGTGTCCTTGGAATAGCCAGAATCCAAGTAGCACTATTGTTGTTCCTTAGCCTGCCACAACACCTACACGGGAAAAGATTTTTGTGACCTATTTGTTTTTGTAGGTCCATGGTTGTTAGTGGCATAATATTTAGAAAAATAATTTTTTGGAGACCCAAAATTATTTATAATTGTTCTCTTCGGCACCCAGATTTGTTTAACTTTGAGAGATTTTATATTTGTGCCTTTTGGAACTCAAATTAGTATAGTTTTCACGTGTTTGGGTCTATACCAACAATTGTTTTGGTTGTGTCCAAATTTTCTACAAATTGTGCACATTGAATTGACTTGATTAATTTTATTTCTAACATTTTCAGATTGATTATATCCAAGTCCTTGTCTAACTGTATTAACAGTTTGTTTCCTTAAGAGCATATTCAACGATTTTTCACTTTTGGAAAATTTATCTAAAGTCGTTGACAGTTGTTGGACTTGTGTTTTGAGAGATTCATTTTCATTTAACAATTGTGTGCACCTTTTAATAGAATTTTCTCTTCTTGTATTTTCACTTTCTTTCCAAATCAGAGTTTCATTTTCAAGCGTTATAATTATGTTTTCTGATTTTTTAATCTCTTCTTTGAATGTTGGACACTTATCACACTTAGGGCACTTGTTTTGATAGTTTTTAACTAATTGTTCAAGCTGTTCATTTGATTCTATCAAAATATCTTTTTGTGACTCAAGTTTAGCGCATTTTTCCCTAAGTCTTTCAAAACAGCCATTTACCTCATGGAAATATATAAGTAATTCTGAGTGAGTAAGTTTTGATACCTTGTTTGGCTCATCATCATCGCTATCAGTTATATCACTTCGAAGGCACAAATCAGCTTTCTCACTTTCACTGCTATTGCTTTTATTCCACGTGGCTGCAAAACTTTTCCTTTTTGACTTATTTTCTTGGCCCGTGTTGAAGTGGAGGACAATTGGGCTTGATGTGTCTGGGTTGGTTGCACTTATGACAGATGATCCCATGTTCTTCTTAATTGTCTAGTGCTTTGATTATTCTGCTTATCAATTGTTTATTTGGAACTGGATTTCCGTATTTGTGGTTCCACTTTTTGAATCTCTTTATTAGTAGCGCCAACTCAGCTGCTCCATCATCATCATCCTCATCACAACTGCCTTTCTCAAATCCTGTTAAGCACATTTCTTTAACTGAGTTGGTTGTGGAGGATTTCTCATTGCTGTTGACTTTTGCACCATATATTGCATTGAAAGTATTCCGGATTTCCTGTGCATTTTCACAATGAGAGATGAAATTAAAATTATCTTGATTAATATGAGAATATAATATATGCATAGCCAGAGCATTAATCGAGATAATTTTCTTATCTATTATATCACACCCATTTTAAATCAATATCCCAACATTTAACATTAACAAATTTTAAATAAAATTCCATTTTCAATTTCCAATTCAAAAAATCTGTTGCATAAAAAATAAAAGGAATAATATTGGAATGACCCTCAACAAAAGTATTATTAAAAGAAGCCATTTTAAAAATTCAAATTTTTAAAACAAAAATTGGTTTTTGAAAAAATTAAATTTTTAAAACAAAAATGGCTTTTGTTCCTGGCTCTAATACCACTTGTAGGATCGATTTCACCCTAGAGGGGGGTGAATAGGGTGATGCTATTAATTATAAAAGTTAATTGTGGAAGCTTATAAAATTATTTCAACACAGATCACAGAATAATAGCAGCACGGATAATAATAGAATAATAAATGCAGAAATAGAACGAAACAGAATTTATCCAGCTTCGGCAAAACCCTGCCTACGTGCTGCCCCTAAGGTTTCTACTAGAAATTAAGTAGTCACACGCTTACACACGTAAACTCGCGACACCCGCTACTGACTAACCTAACTCTACGCTCAAAACCTTGCCACAACTCAGCCACTAAGTTGCGAATTCTCAAACTACGCCACGTAGTTTGTCCCCTAATCACACGACTAGTGATTACAACGGTTAAAAAGAGAAAAACAAATTTAAAAACAATTAAAAATAAAACAACCCTAATTTTTAAAACTAAAAACCTTATAAACTTAAAACAAAAAGGCCGGCCCCTTTTTTTTCTTTTTATATTATTTGGCCCGTTCCCTTTTTGTTGAGATAATGGCAGCGCTCGTTCCTCTATCTTCAAAAAATTAGGGCTTTCGTAGATTCGATGATGCCGACTTCAAATGCTCGATTGAATTCGATTTCCTTGCTCTATTGGTTGATCGTCTCTTAAGATGCTTTCGGCGGCTTGATTGAGTTCGTCTTTGCTTCGACTCGGGTATGTGATTTTTGCCTTTTGCTCTCTGGTTTTCAATACTTGAACTCGATAATTTTTCCGTGCCAATGATGTTATTTATATATGATTCGAGACTCTTGAATTTTGTCCGTATACATTTACTCGAATTCGTCACTTGATTTTTCTTGGCCATTCGATTTTGTTTTAATGCTATAGATACGTTCTGACTTTTTCATATCGAATAATTCCATTTATTCATTAACACGGTTTTGATTTCAAACCGTTCGATCTTTCCTTGATCCATACGGTAGTGACTTTCCTATTTTACTTTGGCTTTGATTTTGAATTTTTCAATTTGTATAATTAACTTGATTTCTGACTTGGTCATCACGACACTGTTGAATTTAGTGTTACTTGGTTGACATGGTTTTGATTTTCTTTGACACTGTTTTCCTTGCTCACCACGGTTTCGAATTTGCTGGTACTTAAATTTATGTTGACTTCGGCTTTGACTTTGTGTATGTGATTTCATGACTTCGGCCATCACCATTGCTTTGATATTGAACTGTACTATGTGGACTTTGGCCATTTGTGTCAACCTGGACTTGTTCGATTTTGGTAAAACACGGCTTTGACTTTGGTTGCTGTGTTGCTTCTGGCTTGATACACTTGACTTTGTTATAAAGTTGAATCTCTATCATTTGTTGATTTCGGCCACTTAACTTGGTTGCTCCATCATGTATACACTTTGATAATCATGTTGTATTATTTGTGACATGATACTCGACTGTTGAACTTGGTGGTCTTGTGGCACTGCCTACTGTCATACTTGTTGATTTCTTTGTATTGTTGTTAGCTTTGTGTTTGCTGTATATATGAACTTGGTTCATATGTATGTTGTGCATTTGTCTTTGGTTTCATCTTGAACTGTGCAGTATGATCCTGCCCTTCATCATAAGGTTGAAGTTCCATGATCATCACTTCACTTTCTTCTGCCTTTTGCTTCTAGAAGTTTGATTGATCACATTCTGCTTTGTATTGCGCTTCGAGCTCAGAGTTTACCTTGTTGAGTTCTTTGATTTGTGCATCCTTGTCTTTGAGGGTTTGTGAGAACTTTGCCATAAGAGTGGATGTGATTTGCATCTGGTTTTCATTGATCTTTTCATGTAGTTTGTATGCTTGCTGCCTGGTCATTTTTGTATGTTGTCACTGTATATCCCTTTGTGATTTCAGACCTGTAGCCTTTGTGTTGACTCTGTTTTTGCTGTAGTCTGATTTTCATATGTTCACTGCCTATGTATGTGTTCATGTATGTTTGTATCGACTTGTACTTCGAGTCATGTTGAACTCTATTTGTCTCTGTTGTAGTTGAGTTTGAGTTGCTTGTATAACTTGAACTTGATCTCGAGTTGGTGCCATTTGCTTCTAATTCATTTTTGAGGCAGTTTGCTTATATGGGCTGATATGTGTTTGTGTACATATTCACTTGGTGGCATTTTGTTGCATATCCATCACTGCACTGTTTGGCTGTACTTGAATTTTATGCTCGACAGTTTTATGATGTTTTGTAGCGCACCTGAGTTGATCCAGCATGTAGCTCGGATTTGACCTTGTGCTGAAAGTTGTGGTATTACTTTATTGCACTTGAGTTGAATCCGATAATTTGGGTTTGACCTGTGCTCACTTGTCCTTGTAAATTTATCAAGTGTATATATCGGTGTGCACGGCCTTGTGGCATATACAGTGATGCACTATGTATGTCACAAGTTGTTCGTGTATGATGAATTGAAAATTAAATGATGACGAACAACCCAAATAACTGAGGCAAATATTATTTTCAAAATCTATACTTTATTTTATATAGAAAAAAAATTTCCTTTTCTATTTTACTGCGTCAACATTTATTTTTGCATATTGCTCAGATGCTGGATTCAATTTGGAATAAAGTTGAAGATAAATACGAGTGTGAGTGATATGTAGTGAGGTCAACTGTAAATGTGAAATTGTGATGTAATCAAAGTTGTACTGTAATTGAATATTGAATATATAGTGAGAGCTTGAACTTTTTACTATTCAAAAATTGTAATAAATATTTGTTTGAATAAAATTTCTGTTTGAATTCAAATTCTATGTTATTTATTTTTATTCAGCAAATATTTATTTAATTTGTAAAATAAAATAGTACATTAACAATTACATTTACACGAATATATATATATATATATATGTTTGTTATCATCAAACAAAAATCATATAATCGCATATTCAACATTACTATCTTAAGAGGGCAATATAAGGATAGGCATTAGTTACTTTTAGTGCCGAATTCACTAAACGGGATGGAGAAGCAAATGAAGATTTTGTTCGACTAGCTCGGTGGAAACTATACATAGATAGAGCATCCAATGAATGTAATTCTAGTGCAGAAGCGATATTAATAATCCTAGAGTAATGGACAATCTGTTATGCCTTGAAGCTTGAGTTTCCCGCAACAAACAATGATGCAAAATACGGAGCACTGATCGTGAGGCTTAAGATAAAGAAAGAGTTGGGATTCAAAATATTGCATATATAAAATGACTCTCGATTGGTGGTCTGTCAAGTGAAAAAGGAATATCAATCTAGGAGGGCGAGACTTACCTCCTACTTGATGGAAGTTCTTCAACTGCTGAATGCGATCAAATATTATATGATAACGTAAGTTCTCAGGGAGGAGAACATAAAGGCTGATCGCTGGCCAAGCTGGTCAGCTCTAGGGATGCACAGCTTAAGGGATCAGTCCTAATGGGGGTTTTGTCAGCTTCGTGTATCGATAGATGGATGTCAATTAGATCTTAGAGGCTGAGGTGGAAAAGGAGTCATGGATGACTTTGAATAAGGAATATTTATTGAAGGGTACTCTCTCAAGTGGAAGAAATGATCGAAAGAAAGTCCTGCGTAATGGACATGATTTATGTTTGCACAAAAAATGGGCAAACACCTCCAAGTCGTATAATTTAGTCGATTTTATGTTGTTCTTAGCGATTTGGGTGATTTATGCAAATATGCAAAAAGCAGGGACTAAACTGTAAAAGACACACAGATTTATAGTGGTTCGGCCAGAATGTGCCTACGTCCACTTTATATGTTATTCTCGTTTACTGTTCAGATTACAAGTACAAAGCTTTGATTACAAGTATATGAAAGTTGTTTGAAAGTTCTATCCATGCTTGAGCTCTCAAACTTGTATGTCATTGTTGCACCCCTACCCCTCTATTTATAGAATGAGGCTGGGGGTAGTGGCCTTGGATGTATATAGCTGCTGGTGGGCCTGGGCTGATGTAATCTGGCCTGGCAATGTTGGTTCGCCAAAGCCTTGGTCCGGAGATGGTTGAAGTGGCTTTCGGTCCGGTAGTGGTTGATTCGGTAGTGGTTGATCGGGTGGAGAGTGGTGAGTGAGAATTGGTTCGGTAGTGGTTGATTCGGTAGTAGTTGATTCGGTGGAGCATTGGTCCGGTGGTAGGTGAGTTGGTGTTTGGTCCGGTGGTAGGTGAGTTGGTGTTTGGTTCGGTGGTAGGTGAGTTGGTGTTTGGTCCGGAGATGAATGGGTTCGGTGAGGCCTTGGATCGGTGGTGAGAATTCGCCCAACATTTGCCCCCCAAAGTGGGGCATATGCCTGCATATGTCACGCTTTGTTTTAGGCCATTCAACTTGGACAATCTCATTCGGTCCCAAGCGCCGAACCAGTTGGTCTGGTCGTCTGTGTTGGTCTATAAGTAGGGGCTTCGTGCCTCTGTTATTCCGTACTAGCCGAACCAAACTCTTGTCTTTGGCGAATCAAACGTATCACCAGACCTCAACTGTCGGACTAGGTGAGGCCCTCTTCTGCCGAATGAGCTTTCGCTTTGACTTACCGAATGAACTCGAGGATTCCGAGTGCCGAATGAATCTTTAACCTTGACTTACCGAATGAGCTCGGGGATTACGAGTGCCGAATGAATCTTTAGCTTTGACTTACCAAATGAGCTCGGGGATTCCGAGTGCCGAATGAATCTTTAGCTTTGACTTACCGAATGAATTTGGGAAGTACGAGTGCCGAATGGACTTTAGTCTCGAATTACCGATCGAGCTTTTATGTTTTGAATTATGAACGATATTCCAGGCCGTATGTGCTTGCTTGTTTATGTCTCCGCACTCCTTGTTCTAATAATGTGTTTTCTCCTGTTGCAGATAATGTCTCATAAAGTAGAAACCCGTTGCGACAAGAAGAAATCCAAGGACCAAGGCGAGTCCCCCATTGTGCCCCCAGTTCGGGCAGGACCAGAACGTCATGGACCAACCCCGAGATAATTAGTAGACGGGTATGGCCCTCAGGAGCTCTTGAACTCTCCGCCTGACTGCTTTCCTAGCTCCCTCAAAGATGAGCAGCTTGATGTTATATCTCTCTCTTTTGGGATTGACAGAGCACATATGTTGTTGCCGGAGGAAGGAGTGATGCTGTATAACCCCTCTGAATGATACTTTGCTTACAGTAGGTATCATTGCATGTGCGGAGTCATCCCTTCGATCAATGCTTGGACAGTTAGCTTTATCACATATTTGAAGGTGGCCCCTTTCCAGCTTCAGCCCAACTCCTATACCATCTTGGTGAGTCTGTTTATTATCTTCCAGAGAAAATATGGGCGTCCCCCTTCCAACCGGGAGATCAGGTACTTGTACAACTTGAGAGGCTACAAGAAGGGGTCTCCATATATCAGCTTAGAGTCGGCCATGTCTTTCAAGCCAGTTCTGGACTTGTATTCGAAATTTAGCATGTTCAAGAAGGAATGGTTCTTTGTCAAGGATGACTCTGTTTCTTTCCACCGCTTCACCTCTGGCTATAAGTTGAATCTTATTTATAATTTATGTTCTGTCTACAATGCTCCTCCTTATGTGCTTTATTTCTTGCTAGCGATAGATGGCTTTGCGGTTGTAGAGAGCGATCTCCTGGTTCAGATGGCTGCGGGGATAGAAGCCATTTCGGAAAGGGAGAGGGCAGCCTCTTATTTGATCAGGAATGCTACTCTTCTGGAGCTCAACTTGATTATACCACGCCAGTCTGTGGTCAAGCAAAGAGACACAGCTGAGGAGAAGGCTGCCAAAGCTAAAGGGGGGGCTACGGCGAAGAGCAGCAAAAGGAAACCCTTCTTGAAACATCCAGTCGCCGGGGGGAAGAAACTTAAGAAGCCGATGGACCCTCCCCCAGCACATGTCCAGATGTTCCGGAGGAGGAAGATGTGGAGGAGGAAATAGGCGAGGATGAAGGAGGTGAGGTGGAGAGTGGAAGTGGTGGAGAAGACGATGGTGATGGTCGTGGTGATGATGGTGGCGAAGGACAGAGCGGTGATGGCACTGGGGCTTTTTCTTCTGGGCGGGCAGGTGAGATCCAGGAGTGGACAGATGATGCTTTCCGCCTAGCTTTTGAGGGGTTGGAGGAAGGATCGGCCTTGGTGGAGAAGCCAAAGAAAGCTGACAAGGCCGGGACTGGTGCCGATTCATCTTCTAAGAGCATTTCAGCTAAGGCAACTCCTGCGATTCAAGGTGAATTTTTGACTCCTGCAGACTCCATTTATGATAGGGATTTAGGAATATTTTATAATCGGCTTCCGTCCTGGAGTGAGATCCAAGACTTATTGCAGTGTCGTACTCCTCCCCAGGGTTTGTATAACAAAGCACTTCTTTACTCTTCTTAACTTGATATATTTCTTGAATTATAGTTCAATGTATGCTTGTAACACTTGGTTTCATATCACAGAAGCCGGTAAGGTGGCCGAGACATCGGACGTTCGGCACCGTCTCGAACAATACAAACTTCTCAAGGCTCCTACTAAACCAAAGCCTCCAACTAACCGCCCCGGAGACGTAGTCGGCTACCGTCCTCTTCTTGGAGTTATCGAAGAGGATATCCAAAGGAAGAAGAGGAGTCGCTCCTTGCTTGAATCTTCACCTGGTCCTCAGCTTCCAACTCAGCCTCCCTAGGATACCACGGAGGAGAGTACTGGTTTTATACCTTCTCCGCATCCGTCTGAAAATCCTACCGTTACCCAGATAGATCATCCCGGTTTAGTCCATAATACGTTTGTGGGTCATTCGGATCTGGATCCAGGTTCTCGTGATGTTACCTTCGATGAGGCTACCGGTGAGCACCTTCTCCCTCGTAATCCTATGGTAAGGGTACTCGATGAAGCTAAGTCTCTGGACCTTGATTTGCTTACCACTCGGGTTATAACTTTGGGGGACGAAGCTAATGCAAACATCGACCGGGTTGCTGAGGAGACCAGGAAGCTGATGGTGCATCATGCCCGACTGGTCAAGGCTGGGGAAGAAATCAGGAGCACCAACATTCGACTGTGGTTAATGGTTTCCTACCAGGCCAAACAACTCGCTGATCAGGCCATCCAGATCTCTCAACATGAGACCGCCTCTAAGCAATTGAAGAGAACCATGTAAGAGGCCAGCAGGGCAGAGTTGCGGAAAATGGAGGCTACTTGTAAGGAACGGATTGATATGGCCATTGCAACAGTGGATGAGATTCGGAAAGCGGATCTTGAGCGGGTACAGGAGTTATCTAGGAAGCTTGAAGCCGCAGAGCTTGCTCAAACCAAGCTGAAGGAGGAGATGGAGGCGATGAGGAAATCCTTTCAGGCTGACTGCTCGCGATACCAATCGGAGAGGGATGCTGCCGTTGCAAAGCTGTTGGCTTCTGGGGACCGAATAAGGGAGTTCGAGGAGAACGAGGGGATAATGGATGAGATGCTTCAGGATATGTACTTTCGCACTTGGAAACAGGGCAACTTATCCTGGATGGATGATTATCCCCGAGTCATGGCCAGGATTTACTTTAGGGCCCTGGAGGAGGCTAAGGCCGACGCGGATAAGGAGGGTGGCGTGGCCTTCAGAATGGACGTGGTCACGGCCCAGTTCACCAAGGAGGAGAAAGCGGCGGTGAAGGAGGGTATGCGGCTGCTTACCTCTGAGGAGGTAGGGGTGCAGTTGGAGGATGATGATCAAGGAGAAGATGTCGGTAAGTCTTCCCTTTCAGTCTTTTCGGAACTTGATTGCTTATTGTTCGTGACTATTAATGGATTCTTTCCTGAATTGGACAGGCGGGACCCCTGGAGCACCAACTACCTCTAGTCAACATGCTGAGAGTTCCGATCCCGCGATTAAGTAGATCTCGGGGGGCCAGCAGGATAGAGGTGAAGCTCTGATGCAGCCGACTCCCCGACAAGACCTGGACATCTTTTGGTTTACCTGACATTGTTGTCTATGCTAGTCCCAAAACATTAATGTAACTTTTAGGCTGTAATTATGTTATTTGTAACGAACAACTTCATTTTTGGCATGTAATTTTTTAACTTAAGCTGGTTCTGTTATATTTAAATGCTTTCGTTACTTTGGTGTGTTGCATAAGAAATGCAGCTATGCATATGCCTGTGATTCAATTGTGTTTGATGTCAAGTTCTTGCTAAAAATATAATTTCATATCTTGCAATGTTATTGTGATGTGTGAATAAATTATAGCTACGCATTCATAGACAAAGGAAGAGAGTACCGCCCTTCGTGTTTTAGTTGTAGATGGTAGCTTTGAATGTCTTGTGTGACTGAGTATGTAATGCAGCTAAGTGTCCTGTCATCCAATTGTGAGTTCCTATCCCCATTTGCGGGTGTCTCCTATTTTGTGCCCTGTACTTTAGGGATCGTTATATAGGATAGGAGGAAAGTTTTTAAATAAAATAGGAATATAAGAAATAGTAAAACTTCCAATCACGGAAGGCCTTCGATGTGCTTAAGTTCATGGCAAACGGGTTTTGTAGTCGCTTTCCCTAGCTGTGGGTCCTGGAGACATTTGTCACCCATCTTACGCTTCTGCGGGGAGTTTTCTTTTTTACCACAGCCGTACTTAAGACACATCAGAGCCGAGATCGCGCACAGTAACTACCCGGGCCATTATGGCCCGTAATTGTGGGTATTATTCGATTTACCGTGGCCGGCTAGCGTAGGTGCCGATCGTCAACCGTGAACTACCCCTGGCTGGCCACACCTTATGTTGGGGATTAAAGTAGGTTCACAGTCGCCGCCGAACGTCGTAATGAGATGCCTCAGCTATAGTCGGCCTTCTCGGTGGCTTATTATCGGATCACTACAGTTGGCTTTAAGGGCTGATCGCGAGCAATGAGTTAACCCGCAACAGAGGGATGCTGGAGCAAAAGTGTCTCATTGGCGAGGGCATAGATTCGTATAGTACCTGTTAGGTCTTGTCCAGAGGAGGTTGTGTCGTGATGCGTCTTGAATGGAAATGCCATTACACAGGATTTTGTTCAACAGAAAAGGATAAAGTTAACAAACAGCCAAGATATAAAGGAACAAGTTAAAAAAGAGACAAGTTTTTAAAGTGGTTCGGCACGAAAATGCCTACGTCCACTGATTCTCTTTGTTAATTCACTTCATATGGGTAGTACAAGTTAAGAAAAGTATCGACGAAGGTGTTGGATATTCCATGCCCTCTAGAACACCTCTCCGTCCACTATTGACAAAATATAAGCTCCGTTGTGGAGATCATTATGAATTACATATGGTCCGTCCCAGATTGGATCTAGTGCACCGGGGCGCGGGAAGATTCGTTTGAGGAAAAGATCTCCTTCTTGTAAGCTACGATGCTTGACTTTGGAGTTGTATTGCGTCGCCACTTTTTGCTTGTGAGCTGCTTCATTGAGCGCTGCATCGTTTCTCCTCTCTTCAATTAGATCCAAAGACAGGTGAAGGAGTTCTTCGTTCTCTTTTGGGTTATAGTGGATCCTACGGTGGGAAGGTACTACAGTTTCGACTGGGAGCATGACCTCCGATCCGTATGCCAAAGAGAAAGGAGTATGCCCCGTTGATGTTCTGAAAGATGTGCGGTAGGCCCAAAGTACCGTAGGAAGTTCATCCACCCAAGCGCCTTTTAACTTTTTAAGTTTCTTCTTGATTAGAGTTTTGAGAATTTTGTTGACAGTTTCGACTTGTCCGTTTGCCTGGGGATAAGCTACAGATGAGGAGCTTTTGAGAATTCCATGCTCTCGGCACCAGTCGGCAAACTCCTCGCTATCAAACTGAAGTCCATTGTCCGATATGATTTTGAGTGGAACTCCGTACCTACATAGAACATTTTTGATTAAGAAGTTAATAACTTTTGCCGAAGATATTTTATTTAGAGGTTCTGCTTCCACCCATTTGGTGAAATGGTCAACTGCCACTATCGCATATTTGGCTCCGCCTCGGCCTACAGGCAGTTCGCCAATCAAGTCAGTTCCCCATACTGCAAAGGGCCAAGGGCTGGTCATTTGAGTAATCTCATTTGTTGGTAGACGAGGAATCTTGGCAAATTTCTGACATCTGTCACATTTTTTAACGAAGTCTAAGGCGTCTTTGTTTAAGGCGGGTCAAAAATATCCATATTGGAGTATTTTCTTTGCCAGAGTCTGCCCTCCAGTGTGATCCCCGCAGCTTCCTTGGTGGATGTTGGATAAGATTTCCTTAGCTTCCCTTCCAGCGACACATCTTAATAAGGGTTAGAGAAGTCGCGCCGGTAGAGGATGCCTTCTTGTATTGTGTAGCGGAAAGCTTTCCTCTAGATTTTCCTGACTTCGTTACGCTCGCTGGGCAGTGTGTCATCTTGTAAGAATTTTCGGATGGGAGTCATCCAAGTTTCCTCTTCGATTGCAGCTACCAGATTCACTTTCTCGATACTCGGGGTTAGTTGCTTTGAGATGGCTACTGTTCCGAAAATGGTACCGTCTTTCACGCTAGCTTGCTTTGCCAGCTCGTCGGCCTCTTGGTTCTCTTCCGAGGGATGTGTTTGATTAAATAGTGATCCAATTGATCGAGTAGCAGCTTGGTCTTCTTTAGATATGCTGTGAGTCGTTCTCCTCGAGTCTGAAATTCTCCTAGTATTTGGTTTACAATAAGTTGAGAATCACTATGAAGACATAAAGAACTGACTCCAATATCTAAGGCAAGTTCTAATCCAGCTATTACTGCTTCGTATTCTGCATCGTTGTTGGTGGCAGCAAATTCCAGCCTTAGAGCATAGTGTAGCTTCCTTCCCCTGGGAGTGATTATTACAACACCTTGCCCCCGAGCCTTGTTCGTTTGAAGCTCCATCCACAAAGAGATTCCACTTAATGTCTTTTGCTATTTCAGATTGCTCCTTACCTTCGTTGGTAGTGAATTCGGCAATGAAATGGGACATGGCTTATCCCTTGATGGCGGTGCGAGGATGGTAGGTGATATCATATTGACTCAGTTCGATGCACCATTTAAGTAGTCGTCCAGAAGTGTCGGGACGATGAAGCACCTGCCTTAGCGGTTGATCGGTTAGAACTCTGATGGAATGAGATTGGAAATAGTGTCGCAGTTTCCGTGACGTGAGTAGTAAACAATATGCTAACTTCTCAAGTTTAGGATATCTGGCTTCTGCCCCTGTTAACCTCTTGCCTACAAAGTATACTGGCCGTTACGCGCGGTTGTCTTCTCTCACCAAAGCGGAGCTTAGAGCATGAGATGACACAGCAAGGTATAGGTATAGCTCTTCGCCTTCGTTTGGAGTTGAGAGTACTGGAGGTGTTCGATTAGGTTAAGGAAGGATTTTAAGCATTCGTCAGTCCACTCGAACTTTCCTTTGTCTTTCTTTAGAGCCTCGAAGAAGGGGACACACTTGTCAGTAGCTTTAGAGATGAATCTGCTTAGGACGGCCACCTTCCCATTTAGGCTTTGCATTTCTCTTTGAGTGGAAGGTATCCTGATATCTTTCAGGGCTCGGACTTGTTCGGGGCTTGCTTCAATCCCCCTGGCATGGACGATGAATCCCAAGAACGTTCCTGATGACACTCCGAACGAGCACTTTAGAGGATTCAGCTTCATTCCATATTGGCGAAGTACGTGAAACATCTCGCTCAGGTGGCTTACGTGATCGTTGGCTTTCCTCGATTTTACTAGCATGTCATCCACATAAACCTCCATAGTTCGTCCTAGTAGTTCCGAGGCGCTGATAGGTAGCTCCGGCGTTTTTAAGTCCGAAAGGAATTACTCTATAGCAGTACAATCCCCAGTCAGTGATGAAACTAGTGTGGTCTTGATCGGGGGCGTGCATAGGAATTTGGTTATATCCTGAGTATGCGTCCATAAAAGATAAGAGTTCGTGCCCGGCTGTGCTGTCCACAAGCTGATCGATTCGGGAGAGTGGAAGCAATCCTTCGGTCAAGCGTCATTTAAGTTGGAGAAGTCAATGCATGTTCGCCACTTCCCATTAGCCCTCTTTACTAGTATCGGGTTAGTGATCCACTCTGGGTAGATGGCTTCTTTGTATGAAGTTGTTGGCAAGTAGGTTCTTTACTTCTTCATCGTGGGCTGCTGATCGCTCTGCCCCCATACTTCTCTTTTTCTGCTTTACTGGCGCCTTGGTAGGATCGATGTTTAGTATGTGGCATGCCATGTCTGGGGAGATTCCAGTCATGTCAGCGTGCGTCCATGCAAATACATCCAGGTTGTTTGGAGAAAATCAATGAGTTGATCCCTCAATTCTGCTCTTAGTTGAGGTTCGATTTTCAACAGTCTACTTGAGTCGTGTTTGTCTACAGATACAAACTCCATAGCCTCAGCCGGCTCGGCGGTGGCCGCCTCCTCTTTGTCCCTGGGGTCTTACTCATTGAAAGGATCACCGGTATATCGAAAAGGAGGGGCTTTCTTTAGTTGCTATGCTTCCAAGGTTTTGGTGCAGAGAGTAGTCTTTGCATTCTTCCCTTTATCCTTCCTGCGGTTATTGCGAAGTTCAGTTACATAGCAATCTCGGGCTGCGTCTTGATCCCCCTCTACTTTCCCTATTCCATTGTCTGTCGGGAATTTCATCTTCAGACACCATGGGGCCAGGACAATTTGTAAGTCGGACAGGGCTGGTCTTCCTAAAAAGGCATTGTAGGGCGAGTGGTTTTCTATTAGCACAAATGTTTGTTTCCGCACAACGGAGCGGGGATGACTTCCTATTTCAACAAAGAGGTCCAGTTTCTCGAGGGGCATCTTCGCATCTCCCGTGAAACCGTGTAGTGGTTTGTTGCAGGGAGACACATCCTTCATTGACAGCTTCATTCTGTCGAAAGCATGCTTGAATAGGATATTTACTGAGCTTCCAGTGTCTACTAGAATTCGAAAAACTTCGGCTGGGCCGAACCGGGCAGAGATGACCATAGGACCCATGTGAGGGTACTGCCTTCCTTCCAGGTCACGCCTATTGAATGTAATGTCATCATTCTCTTTTCGCTTCGGGTGGCGTTCTTCCACAATAGAATTAACGTAGCCTTCATTGTTTCTAAGTGACTTTCCGTATCTTTCCATCTCTGCCCAGCTTCTATCGGCGATGTGTGGTCCTCCCGATATGGTATGGACCACTATCTTCTCATGACTGGGGCTGCCGGTGTTGCGATTTCCCCCTCCTGTTTCTGGGAGGGGTAGCCTTGGGTTCTCATTGGCAGGAGATGGGGTCCTGTTCTGACCTTTTACATAGCGTTCCAGTCTCTTCCTTCTGATGTGTTCTTTAATTAAGTCCCGGGGATGATGGCATTCATTGGTATCATGCCCATGAGATTCGTGGAAGCGGCAGAACTTTCCAGACTTAATTGCGCTATCTGATTCCTTCTTTTATGGAGGGCGTCTGTATTTAACTTCATCTTGGGTGGCTAGGAAGATGTTTTCGATTGTCTCATTCAAAGGAGTGTAAGTGTCAAACCTCGATCCTGGCCGATATAGACGTTTTTCTCCCTTCTTGCCCCCAGCATTGTCTCTAGAGTCATTTCTTCGAACGTCCTTTGCTACAGCGGGTGTGTCGCCATGAGCTGCCTTGGTTTGTTGTCCTATCTGTCTTTCAGTGGCAGCGTCTTCAAGTCTCATATATCTTCCGGCTTCATGGAAGAAATCGGGTAAGGTAGCTGGTTATTCTTTCGTTAATCTTCTAGCAAACTTAGTATCCGGATGTACACCACTACAGAGGGCCATTAAGATAAGTTTCTCATCGGCATCTTGGACCGCGGCCGCTGCAGCATTGAATCGGGTTAGATATTGTTGCACTGTCTCTCCAGTCTTCTGTTTGATATTAGATAGGGAATAAGCGTCCTTGGGTTGTTCCACATGAATGCGGAACTGGCTGATGGACTTTTCTTTCAATATTTCCCATGAGCTGATGGATCCTTGGGGTAGGTGGCAGAACCAGGAGGTAGCTAGATCTGCCAAGAATACTGGTAAGCATTTGCACAATACTCCTTATGTGGCTCCACTCATGAGCATATGCTGTGTGTATCTCTGCAAGTGTACAACGGGGATAGAGATTCCCTTGTAAGGTTCCATTGTTGGCATTTTCCATTCTTGGAGGGTGATGGCAATTTCGATATTGCGGGTGAAAGGGCTGGTTACCCTAGCGCCTATCCCACAATCTCTTTGATCCCGTTGGACGCACTATCTGAACAATCGCTCCATCCTTTCATCAGAATTTGGAGCAGATAGAAATGAGTTTGGTTCTCCTCTGCAGGGTTGATTCCGTCCGGATGACCTGTAGGGATGGTATCGTCTATCACTCCCAATATTTTCCAGTGGTTGTCTCTGGTCTTCTGGGAGCATGCTAGGGTCAGCTACAGTTGGCCCTTGCCTTGATCTTCCCCTGTTGGGTTCTGTTCCAAGCACTTCCTCGGGTCCAACTCGGACTGGACTCTAGCTTGGCCCCGTTCATTGGTGTTTCCACGGTTAGGCAGCATGACCGGCTCAGCTACAGCCGACCCCCGCTTGGTACTTCCCTCGTCGGGTTCGGTTCCAAGTGTTTCCTCAGGTCGGAGTTCGGGCTGAGTTCGGGCTCGGCTCCTACCATTGTTGTTTCTGTTGTTAGCTTCTTCGGAGAAGAAAGATCTTTGTCGCCTTCGAGATCCTCCAGACTGGGACTCATCCCATGATTCAGTGTTGCGGTTGGATTCTTCGACATCCCTTAAGCGTGACATGAGTTGGTTCACCAAGGCTTCTTGTTGGGATGTGAAGCGGTCAGTCACTTCAGCCACAACCCTGTCTAGATCTGCCCTAGTAATTGTTGTTGGTTGTTCCGTGGCAGGGGCTGTCGGATTTGCCTGATTTCCATTTCGTACTGCTGTTGAAATGGGACGGTTCTCTTGATCTGTGATCACTGGATCTGGAACGTTGCTAGTTGCGATGTTCTATCCTTTGCTAACATCTTTCTTCTGCCTAGAAGGCATGCCTTCCAAGTAATGAGCGATGCTGTCGCGAAGAACGTTAAGTGGGAGAGGCTTAAAGCTTCTAGCTCGAGCTCTCAGTGAAAGCACCAAAAATGTTTGCACAAAAAATGGGCAACCTCCAAGTCGTATAATTTAGTCGATTTTATGTTGTTCTTAGCGATTTGGGTGATTTATGCAAATATGTAAAAAGCAGGGACTAAACTGTAGAAGACACACAGATTTATAGTGGTTCGGCCAGAATGTGCCTACGTCCACTTTATATGTTATTCTCCTTTACTGTTCAGATTACAAGTACAAAGCTTTGATTAGAAGTATATGAAAGTTGTTTGAAAGTTCTATCCATGCTTGAGCTCTCAAACTTGTCTGCCATTGTTGCACCCCTACCCCTCTATTTATAGAGTGAGGCTGAGGGTAGGGTTCTTAGATGTATATAGCTGCTAGTGGGCCTGGGCTGATGTAATCTGGCCTGGCAATATTGGTTCGCCAAAGCCTTGGTCCGGAGATGGTTGAAGTGGCTTTCGGTCCGGTAGTGGTTGATTCGGTAATGGCTGATCCGGTGGAGAGTGGTGAGTGAGAATTGGTTCGGTAGTGGTTGATTCGGTAGTAGTTGATTCGGTGGAGCGTTGGTCCGGTGATAGGTGAGTTGGTGCTTGTTCCGGTGGTAGGTGAGTTGGTGTTTGGTTCGGTGGTAGGTGAGTTGGTGTTTGGTCCGGTGATGAATGGTTCGGTGTGGCCTTGGATCGGTGGTGAGAATTCGCCCAACAATTTATTATCCAAGAAGGAGTACTATATAGGAGAGGATTGTCTGCACCCATACTACAATGTGTTATCAAGGAAGAAGCTAAGAAGATTTCGATCGACGAACAAGAAGGGAGTTGTGGTGATCACATTGGGGGTCAAACTTTGGCAAGGATGATTATTCGCTATGGATACTTTTGGTCAAAAGTCAATGGGATGCGGCTGATTACACTAGTAAGTGTGATAGGTGCCAAAGGTTTGCAAAGACTCCTAAAGCCCTATCCATATAACTTACGCAGTCTATGGTCATTTGCAGTTCAGGGACTTGATATAACTAGTGTGCTATCGATGACCAAAAAAGGAGTGAAGTATGTCATTATTGCAATTGATTATTTTACAAAGTGGGCTAAAGTAGAACCTTTGGTCACAATCACTACAAAGAAAGTGATCAACTTTGTTATGGAAAACATCATATGCCAATTTGGGGTTTCTCGCAAATTTATCACCAAATTTGAAACCAATTTAAAAGTGATGAATTCAAGAATTTTTGCAACAAATATTGAATTAAGAAAAGCTTTGCAGCTGTAGCACATCTGTAAGTGAAATAAATATGTAGAGGTGGTAAACAAGATCATCAAGTCCATCCAGGAGAAATGGTTGACGAAGGCCAAGGCAACAGGTCGATGAATTACCCCTAGATTGTAGGCTTACAAACGAATCACAAGTCCATGACCGATCATACTTCATTCGCTTTGGCCGATGGACCAAAGGCCATGATTCCCATTGAATTTGAAGTTCCTTCTTATTAAATAACTCACTACAATCCCAAGACAAATGAACAACTCTTTCTTAAGTCCCTTGGCATGATTGATGAGAAGAACGAAGAACCTAATTAGAGGGTAGTTGCTCGCTTGAAAAGGGTAGCACGTCAATTCAATGCCAAGATCAAGAATCGGACCTTCGAGATTAGCGATCTTATTCTAAAATGAGTCTTTCCTAGTCCGGGGGCACTTATCTCAAATTAGGAAGTTCCCTTTGCAATCAAACATAAGCTTGGAGACAGAACTATTAAGCTAGCGACTGTTTATTGAATTTCAATTCTGAAAGTATAAAATGGAAAGCACTTGAGATGCTAATTCACTTAGATGTATCTTTGATAGTATCTTAGTAGACTCTAATGTAATAAGGCAAGTCTATCTTTCTTATATTTCTAAAAGGAATTCACTTTGGGGATCGATGGAACTATATTCTCAATAGCCTGACTTTATGCTGCGTGAACAACACCAAGAATGAATATTCCATGTTTTGAGAATACAAATATCTAGGTACCCATAGATAAGTATCGTTGGACTTCTTTAATCCAAGTTCATATCGTCAGAATATAATCACTAAGGTAGATTTTGACGATTCACCCTTTACCTCAAACTTTCGACAATTGCCTAGAGACAGGCAAGGTCTAATAAAGATGCCAAGAGATGAGCATCTTAAACATTAGGTCCCGGAGATAGGACCAAGTAGGAGATGGGTTCTTCTTTTCCAATATGATCAAC
The DNA here is from genome assembly GCA_030765085.1 of Allium cepa. Classification (NCBI taxonomy): domain Eukaryota; kingdom Viridiplantae; phylum Streptophyta; class Magnoliopsida; order Asparagales; family Amaryllidaceae; genus Allium; species Allium cepa. Next base: position 370,784,636 of record CM060943.1, on the reverse strand, counting down.
GCCCAAGGATAGGCGAGACCGCGTACAAATGTCCAAAGACGAACTTCTGAAGCACCACCACTAACAAACACTTATGATCAATGCTTAGAGGTAAGCAAGATCAAGCATGGATGTCCCGATATAGATGTCCAAAACATCACTTCCTGGAGATACGAAGCGTGGTGAAAATTCAACCCCATCTTTGGCTAAATGAAACTTAACTAAAGATAAGCCAGGTAGACAACAGAGTTAGCCAAATGATTATAATTCTGCTAGCCAATAAGGAAATATTTTGGAAGCAATGAATATAATGAAATGAAAAAGTACATATATGCAATGCAAGAAGTAGTTCATACATACGGAGATGTGATGAATAGTAACATTGAGCTGACTAAGATACGATTACTATAGAGATGAGTAAGCTAGATATAAAGGCACCAAAAATAATAGAATGAAAGTCCAAAAGAAAAGCAATTTTATACCTAGCAAAAAAATTTCACAAGTAAAAGCGAGGGATGTACCCACACAACAATGGCCTACATACACATGTGAAACCAAAAAATTAAAACAAACAACTACACAGAAACATGTAACACCCCAAAAATTTAATGAGAAATCTAATAAGAAAATTAAGTTTAAATAAAACAAGGATTAAAATGAAAAATTTCACCAATGTTCGTATTTGGCAGTAAAACTTTCACCGTTGTGTTCATAGCAATTTTATGGTTGACCGTAAGTTGTTATTTCAAGAAAAATCGGCTGCTTCATGACATATTCGAATTGCTCTGATGCATTGCTTTATGGCCAAGTTATAAATGAATGTGAATGATAAATCAAAAGATTCACCAACTTTAATCCAACGACCGAAACTATCTTCCAATCCTTATAAATTCAAGCCTAACCTAACCCTAAAATCCACATAATAATTCACTGTAATGAAACTCTTTCCAGTTTCAACCACTCCTCTAAACCCTAAAGTTTCTTAAAATTAAAATAAAATCAATCTGGTAGAATATAAGCAATTATAAGTAGACAGAGCAAGTGGGGCTAGCATTTAGAGAGGATATTTGTTGGCAAAGCGAATAGGAAGTGCTTAGGCTTGAGGTAAGTGGGAACAATTTGATGAGATGATTATTTCAGTTAGGATTAACTGTTCTAATTGATTTAGGAAGTTAATAAATTATAATTTAAATTGTAAAACCCTAATTGGAAATCTATAAACTAGGGTAGCATTGAAATCAATGTAATTGGTTAAATTTAATACTGATGCTAGTATACCCTTTTTAATTAAATTATAAACCCTTAAAATCAGAAACCCCTGAATCTGTAAACACTAGAACTTACAAATCGATATTGAAATTTAAAAACATAAACTGGTCAAATTAGTACTTAGGGTTCACTATATAGTAAAATTAACAGCCGAAACTAACTGAATTAAAAATTAACATTAAGATCAATGTAAGAATTCATGAACCCTAAAATTTACTGAATTAACTGATACATCCCTGATCCCTAACGGTCGACCAGTAGCTGTTGACCAGTGAAGATTAGCAGTCTACCAACTAACTTGTAAAATACATAATTTGTACCTCGTCCTAAGCCTGGGTTAGCAATAAAAAGTATATAAATTAGACATAAATTATATAAATGATAGTTGCTTATTTGAGCCTGCATAGGGGCTAAATGTGTACGTTAGAAATAATAGGAAGCTAGTTACCTTCCGAAGGATGTTAGGTCGTTGTGGTTTTGGGTAAATGTTGCTTACATAACTTGGGGGTCGATTATTCAACAAGGGGCGATTCTTATCACAAACGACACTCACTAGAGGTTCCAAGGTGGATGCACAACACCGACGAGGATGCTTGACGGAGTGTGGTCTGGCATAATAGGAATCCTAATATGCACAATTTCTAACACGACGTGAAACTGTCTTGATGGAGGATCACGACAGGTACAATAAGAGGCCAATGCTACAATCAAGAGGTGGGTACAAATGCAGACGATGAGACACTTCGACAAGTTGGTATTGAGTGTTCCCCTTCGATGCATAGTTGGGATTACATATAGTAATCAGGGGAAAATCATTTCCTCGGTGGCCTAGGGGTAGTGATATTAGTGTGGAATAGTCTTCATAGTACCTTTATGCGGTGATATAGGTGGAAACTTATTTCTACAGTAGTCTAGGGGTTGTGCTCCTTATTAGGTAGCTCTAGGAGCAGTGTCCAATCGTTAGTTATGAGGTTTGATATGTAGCACGATCCTTCTAGCAACCTATACTAATTATAGTGTATGTATGTATTGAAAAAGAACCATTAGGTAGTGGACCTTAGGAACTCACGAACACTCATAGCATAACCTATGTCATCAGGAGTAGTATTAAAGTTAACTTCACATGATCATCACACATTAATCTTGCACTCATTCACCAGACTTTCGTCTGACCAACTTTTTTTCAAAAAAATTCAAGTATGTTCTCTTGGTACGGTCCTAATCCCTAAGGAACCTTGAACCTGGCTCTGATACCGACTATGAAAACCCGCACCTTCCAACACACCGATCAAAAGCCTAAGGTGCTTTTTGAGCTCCTATCGTGCCGAGAAATACGAATCGTCGGGCTTTTTATAATATTATGGAGACTAATATAATCAGGTATAATCCAAGATATACAAGACTTTCAAAACTCATAGTGAAAGGAATAAAACATATAGGAGAGAAAAATGTTCATCTCAGAAAATATTCGAATCGCAATCTCGGAAAATCAATAAGTTGTTCAATACAGAGTACATAGAAAATATCATTTCAAATTTGATAAAAGAGATAAATGTACTGATACGATAAATAAATATATGGAGTGAAAATATGATAAAAATCAGTCTCCAAAGATAAGCTCAACTCTCTAAGTATCAAGAATCGGTCAATTATCTGCTACCCTGTCCACCTGTGATGGGGAAAAGGAGGAGGAAAAAAGTGGTCAAACAAAAGTCCAATGAATAAGTACAAATTTAATATGTAATGATCATATACAATTAACTTTAATACTACTTAAAATAACATAGGGTGTGCTACGATTATTCGTGAGTTCCTAAGGTCCATTACCTAAGTGTTCTTGTTCAATACATACCTACCCTACAACTTGTGTAGGTTACTACAAGGATCAAGCTACATATTGAACCTCACAACTAATGATCAACCACTATTCTCAGAGCTACCTAATAAGGACACACTGCCCCTAGGATATTATGGTAATAAATTTTCACATATATCACCGCATAAAAGCTATTGTGGAGACTATTCCCTGCTAATATCACTGCCCCTAGGCTACCAAGGAAACGATTTCCCCTTGACTATTATACGCAATCCCAACTACGCATTGAGGGAGAGTACCCAATACCGACTCATTAAAGTCTCTCATTATCCGCATTTGTATCCACCTCTAGATCGTAGTGTGAGCCTCTTATTGCACGCGTAGGGATCCTCCATCAAAATTGTACCACGTCGAGTTAGACATAGTGCATACCAGGATTCATGTTATGCCGAACCACATTCCATTCGGCATCCTCGTCAGTGTCGTGGATCAACCATGGAACCTCATATGAGTGTCTTTGCGATAAGAATCGCCCCTTGTCGAATAATCGATCCCCAAGTTAGGTAAGCAAAGTTTACCTAACACTGCAACGACCTAGCATCCTTTGATAGAAAAGTAGCTTCCCTACTATTTATTACATACGCATTTTTTCACATAGGTTGGCTCAAACAAGCAACTATCATTTATATAATTTTTATTTAATTTATATAATTTTTATTTCTAACCTAGGCCTTAGGCTGAAGTTCAAATTCTATAGTTTACACATTAGCTGGTTGACCGCTAATCCTAACCAATTGATCACTATCGTTCAACTGCTGGGGATCAGGAGTCATCCGTCGTGAAGTAATTTTTTGGGTTCTTGAATTTTAACATTGACTTTAATGTTGATTTTAATCCAGTTAGTTCTTACTGTTGATTTTAATTTACAATGAATCCTACGTACTAATTTGACCAGTCTATATTTGTAAATTTCTATATCAATTTGTAAAATCTAGAGTTTACAAATTTTTGGGTTTCTAATTTTAAGGGCTTACAATTTAGTTAAAAAAGGTATACCAGCATCAGATTTAACCATTTATATTGATTTCAATTCAACCTTAGTTTATAGATTTCAAATTAGGGTTTACAATTTCAATTATAATTTACTAATACCCCAAATCAATTTGAATAGTTAAACCTAACTTTAATAATCATCTCATAATAATTGTTCCTAGTCATCTCAAGCCTAAGCTCTTCCTATTCGGTTTGCTTGAGAATCTCCTCACCGAATGCTAGTTTTTCTTGCTCCATCTACTTCCAATTGCTTGTATTCTTCTAGGTTAATATTTTGATTTTAAGAAATTTTAGGGTATAGAGGAGAGGATGAAATTAGATAGAGTATCGTTATAGTGAGATGCTATATGGATTTTAGAGTCAGGTTTGGCTTGAATTTGTAGGGGTTGGAAGATAGTTTAGGCCATTGGATTCAGGTTGGTAAATCTTCAGATTTATCATGCACGTTCATCTATTACTTTTCCATAAAGCAACCCATTAGAGCTATTCGAACATGTCGTGAAGCAGCCGATTTCTCTCGAATTTACACAACCTATGATCGACCGCCCCGACCATTTGGTCGACAGCTACCGGTCAACGTTCGACCCCGCTGGTTCGACCGGTCCCCGTGTTAATTTGTGTATTTTTTGTTTTTATTTTCTTATTTTATTTTCCAGTTCTTCCAACACCCGCAACATTTTCATATTAACTCCGATTTTGAAGTGTTATATGTTAAAATCATTAAAAAAATTGCTGCAAAAACAATGGTGAAAGTTTCAAAGCCAAATTCGGATGTTTACGAAAAAAATTCATCCCTTTTTTATTTAAATTTGATTTTCTTAGAACTATTCTCATTAAAATTTCTAGGTGTTACAAAACATGACACCCAAACTCACTTCCCATTTTTCTTCTTGCTCTTCTTTCCCTTTAGAGAAGATGAAGTTAGCCTCTTGCTAGTTCTTCCCTTCTTTCCTCTGGTCGATAAGCTATGGGATCTATATCCCAATCATAGTTGCTCCCTAGAGATTTAGGAGCCTCAACTTGAATGCTTCTTGTTGCAAGAGCAGAAGCTGGAATGACAAGTGGCAGTAAGGGCAAGGAAATCAAAAGAGGAGAGGGAACATCATCAATCATTTTCTTTTTAATTTCCCAACCCTTCTAGACTTGTTAGGTCTTCTCCTCTAGCATTAATGGCCCAGACTTATGCTAAGTGGCCACCATAATGGCTATGTCCTCATCCTATTGAATCACATTGGGATCATCCATAGCCTCTTTAGCCAATGCGTGAATCTTCTTGAAGTCAGGACCAAAAGTTGAACCAGTTGATGAAGTTGGGATTTGCATTAGAGCAAACAAAACGATGGATTTAGTCATTAAAGCTTGAGTACCCAAAACTACATTTCCTTCTGGCAAGTGGGCAAGAGTAGGTAGGCCCAAAACTTGAAAGTGAAAAATAGAGGTTAGAAACATCGAAGGGTGTCAACTGAGCCTTCTTAAACATAGGAGAAGTTAGTGATATACCTCTAGGAGAAGTAGAGAATGTTTAGAAAGGAATCCCCATATAACTCTCCCGATGATTGGAGATAGAATAGGAAGTTTTGGAATGGATTATGGTTGTATATGACCAGGCTTCTCGGGATTATATTACACATCAACTAAAGAAACCAAGGCAATTGTCATCCTTGAAGTCAACGTTATAGTTGGAGCCGTGAAAGCGCCAAAAAGAGGAATAGTAGGCTCAGAAGTAAGAGGCCCTGATATGAAAGAAATGAAGGAAATAGAAGTAGCTATCATTAAATTATGAGTCTTTACTGGGAGTCCCTTAGAAGCCGGAGTTGAACGTTTGTCCAAACCTTTAGAGCCAGAGTTAGGAAGGATGATACTGTAGGATCGATTTCACCCTAGAGGAGGGTGAATAGGGTGACAGTATTAATTTTAAAAATTAGTTGTGGAAATTATTAGAATAATTTCAACACAGATCACAGAATAATAGCAGCACAGATAATAGCAGAATAAAATACAGAAATAGGACGACACAGAATTTACCTAGCTTCGGCAAAACCCTGCCTACGTGCTGCCCCCAAGGTTTCTACTAGAAATTAAGAAGTCACACGCTTACACACGTAAATTCGTGACACCCGCTACTGACTAACCTAACTCTACGCTCAAAAACCTGCCACAATTCAGCCACTGAGTTGCGAATTCTCAAAACTACGCCACGTAGTTTGTGCCCTAGTCACACGACTAGAAATTACAACGGCTTAAAATTTTAAAACCAATTTAAAAACAAAAGACAAAAAACCCTAATTAAAAATTAAAAGGATCGGCCCGTTCCCTTATCACTTTATTCGGCCCGTTCCCTTTTCACTTTATTCGGCCCGTTCCTCTTTTTGTTGAGATAATGGCTGTTCTTCGTTCTTCTCTTCAGAAATTAGGGTTTTTGTTAATTAGTTGATGGCAATTGCAAATGCGAGATTCAACTTGACTTCCTTGCTTTGTAGTTGATCGTTTCTTGAGATCGACTGCTTGATTGAGTTCGCCTCTACTTTGAATCGGGTACGTGATTTTTGTGTTTGATTTCTGGTTTTTAATGCTTGAACTTGATGATCATGGAACTGCCGATGATGTTGCTTATATAAGCCGATGCCCTTGAATTTTTGTTCGTATCCATTTGATTGAATTCATCACTTGAGTATTTTCGGCCATTTGATTTTATTTTAATGCTTTGGATATGTTCTGACTTGTTCATATCGTATATTTCCTTTACTTCACTATACGGTTTTAGCTTGAAACCGTTCGATCCTTCCTTGATCGTTACGGCAGCTACTTTCCTATTTTATTTGGATTTGATTTTTGACTTTTTCCATTTTTACACATAATTGATTTTTGACTTGGTTCATGATGACTCTGGTCATTTGAATTTATTTGACGACGTTGACTTCTTTAGTGACTTCGGCTCTACAGTTTGTAGTTGCCGTGCACTTTGGTGGCTGACCATCCTGTAGCATATTTCTGTGTCTTATCACTATTTTGATTTGAAAAACACCTGCGGCCCCAATTTTGGTTCGAAACTTCGGTCATATTGAACTCTGTTTGCTTTGATCATATTGACTAACTTGGTGCAGTTGATTTGTAACCTCTGGTTCATTGATGTTTATAATTTCAGCCTGCACATGTACTGTAGCATGCATATTGCCATATTGTTGCAGTCTTGAGTCTTGTTCATGTATTGGCTGCGGCGAACTTGTACATCTCCATCTGGAGTAGTTTGAACTTGAATCTGGTTCTCTTGTCATAGTCTTGTTCGACATTACTTGAACCTTTGTTGTTTGGTCGATGTGCATGTGTTTTTGTCTAAGTGGTTGAGACTGGTTTCTCTGTGGCATATCGGATGTCTTCATCATTGACTCATTTTTGTTTTGACCCATTGTTTCGTATTTGCATCATTCATGTATGTTGTCACTGCAATATTCAGTTTGGTTGTAATTGATTTGCACTGCTGTTCCTTCATTTTGTATCTGCATCCTCAGGTGACATTTCAGCTGTGTTCAACTGTTGTTGTGCACTGACTTTGTGGTCTTCATATATGTGTATGCATACATTTATCTTTGAGTCCGGGCAGTCGTACGCTTGGTTACATTCTTGGTTGAAACTGGTCGTTCATGTTGTAGTTTGCATTGTCCAGTTTGTAGCTTTGAGTACTGTAGTTTACTTTGATAATCATGTTGCCAGGCTTATGCTAGTTCATTCATGTTGTATTTGCCATTCACTGTTGCCTTGAGTTTGTGCATTGATGTGTCACTTGATCGTTGAGTCTTTGATGTATGGCTAGTGGTGCACTTGGTTATTCGACCCTGCTCTACTAGTTGCTGTCTTCATTTGGTTGTTGCAGTCACTTGTCCTGTCCACTTCCCTTTTTCATATTGATCGAGCACTTTCACTTGAGACTGAGTTGAATCCTGCTTAAGCTCGGATTTGACCTTGTATTGAAAGTTGTGACATTATTTTATTGCACTTGAGTTGAATCCAGTATATTGGATTTGACCTGTGCTCACTTGTCCTGGTAAATCAATCAAGTGTATATTTCGATGTGCACGACCTTGTGGCATATACAGTGATACACTGTGTATGTCGCAAGTTGTTCGTGTATGATGGATTCAAAATTAAATGATGATGAACAACCCAAATAACTGAGGCAAACATTATTTTCAAAATTCACCTTTTATTTTATGCTGCAAAAATATTTCCTTTTCAATTTTACTGCGTCAAAAATTATTTTTGCAGATTTCTCAGATGTCGGGTTCACATTGGAATAAAGTTGAAGATAAAATACGAGTTGAGTGAATGAGTGATACGTAGTGAGGTCAGATGTAAAAGTGAGACTGTGATGTAATTGGATTTGTATTATTCAAAATTGTAATAAATATTTGTTTGAATAAAATTTCTGTTTGAATTCAAATTCTGTGTTATTTAATTTTATTCAGCAAATATTTATTTTACCTGTGAAAAATAAAATAGTACATTAACAAATACATTTAAATATATATATATATATATATATATGTTTATTATCATCAAACAAAAATCATAACATATGAATCATAACAGAATCGCATATTCAACAATCTCCCCCTTTTGATGATAACAAACATATATTTAAGATTTTGAAACATATTAAATATATTTGATGATTCCACTTGCTCCCCCTATTTCAATGCTTCATCTTTACTAAAACTCCCCCTTCTTATATGCATAGTAGCACAAAATTTATTTGCCAAAATCCAACATTTCTCTCCCTCTTTCGTTATCAGCAAAAGAGTAAAGTGTCATGAAATAGAGATAAGGTGATAGATAGTAATATAACGTTAAAACTCAATTGACTATAAATATGTAATTTAAATAGAAAATCAAACAAAAATCATAACTATTCTTGTTAGGCGCATATTCCATTTTTAGAGATGATGGGAATGATGTTATCATAAAATCATATATTTATGTCGAGTTGTGGTATATATCTATCAGGAATTTGAATTTCAACTAACCATGCATAACCGTTAGGACTTTTAAATGAGGTTGGTAGTATTCCAATTTTATTTAAAAAAATGAATTCAAGTATCTTCTAACCACGCATAACCGTGAGGACTTTTAAATGGGATTAGAATCAACTTGTTTATTTAATAAATTAATTTTGAAATGCGTTCCACACATGCATAACCATGAGGACTTTTAAATAAGCATGGAAGCACATATCAAATTCCAAGTAATTCACCCATGCATAACCGTGAGGACTTTTAAATGAGAGTGAATATTTTGGATTTTATTTTATTTTATAAAATGAAAAACGAATGATTCCTGATTATGATACCACATATCGACAAACTATATTGAATTTTTGATAAGCTATGGTCGATAGAAATATGATAGAATTAGAAATGGTCATGGAAACTTTGCCAAACAAAAAATTTTATAACTCTTGTTTTAATTTCTAAAGAAATTTACTAAGTATACTGTCTTGAGAAAAAATGTACGATTACTATCACCCCTTATCATTTTTCAGTCACTATTTACCTTTTTGATAATTAGTAGGGGAATAGATTTGTTAAATAGGCAATCAAATTTCTAAAACACCTAAACTGAGACGTAGTTTGCAGAAGCTATTTTCTGGTAGGGGTTTTGTAAAGATGTCTGCCAATTGAGAATCGGTTGAAATAAAATTTATGCTGATATTTTCTTTGGAAATATGATCTCGAATAAAATAATGCCTAACATCTATATGTTTTGTCCGTGAGTGATGCACAGGGTTATTTGTGAGGTCAATTGCGATTTTACTATCACGCATTAGTGGTACATGTTTATAATTTAGACCATAGTCTTGCAAAGTCTGTATCATCCATAAGATTTGAGGAGAGCAACCGTGTAGAGCAATATACTCTGGCTCTGTGGTGGATAATGCAATACAATTTTGTTTTCTGCTTGACCATGCAACTAATGAATGTCCTAACATAAAACATGCTCCACTAGTACTTTTTCTATCAACTAAATTTCCAGCATAATAAGCATCTGAAAAACCTTTTAATTCAAAGTTATTGTTTGTTGGATACCAAAGACCAAATCGTGGGGTGTGCAACAAATATCTTATAATTCTTTTAACAGTTTTTAAATGAGATTCTTTTGGGTTAGATTGAAAACGTGCACACAAGCAGACAGAAAACATGATGTTAGGTCTAGAAGCATTAAGATAAAGGAGTGATCCAATCATACCTCTGTACTGCTTTTGATCAACTGTCTTACCTTTTTCATCCTTGTCAAGTTTAATTGTTGTACTCATGGGGGTTCTTGCTGGTTTAGCATCTTTCAATCCAAATTTGTTGACAAGTTCCCTAATAAATTTTGTTTGAGAGACGAATGTGCCTTTATCGCTTTGTTTGATTTGAAATCCTAAAAAGAATTTTAACTCTCCAACCAAGCTCATTTCAAACTTTTCCTGCATGACCTTTTCAAATTTCTCATACAATAACTTGTTAGTAGCACCATAAATGATGTCATCAACATATATTTGAACAATCAAAAGATCATCGTTTTCATGCAATAGAAATAGTGTGGTGTCTACACATCCCTTTTTGAACCCATTTTCAAGGAGATAAGAACTAAGACATTCATACCAAGCTCTAGGAGCTTGTTTTAATCCATATAATGCCTTTTTTAGTTTATATACATGGTTTGAATTTTCATGACTTTCAAAACCTTCTTGTTGTTCAACAAACACATCTTCTTTTAAAATTCCGTTAAGAAAAGCACTCTTAATGTCTGTTTGTCTTAGTTTAAATCCTTTGTAACAAGCAAAAGCTAGTAATATTCGAATTGATTCTAATTTAGCTACAGGTGCAAAAGTTTCATCAAAGTCAACTCCTTCAATTTGATTGTATCCTTTAGCGACTAGTCTAGCTTTATTTCTAATTACATTTCCAGATTCATCATATTTATTTTTAAAAATGCATTTTGTTCCTATAACTGGATAAACCTTAGGTCTAGGTGCTAGACTCCAAACATTATTTCGTTCAAATTGATTTAGCTCTTCTTGCATGGCCATAAACCAGTTTTCATCATTAAGAGCTGAATCTTTGTTATTTGGTTCTATTTCTGAAATAAATCCACTATATAAGCATAGATCACATAGATTTCTAAAGGAAGAACGAGTCTATATACCTGCTATAGGGTTTCGAATTACCAATTCTGGACGATGGTCTGCTTTGAATTTCAGTTTTTCTGGATCTAGATTCCTTCGGACTTCTGGAGTTGTGGCAGTTTCTCTGATATCAGCAGTTTCTTTTGGTTCTTCATGCTCATCTTTTTCCTTCTCCTCTTCAACATTGCTTTTGGATGTTTCTTGATCATCAATGCCTTCATCAAATTCACAATGATTGACTCCAAGATTGTTTTAGTCTTTTTTTTGTAAACTCTATAAGCTTTGCTTCTCGAAGAATATCCCATGAAGATGCCATCATCAGCTTTTGCTTCAAATTTTCCTAATTGATCACCTGTATTGAGAATATAGCAAGAACATCCAAACACTTTGAAGTAAGCAATGTTTGGTTTATTGTTGAACCATAGCTCATAGGGGGTTTTTTTAAGAATCGGTCTAATCATAACTCTATTCATTACATAACATGCTGTATTTACTGCTTCTGCCCAAAAATGCAAAGGTAGTTCATACTCATTTATCATAGACCTAGCCAACTCTTGCAAAGTTCAATTCTTTCTCTCAACTACCCCATTTTGTTGTGGAGTACGTGGTGCAGCGAATTCATGTTTGATTCCATTTTCATCACGAAAAATTTCAAATTCATAATATTCAAATTCTCCACCATGATCACTTCTTAGTGAAATAATAGGAACTTCCTTTTTATTTTGGACTAGTTTTGTGAAATTCTTGAAGTATGAAAATGTTTCTGATTTCTTAGCTAAGAAATATACCCATATATATCTTGAGTAATCATTAACTATTACAATACAATATTTCTTACCTCCTAAGCTAGTAATGTCGTTAGGTCCGAACAGATCCATATGAACTAGTTCAAGTACTCTAGAAGTGCTTACATTGTTTTTGGCATGAAATGATGATTTTTTAAGTTTTCCCAAAGTGCATGCTTTACAAATGTTTTCTGTTTCAAACTCATGTGAAGGAAACCCTCTTACCAAATTTTTCCTTTTTAATTTGTTTAGCAAGTTCATACTAGCATGCCCTAAACGTCGATGCCACAAATTTACTTCTATATCCTTAGCTACCAAACATTTAGAGAGGGTGAGATCATCAAAAGATAGAGAATATATATTACCTTTCCTCTTACCTGAAAATAAGATTTCTTTTGATGATTTGTCAACAATTTTTCACAAGTTAGAGTCTAAAATCTCATTCATACCTTTATCACATAGCTGGCTGATTGATATCAAGTTGTGGTGCAGATTTTCAACATACAGTACATCATTCAAGGTAAATGTATTGTTACCTACTTTACCTTTGCCAACAATTTTACACTTGTCATTGTTACGCATTGTGACCCTGCCACCTTTGTACTTTTCTAGGCTAAGGAACTTTGATTTATCGCCTGTCATGTGTCTGGAACAGCCAAAATCCAGATACCATTACTTTTGTTCCTTAGCCTGCCAGCATACCTACACGAGAAAAGATTTTAGTGACTTATTTGTTTTTATAGGTCGAAAATTGTTAGTGGCAGAATATTTTGAAAGATGATTTAATGGAGACTCAAAACTATTTATATATGTTCCTTTTGGCACCCAAATTTGTTTTACTTTGAGAGATTTTATATTTGTGCCTTTTGGAACCCAAATCGGCATAGTCTTCACATGTTTGGGTTTATACCAACAAGTATTTTGATTGGGTCCAAATTTACTACAAATTGTGCACAATGAATCGACTTGATTAATTTAATTTCTATCATTTTGAAATTTGTTATATCCAAGTCCTTGCCTAAATGTATTAATAGTTTGTTTCCCTAATAGCATATTCAATGATTTTTCTCCTTTTGAAAATTTATCTAAAATTGTTGATAGTTGTAGGACTTGGGTTTTGAGAGATTCATTTTCGTTTAACAGTTGTGTGCACTTTTTAATAGAATTTTCTCCTCTTGTTTTCACTTTCTTTCAAAAACAGGATTTCGTTTTCAAGCGATTTAATTTTGTTTTCTGATTTTTTAATCTCTTCTTCGAATGTTGGACACTTATCACACTTAGGGATTCTGCTTTGATAGGTTTTAACTAGTTGGTCAAGTTGTTTATTTAAATCAATCAAAGTATCCTTTTGTGATTCAAGTTTGGCATACTTTTGCCTAAGTCATTCAAAACAGCCATTTACTTCATGAAAATATATAAGTAATTCTGAATGTGAAAGATTTGATACCTCACTTGGCTCATCATCATCATTGTCAGTTACTTCACCATGAAGACATAGATTTTCTCTTTCACTCTCACTTTCGGTGCTATCACTTTCATCTTCATCAATTTCATCGCAAGTAGCCGCAAAACTTCTCCTCTTCAGTTTTTTTCCTTAGTTTGATCAATTTTGAGGACAATTTGGCTTGATATGGCCTGGTTTATTACATTTGTGGCAGATGATCCCTTGTTTTTATGAACTATCTAGTACTTTGTTTATTCTGCTCTTAGCTTGATGATTTTTGGTCGGATTGCCATATTTGCGATTCCACTTTTTGAATCTCTTTATTAATAGTGCTAATTCATCTTCACCATCCTCATCATCATCATCTTCATTTTCAGTTGTTCTTTTGAGAGCAATTGATTTCTTTCGAGTATCGTCTCCTTCCCGCTCTTCCTTGAATTTTATTTCTAGCTCATCAGCGGTGAGATTCCCAATGAGCTCTTCCACCATGATTTGTTTCATATCCTTTGATTCTTGAATAGCTGTGACTTTAGCTTCAAAGCTTTATGGAAGAACTCTGAGGATTTTTCGGACTTTCTCCAACTCTGTGTATGATTTTTCAAGAGCCTTTGATTTGTATACTATATTGGAAAGTCGTCCGTACATCTCTTTGACATTTTCTTCTTTTGCCATCTTGAAATTTTTTATTCGCTGCTTAACATGGAAAGGCGGGATTCTTTGACTTGAGATGTTCCTTCGTGGGTTACTTCGAGCGTGTCCCGTATTTCCTGCGCAGTTAGACAATGTGAGACACGATTAAATTCAAATTGATCCAATGAACAGATAATAGAATTCATAGCTTTACCATTAGCATTTTGTAATTTATTTTATAGCTCTTCCATTGATCCATCTATTTATCTATTTCCTGATTGTCTACCATTACAGTTGGTGCTCTATAACCTGTCTCGATAATGTTCCAAGCATCAATGGTTTTCAAAAAAAATCATTCTATTTTTCCAGTAGGCATATTCACCATTGAACATTGGAGGCCTAACTATGGACCGACCCTCTGCAAAAGCATTATTAAAAGAAGCCATTTTTAAAAATTCAACTTTTTAAAACAAAAATTGATTTTTGAGAAAATCAAATTTTTAAAACCAAAAATCGACTTCTATTCCTTGCTCTGATACCACTTGTAGGATCGATTTCACCCTGGAGGGGGCTGAATAGGGTGATAGTATTAATTTTAAAAATTAATTGCGGAAGTTTTTAGAATAATTTCAACAAAGATCACAGAATAATAGCAGCACAGATAATAGCAAAATAAAATGCAGAAATAGAACGACACAGAATTTACCCAGCTTTGGCAAAACCCAGCCTACGTGCTGCCCCCAAGGTTTCTACTAGAAATTAAGTAGTCACATGCTTACACACGTAAATTTGCGACACCCGCTACTGACTAACCTAACTCTACGCTCAAAACCCTGCCACAATTCAGCCACTGAGTTGTGAATTCTCAAACTACGCCATGTAGTTTATGCCCTAGTCACACGACTAGAAATTACAACGGTTTAAAATTTAAAAACAAATTTAAAAAGCAATTTAAAAATAAAAGACAAAAAACCCTAATTAAAAATTAAAAGGATCGGCCCGTTCCCTTATCACTTTATTTGGCCAGTTCCCTTTTCACTTTATTCGGCCCATTCCTCTTTTTGTTGAGATAATGGCTGCTCTTCGTTCTTCTCTTCAGAAATTAGGGTTTTTGTTAATTCGTTGATGGCGATTACAAATGCGAGATTCATCTTGACTTCCTTGCTTTGTAGTTGATCGTCTCCTGAGATCGACTGCTTGACTGAGTTCGTCTCTGCTTTGAATCGGGTACGTGATTTTTGCGTTTGATTTCCGGTTTTTAATGCATGAACTCGATGATCATGGAACTGCCGATGATGTTGCTTATATATAAGTCGATGCCCTTGAATCTTTGTTCGTATCCTTTTGATTGAATTCATCACGTGAGTATTTTCGGCCATTTGATTTTATTTTAATGCTTTGGATATGTTCTGACTTGTTCATATCGTATATTTCCCTTACTTCACTACCACGGTTTTAGCTTGAAACCGTTCGATCCTTCCTTGATCGTTACTGCAGCTACTTTCCTATTTTATTTGGATTTTATTTTTGACTTTTTCCACTTTTACACATAATTGATTTCTGACTTGGTTCACGATGACTATGGTCATTTGAATTTATTTGACGACGTTGATTTCTTTTGCGACTTCGGCTCTACAGTTTGTAGTTGCCGTGCACTTTGATGGCTGACCATCCTGTAGCATATTTCTGTGTCTTCATCACTATTTTGATTTGACAAACACCTGCGGCCTCATTTTTGGTTCGAAACTTCGGTCATATTGAACTCTGTTTGCTTTGATCATATTGACTAACTTGGTGCAATTGATTTGTAACCTCTGGTTCATTGATGTTTATAATTCCAGCTTGCACATGTACTGTAGCATGCATTTTGCCATATTGTTGTAGTCTTGAGTCTTGTTCATGTATTGGCTGCGACGAACTTGTACATCTCCGTCTGGAGTAGTTTGAACTTGAATCTGGTTCTCTTGTCGTAGTCTTGTTCGACATTACTTGAACCTTTGCTGTTTGGTTGATGTGCATGTGTGTTTTGTTGAAGTGGTTGAGACTGATTTCTCTGTGGCATATCGGATGTCTTCATCTTTGACTCAGTTTTGTCTTGACCCATTGTTTCGTATTTGCATCATTCATGTATGTTGTCACTGCAATATTCAGTTTGGTTGTAATTGATTTGCACTGCTGTTCCTTCATTCTGTATCTGCATCCTCAGGTGACATTTCAGCTGTGTTCAATTGTTGTTGTGCACTGACTTTGTGGTCTTCATATATGTGTATGCATACATTTATCTTTGAGTCTGGGCAGTTGTACACTTGGTTACATTCTTGGTTGAAACTGGTCATTCATGTTGTAGTTTGCATTGTCCAGTTTGTAGCTTTGAGTACTGTAGTTTACTTTGATAATCATGTTGCCAGGCTTATGCTTGTTCATTCATGTTGTATTTTCCATTCACTGTTGCCTTGAGTCTGTGCATTGATGTGTCACTTGATTGCTGAGTCTTTGATGTATGGCCAGTGGTGCACTTGGTTATTCGATCCTGCTCTACTAGTTGTTGTCTTCATTTGGTTGTTGCGGTCACTTGTCCTGTCCACTGCCCTTTTTCATATTGATCGAGCACTTTCACTTCAGACTGAGTTGAATCCAGCTTAAGCTTGGATTTGACCTTGTGCTGAAAGTTGTGACATTATTTTATTGCACTTGAGTTGAATCCGGTATATTGGATTTGACCTGTTCTCACTTGTCCCTGTAAATCAATCAAGTGTATATTTCGATGTGCACGACCTTGTGGCATATACAGTGATACACTGTGTATGTCACAAGTTGTTCGTGTATGATGGATTCAAAATTAAATGATGACGAACAACCCAAATAACTGAGGCAAACATTATTTTCAAAATTCACTTTTTATTTTATACTGCAAAAATATTTCTTTTTCAATTTTACGGCGTCAAAATTATTTTTGCAGATTTCTCAGATGTCGGATTCACATTGGAATAAAGTTGAAGATAAAATACGAGTTGAGTGAATGAGTGATATGTAGTAAGGTCAGATGTAAAAGTGTGATTGTGATGTATTTGGATTTGTATTATTCAAAATTGTAGTAAATATTTGTTTGAATAAAATTTCTGTTTGAATTCAAATTCTGTGTTATTTAATTTTATTCAGCAAATATTTATTTAGCCTGTGAAAAATAAAATAGTGCATTAACAAATACATTTAACTATATGTATATATGTTTATTATCATCAAACAAAAATCATAACATATGAATCATGACAGAATCACATACTCAACAGATACCAGGCACATCAGTAGGAATGGTAGCCTCAGCTTCCAACATAATTTTTCTATGGAAAGTCCTTAAAGAGGTCGTATTTCAACTTATCTTCATTGATCTCAATTCCATATGAGTGCTCTCTCTCTTGCTTAACTATCTCTTCCTAAGCCATGGCTAGTACTGTGGGAAATCCCTTACCAAGCCACCTTAAATTTTTAAACTTAATGACATTTGCATTGAAGTAAACTAGAGTAGGCTTTATTTGAGACTTGATTCTTTCCTCGATAGTTTACATATGAATTTCTACATCCGTTTGTGCTAGCTGAGCATCAAGCAGTTGCTCTTCTATTCCTAAGCTTGAACGAGAGTGTCATCTTTTTCTTTATTTTTGACCTCTAATGCATCCTTAAATTTTTGAATTTTCAAAGCCTGATCAATAATAATTTTCCAAAAAATATCATTTTCCAAAGAAAGGTTATGACTCTTATGATGCACAGCCTCAAGTTGAGTCTGCTGCAATTGAAACTTCTCTTTAAAAGATTTTCTTTCTCCTTCTAACTTCTTCTCAAAGGATGTATGTGATTTCTTCTATTCGTATGGTTCCTTATCCAAATTAGCAATGATACGATAATTGTCTTGCTTCAATAGCTCCTTTCATTAGCGAGCTGCCATCTTTTCCGTGTTACCTTCCAAAAGAGCCTCCACGAGTCTCCTCCATAAGTAGTACTAATCATACATATCATTCACAAAAGTTGTGACCTTTGCGGATACGTCATGGTGAATATCCTTTAAATGTAAAAAAAACTTAACCCCATAAAAACATAATTTGGGAAAGGCTCTTTGAAGCTAGGTTATTTGAGGACTAAAAGAAGTCTTTGTCATTGCCTTAGAAACATTAGCACGAGTTTTGTTCTTTGCCAGGTCTTTGTATGGAGGGTATAGAAGTGGCTGATCTAGATAGTAGATTAGCTATTTGAATTTTTGAATAGACATTATTGGCTGCATGGCGAGTGATGCCGAAGTGAGCACAGTTAGTGCTTTGGATGAAGGAACAGGATTAGGTTTTATCGAGTATCATCCATACTTATGGGAAAGGGGAGCGAGCTCTATATTGTATAGGAGATGTCCTTCCCGACTCTCAATCACGATCATCGCAACATTTGTATTCTTATTTTCATCTTTACTGCTCACTCCTAAGACACCTTGTCGAGTCAGACTAATTGATGACTCACTATGTCAGCACTAGGAATCAGGCTTACCGTAATCAAAAAAGTAACCTTAGAGCTTGTCAAAAAGGTGTTGGCTTCCCATTCTACCTGAAATAAAAACACAGCTGAGTTAAGGCATGGAAATCCAGGAACGACGTATACAGTGTAAGCATGTGTTGATTTTAAGTGTCATGTATTGCTAATGTGTCCTAGTGCCCCTTATGGAACATGCTTATGAAGTTTACTAATAGGGGTTATTTCCTATACAATAATCGAAGCCACTTCTGTACTTAGATGGATGAGATAACCTACATCACCGAGATTGGTATTGTAAAGACCATAAGAAGGGATTTTGTCTGGTATGTTCCCAAGTGATCTATATATGTCACCGGTGTTTCCTCATCGACCGAAGCCTGATATGGCTATGGCACCGGAGGGGGTGAAATGATCTTTAGCTTCAGGAGGTGAGGAATATATGGTACTTGATCATCACCACCCGTCCCTCCAATGGAATTGTGACCTAGGTTCAGATCCTTAATGCTACCACCGTCCTTATCGTTATCATCGTCGTCGCCATCATTATCATCTCCCCCTTTTGCAATGTTGTCATCACCATCACCCTCCACATTCTCTTCATGATTA
Organism: Allium cepa; assembly: GCA_030765085.1. Classification (NCBI taxonomy): domain Eukaryota; kingdom Viridiplantae; phylum Streptophyta; class Magnoliopsida; order Asparagales; family Amaryllidaceae; genus Allium; species Allium cepa. The sequence goes on along the minus strand of CM060943.1, from coordinate 370,765,374 downwards.
GTAGGAAGATCTTGAATAGGTGGAACCTCTCTCATTCCTCTTCAGCTTGAAGCTTGACTTTGGCCTCTTAAGCGGGCAGAGCGCCTCCATGAACATTAAGTACGAGGCTAAGACTATGATTATTATCCAAGAGGTGGAATTGCCACATCCTTTAATATATGAGAAGAAATTTCGTCTTTTAATGTTCGATGGGAATGGCCAGCAGAAGAGTACGTGCCAGAGTTGCACTACGAGGCCTCCTCGGAATATCTGTAAAATAAAGAAATTAGTAATCCAAATGGAATTAACTCCATTAAAATGAAGTATGATAGTAAAACTTACATCCTAGTAAAACTTGGTGGATAACATACAAAGAAGTATTCATCTTTGAAATAACTAAGTTTATTCCAAAGACTGACAATGACATGGCAGCCTTTAGATGGTTCCAAATAAGTGAGAGAAGGACTTTCTTTTCATTTTTTAAAACCATATAGATAATGAACCTCCTTTAATATGGGCACCCTACCCAAATGATGAAGACATACCATGTACATGCTATTTAATAAAGCACGGCTATTTAGATAAAGATGGAGAGGGGAAAGCTTCATAAACTGAAGAACAAGAGGGATGCATTCGTAAAGACACATATATCAATTGTAAGCAGTATAGCCCTTTGGTGGATTATGGACACGGCAAAAAGGCTCTAGAAATAGAATGTCACCATGCCTCTCGCATATTTTTTTGAAACCCGCTTCATCTAACCTGGACGTGGGAGAGTTTGGAGGATTACCCAAAATTATAGCACCTTCCAGGTTGATATTGAGGGCAACCCCTACAAAAGCTTCATCAATCATTAAGAAAGGAACCACCTTTAGAGACTGCTTATCCAACGACAAGGTGATTGAGGTAAGAAATATGATGAAGTAGATGTGCTAAAGATTAGAAGTAGAGGATGACTCTATTATGGGTGGAACAAACTCTGATGTAGACTAACCTGCACCTATTGAAAAGAGACGCGAGGAACATCTATAATCCATAACTATTGAAAAACTCCACGTATGAGCATGGAAGGTAGAATTTAATTTTGATCTTTATACTGAAATAAAACATGTGTGGCTGATGTATAAGACCCAACTAATGTCAAAGTATATTGACCAATCAGATCTTATACATTAAGAGGAACAGTGATATACAATTCAATCTAGGCAGTGTGCATCCTATGTCTAAAGCACGGTGAATGCAAATGCTCTGTGTAGATAGCTCGCTCGTGCTGGTAAATGGGCACCATCGCACAACAGAACTATGTCACAGGTTTTACACATTATCATAGGATTTACAATAGAAAAACCTTCATCCAGAGCGACATGGGATTTCTCTTTGTAGGTACATTATAGTGAAGTGACTAATTTAATACAGTGGTGAAAAGTCCATTTAAATGCTAGAGCGCATTCGATATGATCGTTATTTAAAACTGTCCCTACTGAACTTGGCCATTAGTCCATACTCGACCAAAACCAGCTCAAGATATTCACCATCCTACTTTGTATATAGAAAATTTTGGCCAGATCCTGAAAACCTAAGGCTATACAAAAACTTAAGCCAAAGCTTGTTGTAACTTGATGCTGACCCAAAGCAAGTATTAAAAGGAAACGACCCAAGTTATGCCTAGAAAATTCATGGGAAAACTTTAAGTTATCTCCAAATTTCTCAAGGCCAAAACTATGTACAATTTTTTTGAATGCCATGGTCAACTCAAATCGAAAGATGAAGTTCACTTATGGCCGAATGTAACTAACCATCCATAGCCAATACCAACAACCCCCAAGTTTGGGGGCAGTTGCCTATTGCCTGAAGGTGATTAAAGGGGTGGCAATGGCACAAGGAAGTTAAGTTAAAACTCAAGGTGAATCTAGGAGAAGTCATTTAATTTAGGGTTACATGGGCTAATCAAATGCTAGTGGCAATGCTGATAGTTGACATTGAGATAACAAGAAAATGGCTATGGTGGAAGTTTGAGTTAAAGTCCTCAAATGGAAGTTTGGGTTCGAAGATTACTAAGGAAAAATGAGGAAATGGAGATATAAAATTAATTAAGTAATTTTTGAAATCTAGAGTTCACCTCAAAACACGGTACCAAGTCATGCTTCACAACTCGGTACCGAGTTGTAAAAATAAATAAAAAAGAATTTAAAAAAGAAAATGAATTGGTAATGGAAAAGAAGGCATGCATTAGAGGAACGAAATCCTACCTCTCTGACCAAATAAAAGAAAGAACTTCCAAACTTTCCAAACTCCAAATAACGGAATTGAACTATACACTTCAGCTCTTATATCATCCAAAGGATATGATCTATAATTGCTCAAAGTGACATGACGATCTAGAGAAGATGCAAAGCTTTGTGAAAACAATTCGGAGAATGAAGACATCTATCCAGATCAGTGTCTGAAGTCAATTGCTTATCTTGATCCAAAGCATACCTTGTCGACATAAGGTATCCTTTGGGGGGCAAGTGTTATCTTGCTTTTGAACTAAGCTATATCTCGATGATTCAAAGGCATTAAAAGGTCATTGAAAAACCCATAAATCCTAAAGTACAAGTTTGGAAATTAGAATCCAAGTGAAGTCCAAAGAATAGATGTCGAACTTCACTTATCACTAGCAGATACTTAATTATTTTTTAGACAAGTCAATTAGCCATAAGGAAGAGATGCAAAAATCAACTAATTCCTCAAGTTTGTACTGAGTTGAGTCTCTCAACCCGGTACCAAGTCAAGGTTGTTGGTTCAGCACGCTCACTTCATGAAGTTGGAGAACAAAGGGAAGCATAGAAAAGGTCACAAGTCGATGCTGACTTGTAAGGTTAACTAGGTACCGAGTTAACTTTACCCATGTCGAGTTGGCCACGATCTCTTTTTGGAGCCTCCTACCGGATGTGGAGAACATGGAGAAAGTTTCAGAGCTTATCTCACTAATCTTCATATAAATAAAAGGAGAGAGGCACAATAACAGGATCTTTTCTTTACTTTTTGAATTAACTAATTTTACCCCGACACAATGTTGGATCTTTACCTGACTTGTAAGCAATCAATTTATAAAATCACAGTTGTAAAGAATCTTGGAAATCATTAACAAAGTTAAAGTGGACGTAGGCTAGAGTGTTTGCTGAACCACTATAAATTCTCTTGTATTATTTGCCTCGTTTTTCATTTATTTCTTCACCAACCTCTACCTATATTCTGATTTGGTATTTGTCCAACTTTTTGCGCAAACAATATATATAGATAAATATTTAAAACATTTCTTAACACATTAATACTTTAATATCATTATACATATATTTATTAAATAATAGTTTCTTTTAGATTAATAAGAAAATATATATTTTTCTAGATGAAAAGAGCTTTATGCATATATATACATTGAATACTTATTTTATAATATATATAAATATGCATTTATATAAATGCACTTATGTTTAAAATGGTTTAATACATAAAAATGATTTTAAAATAAAAACATATTACATATACTAGTGTAAATCGCATGTTTGTGCACCTAATAGCTGGAAATACTTTTTATTTAATAAAAAAACTTATGGACAGATGTGTGCTACAAATGCAAAATCTTTGGTAATTACAGCTCTTTTATTTCAAGAAAATTGACAATAAAATTCCATTGATGGGTGGTTGGTAAGGGAATGTCGATAGAGGTTGTAAACCGATGGTGAAATTCCATTGATGGATGTAGGGCATTTTCAGAATTTCAAAAGGGCACCGTGGAAATCTATTGAATCCTCTTATTAATTTTGTGTGGTATGTGTGTGTATTTGTTGTATACACATATTATTTTATATTTTATAATATTAACATTTAATTAGCCAAAAATATTTCAATTATTTAATATAGATCAATATTTGAATTTGAAAATATTTTATCAAATCAAACTTAGAATTTAACATTGGATCTGAATTTAAAACTAACTTAGTAAAACTTGGATAATTTAAATTTAAATTTGATATTAAACTTTTTTGACTCAATTAAATTATGTTATATATTTTAATTAAATTTTATTTTATTAATACAAGTCTATTATAAATATAATATAAGCATGTATATTTTATGTTAAGTAACTTTTAGGCAATCAATATACATACATACATAATGAATATATGCATGATTGATATAAATCCCAATATCTACTCATATATATTAACCATGTCATTATATATCATATCATCGAATTAAAATTATCATTCATGCATGTGTATGCGTGTGTATGATGTGTAAACACGTATATATGTTAATTAAACAAATAAATAAAATTTAATAAAATTTCGTTTTATTAAAAGTAACTAGATTAGATCTAGTAAAACCCATTAGATTCCTTAGCCCACTATGATCCAAATAAGATTTTTTTTAAATCTACCCATTTCACCTATTGTAGACCGACCTAGTTCCAACATCTCTTAGTTGAATTTAGTTTTTTATTGAAGCCTTTATGGACTTTGTTGAAGTATATTTTTGGGCATAAGCTCGGTCTCTTATAAATCATTTAGACGAAACCAATTTCTAATATGTATTAATTTATACCCTAAGTAATGATATATTGTGCAAAAAATTTCGTCATCACCATATCACTAAGAAATATGAAGTTTGGTCAAAGGTCAAAAACTTCAATGATATCTATAATTAATTGCGTAGTTCCACTTAAAAGTCCTTCGTTCAATCTAATAGCATTATCGATTAACCCATTTATTATAGTAAGAGATGTTGACTTTAAGTTGACTACTAATCATAATGATCTAACCTTCAACAATGAAGGATACAAATACACTTTTGAGTAGTGTCAACCAATACCCAACTATGCTCATAACACGATTATGATGTCATGTGATTGAAGATAATCAAAGTACAATTTAGATATTCAATATAAACAATACTCTCAAGTCTGAAGACTACTGCACATCATTACACAAGAACTTCTATTTTGACTTAGTTGTATTGACCCATAGAAGACTCTTGTTGAGTGGTTTAGTGATTGTCTTGAGAGTGTTAAGGGTATGCTCTATTGGCAATTATGTAATTTGTTACATATATCTAACTCTATATCAAATCTTGTTTGTAATAAAGGTATTTATTTTCTATTGTGTACTTTGTTATATCGTGATATAATAAATTAAATAAATTAATTTAAAGTATATTAAAATAGAAAATCCTTAAATGATCTATTATGTGATAATAATTATGAGGACTTGTGATCATGATAAAATTATTATAATATAAAATAAAATATTATTTTAAATATTTTTGATCAAGATGTTTCGAGAAAGGATACCGATACATCCATTGAGACTAGAGTTGTAATGACCCGCAAACCCGTATCCCTTGAGTCGGCATTATTTCCCTCAATCAACTCAAGATGATCGGAAATACGAACCATTTGGACTAAAGAATAAGAGGTAGAAGAAGAAAATAGAAAACAAAATCAAAATCTAACCATCGCAGCGGAATAGAATATAATAAATGATAAATGATCTTTACACAAAACAAATACATCTGTTTATAAATTACATCATCAGAGTATACACAACACACAACTGGACAGTAATCATAACCTGTCATCACTATCTGAATACACCACGGAATATTTAACACAAATACGGAAGTGCGTTTCGCCATCCAGCTCATTTCCTAAGCTCCACAGCATCCTTTCCTGTATTCTATAATACTCGGTCTGACCCGAGCATTATAGCGAAATAACACCCGAGTCAGTCTGGAATACAGCATGAGAAAACCACACTCAAATTGATTATTATAGTTTCAAAATTCTTTTGAAAACAAAAGCATCTCGTAAGACCACACCACAAATAAACATGTCGGATTTTTACCTTATGATAGCTAAAACATTTCTTATAAAATCCCCTGATATTATAATAGTGTCTATATACAAATACTTATTAAAATAGCTGAAATTGTTACATGATTAAATTCTATCATACTAGCCACAAAGTGGGTTATACAAACAAAAACCGTAAAAGGCGCGTAGGGAGAATGGATTTCCAACTAATGACTAAGCACTGGGGTACCACCTGTCACAGTACATGGTCTAGATCACCGTACTGAGGATTACTCCCAATCCCCTGCAACACAAGACCGGGACTACCCCTTACAAGAAAATCCCGAGTATGATCACCCCACGGTTGGGATCAGCAATCACACCACTAAGCCGAATAAAAAGGGACATCTAGACAGGGATGACCCCACCCTAATGGGTGCTACCAACTTAGCCTTGCTGCATAACCCCTGATTTCCAATCATTCCCGGTTGACGAGGCTTAAGGCTAAGCATTACCTTTTAGAATGTTTCACTTAGAATGCCCATCGTCCACCTGACGATGTTCCGAAAGCATTCATCCATACAAGCCCGTCCTGGGTTCGAACGGAACCGAAGGCACTACTCCTACTACGTCCATTTGGGAATCATCCTCAGAATTAGTAGACTAGCCCTTGCACTTCAATGCTCCATCTTCGACTTTGAACTCGTCATCCTCATGAAAACGTACAAACCGAATCGAAGTGGTTTTCGAGAAATTAATCCCAATCTCGGTTTCTTCGAAACGATCAGCGCATTGGCCAATATTGATAGTCGGTTAGTTAGCTATCAATTAATTTCACAACAACCATGAAACATAAATAATTTCTCCTGAATTATTTATTAATCTCAAAATATCTTCGCAAGATATATTTCCATTTTCAACCCTTTTGAAAATAGTTTTCAAACCACACTCTTCTCATGGAATGAATTCCCAACTATTTATTTCCACTGAAAACACCAAGTACAAAGCTTTAGATTTTTAGAATAATTTAAAATAATTTTAAAACACTTTATTATAAAATATACTTTAACATTTAAATTGAAAACTACTTCAATACTTTATTAAAAATATATACTTTAGGAATATTTAAAATGAGGTTACTTTATAAAATATAAAACTAGATTTCTCCTTTAAACAAAATATCAAGTCACCTTTAAATAATTACTACGATGATAGATTTGAAAAATACTTACTTTAGAATTTAAACAATTGGAAATAATAAATTTTCTAAAACATGCTTTTTAAAATAACATTAAAACTTTTAACTTATATTTAAAATTTGCTTTGAAAACGTACTTGGCTATCTAGGGAAATACGCTTCTCTTTCACGTCTTTTAAAAATAAATCACTATTTATTTTTAAACAAATTTTCTCATTTCCTTAATAAATTCCCACCGTGAATTTATTCTTTCAAATATACACTAGTATATCACTTCGCTTTTATAAACCCAGTTTATAAATTCTGAAGTCTCACTTCTTTTTTAAAAGTCCCTATTTTAAACAATTAATCAATCTTAAAATTGATTTCCAATTTACTTCACCTTTTAAAATAAATTTCCTTCCTTACTCCATTTATTTCAAAATCCATTAACTTCATATTTCATTTCTTCATTATGATTTAAAATCTTTTAACCGAAAATACCAATTTCATATTTCCCAAATTCCTTCTTTATCCTTTCAAATAAATTTAAACCTTGAATTTCAAAATAAATTCTTTATTCCTTGAAATAATATCACTTGAGTGTAAAAATAAAATCACTTATTCCCATTTATTCAAAATCTCATTTCCCGCACTTGGAATTTTATTTATCAAAATTCAAAAATCACTTTTTATTCTTTCCCAATTCATTTCTAATTTATTCAAATTTCTAGGATTATTTTACTCAAAATTCACTTTTTTATTTTCTTTTCAAAAATCCCATTTCTATAGATTTTGAAAACTCGGTTCCTCGAAATATTTTAAATCAACCATAGTATCCAACATTTCCAATTATCAATATAATTCATCACAGGATAGCAAATAATAATATCACAGAATATTTTAACAAATCCAATATTTTGAGGAATCTACTTGGATCCCTCCAACCTGTTTCCCTTCATCCACAGATGTTAGCACAATACCAATTCCACTTCGAGGTGGAATATTGCGGCATATGGGTTTTAAATATAATATCATCCGCTATTATGCGGCACATAGGGTCTCATCCGCTATATAATGCGGGAAATCAATCAGTCTAATATATACTATATACTACTATATATAATATAGCACATCAAATCAATTCAATTATTTAAATTTAACCATTTAAATTTAAATAGAACCCAGATGAGCGAGATTAACTCACCTTAGATTTTTTTTTTTTGCAATCCACACCAAACCGGCTTGTTTTCTTCATTTTTTCTGCCCTTGTATAAGCAATTTATGATTTATTAACATTTGAAATAGCCTAACAATAAATCATCATTAAATTAATTAAATTAATTAATGATTTAATTTATTTTTTTAAAACTAATAAATTTCTTTTTTTAAACTACATATATACTTAAAAATAAACGATAGATTTCAGAAATCTAATTTTACTTAAACATTCAAATATTTCAATATCCATATTTATTTTCAGAAGTCTTATATATATATATATATATATATATATATATATATGCCTTTGAACTAAAATAGGTCTTTTTGCATATATATTTTTATTTATAACCTTCCTCTACTGCATATATATATATAGTATATAAATCTTCAAAATAAATTGTTTTTATAAACCTTACTGCATATATATTTTTTTCTAATTCATATATATATAAATATATGTATATGTTAAATTAAATTGAATGAAGAACAGAACTGGTTGTAACTTACTGCAAATATTGTTTTCAAGTTCATTTTCTTTTTTTCAAATTAAAATATGAATTCAAGTTTTTAAACAGAAAAAGAAACCCATGCCAAATGAAACCGGCCCAAGCAAGCAACTTCCTCCCCTTCCTCACGCGATACCCTGACCTCCAATGCTCGAGCTAGCAATTTCAACTCCACCGCGAATCGCCTTGACTTGCCAGCTCATGAACCCTAACCACATGCCGCCGAAGCCTCCACCATGTTGAGCAGCAACGTCACTTCCCCACCCTTATCGTGCTTCGCGCTTATACTATGCTTGAACCTTAGTTCCCAGATTTCGCTCGAACTCGAACCATCCAATGACGGCGACCTCAAATCGAATCGCCTCGCCCAAATACGCTTCCACAATCGCGATGTCGATCGCGGTTTTGAAGACACGCGAATGCCTTATTATTTCTCGAATTTGATTTACTTGCCGAACGAATTCATTCCTCTAGAGGAGAAAAAGGATGGGGTCTGGTTACTGAAGAGAGTAAGGAATTTATTTAATTTATTTTTCAAATTCTTCTTTCGGCTGATGTTAAATCGATGGAGGGAGATAGGAAAGGAGAAAGGAAAGGTGGGTTGCGTGTTAGAGGAGAAAAGTAGAATTGATTTGAAAAAAATACAGCTGATGTGAATGGAATAAAAAAATATTATTAAAGTTTTAAAATGTCACGAATTCGTAGCTTAAAATCTCGAACCGCTATCAAGACGTGCTGCTAGGCCTTCATAATGCTATATCCCTTTTTCGAACGCAATGGAAAAGGTTTCGAGTCCTAATTCGATCGTTTGGAGAAGATAGCTTTTTGGACCCAGTTATTAAATTGAATTTTCGATATAAATTTCAACATGTTTATATGTCGTACGCTCACACAACAACTCCAAACACTATGAAAATTAGAACCCGATAATAATACAATATTACGGATCCAATGGAACTCGTTTCATCAAATTCCGAGACTATGCCTTGGAAGGCTATTTTTAAATATCGATTTAAACGATATATTTCAAAATTGAACAAATCACCTTTACATTCAATATTAACACTTTTACTACAGTACTATCAATATAAATTTTACAAGCCTTCAAATTATTTTAAACGGGCTTAGAATTTCATATTCAACAGTTTACCCAATTCCAATTATTAAATTCAATATTTAAATTATCCAATAAACAGCGATATTTGAAATTCAAGTTAGAAATTAACTTTTAAATATTTAAAATTAATTAAATAATATTTCAATTTCAAATATCCAGAAATTCCGGGTTATCACATTCCTCCCCCCTAAAAGAATTTCGTCCCCGAAATTACTAGTTAAGAAGAATGGTCAAATACCCGTCCTATAGTTTCCCTAAAACCAACAATTCAACATCCTGCCCACTATCTTTTTTATAAAAGACCCATTATCATTCTTACTAACTTCCCAAACTCTCCTATAGTTTTCAAACAATATTATTTGCTCAATCATTCAAATTTCAATATAAAACCAAATTTTGGATTATCAAAATTTTCTCAAAAGTTTTCTAACTCCTTAAATTTCCAAAAAATTCGCCAGCGTCTCCTTTGCGCGGCTAGCTCGACACAACTACAAAATGCCTCTATGGGCCTACAGGTTTCAAAAGAAAACAAAAGCCAAGTGGCTAGACTAATAAATCATCAAATTTCGTACAGAAATTTAAATACATACCTTTTCCGAGCAAATTTCAATTTATCTTCTGAAATCAAAAATCCCAAATTCACTTTCCTAATCCTTTAGTTCCAACTAAACAATTAGTTTCAATTTCCATTTCCAAAATCCCTTATTTCACTTCCAATTTGAAATATTTTTGCCGCTAAAAAAAAAAATTCAAAAATTTTCAAAAAATTTTTAACTCCCAAAATTTTCGGAAAACTTTGGCAGAATCTCCTTTGTACGGAGGAGCTTTTGCAATTTGACAAGAGATATAAATATATATACATCGACCCACACTGTCGGAAAAACAAAAACAGTTCACATTTCCTATTTTTATTGCATAGGCGTACCTTTATTTAGCATTATTAAGAAAGCGGCTTATTATTAGCAATTAGCGCGTCCAAATCCAGCCAAACGGCTTCCCGGTACATGTACTTACTCAATTTAAACATGTAAGTACTAAGTATACGAAATTTATTAACATTTCACTTACTTATAATAGCTAAACACTTGCGTTTCATAAGCAACATGCACCAAACACTTTCCACAAGCAATTTATATGATTTCAAAACTAATTCAATTGCTTTCAACCAATTTATATGCCATTCCATTCAATTTTAATAGTTTGCACTTCAATTTCTTACATTCAATTTATTTTTAATCCAAACAAGCTCATATTCAACTCATGTGATTTCAAATCAATTTTATTTCACTTCTATCAATTCATAGAATTTTATTTAATCTCGTTTTCGTCAAACGATAATTTATTTCTACGTAATTCGACTATGTTTATGTGAATAAATAATTACTTAAGCTTATAACCATTTCAAATTGATTCTAACTCAATTTATATTTAATTCCTTCCATTTTAATTCATTCACAACCATTTTATTTAGCTTGACACATTCCATGCTTGTATACTACTAACCATTCCCAAGTTAATTCAACCCAAGCTGTTATTTAATGGTCCACCCTTCCTACTCGATGTCGAGCTTCTCATTATTCTTAACATAAGTTAATTTACTTCCATTTGTTCCAACTTCAAATTTAAGTTCACTTCTATTTAGTTTGATCCTCATCTAATCAAATTCCATTTAATCTAGTTAGCCCATCCATTTTATTTTAATTCACCTTCCCAATTTATCAAAATAATACCCAAGCACATATTTAACTCATTTATACTTGAATTGGATTTTATCTGTAACTCAAATCATTTTATTATAATCCAATTCCATTTTATTTTTACAACATCTCCATTTATTTTAATTCATTATCAATCCAAGTCTAATTCTATTTATAATTCGAGTTTATTTCCAAACTTCATTATTAACTTACAATCCATTTTTTTTAACCGAGTTAAATTTTATTAACATACTCTATCAAATAATTTATTTAGCTAATTAGCTTACTTCTAACCTTTAAATCAATATTCGATTTTATTACAAAAATCACTTCATTGAATTTTCCTGAGTTTAATTTTTTTTATAATTCCAGTTTGGATTTTCTTTCATTTTCCAAAATTCCAACACTTTTATTTCGGCTTATTTATTCCCTTTTTTTACATTTTTTTATAACGCTTATTTATATTCAAACTTCTCCATCCATTTACAGTCAATCACATTTTCACTTTACTTTTAACTAGGGATTATATTTTTATTTCAATGCTTTTCAATTCTTTTATAAGCTTCCAAAGCTTATTTATCCCAATTCAATACTTACTTAGTTTACGCTTATTTATTTAAGTAAGAATTTTATTCCATTCAGTATTATCTATAACTCAACTGAATTTATTTCAATTCAATATTATTTTAACTTAACTTCAGTTAAATCTAGCATCATACCATTCTCTTTAATCCACTCAATCCACTTGAATTTAAATTAAGTAAGAACTTACTTTCACTTAATATCATCTACATCTCAATTTATCTCATTTCAATTCAATTTCAACTTAATTCAAATACAACTGGGTTTTATTTTCAGTTTAATTCAATTTATTTCAATCCAATTAAATTTTATCTCCCAATACAAATTTAATTTCTATTTTCCCATTCCAATCACATTCAAGATTTAGTAATTATTTCTTCCAATCATCCTTTAAATTTTCCACAATTTAATTTCTCCAAATTAAATTTATTTAACTTTTTCCACTTTAAATTTTATTTCCAACATTCAAAGCTCATATTTTCCTTCCTTATTTAAAAATCATCTTAACTTTACAAGTTTATAACCTACCTCATCAGGACTTTCAATTCAAATAAGGATTTAGGATTTCAAACACCCGGCTTTTGGTTGAAATCATTTTAAAACCACTATTATCCCAAAATCACATTTCTCAAATTTTTGAACCAACCCTGGTTGTTATCCCCAACAAATTTCCTTTGAAATTTCAAAAAAAACTAGTTCTTTTGAACAAATCAATTTGGTAGCAATCCGTCACTTAGAAACTCGAAAATGAACATAGATGATGTTGTAGTCATCACCGAAGTTATTTTCCAGGGACTGAAGTGAGTTCAATGCTATATCCCTTCCCAAAATTTATTTGAAACAATTTCCTTTCAGAAATACTTTTAAAATAATAATGTTATTATTTGTCTTCAAAACACTTCAAAAAACACTTCCAAAATCTCAGGGGGTTTAAATTTACAGATTTGATTTAAATCAAATTTTAACTATGATTCATTTGTATAATTTATGCTTATACAAATTCCCATTTGATTATCCAAGCCATTCCAAATTTTTTTATAATCTTATTTGTTCATAATATTATCATCCAAACACCCAAGTTATATAACAATTTAAGAAAATATTTCTTTTATATCAAAATATAATTTTGGGCAAAATTATTTCATTCACCCACCTTTAAAACTATACTGTGTCAGTTTATCATGTCAGGTGTTTATAAACTCTTCTTGAATAGCGGCCAACTTACTCGATCAGAATTCATATTCCACTCAACCAATAAGTCAACACAATATTAAAACAATTTATATTCACTAACAAATACACGCTCATATCTATTAATATGCTCAAACTCATTCTAGAGTACTACGGACTCTATTTTCAACGAGTATTCCCCACAAAGAGCCAAGGTTAGCACCAAGCTATGCTCTGATACCAACTATATTGACCCGCAAACCCATACCCCTTGAGTCGACACTATTTCCCTCAATCAACTCAAGATGACCGAAAATACGAACATTTGGGTTAAAGTAGAAGAGGTAGAAGAAGAAAATAGAAAACAACATCATAATTTAACCATCATAGCGGAATAAAATATAATAGAAAATAAATTATCTTTACACAAAACAAATACATTTGTTTATGCATTACATCATCAGAGTATACATAACACACAACTGGACAGTAATCATAACCTGTCCTCACTATCTGAATACACAGCGGAATATTAACACAAATACGGAAGTACGTTTCGCCATCCAGCTCGTCTCGTAAGCTCCACAGCATCCTATCCTGTATTCTATAATACTCGGTCTGACCCGAGCATTATAGTGAAATAACACCCAAGTCGGTCTAGAATACCAGCGTGAGAAAACCACACTCAAATTGATTATTATAGTTTCAAAATTCTTTTGAAAACAAAAGCATCTCGTAAGACCGCGCCACAAATAAACATGTCGGGTTTTTACCTTACGATAGCTAAAACATTTCTTATATAATCCTCTGATATTATATTAGTGTCTATATACAAATACTTATTAAAATAGCTGAAATTGTTACATGATTAAATTCCAGCATACTAGCCACAAAGTGGGCTATACAAACAGAAACCGTAAAAGGGCGTAGGGAGAATGGATTTCCAACTAATGTCTAAGCACTGGGGTACCACCTGTCACAGTACGTGGCCTAGATCACCGTACCGAGGATTACTCCCAATCCCTTGCAACACAAGACCGAGAGTACCCCTTACTGGATAATCCCGAGTAAGATCACCCCGCGGATGGGATCAGCAACCGCACCACTAAGCCGAATAAAAAGGTACATCTAGACAGGGATGACCTCACCCTATGGGTGCTACCCACTTAACCTTGCTACATAACCTCTGAATTTCAGTCATTCCCGATTGATGAGGCTTGAGGCTAAGCGTTACCATTTAGAACGTTTCACTTAAAATTCCCATCGTCCAACTGACGATGTTCCGAAAGCATTCATCCATACAAGTCCATCCCAGGTTGGAACGGAACCGAAGGCACTACTCCTACTACATACATTTTGGAATCATCCTGAGGATTAGTAGCGACTAGCCCTTGCACTTCACTGCTCCATCTTCGACTCCGAACTCGTCTTCCTCACGAAAACGTACAAATTGGATCGAAGTGGTTTTCAAGAAATTAATCCCGATCCCGGTCTCTTCGAAACGATTAGTGCATTGGCCAATATTGATAGTCGGTTATTTAACTATCAATTAATATTCACAACAACCATCAAACATAAATAATTTCCCCTGAATTATTTATTAACCTCAAAATATCTTCGCAAGATATATTTTCATTTTCAACCCTTTTGAAAACAGTTTAGAAACCACACTCTTCTCATGGAATGAATTCCCAACTATTTATTTCCACTGAAAACACCAAGTACAAAGCTTTAGCTTTTTAAAATAATTTAAAAACACTTTATTATAAAATATACTTTAACATTTAAATTGAAAACTACTTCAATACTTTATTAAAAATATATATTTTAGGAATATTTAAAATGAGATTACTTTATAAAATATAAAACAAGATTTCTCCTTTAAACAAAATATCAAGTCACCTTTAAACAATTACTACGATGATAGATTTGAAAAATACTTACTTTAGAATTTAAAAATTTAGAAATAATAAATTTTCTAAAACATACTTTTTAAAACAACATTAAAACTTTTAACTTATATTTAAAATTTGCTTTGAAAACGTACTTGGCTATCTAGAGAAATACGCTTCTCTTTCACATCTTTTAAAAATAAACCACTATTTATTTTTAAACATATTTACTCATTTCCTTAATAAATTCCCACCATGAATTTATTCTTCCAAAAATCCACTGATATATCACTTCGCTTTTATAAACCCAGTTTATAAATTTCAAAGTCTCCACTTCTCTTTTAAAAATCCCGGTTTTAAACACTTAATCAATCTTCAAATTGATTTCCAATTTACTTCACCTTTTAAAATAAATTTCCTTACTCCATTTATTCCGAAATCCATTAACTTCGGATTATATTTCTTTATTACGATTTAAAATCTTTTAACTGAAAATACCAATTTCATATTTCCCAAATTTCTTCTTTATCCTTTCAAATAAATTTAAACCTTGAATTTCAAAATAAATTCTTTATTTCTTGAAATAATATCACTTGAGTGTAAAAATAAAATCACTTATTCCCATTTATTCAAAATCTCATTTACCGCACTTGGAATTTTATTTATCAAAATTCAAAAATCACTTTTTATTCTTTTCCGATTCATTTTTAATTTATTCAAATTTCTATGATTATTTTACTCAAAATTCACTCTTTTATTTCCTTTTCAGAAATCCCATTTCTATAGATTTGACAACTCAGTTCATTCGAAATATTTTAAATCAACCATAGTATCCAACATTTCCAATTATCAATATAATTCATCACAGGACAGCAAATAATTATATCATAGAATATTTTAACAAATCCAATATTTTAAGGAATCCAGTTGGATCCCTCCAACCTGTTTCCCTGCATCCACAGATGTTAGCACAATACCAATTCCATTTCGAGGTGGAATATCGCGGTATATGGGTTTTAAATATAATATCATCCGCTATTATGCGGCACATAGGGTCTCATCCGCTATATAATATGGGAAATCAATCACTCCGATATATACTATATACTACTATATATAATATTGCACATCAAATCAATTCAATCATTCAACCAATTATTTAAATTTAACCATTTAAATTTAAATAAAACCCAGATGGGTGAGATTAACTCACCTTAGATTTTGGTTTTGCAATCCACACCAAACCGGCTTGTTTTCTTCATTTTTTCTGCCCTTGTATAACCAATTTATGATTTATTAACATTTGAAATAGCCTAACAATAAATCATCACTAAATAAATTAAATAAACTAATGATTTAATTTATTTTTTTAAAACCAATAAATTTCTCCTTTTAAACTACATATATACTTAAAAATAAATGATAGATTTCAGAAATCTTATTTTACTTAAACATTCAAATATTTCAATATCCATATTTATTTTCAAAAGTCTTATATATATATGCCTTTGAACTAAAATAGGTCTATGTGTATATATATTTTTATTTATACCCTTCCTTTACTGTATATATATATGTACAGTATATAAATCTTCAAAATAAATTGTTTTTATAAACCTTACTGCATTTTTTTTTCTAATTCATATATATATATATATATATATATATATATATATTAAATTTTATTGAATGAAGAATAGAACTGGTTGTAACTTACTGCAATTATTATTTTCAAGTTCATTTTATTTTATTTTGAATTAAAATATGAATTCAAGTTTTTAAACAGAAAAAGAAACCTATACCAAATGAAACCGGCCCAAGCAAGCAACTTCCTCCCTTTCCTCACGCGATACCCCGACCTCCCAGTGCTCAAGCTAGCAATTTCCACTCCACCGCATATCGGCTTGACTTGCCAGCTCACGAACCCTAACCATGCATGCCGCCGAAGCCTCCACCATGTTGAGCAGCAACATCGCTTCCCCACCCTAGTCGTGCTTCGTGCTTATACTATGCTCGAACCCTAGTTCCCAGATTTCGCTCGAACTCGAACCATCCAACGACCTCAAATCGAATCGCCTCACCCAAATACGCTTCCACTATCGCAATGTCGATCTCGGTTTTGAAGACACGCGAATGCCTTATTATTTCTCGAATTTGATTTACTAGCCGAACGAATTCGTTCCTCTAGAGGGGAAAAAGGATGGGGTCTCGTTACTGAAGATATTAAGGAAATTATTTTAATTTATTTTAATTTATTTTTCAAATTCTTCTTTCAGCTGATGTTAAATCGATGGATGGAGATGGGAAAGGAGAAAGGAAAGGTGGATTGCATGTTAGAGGAGAAAAGCAGAATTAATTTGAAAAAAATACAGCTGATGTGAATGGAATAAAGAAAATATATTATTAAAGTTTTAAAATGTCACGAATTCATAGCTTAAAATCTCAAACCCCTATCAAGACGTGCTTCTAGGCATTCATAATGTTATATCCTTATTCCGAACGCAATGGAAAAGGTTTCGAGTCCTAATTCGATCGTATGGAGAAGATAACTTTTTGGACCGAGTTATTAAATTGAATTCTCAATATAAATTTCAGCGCGTTTATATGTCGTACGCTCACACAACAACTCCAAACACAACGAAAATTGAAACCCGATAATAATACATTATTACGGATGCAATGGAATTGGTTTCGTCAAATTCCGAGACTATGCCTCGGAAGGCTATTTTTAAATATCGATTTAAACGATATATTTCAAAACTGAATAAATCACCTTTAAATTCAATTTTAACACTTTTACTATCTTCAGTATTATCGATATAAATTTTAGAAGCCTTCAAATTATTTTAAACAGGCTTAGAATTTCAGATTCATCAATTTACCCAATTCCAATTGTTAAATTCAATTTTTAAATTATCCAATAAACAACGATATTTGAAATTCAAGTTAGAAACTAACTTTTAAATATTTAAAATTAAATAAATATTTTAATTTCAAATATCCAGAAATTCCGGGTTGTCACAAGAGTATATAGCATTGTCCAAATGTTGGGTAGCATATTACTCATTACTACGTATACTAGGGCACCAAGGGGATACATACCGATAGTTATTGGATAACTGCAAAATGACTCACTTGAGAGTTTCCTTATAGTTAACAATAGCTAATGCCAAGCAGGAAATCTCAAAGTGATGATATTATATAGTTCTCTCGACTTGAGAATGCCATTGATTTCAATGTGGACACTCCACTTTGATTATAGTTAAATCATGGCATGATGTCCATCAAAGTACTATAGTTGGGTCTGAGTTGAAGCATTGAAATTGAAACATTGTTCAATAGAAAATTCATCTTCTGGCCATATGGGATTAGTATCATGGTTAATTATATAAACTCAAAGCCAAAGTTTTTGAACAGAGCAATAAGCAAGCAATAAATGTTATTATTGAAGCAAGGACTTTGTTTAAAGACTAACTAAGTTAAATGTGAAAGATATTGGAATTTTGACCAAAAGAAAATTCCATAAGTCCTAAGGTCGTATAGTGTTGATGAAAAGAATTGGTGTAAACGATCATTAATAACAAGTATAACATAAGTTGCAAAATTAGATTTTACAGATAAAGACGTATAAGCGATAAATTTGGCCATATTATCACTCCACTAGCTAAGATGATGAGCGCACGCTAAAATTAAAATAGTTCGATATTAATCGCTGACTGAATTTACACATATGCATCGCATAACGGAACCTAATCAATCTCTGAAAAACTGCTTGATTTAATTAATTCATAATAGAATAATTTAATTAAAATAATTAATATATATGAACTATTAATTGTTGTTATATTTATTGTATGAGGCATGTTCAATAAAATGGAGTGCCTCTAGAATTATTTTGGATGCTATTAGTAATTTATTGGGTGCAAATATTAAAGGTATATATATGTGTATCGATATATAATATCGACAAGGATTTAAATTGGATTCAAATTAAAAAAATTATATGGGGTTTTATGGAATTTTTACCCATGTTTGAATGGGTATATGCCGACTAATAGTGGGAGGATGTGGGGTCTTGGTGTTGGAATTTTAAAGAGAGAAACATGCATGTATTTATCTCCAACTCACATTACATGTTCAAGCCCAGCCTTCACTTTGTTTACTACAATTATTGGATCATCGTTTCCCGTTCATGTCCATAAATGCCATCGGCCCCTCCTTCATTTTTTTAACTCCATTAAATCCAATAAATTAAACATGATGAGATCCAGCGGTGAAGGATCGATTGCTTGCAAGAGTAATGCTGATTCAAAATCTAAGAGATAGACTGATTAAGGTGTAGTTCTAAAGCAATTTCTTATAAGGGACTCTTATATTTTGCATCTTTATACGTATTAACTTCGTTATAATGATTTTACATGTGTGATAATTATCCGCTATAGATATTAATGCATTAAACAATTAATCTATACGAGCCTATTTTATTTTAAAATCCAATTTTTTAAAATAAAATATATGTAAATTAATTTTTCGCCATATATCCTTTTATGTACACATATATTTTCTAAATATTACAAATATTTGTTAATTATTTTTAAATGCACATTTACTATTTTATAACCTTAAAATACTTTAATTCAATTTTAAAATATATATTTATATTTATCAATTATTAAAATATGTTTTGGCAACAAAAACTAATTTTTCTAACTGAAAACATTTATAGTATATTATATATATATATATATATATATTTGTGTGTATGTGTATCATTTTATGCAATGTTTAGTTTAACATTATTAAATAACATATATATATATATAAATATATATTAATTTTAAATTCATTAGGTTGCCTTTTAAAAAGAATTCTTTTTGGTCGAAATACATTTAGACATAATTATTATACATTTATATATTAATTTATTATT
The DNA here is from genome assembly GCA_030765085.1 of Allium cepa. Lineage (NCBI taxonomy): Eukaryota > Viridiplantae > Streptophyta > Magnoliopsida > Asparagales > Amaryllidaceae > Allium > Allium cepa. The sequence continues at coordinate 370,745,264 of CM060943.1, read as the reverse complement.
TAGTTCATTGTATTTTATTTAAATTACTGTATATATATAACCAATTTAAAATTTAATTTCAGATTAAAATTTTTTTTGCTCCAGCCGAAAAACATTCACATTTATTTTATAAATTTTAGTTTTAATTTACGATATATGTATATATTTATAAATCCATTCTTATGGTAAAATGTTTTATATATCTACAAAAATAAAAAACTATGCGCCAAACACATATATTAATAGAATATTTTTGACTGCAAATTAGTTTGTAGCATTATTATATATTTAAATTTAATAAAGATATTTAAATTAATACATAATCTTAAGATCCAAATTTGAATTTTAAATGTTTTACCAAGTCTTAATTAGATTAAGTATTTTAATTATAAAATGTAAATTTATAATTTAATGACATAGTCAAGATTAAATTAAATATTTTATCATATATAAATTATTTTAATTAAAATTTTATTGATTTTATAAATATATTAAATATTGTTTTGGGATAATCATAACATATATAAATGTATACGTTATAGATGCAAACTCAACATTCATATATATACCCATAAAAACTATGTACACTTCATATGTGGCACATGCACCACATATACATATGAGTATATAATGATATGCTCATATACAACACACACACACACATAAACACATATACCAAAATTCAATTAAATAAATCAGCAAATTAAATAAAATAAGATTTTATTTAATTAATCTAGATCGGATCTAATACAAATTAGACTTCATAAGCTACAACGACCCGCAAAGTCATCACTTTAGAATATTTTTGAAATATCAAGTATAAGATATTTTAACAAATATTATAATATTTTGAACAATAAATAACATTAACAATCTTATTTTTGAACAAATATTTACAAAAATAAACACTTTGGAAGATATATCGATAAAATGGCCGAAAACCTTTTTTATCAACAAACAGGTCTTGGACCATTGGATATCATGCATAGAGCTGGATATATACACTTATTTATATATATGAGTGAGAATATGTAATATAATCATTTATCTTATTTCTGAAAATAAAATCTCTTTATGACATCATTGATGATCTCACTCTTTTGAAATAAATAATTTATGAATGTAAATTGATTTTAAATAATTTAATAATTATTTTAATTACTAAATTAGCCCTTTCAATTATAATATAATGATAGAAATATTATTATTAAACTTTCTTTACAAATATATATATATATAATAAAAAAGAAGTGAAAATATGACCAGAAATCAAAATGGGAATCCGTAACGATTCAACGTAGAAAAATTGTACAACGTTGTGGATCATATAAGATATACATATTCACATATACATATACATATACATATACATGGACACATTCACATGCACATGAACAAATATATGCATACAAATATACTTATACATTTAAATATATACATACAAATATTTTCCTAAAAAGTTAACATTTAAGCAAACCAAAGTCAAATCATTACACACCAAAGTACAAGCAATAGGTACACACATAGGGGGGGAGCACAACCGAACATGGTGAGGTAGGATGGGAGTGGGGTGGTGAGCAAATGGTGATGTATTTGGGTAGAAATATCATGATATTTTCATCCTAACTTATGCCTATAAATATAACCCATCTCTCGTCACTTCATTTGTTCACAAAATTTCTAAAGCTTCTTCACTGCTTATACTCCACTTTAATAGCCTCTTGCCTAAGAAAAATTATTGCAAAAAGAAACATAAATTTTATAGCAAGTATATATTATCAAAACTCGTCAAAACGAATGCAAATCCACTCATTCTCTCCTGTACAACCTATTGCCACACCTTCCACCAACCAAGGTCGAGCCACCTCCAATAGCAAGCATAGGCCGAGCCTTCCTAAGGTTCCAAGGCTCGATTCCATAGGCTCTCGTGCGATTATAGCAGAGCGGTAGCCCATTTAAATTTAGCCATATCAAAAATCATATGAGAAACCTTACATATATATCATGATGTGATATGATTTTTATGGATGTTTACTATGCTTGATCATCAAGTTTGGACGTTGATTATATGTTTAATATGATATTGAACTAAGTCACGTTTAATACATTTTGAATATCATAAAGGAAATCACTTTCCTTTATAAATGAAATAATGTATGTGAGATTGTTAAACCTCTTTCAAATAGTTTAGAATGGTTTATAAATGTATATAGGCACTAAAATCCAATTTTGCGAAGTTTGGACAAGTTATGAAAATTGAGTCAAAAATAGACGCGTCGCGTAGCGGTAATTGGCGATTCCGCATCGTAGAAAGTTAAATCCATTTAAAAGATGGATTAGAAGTCGAAATTTTTTGTAATAATAATTTTCCAAACTCTTGTAATCATAGTTTTCAAACAAAATAAAACGTTAGAGATTTTATTTAGTAGATTTTGAAATATAAGCAAATCATGTTTTCAAAATAGTCGCAGTTTGGCAGTTCGGAAGCCAAAGCGAAAAATTCTTTAAAATTGATATTTAAATTCTATAAAAATATGGAATAACTTATATAAATATTTTAACGATATTTGATTTATAAAAATGGATTTTGAAATGATCGAAAAATGGTTTAGATCAAATAAGCCTTAAAAGCGCTATTCACAACACTTTTTGCAGTATTTATAATAACTTTTAGAATATGACTTTAAACTTTAGTATTCTTTTCCAAATCTTTTGTGAAAGTTTTTAAATAAATAATTAAATATTTTAAAGATGATTTGGAGGTTTTATAATTTATTTAAAAAGTTTAAATAAATGATTTAGAGAAAAGCTTTTAAAATCTAGTGATTTAGTCCTGGCTCTAAAATCCGATGAGTAGACTGGATTTTTCTATTTGTGAGATCCAGATGTGAGGTGCATAAACTAAGGAATGTTTAGGAGCAACCAGTGCCCTAGGTCACCTGGCCTTTTTCCTGGACGAGAAATAAATAAGGTCAAAATGTCGGAAACAAGACAAGTATAAAAGATTTAAGTTTCTAAATTTAAGCAATTTGTATATTATAGAAATAATCTTCTTACACTTGGTATTAAATTTTGAGAAGGGATCCCGTATTATCCTTATGAATTTATAAGGAGATTTCACCATTATTCGACGAATGGTAAAGGTTGAATGCAAAAATTGATATTGTGTAGAATTAGTATAGTTTCTATCGAACATTTTTAACTCAATAACGTTTTCCAATACTACTTATGAAAATAATTTGGTATTTTCAAAGTTAAAGAGTGGTTTAGTGTTCCACATATACCGGAAAGAAATGTTTTAAAGATATATACCTCTAGAAGATATATTTGATTAATAGAAAGTAGTTAATCAAATAATAAGCACCTATTTACTTAATATTTTTATCGATGATTAGTTCGAAGGAACCGGGGTCGGATTTGAGTGATTCTTATCTGCAAACCACTTCAAACCAATTTATGTATTTGAAGTGAAGATCTGGAACGGTAATAAATGGAATGAAGGACTACTTGTCACTAACCCTCGAGGGAAATTTCCCATATCATATATATGTGGCATTGGTATCTTTATTTGAACTTCGATGCGAGGGCTGCTCCCTACTAATCCTATAGATGATTCCTGACAGGATGTGGTAGGAGAGTTCCTTCGGTTTGTCAAGTTCCTAGACAACTTTTATGGACAAATGTCTGACATTTCATTTCCAACATATACGCATAATGATTTTTATGAACGTACATCTGTTTGGTGGTGTAGGAAGTAACTCTTCTATACTTAACACCCTTCTCTAAGATGTACGACCTCAGAGGTTGTACATTTGTAGGAACCAATAGTGTGTGATGGAATTGGCAATGTGGCATTCAATGTGGAATGTGTTATGTGAAAAGTAATCGTTACCTCAGGCCTCATCCCTTGGAAATGACTTAAAAAGGGCATGTCGTAAGGCTATGTGCTTTACAACCATTAGCGTATGGTCATCACCTTTCTAGATTACTCTACATATGTCGAGTATGTTGTGTATGTTATGGGACTCTGATAGATTGGTCATGATTGTGGTGATGTCCTATTCGGTTCTATCCACCACCAAGTTGGGTTTGTGGGTAGGTCAGCCTTTCTAGGTGCAGAGATTTCAATGTATTTGATCCTTGATACATCCCTCTAAAGATGTATTGCATGGAAGGTAGTTTCTTGCCTGCCATTTTATGGAAATCAGTTCTCCAATAAGTGCCTTTGGACTTGATTGTAGAACCTGGTATGCATGAATTTAATAATACAACACTTTCGGCTAAGATTATGCATATTTGCTTGAAAAGTGTTTTCAAAAAGAATGTCATTAACAATGATATTGCATAGTAAAGATTTTGGTTATCATAGTGTAAAAACATGTTCCTTATTTATATGTAGCGTGGTCTTATGAGATACCTTTTGTTTTCAAATATCCGTAATTTTTATTTCTCACACCTGTCCCACGACTGATCCAGAGTTTATTTTCATTTCCCCTTAAACTCTAGGTACCCTAATTTATGGGCAGCCAAGTAGTTAGGTAGCATGGAATATTTTGGTAGAAGCTCGGAGTATTTTGGATGGAGCATGAAGTTGGAAGGTCCTATAGATAGTCATCTATTTCTCGTTCTGCTATATTTTGTATTATGTATCTACTAATTATTATGAGGATAGACGGTTTAATTACCCCGGCTAGATTAGTACTTACTAGTACTCTGATGATGCGTTTAGAGTAATTGCATGTACTACTCATATGTATGTTAAATGTTGAATACGATGTGAGGTTCTATTTTTATTTTGTCTTCTATCTTTATTTTCTGTTATCTCATGATAATCTGCCTCTCTGGCACTTGAATTTATGGCACATGAATACCAAGGATGTATTAGTGTCAATTTCTGAGGGTCGAGGAGGTAGGTCATCACATTTGGTATCAGATGTTAGGGTTGAGTGAATACAAAAGCCCGTATGGGGTCAATGCATTAGAGAGAGGGTTAGTAATATCCTAGAATGAGTTTAGTCAGAGAGAGCGTATATCTGAAATTTTATCAAAACAAGTACATTCGAGTTTATACTCATTCCTTAAGACAATTTCGTCTATATTTCGAAAGATGTTTCCTTATTATATGTAGATAGTAGGAGATGAGTAATAGAAGAGGACGAAGGGGAGGTAGCAACACTATGGCCCCCAACGCCGATCGAATGCTACAGTAGTTGAGGAAGTGGTAATCCCTATGCGGCCTCAAATTAACTTTGCTACTCTATGCAAAGATTACCCCAGTTTGGGTGGCAAACCATTCAAAGGAACAGAGTCCATTATTGAAGTCCAGGCTTGGATCCACTCTTCTGAAAGAATTTTTAACCAATAGAATATCAAGAATGAACAAAAAAGGTTCTTGGCTTCCTAGTAGTTACAAGAAGGGGCTCTAGCATGATGGGAGTCCATAACTCTGAATGATTCAGAAGATAATTTCTCATGGAAAGGTTCATGGAATACTTGCAAGAACAATATATGCCAGCTATAGAAAAATCTTTCCATTATCGAAATTTATGGATTTAAAGCAAGGAAAGATGTCTACGGAAGAATATTCCAACAAGTTTAGTGAATTGTCCCATTTTGGGCCTGATCTGATAAACACTCCTTTAAAGAAAAATGAAATTTTTATCACTTGGATGATGGGGCAATATCAGGATAGAATGATTTGACATGTTAAGGGAACCTTTGTAGATTTGGTAGACATGGGTTTCCAATATGAAACTCTAGACAAAAAGAATCTGCCCACAACTCCGAGCAGCAACAATAACTGGAAGAAGAGAAAGTTCAACCATTCTGGGAAGAAGCCATGGCAAGGCAAGCCAGAAGGAGGTCCACAAGAAAACAATTTGAAGGATATTACTTGTTATAATTGCCAATGGAAGGGTCATTTTGCCACCACCTGTAAGAATCTTAAGGCTTAGAACAGAAACTGCTACAATTGTCACAAACCAGAGCACCAGAAGAATGATTTCCCGGTGATAAAGATAGGAGAACAAGTTAGAGTTTTTGCCATCAAATATGAACCCTCAACGTCGACTGATGCAACAGGCAAGAGAGTTCTTGAAGGTAATATCTACATTAATGAAAATCTAGTTAGAATATTATTTGGTACTAGGGATTCCCATAGTTTTATTTCTAAGGAATTAGTTGATAAATTGAAACTTACCACAAAGATATTAGATACTTCTTTCTGTATCTCTAACCCCATAGGTGGTAAAACTAACCTTGGTATAGTTTATGAAAAAGTACAAGTTGCTTACCTATCGCAAAAATATTCATGTGACCTAATAGTCCTCAATTTTATTGGATTTAAGATTATACTCGGTATGGATTAGTTATCTAAATATAAGGCTGTTCTTGGTGTTAAAAGGATGGTTCATTTAGAAAATAATATAAGTGAACCTTTCAAAATAACGTATGAAGAATCAATTCTAGTAATGCATAGTTTTATGTATGCCATAAATTCATTTAAAAAATGTCTAGAAGAAATACCAATTGTCAAGGAATTTTTGGATGTTTTTGAGGAAGTTAAAAATTTACCGCCACATAGGGAAATTGAGTTTCGTATCGACTTGATTTCCGATGCAAGGTCTGTTTTTCATTCTTCTCGAATAATGGCTCCCAAGGAAGTAAATGAATTAAGGAATCAAATGGATGAATTGTTAAAGAAAGGGCTAATTAAACCAAGTCCCTCAAGTTGGAGCTAAATGGTAGTTTTTGTTGCAAAGTTAGATGGTTCCCTAAGACATTGTGTAGACTATCGAGACCTATATAAGCAAACGATTATGAACAAGTATCCTCTAACCCATATTGATGACTTGCTTGATCGACTTCATGGTTCTCGAATATTCTCAAAATGGACCTAGCTACAATATTCTATCAATTAGGGATAGCAGAAGATTGCATTCCTTTAACTGCATTTAGAGGACCAAATGATTTCTACGAGTGGTTGGTTATGCCTTTTGGGCTAACTAATGCTCCCGCTTATTTTATGGACCTTATGAATAGAGTATTCAGATATGTTCACCATAAATTCGTGTTAGTTTTATTGATGATATTCTTATATATTCAAAGATCGAAGAAGAACACGGAAGGTATTTAGAGATTGTACTAGAAATATTGAAAAGAATATGCTTAAAGCTAAGTTTTCAAAATGCCACTTCTAGGAAGAAAAGGTAAGGTTCCTTGGATATTCTATGTCAAAGGAAGGTGTGACGCCCTGTAACGACCCAGTATTTTCAACACTTCGCATCCGCACATGTCGGACTTGAATTGTTCAAAATACTGCGTTGTAGAATAAATTTGGCAAAACTCAGAATATACAATAAATAAATCACAGAATCACATACACAGATATCAGAATCTCGCAGCGGAAATAAAAATTTAGTGGTTCATGAAGCCACTGATACAACTTTACAAAATAGAACTTACATTGTCTATAATCCTCAATACAATGTTGGGACATAAATAGAGATAGAGTCTTCAAAGTCTTGAATTCCAGAAAAGATAAAGGCTGAAACAACTTCCAACAGCACGAATGATCTACTGAGTGTCCTAGCTACGGAGAAGAAACTGAAGCTGCAACTCAGGCTGACCCGAGCATACAATAAAACAAACACTCGAGTCAGGACATACATACTTATATAATGTAAGCTAAATCAAGTGTACTGTAATATATAGCAAGTAACTTAAAGGATGCTTGGGACCGCCCACCCTCTAAGGATCCGTTAAACTATTTACTATGTAGTATATTGCGCTATTATAATAGTGTCTATTTATAAAGTAAACATACTTATTTCTTAGCATTAAGGGGTTACCCATATAGCCCTTAACACGTAATAGTCCCAGTAGTCCATCCAATATCATAGCTCCTCCTGATCGGGAAGCAACTAGAGGATACCACACGGGCTACGGGAGAAAACCAAACTCGTACAAGGCTCGATATGGTAGGTGACACGGCACAACTAGGCAATGCCAGGGTAGATATACCAATTGCTATCCGGACCGGTGGTAACGCGAAGCCGCAGCAACCGCCCACCTCGAACAACACTCCCAAATCAAGGGTGCACCCAAACAATCACAAGAGTAATAGAATGGTATACGAAGAAGTGCGTTCGATCAGAGGAGCTACCTCATTAATCCGAGAATCGCTCCTGTTTTAGCCACCTTAAGCCAACTCACGGGAGTCGGGTCCACGTATATACCTTTCAAGAAATCGTCCCCACCAACCTACTTCATTCTGGAATCTCCACCGCGTACACGGTTAGTCAAAGTGGTTTTCGGTATCGACAGAGAGTATGTCCATATCCGATCCCGGTCTCTTTGCCAACCCATCGTTATTATAACCCGTGGCCATTTTAAAAGCAGTTTATACTTTGAAACCCGAATAAACATTTCCATTTCAAAACTATAAATATGATATCATTCTAAAACCCAAAACAATATGATATCGTTATATTCAAAATATAATTCTTTTCCAAAAACCGTACTACTTAAAATTTATAATATCTGGAAACCAAATATTTGAATTATATCTTCGAAACATAATATTTTGGAAATTTACTTTAAAACCATAACTCCCGAAAATACAAATGGTTCGGATATTTGATGGTATATAGTATAAAGGGGTTAACTTTATGGTTACTTTGTAAAGAAGAGAATTTACATAGCTTTACAAATAATCTCTCTATTTAAAGTTTAAACCATAAATTTAATATCATTTTATGTTCCTAAAACATTACAATTCCCATATATATATATTAAATTGGAGTATTTGCTATTCAAACTAAGTTTGGGTTTTATTCTTTCACAAATCAATGTTTTTATTATTTAGTCTTGAATATTCCCATAATTTCCATAAATAAAACTTCCAAATTTTTAGCCATTAAATTTTCCAAAATTTACTTAATACCAGAATATTCATCTTTAATTAAGGAAAAATCCAGTTATAAATATTATGTCTTAAGCTTTTCCAAAACTTAAGATAAATAAAATTTATCAAATTCCATAAATTTTAAAGCAACCAAATTCTAGATTCCGTAGCACTTAGGAAATGCTACCTAAGGTTGCGGGTAAAACTAGTCTAATTTCAAAAGACAGCATTTAAATGCTGTAATAGATTGTTTAACTTAATAAATATTTCCAAATATAACTTATTTATCTATTTGTTTATTAATTGAAATCTTATTCTTTCAAAATTCAGGATTTCCAACATAAGTTATATTCCAAAGTTTTACTCAAATATTTATTTATTTATTACATTTAATATTTGTTCAAAAATCAAATAAAAGCTTTTTAAAGATATTAACCCAAATATTTAACTTCCAAAATAATTTTTTAAATATTTCAGAAAATATTATAAGAACCACGGGCCTGTATATAGTTTTCTAGCCTAGGTCAAGTGATACGGATTTATATCATTTCAACCCGTAATTTATAAAACCCCGGGTTCTATCATTTCAAACCCGCAATCCCAAGTAAATTTACAGCAGTTAACAAACAAGTGAACAGTAATAATTATTTAGGCCTATCATTTCAGCCTATAACAATATATATATAACAGGGAACTTGCAGTGGGGATTTAAGCAGTAAATAAACAATAATATAATATAACTGCAGAATATAATACAACAGATAATAACTGATGAGGTGTCAATTTAATTGGGGTCCGTCATTCTATATTACACTACAGACAGATAATAGTGAAATACAATTTTACACATACACTTGCAATAATTTACTAAAATATAAATACGTATGTCTGGTGAGAAATACTCACCTGAAAGCTGCAGAAAATTTGAATTTCAAAACGACAATTTCACCGGAAAAAGAACGACAGAGAGTAACGATCAAAATTCTTCGGATGTCGCCTAGATTCAAATCTATAACAGGATTCAAAATATTGAATACGCGACTTTAGAATTTACGGTCAAGGAAAAATTAAAATAGGAAGAGAATTGGTTTGATTTGCTCGACCACTCCACCGTGTAAATAGACCAAAATATACCCCAAACGTGAACCGTGCTAACACAAAAATTACGACAAAATTTCCTAAAACAAAAACGGCAAAATGTTGAATACGCATACACGTGCACACTTCTTTTGCTTTATGGCCGTGATATATACATTTTACACGTGCACACTTGCATTCCTATGTATTATGAAAATGTTGTTGCTTAAATTTTCCTCAAACTTAGAGTCACTTTTTCAAATCCAGCTACTATCTTACATTTTAAACTTAATTTGCATCATTGCTTTATGACTTCATCCATCTTCAATCTAAACTTTCCAGGCTTAAAAACTGTACAGACACACCTCATCCTATCTTCAACTATTACTAGCATCCCCAAACTCCAGCCTTTTACTAAACACTCAGGTTAGATGAATTCACTCACAAGGCTTGGTCATCATATCCAAAGCAAGTTTTTACTGATCCATTCGTGCACCGTGTGATACACAGATATGCACAGCCTATGAATTTTATAAATGCAGACTACCACTCAACTACGTTTTTCTTAATTCACTCATATATGCCTCTATGCTCTTTTCTTCTTCTATCCTCTTTTGCAATGACTTACCCAAACTAGAACCCAAACCTGGTCTAAGTTTACAAATACAGTTTGTCTGAAAGGAGAAAAATGAGCAAATTCCTTATTATACCCCTAGTCGAACCCATGATTTTGAAATCAAAAGAAAACTCAGGTTAATGAGATGTTTGATAGAACTTGGTTTTACATATGTAAAAAAAATTTTCAAAGTAACCTCTCAGTTCTATAAAGTTAGTACCTCTGACTTAATTATGTATACTAAAAAAAAAGAAAAAAAAGAAAACTCTATAAACCCAGATCCATATGTTGTTCAAGGCATATGATAAGATTCTTAGAGAAAACAAAGTGGATAAATGGTAGTGTGGCCGAGCAAGGCAGAGATAAAACAAAATTTTCGAGGAAGAGGAAATATCTGAACAAAGAAAAGAAAATGACATAGACCATTTACCTGATAAGAGTTCGAGCCCGAGAAGAACAGACAAGAGAGAATGAAACTAAAGAAGATAAAGCAAAGTATATATAGATGGATTTTGCGAAATAGTCAGATATGAAACGTACGAGTATTAATGTAAGCGTTGATCTCTCCTACCACTCCTCTGTTAGAACGTTATGAGCGTGATTTACTGATCAGTTTGCAAAAGGATAAATCTTCGAAATATACAGGGGAAGCCAAGAGTTTCACAACGTATAAAGCTTGATGATAATTTAATGCCAGATTAATTTCCTGCGTGATTTGAGCTCATACCAGAGAACTGGTATCTTGGCAGGTATACATTGTTATAACTTCAAATTTATGTGATGTGTGATTAAATGATAAAACGGCAAGGCACATAAATTTGAACTGATGCGCATTTGAAGGGTGCTTGATTTATATTTTTTTCTTTCCAGATGATATGTGTGATTTTAAACTGCTCATTATGAATATATTTTGATTTCACAATATGTTCCAATTAAACAGTTGCATGGTTAAAGCAAACATGCTTTGAAGTAGTTGCAGAGATTTATGGGGAAAATGGCAAGAATAGAAACGGAGCATTGCTTTGAAATCTGAACGTTTTGCATATATGCGTGATTTCTCCTTTCAGTTTCAAAGAAATAAAGGTTTCAATATTAAGAGGAAGAGAAATCAAATCTGCTGCCAGTTATACACAATTGATTGAATGCATCAGTTTCTTATGTTAATTGTTTACTCACGTGATTAAAGCAATGGGATAAATATATAGGGCTTTGAATATAACTGACGAGCTAAATCAGAGGAGATAAATCAATAGTTATCAATTATACAAGATGTCAGGGAATACGTTCACATTTCAAGCATTGATTTGGTAAATATTTGCTTTAAATCTTCGTATGAATTAAAGGAGAGATAAATGGGAATGAAAACATCAGTTTCTATATGATAAATGCTTATACGTGATTTAGTTTATACATTGATTTATAGGCAAACAAACGGCAAATAGTGATACAATGCAATATTCCCTTGGTCTTAAGAAACGGCAGAGGTGCTGATACAACTAGTGATTCAAGCAAATACATATAGATTTGTTTTAACTGTAGGTTGCGTGATTCATTTCCAGTTTTAATGCATGCGTGATATATCTTCCAAATATAAATGTTTGCACGTTATAAGAATTTTTTTTCAAAAGCATGCGTGCCTTATAAATTTCCAGATTTGATGAATATGGACTGTGTAATTTCCTTCCAGGATACTTTGCTTGAATTATATGTGTGATTAGGAACGGAAAATTTTATTTATTTATTTATTGCACAATAAAGGTGAAATAGAGAGATATACATGGGAATTGAGAAGTTGAAAAGATAGGCAAGGTTAAGTATGAATGCGTGATTTAAAACTGCCAATTGAAATCTAGATTTAATGCATGCGATAACTGCAATTTTTATGAGAAGCTTTGATTTCAAAATCTTATACTATTTAATGTAGGCGTGATTTTAGATTGATGATTTGCAGATAAAAGGATTTGTTTGAGGCGGAATCAAATGGACAAATGGGGAGAAAAGGGCAAGCAGCTTAAATGGTTTAAAGTATCAGTTTTATATATGTAAATATGTAAATATGAATACGTGTGTGATGATTCATTTATATTTACATAAATTTTGATTTGTATTAAATATGTTTACAAATGTATTTGGACGTTCGCAGATACCATACTAGATCATAGGCAAAAACACAGGGGAAAAAGAGGAAGCTGTAGAGATTTAAAACTTTCAGTTACAAAAGTTATAAATATGTTTACGTGATATAAGATTTAGTCAGTTACACAACATATAAAGTTTGAAAATATGTAAATATGCATGCGTGATTTCAGCATGCTTTGATTCTCCTATGTTTGATTTAATAAACAAACTGGCCAGACTTAATGCAAAACTTTTTAAAAAGAAACGTACAAAATGAAAAGTTGCGTGATATAAGCCTGGATATAAAGTTTGTACGTAACTTTATGTTCTTTTTTTTTTTTTTTTTTTAGTTCAGTTTGCAAAAATTATAAGTTTTTGAATTTACTGGAAGGCCGAGAGATTTGCTTCAGCTTTCTCTTTGAATAAATGCTTAAACGTGATTGAAGAAATAAACAAGGGAAGTTATCAATGCATGATTTTATTTCTGAGAAAAGGAAAGGCAAACTCATATTCAATTCAGTTTTGATTTACAAAAGGTTTAATTAAGGCATACGTTGATATGGGGAGAAATAAAGGTAAGTATACATCAGAGGATGAACGAAAGAGTTGATATGTATCGTATCAATTTAGGCATGTACAAATTTCTCCTTGGATTTTTGTCTCACACGTTACTTCCATGTTAAGTTTTTACTTCATTTTATTTATTTGATTTTAGTTTGAAAACAATAAATGGAATGGCAAGAATTTATGCAAAGCTTAGAAAAACGTATACAAATTTATTTAAAATCAGACTGTCAGTTAATGCAACGTAACGTTTGTTATAAAATCTCTGACTGATATTTTTCTCCAAAATTTTACGAAAACATGATTTTTACACTACGCTAAACAGACGCAGTCCAAAACATCAAAAATTTTCATAAAAATAACATTTTAAAAACACACGTTTTATTACGTCACTTATACCCTATAATTGACGCGTCCTTTAAACGCGAAATTTAACAGTTCAAAAATAGCTTAAATTTTAACAGTTATTATTTAATTTTATTGACATATACAAATTTTTATAAAATATATCTCCAAATAAAATAATTAACTATTTTGATAAACACAATTTATATAAAATATATTTCAAAGTTAAATAATTAAAATAAAATAAATAGCTAAACTAGGGCTGTTACACTCTCCCCCACTTAAAAACTTTTCGTCCTCGAAAAGGAACGAAAGGAAAAGAATCAAAAGAGGATAAGCTAGACAAACAAGAATCTTAAACGAATAGTTCCGGATTTGTAATACGAAGAAGATCCTCCAGAATCGGTTCTACTCTTCAGTTTGACCGTCAGTCCATGGGTGATAAACGGTGCTTAGGTCTCGATGAGTAACAAAGGTTTCAAAGATTATTGAAAGATTCCTAAATAGGTGGTAGAAGCAATCGCCTCCCCATTCTGTAGCAGATAGGGAAACCAAGGACACTTAAAAATAGTTCATAAACAAAATAAGATAATAAATTTGAAATCATAATGCTTTTGAGATTATAATACTTTGAAGGTCGTTAAAATTTATAGATATCATCATCTGGAAATCATATTACAAAAATCATAGCACTTTTTAAAATAATCTTCATTTATACCTTTTAAATTCAATGCCAAATAATACTCATTTCAAAGTTGAAATATTTTAAGGTTCATTTATTCAATTATAAAATTTTCAAAACATTTATTTTTAAAAACAGCAGCATTTATAATATGCTACGGTAGATATAATAGTATTTTCCAATCAATTCATTATTCTACTTAACTCTTGATTTAGCAATAACCTAACACTTTATTTAAAATACCTATTTTATAATTAAGATATTCCTTTAATAAGTTACACTTGAAATTTCCATTTGAAAACCAAATTCTCAATTATCAAATTTTAGTGATATTAAAATACATCTTAATCATAATTATCCATTTTTCAAGACATGTCTATTTCCTGAATGAAATATTTATCATAACAATCAAATTTCTCTATTCATTAAGATATCAATTAAACTATAAATCCTTACTACAAAGTATTTCTTCAATATTTTACAAACATATTCTTCTCAGGAATTATTAGGATTTACTGGTTAGATTTAAGGTTCCTTATTAAATCAAATTTGATTGTTAAGTTATTTTAAATAAGATTCCTTACATTTCTTTTTCCTCTATTAATCTTTTATAACTAAAATTTAAGTGTATAACATTTATTATAACCACTCAAATTTTATTTATAAAATCTTTTATATTATATATTATCCAATTTCATTGTTAACTTTTAAAAATCAAGGTAAGTTATTTTGAAATGAAATTGAGTATTATACAACTAAAACTTTCAAATTCAATTATCTCCAGTTGGAAATTTTTTTATCCAAAAATTTTATTTTCTCCTCAAGATAAACTTTAAAATTTTATTTCCGATTCCCTCCAAACCATTTAGAGATAACTAATATATGTACATAATGTGTCAAATCTATTTTATAAATTAAGTCATATTTTAGAAATTCAAATCAAATAAAATCTCAAGGTAATACTGTAGCCAGACTACAGAATGGTCTTTCACTTCGAAACTCGAAAATGAATGTCGATGATATACTTTTAAATAATATATTTTAAAATTCTTTGGGAAACAAACTTCTATTTTGAAAATACTTTAAATAATATATACTTTTAAAATTTTAATCCCAAAGTTTGAAACCATCATAAATTGAATTCTCAAGTTCTTGTTTTATATTTATTTCTGTTTCTAAATTAATTTATAACCATTGTTTATATTCAATTATTTAGACAAACACATGGTTTACAAAACCATAAATAAAATCAAACTATTATCTCCTGACACTAGTTAAATTAAATATTAAAATTTCTGAAAATTTATACTTATATATATTTTAGATTTCCTTTCAAATATAGGAGTAAATTTCCAAAACAAGGATAGAAATTCAAATTTGATGAACTCAAATCAAATAGAATCCAAGCTAGTTAAAATCAGAAGGTCCGATGATTAAATAACAGAATAAGGAACTGGGTAAGTCTATATAAATCGCGGACAACCTTGACCTGGTCAACCGTGACTTGAAGAGTCGGATCGATATGATTGGGTAAATCTATATTTGATCCGAAGAGATAGAGTTCGGAATAACCAAAGATACTGGCATATAAACCGAGGATAAATATAAATCTCTGGTGAATCAATGTTAATGGTAAAGGAGTTTCGCCCCTTTATTAGAATAATGGCGAGACCGCCAATTTACTATAAAGATCATCCGAAGTGGAGTTATGGGACACTCCAGAATCTAAAGTAGATGAAAGTGAGGGACACGGATGAACTTTGGAACCACAGGGAATGTTCCAAATTCGAAAAGGAAGAGGTTCAAGCTCGAACGAAGGTGATTCTATAAATCAATTTACCATACATTCTAAGTTTGCCTAGAGCCAAAGCTCTGATACCAAATGTAACGACCCAGTATTTTCAACACTTCGCATCCGCACATGTCGGACTTGAATTGTTCAAAATACTGCGTTGTAGAATAAATTTGGCAAAACTCAGAATATACAATAAATAAATCACAGAATCACATACACAGATATCAGAATCTCGCAGCGGAAATAAAAATTTAGTGGTTCATGAAGCCACTGATACAACTTTACAAAATAGAACTTACATTGTCTATAATCCTCAATACAATGTTGGGACATAAATAGAGATAGAGTCTTCAAAGTCTTGAATTCCAGAAAAGATAAAGGCTGAAACAACTTCCAACAGCACGAATGATCTACTGAGTGTCCTAGCTACGGAGAAGAAACTGAAGCTGCAACTCAGGCTGACCCGAGCATACAATAAAACAAACACTCGAGTCAGGACATACATACTTATATAATGTAAGCTAAATCAAGTGTACTGTAATATATAGCAAGTAACTTAAAGGATGCTTGGGACCGCCCACCCTCTAAGGATCCGTTAAACTATTTACTATGTAGTATATTGCGCTATTATAATAGTGTCTATTTATAAAGTAAACATACTTATTTCTTAGCATTAAGGGGTTACCCATATAGCCCTTAACACGTAATAGTCCCAGTAGTCCATCCAATATCATAGCTCCTCCTGATCGGGAAGCAACTAGAGGATACCACACGGGCTACGGGAGAAAACCAAACTCGTACAAGGCTCGATATGGTAGGTGACACGGCACAACTAGGCAATGCCAGGGTAGATATACCAATTGCTATCCGGACCGGTGGTAACGCGAAGCCGCAGCAACCGCCCACCTCGAACAACACTCCCAAATCAAGGGTGCACCCAAACAATCACAAGAGTAATAGAATGGTATACGAAGAAGTGCGTTCGATCAGAGGAGCTACCTCATTAATCCGAGAATCGCTCCTGTTTTAGCCACCTTAAGCCAACTCACGGGAGTCGGGTCCACGTATATACCTTTCAAGAAATCGTCCCCACCAACCTACTTCATTCTGGAATCTCCACCGCGTACACGGTTAGTCAAAGTGGTTTTCGGTATCGACAGAGAGTATGTCCATATCCGATCCCGGTCTCTTTGCCAACCCATCGTTATTATAACCCGTGGCCATTTTAAAAGCAGTTTATACTTTGAAACCCGAATAAACATTTCCATTTCAAAACTATAAATATGATATCATTCTAAAACCCAAAACAATATGATATCGTTATATTCAAAATATAATTCTTTTCCAAAAACCGTACTACTTAAAATTTATAATATCTGGAAACCAAATATTTGAATTATATCTTCGAAACATAATATTTTGGAAATTTACTTTAAAACCATAACTCCCGAAAATACAAATGGTTCGGATATTTGATGGTATATAGTATAAAGGGGTTAACTTTATGGTTACTTTGTAAAGAAGAGAATTTACATAGCTTTACAAATAATCTCTCTATTTAAAGTTTAAACCATAAATTTAATATCATTTTATGTTCCTAAAACATTACAATTCCCATATATATATATTAAATTGGAGTATTTGCTATTCAAACTAAGTTTGGGTTTTATTCTTTCACAAATCAATGTTTTTATTATTTAGTCTTGAATATTCCCATAATTTCCATAAATAAAACTTCCAAATTTTTAGCCATTAAATTTTCCAAAATTTACTTAATACCAGAATATTCATCTTTAATTAAGGAAAAATCCAGTTATAAATATTATGTCTTAAGCTTTTCCAAAACTTAAGATAAATAAAATTTATCAAATTCCATAAATTTTAAAGCAACCAAATTCTAGATTCCGTAGCACTTAGGAAATGCTACCTAAGGTTGCGGGTAAAACTAGTCTAATTTCAAAAGACAGCATTTAAATGCTGTAATAGATTGTTTAACTTAATAAATATTTCCAAATATAACTTATTTATCTATTTGTTTATTAATTGAAATCTTATTCTTTCAAAATTCAGGATTTCCAACATAAGTTATATTCCAAAGTTTTACTCAAATATTTATTTATTTATTACATTTAATATTTGTTCAAAAATCAAATAAAAGCTTTTTAAAGATATTAACCCAAATATTTAACTTCCAAAATAATTTTTTAAATATTTCAGAAAATATTATAAGAACCACGGGCCTGTATATAGTTTTCTAGCCTAGGTCAAGTGATACGGATTTATATCATTTCAACCCGTAATTTATAAAACCCCGGGTTCTATCATTTCAAACCCGCAATCCCAAGTAAATTTACAGCAGTTAACAAACAAGTGAACAGTAATAATTATTTAGGCCTATCATTTCAGCCTATAACAATATATATATAACAGGGAACTTGCAGTGGGGATTTAAGCAGTAAATAAACAATAATATAATATAACTGCAGAATATAATACAACAGATAATAACTGATGAGGTGTCAATTTAATTGGGGTCCGTCATTCTATATTACACTACAGACAGATAATAGTGAAATACAATTTTACACATACACTTGCAATAATTTACTAAAATATAAATACGTATGTCTGGTGAGAAATACTCACCTGAAAGCTGCAGAAAATTTGAATTTCAAAACGACAATTTCACCGGAAAAAGAACGACAGAGAGTAACGATCAAAATTCTTCGGATGTCGCCTAGATTCAAATCTATAACAGGATTCAAAATATTGAATACGCGACTTTAGAATTTACGGTCAAGGAAAAATTAAAATAGGAAGAGAATTGGTTTGATTTGCTCGACCACTCCACCGTGTAAATAGACCAAAATATACCCCAAACGTGAACCGTGCTAACACAAAAATTACGACAAAATTTCCTAAAACAAAAACGGCAAAATGTTGAATACGCATACACGTGCACACTTCTTTTGCTTTATGGCCGTGATATATACATTTTACACGTGCACACTTGCATTCCTATGTATTATGAAAATGTTGTTGCTTAAATTTTCCTCAAACTTAGAGTCACTTTTTCAAATCCAGCTACTATCTTACATTTTAAACTTAATTTGCATCATTGCTTTATGACTTCATCCATCTTCAATCTAAACTTTCCAGGCTTAAAAACTGTACAGACACACCTCATCCTATCTTCAACTATTACTAGCATCCCCAAACTCCAGCCTTTTACTAAACACTCAGGTTAGATGAATTCACTCACAAGGCTTGGTCATCATATCCAAAGCAAGTTTTTACTGATCCATTCGTGCACCGTGTGATACACAGATATGCACAGCCTATGAATTTTATAAATGCAGACTACCACTCAACTACGTTTTTCTTAATTCACTCATATATGCCTCTATGCTCTTTTCTTCTTCTATCCTCTTTTGCAATGACTTACCCAAACTAGAACCCAAACCTGGTCTAAGTTTACAAATACAGTTTGTCTGAAAGGAGAAAAATGAGCAAATTCCTTATTATACCCCTAGTCGAACCCATGATTTTGAAATCAAAAGAAAACTCAGGTTAATGAGATGTTTGATAGAACTTGGTTTTACATATGTAAAAAAATTTTTCAAAGTAACCTCTCAGTTCTATAAAGTTAGTACCTCTGACTTAATTATGTATACTAAAAAAAAAGAAAAAAAAGAAAACTCTATAAACCCAGATCCATATGTTGTTCAAGGCATATGATAAGATTCTTAGAGAAAACAAAGTGGATAAATGGTAGTGTGGCCGAGCAAGGCAGAGATAAAACAAAATTTTCGAGGAAGAGGAAATATCTGAACAAAGAAAAGAAAATGACATAGACCATTTACCTGATAAGAGTTCGAGCCCGAGAAGAACAGACAAGAGAGAATGAAACTAAAGAAGATAAAGCAAAGTATATATAGATGGATTTTGCGAAATAGTCAGATATGAAACGTACGAGTATTAATGTAAGCGTTGATCTCTCCTACCACTCCTCTGTTAGAACGTTATGAGCGTGATTTACTGATCAGTTTGCAAAAGGATAAATCTTCGAAATATACAGGGGAAGCCAAGAGTTTCACAACGTATAAAGCTTGATGATAATTTAATGCCAGATTAATTTCCTGCGTGATTTGAGCTCATACCAGAGAACTGGTATCTTGGCAGGTATACATTGTTATAACTTCAAATTTATGTGATGTGTGATTAAATGATAAAACGGCAAGGCACATAAATTTGAACTGATGCGCATTTGAAGGGTGCTTGATTTATATTTTTTTCTTTCCAGATGATATGTGTGATTTTAAACTGCTCATTATGAATATATTTTGATTTCACAATATGTTCCAATTAAACAGTTGCATGGTTAAAGCAAACATGCTTTGAAGTAGTTGCAGAGATTTATGGGGAAAATGGCAAGAATAGAAACGGAGCATTGCTTTGAAATCTGAACGTTTTGCATATATGCGTGATTTCTCCTTTCAGTTTCAAAGAAATAAAGGTTTCAATATTAAGAGGAAGAGAAATCAAATCTGCTGCCAGTTATACACAATTGATTGAATGCATCAGTTTCTTATGTTAATTGTTTACTCACGTGATTAAAGCAATGGGATAAATATATAGGGCTTTGAATATAACTGACGAGCTAAATCAGAGGAGATAAATCAATAGTTATCAATTATACAAGATGTCAGGGAATACGTTCACATTTCAAGCATTGATTTGGTAAATATTTGCTTTAAATCTTCGTATGAATTAAAGGAGAGATAAATGGGAATGAAAACATCAGTTTCTATATGATAAATGCTTATACGTGATTTAGTTTATACATTGATTTATAGGCAAACAAACGGCAAATAGTGATACAATGCAATATTCCCTTGGTCTTAAGAAACGGCAGAGGTGCTGATACAACTAGTGATTCAAGCAAATACATATAGATTTGTTTTAACTGTAGGTTGCGTGATTCATTTCCAGTTTTAATGCATGCGTGATATATCTTCCAAATATAAATGTTTGCACGTTATAAGAATTTTTTTTCAAAAGCATGCGTGCCTTATAAATTTCCAGATTTGATGAATATGGACTGTGTAATTTCCTTCCAGGATACTTTGCTTGAATTATATGTGTGATTAGGAACGGAAAATTTTATTTATTTATTTATTGCACAATAAAGGTGAAATAGAGAGATATACATGGGAATTGAGAAGTTGAAAAGATAGGCAAGGTTAAGTATGAATGCGTGATTTAAAACTGCCAATTGAAATCTAGATTTAATGCATGCGATAACTGCAATTTTTATGAGAAGCTTTGATTTCAAAATCTTATACTATTTAATGTAGGCGTGATTTTAGATTGATGATTTGCAGATAAAAGGATTTGTTTGAGGCGGAATCAAATGGACAAATGGGGAGAAAAGGGCAAGCAGCTTAAATGGTTTAAAGTATCAGTTTTATATATATAAATATGTAAATATGAATACGTGTGTGATGATTCATTTATATTTACATAAATTTTGATTTGTATTAAATATGTTTACAAATGTATTTGGACGTTCGCAGATACCATACTAGATCATAGGCAAAAACACAGGGGAAAAAGAGGAAGCTGTAGAGATTTAAAACTTTCAGTTACAAAAGTTATAAATATGTTTACGTGATATAAGATTTAGTCAGTTACACAACATATAAAGTTTGAAAATATGTAAATATGCATGCGTGATTTCAGCATGCTTTGATTCTCCTATGTTTGATTTAATAAACAAACTGGCCAGACTTAATGCAAAACTTTTTAAAAAGAAACGTACAAAATGAAAAGTTGCGTGATATAAGCCTGGATATAAAGTTTGTACGTAACTTTATGTTCTTTTTTTTTTTTTTTTTTTAGTTCAGTTTGCAAAAATTATAAGTTTTTGAATTTACTGGAAGGCCGAGAGATTTGCTTCAGCTTTCTCTTTGAATAAATGCTTAAACGTGATTGAAGAAATAAACAAGGGAAGTTATCAATGCATGATTTTATTTCTGAGAAAAGGAAAGGCAAACTCATATTCAATTCAGTTTTGATTTACAAAAGGTTTAATTAAGGCATACGTTGATATGGGGAGAAATAAAGGTAAGTATACATCAGAGGATGAACGAAAGAGTTGATATGTATCGTATCAATTTAGGCATGTACAAATTTCTCCTTGGATTTTTGTCTCACACGTTACTTCCATGTTAAGTTTTTACTTCATTTTATTTATTTGATTTTAGTTTGAAAACAATAAATGGAATGGCAAGAATTTATGCAAAGCTTAGAAAAACGTATACAAATTTATTTAAAATCAGACTGTCAGTTAATGCAACGTAACGTTTGTTATAAAATCTCTGACTGATATTTTTCTCCAAAATTTTACGAAAACATGATTTTTACACTACGCTAAACAGACGCAGTCCAAAACATCAAAAATTTTCATAAAAATAACATTTTAAAAACACACGTTTTATTACGTCACTTATACCCTATAATTGACGCGTCCTTTAAACGCGAAATTTAACAGTTCAAAAATAGCTTAAATTTTAACAGTTATTATTTAATTTTATTGACATATACAAATTTTTATAAAATATATCTCCAAATAAAATAATTAACTATTTTGATAAACACAATTTATATAAAATATATTTCAAAGTTAAATAATTAAAATAAAATAAATAGCTAAACTAGGGCTGTTACACTCATCTCTATACTCACACTAGCCAAGGACACTACGATGTAATGCGTCGACTAGCATGAAGAATAAGGCTGTTGTGGAGCGACCATCTGTGTAATTTCTTTGTACGACTACCGATATGTCAGATAGTATTACATGAATTTCGTTTCAAGAGGAAATCTGACACATCAATTACAAACTCAAAACTACTACACAGTGGCTGTGTGATCTTCGAAAACAAATATAAAATAAACATAACATAAATCAGTCACAGATATCCATATCACTAAGTCGGAAACATATATGAATATAACACATAAAAGTGTGCATAAAAGTAGTGGTCATACAAGATCCACTACATCACAAAATAATAGGCACAAGTGCTAGGCAAAATAATATGCATACATCAAGGAGTCTCTATCTCGAATGTGTAAAACAAAAAATACTAAGCTAAGTAGTTAGCCAAAAGTCAGATGACGGACCCTGATACGAAGTCAAGTAGAAGCACCTGAAATACTTCGGTCTGACCCAAGTATTATTTAAGAAGAAAATAATAAACGGATCAGTCTAGGTATAAATATCATATAAAATGAGATAGGATAAGAGATATGACAAAAACATATGATAACAATAATGCCATGCTGTGACAAGTATACATTAAATAACAACAAAAATCATACAGTATCTCAAGAATCGCAAAACACCAAAAAGAATGTCACATTCTTTATTTTATTCACCAAACCACAAATATTGATAAAGCTTATCAATATAAATCACAAAAATTAGCAAAACACAAATTCTAGAAATCATTAATTAGAAATCCAGAAGTCACAAAAGGGGGAGGCCTATCACAAACGGGAGCATGAAAACTCACCAACACGTGCATCACTAACGGGTCGCTATCCCATGGTCGCTAACCATAGAGCCGGTGCAACAACATAGTACAATAACGGTACGCTCGAGGAACCTGAAACTCGAATAATTCTGAACAATGGCATAGTACAATAACGGTATGCCCGATGAACCTGATAAGCAGGAACAACCACGTAGTATAACAACGGTACGTCCGATGAACTAAATTCCATAAAAGAACATGGATCGCTAGCCCACAAAAATGAGATGAAACTCCAACGAACCCATAGGTCGTTAGCCTATAAAAGAAATGAGACGAAGCTCAATAAAATGAGGTACAGTCCTCCACGTGGACAAAAAGACATCTCATATCGCTAGTCTAAACCATAAAATGATCACCATTGATCAATAAAAAGTGTGAATTACACTAAGCCAGTAAATAAATGAGTTTAGCTTCATGTCCCATACCCACTAGCTTAACTTAAATATTTACGATCAAATTTTAGATTTCCACTCGAAAGTTGTCACAAGATTTCAATCGAACAAATCTAAGAAATAACCGACAAAGAAAACGCAAGCATTTCATACCACTTGTTTTGCTAAGTCGTTTAATTAGATTTCTCATACGAATGAGGTAAAGGTTTGTATATACTAATAAATTGGAAAATGGTTTTAAAGACGAGCTATGTATTGAAAGTAACATTGAAATCATTTTTTGAAAGAGTTTGGATATTTACTACTAGTATAGAAACATTTGTATTTTAAAGTGACAAATCACAGAAATGATTGTAAAAACAATCAATCACCAAAAATTCACATACGAAAACATGAATCAAATCCATAGAAATCGATATCAAATCCACCGAATGGATATACCCGAAAATCCCAAAAAGGAGTCATCAAAGTCGATAATAAATGACAACAAGCAAGCGGATCAACAAAAATCGATAAAAAATTGGAAATCCACTCAAAAATAGACAAAATTGACAGTTCCATACGTCTGGGGGTTCATCCAGACGTCTGGATTTGGGTTCTGGAAATATGTCAGAAACCACCCAGAAGTCTGAACTCAAACTAGACGTCTATACTTTCCAACCAGACGTTTGGATTTTGTTTATGCCATTTTTTTCTTTTCTGCCACATGTTTTTTTGTCTACTACCCTAACCAAACGTCTGGTTGCCTGTTCTGGGAAACAGTTTGCCTAGGCCAATGATGGCTAAATTGATTCGGAAGCGATCGGACGAACGACGGAGGCTAGGGATTTATGCCATGGGAAAACCTAGCCATATAGACTCTTCGATACACCCTAAATAACATGTCCAAACATCCAAGATAGGATCTTTTAAAGATTTTGACTTCAAAACACCAAAATTTGAAAAATTCACCAAATCAATTCAAATCAAAAGCAATTGAACATGAAATAGATATTAGGAATTCATACCTAACAACAACGAAATGTATGGACATAGATGTTGGTTCAAGAATTCACCTTTTATACCCAAATATAGAAATGAGAAGCTCTAAAACAAGCAAAGATTGGTTTCTCCTCAACAACACATCTAGAATCTTCAATCTATTATCAAATGAAATGAATCTTCTAGGTTAAGTCATAGGAATTTCTGGAAATTGAAGAGAGATTGAGATGGAGAAGATGAAGAGGATTCTTACCTATGCTTCTCTTTGATTTATAACTTGAATTTGAATTCCTAAGAGAAACTAGACTCAGGAATTTTAATTTCCTCTTCCTACCATTCTTTCTAGGGCTTGAGAGTGTTAGAAAATATTATGAATGAATGAAGAGGAGTGGAGTGGAGTTAGGGTATTATGTTGGGTTAATGGGCTGAAACCCAAGCCCAAAGCCCAATAAAAAAAATAGCAAAATTCAACTCAACTCCAAACATAACGATGTTTATACACAAAAAGGTCGCAAATGCCATTTTTGAGTCAATGGAAGTGGTCTCGAGTCCTAATTCGACTGTTTACAAAAAGTAGCATTTCAGACTTTAATTTAACTAACGATGTTATATTTAAATAAAATATTTAAATATACAATCGTAAAATATGCGGGTTGTAACAGACTCCCCTCCTTAAATAAATTGCTTCCTCGCAATATTTAAGAAGAAAATAAAGAGCAACAACTCTAAAAGCGTATCAATACAAAAGAAAAAAATTAACATGAAAATTTCACCTTAAAGAGCATGATAGAGTAAGTCCGAATGTGTTCGCTCGATGAATTCTCTGAATTCCCAAGAGCAATCCTTAGGATTTGAGGACAATTGAACTTTCACAAGTGGAACATCTTTATTTCGAAGGCGTTTAACCTTCGTAGCAATGATATGAATAGAATGTTGCTCATAAGTCAAATTAGGTGAAACTTCAATTTCTTCAATAATACCAGACTCAAGAATAGAATCGAAATCCCTAAGGCAATCCGTAGTTGAGAAACGTGGAAAATGTCATGAATAGCAGAAAATTGAGCCGGTAACAAAAGGCAGTAAGCCACAGAACCAATGCATTCGATGATGGGAAATGGACCAATATATCGAGGTGCTAATTTTTCCGATCGGTTGAAACGCACAACAGCCTTCATAGGTGAAACACGAATAA
Source organism: Allium cepa (assembly GCA_030765085.1). Lineage (NCBI taxonomy): Eukaryota > Viridiplantae > Streptophyta > Magnoliopsida > Asparagales > Amaryllidaceae > Allium > Allium cepa. The sequence goes on along the minus strand of CM060943.1, from coordinate 370,719,017 downwards.
ACACTAAATTTCCCATAGAAAATTACAAGTTCCTTCTTCGGTTATCAGCACAAGATTTTTGTCTACTTTGAGCTTCTTTCATCCTATGATGAATAAGGTCAATCTTTTCTGTGGAATCGAGAATAAAATTGTAACGACCTGCAAATCCGTACCCCTTGAGTCAACACTATTCTACCAAAATCAACTCAAGATGTACGGAAATACGAACCATTTGGGTTAGGTAGAAGAAGAAAATAGAAATCAACATCAGAATCTAACCATCGCAGCGGAATAAAATATAATAGATAATAAATGATCTTTACTCAAAATCAAATATATCTGTTTATATATTACATCATCAGAGTACATCAATCACAGCTCAACATCAATACCCTACAAATAGATATACAGCAATTTAACACAACGGAATATATATATATATATAAACAAGTACGAGAGTACGTATCGTCATCTTGCTCGTCTCCTGAGCTCCACAGCATCATATCCTGTATTCTATGATACTCGGTCTAACCCGAGCATTATAGTTAAATAACACCCGAGTCAGTCTGGAATACCAGCGTGAGAAAATCACACTCAATTGATTATTAAAGTTTTCAAAAATCCTTTGAAAAACAAAAGCATCTCGTAAGACCACGCCACAAATAAACATGTCGGGTTTTTACCTTACGATAGCTAAAACAATTATTATAGAAATCCTCTGATATTATAATAGGGTCTATATACAAATACTTATAAAATAGCCGAAATTGTTACATTCATTAAATTCCAGCTACTAGCCAAAGAGTGGGTAATACAAACAAAACTCGTACAAGGCTCGTAGGGAGAATGGATTTCCAACTAATGACTAGGCACTAGGGTACCACCTGTCACAGTACGGCGCCTAGATCACCGTACTGAGGAGTACGCCCGCTCCCCTACAACACAAGACCGGGACTACCCCTTACTGGATAACCCCAAGTGAGATCACCCCGCGGTTGGGATCAGCAATCGCCCACTAAGCCGGAAAAAAAAGGGACATCTAGACTGGAATAACCTCACCCTGCTTGGGTGCTACCCACCTAGCCTTGCTGCATAACCCCTGATTTTCACGAAATGTACAAACCAGATCGAAGTGGTTTTCGAGAAATAAATCTCGATCCCGGTCTTTTCGAAACTATCAATGCATTTTTGTCCAATGTTGATAGTCGGTGAATTGACTATCAATTTATATTCACAAACATCCATCAAACAATAAATAATTTTCCCAATTATTTATTTATCTCAAAGTATCTTTACAAGATATATTTCTATTCTCAATCCTTTTGAAAACAGTTTCAAAACCATCTTTCTTTTCAGAATAAACTTTCCCAAATATTTTCTATCTCCTCTGAAATCACCAAGCACAAAACTAGATTTTAAAAATAAATTTTAAAACACTTTATTTTGAAGTATATACTTTTAAAACATTTAAATTAAACTACTTTAATAATTTGTTAAAAATACATACTATATGAATATTTGAAAATAAAGTTACTTAATAAATATAAAACTAGATTTTCACTTTTACAAAACAAAACACCAAATCACTTCTTAAATAATTACTGCTATAATAAATTAAAAGGAAATACTTGCTTTAGACTTAAATATTAGAAATAATAAAATTTTCAAAACATACCTTTTAAAACAATTTTAAAACTATTAACTTATATTTAAAAATTTACTTGAAAACATACTTGGTTATCCATGGAGAATTCCACTTCAATTACTTAAATCAATTTTCCAAATTGATTCCCAATTTATTCCATTTGAAGTAAGTTTCCTTAATTACTCAATTCATTTCAAAATTCATTAATTATGCACTTATTATTATTGTGATTATTTTCCATTTGATTTTAAATATTTTAACTGAAATATACAAATTTCAGCTTTTCCCATTTTCTTCTTTATTCTTTTCAATAATTTAAGTCTTAAATATTAAATAAATGTTTTATTCTTATAAAATAATAATGTTGAAGTTTAAAATTCATTAGTCTTCTGTTAGTTCAAATTTCCTTTCCATATACGGAATTTATTTATTAGAATTTAAAACTACTATTATTCTTATCCAATTTATTTAAATTTTCTATAATTATTTCACTTGCAAATTCTCTTCGTTTTATTTCCAAAATCCATTTCTATATATATCTTGATAACTTAGTGCACCGGATTATATTCAGGTAAACCATAACATCCAATATTCCAATTATCAATAATGTTCATCACAAAATATAAAATAATCACATCAGAGGGTATTAAATAATTTAAATAAATGTTGAGGGGTCCAGTTGGACCCCACCAACCTGTTTTCCCTGCATCCACAGATGTTAGCACAATATAAAATGCCAATTCCAAATATATACCACACTACAACACATAAATCAATTCAACCATTTCAAACAATTATTTAAATCTAATCATTTAAATTTAACTGAGTGAGATTAACTCACCTTATTTTTTGTTTGCAGTCCATTACCGTCTCGACCCATTTTCATGACTTTTTACCTTGAATAAACATTGGATTCATTGTTAATATTCGAATAAATCGAACAAATAATTTCCATTTGCTAAATCCAATTACCAATAATTTTGTTTTAACCTAGAAATTAAATTTTTTAACTGATTCCCTTTTTAATAAATTAAACGAACTGATCAGTTGACTTTAACTAAATAAAATCTTACCTTTCAAAATCTTTTTAAAACTAAAATAAATTCAATATGTTGATTAAAACAGTTTAATTATCAACCCTTTCCTTTAATAAAACAAACTAGTAGAGGAAATAAAAATCCTTTATAACTGTATATCATTTAACCTTTGAAACATCATATAGGTGTATAAAATAATTCATAGTGATTCCAAAATCAATGTTATATATAAAAATTTCTATTTTTTTTTCTTTTCTGCTTAATTAACAGTAAGCTAATCATTAGCATATAGACATTTATTTTAAACAACTGTAATTCTCAAGAATTCGAGAAATCAGTTCGAAAGTCTCACCTTCACGATGTCGACGTGCTGCAGTTCCCAAACCCTAGCCGACATTGCGTTGACCGGAGGCCCCAAGTGCCTGCTTCCATTGCCAACCGACTTTGTCGAACTCACGTCCAAGCCCCGACCACCACGATCGGCTGCCGCTCCTCGCGCCTTCGTACGCAATCCACCCACTTTTCCACACGTGCGCACGCAAATCAGAGATCGATCCCAAAACCCTAGGTCAACGCCACCACTCGCGCTTTTCCCCCTCCATCACGCTCGCGACCAACCCCTAGCCCCAGCGCCACTCGCTGCTTCCTCATAAACGAATTCGAAAATGAAGGCTTGAACGCTCAGTTCAAAACTAAACGAGGGCATAGCTCGATTTGAAACGAGGATAAGCTGTGTGGAAGAAGGAATAATGTACGCGCTTTATTATTTTGTTGATGCGTGGAATTGATTTTTTTCCGGCCATTTCTTTTTTTTCTTGATTCGAATTAGTTCTGTTTGGGGAACTCGAGATTTATGAAAAGAGAAATAATGGCTTCGGCTGAAAGATAGAGGGTGACGTGATTTTATAAAAAGTGTTTGACTTGGCTTTCTTCAGAAGGAAGACGCGAGTAATATATATATATATATATATATATATATATATATATATATATATATATATATGCTTGCGATTAAATAAGAGAAAGGGGAGGGGACACGATTTTAAGATAAGGGTACTGGCGTATACAAGAAGCTTGACTAATTAAATTAAATTTCATCAGATTATTATCAATTAAATTTTTTTTCAGTGCGTTTATATATCGTACACTCACACACTGACTCCGATAAGTACGAAATTTGAAATCCGATAATAATTCAATATTACGGACCCAATGGAACTGGTTTCGTCTAATTTCGAGACTGTGCCTCGAAAGGCTATTTTTAAATTCAATTTAAACGATAAAATTTCAAAACTGAACAAACCACTGCTAATTTCAATTTGACAGTTTCTATTATCTTCAGTGTTATCAATATAAATTTTACAAGCCTTCAAATTATATTCAACAGGTTTAAAACATCAGATTCAACATTTAGTTCAACTTCCAATTATTTAATCCAAAAATTTAATTATCAAATAATTTGTGATATTCGTGATTCAAGTTAAAATTACTCCATTGAATATTTAAAATCAATCAAATATCCCGATTTTAAATGCTCGAAAATTCCGGGTCGTCACATTCCTCCCCCCTTAAAAGAATTTCGTCTCCGAAATTACTAGTCAGGAAGAATGGTCCAATACCCGTTTACTTTTCCTCAAAACCAAACAATTCAACATCCAACCAACTATCTTTTATAAAAGACCATTATCATTCTTATTAACTTTCCAAACCTTTCCCTAGTTTCAGACTATACCATTTGTTTAACCATTCAAGTTTCAATTTAAAACCCAAATTTTGATTCTCAAAATTTTCTTAAAATTTTTCTAACTCTCTAAATTTCCGAAAAATTTTGCCAGCATCTCATTTGCGCGGCTAGCTCGGTATAACTACAAAATGGCTCTACGGCCTCCCAAATCCAAAAAGAAAACAAAAAGCCAAGTGGCTCGATCCAATCCCAATCAAATTTCACACCAAATTTAAATACATACCTTTTTGTCGAGCATTACAAATTTATCTTCTGAAATCAAAATCAATTCTCTTTTCCCTTTATATTAGCTGCATATCCTGCTTAGCACTAATATCCAATCGCAATATTCCCAAAACATCATATCAACTTTCTTACAAACTGTCGGTATTTATTCATTCAAATATTAACTTAGATTATATTTGTAATATCAATTCCCAATCAAGAATTCACCATTCCCTTCTTAAGTTAGTATAAGCATTTTATATGTTTCTTATACTTATTTTCACCTTACCATTTTAGTTTATATCTATTTCTATTCAAATTAATTCTTTCATTTCCATACGAATTCAATTTATTTTCAACTCTAAACTTTAAATTTTATTTTTCATTTATACTGATTCATGTCATGATTTTAATTAGCTCCATTTACTAACTTATTTCAATTTTCCAGTTTGAAATCGTTTTGTCGTTAACAAAATTTTCCAAAATTTTCTAACTCCCAAAATTTTCGGAAAATTTTGGCAGAGTCTCCTTTGTACGGAGGAGCTTTTGCAATTTGACAAAAGAGATAAATATATATACATCGACCCACACGGTCGGAAAAATCAAAAAAGGTTCATATTTCCTATTTTTATTGCATAGGCGTACCTTATTTAGCATTTTAAGCAAACGGCTTATTAATTTTAGCAAATAGCACAACCAAATCCAGCTACTCGGCTTCCAGGTACCTGTACTTACTCAATTTAAACATGTAAGTGCTAAATATATGATGTTTTATCAATATTTCACTTAGTTGCAATAGTTAAACTCATGAATTCTAAAAGAAATTCACACCAAACATTTTCCCGTAAGCAACTTTTACAATTTCCATGCCAATTCAACTGTTTCAATTGATTTATAACATTTTCATTCAATTCGAATGGTTTCCAGTCCATTCGTACACATCTTCATCAATTTGAATGGTTTAAAACTCAATCGCTTACCTTCAATTTATTTTTAAGCAAAGCGAGCATATATTTAATTCAATTGCTCTCAAAATCAATTCATTTTACTTCTATCAATTCATTGGATTTTAATTACTCCTATTTGCATCCAATGACAATTTATTCCATGTAGTTTGAGGAGATCTATGTGAATAAACAAGTATTTATGTTTTATAACCGATTTAAATGGATTTCAACTCAATTTATACCTAATTCTATTCCATTTTTAAAATTTATCCACAATTCACATATATTCTCATTTGTATTACATTTCAGATTTGACTCCATTCACTTGCATTTCATTTTATTAACTAAACCAGTTTCATTGTTCAAACAGGTTCCATTCAAAATCATTTGATCCTTATTTATTCTATCCATTTATTTATTCAACATAATTAGTTTATCCACTCAATCCATTTTTCATTTCCTTAAATATTATTTATTACTCACCGAATTCTATTTCGATTCAAATTTATTTCACTTGATTTAAATCCAACCCAATATCATTAAACTTAGTTTAAGTTGAAATTTATTCAATTATCCTCCATCTATTAGCTTAAGATAATTTACTTCAATTTATTCAAAGTTTTATACTTAAGCTCATTTTCATTTTACAAGTAAATTTTCTTTTCTATTCAACTTAACTCTATGACAATCAAATCTCATTTCAATCTACAATTTCTTTGATTAGTTATTATAAAATTTAACTTTCCAGATTCAACCACTACACCACAAAAGGCTTTTAACAGCGTTTGATAAACGCTGTAATATGATACAACAGCGTTATTAGAAACGCTGTATAACGACATGCTGTCGTACATACATAACTTACAACAGCGTTTCTGTAAACGCTGTTGAAACATCTCTGTGACAGCGTTTATTACGAGCTGTCAATAATGTTTTCAACAGCGTTTATAACGTGTTGTATTATGTTTTCTAAACGCTATTGTTGAATCATCAACAATTTCGACAGCATGTTAAAAATGCTGTTATTGAATCATCAACTATTTCGACAGCATGTAAAAAACGCTGTTATTGACTATTTCAAGATAATTACAGCACGAATTGAACGTTGTTGTTTCTTCATTGACAGCATTAATCAAACGCTGTCTTCTATTTATATAATAGAATAAAAAAGAAAAGAAAGGTACTTCCAAGATTATAAATCTCCACTAAAATATTGATAGTACCAGAGCTACGTTAAATATAGATACTGAACCAAATTTAATAAAATATTACACTATTACAATTATACTTGGCCTTAACCAATTTATGACTTGAAAATCTACTTCCGAAACTCTACAACATCTTAGTACAGGTTCAGGTTTTCATAAAAAAAATGTAAAAACAACGGTAGCCTGTAAACAAGACAACCAACGTCAAGATACAAGAAATTGAATTACAAGAATAGTAATAGTACATACGGTCATCCAAGTTTGAACCCGTACAGAAAGTAGTCTTTTTTTAGGCCATCACCTTCTTAAGTCAAGCGACAACAGTGAAGAAGAGGAAGCAGCTACCTTTTCACGCAGGTTGAATTTCTTGGCAATTATTGGTCGAACATCTTCAACTCCTACCAAGCTTTCCAGAAATGGAAGTAATGAAAGCAGTTCTTTATCATTCCGGTCTTCAAACCAGCTCTCTATTGGGATTCCATTTTCTAACTGAAACCCAAATGCCTGCAAGTTTAAGCACAATGCTCCGAGTTAGAGACTTGTGCTGGTTCATGCTATTTAAATAGGTAACTCATCAAATCCATCACAACTTCAGAGAAAACAATATTACTGATTATATTACATAAAATCTAATAAGTAAGCTAGTACATGGGGTTAAAGAGGATAATCAATTTCCCACTATTGTAGTATCAATTACTGTTTTAATGTCTAACTGTAAAATATGGATGTCTTCATTTGTTAATCGATAATATACCATCAAGTCATAATATAACATAATGCTTTATTAACAACATGCAATCATATGTAAAAGTATGAAACATTATTGCTTCATGATTGCTTCCTCTGGCAGCAGATTCTGGCTGTTCTGATCAACCATGTTTTCAATCATGTTTCATGGTAGTGGTATTGTATGGCATTATGTAAGCTGGTTCCATATATAAACACTGAATAAAATTCATTTTATCTATAAATGTAAACTATAGCGCCGGTTAAATCATATCACTATGTAGTTGTAAAAATTAAAAATCTTCTTTCTAACATTAGTATCGTACTTGTTCAACTATAAAATTGTTTATTTAACTAGAAAATCGCATAGGCCAGAGAGTCTAAAAAGTAAAAGAATGCATGGAATTTCATCCAATAGGAATTACAGCTCCAACTTAACTAAAACAAACTATGCCATACACACATAACACACTAAAGAGGGAATGAAACTCACTTCTTTGGAAACTTCTTCCGCTTCTTTTGATGATCTGGTATAGTTAACAAGCACCTGAGATAGATTTTTGAAGCAAGCAAATTAGCCGCATAAAACAATTTGTAGAATCACTCATGTTGCATACTTTATATATAATTACAAAATGCATGGTAAACTGTAAAAGAAAACAACTCTATGCAGTTAAAATAGCAAATATATGCATGATGATTTGTAATGGTTATAAGAGATACATTAATATTTCCAATATCGCTCATATAACATATTCGTCAGCATGTTTATATTCATAAGTTCGTTTAACAGATTCCACTGTTGCATCATTGTAGTGAAAGATATTTCTTAAATGTGTGATTAATGTTGAATGTTACCGTTGAACCAAATGTATTAACAATAAAATAGTATATACTAACAAAGCTAGAACATTATCAGACTCACAATGCAAAAACACCATTAATATTGCTACTGATCAATTTTTTAAAAAACAAATTATAGAACAGAACAAGTGTTATATAAGCACATAGTGGATCTAGTCATTATCAGAGCAAGTAAATTTGATATCCACTCTTCAAACGGTCATAATGATGAAGCAGTTCAAAAAGAGTGGGTGTAATTTATACCTGTATATGCTCGATTTAAGCTTACAGAAAGGTTGTCTCATGGCATGGCACAAATTTTGGTCATACTGCTGCTAGATTTGTCCTCCCCAACCATTACACGCTCCGGTATTGAAATGTTTTCGATTTACATGCTTTTTTACAGCTAAAATAGTTTATTCAGTAAAGCCGTGTATCTGAAAAAATGAACACTAATATAAGTTAAAAGACTAAAACAAGTGCAAAATCCTTTTTACTATCAATTTTGCTGAACACTTGAGTTTTATCAATCACCACTCAAAAGAGCTTGGGTGTTTGTGTTTCAGTTCAAACAGTGAGTGATCTGAAAGACTAATGGGGCAGCCTAATGGCACTAATGAAGCATAAATTATCTGCTACAAATATCTCATCTTTCTGTCAGTTTATTGGAAATGAATTTCATTTACATGTCAAATGGAACAGTTCAAACGATAGCTACTACTACCAAGTTCTGTGAAGAAAAAGTTGCTCCAAAAAAACAGAACTTGAACCTTTCAGAAAGGAACAAAATAAAATTAAAAAATTAAAAAAAGACATCTATTATTCAATTAAAATTTAATTTTATTTAGAAACTGAACATTAATTTAACTTCTGATATGCCACTCTAGCACCATAAAGCATTTTAATGCAAAAATAAATGCAAGAAAGCTTGCACTCCTAATGATACAAGCTGAATCTTAGTAAAATAAAATAGGAAGAGTAATCGATACTATAAACATACAGTTGATAAAGCAATATGTAGGCAATAACAGCAAATAAAGCAAAACAACATAACATATAAACACAAGACATTTTCTTAGAAAGAATAAAAGAATGTACTGCTCTACAAATGAAGAAGAAATGATACAATTTAGTTTTATCTGATGGGAAAGGAATATAGATTTTAAAGCATAGGTAAACCAAACATGGATAAAGCAAGAGAGACTTGCTTGTAAAACCGGGTGCAAAGACCGCCAACTTAAAAAACAAGGACAACATAATAATAATAAGAGAAAGCACGAGCAGTCATCCGATGATAAAAGATAGTGCAAGGGCTATAGCTTAGGTAGCTTTAGGCCTCACCATTAGCTGTTGGTGTTGCTGCAGCATGAACTGGTCCATTTGATTCAAGCTAATTAGAACTACATACATGTAACTTGAAGTTTGCACGAAGGAAGAAAGTCGTAACTATTTCAGCTAAAATGGCTTGGGCCTCTTAAATATAATAAATCTTTTGTATACTTACTTTCAAGCTAGATAAACAAGCTCCAGCACCTGTCATATATAAGTTTCTAAAAAAACCATTTATTACACTCACTTGAATATCAAGAACCATATATGTTAGTAGTTAACAACATATACCAAAAAAACTCTAACAAGTTTACTAACCTGCCACAATTATATTCAAAGAATTCTTTCATTCCTGATTTTGTTTCCTGAGAGAAAGAATATACAGTGCTATCATTATATTTATCAAAAATATCTATAATTATCATTTTCAAAAAATACTATTCCATCGAATAATATAGACAGCTAACCATGAAGTCAATAATGATCCACGAGATTATCTGTACAGGTAATATATGCATATTGAATTTCATTAATGGTTCTTATAATGATGGAATTGAATTTCCACAAGAAAAATGTCAACTAAATTGATAAAGAAATAAAAGAACACAACTGTCAAAATCTAGAAATAATGTTACCATTATTAGTAAATTCTATGAATGGAAATCGAAAAGGAGTTCCGGTGGTCGCAAATAGGTAATGAAGGCTCATAGTAATGAGAGACAAGAAATATAATATTAACAGATTTATTTGCAACCTGCCTCATGTTTATGTATCAACAGCTTTTAAATCTACTTATTTGCTATAATATACTACAAATTAATGGCTAATACCGCTACATATTTTTTGTGTCAACAATTACCCATTGTATTGTTTACATCACTAAATGCGTTAGAGTGTAACGTTTGAAGATGAGATCGTATATCTAAGTATATAGAGTTTATGACAAACATTGAACCATGCAACTGTTTTTTCAAATCAATACATAAGAAGACTCTAAACTTTCGAATAAGTATTTTAATTGTATATTAGACTAGTTCAAAAAAACTTTTTAATTTTTATCCATTCAAAAGCACAATGTAAGTTTGCTGTCAAAAATGGTAATGGAAAATGCATCATATGCTCAAAATTTATGCCATATGTAGTCATGAATCCTAGTGGCTCTGTAATCATACAATATCCATTTATCAATTAAAACCCAAAGCATCAAATACTTACTCGTGGCACTGTTTGATAAATCAGTGGCAGCAAATGCTTGACTTATTGACTCAAATAATGCCTATGTTTAATAGTTTTTAACATTTGCAAACTATCTATTTGTTAAAAATATTTTTCAATAAAGTAATAAATAGTTTAAAAGTAAAGACTGAAGAAATTTAAACACAACAGTCAGGGTCTTTTTTCCACATGTTAAAAAATACAGAAATATGACTGTCATAACAGTCAGGGTCTTTTTTCCACACGTTAAAAAATACAAAAATACATAAAAAATATATTAGAAACTGAAAAATACACTTACAAATCTGTGCAGCTTGTGTTTGGTTGTATGCTTCTGTTTCTATAACCAAATGATAGCATCCTTAACCGCTAATATTTCCTTCTTCATTTAAGATTAATTCTGAAGGATTCTGAGCACCCCAAACAGCTGCATCCAAGTAACCAAGCTCGTATAATCTATCAAGAATATCATCATCTGCAGGTTCTAGTGCCCAATTCAATAACTGAAATTGCAGAATTTGAACCATTTTACTATACTGTTTTATTATTCAGCAAGTTAAAACTCTGCATTTTATCCTGCAGAACACAAAATATGGCACATTTGTACATCAATGCAACAATAAAAGGATATAAACCTGTCTGGTGGTAGCTCTATTTTCTGGATTGCAGTCTGGACTAATTCCAATGTCTTTAAACCCAAATCCATTTGTTGGGAAAGCACATACACGAACCTGCAGATATACATTATCGGCATCCTTATTCTGGCGAAATCATAAAAAATAGGTTTAATTTTAAATGCAAAAACAGTTTAGACAAATCACATCCACTTTCTCCAAAATCAGTCCAAAATATCTAATAAGGCGATTTAAAATAAAAGAGGGGTTTGGGATTTCTTTATGAAATCAAATTACATGATAAAATTTGAAAAACATGACGAGCCATCTTAAATTAAGACTTCATATTTCCTTTGAATTTTAGGGAAGGGGATTAGTAGCACTTACGAATACTGGTGATGCGATCAAAGGAATTTGAGAAAACCGATGAACCTAACCTTGATGAACCTCAAATCCATGAAAACTAGCAAACCATAATTATGAGAAGTCGATGATATTTAAGGTTTCCAAAGGAATTAAGCTCGTCGAATTAGGGTTTCTGAAGGAGAAAATGTAAATGATTTAGGGTTCTGGATTAGGAAAAGAAAAGTTATCGTATTTTAGGAGAGAAAAAATCGAAAAGGATCGATATTGAAGGGAGAGGAAATAAATTTTGCGTCTTAATTATTTTTCCCGCTTAGGTACCGTTATATTACACAGCGTCTGTTATATTGTATCACAACGCTCAACGTAAAAACGCTGACTTTCATTGCTGTTACTACTAGTTTTTCTTGTAGTGAACTCATTCAATTGATTACATGGCCATTTCCAATTTATTTCCACTTTATTGGAATTTATTTTCAATTCAAACCATTACTATTTTAATCCATTTCCATTTTTATTCGATACATTTCCATTATATCTAATTTGTTAACACTTCAAGTCAAATTTTAATTAATAACTCAAGTTCTGATTCTACCATTCACTTTTAAATTACCATCCAATTTTATTAACCACAATATGATTACATGTACTTCACTATCGATCCAAGTCGAATTTGATTTATAACTTGAGTTTTATTTTCCAACTTCATCATAAACTCACAATTCAGCTTCTATTTAACTATAATAGGTTCCATTTAAACATTACATTAACTAATTTATTAACAAATTAGTTCTTCCTTTATTTAAAATCCAACATTTGAATTTTAATTCCAAATATCACCCCATTAAATTTTCTTAGTTTAATTTAGTTTATAATTCAAGTTTTTGATTTTTATTTTATTCTCCAATTCATCAATAATATTTATTTTGGGTTTTCTATCCCATTTTTAAATTTATAAGTCATAACTTATTATTTTACACATTTCCATTCATTAAAGGCTTGAATATATTCTTCTTTTATTTTTAACTCAAACCTTATGCTTATTTATAACCCAAACATATTTTATTTTATGGATTTTTAATTCTTTTACACGTTATTCTTATTTATTTATTTCAATTCCAATCCTTATCCCACTTATTTTCCATTTATTCAGGTAAGAATCTAATTCCATTTAATAACTTAATTGAATTTTTATTCCAATTCAATTTTATTTTAACTCGAATTTATTTAATTCAATTCGATTTCAACTTAATTCGAATACAACTGGATATTATTTTTAGCCTACTCAATTTCTTAAATCCAGTTAAATTTTTTTATTTCCCCCAATCCAAGTTGATTCCATTTTTAAATTTTCATTTTAAATTTAAATTCCAACATTTAAAGCTTATATTTCCATCCTGATTTAAAAATCATATCAATTTATAAGCTTACAACCTATCTCATCAGGATTTTCAAACACCCGGATATTGGTTTCAAAACATTTTGGAATCTTCAACATCCCAATATCACACTTCTCAAAATTTAAAACCAATTCTAGATTTTTATTCCCAACGAATTTCCTTTGAAATTTTCAAAAACAACTAGCTTTTCTGAACAAATCAAATTTTGGCAGCAATCCGTCACTTAGAAATTCGAAAATGAATACTGATGATGCGGCCGTCATCATCAGAATTATTTTCCAATGATCCAAGTGATTTCAATGCTATATCACTTTCAAAATCCATTTAAAACAGATTTCCATTCAAAATTATCTCCAAAACAATAATGCTATCATTTATCATTAAAACACTTCGATAAACATTTCCAAATATCCGGGATTTTAAATTTCTAAAGCCTGCTTAAATAAACTTTAAATATAATTCATTTGTACACTTTATGCTTATACAAATTCTCATTTGATTGTATTTCAATTCATAAATTATATTTATAATTCATATTTATAAATTTCATTTTATAATGAATTTATCCCCTTAAATTTTAGTTATATTTCAATTTTTAGTCAAATTTTCACTTAACAATTATAATACTTTAATATTATCATTTCTAACATCCAAACATCCATATATTAGCCAAAAAGTTTTCAAAAACTATTCTTTATATCAAAATATGCTTTGGGTAAAATTATTTCATTTACCCACATTTAAAACAATATCGTGTCGATTGTTCTATTCAAGTGTTTAGAAACCCCTTCAATACAGTTGCGCAGACTGTGTCGACGAAGGTTTATATGCCACTCAATAAATCAATCAACACAACATTAAAACAATTTATATTCACTAACAAATACGCACTCATATCTATTAATACGCTCAAACTCATTCTAGAGTACTATAGACACTATTTTATGAGTAATTCCCACCAGAGCAAAGGTTATCACCAACCTAAGCTTTGATACCAAGTGTAACAAACCCGCAAATCCGTACCCCTTGAGTCAACACTATTCTACCAAAACCAACTCAAGATGTACGGAAATACGAACCATTTGGGTTAAATAAGAAGAGGTAGAAGAAGAAAATAGAAATCAACATCAGAATCTAACCATCGCGGCGGAATAAAATATAATAGATAATTAATGATCTTTACTCAAAATCAAATATATCTGTTTATATATTACATCATCAGAGTACATCAATCACAGCTCAACATCAATACCCTACAAATAGATACACAGCAACTTAACACAACGGAATATATATATATATAAACAAGTACTGGAGTACGTATCGTCTTCTTGCTCGTCTCCTGAGCTCCAAAGCAACATATCATGTATTGTATAATAATCGGTCTGACCCGAGCATTACGGTTAAATAACACCCGAGTCAGTCTGGAATACCAGCGTGAGAAAATCACACTCAATTGATTATTAAAGTTTTCAAAAATCCTTTGAAAAACAAAAGCATCTCGTAAGACCACGCCACAAATAAACATGTCGGGTTTTTACCTTACGATAGCTAAAACAATTATTATAGAAATCCTTTGATATTATAATAGGGTCTATATACAAATACTTATAAAATAGCCGAAATTGTTACATTCATTAAATTCCAGCTACTAGCCAAAGAGTGGGTAATACAAACAAAACTCGTACAAGGCTCGTAGGGAGAATGGATTTCCAACTAATGACTAGGCACTAGGGTACCACCTGTCACAGTACGGCGCCTAGATCACCGTACCGAGGAGTACGCCCGCTCCCCTACAACACAAGACCGGGACTACCCCTTACTGGATAACCCCAAGTGAGATCACCCCGCGGTTGGGATCAGCAATCGCCCACTAAGCCGGAAAAAAAAGGGACATCTAGACTGGAATAACCTCACCCTGCTTGGGTGCTACCCACCTAGCCTTGCTGCATAACCCCTGATTTTCACGAAATGTACAAACCAGATCGAAGTGGTTTTCGAGAAATAAATCTCGATCCCGGTCTTTTCGAAACTATCAACGCATTTTTGTCCAATGTTGATAGTCGGTGAATTGACTATCAATTTATATTCACAAACATCCATCAAACAATAAATAATTTTCCCAATTATTTATTTATCTCAAAGTATCTTTACAAGATATATTTCTATTCTCAATCCTTTTGAAAACAGTTTCAAAACCATCTTTCTTTTCAGAATAAACTTTCCCAAATATTTTCTATCTCCTCTGAAATCACCAAGCACAAAACTAGATTTTAAAAATAAATTTTAAAACACTTTATTTTGAAGTATATACTTTTAAAACATTTAAATTAAACTACTTTAATAATTTGTTAAAAATACATACTATATGAATATTTGAAAATAAAGTTACTTAATAAATATAAAACTAGATTTTCACTTTTACAAAACAAAACACCAAATCACTTCTTAAATAATTACTGGTATAATAAATTAAAAGGAAATACTTGCTTTAGACTTAAATATTAGAAATAATAAAATTTTCAAAACATACCTTTTAAAACAATTTTAAAACTATTAACTTATATTTAAAAATTTACTTGAAAACATACTTGGTTATCCATGGAGAATTCCACTTCAATTACTTAAATCAATTTTCCAAATTGATTCCCAATTTATTCCATTTGAAGTAAGTTTCCTTAATTACTCAATTCATTTCAAAATTCATTAATTATGCACTTATTATTATTGTGATTATTTTCCATTTGATTTTAAATATTTTAACTGAAATATACAAATTTCAGCTTTTCCCAATTTCTTCTTTATTCTTTTCAATAATTTAAGTCTTAAATATTAAATAAATGTTTTATTCTTATAAAATAATAATGTTGAAGTTTAAAATTCATTAGTCTTCTGTTAGTTCAAATTTCCTTTCCATATACGGAATTTATTTATTAGAATTTAAAACTACTATTATTCTTATCCAATTTATTCTTAATTTATTTAAATTTTCTATAATTATTTCACTTGCAAATTCTCTTCGTTTTATTTCCAAAATCCATTTCTATATATATCTTGATAACTTAGTGCACCGGAGTATATTTAGGTAAACCATAACATCCAATATTCCAATTATCAATAATATTCATCACAGAATATAAAATAATCACATCAATGGGTATTAAATAATTTAAATAAATGTTGAGGGGTCCAGTTGGATCCCTTCAACCTATTTTCCCTGCATCCACAGATGTTAGCACAATATAAAATTCCAGTTCCAAATATATACCACACTACAGCACATAAATCAATTCAACCATTTCAAACAATTATTTAAATCTAATCATTTAAATTTAAATTTAACCGAGTGAGATTAACTCACCTTATATTTTTGTTTGCAGTCCATTACCGTCTCGACCCGTTTTCATGACTTTTTACCTTGAATAAACATTGGATTCATTGTTAATATTCGAATAAATCGAACAAATAATTTCCATTTGCTAAATCTAATTACCAATGATTTTGTTTTAACCTAGAAATTAAATCTTTAAACTGATTCCCTTTTTAATAAATTAAACGAACTAATCAGTTGATTTAACTAAATAAAATCTTCCCTTTCAAAATATTTTTAAAACTAAAATAAATTCAATAAGTTGATTAAAACAGTTTAATTATCAACCCTTTCCTTTAATAAAATAAACTAGTAGAGGAAATAAAAATCCTTTATAACTGTATATCATTAACCTTTAAAACATCATATAGGTGTATAAAATAATTCATAGTGACTCCAAAATCAATGTTATATATAAAAATTTCTATTTTCTTTTCTTTTCTTCTTAAGTAACAGCAAGCTAATCATTAGCATATAGACATTTATTTTAAACAACTGTAATTCTCAAGAATTCGGGAAATCAGTTCGAAAGTCTCACCTTCACGATGTCGACCGTGCTGCAGTTCCCAAACCCTAGCCGACATTGCATTGACCGGAGGCCCCAAGTGCCTGCTTCCATTGCCAGCCGACTTTGTCGAACTCACGTCCAAACCCTGACCACCACGATCGTCTGCCGCTCCTCGCGCCTTCGTACGCGATCCACCCAACGACGCCACGGTTCCCACTTTTCCACATGTGCGCACGCAAATCAGAGATCGACCCCAAAACCCTAGGTCAACGCCACCACTCGCGCTTTTCCCCCTCCATCACGCTCGCGACCAACCCCCTAGCCCCAGCGCCACTCGCTGCTTCCTCATAAACGAATTCGAGAATGAAGGCTTGAACGCTCAGTTCAAAACTAAACGAGGGCATAGCTCGATTTGAAATGAGGATAAGCTCTGTGGAAGAAGGAATAATGTATGCGTTTTATTATTTTGTTGATGCGTGGAATTGATTTTTTTTTTCCGGCCATTTCTTTTTTTTCTTGATTCGAATTAGTTCTGTTTGGGGAACTCGAGATTTATAAAAAGAGAGATGATGGCTTCGACTGAAAGATAGAGGGTGACGTGATCTTATAAAAAGGGTTTGGCTTGGCTTTCTTCAGAAGGAAGACGCGAGTAATATATATATATATATATATATATATATATATATATATATATATATCTGCTTGCGATTAAATAAGAGAAAGGGGAGGGGACACGATTTTAAGATAAGGGTAGTGGCATATACAAGAAGCTTGACTAATTAAATTAAATTTCATCAGATTATTATCAATTAAATTTTTTTTCAGCGCGTTTATATATCGTACACTCACACACTGACTCCAATAAATACGAAATTTGAAATCCGATAATAATTCAATATTACGGACCCAATGGAACTTGTTTCGTCTAATTCCGAGACTGTGCCTTGGGAGGCTATTTTTAAATTCAATTTAAACGATAAAATTTCAAAACTGAACAAACCACTGCTAATTTCAATTTTACAATTTCTATTATCTTCAGTGTTATCAATATAAATTTTACAAGCCTTCAAATTATATTCAACAGGTTTAAAACTTCAGATTCAACATTTAGTTCAACTTCCAATTATTTAATCCAAAAATTTAATTATCAAATAATTTGTGATATTCGTGATTCAAGTTAAAATTACTCTATTGAATATTTAAAATCAATCAAATATCCCAATTTTAAATGCTCGAAAATTCCGGTTCGTCACATTCTAGACCTAAAACCAGTTTCTCACCGGCTTCAAGCTAACACGAAGGAGATCAGCATGGTCTTCCATAGAGTGCCTCGAAAGGTGCCATACCAATACTAGATTGGAAGCTATTATTATAGGAAAACTCAACAAGAGAAATATGATCTTCCCAACTTCCACCAAAATCAAGAAAACATGCACGAAGAAGATCTTCAAGAGTTTGATTCACACGTTGGGTTTGTCCATTGGACCGAGGATGATAAGCGGTGCTAAAATTAAACCTCGCTTCCAAAGCTTTTTGAAGACTTTTCCAAAATCCACTAGTAAATAATGGATCACAATCGCTAATAACAGAAGTAGGAACTCCATGCAATTTAGCAATTTCTCTAACATAGAGTTTGGCCAAAAGAGGTATGGTCCGATTAGACCGAATGGGAATAAAATGGGCAGATTTTGCAAGCCTATATACAATCAATCATAAAATGTCATGACGAATGACAATGGGGAAGACCGTCAATATAGTCCATGGAAATTTGATCCCACTTCCAATCGGGTATGTCTAAAGGTTGCAATAACCCACCGAGCCTCAGATGCTCGGCCTTAATGAGTTGGCAAGTCATGCAATGCTTAATAAAGTTAGCAATATCAGATTTCATCACATCCCAGTAATAAAGTCGCTTCATATCCGCGTACATTTTACTACTACCGGGATGAATGGTAATTTTAGAACGGTGAGAATCTTCTAAAATGTCTTTACGAAGATTACAAATATTTGGCACGATAAGTCTACCAAATTTTCGAATGCCGCCATAAGCATCGTTTTTAAAGTCTTTCAAACCATCAATATTTCTATCCCTACGACTTTGGCTAAGATAAGCCAATTCGGGATCATGCTTTTGATCATCAAGAATATGGTCTAAAAGAGATGGTTGAGCCTCAAGGCTACATAGAACAAGAGATGAACATGAATCAGATTCACGATCTCGAATCTCATAAGTAGATAAAGTCCCGAGATCATTCCATTCGGATATCATCATTGAAACAACTGCTTGTTACTTACGACTAAGGGCATCGGCAACACAATTCCCTTTTTCGGGAATATAAAGAATATCGAGATCATAAGATGTAAGGAACTCGAGCCAACGTTGTTGATGCAAATTAAGTTTCTTTTGAGAAAATAAATACTTCAAAGATCTATGATCGGTGTAGAGAACAAATTTCTCTCCCAAAAGATAATGAAGCCAAATTCTAAGGGCGAAAACAATGGCCGCAAGCTCTAAATCATGATCGGCATATCTAGTCTCGGCAGGCTTTAATTGCCTAGAAGCATAAGCGATAACATGTTCCCTTTGCATGAGAACGACTCCCAAATCAACACGACTAGCATCGGTATAAACAATAAAGTCTTGGTTCCCTTCGAGAATCACAAGAGTAGAGGCATCGGAAAGGAGTTCTTTTAATTTCTGGAAAGCAGCTTCACATTTGTCTGACCAAATGTATTAAACTCCCTTTTTTGTCAAACTAGTAAGAAGCAACGAAATTTTAGAAAAGTCTTTTATGAACCGACGGTAATAGCCTGCCAATCCAAGAAAACTACGAATTTCCATCACACTGTTCGGTTTCTTCCAGTTTTGAATCGCTTCAATCTTTGAAGGATCCACGAAAATTCCAGATTCATTGCCAAAAGTGGCACTCAGGGAAATTTCTCTTTCAATTGATTGCTCCTAAGAGTTTCCAACACAATCCGAAGATGTTTTTCACGCTCTTCCTCGGTTTTAGAATAAACAAGAATATCATCTATAAAGATGAGAACAAATCGATCGAGGAAGTCTTTGAAAACTTGATTCATAAGGTCAATGAAATAAGCTGAAGCTTTTGTTAAACCAAATGGATTAACAAGCCATTCATAAGATCCATAATGAGTATGGAACAATGTTAAAGGAATGCTATCCTCTGCAATACAAGCTGAT
Source organism: Allium cepa (assembly GCA_030765085.1). NCBI lineage: Eukaryota > Viridiplantae > Streptophyta > Magnoliopsida > Asparagales > Amaryllidaceae > Allium > Allium cepa. The sequence continues at coordinate 370,698,680 of CM060943.1, read as the reverse complement.
GAAAACCGGTTGCTAAGTCTAACTGTGGAAAAACTCTAACACCGCAAATTTGATCGAATAGATCATCAATCCGAGGCAAGGGATATTTATTCTTAATGGTAAGATCATTAAGTTTGCGGTATTCAATGCAAAGCCCAAGTGTACCATCGGATTTCTTCACAAAGATAGTTGAAGCTCCCCATCGAGAGGAACTAGATTGAATAAATTGCTTCCCTTCCAATTCGGATAATTATTTAAGCATCTCCTCATTTTCCTTATTAGATATACGATAAGGAGGACGAGTGATAGGTAGAGCTCCAGGGACTAGATTAATTCTGAACACGATTTCCCGCTTAGGTGGTAATCCTAAAACGGGCTCAAATATGTCACGAAATTCATGAACAACGTGAATGAGGGAAATGACATCTTCCCCCTCATCATTATCATCATCATGAGGGTTTAGAGAATATAAGGATGCCACCGAATTAGAATCTGAATCTTTAAGAACAATAGAAATCTGCTTAACAGATTGAGGATGTCGAAGATATATAGTCCTCTAAGGACATTGGAGATATATAGTCCTCTCAGGACATTGGATGTGGGCTTCATAACATTAAGTCAATCCATTCCCAAAATCATTCTGAAGCCTAAGTAACGCATAACATGCAAATCAGCTCGGAAAGAATAATTACATAAAATAATCTCGACATCTTTACAAAGCAAACTGAGTGTTGTGGATCCACCAACTGGATTCGCAATTCTCAAAGATGTCATCAAGCACATAACATTTAAAGACAAAGTACCAACAAGTTCTTTTGATATAAAAGAGTGAGATGCACCCGTATCAAAAAGAACGTGGATAGGACGATCACGAAACACAATAATGCCATCAAGGAAGAAGGAGAATTACCTTGACCAAAAGAAGTGTCACTAGGGACATGAATAACATTTAGCTTTCCCTCCCTTCTGCTAGGAAATTTGGGACACGAAGATAAAAGAAGACCTGAACTTTTGCAATAACGACAAAAAAGGGGTTTCGAACACCCATTAGCATAATGGTCCTTAGAACCACAATTATAGCATTGCACACGACTAGAAGTAAGAGTCTTTTCTACTGAAGTTGCTTGCTTCCCTTTCTTATTGGGATTAGGCTTGAACTTAATAGGCCTCTTCTTGTTGTTGTTGAAGTCCTATTTGGCAACCACAACTTCAACATCACTTTCTTTATCGGCATCTTCAAGTCGAAGAGCGATATCAACAAGCTGATCAAAAGAAACTTCTAGTTTCATAAGTAAAGGCTTTTTGAGGTTCCTATTCAACCCATAAACAAACCTCTGATTTTTCTTCAATGGGGTATTAATATACTCGACCCCATGTTTAGAGAGAGACTCAAAAGATGCGACATAGTCTGTCACAGAAGATTCACCTTGAACAAGGTCAAACAAGCGTCGGGCTAAAGTTACCTTTTTAGCTTCCGGCACAAATTTCAACTAGGATCTTTTACGAAATTTCTCCCAAGTAAGATCCTCTTCGATAATCTCAAAAACCAAAAGCTCATACTAATCTAATGCTCTTTCTCGGAGCACGCTAGAAGCCACTTGGACTCGATGGAGATTAACAAGATTCATGCGAGAAAAGATGCGATCACATGTTCTAAGCCAAGCTTGGACTTCTATAACGCTTTCGGAACCCTTGAATGGCTTTCCACTAAAATTAGTATAATCACTGCACAAGCGTGCAAACCCAGATTTAGGGTGAGTAGGCTCAAGAATAGGTCTAGCAGCATGAGCATTCTTTACAAGATCTAAAAGCTGTTGGGCAGGCATAAATATCCCATCCTGAGGAGTAGCACTGGATTGACCGGCGCTAGGACAACCAGGTCTAACCATTTCTCTTCTTTAAGAAAGAAAAAAAGAAGGGGAAAAAGGTTATTCTTAGAATGAATATCAAACAAACTTGATTGATAAAATAAGGCATCATAAAAGAAAATAGGATAGAATGGGTCCAATGACTCGAATTGAATCCTAAGGCACGATTCCTAAGAGAAACTTAGGACAATGATCCTTGCTATAATATTCTATATTGTTCTAAAATTTGGCTCTGATACAAAGCTGCGATGCCCCACCTATATACTCACACTAGCCAAGGACACTATGATGTAATGCCCTCGACTAGCATGAAGAATAAGGCTGTTGAGGAGCGACCATCACTCAAAACTACTACACAGTGGCTATGTGATCTTCGAAAACAAATATAAAATAAACATAACATAAATCAGTCATAGACATTCATATCACTAAGTCGGAAACATATATGAATATAACACATAAAAGTGTGCATAAAAGTAGTGGTCATACAAGATCCACTGCATCACAAAATAATAGGCACAAGTGCTAGACAAAATAATATGCATACATCAAGGAGTCTCTATCTCGAATGTGTAAAACAAAAACTACTAAGCTAAGTAGTTAGCCAAAAGTCAGATGACGGACCCTGATACGAAGTCAAGTAGAAGCACCTGAAATACTTCGGTCTGACCCGAGTATTATTTAAGAAGAAAATAATAAACGGATTAGTCTAGGTATAAATATCATATAAAATGAGATAGGATAAGAGATATGACAAAAACATATGATAACAATAATGCCATGCTGTGACAAGTATACATAACAACAAAAATCATACAATATCTCAAGAATCTCAAAACACCAAAAAGAATGTCATATTCTTTATTTTATTCATCAAACCAAAAATATTGATAAAGCTTATCAATATAAATCACAAAAATTGGTGAAACACAAATTCTAGAAATCATCAATTAGAAATCCAGAAATCGTAAAAAGGGGAGGCCTATCACAAACGGAAGCATGAAAACTCACCAACATGTGCATCACAAACGGGTCGCTATCCCATGGTCGCTAACCATAGAGTCGGTGCAACAACGTAGTACAATAACAGTACGTCCGAGGAACCTGAAACTCGAATAATTTGAAACAACGACGTAGTACAATAACGGTACGCCTGATGAACCTGATAAGCTGGAACAGCGATGTAGTACAACAACGGTACATTCGATAAACCGAACTCCATAAAAGAACAAGGGTCGCTAGCCCATAAAAATGATTTGAAACTCCAACGAACCCATAGGTCGTTAGCCTATAGAAGAAATGAGACAAAGCTAAAAAAAACGAGGTACAGTCCCTCATATGGACAACAAAACATCACATATTGCTAGTCTAAACCATAAAATGATCACCATTAATCAATAAAAATTGTGAATTACACTAAGCTAGTAAATAAATGAGTTTAGCTTCATGTCCCATAACCATTGGCTTAACTTAAATATTTACAATCAAACTGTAGATTTCCACTCGAAAATTGTCATAAGATTTCAATCGAACAAGTCCAAGAATTAGCGAACAAAGAAAATGCAAGCGTTTCATACCACTTGTTTTGCTAAGTCGTTTAATTAGATTTCTCATATGAATGAGGTAAAGGTTTGTATAAACTAATAGATTGGAAAAAAGTTTTACAAATGAGCTTTGTATTAAAAGTAACGTTGAAATCATTTTTATGAAAGAGTTTGGATATTTACTACTAGTATAGAAACCTTTGTATTTTAAAGTGACAAATCACAAAAATGATTGTAAAAATAATCAATCACCACATACGAAAACGAGAATCAAATCCGTAGAAATCGATATCAAATCCAGCGAATGAATATTCCCAAAAATCTCGAAAAGGAGTCATCAAAGTTGATAATAAATGACAACAACCAATCAGATCAACAAAAATCGATAAAAATTGGAAATCCACTCAAAAACAGTCAAAATAGGCAAAATTGATAGTTCCAGACATTTGGGGGTTCATCCAGACGTCTGCATTTGGGTTTTGGAAATATTACAGAAACCTTCCAGACGTCTGAACTCTAACCAGACATCTGAACACTAACCAGACGTCTGAACCTTTCCAACCAGTGTCTGAATTTTGTTTCTGCCATTTTTTCTTTTCTACCATATTTTTTTGTATGCTACCCTAACCAGACGTCTAGACCTTCCAACCATAAATCTGGTTTCATGTTCTGGGCCCCAGTTTGCCTAGGCCAATGATGGCCAAATTGATTCGGAAGCAATCGGGTGAGCAATGGAGGCTAGGGTTTTATGCCAAGCGATAACCCAGCCCTATAGGCTCTTCGATACACCCCAAAATAACATGTCCAAACATCCAAGATAGGATCTTTTAAAGATTTTGACTTCAAAACACCAAAATTTGAAAATTTCACCAAATCAATTCAAATCAAAAGCAATTGAACATGAAATAGATGTTAGAAATTCATATCTAACAACAATGAAATATATGGACATAGATGTGGGTTCAAGAACTCACCTTTAAACCCAAATACAGAAATGAGAAGCTCTAAAACAAGCAAAGATTGATTTTTCTTTAACAACACCTCTAGAATCTTCAATATATTATCAAATGAAATGAATCTCCTAAGTTAAGTTATAGGAATTTCTAGAAATTGAAGAGAGATTGAGATGGAGAAGATGAAGAGGATTCTTACCTAAGCTTATCTTTGATTTATAACTTGAATTTGGATTCCTAAGAGAAACTAGGGTTAGGAATTTTAATTTCCTCTTCCCACCGTTCTTTCTAGGGCTTGAGAGTGTTAGGAAATGTTATGAATGAATGAAGAGGAGTGGAGTGGAGTTAGGGTATTATGTTGGGTTAATGGGATGAAACCCAACCCAAAGCCCAATAAAAAAATAGCAAAATTCAACTCAACTCCAAACATATCGATGTTATAGTCAAAAAGTCACAAATGTCATTTTGGACTCAATGGAAATAGTCTCGAGTCCTAATTCAACTATTTACAATAAGTATCATTTTGAACTTTAATCTGACTAACGATGCTATATTTAAATATACAATCGTAAAATATGTGGGTTGTTATAGAAGGAATCTTAATTGTCCCGAGAAAACTATAGCAATTATAGATTAGAAACAACCACAAACCCCGAAGTACATTCTCAGCTTCTTAGGATTGGGAGGATACTACCGGAGATTTATTCAATACTTCTCCAAGATTTCTCATCACTTAACGAAGTTGACTATGAAGGATGTTAAATTTGAATGGATGTTGATATGTGAAGAGGCACTCCAGGAACTTAAAAAAGTTTAACTACCGCTCCAGTCCTGACTATTTTTGATGAAAGCGGCGGTTTAACCTTTTATACCGATGCTTATGGAGGAGTGGGTGTGATACTGATGCAACATGGAAAGGTTATCGCATATGCTAGTGGACAGTTAAAGACACATAAGCAAAATTATGCAACATACGACTTAGAACTATTAGCCATTATGTTCGCGCTTAAGATAAGGAGACATTATTTACTTGGTGAGAAGTTTGAACTCTTCATAGATCGAAAATATTTGAAGTATCTTTCCACTCAAAAGGACTTGAATATGAGATAGCTGCATTGGCTAGAATTTCTTGCGTCATATGATTTAGATATCCTATATACGTCCAGGAAAACCAATGTGATAATGGATGCATTAAGCAGGAAGCATGCCATTATAGCTTATTTGATTGTACATCTAACTTTGATTAACCATATTAAAGAGAACTAGCTCAGAGATCCATTTATTCCAGAGATGGTCAAAGTAGTGGAGAAAACACAGTACAAGAAAGATGAATAGGATTCAAGGTGGATAATCAAGGAGGATAAATGGAAGAGCATACATCCTAAATGTCGACGGGATAAGGCAAGAAGTTTTAATAGAATGTCATAATTTTCGACTTTCAGTACATCCCGGAGTTACCAAAATGTATCGAAATATGAAGAAGACTTTTTGGTGGGATGGTATAAAGAGGGATATCTCTATCCATATTAGCAGATGTGGAAATTATCAACAGATCAAAAGCGATCAGCAAATGACCGTCGGATTACTCTAACCTCTTGAAATTCCAACTTGGAAATGGGACCAAATATCGATGGATTTCATCAACAACATACCTCGATAAAGGAAGGGAAATGAAGGCATTTGGGTTACGTAGATTGATTAACCAAAAGTGCACACTTTATCCCACTAAGGCAACGAGAACAGCTGCAAGTTTATATAAATATATAAATGATGGAAATAGTTCGATTGCATAGTGTCCTAAGAAGTATAGTCAGCGATCTAGACCTAATCTTTACCGTAAGTTCTGGGAAGCATTACAAACAACTTTGGGAATGAAGCTAAGTATAAGCACCGCATATTATCCTCAGACTGATTGGCAAACTAAAAGAGTAAATTGAGTATTGGAAGATCTTCTGCGAGCTTGTATCTTAGATTTTGGAGGTTCATGGAAAAACTACCAGCATTTGGTGGAGTTCTCTTAAACTAACAACTATCAAGCAAGTATTGGCATGGCACCGTATGAAGCTTTATATGGTCGTCCATGTAGATCGCCAGCATGTTGGAACGAAACTGGAGATCGGTTAGTAGTTGGTCCTGACATGATTCGAGAAGCCTCAAAAAAGGTAAAATTGATTAGAAAGAATATAAAAGAAGCCCAGAGCAGGCAGAAGAGTTACGTTGTTCAAAGGTGTTGAAATTTGTAATTCTTAGTTAGAGGTTTTGTATTCTTAAAAGTCTCTCTGAGGAGTAGTAAGATTTGATCGGGGGGGAAGTTAGCATCTCGATTTATTGGACCTTTTCCCATTCTTGAATGGATTGGCCTGTTAGATTATGTGTGGAATTGCTCGATAGATTATATGGTGTGCATAATATCTTTCACGTATCCCATCTACGAAAATATGTGCACGATCTGGAATAGATTATAAAAACAGCTACATAGGAAGATTTAGAAGTAGAACCAAATTTAGCAGTTACCAAATGACCAGTTTGAATCATGGATCACAGTGAGAAACGATTAAGAATGAAGGTGGTAAGGTTGGTTAAAGTTAAATGGAGCATAGATGTCGAAGATTGCACATGAGAAACAGAAGATAAAATGAGGAAAGCATTAAGTTTAGGATTGATGTATAGTTTGCATGTCATATCAAGATAGTGTGCTAACCGCTTGTGGTGTGGTAAAATATCATATCTTGTATATATTCCTTGTCAAATATATATTCGTTTTTCAAGTCAATTTCTTCTTATCCTTAATTTCGAGGATGGAATTCTTTTAAGGAGGAAGTATGTAATGACCCGCAAATTCATCACTTCGTAATTTTTTTGAAATATTCAAATATAAGATATTTTAGCATAAATGATAACGTTTTAAACAATAAATAATATTGTTAATCTTATTTTGAATAAATAATTTCAAAAATATACACTTTGGAAGATATATGGATAAAATGACCAAAAACTATTTTATCAACAAACAGCTCTTGGACCATCCAATATCGTGCACGAAGCTGGATACATACTTATATATATATATATATATATATATATATACACACACACGAGTGAGAATATATAATAAAATTATTTATTTTATTTTTGAAAATAAAATCTCTTCATGACATCATCGACGATATCATTATTTTGAAATAAATAATTTTTGAATTTAAATTGAGTTTAAAAAATTTAATAATTATTTTAATTACTAAATAAGCCCTTTTAATTATTATATAATGATAGAAATATTATTATTAGACTTTTTTTGCAGGTGTATATATATATTAAATAAAAAGTGAAAATATGATCGAAAATCGAAATCGAAATCCGTAACGATTCAACGTAAAAAGTTATGCAACGTTGTGGATCATATGAGATATACATACGCACACATTCACATGCATATGAACATATATATATATATATATATATATATATGAACATATATACATATATATATATATATATACTTATACATTTACACACACACACTATAAAATATCAAGATATTTTCCTAAAAAATTAACACTTAAGCAAACCAAAGTCAACCTCTTACATGCCAAAGTACAAGCACATGAGTACAGACAGATAGGGGGAAGCACAACAGAACATGGTAGGTAGGAGGGGAGTGGGGTGGTGAGCAAATGGTGATGTATTTGTGTAGAAATATCATGATATTTTCATCCTAACTTTTGCCTATAAATAGCATCCATCTCCCTTCACTTCATTTCTTCATAAAATTCCTAAAGCTTCTTCACTTCTTATACTCCACTTAATGGCCTTTTGCCTAAGAAAATTATGGCAAAAATTATTGTAAAAAGAAATTAAAATTTATATTAGGTATATACTATCAAAACTCGTCAAAACCAAAGCAAATCCACTCTTTCTCACCTCTACAGTCCACGACCACACCTTCCATCAGCCAAGGCTCATCCACCTCTAATAACAAGCATAGGACGAGCCTTCACAAGGGTCCAAGGCTCGATTCCGTAAGCTCCTGTGCGATTGTAGCGGAGCTATAGCCGATTTAAAGTTAGCCCGATCAAAAATCATGTGAGAAACTCTCTCTATATATATATATATATATATATATGTTATGATGTGATATGATTGTTATTGATGTTTATTATGCTTTGACCATCAAGTTTGGATGTTGATTATATGTTCATTTTGATATTGAAATAAGTCGCGTTTAATACATGTCGAATGTCGCAGAGGAAACCACTTTTCTTTAATAAATGAAATGATGTATATAAGGTTATTAAACCTCTTTAAAGTGGTCTAAAATGGTTATAAATGTTTTATAAACACTGAAATCCAATTCGGTGAAGTTTGGACAAGTTACGGAAATTGAGTCAAAATAGGCACGTGCGTAACGGTAGTATACGATTTCGCGCCGTAGAAAATTAAATTCATTTAAACGATGGATTCTGAGTTGGAATTCTTTAATAAGAATTTTTCAAACTCTTATAATTATAGTTTCCAAACAAAAGAAAATGTTCGAGATTTCATTTAGTAGATTTTGAAATATGAGCAAATCAAAATTTCAAAATAGTCGCGGTTTGGCAATTCGGAAACCAGAGTGGCGAATTCCTTAAAATTGATATTTTAAATTTTTTACAAATATGAAATAGATTCTATAAATGTTTTAAAATGTTTTAAAAAAGATCTGAGTTATAAAAATGGAGTTTCAAATGATCGAAAAGTTGTTTTGATCAAATAAGCCTTAAAAGCATTGTTCGCAACACTTTTTTCAGCACTTATAATAACTTTTGAAATATGACTTTAAACTTAGGTATTCTTTTTTAAATCTTTTATAAATATCTATAAATAAATAATTAACTATTTTGAAGATGATTTTGAGATTTTATAATTTATTTAAAAATTTTAATAAATGATTTAAGAAAAGCTATTAAAATCAAATGATTTAATCTTGGCTCTAAAAGCTGATAAGTAGAATGCGTTTTTCTTTTTTTAAAATTTGGATGTGAGGTATATAAACTAAAGAGATATTTATAAATAGTACCCTAGCTCGCCTAGCCTTTTTTCTGGACGAGGAATAGATAAAGTCGAAATATTGAAAATGAGGCAAGTATAAATGATTTATTTTCCAAATTTAAATAACTTGGATTGTATAGAAATATTTTTCTTACACTTGGTATTAAATTCCAAGGAGGGAACCCATACTATCCGTATGAATTTAAAAGGTGATTTCACCGTTTTTCGACGGATGATAAAGGTTAAATATGAAAATTGATGTCGTGTAGAATTAATATAATTTCTATCGACCCTTTTTAACTCAATAATATTTTCCAATATGATTTATGAAAATGATTTGGTATTTCCAAAGTTAAAGAAATGTTTAATGATTCCGTATATATCGAAAAGAAATATTTTAAAGATATATATCTTTAGATGATATTTTTGATAAATCGTAAGTAATTAATCAAATAATAAGCACATATTTACTTAATATATTTTTATCGATGATTGGTTCGAAGGAACCATAGTCGGATTTGAGTGATTGTTATCTGAAAACCACTTTGAACCAATTTATGTATTCGAAGTGAAGATTTGGCATGATAATAAATGGAATGAAGGGCTATTTATCACTAACCTTTGGGGAAAATTTCTCATATCACATATGTGGCAGTAGTATCTTTATTTGATCTTTATACGAGGGCTGCTCACTATTAATCTTAAGGATGATCTCCGACAGGATGTGGTAGGAGAGTTCCTTCGGTTTGTTTTGTTCTTGGACAACTTGTATGGACAAATGTCTGACATTGCATTTTCAACATATACGTACGTTGATTTTTATGAACGCGCATCTGTTTAGTGGTATAGGAAGTAACTCTCATATACTTAACACCCTTCTCTAAGACGTACGAGCTCAGAGGTTGTATATTTGTGGAAACCAATGGTGTGTGATGGAATTGGAAATGAGACATTCAAAGTGGAATGTGCTATGTGAAAGGTAATCTTACCTTGGACCTCATCCCTCGAAAATGGTTTAAACATGGCATGTTGTAAGACTATGTGCTTCGCAACCATTAGGGTATGGTCATCACCTTTCTAGATTACTCTATATATGTCGAGTATGTTGTATATGCTATGGGATCCGGGATAGGTCGGTTACGACTGGGGTGATGTCATATTCGGTTCTATCCGTCACCAAGTTTGGTCTACGGGTAGGCCTGTCTTGCCAAGTGCAGAGGTTTCAAAGTTGTTGATCCTCGGTACATCCCTCAAGAGATGTACTGTACGGAAGGGAGTTCCTTACCTACCATTGTATGGAAATCCATTATTCAATAAGTGCATTCGGACTTGATTGTAAAACCTACTATGCTGGAATCTAGTAATGTAACAATTTCGTTAGGATTATGTATATTTACCTGAAAAGTATTTTCAAAAGAATGTCATTAATAATAATATTAACAGATTTTGCGTAGTAAAGATTTTGGTTATCATAAGGTAAAAAGTCGTTTCATGTTTATGTGTGGCATGGTCTTATAAGATACTTTTATTCTCAAATATCCGTAATTTGAGTTTCTCATACCAGTCCCACGACCGACCCTGTGTTTATTTTCTTTTCCCCTTAAAATCTGGGTGTCCGATTTTTCCGGCCAGTTAAGTAATTAGGTAGCATGGAATATTTTGGTAGAAGCTCTTAGCATTTTGGATGGAGCATGAAGCTGGAAGGTTCTATAGATAGTCATTTATTTCTAATTCTGCTATGTTTTGTATTATGTATCTACCGCACTTATGAGGATATGCAGTTGTAATTATCCTGGCTAGATTAGTACTTACTAGTACTCTGATGATGCATTTTGAGTAATTGCATGTACTACTCATACGCATAATTAAATGTTGAACACGATGTGAGATTCTATTTTTGTTTTGACTTCTATCTTTATTTTCTTTTACCCATAATAATCTGCCTCTCTAGCACTTGGATTTACGGCGTATGAATACTGAGGATGTATTAGTGTCAATTTTTTAGGGTCAAGGAGATGGGTTATCACATAAGCCATTACGATCCAAAATATGAACTTTTTTGAAATCTATCCATTTCACCTACTATAGACCGATCGGGTTCCTTCATGTTCCAAACAACAAGAAGCACATAAACCCTTGGCGTCACCAATAATCATGATAATTAACTATTCATAGTATGAAGAGTATTACGCACACTAGTATCAAGAGATGTATCGATATTATTTCCTTGATACATCTTGACTGGGAGCATTTTAAGAATAAGTATTTTAAATATATTCTATTTGATTCTCAGGATTACGAACACATTCACAACTACTATTAGTTAAGTCCATTTCCTAAAGAATTTCTACTGGTATATAGTTAACGTGTTCAGATCATTACTTCTAGCACAATACAGAAATACGTACAATAAGCAACAGAAGCAAAGTCGTACTTTATTTCGAACAAGATTCACAGAAGAGAGTTAAGTTATATAACAAATTACATAATTACTGCATAGCATACCTTAACTTCATCACTCTTGACATCACAAGCAACATACCAATTAATCAACATAATGAACCCTAAAATTAGTTAAATATGAAAAGAACAATTTTAATTGCAAATTAGGGTTTAAGTTCAAAATTTCATACCTTTAATTTGTGGATATGACTACGATCCCTCCATTTTTGAGCAATACTCTAATTCAAATATTTTTTCTGCTTGTCAAGATGAATTGGAATGAGTGATTGAAGAAGAGATGGGTTAAGAATGAGTTGAAAAGGATGGTTGAAGAAAAAACTTGAGAATTAACCGACTATTTAAATCAAAGAATTTTCTCCACTGGCGCAATTTTAAATTGAGCAAGTAGCAAATAAAACTTTAATATATGTATATATGTGTATAGGTTGTGCGATTTTAAAACGCACATACATAATTTCAAAAGAGGTTTATTTTAATAATTACTTTTAACTAAGTGTTTCGGTAAAGGCACCACCTGTCATTCTTACTAATACCATGATAATTTTAATAAAAAAATGCTTGTTGCCACCATCTCATATATTATTTCACTCGTTTGAAGGCCATTGTTCGACCATAAATAACCGTAGAGTTTAGTCGTTGACAAATGGTAAATCACCATATGGTGATTTCTAGATGTTGATTTTCATTGTAGATGGCAAAAAACTTTTGATCGGTAGTAAATTACCGGGGGTGTCTGATATGGTAGCCCTAAAATTTCGGCATCAAGATGTAGAATATTAGATTTTCATGATATTAAGAAGATGGTATTAGGAAAAAGAAACTATGGTGCCCTCGGTAGCACACTTTAACTGGCGCATATTCCTGTGATATCAATTTTCATATGCTCAAATCAATATTTTTCCCTTTTATTTTATTTTATTTAAATCAAGGTAGAGATGAGCAATTTTTTGGTGTATTTCGGGTGCGTTCTTACACGAAACAATGAAAGGACAAGGAAAATGTGCATTTGAAAGGAGAACAAAAATGGAATGTTTAAGGAAAGAGGGATGTGTTTTTATACTGCCAAAGAGGTATTTGAAATGAATATTTAATCATTTTATTATGAATAAGTACTTTTTTTATTGTTTTGTTTTAAGTATGTTTAAATAATGTAGTTTAATTATTTTTAAATTATAAAATACTATAAACTGCAATAAATAAGACAATTTTGAATAAATACCAATACTTTAAATTACAAATACATCGTAATATAATGGTCAACAGGTTTAAAAAATATAAACACATGTAAAGAAATTAAAGCTAGAAATCATGTGGGAAGGCAGGTGGGGGGATAGGGCCACCGGTCATCATAAATTGTTGGTATTAGACTATGTGTTGCGAACGTCCGATCTTCAACCCCAACCATTTTTGGGCATCATTATCATCTAAGAAGTGAATATTTCTTAAACGGAATTTGCAGGGATTCCAAATTGGCTATAGAATATCTCTTGTACTTCATAATAGTGGAGTCGAACTCCTAAAAAAGAAAAGGAAGGGAAACAAAAGTTACTACAAAAACTCGTAAGTAAAACCTTTAATATTAAAATTAACTTCATACGATCGATCCATCATTGCTCGCTACCACTAATCGTTCCTTTCATTGGATCTCATCCAATGTCCATTTGGTTGCATAGATTTTGTCATTTTGATTATTGTTTCTTGAGTCCTTCATATCTGTAGCAAACTTGTTCATCAGTTACCGGTACCTTTTTTGGAAGTGTTTTTTTTTGTTCTGTCAAGCTGCTTGATAAGCATCGATGTAAGAATTCAGTCGCGTGTCTATCAGACCAAATTTTAGCAGTCCAAATATGAAAAAAATCCAAAAAAATTAGAAAAAAAAATATATAATGCAAAGGGGAGCAAGATAGATGCAAATATAACAAAAATTACTTTAAAACTTTGATCAGTTAAACTAGAATTTGCATTGAATTTTTTGGATTTGCGTATTGTTAGAAGTGAGGAAGTGTACAAAGGTAGGGATGAGCATAAACCGTACCGCTATATGGAAACCGTCCGCACCGGACCGCAAAAGCGGTGTGGAAACCCGCATTGAATCTTCTAACCAAAGCTGATACCCAAAACCGGACCGACCCGCATCGATACGGTTCGGTTGCGATTTGGATGATTGAACCAAGCATATTAAACCGGACCGAACCGAAAATTTATATTAGTAATCTTATGATAAAAATATAAGCAACTCCTATCTTATTTTAGATTCTATCGACGTACATTTTATTTTTAGCGTATGATGTTGTTATATTAATAATAATCGCTGACATAAAAGAAGAAGTTATAGTTTAGTATAACATTTTTCATCTCATTTTGTTTGTAAATAAATGCTAATTATAATCTTTTTCTAGTTATTTTCATTAATGATTATACATTGTTAATGTTGATGTTTGGTTAATCTACCAAAAAAATCTCACTTGCAGGTAAATGTCAAATTGAAATATTCATACAATTAAGAATTAATCTTTCATTTTAGTATAGCATTGTGTGTTTTAAACTTTAAATGTAAAAGTTTCACACAGTTGCCTTCGTAAATTGATTGCTGATTGAAGTAATTCTTTTATTTCATATTTAGTACGGGTTCAAACCGGACCGAATCGAAACCGAACCGTTTTACATTCAAACCGTACTGAAACCGAACCGTTTAAAGAATTAATATAATGATTTGTATTTTTGATTAACCGTTTGATGCGGTGCGGAAGCGGTTTGAATTCCAAAATGCACCAAGCCAACTCATGCCCACCCCTATATAGAGGTGTGTAATTACCAATTTAATTTTAGTTCGTGTCGACCGGCGGGCCATGCCAACATAAATGAGCAAAATTTAGCTCCAATCGGATCTTTAGTCGTACTTATATTTACAGCCATAGATCTGAACCCTTGCTCAGGTAGGGCATCAAATTGCGCAAAAAAGACTAGTATAATCAAAACCCCACCTTGGATTATTTTTCTTCTTCTTACTCTTCGTTAATCTCCAATAAAAACGAAGAAATGAATAACAGAACAATTAGAAACGTTCGATCGTTTGTTGGAAACGCATTGGGTGGACTGAGAGGTGGAAGCAATTTGGCATCATGGGTTGTTGCAGGAACTCTTGCTTATTTTCTCTGGGTTAAACCATCACAGGATCTTAAGAAGCAACAAGAGGTTTTGTTTTCCTATTTATTCCCATTTTGTAAATTTTGTGGTGTTAACGATATGTACAGCCATGTGTGTGTAGGCAGCTTTATTAGCAAGAAACCATGGACTTGGAACTAAGAAGTAAAAATGTAAAGAAATTATTAGTCAGAAATATAAAGTGATATAGTGCATATGAATATGATGCTACTAGATTTTGTGTTCAGTTTTATTGAAAGAAAAACTAACATGATAAAATCAATAAAAAGTGATTTAGTGCATATGAACCCGACGCAACTATAATTTTGTGTTCGGCTTCAGTAGATATGTTAACTACTGTTCGATGCTTAATTCAAATCCATTTTTTTAAATACCCACAATAAATTTTGTCATTGATTCCTCTTGTATACAGATTTGTTTAGAATTCTCATGTATAAATAATTCTTAAAGGCATATTGCGTTCTTATAATGTCTGAGAGCTGAAATACACATAAGTGAATTTTACCCAAAAAAAAGCACTGAATCGAAAGAAAAAAAAAATTGCTTTATATGAACTGCTAAGGAAAGCATTGCAATTAAAGTGAGGATAAGTCTGTCAATGATATCCGAAAAATCCAAAATCCATTTACATTCGTATCCGAAAAGTGGATAAATCTCTTGTATCTAGAAAAACGGACTTGGATGTGGATGCAGATGCAAAGACATCCACGTTTGAAAATGATTTCGGATGTGAATGCGGATATGACATTATCTGCATCCGAAAGTATCCGTTGACAGACCTAAATAAGGAAAAAACAAAAAGGAATGACGAATAAGTTGACAAGATGGAAATTTAAATTCACATTCTCCCAAATAGAATAGTTAAGCCTAACCACTAAACCAACTGTTAGTTATTATTAAATACAGTGAATAGCTTTTATAGTTTATTGTATCACAATTTTCAAAATTCATTTTGAATCCAAAAAATTGAATGCCCAAAAAATCGAAAGCCCTAAACGTTTACTTTGTTTGTTTGAGTAATTTGGTTAGTATTGATGATAAGCTATCTAACCAGCTATAACTACTGATATTTATGAATGCACTCACGCATATGCTGCTTACAATGTTTTTCAGTTTGTAGTTGGTATCAATTTTTTGTTGAAAGTGTAACATTCACATGTAACGCCATAATTTTAGTTTAACATCCGCCTGACAATAAAGTACTTAAATTTTAGTTTGAAGTTATTTCCTCACTTTGACGCTAGTAAATCAAAGTGACTGATTGCTCATTGCTTAAATGATACGTTACTTCTAGGTGACTTTGACCATCTTTAGATATTCGAAACTGGTTGAGAGATTTAGTGCAAAGGGTTGCCAAGGTCATGATTTTTTCATCTAAGTTCAGGGAAAACCCATCAAACAAAAAACGCACTACATATGAAAAACATAGATGTATGAACAATAATTTAATATAACTGAATGAAAACTATCAAAAATCAAAGTTGAATGGTTATCTTGTTATATCTTACTTTTTGATTGAACAAGTTAGTCTGATATGAATTGAATGTAATTCAACAACTGAATCAATGTTTGTTGACTTGAGTCACTTCTATGTTAGTGTCATTCAGTTACAAATCAGTAGCGTGCAACTATTGTCTGCATCAGTTGTTTCAAACTCAGAAACGTATTAAATAATGCTACATATTAGCTTCATTGCAGCGTTGATAGCATCACTATGAGTACAAATTTAAATTTTCAAAAAAGTGCTGCATAGAACTTGTATAAATCAAGTCCATGTAATAAATATATAATAATAATAATAAACCGACAAGTATAATTAAGTTGATTGATCGATGGTAATTAGTATCTTTCAAAATTGTAGCTTCACTTTCTCTGATCAATGGTAATTCAGAACTCAATCCGTATCCATCATTGCTAGTCAAGTTATTATTTCTTTTGTATTTTTAATCATAGCACAAACTCAGACTTTGGTTTATTTGTCAAGAGTTAATGTTGTTCGAACTTCTCCTGTGCATGAAGGAGATGTAACATTCCTGACCTTAATTATGCCATAATGACTTCCTGTATTTTAGTGGCAGCAAGTTTCAGAGTGTATTGGGCATGCTTATGGTATGAATAGTGTTTTGAGTTATGATTTTGAAAATCTTTGAAATCACCTGAGCAACTAAGCTCATATATGTTGCTCATATGCACAGTAGTCCTATAAATCGTGATTTTCACACATGATTCCAAAAAAGAAATAAAGCCAACTAAAATAAAATCATCTCATTCCGTAAGATCAGTGTCGATATATAAAATCACATAACAAAATCTGATGTGGTAATAACATTCTTGACAGGAAGTGTTGCAAATTAGAAAATACATATTAGAAAGAAAATTGCATTCAGAACTCAGTCCACGTGTTCTACAATCAGTGTGTTAAACAGCTAGTGCGCTGCTAGATTCAAATCATTATGTACATGTGCTCTACATTTAATGTGTGCTAATCCACAAAAGCATTGTACATACGTGCATGCATTGTACATATGTGCGTGCATGCACTAATATTGCAAATTTTGAGAAGATTATACTGCAAAATTATGTACTATTTTACTGAAATTTGAATCGAGCAACCTCAACTCGGTTTGTCGAGCATATAATGTTTAGATTTTAGTGTATGAATTTCAATGATATTTATCATAGTGAACAGAGATTAAATTTCATTTGGTCGCCTAGCATGAAAATACACTTTGGCGTGAGCTTTCTGCTATAGAAATTCAACAAAACTTCAAGAATGGATCCTAACGGATTCAAAACCAAAACATTATAGTTACCGTCAATTGAATACCTAACAGCTACATTGCAGCTTTTATTACTCCCTCCTTGTTGAATCCTAAAGATATACCAACTGAGGGTGTTCGAGCATATTGTACTGAACAACAAATTCATGTTAACTGCAATTAGTTCTTACAAAAATATTAACTCTGTGTCTATGTGTCTCTATCTCTCTGTGTGTGTTTTGTGAAACGATTTCAAATTTTCATATATGGTCTTTCTAATATACGTAACATACCTACAGAATTGCACCTCGATCCATACTTTTTTTTTTGCAAAAAAGACAAATGGAGGATTTTATGGGGATAGGTAGGTAGACACATACATAAAGTGGAAAATAGACACGGGGGCAAATTTTGAAAAAAAATTAGGCTAAAGGACAAATTTTGAAATTAATTCGGCCGAAGGACAATGCTAGTTAGAACTAGCATTTTGTATAGTGTAAAAACGGAATAAAATGCTAGTTAGAACAAGCATTTTATGTAGTGTAAAACTAAATATAATGCTAGTTTGAACTAGCATTGTCCTTCAGCCTAATTTTTCTCAAAGTTTGTGCTTCAGCCAAAAAATGAATCTTGGTGTCCTTGAGACAAATTTTTTATCAAAGTTTGACATTTTCCCTAATTCCCTCCATACATAAACATATAATTCATCTACAGTTTAAAGAGAACTTATATAATATGCTGCAAAATTCGGAAATGCATTTTTTAATAGTAAAATATGATATACAAAATAATCAGCATAGCTACCATACCGCAAAACTGGAAAATACATATTAGATATTAGCAGAGATAAGTAAGATAAGCCAATACACGTACTTTATATGGAAAATAGCACTAATTTTACCATCATTATGTTCAATTTTACTTGCGTGGAAATAAAAGAGTGTAAATTTGGAATTACATGGAGGAATTGTAATAAAAAGACGCATGCATAATTTGAAAATTAACCAAGCAATCATGCAATATGTGACGACCCGCCCTTTCAACCCTCGAAAATCGACATAAATACGCTCATTATATAACATGCCGAACGATCGAGTGCCGGAAAGACCGATTGTTGAGGGGAAAAGAAAGTAGGAAGAAGAAAAGTAAACAAAAACAGAATCGCACAGCGGACTGAGCAACATATAATATAAATAGTTCTTTATACAAATCAAAACTGTAATATACATATCTCACAGCAGAGTACTAAGATCAATAATTACCAGTCTGAACAGTTATAACAACCCGCCCTCACAATTGCTGGCAACAAAACACTGCAGCGAAACAAAATCAAATACGAGTGATACGTATTCGCCATCCAGCTCGTCTTCTGAGCTCCATAACATCCTATCATGTATCTGTAATACTCGGTCTGACACGAGCACTAAAATAAAATAACACCCGACTCAGTCTGGAAAACCAGCGTGAGAAAACACACTCAATTTGAATTATTTAAGTTTCAAAATCTTTTGAGATCAAAGATATCTCGTAAGACCACGCCATACATAAACACGACGGGTTTTTATCTTACGAGAACCAAAACATTTCATATCAAATTCTCTAGTATTATTATAGGGTTTAAGTACAAATACTTATCTTTAATAATAGTTGTAATAGTTTTGGTGTCACACTTTTTTGGTATCAACGTGAACTACCAAAAATGCTCCTTTATATATTATCCAATCTTAATTACTTAAAAATATGATCTAATACTAAATTTCTTTTACAAATTCAATTACCCATAAAAGTAGGATCTAATAACTAAACGTGTTTTAAAATTCAAAACGCTTCTAAAAATAGGATCTAAAATTAAACCTTCTTTACAGATTCAAAATATTCTTTACAAAATATCACTTGAGAATAAAATATTATTTTTTTGCTAATTTAAGCATATACAATTTATAAGAAAAAAATCATGCGCGAAGCGCGTGCCATTAGGCTCGTTCGAATAGCTGAAATGCTTGCATCTTACGTTTCAGTATAGTTGAGTACAATCAAAACCGTACATTGCTTATTGGAGAACGAATTCCATACGATGACTAGGTACTTGGGTATCACCTGTCACAATATATGTCTAGAAACAATGTACCGAGGACCACGCCGGAATCCCCTGCAACACAAGACTGGACTATCTCTATGCTGGATAAACCGAATATGCTATCACCCAAGGTGTTTCCACCCTTTTCCAAGCTCCTTCCCTGAATTGTAGTATTAATATTCGAGGGTATCTAGAAAGGTGATAAACATATCCTAATTAGATGCGATCCACTTAGCCTTGCTGCATTTTCCCTACTTTTCAGTCATTTCCGGTTGATGAGGCTAGAGGCTACGATTGCATTTTAAGAAATTTTCATTTAGAATGCTCATTGTCTTTCAATGACAATGTATTAATAGTATTCATCCATACAAGTTCGTACTGAGTCCGAACGGAACCAAAGACACTATTCCTACTACATTTTTTTTGGAATAATACTCAGGATTGGTAGCGATTAACCCTTACACTTCACTGCTTCATCTTCGACTCCATGCTCTCGAAAACGTATTCGTTGGATCAAAGTGATTTTCGAATAACTTATCCGATCCCGGTCTCTTCGAAACAACGTTCGATGTTTTCGGTAAACTCAATCCCGGTTCTTTAGAAAATAAACAGACGAAAATAAGATCGGAGATCATCTCCTAACCGTCAGTGGACGGATTTCCTTAACATCGTCCAAGAAGAACGAAACGAGTTTATACGTACAATATAACACCTCGAAAAGTAACTGTACCATATAATTCTCGTGTTTGTTCTAGATATTTTCAAAGTTATATTTGTGTCCAGATTTGGTACTCGGTTATTCGACTACCAAATAAAAATCATTCAACCAAATATTTTCTTTTCCACTAAAAAACATTAAATCTCTTTTTAATTTAATTTATATTTCAATCACTTAAATCTCTTTATCCAAAATATATGTTTTCCTTCCGAATTATCGATTCAAAGTATACCATTACTTTCCAAAAATCTTATTTAATAATTATCCCAAAAAAACTTATAAGTTTCTAAAATAAATTTCCAAGTTTAACCTAGGCAAATATACATAAAAGTTATTATACAAAGCCATATTAATATTTAATAATTTATCTTTAAAACAACAATACTGACTAATTCTTAAATAATAATAAATCTTTAACAATCATTATAAGGTAATTAATTAATAATTAAATATGTTTTAAACAATTTAAAATAATTAAATAACTAGTTTCAGGAATATTTTTAACATTTTTAAAGTTATCTAGTTAATAATTAAAAATCCTCTTTTAAAAACAAGCCCAATTTCTCGATTCTAATTTTATTTCGTAAATTTGAAAATCTTACTTGAGCTTCAGTATAACCAATTTTACACTTATTTCCAAATTCACTTCTATCCTTCCAATCTATTAAAAATCTTGATTTTTAAACCTTTTATATTTAAACAAGTACCACTTAAGAATTTATTATTTAGAATTCCTTTTATATATTTTATTCAAAATCTCTGTTTA
This sequence comes from Allium cepa, assembly GCA_030765085.1. Classification (NCBI taxonomy): domain Eukaryota; kingdom Viridiplantae; phylum Streptophyta; class Magnoliopsida; order Asparagales; family Amaryllidaceae; genus Allium; species Allium cepa. Next base: position 370,677,360 of record CM060943.1, on the reverse strand, counting down.
CAACATCCCTAAAATAGTTAAATGCAATTTCAAAACCATTTATTTTATCCAATTAATTTATCCAAACTCTATATAAATATTTTACTTCAAAGTCCCTATTTATAATTCTTTACCAATTTAAACCATATTTTATTGGTATTTAAAAACAACAAAATCTATGCCAAAACTGTCACAGCATCCAATCAATTTATATCACACAATAACCTATCACAGATTATTCCAACAAAACATATATCACCATATATGAAATTAAATTCAACATTTTCGAAGAATCCAGTTGGATCCCTCTAACATGTTTTTCCTTCATCCACGGATGTTAATACAACATAAAAATACCAATTCCGCTTCGAGGTGGAATATCGCGGTATATATGGTCATTTGCTATTATACGGGGCGTATAGGGTCTCATCCGCTATATATATATGCGGGAATATTAATCACTCCAATATATATATATATAATATCACTTTCAACTGATAAAAATGTATCAATTCAACCAATCAATCATTAATTAATTTTAACTATTTAAAATTAATATAAGTAGTCCAAAATTGAGTGAGATTAACTCACCTTTAGTTTTTATTTGCCAAACGCTCTAATTTTAAATTAAATCGAACACGTTTGATTTTGAAAGTGTGCTATGAATCGTGTAATATGGATATACGATAATACAAGGTGTAGCGATGATAGCAATATAGTAAATAGTGCGGAATATAAAAATAGTATAATAAAAATAACACCAGAGATTTTTATACTGGCTTGGAGCATCGTCCTTCGTTCAGTCCCAGACTCCTTATGGAATTTCACTAAAACAACAATCTTCACTTAACCAGGAGGAACAGTCTATACAACCCTTGAGTAGCCGAACAAGGACCTGAACAGCAGAACATGATTTTGCCTCAGCAGCCGAAGAGAACTTCACACGCCTGAGTAGCAGAATAGGACTTCAACAAATACAAAAGATTGTTTTGACTTTGTGTGTTCTAATAACACGGATTTGTCACTTGTAGTACACCCTTTCTATAATCTTCTCCTTGAGTATAAGTATATATATTTGAAGTTTATGAAGAATAGAAAGGTATAATATTGCTTTAATGCAGAATATTTAAAAGTATAATTGCAAGTAGATTCAAGAGAGTTAGATCAAAAGATAAGAAAATTCGGTGAATTGGAATCAAGTTGGAGTATGTATTTATAGATGTTAAAAATCGGCGACTGTTGATGAAGGGTTTCATTGAAGTGTTGCGTCCAAATCTTTTCGTAGAGGTTCGTAACTCTTTACACATAGTCATGTCTTTTCAAAAAATAGACGTTGTAGGAATTCAGTCAACTGAACCTCTGGGTCAGTCAACTGGATATTCAAACGTTTTATTTATTTATTTATTTGTGCACCTGTGCATGTTGCACAGAAATTTACAGGTTTTAAACATATATATATATATATATATATATATATATATATATGTGTGTGTGTGTGTGTGTTATATGATTTTAAAAAAAACTTTGATAATATGTATATATATTCTATGCTTATATGTATAAATCATTAAGATTATATATATAAGCTAATATATACGTAAACCAGGAGAGATTTTAACAAAATCGATCTAAAAACAAGATAATATAATTGATGCACCGATTTTGGTGTCTTGTCTCTATGTAGTGTGTATTCTCTTTTTGTCATAGCAGTCGTCAAATTTGTATGTCGTAGTGATAACTTTGTGTCATGAATCAAAACCAAGTTTCAACATTCTTTCTCTTTTTTATTGGTGACAACATGTAAATAGATATAGATTTTGACTGTATATATAATAAAAATACTTACTCCCCCTGAACCTTTGACGCTCTATATCCTGCATTCTTAATGTTAGTAATAATATCTCCCCCTTTGTCATCAACAAAAAGGATATAGAAGTATGAAGCATTGATAGATATTATGAAGGAATAGAACATTCATACATTAAAATACCATAAACAAGAGTCTTGAAATAATACGAAAAGAGTGGCTATTTAATACAAGCCATAATGTTATAAAATGAAGACTAATGTTTTTATAACAGTCCGATCGTTCGGTCTGGGTACTAGTTTCCAAACTTCATTTCGTTCAAACTGATTTAGTTGTCCGTGCATAGCAATAATCCAATTTTCATCGGATGATGCTTTCTTAGTATTTTTAGGTTCTATAGTAGAAAGAAAACCTACATTACCCATTAAATTTAGTTTATTTCTAGTTCGAACATTTGAATTCATTTCTTCAATTATATTTTTTGTAGGATGATTTCGTAAGATTCTTCGAGGAGATCTTATTTTATTAGTAATATTTCTATTTTCTAAATTATTAACAATGTTTTCATCTTCTCTAGAATTATAAACAATATCTTCATCTTCTCTTGAATATTATATTCGTTTTATTATTAAGTAAATCATCGTCATTTTTTGTTTTTGAAATAAGTTTAGAGTTCTCATCAAAAGATATATGGAGTGTCTCTTCAATAGTATTAGTTCGTTTATTGAAACATTACATGATACAAAAACACTAGTCATGGGTATACAGTTCATTCATTCTTAAAAGAAGATGGTGAAAATTGAGCGATACAAAAACATTAAATGATAAATCAACCACGAACCATAAATATTTTGCTCCAAAATTTCAAATTGGATCACTATCAAATTTTGTAAGATTCATAACATACATCTCAAATTGGCATCATCCATTCTCTCAAGTTTACCTACTTGTAAAATACTTTTTTACCGTTCCCTGATTGAAGATCAGGAAATATGGAAATCAGTGACAAATTTGGTTATAAAAGTCAACAAAATAACGTAAAAGGGTTGATATCTAATGTTACTTTTGAAAATTCTTGCAAAATTGGCAAGGTTTCACAAAGTTGCAGGTGGCATAGAATCGGCAAGATTATGTCGCTGATGAGGTTGTAGTCAAGCTGAGGTTTGGAGTATGTGGCAGTGTAGTTTATCAATTGAGCATACAACGTAGAAAGGGTTTTGAGTAAATTAGAAATAAACAGTAAGTAGTCCTAGACAAAAGAACATGCATGGTTGAAAATTAAGGGGATATAGTTATTATTGCTAGAGATTTGTATGTGTGAGCATAGCGCGCACGTGTGTGCATGAGCGCGTGTGTTTCGTATTACATTATATGTTAATACAAGGCAATATCCCGTAGACAAAACACGCTCTAACTATGTTTTGAAGGGAATTTCTTACTACATTACATGATTCTAATCTTAGTTTCAACCAGGTCATTTTATTTTGTGCAGGAGAGAGCAGCATTAGCAGCAGCAAATGCTGCAACAGATCCTTACAGGTATATTGAGAAAAGAAAGCCCATTCCGGACCCTCAGGTATCTTTATATTTCACCTTTCTCAGTATAAATAATTATATTATTTCACCTCCCATGGCTTTAAAGTTTTGATTTGGTGTTAGCTATCGAAATAAATCGTTAAACTGTTTTTAGCCTTTGCTCAAAAAATAATGGTGAGTACCTTTTTGTTATTTTTAAAGACGCTTCACTGAATGGTAAATGTTTTAATTTTATAATGTGCATATTGTTTATCAATTCTTTCTGGAACTCATCATTTTGACTTCAAAATAGGAAACAGGCCTAATATACGGGAAGAAAAAGGAAACCGGTGATTCGTCAAGCAAGTAGTTTTCGAGAAAATCAAGCAGCAAGCTGTTTTTGCCTATAATTAAAATACTCTCGACGCTACGTATACCTGGACAGACATTTGATTTTGTAGATAGCTTTTCGGTTTTAGTTTGAATGTAAGCAATAAAAATAAAAAGACATACATAGCTATCAATTTTATTATAGTGTTGCTGAGAACAGGTGTATGCAACTCTGCATATAAATTTTCTTTCAGTGTGGCGATGGAATAATATTTGCCTATATGTTGTTTTCTCTGCTGTCTTGCATTTTTGCCCAGCGAGGGTTGGGCCTTGCTTACCGTATGTTGTTTATCTGATGATTTTTTGCTGATAAGGTCACTTTGTCATACAGATGTAATAAACTAGAACGCGAGGACGGAATGTAAAAGTTACGGAGTGCGTCATTTAATAAATACGTGAATGAAATGTCCTGTACTCATTATTAGGTGAGTCGGCACGTATATTTTATTTAGGTTTGAATCAAAAACTCACCGTTGATGCCATTAAAAATGGAACTGGTACTGCCCAGGATCGAACTGGGGACCTTCTGCGTGTAAAGCAGACGTGATAACCACTACACCACAGCACCTCTTTAACCCTGTTTTCTTCATATTTTAATATTAATTCATGCAACAGGATTTATTTTTCCTCAATCAACCATAACTAAGTCTTTCAAAACTTCGTTTGTATCTTGAGAGGTTTCCATGTGCTTAAGAATTTGTATTTTATCTATAATACAATGGTAACATTCTAAAGCAGATCTTGAATTACTTCTATGTTAGTTTATTAAGGGAATTATTAAAGGGGTTATTGATTTGGATAAGGCGAATAGATTATAAAAGGCTAATTTACATAAAAGTAGAATTGAATAATAGTCTAAACCAATTTTGTTTTCTTATCTTAAACTAGTGAGTGGTCCATGCTACACATACGGACAGTGGTATACCACATTGTTGTAAGTTATCCTAAGAACAGTGCAAGCATACGATTTATATTTTGTGTCGAACTACAATGTTAATATGTATTCCAGTTACGGCTTGACTGGTTAACAGTGTGACATAACTATTTTTCATCAAAAATATTAACTAAGATGTCAGTGAACGATAAAATAATATTCATATTTCCAAAAAGGAAAATCTAATAGTGCAAAAATTACAGTAAAATATTAGAGCCATAAAAATAGATTAAAAATGGAAGCACAATGACATGAACCTAAAAAGAAGTTATGTAAGAAAAATATAGAGTTGGAAAAAATTTCCACTAAAAAATGTTTTAGGACATTTCCAAGTATGATATTTTTTTGGATTAAAAGGGGAGGGGGTGTTAAAAAGGGCATGTTATGTGTCTACGAGTAAAATTTTAATGAAAATAAATAGTTTTAGTTGCCAAAAATACATTAAAGAACACGAATGATGTTCCAATATTAAGATAATTGTTATATGATATAGCTCGATATAGTTTCAATGACCTAGGTATCCTGTCGTCTTTCATTATGCAACACCGCTTTCTCTACCTAAGAAAAAGGAACATGAGGTTTAAGGATAGTTATAGTATAAATAATGACTATCTCCATGTACTTTTTAGCAAGCACTTTACGATGCCATGATTCTGGAAAAGAGTTTGATTCGTTATTTCGCAAAACAATTTTGTTTACCGCTCACATGAACCCATTTTTCAAGGAAATCTACAAATATATCATGCTGGTTGTGAGAATATCCCTTTGATATATGCACATAAGCCCTGCAAAATAAATTTGAAATGAAAGAATTAATACATGGACTGAAAAATGCATAACCTACTCTGTTTGAAAACTTGAATAGGTATTGTAGGTTAAGAGCCTAATAAATTTGCAATCTCATCCAATAGTTCAATGGTTCCACAAACTCAAATGAAGAGCGGATGTTAGTTAAGAAAATCATGCTAGTAAACAATTTTCTCAAGATAGACCAGCATTAATGAAAAGTCAGACAATAATAACAACAATAACCCATGATACTTCTCAATTTTAGGGCTACGGATAACGTATGATACTCGGTTTGAGGAGAAGCAAGGTTGGATAAGTGAAATAGGAATGAAATCGGAAAAATAGGAATGAAATCGTGAATGAAGTTGGGTAAAAATCCATTTATTACGTGTTGAGAATAAGAACAATCTTCAAATGGGAGCAGAAGAAATAAAATAAATCTAAATTTACTGGTTACCGATGAAGAATTAAATCATGAAAATAGCAAAGATTAGACTTACCATATTTTCGCAATGACATGTTAACACAACTGTTGTTTGCAGTTTACATGAAAATCATTGGATTTCCAAATAGGTTCCTCCAATTTGAGACTATGCAATCAAATTCCACATGTCAAAATAAGTTTTATCTGCCAAAAGAAAGAAAATAGAAAAAGATTTTATACAAAAAATAAGAGGACACCTTCAAATTACGGGACATAATTTGAAATTCATACCTCAAATCGATCCGTTATCAATAGTTCAAATCCATCTTGAAGACTCAGATCTACTCTCTTCGCCATTAAAGATTAGGGACTTTTGAAAGAGAATCGGTGAAGATGAAGAGTTTAAGAAAGAACCCAGTAGTTGTTTGAGTAAATTGGAAGTGAAAAGTAAAAGGTCGACAGGGAAAGAGAATGAATAGTTGGAGAAATTAACAGAGGAAAAAAATTAGAATACGTGGTGTAGCAGTTGAAGATAAGGTAGGAAAAAAAACGCAAAAGCGGATAGCGAAGTGGTATTTTGAAATGAGAAAAGCGGAAGAGTCCACATCAGCTTAGGGAAGTTTCTGCTTTAATATAGTAATAGATTGTTTCTCGCTTTTTCATTTTTATCTTTATCGTACCTTTTTTCCTCTTCATCTGAAAACAGAAGTTTGTGACATCTCCGTTGCTCCCTATCATAATCCATATTTTTCTGCCATCGTCCCTACATACCTGCCACCGACTTCAGCAATCAAAGAAAAATTCAAACTCTCCGATTGCTTGCTCCAAAATCCCAATTCCTCTATTCTCTTATAGTCAATTGAAACATAATCCATAACTTGATGTTGAAGATGCCTGGAACAAAGAATGTTGAATTTTCTTCATCCATCGAACATGGGTATAAATTCATTTTCTTTTGTTTACAATTTTTATTTTTATAGAAATTTGGTACCTTTGTACAAACAAATTTGTTTATGGAAGAACTTGATATTTATTTTTAAAAGTTGGTATTATTGTAGAAAATGGTTGTATAGGATTTGGAAAATATATTGATAATTAAGTGATAGAAATGGTTGATCTTTATATGGACACGGTTTGAATTTATACTGGTATATTGATTGTGGTTGTTTTGAAACAATTGCATAAATTCTAGATAGAATGTTAATATATATGTATATTTTTAAGATTTTCGTCACTGATTCCCAACATGTTCTCTTACCGCTTTCAATCAATGAAGACTCTTGAGCAAAGACAAAAGGGAGGTGAAGAAGCAATTGGTATTGAAAAAAGCTAAAGGGAAAATTTTGGTAAAGGAAAATTCCAACTGTAAAATGAAGAAGAGGAAGTAAACAACGAAGATGGTAATGAAGATAGAACTGGTGATGATGTTATTGAAGACGGTGTTGGATGATAGTGAAGATAGTTATCATGATAACAATGACAACGAAGAAGTTAATGAACAAGAAAGAAATGATGACAATGTTAGTGAAGCGTAGAATGACACGTACGAAATTGAGCATAATGAGGACCAGTCTGAAAAGGAAATTCAAGAGGAAGAAGACACCATCGATCCCACTTGTAACATCCCTCATCTAAGGCTTGAAAATAAGCGCTACGGATGCTGCATTCATCCATGGTATTAATTTCCGGTGACAAAATAAGATCAGTGAATTGTATCTATAACATCAAGAGTATGTGAATATGGAAATTTTCAAAACACATTTTATTAATAACTTTCATATTCATTACATCTCATTATATAGACCCATTGATTCCACGTTCATAGAAAATATAATAATAATTACAATTATATTCCAAGAGCGATATATAAAGATGCCACTTAGGCGATCAGAGTCTAACCACTTGATAGTTATAAATCCTGTCATTACATCTATTCAAACAGAATAAGACTTCAAACAACACATGGAAATAAACTTTTAATATTAGCTTGCCTCCTGCACGTCTCCGAAATCTTATTCGTCTAACCTGAAAACCCTACTCTTGACCTACTCAAATAAGTACCTAAGAGTTTAAGGGAAAAAAACTTCAGGTCGGTTAAAAAGTCTTGTGTGAATAACAATATACCATCTCGAACCAAAATAGATATCTAATGAGACCACGCCATTGAGTAGAATAGTTTTCCTCTCACTAGTATCTTATCCAGATATATCAATCATAAATCATGCACCTGCAACCATAATGGTTAGCGAAAAACATAACATAATCATATGCATGCATGCAACATGGGTTTGTTTGACTAGTCTGTCATCGTAGAGTTATGCACACCCAAGGTTTACCCTTTTCAAAATAAACTGTATGTCTTAGATCATAGTTTTTCTAGGGTCACTATGAATCTAATGGTTTTGTAGGCTAACCAACAACCTATCGGGTTGACTCGAGCTAAAAATTCAACCAGATATTCCGAAATCTCTAGATACGGTTAGGAGCCTTCAAATACGGGGAGTAAAACAACTTAGGTATTCTGGTGGGCACTGTGCAGTTAAAGCGCTTGGTGGTTTTATAGTGGTAGAGGCATAAAATGTTATAGCGGGGATATAGCGGAAAATAATAGAGTTGCAAAAAGCTTCAATAGATATGAAACCAAATATTTTAAGTTAATTTATTCCCATTATTACATCATTTGTATAGAAAAAAGAAGTATTGGTTGATCTTATATAAAAAAATCGAAGAATATCAGATTTATGCGTACTAGATTCGGTGACAAACAACATATTTCTAACTTATATTAAGCACTTTCCTTAAAATTAGATCATTATGCTAACTTTGTTGATTTAGTTTAAAAGAGAACTAGTAAAATCAACCATTATATGTTAATCTGGCTAAAGGGGTACTAAAAAGCCTTGACATAGCAGGTGTAGCAGAAAATAGCGGAGCTAAAAGCGGATCTACTGTTTAACATCACTAAATTGAAATAGCGTAGCAATCAAAGAGCGCTATGCGCTTAGTGGGAATTTTACAGGGCTTTTGCGGGGCTTTAACTGTATAGGGTGAGCATATAGAGTTGCAAGTTTCTTTCTATGCGTAAACATCCTTTCGTCTCACTACTGACAATCCTTACGCACTGAAATCGCGGACCTTCACGGATCAGGGACTAACGGCTAAAAATAAGGCACGGCCCTACACTAGTCCCATCTACAATCTTCTCTGGTTTTAAATCCATGAGTCATATCTTTTAATCAGTTTAGAAAAGCATGATTGATCTATCTGATCATCTGGATGCAATTCTATTTACTCAGGAATTTAGTCTAACCATACTCACTATTAGAACAACCCAACTGGTAATTCTATTCACAAGTCCTAAGATGCAATGTCGGGCCATGAAAATGTGAGTATAACAATGATAAATATGAAAATTAGCTGATCAAATGATAACAAGAACATATAACATCATCCCTCAAAATATATTTAATCAATAGTTATATTCATAAAAAATTACTTAAGTTTAAGTAATATATTTCTTTGGCAAATTCATATAAAATTGTGCTAAAACACCAATTTATTTCATTGAAACCATTTATCTTTAGAAATGATAAACCACCTGAAATCATTCTTAAAAACAAGGGAAACATAGCCTATATACTTAGCCAAAATCTTATGCCGAAGCACTATCTTCTCTACAAAGCTTTTAAAACATTAGACGTCAAAACAGGGATGTCAACCCTTTAGAAAACATTCGTTATCGATCCTAAAAACATAGCTATTTACTTTATAAAACATAAGGATGTCAAGACTATAAACATAGTTATTTAATTTATAAAGCATAAGGTTGGCGAGCCTTTGAAACATAACTTTCAAATTTATAAACATAGGTTTGTCGAGCCTCTAATCCTTAGTTCACGTTTATAAACATAAGGCCATTGAGCCCTAAAAATAAGGTTATCGAGTTTGTAAAACATTAAAGAAGATATCGAGTTTCAACAATACACGGGGCGTCGAGTTTCTCAAAAACATGAGGCGTCGAACCTCTGAAACACTTAGGATCATCGGCTGCTTTACTTGAGGGTGCTGAGCCCATAAAATTTCAAGGGCGTCGAGTTTCTAGAACACATCAGCAAATAAGAGGTGTCTTTAGCCTCTAAAACTTAGACAAAAATGAGGTAGTGAATCCCTTAAAACACAAGGTATCAAATTCATCACATAACTATCGTGTAGCTATCCCATGCATCTACCTTTATAGTTATCGTATATCTATGATATTAGGAGTATCGAGCTTCTAGGCTACTGAGCCAATGACGTACCAGTAAATACTTTAAAAACTAATTTATTTCCTTTTTAAGCTAAAACTTTTTACCGACTCTTGCCCCAAGTCAAGTTATTATTAGATAACAGATTACTTTTCGTTTTTCTTTTCAGAAATTGCTAGTAAATCACATTCTACTTTCTCAAATATCATTTCAAACCCTTATAATTAATATATATTACTTATACTAATTAAGCACTTTTCTAGAAATATAAATTCATATCGTTAAGGAAAAATTCCCAAAAATCACCATACAAAAATTTCAAGGCCAAAATATTAATTTAATTACTTTTAATAATTAAAACCTGAAATAAACGCTTTTCCCTTTAGGAAATTCATGAAATATTCATATGAACTTGGAAAATTACAAAATTGAAAACTCATCTCCAAAATAATGTTTTGCATAACCTATTCAAATTTCAAATCAATCAAAAATCAAAAACTTAGGTTTTACCTTCAAAATCCATCAAAACGATTTCAGAAAAATTCCAATATATCATCGTCTATTCAAATAATGATATAATCAATCCAAGCATGATATATTATCACAACCAAATTGAAGATCGTTCATAGATCCGAAAACAAACATAAATAAATGAAATGGATACTGTTATTCACCATAGATTGGATAAGAGAGATTGAGATTTGATGTAGATTAGTTTCCTAAGCTTTTCCCTTGGATTCCCTTTAGTTTCCTTATCTTTTCTTCTTAGGTAATGACCGACCTCTTTAGGTTATGTTTTGGCATTTTGGAAAATGAATGGGAGAGGAAGGGTTTATGAAAAAATAAAGGAGTTATCACCATTATGCCTCTCTTATAAATTCCTTTCCATTTTATGTTTAAAACAATATTCTTAATTGATTAACGAAGGTCCGACCCAAATTTGTTAACAATTCTCGCTCTCTTTATCACTTCACATTATTCTATTTAATTCATCTAATTAAATTTGCTGAATAATATTAAATAAAAATTAGGGGTGTTGCAGGGTCCCCTTTTAAAGATTTTCGTCCTCAAAATTACGAAGAGGAAATCAATAAGCATACCAATCATGCAAACATGTGTGACAAACACATAACAACCATAGTTGCATATCCTACTAGATAAAAGTCTATATGACATATATAGAACATACAATCAAAACAACTCAACATAAGTATCTTTAATCCTGTCTTCTATCTTTCAAGTACAGTCTTTCTCTATCACTCCACTGGACTTTCACTAACTTGACTATCTTATTTCTTAATCTCTTCTCATATCTTGCTACAACATAAACTTGTTGTCTAACAAAAGTCATACCCGGTTTCACTACTAAATCTTCCAATACAGTCGGTGCAAGAGTAGTTTTTGGATTATGCACATACTTCCTATGGTAAGAAACATGAAAAACATTATGGACTTTTGCCGAACTATTCGGTAACTCAATCTGATAAGCGAGTTTCTCGATCCTTTCTGTAATAGGAAACAGACAAACATATCTTGGTGCCAATTTTCCCACCTTACCCTTCATTGGTGATACCTTAACAAAAACATTGTCTTCAACCAAGAACTCTAAATCCTAATGCCTCTATATGCATAACTTTTCTGCCTAGACCGAGCTTCCTTCATCCTTGCTCTGATCAACTCAATCTTTTCTATGGCTTCTTTCACCATATCTAGGCCAAGAATCAATATGTTTTCAATCTTCAACCAACAGGCTGGTGATTTGCATGGCCTTCTGTAAAGAGCTTCGAAAGGCAGCATTCCTACACTAGTTTGATAACTGTTATTATAGGAAAACTCGATTAAGTGTAGATGGTCCTCCAATGATCCTCCAAAGTCCAGTACAGAAGCCCTTAACAAATCTTCAAGAACTTTGTTAACTCTTTCGACCATTTGTTTATGGATGGTAAGCGGTACTCATCTTTATCTTGACACCTAATATTTCTTCCATACTCTTTCAGAATTCACTAGTGAATAAAGTACCTTTGACACTGATTATGCTACTAGGAATTCCATGTAGTCTTACAATATTCTTTATAAACAACTTTGCCAAAGTAAGTGCCGTCCTTGTCGACTTTACAAGAATAAAGTATGCACTCTTGGTTAGTCTATCCACCATGACCCAAATACTTTCATTTTTCATATTCGACCTTGAAAACCCATCAATAAAATTCATGGATATAGAATCTCATTTCCAAAGTAGTACTTCTAAAGGTTGAAGCAATCCACTTGGCTTCTAATGCTCGGCCTTTACTTGCTAGCAATTCAGATATCGTTTTCAATCATAACCGTGCATCTCTTTTCATTCCTTCCTAGAAGAAACTCCTATTCATATCCTAATATATTTTAGTTCCTTCAGGATGAATACTAAACTTTGATCGATGATTCTCCCTAAGAACTTCCTTCTGTAGGTTATAAACATCTGGAACGCACAACCATCTCTTCTTCCTCAACCTTTCGTTCTGGTCAAGAATAAAACCATTTAAATCATTTATCTTAGTTCCTTCTTCAAATCTTCTAATCACTTCAGCTGGTAATGGATCATCTCTCTGTTTAGAAATATTCTTTCGACCATTACTGGTAGAAATTTCAAACAGGATAACATTGCAGTATTCTGACTAGAACTAGCCGTTGACCTTAACACACACCACCAATAGTCAATGCCTATAAATCTGTTCCTTTTGCTAACATAGCTAACACCATACTCTGATATTTTCTGCTAAGTGCATCTACAACTTTATTTCCTTTTCCTGGGGTATACTGGATATCAAAATCGTAAGTTACCAAAAACTCTAGCCACGTTTGTTGTCTCATATTCAACTTCTTCCAAGAAAGTAAATACTTCAAAGACTTATGATTCGTAAATAACTTGAATCGTTCTTCTAAAAGATAGTGTCTTCATACTTTCAAAGCAAAGATCACCGCGGATAACTTTAAATCACGAGTTGGATATCGAACTTCATATGGTCGAAACTGTTGAAAAGTGAAGGCAATTACTTTACCTTTTTGCATTAACATAGCTCCTAACTCTGTCCTACATGCATCGGTATACACCACTAAATCTTGATTTCCATTTGGAATAACTAACATGGATGCATCGGTTAATAAATGTTTCGGCTTTAAGAATGATTCTTCACATTTATCGGTCAAAACAAACTTTACATCCTTCCTTATTACTTTAGTCATAGGCGCTGCTATACGAGAGAAATCCTTGATCAATCTCTGATAATAGTCAGCTAACCCTAAAAAACTTTTTATCTTGGTCACAGTCTTGGATCTTTTTCAGTTGTTAATTGCTTCAATCTTAGTTGGATCTATTAATAACCCTTTTTCTAAAATTACATAATCACGGAACTTCACTTCTTTCTTCCAAAAGTGATATTTCAAAAACTTCGCTTTTAGTTGATGCCGCCTCAACATTTCTAGCACTATCCTAAGATGAATCTCATGATCTCATTCATTCTTAGAATATATCAAATTGTCATCTATAAACACTAATACGAATCTGTCCAAATACTCTCAAAAGATCCGGTTCATCAAACCCACAAAGAAAGCAGGAGCATTGGTCAGTCCAAAAGGCACGACTAACCATTTGTACGAACCATATCTTGTTTGGAACACTATTAATGAAATGTTGTCCTCCGCCACTCTCAATTGATGGAACCCTATTGCTAAATCTAACTGGGAAAATACCTTAGCTCCACTCAACTGATCAAACAAATCATCTATTCTTAAAAAATGATACCGATTCTTTATCTATTCTCATTTAAATTATGATAATTAATAGATATCCTCAATGACCCGTCCAGTTTCTTTATGAACATCGCGGCCGGTCCCTAAGGCGAACTGCTAGGTCTAATAAATTCTTTCCTTCTAAGTCCACCAGCCGTACCTTTAACTCTTTCATCTCAGTAGATGTCATTCTGGTAGGCGATCTACTTACGGATTCAGCTTCAGCTACAAGATCTATTCGAAACTCAACAGCTCATTTCGATGGTAGTCCCGTAACAGGCTCAAAAATATTTGAATACTCTCTTACAACAAAAACCTAATTAACCTCATCTTCCACTTCTGTTGCACCCAATAAAGCACATACATCTAAAGTCGAATTCTCTACGAAGTATATAATTTGACTGTGGCTATTAAGATGTCTTAATGATATCTCCGTATCTTGGAAAAATATCCAAGCATCATATCTACTTAACCGATACATACCCATAATAATCCCAAAATCCACAAAATCAAACACATCTAAATTACAGGTAAATGCGTGACCTGACAGCACAATTTCTAAATGGTCGCATCTCATCCTAAGATTTGCTTCACCATCTTGTTTCTAAATCCATGTTGCACTACACATATACTAGTTTCACCACCTTGTTTCAAAGCCACTTTTCATCTCAGTCCACTATCAATATCGGTCTCTACACATAGGTCATATTAAGCTCTATGACCAGGTCTTCTACTGCATTCGGATTAACTACTGCATCTAGATCTCCAGCGCATTTCTGTAGATGTGATGCATGAAACACATTAGGGAACACTGCAAAACGGTAGGTAGTTCCACCATCCCAATCTTTTCTACAATCAAAAATGGTCCTACATATCTAAGTGCTTCCCAACCTTCCTAAAACACATCATGCCTCTAATTAGAGAAACCTTCACGAACACCTGATCGCCAAATGCGAACTCCAGTTCCTTTCTTCTAGTGTCGGCATAACTCTTCTGCCTTGACTGAAAGAAATCATAATATATGCAGGTATGCAATGTGGGTAAGTCTGACTAATCAGTCTTTTTAGGGTTACGCCCTCCAATTTACTTAATTTCATAAAATTGATTATCTATCCCTGATCTATGGACGTTCCATCTCAAATTAAATAGACCATCCATCTCAAACTTATGTGGACTGCCCATCCCACATTTTATATAGACTATCTGTCTCAGATTAAATAGACTATTAGTCTCAGGTTATGTGGACTATCCATCACACATATCATAGTTTTTCTACGGTTACTACGAACCTATCAAGAATCAAATGGACTATCCGACTCATATATCATGTGGACTATCCATCACATATATAATAGTTTTCCTAGGATTACCATGAACCTATCAAGAATCATATCTTTTGGATCAGTTCAGGGCATCCTAACACAATTGATCTATCTGATCTCCTAGATGCAACTCTACTCACTCAAGAGTTAAGTCTGACCATACTCACTATTGGGACAACCTAATTGATAATTCTGCCCTTATACCCCCAAGATATAATGTTGGGTCATGATGATGTGAGTATGATAATGCAAATTATATAAATATAACCAATCATATGGTAACAAGAACATATAGCATTATTTATTCAAATATGTTTAACCAACATTCATTGGCGCCACAAAATTATTTAATTCAAATAATAATTTCCTTTTAGAAAATTCATATAAAACTTCAAATAAAAGATCACCATTGCTAACTGTAAATCATGAGTAGGATATCTAATCTTATGTGGTCTAAGCTATTAAGAAGCATATGCAATCACTTTACCTCTTTGCATCAATACAACTCCTAACCATGTTCCACATGCATTAGTATACACCACTAAATCCTAATTTCCATTTGGAACTACTAACACAGGCATATTGGTCAATAAAAATGTTTCAGCTTCAAAAATGCTTCCTCATATTTATCTGTCCAAACATATTTTACATCATTGTTGGTTTAGTCATAGGTGCTGCTATATGAGAGAAATTTTTGATGAATCTTCGATAATAATCTGCTAGCCCAAGAAAACTCCTTATCTCAGCCACGGTCTCAGGTCTCTTCTAATTATCAACAGCTTCAATCTTAGCTAGATCCAAAGATAACCTTTCTTCTAAAACTAAATGACCAAGATATTTCACTTCCCTCTTTAGAAAATGACATTTCAAAAACTTCGCTTTTAGTTAATGTTGCCTCAATGTCTCAAGCGCTATGCTAAGGTGAGTCTCATGATCTCATCATTCTTAGAATATATCAGAATGTCATCTATAAATACTAATATTAATCAATCCAAATGCTCTTGGAGGATCCGACACATCAAATCCACAAAGTAAGCAGGTGCGTTAGTCAGTACAAAGGGCATGGCTAATCGTTTATACGAGCTATATTTTGTTCGAAACACTGTTAATGGAATGTTATCCTCCACCACTCTCAATTGATGGAACCCTATTGCTAAATCCAGTTGGGAAAATACCTTGACTCCACTCAATTGATCAAACAAATCATCTATTCTCGTAGATGATACCGATCCTTTATCGTCTTCTCATTTAACTTAAAATAATCAACACATATCCTTACAACTTGTCCATTTCTTAACTAATACCACGACCACCCCCCTAAGCGAACTGCTTGGTCTAATAAAATTCTATCCTTCTAAATGCACGAGCTGCACCTTTAACTCTTTGATCTCAGTAGGTAACATTTTGCTAGACGGTCTACTCATGGGTTCAGCTCCAGGTTCAAGATCCATTCAAAATTCAATAGCTTGTTTCAGTGGTAGTCCTATGAAAGGCTCGATAACATATGCATATTCTCTTATAATGAAAACCTGATTCACCTTGTCTTCAACTTCCATTGCACCTCATAAAGAACATATGTTTAAACTCGAATTTTTTACTAAGTATATAATTCGACCACGACTACTAAGGTGTCTTAATGATACCTTCATATCTTCGCAAATATCCTAGCATCATATCTATCAATCCATACCTAGAATAATCCCAAAACTCATAAAACTAAGCACATGCAAATTGCAGGTAAATACATGGCCTAATAGCTCAATTTCTAAATGGTCATATCTCATTCCAAGAGTTGCATAACCTCGTACCGAATTTACAATCCTTAAGGAAGTAATAAGGTATGATGGTTATAATTTTAAGTCATTTACCAAACAATGTGAGATAAAAAAATGTGATGCGCCAATATCAAATAATACTTTAGTAGGTATACCATGAATCAAAAGTGTACCTTCCATCATAGACTTTCTTTTCTCCTCTGGGGTTGGTCTAGAAACTGATAGCCCCAGAGTAAAAACCTTCCCTCTATCAGTCTTGACTGCTTTTGGACATTTATTTTTGTTATGCCCCACTTGGTTGCAGATATAACAATTCATGTTCTTCTTTTCCACAACCGTCTTTCCATTAACAGATCGACATTTATTAGCAAAGTGCACTTTCTTATCACACTTATAACAAACAATATCAACTTTCCCTTTCTCGGTAGCTCCGCCCCTCCAAGCTTCCTTCTTTTTGAATCTTTCCTTTCTTGCCTTGAGAACCTTGAGTTTTCATAGGCTTATCACATCCGAATGTCAAAAGCATTTCCTCATTTCTTAATGCCATCTTCACCACCACATCACATGGATCTCTAAAATGTGGCATTGTCGCTCTGGCGATCTCCGGCTTCAATCCTCGAATGAACTTCTTATTCCTCTTAATCACCATATCAATAATAGCATATCTGTATCTGGAAAAATCATCAAACTTATTTGAACACTCCATAATAGATATTTCTCCTTGCTTCGATTCCATAAACTTCCTCAGCAAAGTTGACTTGGCTATCTTAGATAAGAACCTCTCCTCAAATCTTCTTCTAAACTCAGCCTAAGTCAATTCCTCTCAAGAACTCCTAAATCATACTGTTCCACTAATACAAAGCAGCTCCTTGCAACTGTCTAGAGGCCAACCTCCTTTTCTGCTCATTATCCAAGCCTGAAGCAGTAAAGAACCTTTTACAGTACAACAGCCAATTCTCAACTTCAATAGCATTCTCCATTCCTGAAAAAGGCTTTCCTCCAAGACTATTATAATTCCGGCTCAACTTAGCATAGTTGTTGCTAGCCGGTACTTCGGGATTAGCTCCACCTACATTAGTAACATTTCTTTTAACCAAACCAGCAACAGCTCCAACTTGCATCATGTTTATAAAGAACTGATGCATCATCCCCATATTTACTAGTGAGGTTCTAGCGCTCATTTAGCATTTGCTTGTCGACCCTAATTCCTTCTTGTATTGGGTCAAACATTTCTATTTGTTTGGTGCTTCCTCCACCTAGATTCACTCCTCCATTTCCTGCTTCCATATCTTACTTCCTCATAATCTGCATACGAGCCTTAATAAGATACAGAACAACGGTCTAAGAAAGAGGGGAGAATAGAGATAAAATATATACTTATGTTTATATAGCAAGCATGTTACTATAACGTTACCTCATATCCCAATCTTATTCTTTGATTTATTTGGATTATGTTTTCAAAAAACTTTAAGTTATAAAAATTCTTTTAAGTTTTACAAAAATCTATGCTCTAATACCAAGTTGTAACATCCCTTATTTTGAGGCCTAAGACTAAGCGCTACGAACGTTGCAGTCATCCATAACATTAATTTTCGATGACAAAGTGCGATCAGTTAATTGCATCTATAACATCAAATGCGTGTGAATATGAAAATTTTCAAAACTTATTTAATTAATAACTTTCATAATCATTACATCCTATTACATAATCCCATTGATTCCATATTTAAAGGAAATATATAATTATATTCCAAGAGCGACATATGAAGATGCCCCATTGAGTGATCAAAGTCTAATTACTCGATAGCTATAAATCCTCTCATTACATCCATTTAAACAAAACATAAGCTTTAAAGAACACAGGAGAAATAAACTTGCAATATTAGCTTACTTGCTTCCTATATGTCTCCGGAAGCTTATCTGCCTAACTTGGAAACCCTACTATCGATTTACTCAAATAAGTACCCAAGAGTTTAAGGGAAGAACAAAACCTTCAGATCAAAAAATAGTCCGGTGTGAATAATAATATACTATCTCAAACCAAAATAGATATCTAGTGAGACCATGCCATTGAGTAGAACAGGTTTTCCCCTCACTGGTATCTTATCTAAATATGTCAATCATAAATCATACACCTGAAACCATATTAGTTAGAAAATCATAATATAATCGTATGCAGGCATGCAATTGAAAGAGGGGGCTATGCGGTAGGATCGTATAATATAGAATAGCGGAATGATATAGATAAATAACGATAATAAGTAAAGTAGACACCAAGACTTTATACTGGTTCGGACCTCTTGTCCTACGTCCAGTCCCTAAGCTTCTCTTAGGAATTCTACTAACAACCCTCACTTAACCCGGAGGAATATGTTTACAACGTACCCGAACAACCGAACGGGATTTCTTGCCTCAACTACCGAAGAGGACTTCAAATCAATTACTAAAAAACAATATTCGACTTGTTGTGTTCTTGTCAACACTAATGAGTCTAATGTAGTACAATATTCCTATAATCTTATCATCGAGAGTATGCAATGTGTTTGTGAAGATTTAGGAAATGTGAATTGCTATGAATCAAAAGAATGTTATAAATAAAACAGTGATTCAAGCAATAGATTGGTGATTGCTTTGAGAATATCTAGAGAATATGATCAAGAAAATAGTAAGATTAAAGAAAGAGAATTCGGTAACTTGAATGATGTTAGAATCATGTATATATACTTGTAGAAGAGGTGCATTTGTTGTCAAAGGTTGCAAACAAGAGATGCTTCAATTTCCATTGGAGAATGGTTGCAACTCTTGGAAGGAAGAAGGTGTCTTTTCAGAGAAAATTCGCAGGTTCAAATTCAGTCGACTGAGCAGGGAATTCAGTCAACTGAAAATATGAAGTAAAATTTTCAGGAACAAATTCAGTCGACTGTGCAGGAAATTCAGTCGACTGAAACTGTGCATGTTTATATATTTGTACCAGTTTCAGTCAACTGGCCATTCCTGTTCAGTCGACTAAACTACTAAAATATGCACAGTGAAAGTTTAAATTAAAATGAAGTTCATAAAATGTGTTCTAGTGTTTGTGCAAGCCTCTTGAGGATAGATTTTAACAATAAAACTAGACTAAGACCTATATAAAAATCATGCTTATGTTTGTTTGGTCTTCATCGATCTTCCTTTAGCTTTGCACATATCTCTTCCTTTTTTGTTGAAGCACATTGTCATTGATCAAAATCTTCGCGTATCAACATTCTCCCCCTTTTTGATTGATGAAAATACTGATTTATTCTAGAGATGTATTTTACTTATTTTCTCCCCCTGAATGTATGCACTATCTTTCCTACAAAACAAAGTTAGTGCCATAGATTTTCTCCCCCTTTGTCATCGACAAAAAGGAAGAATTAACAGTAGAAATACTATATCAAAACAATCACTGAAGCATAGAGAATAGAAAACTTGCATAACCATGGCTTAAAAAAAGTTGAAAATGTTGCGTCGAACAAGCACAAAATGGCTATTTATACAAGCCATAAGAAAGTTATAAATAAACATCAAACCATACTAAAATTACTCATATCTATCCCAGTCATATGAACCTTCTCTTCCTCCTGTTGGTTCACGTATGAAGCGTCCTCCTGTTGGTGGTCTGTACGCTCTACCTCCTTGGCCACCACTTGCTCCGCTTGTGCTGCTACTTGTTTGCTCTTCGGATGACGTCCATGTAAACGTAGGTGTCGGATGTTTGCCGCGAGATGTCGAAGCAGTAATGGTACTTGAGTATGAGATTGCATCCCATAGCTTGTTGAAGAATCCTTTGATTTTGTCAAGCTTGTGATCTACCTTTTTAAGGCGAGTATCAAGAATTTGTTGTTTTCTTGATAATATCCCCAATGATTGGTTGGTAGTAAAGCTTGGGTCAACAAGACGAATTTCATCATCTTGCTCGAAATGTTCTTCGTGGTGAGGTTGTGGAGGTTGTTATTGTTGTTCTTGATGCCTTGCTTCCCATTCGGCGAGTGATATTATGCGAGAAGGTCGAGATGGGATTTGCATTAGGCTTATGGTCCGGTGGTTAATTTGATGGACCATTGTATTCTCCGACTCGGGTAATGGCGTATCGACATTGAGAAGAAGTCGCATGATGTATTCTCCAAAATAGATAGTTTACATTTTGCCATTATTAAAAGTGAGAAACTCATCAAGAATAAGTTGTACCCAATTGACTTGTATATTTCCAAAAATAGCATATAGAGCTCGATAATTATTTGGGTAGACAATTTCGTATGAGCCCGTGCGTGGAGTAATTGTTCTCATTAGAGCTTTGTGAATGATTCTTGCCATAGGTCGAAGAGAGGTGGACTTGAAATCTCTAAAGTTGATATTATCATCCATAAATCGATGGTTTATGTTATCGCGAACCTGTGGATTGAATTCTATCTCGTCTAGCTTTCTCCCGACATTTGGTGATTCTAGAATGTGTGCTATTCTATCAAAGGAAAACCAAACTTTCTTTCCACATACCATACTCCAAACACTATTGTTTGGATTTCTTGGAGTTTGGTGTCCAAGATTAAGGTTAGCATAAAATAATTTGACCATTATATGATTTATGGCATGGTCATTTCTTTTCAAATCCAAAAGAGAAGTTAAACCTGCTTGATCGGTTAACGCTTGGATGTTGTAGGTTTGAAAGCTTTGGAAATCAAAGAAGGAATGCTCGAAAACACGAGAATTCTTCATCTTATTCCACCTAGTGACAGCTACTCCATCGTAAAGCCATTGCACTATTTGAGCATCAATTGGCTCGGAGGATGAAGAAGAGGAAGCTCTAGATCTCTTTGGTGCCATTTGAATGAGATTTGAGTGAATTTTAAGGAATTGGGGGCTAGGGTTTCGAAAATAATTAGGGAAGAAAACTGTTTTGGAAAGTAAAAAGTGAATGGATAGGTAAAAAGTTGGTGGTTAAAAGGGAAAAGTTGCATGGGAATTGGCGTTCAGTCGACTGAATACACTGTTCAGTCGACTGAATTGAAGGCCGAAAATTTTCTGGGTTGAATTTAGTCGACTGAACAGGGTTTTTAGTCGACTGAATTTTTATCTGAAAGTTTCTGTTAGTATTTCAGTCGACTGAGCAGAGGAATCCGTCGACTGAATTATAAAAAAAATTTGCATTCTGCCTTAAGTTCAATCGACTAAACAGGGTTTTCAGTCGACTGACCCATGTATTTTGTTGTTCTTAGTTAATTTTGAAAGTAAACACTTTATTTAAAGAAATAATTACAATTATTTAGATGTAACACCATGAATAGATTTCAGAACTATATATTTCTTAGGGGATGGACTTGGAGTCTTTTTCCCTTCATTCTTCATATAATTTATATCCCATGAATTTGGACTATATTGAGGAGTCTTAGGAGACATTCAAGGATTCACAGGATCGACTGGTGTACGGTAAGATGAAGACGGATCAATTGAACTAACGGGGCGAGGTAGGGGTTCTGCCACTTCGTTCTTTTTTGAGCCACAAAAGCGTAAACCGATTTGCTCTAGGAAGCTTAATCGTCTAGCCGTAACTTTTTGTTCGAAGTATAATTCTCGTTGAAAATCTATTTGTTGTTGTTGAAAGTGATGAATTTCATCAATCTTTCTTTTTGTGTCTGGAGAAATAAAGAGTCCGCGTTTCGCTTTCTTGGATTCTGGTGTGTAGCCAGTACGATAATTGTTCCATTTGTAAACTGGCTCATGTGTCGGTGTTGGAGTGAGAAGTTTTGGAGACGTTGGAGTGTTATCGACTGAAGAGGTGATGTTGATCGGGGAAAAAGAGTTGTTGGACGACATTTTTATAATTAATTTTTCAAGCTTTTATTCGTGAGAATGAGTTGTGAAAAAATATATTTTTAAGATATATTTATAGTAGGGATTTTCTAAATATATAGTGGCTATAATTTTTTAAAGTTTTTCATCCACTTAATGATTTGATGGTTACTATAATTCAGTTAAAAATGTATGGTTTACAAATAACTATTATTTTATAATATTTTATGTCATATATTCAAAAAATAAATTGAAAATCTCATTTTTTTTCTTTATTCAGTCGATTGAGTATATAGTGTTAGTCGACTAAATTGTGTAGATTTTTCTAACTTTCTCTATATGATATCTTTAAAAGACATTATTCCTAACTCTCATCGTAATTTTATGAAGGAGTTTTCTGATGTGCACATAAATGTGCATATTTTTACCAACATATTTAGTCTATTTAAATTAAATAAATGATCATATTGGGTATTTTAACTTGTTTTAACCAAAATCCATATTAATTCTAAATTGTCACATATCCATCTTCATATAGGGGCAAAACGGTCATTTGTGTGCATATATTTCTTTAAGAAAAATTGATTAGAAATTTATATATATTTGTAGGAAAATGGTCTCAAATAGGAGTGGTTTAATGAAGGAATATGCATGCACAAAGAATATAAAGGAATGAAGATGGAAATAATTCAAAGTGAAGATCATGGAGGACCCCACCTACCCACTACCTAATGTACAAATTAAAGGCTAATGCACATGCTAAAAGACATTTAAAGCTTCATGTACATTTAAGTGGGGGATTATTAAAGCTAATGATAAGTTGGCCACCACACTTCCTCCAAGGGCATTTTGGGTACTCCCCAAAAATATGCATTAGGGTTTCTAACTTGTATAAATACCCCTTATGTTTCATGTAGCTATCTTCCTCTTAGTAAGTTTTAGTTTAGAAAATAAATCAAATCTCTCTTTCTTTCCATGGCTACTTAGTCATTTCTTCTCTTATGTAATTCTTTTTTTATGCAATGTTAATTATTGTTTCTTTTTAATTACATGTTCATTTCCTTTTATGTAAGTAGTGTAGATTTTCCTTTATGCAATTAGAATAGTTTTCTTTTCATTTGCTTTCATTTTTCTTTTCTTTTTGCTTTCATGTTGCTAGCTACATTTGTTCATATGATAACAAATATGAGAGGCTAAACCCCTTCAATTTAGGGGTAATGAAGCTCTCTAATCATGTAGCTTCAACTTAATTTGATGTTTATGCTCTCTTTTTGTGCTTAATGAGAATGATTGAAGTGGTTTAATGATGTTGTTTAGCTTTGAATTTGATAGTCTATGTTGTTCATAACAAATAGGCTATGCTTAAACAAACAAAACACAAATTGCCTCTTCATTTACATATGATTATGGCAATGAAGTGAATGTTGAAATTGAAATTTGATAGCCTATATTTCTAAACAATAGTTAATAGGCTATGCTTAAAATAGATTTTTATTTCAACTTTGTTGTCATATTTCATGAGAGTTAAATGTGTTTTAGTGGTTGTGTTATAGTTTGATGATTTATATTGGGCTAATTAATAGCACAAATATATCATACTTATGATAAGCACATCAACTAATTACACTAATGAAAAGAAAAGATAGATCATAACTTCATTTTGTTGATTTATATGATCTAGAGAGTGGATTTATGTCTAAATTGTCCCCAAACTCTCATATTTTTATCAATTTTCTTTTAGTTAGTTAGTTAATTTTCTAGCTTTAACTTTCACTCGACTTTGGTTTAATTTGATTGAGTAGAATTTTCAAAATCATCAATTCCCTGTGGATCGACCCGTATTCGCCACGTGCTACATTCGTACACCGTGCGCTTGCGGTATAAATTTTATTATAAATTCGTTCGACGGTTTTCTAAACCGATAGAATTTCCATCGACGAACATTTTCTAATAGAGGTTTAGTAAATATATCGGCAATTTGATTTTCGGTAGAAATATGTTCTAAATTAATTACTCCTTTTTCGATATTGTCACGTAGAAAATAGTGACGAATATTTATATGCTTTGTACGAGAGTGATTAACCGAATTTTTAGATAAGTTTATTGTACTTGTATTATCACAGTATGTTGTAGAATTTGTTAAATTTATATTAAAATCTTTAAGTGTTTGTTGCATGTATATAACTTGAGTGCAAGCTAAAGCAGCTGATATATACTCTGCTTCGCAGGTGGAAAGCGAGACACAATTTTGTTTCTTACTAAACCAAGATACAAGTGATTTTCCAATGAAATGGCAAGTACCACTTGTACTTTTTCTATCTGTTCGAGATCCACCAAAATCAGCATCACTGAATGACACTAACTCAAATGGACACTCCTTTGGATAGAAAAGACCAAAATCTTTAGTGTTGTTAAGATATCGCATAATTCGTTTTACCGCTCTTAAATGTGATTCTTTAGGATCGGATTGAAACAAACACTCATCATTATGTCAGGTCTACTAGCGGTTAAGTAAAGTAAGGAACCTATCATACTTCAAAACAATTTTTGATATACACTTTTGCCATTTTCATCTCGATCGAGATGTATAGTGGTACTCATAGGAGTAGGTTTAGCAGAAGTGTTTTCCATGCCGAATCGTTTAATTAAATTAGCACAATATTTTTCTTGGTTTATAAAAATTCCATTTGATAATTGTTTAATTTGAAGTCCGAGAAAATATGATAATTCTCCCATATGAGACATTTCGAACTCATTAGTCATTATATTTGAAAATTCTTTACATAAATTTTCATTTGTTGAACCAAAAATAATATCCTCTACGTATATTTGAATTATTAAAATGTCTTTGGTAGTATTTTTAATAAAAATCGTTTGATCTACTTTTCCAATTTTAAATCCCGAATTTAATAAATAACTTTTAAGTCTTTCATACCAAGCACGAGGTGCTTGTTTAAGACCATATAGTGCTTTCTTTAATTTAAATACATGATCCGGATATTTTTTATGTATAAATAAAGGAGGTTGTTCTACATATACATTTTATTTAATAAAACCATTTAAAAATGCACTTTTAACATCCATTTGATAAAGTTTAAAATTGTGAAAACATACAAAGGCTAATAGTATACGTATTGCTTCAAGTCTTGCAACGGGAGCAAAGGTTTCTTCAAAATCAATACCTTCTTCTTGATTATACCCTTGTGCTACTATTCTTGCTTTATTCCTTGTTATATTACCTTGTTCGTCTACTTTATTTTTGTAAATCCATTTTGTTCCTATTACTGATTGATTTTTAGGACGGGGAACTAATTCCCAAACATAGTTACGTTCAAATTGATTTAATTCTTCTTGCATTGCGATAATCCAATAATCATCTGTTGATGCTTCTTTAGGATTTTTAGGTTCTACTGATGAAATGAAAGCTACATGACCCATTTGATTTAGTTGATTTCTTGTCCGAACTTGAGAATTTATTTCTCCTATTATATTTTGAGTTGGATGATCTCGTAATATTCTAGGAGGAGATCTTAGTTCATTATTACTATTTTCAAGGTTTGTTTCTTCTATATTTATCAATTCTTCATCATCTTTTATATTTAATTTTTTATTAAAATTTTCATCAAAAGATATATGTAAAGTTTCTTCAATTATGTTTGTTCGTTCATTAAATACTCGATATGCTTTCCTTCGTTCTGGGTATCCTACGAAAATTCCTTCGTCAGCTTTTGGATCGAATTTTCCTAGTTGATCTTTTGTATTTAAAATGAAACATTTTGATCCAAATATTTTAAAATAAGATATATTTGGATTTTTGTTATTAAATAGTTCATAAGAAGTATTTTTAGTTAATGGTCTAATTGATATTCTATTTAATACATAACATGCAGTAGCAACGGCCTCTGCCCAAAAATGTTTTGGTAGAGAACATCCATTTAATAATGTTCTTGCGCATTCTTGTAATGTTCTATTCTTTCTTTCTATAACTCCATTTTGTTGAGGAGTTCTAGGAAATGAAAAGTTATGATTTATTCCTTTCTTTTTACAAAAAGTTTCAAAAGCTTCATTTTCGAATTCGCCTCCATGATTGCTTCAAATATTTTAATTTTCAAATCTTTAGTGTTTTGAATTCTTTTGACAAATGTTTTAAAATGCTCAAAAGTGTCACTTTTTATTTTTCATAAAAATAGTCCATGTATATCTTGAAAAATCATCAACTATTAAAAATACGTATCGATTATGATTAATGGATTGAACTTGTGTTGGTCCAAATAAATCCATATGTAGTAATTCTAATGGTTGTAAAGTTGAAATATTTTTCTTAGATTTGAAAGATGATTTTGTTAATTTTCCTTTTTGACAATCATTACAAAGATTATTTATTTTCAAGTTTATTTTGGGTAAACCTCTTACTAATTCATTTTTAGAAAGTTTTCTAATAGTTTTAAAATTTATATGAAAAAATCTTTTGTGTCATAACCAAGAATCATTATCATTGGCAAGTAAACACATACTTGTATTATGATTAATATTCATATTTAGAACATAAATATTTCAATCTCTATTTCCTTTAAAAACAAGATTTTGATTTTGATCAAAAATACTACATTTATTATCCGAGAAAGTTATTTTAAAACCTTTGTCACACAATTGAATTATGCTAAGTAGATTATGTTTTAAATTTTCAACTAATGAAACATTTGTTATAAAAGGTAAATTTGATGTACCGTAATTGTTCACATCTCCTTTGCCAATGATATAGCCTTTTGAATTGTCTCCGAAGTTAACCGAGTCACCATCAAAGTATGTAATGTTTGTAAGCATATCTTTGTCTCCGGTCATGTGTTTTGAACAACCACTGTCTAATATCCATTTCTTCTTTTTGAGTGGGACCTGAAAATAAATATGAAATTATTGGTACCCACCTTTTAATAGGGTCCTAAAAGGTTAGAATTTAGGAAACCAAACCCAATTTGGTTCAGTATCCTTTTTATAAATATAGTTTTCATTATGATGAACATTATCCATAAATGTTTTAATATATTTATTTCTTATTAATACATTGTTAGTCTTTGGTACCCAAATTTTAACTACCTTGGTTTCTATTTTTGTTTTAATAGGTTTCTTTAGCAATATTAGTTGTTTTGAATCAACATTCTTGTTAGGTTTTATATTTTTCTTATTAGGAATTTTTGACTCTTTTTTATAACCTAAACCTTGTTTGTTTGAAGATGATTGAGAATTTTCTAATATCTTAGATAAATTTTCTCTTCCTTTGTTAAAGTTAGAGACATTTTTAGTGATGTCATCTAATTTAGCTTGAAGACTATTATTTTCTAATTCAACATGTTTAAATCTTAATTTTTAACTCGTGATTTTCAGAAACAAATACATCATTCTTTTTCTTTTGAGTTTCAATTTCTTGACTTAAAAGTGATAATTGAGTTTTCAAATTTGAATAAGAATTTTAAACTTTTTCAAGTTCTTCTTCAAGAATTTTATTTTCATCATTTAACATATCTCTCTCAAACTCAGCTTTGTTTTGATTTTCACGAATTTCCTTAATTTTCTTCTTAAGAATTTTTATTGTGCTTAAAAGTTCAGTGTTTACTTCAATTAAATCATCGAAAGTTAAATTACTTACCTCAGAATCTTGAGCCATGAAGCATACATTTGCCTGTTCATTGTCGCTATCACTATCATTTTCGGATGAAGATGAATCTAAATCATCCCATGTTACAAAAAATGCCTTCTTTTTGAATTTATCCTTCTTGTTTTTGTTGTTGAAGCTTTTCTGATTTTCCTTCATTTGTTCTTGACAATCTTTTTGCATGTGTCCTTTCTTGTGACAATTGAAGCATTCTATATTTGAGGATGAAAGTTTGTTCAAGAAATTATTTTTGAATCCGTTTTTGTTTCCTTTTCTATACCTTAAGAATTTCTTGAAATTTTTGGCTATAAATGCTAGATCCTCATCTTCAGACTCTGATTCTTCCTTTTCCGCATGAAAAGCAGCATTCTTTCTTTCTTGAGCTTGATCTTTCTTAGCATGAATATTTACTTCATACGACATAAGATTTCCAATCAATTCTTCTGGTTTCATTGTAGATAGATCATTTGCTTCCTCGATTGCTAGTACTTTTCTCTCCCATTTCATCAGTGAGTGAATTTAGAACTTTAGACACGTCAAAATCCATGTATTTTTCTCCTAGTCCTATTAAGGCATGATGAATGTCTTGAAATCTCGAGTACATGTCATTGATGAATTCATTTTGTCGCATTCTAAAGTTTTGGAATTGGTTCTTTAGCATGGATATCTTTGTTTGTTTAACTTTGTTGTGCCTTCATGTATGACTTTAAGTGTTTCTCATATCTGATATGCAGTAGTACATATGCTAACACGGTTGAATTCATTTCTATCCAGGGCGCAAAATAGCATATTCATAGCTTTGACATTTGCACTAGCTTCATTCTTCCGAGTTTGTGTCCATGTAGGATAATCGGTCGTGGGTACAACAAACTCTGCTTGAGTAGCATTTCAGGCTTCGAAACTAGTTGCTTGCATATAAATCCTCATCCTTGTAGCCCAATAGTTGTAGTTTAGTCCATTGAATGGGGGGGGGAGGGGTCTTTGGGTAGATTGTCCTTCCGCAAATGTAGAACTATAGGCAGATGTTGTGCTTGTACTTGCATTATTTTCCATATTATCAATATGTCTGATAACGGTGTTATGGTTATAGGACGCCTCGCTTTGATACCAATTGAAAGAGGGGGCTATGCGGTAGGATCGTATAATATGGAATAGCGGAATGATATAGATAAATAACGATAATAAGTAAAGTAGACACCAAGACTTTATACTGGTTCAGACCTCTTGTCCTACGTCCAGTCCCTAAGCTTCTCTTAGGAATTCTACTAACAACCCTCACTTAACCCGGAGGAATAGGTTTACAACTTACCCGAACAACCGAAGGGTATTTCTTGCCTCAACTACCGAAGAGGACTTCAACTCAATTACTAAAAAACAATATTCGACTTGTTGTGTTCTTGTCAACACTAATGAGTCTAATGTAGTACAATATTCCTATAATCTTATCCTCGAGAGTATGCAATGTGTTTGTGAAGATTTAGAAATGTGAATTGCTATGAATCAAAAGAATGCTGTAAACAAAACGGTGATTCAAGCAATAGATTGGTGATTGCTTTGAGAATATCTAGAGAATATGATCAAGAAAATAGTAAGATTAAAGCAAGAGAATTCGGTAACTTGAATGATGTTAGAATCATGTATATATACTTGTAGAAGAAGTGCATTTGCTGTCAAAGGTTGCAAACAAGAGATGCTTCCATTTCCATTAGAGAATAGTTGCAACTCTTGGGAGGAAGAAGGTGTCTTTTTAGAGAAAATTCGCAGGTTCAAATTCAGTCAACTGAGCAGGAAATTCAGTCAATTGAAAATATGGAGTAAAATTTTCAGGAACAATTCAGTCGACTGTGCAGAAAATTCGGTCGACTGAAACTGTGCTTGTTTATATATTTGTACCAGTTTCAGTCGACTGGCCATTCCTGTTCAGTCGACTGAACTACTAAAATATGCACAGTGAAAGTTTAAATTAAAATGAAGTTCATAAAATGTGTTCCAGTGTTTGTGCAAGCCTCTTGAGGATAGATTTTAACAATAAATCTAGACTAAGACCTATATAAAAATCATGCTTATGTTTGTTTGGTCTTCATCGATCTTCCTTTAGCTTTGCACATATCTCTTTCTTTTTTGTTGAAGCACATTGTCATTGATCATCAACAACAATGTGGGTAAATCTGACTAATCTGTCTTCTTAGGGTTATGCCCTCCTATAATTTACCTAATTTCCTAAAATGGACCATCTGTCCCTGATTTGTGGACTATCTACCTTAAATTAAATAGACTATCCATCTCAACTCATGTGGACTACCGATATCACATTTTATATAGACTATCTATCTCTGATTAAATGGACTATCTATCTTAGGTCATATGGACTATCCATCACAGATATCATAGTTTTTCTAGGGTTACTTTGAACCTATCAAGAATAATATGGACTATCCGTCTCATATATCATGATGCGGATTATCCATCGCATATATCATAATTTTTCCAGGATTACTATGAATCCATCAAGAATCGTATTTTTTAATCAGTTCAAGTCAACCTAACACAATTAATCTATCCGATCTCCTGAATGCAATTCTACTCACTCAACAGTTAAGTCTGACCATATTCACTACTGGGACAACCTAACTAGTGATTCCGCCCTTACACCCTAAGATGTAATGTTGGGTCATGATGATGTGAGTATGACAATGCAAATCATATAAATATAACCAATCATGTAGTAACAAGAATATATAGCATCATTTATTCAAATATGTTCAACCAACAGTCATTGGCATTACAAAATTACTTAATTCAAACAAAATGTTCCTTTGGCAAATTCATATAAAGTTTTGGGCTAAAATAACATTTTATTTCCTTGAAAACGATTATCATTATAAATGATTAAGCACTTAAAATCTTTCTTTAGAACAAGGAAAACATAGCCCAATACTTAGCCAAAATCTTGTGCCAAAATACAACCATCTTCAAATAGCTTTTAAATCACTCGGTATTAAAAACAAGGTTATCGAACCTCTAAAGCATATGGCTTATTGGGCCACTAAATAAAACTATTCAATTTATAAACATGCGGCATCTATGCCGCTAGAATAGAATATCGAGTCTCTAAAACAATTATTTTGATTTGTGAAACATATGGCTATAATGCCGAAAATATATGATTATCGAATATCTATAACACATAGGCTATCGTTCCTTTAAAATATAGCTTTCAGTTTGCAAAACATAAGGCGATCGTGCCTATAATCATAGGTGTCGAATTTATAAACATACGACATCAATGTTGTAAAAACATAGATGTAGAATAACTATGTGACAAGGGGTGTCGGGTTTAAAAAAGTAGACCTCAGAAAAAATGTAGTTTTGCAATATAAACCCAGAAATAGTTGCACACTTCTATGATGTCGGTTTGCTAATTCCACGCTTCTGCGAACCTTTAGTTTTAATATATCTTTTATGCTCTTAATTGCGAGTCTTATTCATATATGTTGAGATTTTACTTCAGTTCTAGACAATAATTCTTATTACAATCTTTTCACTATCGTAGCTTTATATATTTGGTTTGATATAAATCAAAGAATCTTCAATGGTAATAATACTTTTGCGACGAAGAATTTGACTTACATAATTGTTTTATTTTTTAATTGGAGTTCGAACAATAACTATAAACTAGCTAATAACAATGGCTTTCAAGAGTTCCTTAAAAACGTAAAATTCCAAATTGATGTCTTATGAGTGAAGATTGTTATTAACAATAGAAATAATAATGCTATAAGTGTCATTTTGATAGATGAGAATGCACGAGACCATTTTGAATTACTACTTTTGTAAGGCAACTAGCTCATGTACATATCCATTGCTCTTAGCTCCATTGTCAAACTTAGATTGCATGCTACCTTTTCTACTATTGCTTATGTGTGTATATACACATATATAATTGATCTGTATATTTACATACATACATGTTTAAGCTTTGCATTATTTGTTGAGTTTTTTCAGATTTAACTGATGACGTGAGCCATTCGGATCGATTAAATCAAATCACCCAGCCAATCATACCAATTTGTTGCTGAGTTGCTACGATTATTTTATTTGTTATAAACACTCCGAAACAATGCAATATACTTCATAGAACATAGATAGGGACATGCTACGGTTTCTTTTGTACGAGAGGAAAGATCAACCGTACTAAAACCGAATCCATAACAAAGTGATTCCTATTTGCTACGAGCTCTTCCATTTCGTTTTATGTTTAAAAAATAAAATAAAAAATTATGTTTCGAATATTTTGCAAAACAGAAGGTGCAAGCTGCAACAACTTCATAGATGTAGCTCTTTGTTATTATTTTTATAACACAAATATTTTCCGTATTATTTTCATTTCCAGTCTCCTTAGTCATTCCCATACACAATCTTTATCTGGATGCATTGTATGTGTTAAAACCTTGCTTTTTAGAACTTGCATTCTCTTCCATTTTTCACAAAACAACGGTGTAATTTTGTTCAGTCATCATATATGACGTACAGCAATGCACGAATAATAAACACAGTACAGGTTAGCGTCATTAAGTGTACTTCAACTCAAGTAGGTATCCATCAAATTTGTTATTGATTTATTTATTATCATGTCCTTTCACTATAAATTGACTAAAACCGAGACAGATGGATGATAGACGTAGCTAGGAGTAGATGGAGTTTCATTAATTATACTTCTCATTATTCTTCCTTGAAAATAGACAGTATAATTATGCTTCTCAGGTGAGTTATCATTTTATGCTCAAATTTTTATGCCTACATTGTCCCTGTGCATTCTTTGTATATAGTATACACCGGTAGAAGGGGCATCCGACGGTCTTGGATCTCACCGGTCTGAGGCCTGCTTGATTCGCTTAAAATGCCTCATTTTGTAGCAGTTGAATTTCGATATAAAATTTACAATACCTTTTTCTTGTTTTACATTATATGTTAATTGAATAACCAATGGTACAAACAATGGTTATTTATACATTAATACTTTAACTTTCTTCAACATTCGTTCATTAAAATGGCCTAATTTTTCCCAAAGTTTGTCCTTCTGCCACACAATAAATCTTGATGTCCCTTAGACAATTTTATTTTTATCAAAGTTTGTCTTTTTTCCCTAATTCACTCTTTTCTTTAATGCATATCCATCAATAGTAAGAAATTACATAACAACTTTCAATCAACATTTAAATTATAAATAATAAGCAACCATTCTTAAATTGCAAGTAATAACTAATAATCAACAAACTAAAAACTATAATTTAGTTTAATATTATTGTTAGCCTTTTATGGGGTTGCACTCCAAATTAATAGAAGTATAGTAAATTAATGGAAAAACGTAAGAAATCAAAGAGAAAATAGAAAAAAAATACAATATTTTTATAGTGGATCGATAAATTTTTGGTCTACGTTCTTTTTATCTTTTTTATCGAGTACTCATTTATGCAACAATCAATTTTACAAGAGAATTTCAAAGTACAATTGTTGAGTTTTGGGTCGGTAAAGTATTTCCTTAGAAAAGTTGATCAGAATATTAAAAGTCATTTAGATTTGCCAAAATTCATTTTCTGTATATCTTGATTTGACATTTATATGCAAATCTATGCACCAAAGCCCCTAGATACCATTTTAAATTGCTCCACATCCAAATCCATAAGATAAGAGGAAGAACTAATCAAAATGACTTGCTTCCCAAGACTTGATCGATTGTTCGATCGATACGTCGACTAATCCTTCACTGTTTTCTTTAGCTTTGGTTAAGTCTACGAGCTTTAGGTCATCGAGGAATTTTTTTTTTAATTACGATCGATCTTCACCTATTGATCCTCCATCTTCAGAATTTGTCTTTTTCTTCAGAATAGCATGTAGAATCATCGTAGAAGCAAAGTGAACCAAAAATCTATCATTTGATCGGTCCGCACCGATTGATGAATCGATCGATCCCGATCCAATCGCTCAAGTTCGTTCTAAAGTTGAATCTATTTCTAGGTATTCCATCATTGATATTTTACATGCCTCTTGATCCATTCTTTTGTTATTTCATGGTCCAGTTCCATTGGAATATTGCTTAGTCATAGAAGCTCGGAGTAGGACCTAAACGCGATTTGACTGGCGTTCATCATTTCACAGTGTAGAAGTTCTTCTATTGATTTAAGTCAACTCCGAGACTATAAAAAAAATTCTATTAACACTTGACTCCAAAATCATGTTTTCATTGATATAAAGCGTGCTTTGATTAAGAAAACGATTTAATACCTAGCAAATTGTCAGTTTGTTCTCAGATCATCTATCAAATTGGTTATGGTGATGTTTGCAACCAAATTGGCCACAAACACCCAAGAATAGATTTACGTAGAGAAGTAAATGAAGAAAGTAAAATTGAAACCGAGGAATATAATAAACTAACAGATAAATCAAAGCAATAATCAAGAACACAAGAATTTATAGTGATTCAGCGTTGTATGCCTACGTTCACTTTGAAGATTATCTTTATTGATTCACTAATAGTTTGATTACAGAAGCAAGAAGTAAGAAAAAGCTTGATTGCAATAAAGACTTATGCAACCAGCAGCATAAAGATCCTTAGAATGACCTCCTAGACAAGTATTTATAAGTGAAGGTGACCACCAATCTCTTTAAAACTTCGGCTATAGGACCTTCTAATCCATATAGGTCCACCATAAGAGTCGCTGGGCCCAAATCCCAATGAAGAGGGATTGGTAAAGATCCCTTCATTGGTCGATTCTTGGGCAGCGATCCCAGTGGTCACTTTTTCACGTTTAGATATGTTGGCTCTTTAAATATCAAGTCATTTGGACCAGTGGAGCTCATGCTATTGATGGATCTTTGGTTCTACTCCACTTGCAAGCAATTTTTTGTCGAACCCTCCAAATGGACATATGTCGATCCCTCCTTGGCGGACTCACGTATGCTGAACCCTTGCTAACTATCAAACCTTGCCGATCCCTTTGATATTCTATGCTAATCCCTTCGTCATTCTATGCTGACCCCTCCTTTGTTTTGACCATGCCGACCCCTCATCTAACCTACCATACTGATCCCTATGGTACTACAAATTCATGCCGATCTCTTGCTAATCTAAGTCAAAGTCCATGTTTTAAGCATCCTGCATTGTTTATCTACCAGTTCCATTCAATTCTGGCTTCATGTAACCATCTGTACTTTACTTCCAGGTCCTACAACCATTTCTTTGTGGTTATCGTTCTTGATAACAGTCGAATCTGTCTTGTGCAATCAGATCAATATAGCCGGGTCAGGATATTAGGTAACACTTGCTCAATAAAGTACGTCTTGTAAGTAACATGACGTGCTTTGAATCAAAACAAGTCTGAATTGTCGGAAATAAGTCCATCTAACTTCCTGATTGATTGTTATGCCTTCGTCGAATCATTTTATCAATGCATTGAATTCTTCATTGATTGCCATGACGCTTGATCGATTCCCAATAATATAAATCCAGTTCCATATTCCATCAGTATATATATCCGGTTATGCGAGACTTGTAAACATTTTTATTTGGTCCAGCCCTGAACTTGAACAATTTCTGCTTATTTCAAAAGGTTGAACTTTTGAACCACTCTCATGCATATTCATATACATGTTTATGCTGTTAGCTCCCGGACGTGTTCGAATGCTAACGGGTCGTTGCCAATTTCTAGAACCTTTGGTATGTTCACATTTACAACTAAACCTTTACAATCATTTTCTTATCATCTATAGGGATCTACATTAATTATGCCAATCCACCTTTGTACCAATGCAAATAGGGATCGGCAGGTTTCTATGCCGACCCCTTTTCCTTTATGACTCGTATAACATCCTTGCTGCCGAACCTACTCCCATTCATATATATACAAGCCTTTCTTCCTTCCTTCCTCACCTTTTCCATTTCACTTGCCATTGCACAAAACTTTCTTGCCGAACCCAAGCTCCCCAACCTTAGACCTTGATTCCAACCATGACTTCGACTAACCTATAAACTCGCTTTTCCATCATCTTCAATTCAACAATCCTCGAACGCTCATTCCTAACTTAACTCGAACCTTCACATTTTCATATAGGCATGAATTCGTAATACTCCCTTCAATTACACGATTAGATTATCAGCCTCGAGTTGCTGGTGCGTTTATAAGGTAGCGAATGATCTTAGGGTGGTTAATGATTGCTGGAACAAAGGTTTCATAGGTTGAATCATGCGTAGGAAGAAGTGATGAGGAGATAGAACAAGAGTTCGACAAGGGATTCTAAGGGAAGAATAATCAAGGATGGAGAAATGAAGGGTTGGGTGGTATTGGTGACCCTGGGTGAGGGATCGGTAGGATAGGCTTTGATGGAGGGACCGATAGTTGATTCTGGAGTTGAGTGGGGATAAGGGTAAGGAAAGTGAGGGTTCGTCAAGGGGTCTTGATAGAAGAACGACTAGAAGTTGAGAGACATAAGGATCGGTAGATTTTGACACGGTAGTGATACAGGTCGGTTTCTTTAGTTGTGGAGAGAGATCGACATTAGGTTGTGGTGTAGGAATCGACATTCCCTACTCTGGGATAGGGTTCAGTATGAAGGCTTTAGATAGGGATCGGCGGTTGTGGTCAAGTAGAGGGATCGGTAGGGAGCTCTTGGGAAAGGGATCGGTAGTGATCAATAGGGATCGGCATGCACCTTATAAACTAATCCCAACTTAACTTGTTCAAAAAATCACCACTAGTTTGCCTTTCCAACCTTGAACATATGATGACAATGAATAATCCAACATGCATGCTTAAACTTTCGAACTTGAGATTGAACAATCATATTTTTAGAACTTTCAATATGGACTAAGTGACAAACTTACAAATGAACTTAAGTAATAAACTTCATATTTCGATATGCTGATAGTCAATCCCAAAGCTTTTGTTGCCGATCATTTTTCTTGCCAGTTGAGACGGTTAGTGATGACGGTCTCTCTGGATAAAACTCCCAAGTCTCTTCATTTTATTTTGTTTTTCTGATTTTGAATGGTTTATATCTGTTATATACTGCATTGCACTTCACTAGTTTACACTTTGCATGGGGGAACAAGTTATTTTTACTAATCTCGATTATCTACTAAGTATAGCTGATATAGATTCCAGACACTCAAAGCGTTCAGTTGACATGTCTTCTGATTCAGCAATGCGACACACTAGTTCTGAAGCAAAGTCAAGTTTTGCAACTATATTTGGTAGGCTTTCTCCTAGCCATCATATGGAACAAACATAAGTTTCTAACCCACAAGCCGATCTTTTCTCAGATATTATAGTCCTCCCAATGGAAAACATAAGCCCTACTCCTGATGCTGTAGAGGGCGCTACTCTTCTAGATAATTAGTGGATTCATAGGCTTCTCAAACTGGAGATGCTGCTCTCTGCCGGCTATGCTCCATTCATGGATTTCATATGGGGACGTCTTGGTTCCCTCTAAACATAGACCTCACTTGCCCGTATCGGGGTATACAACGTGAAATAAGTTTATGTGTTGGGCCGGATGCGTACCGCCCTTTAATTCATTTATCTGAGAAATGCTAAGATATCTTGGGATATCCCCTATACAACTTCACCCAAATAGTTATGCTTTTATACATGGAACATTCTTGCTGTTCATGAATGTCCTATTTCATCGGCCTACTCCCGAAGAAATAAGATTTATCTACAACTTTAAATGACTATCGAGAAGCCCTTCTTATGTCTTTCTCGAACCCTCCCAAACTGCTAAGTTCTGACGGGCGCTTGGAATAAACTCTCATTCTTTAAACATGTATGGTTTTATGTAGGATGCCCTCTTGGATTTGCATGACGGTGGCTAGAAGGACGTGTTAGCACCAAAATTGGTCACTAACATCCAAATCCAGATGAAAGCACCAAATCATTGTCACAAATCACAGATAGAATGTATAAATACGAAGAACAGTAAAAATTAGAAATAAAGCAGTAATAACAAAAGATTTATAGTGGTTCGGCTAACTCCGGCCTACGTCTACTCCAGAAATTTCCTTTCTATTGATATTCCAATCAATTACAGTTACAATCCAGAATGACAGAGTAACCCTCATAGGGAAGAAGAAGGGAAGCAGAATGAAGATCCCTTTTCTGAAGCCCCACATACGGTATTTATAGGCAAAACCGAGTCACTGGGCTTCCTGAGTAGTCCGAGATCATCAAGGCCATAGCCGAACCAGACTCAACACTACGACCGAACCAGGCAAGCCGAGCCACATCCATCGATCCAATTCAGTACGATCGAACCAAAGCATGACGAACCACCAAGACTGATCCTATCGAGGTCGAACCACCAATGCCGATCCCATATAACCAATCCACCAAGGCCGATCCTATCGAGGCCGAATCACCAATGCCGATTCCATATAACCAGTCCACCAACACCGATCCCATATAACCAGTCCACCAAGGCCGATCCCATTAAGGCCGAACTACCAATGCCGATCCCATATATCCAGTCCACCAAGGCCGATCCTATCGAGGCCGAACCACCAATGCTGATCCCATATAATCAGTCCACCAAGGCCGATCCCATCGAGGCCGAACCACCAATGTCGATCCCATATAACAGTCCACCAAGGCCGACCCCTTCGAGGCCGAATCACCAATACCGATCCCATATAACCAGTCCACCAAGGCCGATCCCTTCGAGGCCGAACCACTAGTGCTGATCCACTCTAAAGCCAAACCAAGCCCGACCGTCCTATCTTAGCCGATCCACCTGGGCCGAGCCATGCAGGACCTTCCATCCTTGGCTGAGCGGCACATGCCGAACCACCTAGGCTGAGCCATATACACTGAACCACCTAGGACTGACCGTCTATCCATCCAGTTGACTCTAAGAAACTCGAAGCACAACTCTGCGTGACCCGAAGTAAACTCCATGAAAACTCGAAGCAAACCTAGGCATGACTCGAAGTAAACTCCAGGTGACTCGCATCAACTCGACTTTTGTCAAAACCTATATTTCGATTATCCCGCAACTTTTGTCCATCGAATATGCCGAATGCCAGCTTCATAATCATGACCATCACCCATGATTGATCGTCTGACTCAAAATCATCGTATTCTAGTTACGACGAATGAGTAGTCGATTTAGTTAAATCTGCCCGTCTATGGCCTTGCCAAAAGGCAGGTTAACATTTTCCCCCCAAAACATGCGTTGCTATTGGAAGGTGTGTTTTGAATAAATTTGATATCCGAAGTCCCTATCTTATCCATATCTATACCTTCCGATTCATAATCCAATCCATTTTATCCAAGTGCCATTGCAGCATTCTTATCCAAATCTACGATTGTTCCGAGTCGATATCTGATTCCTATCCAGTAACCAAATACTTATCCAATTCCACATCCATCCGAACCCAACAACCGATTTCTAGTCCATACATATCGAATAACCAATAATCACATCCATGACCTCTCCGGGTCGATATCCAAATGCAGGACCGCTCTGGGTCCATGCCCAAATCCTTAGTTGTTCATAGCCAATATCCAAATCCGTAACTTCTCTAGGTTCTTGCCAAGTGCAACCTGCACCTGATGACCTATGTCAAGTAATTCCATTGTATTCCTGGTTTAGTGTCCCTGAACGTTGAGTAATATCGTGGCTTAAGTCCTAAGCCGAATCCTGATCGCTCCGGACCCTTGTCGAGTATAGTCCATACTCGACGACCTGTGATAGTAACCGATAGGTGATATGAGGCCTAAGTCCTAGGCCGAATCCTGGTCTCTCTGGACCCTTGCCGAGCATAGTCCATACTCGACGACCTTTTAGCCAAAAACCAGATAAAAGTCAATCAAAATTGAATCTGAAACCCAGGTTCAAACCAGAAAGCCAGAAATCGATATCAAAAGTCCACATCAAAATCCAAATCAAGCATCCAAACCAAAATCCAAATCAAGAAACCAACAAAACTGGGAGTTCAAATCGAACTCCAAAACTAAAGCAGAAAAAGCAAATGTCCAAGCCAAAAGGAAAAAACAGATTTCACAAACTGGAGCGTCTCAGTAAACCATCATCTCAGAGCATGCCTAAGGGTTATCTCCGACCTCGACACGAGTAAGTGATTTAGCCGTTTGCCTAGAGTTTGTTACTTATTCCAAACCATCATGATTAGTTGATGACCAAACAACCACCATTCCTGGGCCTCATGCCATTGTCGTTCAAGGTAGGCGGTGGCTGCTCCTGTTCCACGGCCGCACTTCGAGTTTCGACATATTGTCGCAATGAACCATTCCTTACATGCTCAACAATTATATCCTTTAGATGTCGGCAGTTGTTAGTATCATGCCTATCCAAGTTATGAAAGAGACAGTGCCTTCTTAATTCCCTTTCGCGTTTTAAGGGTTCCCTCCTTGCCGGCCTTCTATAAGGGAGGCGATCCCAAGTATCCAAGAATATCCGCTCTAATGTTGCATTCACTCCTGTATAAGTGGAAAATTTTGGTTCTCCCTAGTGCTTCCTCTTCCCTTTATCCTTATCTTTACCGAGTTTTCACCAGACGATTCTCCATCCTTAATCATGTTTACTTCCTTTGACTTCATATCCAAGCATGCATCCTCTTGTCGAAGAAACCTTTTGGCTTCGTGAAAGAATCCCCGAGATCCATAGGTGGATCCCGTATCAACGATATTTTGAAATATGAATTATCCCTGATTCCTGATACTGCCGCCATCAGAACCATTGATGGATCTGGCTGATCCACCGAAGCAACTGCTGCATTAAACCGAGTTAAAAAATCCCCGAGCGATTCATCCGCCCTCTGCTTAATCGACATCAGTGTCATCATGCTCTTCGGCCTTTTTGTGTGAAATCGAAACTGTCTCAAGAACTTATCCACCAGTTCTGTCCATGTTCCAATAGATCCATCCTCTAGCTGTCTGAACCACATAACAGCTATATCGATCGAGTACAGGGTAAAACACCGGGCCATAACCTCCTCCGATGCCCCCAACACCTCCATTTGTCTTGTGTACCTCATCAAGTGGTCAGTGGGATCCGTCTTACCATTGTATACATCCAAGTAGGCGACTAGAAATCGGGTGAATTTCTAGCTATCCTGATGTTACAGGTAAACAGACTTCTGTTTACTCCGTCCAAATCCCTACTTGTCAGACCTCCGCGATTAGTTCGCTTGATGATGTCAGCTAATACAGTGTTACCTACCAAGGGTTGCCCCCCATCTACATTTCCCA
Organism: Allium cepa; assembly: GCA_030765085.1. Taxonomy (NCBI): domain Eukaryota; kingdom Viridiplantae; phylum Streptophyta; class Magnoliopsida; order Asparagales; family Amaryllidaceae; genus Allium; species Allium cepa. Next base: position 370,635,693 of record CM060943.1, on the reverse strand, counting down.
AGCACCCTTCAAGTCCTTGAGGGAATTTCGGTACATACTCCTCGTCAAGTAATCCTGCATTCCTGTCGGCACCGGGCTGTGCAGCGTCATCTGGTATCCCTTCATAGGTTGGTCCAGCATTACCTGGTGGCATGTCCCCGATTCTGGATCCACCTGGATTGGTAGTTGTTTGCTGATTAGGGGCTTCCCCCCTGTTGAACCACTCCATCTACTTGCCGGCTGAGTCCTTCTGATCCAGCTCCATGGATCTAAGCTCCTGCAGTTCCTGCTTGTCCAAATTGTATGAAAAGTGTCTGCATCATTCCCTCTTGCCTTTTCAACTGTTCTCGCATGGAATTCATCATGACCTGTATCTCATCCCTAGTGATGTGGACGGAGGCTTGATTAGCTCCAGAGGAAGCCTCCTGACTTCCCTCTTGCTGACTTCTTTCCGTCGTCTGTCTCCTACTTAATTGCTTTGCCATAGTCTCCAGAATCCAAGTATCTAAGCCTTTAAATCCAAAATCAAGCTTTAGAATCCTTGAGTGCTAGCTTTCTCACTGAAAGTACCAAAATGTTAGCGCGAAAATTAGTCACTAACACCCAAATCCAAACGAAAGCACCAAATCACAGCCACAGACCGTAAATAGAATGTATGTGGAGAGTATAAATATGAAGAACAGTTAAAATTAGAAAGAAAGGAGTAATAACAGAAGATTTATAGTGGTTCATCTAACTCCGGCCTACGTCCACTCTAGAAATTTCCTTTGTATTGATATCCCAATCAATTATAGTTACAATCCAGAGTTTTTAAAGCAACAATGGTAGAGCAGCCCTCATAGAGAAGAAGAAGGGAAGCAAAATGAAGATCCTTTTTCTGAAGTCCCACATGCTATTTTTATAGGCAAAACCCGAGTTACTGGGCTTCCCGAGTAGTTCGGGCCCATCAAGGCCATAACCAAACTAGACTCAACATTACGACCAAACCAGGCAAGCCGAGCCACATCCACCGATCCACTACAGTACGACCGAACCAGAACATGACGAACAATCAAGATCGATCCTATCGAGGCCGAACCACTAATGCAGATCCCATATAACCAATCCACCAAGGCCGATCCTATCGAGGCCGAACCACCAATGTCGATCCCTATAACCAGTCCACCAAGGCTTATCCCATGAGGCCGAACCACCAATGCTGATCCCATATAACCAGTCCACCAAGGCCGATCCTATCGAGGCCAAACCACCAACGCCGATACCATATAACCAGTCCACCAAGGCCGATCCCATCGAGGTCGAATCACCAATGCCAATCCCATATAACCAGTCCACCAAGGCAGACCCCTTCGAGGTCGAACCACCATTGTCGATCCTATATAACCAATCCACCAAGGCCGATCCCTTCGAGGCCAAACCACCAGTGCCGATCCACTCCAAAGCCGAACCAGGCCCAACCGTCCTATCTTGGCCGATCCACCTAGGCCAAGCCATGCATGACCTCCATCCTTGGCCGAGCGGCACCTGCCGAACCACCTAGGCCGAGCCATATACACTGAACCACTTAAGACTGACCGTCTATCCATCCAGTTGACTCCAAGCAACTCGGAGCACAATTCCGCATGACCCGAAGCAAACTCCATGAATACTCGAAGCAAATCTAGGCGTGACTCGAAGTAAACTCCAGGTGACTCCGTCAACTCGACTTTTTTCGAAACCTATATTTCGAGTATCCCACGACTTTTGTCCATCGAATATGCCGAATCCCGGCTTAATAATCATGACCATCACTCGTGATTGATCGTCTGACTCAAAATCATCATATTCCAGTTTCGACGAATGAGTAGTCGATTTAGTTAAATTCGCTTGTCTACGGCCTTGCTAAAAGGCGGGTTAACGGGATGTAAATATTACCTTCACTTCTTTGTCAAGTTCATCAGTCCAAATCATATATTTTTCTTTGAATCTACTAACATCAGGAGTTCTTTCAAGTGTTCGCCCACGTACTGAAGGCGCTGATTTCTCAAGAGCAGTTGCTGCCATCTACGCTACCACTGTGGAGGACATGGACATCAAACTTCTTGTAACTTATGAGTTACTATCCTTGTTTGGGTTATTGGAAGATGGCCATATTATCAGGATTTCGGGAAGCATGACATTATCAAAGAATGTTGCAGATCGAAGGGGAGATTTTGTCAACCCCGTCATGCCCCCGCTGAGGGGACTCGAGACGATACAGAAGAGGGTGAGACTAAGGATTCTCAAGCCAAGAATTCGGGAGATGTCGATTTAGGCCTTGGTAAAGAGCCAATGGTTGAACCGTCGCAAGTTGGGCAATCCCAAACACCCATAAAAAGAAAGAAAAGGTTGGCATACAAGCTTCGTAGAGAAAAACTACTGCGGATCCAGAGTTCGTTATCACTCTTGTTGAAGAGGATCGTCCTCTCAACACATGGAAAGTTCGTTGAAGGGATTTTCTAATCTTCAAATTCCAAATGACGTCATGTCCTATGACTTTCCAAACATTAACATAAAAGGATTCAACTCTCCCACCAGAAGCGGCGAAGGCATCCGACCTTCTAATAAAGGAGAGAAAACGCCGATGAGCAAGGCTACAGTCACCGGTCTGTTTGGGGGAACACTAGGACACTCACAACCGCATGCACTTCACTATACACTTTTCATTAATCTTTCATGCAACAATTACTAATATGCTTTCATTTGGTCTTTATAGGTGCAATGTCGCAATCTATAGCTTTCAATCACCTTAGAAGCTCTTCAACATACCACTGATCTAGTCGGGATTCAGAGTCCACCTTGCACAGGGAGAAGGACGAGGGAAGGGATAAGAATTATCACTCTAGGGAATCTTCTTCCTCTTTCAAAAGCAAATCCTAGTTCTAGACATCTCATCAAGGTGAATAGTCTGACTTTCCTGCTCAAAGGAGAGACCAACCTTCCTAACGTGGCCCTTATATTGCTGCATCTCACGAGCAATATTCGAGCTCCTCAAGCTCCAAATAATCTCATGAGCCTTGATCAGGGAAACTTCCACTTGCTACCTCTAATCTGCCTTTGTCGGCTACCACTCTCGACGTTTCCGCTGTAGAGAAATAGCCGAGCTCCAGGCCACTTTTCCAAAGATTTGCTTTGATGGTCTTTAATTCCTTCCTTTCATACATATAATTTCGGGGCATGCCAAGGATAGTTCTCTCGCCTGCGTCAATGATGTATTTTTGCAACACAAATCATTTATACACTTCGTGGAAAAATTCCTCAAAGTATCCATCAAGCGTCAGCATGAGATAGGTCACCTCAAGTTGGAAGCTATCCGTGATAAGGATATAATCAAGCATCAAGATGCTGAATTGTTAGAATTTAGAACCCAACTTGCTGAACCGGAGAAGAACGCCAAGTAAATGGAAGAGTCAGTAAGCCATTTGGAAGTTTCTCATAAAAAGGTACTCGACATGACACTTCATCATAGCGGGACACTCACTTTAGAAAAGGACTCCTTTCACAAGGAGAAATACGCTTTGGCTTGCCTTGTCGAGGAACTTGAAGAACTTCTAAAGAAGGAAAGGGAGGAAAAAATCGAAGCTCAAAAGTAATCGTAGAAGTACTTCGAGGAAGTTGTTTAGGCTAAACAAGCAATTTGCCAAAATCAAAGCTCTTAAAGAAGAAGCTCGAGAAGAGGACCGAAAAGAGATGACCGAACAAGTTAACTCCCAAGTGGAAGCTGCCATGGAGCTGGGTAGGAATGAGATTAAGGACTTATTCGACCCGTTGATTATTGAATACAATGCCAATGTCCTAATCCATTGCGACTTAAGTTTTCTCAGAGAAAGTTATCTCGAATCGCTCATTGAAGCTTGTGAGTACATTGTCGAGATAATGAAAAAAGAACTGGGTAAAGCCGGGCTCAACGAAGAAGAATTTATGAGGGAAATTCTTTCCGGGAACGAGCCTTCAGATCTAACTGCCGCAAAGCTTCGATTTTTCAATGCTTATATACCTACTGAAGGAGGAGAACATATTGTCGGGTCTTCAAGGACTGATCCTAAAGGTCCCTCTCCATCCTAAGTAGCCGGAACATCAATTTCTCTTGATATGGAGTAATATCTTTGGCTATGATTCGGACAGGCCTGGCTTCGAATCCAAGATGTTATCCCCCATTTTAGGAGGCACCCTAGTAACTACAGTGAGTCAACCAGATGCTGGTATTTCTCTTTACTCCATAATATATGAAAAGTTTTCATTCTTCACGCACAAAGGATTTGAGTTAATTTCCCTGCTTTATCAAATCTAGCAGGTCTTCCGGGCCCTAGTCGAACTCCTAGAAGTAGTGCTGTTGTAGATCAATATGAGAGAACGGTTGAAGACCAGGCTGCTGCTAATGTTTCGGGACCCGATGCTTAATTCATCAGTACCCTCGATGAAGATCAGACCAAGGATCCACTCCCGGACGATGAATCTGATGATGTAATCATTACCGATGCCTTGGAACACCCTGATAAGACCATCATGAAGGAGTAGATCGAAAAGGAGGAACTTTTGAAAAGAAAGGTTAAAATTGAACCTGTCGAGGTGGACGTCGATGATCCTCATCTTGTTCAATTGCAAATTATTCCATCGGTGGGTGGATCTCTGATGAACTTCCTCCTACCTCCACAAGCTCTTTGATCAAAAGTGGCAAGTGTCTCGAAAGAGAAGCATGAGTGGTTCTACCCTCGAGAAATCCAAAAGAGAGAGGAAGTCGAAGAAGTAGTTGTTTTCATCTTAATGTATGCAGTTTGCATAGTATTTTCTTTCACTTGTCGTAGTTGTACGGGTATAAATCCCGATCTTTTGGAATAAATCGTACTGAAATTTCGACACCTGTTATGTAAATAAAAGCTTTTATTTTCTGTTATTTGTTATTTAAGCAGTTGAATGATTACTTTCCGTTCAATGTACTTGTAATTCGTTGCTTGTAAATTCTGGTAACAATTCACCAACTCGATCCTAAGGCCTCTATGTGGTCGTGGCCTCGAGTCATATCAAACACCAGGCTTAGGCCTTAGTGTTACGCTGTCGAATTTAGTGGTTTTTTGAATGACCGTGCTTCTGCTATCGACATTGATTTGGCGAGGCCAAAAGCCGGACAGTCGAATTCCATCCTTAACAAGTTTATACTCCTCCTGTTGGTTTCAGGATGGAGTTTGTGGAATATAGCACTCATTTATTTATTCATGATTATATCCACATACTGGGGATAAGGTTTCAGTTTATGGGTGGTCAGTTCGCTACCAGTTTTTGTTTATACTCCAGTTCCCTGGAGATTTGATCAGGCAACTAGGTACTAGACATTAGCGCACTGTTCGGCTATGTATGTATCGTTCGGCATCTACATACTGCTCGGCATTCTGAATGCTCAGCGCAAATAGTTCGTCTGGCATTCACATTCGAATGACATTTGTGTGTACTCGGCATTAGGAGGCGTTCGATGGTAGCGCTCGGCATCCAAGTCTCGTTCGGCATTCGTCTGCCATTCGGCATTTGGTCGTTCGGCGCAAATGGTTTGTTCGGCACCACTTCGTTCGGCATGAGAATACCGTTCGGCACGCAAGAGCGTTCAGTATCAAATGACGCTCGGCAAGCAAGGACGTTCGGCATCTCTGGACGTTCGGCATGGCAGACTCGTTCAGCATCCAGGATCGTTCGGCATTCGAAGATCGTTCGGCATCCAGAGGTGTTCGGCATCCCGAGGTCGTTCGACAGTCAGAAGAATTCGGCATCCAACCAGTCTCAATCAACTTCAATCATTGCTTGGCATACACTCGCCACTCGGCATCTCACTTCGTTCGGCATGAAGATGGTGGTTCGGCGCTTAGTCATTCGGCACAACGCACCGGGTCGGCTACGGTATCGTTCGTCATCATTCTATTAGGAAAGAGTAGACCATTCGGCATATTTGGTTCGGCTCATAGCGTTACTCCATTTGGGCCGAGGTATTCGGCTACCAGGCCCACCAGGAAGTCCAACCCATCTTCGTCTATAAATAGAGAGGCAGGGCACAGTAAAAGGGATCGGTTTTTTGGAGAACACTGGGGAAACTCTGCCGCATTCAACACTCACTCAAGACTTAATCTTTTACTTTGCAATTACATTCAAGTAATTGGAAATGGATTGTATCTGTAATCAACTATCAAGGAAAGCAATAGAAATCAACTTAAAAGTGGACGTAGGCAGTTACGCCGAACCACTATAAATTTGGTGTTCTTGTTCTCTGCATTTAAATTTACATACTGCCTTCTGTTTTAATTTACTATCTTCATTAATATCTCTATACAATCTTTCTTAAGCATGTTAGTGGCCAATTTTGGTGCTTCACTGAGAATCGAATTCTCAGGCTGTTAGGATCTACTTTGTAGCTACTGGATTGCATAAATCCCCTATAGGAGATCCAAGATCATTCACAAGGCATCTGTTGATTCTATTCAGAGTTACAACCAACAACTCTACCATGGAAAGACCGCAAACCAGATCGGCCTCCCATAACGCAGATGTCCACGAGACTGCTAGCGTGCAACAAGTTGGACCTAGAAATCAGCAAGCAACTCGAGGTGTAGGGCCCTCCACCCAAAACCAAGCAGAAGTTGTTTCCCAAATAGAGTTCAACGACTTGATCAGAGAACTAAAGGAAAGTAGAAGGCAACTGGCTGAGCAGATTCAAGCCAACACTAACCTCATGACTCAGCTCACTCAGCAGCAGCGTCGGAATGCTAGAGGTAACCCTGCCCCTTATTCTGAATCTGATAGTTCAATCTCAACTGATGAACCTCCTAGGCATAGGCGCCGTAAGGATGAAGGTGCATAGGCAGGTATCACAGATTGATTGACTAGGGATCAAGCCCGTGAGGAAACCGGATGCCCGAATCTCCAAGACCCAAATCAGACGGGACATCAACCCGCATGGTCCTGTGGAACGGAACACAACCTTCCATTCTACATACAAACTCCGCACTTTACAGCTATGGTTAGGCAGTTGATCAGAGAGAACTAAGGCTTGACCAATGAAGATTGGGGAGTGTCTAGAAGTCGTACTCCATTCACAGATAATATCCTACAGGTTGAGTATCCCAAGAAGTTCAATATGCCGACTATCCCAGCCTACGAAGGGAAGACTGATCCCAGGCAACATGTGATGAGGTACGGATGGATGATGGATTCCACAAGAGCCAATGATGCGACCAAGTGTAGGTGCTTCCCAATCACTCTGTCTGGAATTGCCACCATGTGGTTTACCCAACTTCCCCCACGATCTATATCCAGCTTCGATGAATTAGCAATGAAATTCATAGAACAATTCAGGATACACACCACTCGCCCAAAGGATGTGATGTCCTTATCGAGTGTAATCCAAGCTCCAGGAGATTCATTGAAAGCATACTTGCAGAGATTTCATGTTGCTGCTACTAAAGTGAGTAATCCTAACGACTACGCAATTTTGATGGCGGTAATGCGTGGAGTGGATCCAGATTCTGAATTTGGAGATTGGTTGGCGGGAAAGCCCCCAGCCACACTGGAGTGTTTTTATTCGAAAGCTCATCAGTTCATAAGAAGGGAGGAAGCTCGATGGATAAGACGAGACAAGGCACCAAGGCCTACTCAGGAGATTGTGAAAAGTAACGTCGCTATGAAGCAAACCGGCGATTATTCGGGAAAAGCTCAAGTCAACGCCCAAAACAAGCCTGGGCAGTCTAAAGGATCCGGAGGTGGAAATCTTGGAAAGAAAAGAGAGATGGGGAAATGGAAGTCAAGGATCCCGGCCTACAATGAATACACCCCGCTCAACGCATCTCTTGAGAACATCTATTTGTCAACTTGCAACACTTTTCAATATAGAAAACCACGCCCAAAGGAATCAACGGAGGAACAGAAGAGGACTGGGAAGTATTGCCGCTTTCACGAGTCTTATGGGCACAACACAGAGGAGTGCAGACACCTCCATGACGCTATAGAAAAGTTGAGTAGACAGAAGAAGCTGCAGGAGTTTGTCAAAGACCCACAAGATGGAAGATAAGAGACATCGGACCCCGGACGTGGGCCAGCTCCATGCCAACCAGAACAACCTGCTAGAACTGTGGGTAGGTTGGTTATCAACACGATTGCTGGCGGACCTCATCCTGCGGATAAGAATTGGCAGGAGATGGAGCGATATGCTAACTCTTTAAGACATGCGGAGTATGAGTGTTGTTCGAATGTGGAGGATGGGACTCCTGTAAAGCAGTAGCGCACGATGGATGATGATATTGTATTCAAGAGCAGAGATGCGGATAAGGTGGAGGCTCCTACCATCGACCCGATGGTCATATCTACGACAATCGGGCCGTCGTTTGTGAAGAGAATTCTAATTGATTGCGGAAGTTCCGTTAACATCATCTTCAAGAAGGCATACGACCAAATGAAGTTGGAGACTAAGGATTTGAAACCATCTAAAGCCAGAATCATGGCTTTAACAGCGCAACAACGGATGCAGTGGGTATGTGGAGTTACCAGTTGAACTGGGGCAAGTTGAGCGTAGGAGGGTGCGAATCCTACCGTTCATAGTGTTGGTGTTGACTCTCCATATAACGTATTTCTAGGACGTCCAACCCTGGCAGAATTTAGGGCAGCATTGGCCCCTTGGTGTCTGACGTTAAAATTTCCAACAGACGGAGGTGTTGGAGTGGTACACGACGATCAGGCGACCGGTCATGCATGCTATGTGGCTGAGCTGAGAGTGGTTCGGCGTAGAGAGAAAGGAAAGGTTGCGGACAGCTCCGTCCGCATCCAAAATTCTGATGATTGACAAGTAGCGTCCGAGCCCTGGCTTGGGCAACATTCTCGGATCTATAGAGACATAGATCCGAGAGATGATGATGGGGGACCCAGGGAAACAAATGCAGCACTGGCTGAACTAACAATTGACATTCCAGTCAGCCGGGATGACCCGTCATGAATTCTTAAAATTGGATCACAACTCGACCCCGTGGTGGCCGAGAACCTCACTGACTTCCTCCGAGCGAATCTTGATGTTTTCTCTTGGACACACTCTGATATGTGCGGGATTTCTCCAACAGTTGTGAGTCATATGTTGAACATAGACCCAAAGTATGTTCCCGTAAAACAGAAAAGGAGAGGTATGGACCCAGAGAGGTCTACGGCTCTCAAAGAGGAGGTGGACAAACTCAAAGCCAATGGGTTCGTCCGCGACGCCCTCTATCCTGAATGGGTATCTAACCCGGTGCTAGTGAAGAAAGCGAATGGAAAATGGAGAACTTGTGTTGATTATTCTGATTTAAACAAAGCATGCCCGAAGGATTGTTTGCCGTTGCCTAGGATTGACCAGCTGATCGATTCAACTGCTGGACATGAGTTACTATTATTTATGGATGCATACTTTAGATATAATCAAATCCCGATGCACCTCCCGGACCAAGAACACACCAGTTTTGTCACAAACGTTGGGTTGTATTGCTATGTAGTGACGCCCTTTGGATTGAAGAATGCGGAAGCAACTTATCAGCGTCCGGTGAATCGGATGTTCAAAGATCAGATTGGTAGAACGATGGAAGTCTATGTGGATGACATGCTCGTGAAGTTACGACAGTCAAAAGACCACATCCGAGACTTAGCGGAGATGTTTGACATACTTAGGCATTATGGAACGAAGATCAATCCTTTGAAGTGTTCATTCGGCGTAGCGTCAGGAAAGTTTCTGGGTTTCATTGTGAATGCGCGGGGAATCGAGGCTAACCCGGAGAAGATTCAGGCTATCTGAGATATACAAGTTCCCAGAACTATAAAACAAGTGCAAAGCTTGAATGGAAAGGTGGCTGCACTGAGCCGATTCATATCCAGGGCCACAGACAAGTGTATTCCTTTCTTCGATGTCATAAAGAAAGGAAAGAGGAATTTCGAATGGACATCCGACTGTGAGGAAGCATTCCGAGCTTTTGTAAGGCACTTAGAAAGTCCCCTGGTATTGTCGAAACCAATAGACCACGAAATGTTGCACATATACTTGGCTGTATCCCAGCACGCTATCAGTACAGCCTTGGTTCGCGAGGAAGACTGGGTTCAAAAGCCAGTTTACTATGTTAGTAAACGCTTGACGGAGGCAGAAAGAAATTATCCAAAATCGAGAAATTAGCTTATTGCTTAGTGATTGTATCACGCAAGCTTCGCCCATACTTCCAGGCACACTCAATCGGTGTTTACACTGATCAACCCCTGCGACAGGTACTCCAACGACCGGAAACTTCCGGAAAGATGTTAAAGTGGAATATCGAATTAAGTCAATTCGGTATTACTTACCTTCCGCGAAGGGCCATAGAAGGACAAGCACTAGCTGACTTCATTGCTGAATTTACTATGTCAGACGAATCAAACGACCAAAATGTCATACCTCCCGTTCGATGGAAGATGTACACCGATGGGGCATCTAACGACCATTGTTCGGGGGTTGGCATAGTTCCTGTAACTCCTGAGAACCAATCAGTTTTCTACGCTTTGAAGCTCAAATTCACAGCAACGAATAACGAAGCCGAATATGAAGTGTTGATTGCCGGCTTAAGACTTATCAAAGAACTGGGAGTGAAATCGGTTGAAATTTTTAGCGACTCGCAGCTAGTGGTGTACCCAGTGCAAGGAGACTATCACGCAAGGGGGCAGAGACTTGCCCCATATTTGGTCCGGGTTCAGGGGCTGCTGGCGAATCTCAAGTATTATGATATTTCACATGTCCCGCATGAGCAAAACAGAGCAGCCGATTCATTGGCAAAATTCGCAAACACTGGTGATGCGCAACAAATGGGATTGTTTCCTGTCGAAACCTTACATGTTCCGAGCATATATGATGGAGGTAGATTTCGTGTTAGAAGCAGAAATCGAGAAGGAATCGTGGATGACCCCGATCAATCAGTATTTGCTATTCGAGATCTTACCCAAAGAAAGGAGCGAAAGACGACAAGTCCTTCGTAAGGCTTCACGATACATAATACAGGATGAGGTGTTGTATCGAAGGGGATTCTTGACCCCCTTACTCTGGTGCGTGGCCCACGATGAGATAAAACAAGTATTAAAGGATGTCCATGAGGAAGAGTGCAGTGACCATACTGGGGGGCGGACATTAGCAAAGAAAGTCCTCCATTATGGATACTACTGGCCAACAGTGAATCGGGATGCTGCAGACTATGTGAGAAGATGTGACGAATGCCAGATATATGCAAAAATCCCGAGAGCTCCGCCGATGGAACTCACGCAAATGGTTAGTCCTCGGCCATTCGCAATGTGGGGGATCGACCTAGTTGGTTATTTACCCATAACCAAAGGTGGAGCAAAATATGCAACAGTTGCAGTTGATTACTTTACCAAATGGGCAGAAGCAGAGCCTCTGGCCACAATAACCACCAATAAGGTTATCAATTTCGTCATACGAAATATCATATGCCGTTTTGGCCTTCCACGGACCATCATTACAGACAATGGGACCCAATTCGAGAGCAAGGAGTTCAAAGAATTTTGTCAAAAATATGGCATTGAGAAGAAGTTTGCAGCGGTTGCTCACCCGTAAGCCAACAGATAAGTGGAAGCCGTAAACAAGATAATCAAGTCCATATTGAAAAAGCGTCTGGAAAAGGCTAGAGGCAAGTGGGTGGATGAACTTCCGACGGCGCTTTAGGCCTACAGGACCACCCATAAGACCGCGACTGGCCACACTCTGTTTGCACCAAAATTGGTCACAACACTCTTCGGGAGTCGTTGAAGAGATAATACTGAAGAATGTAAATTCAAAACAGATTTTATCTAACAAAAACTCCAATCAACAGTAAAGTAAATGCGTAGACAAGCAATTTATAGTGGTTCGGCGTGTTGCCTACGTCCACTGTGAAGTTTTTTGATGTTTTATTGATTCTCTTTCATTAATTACAGGTTGTTACAGCGATCAACAACGAGTTACAACTGGGAATTCGAAATCAACAGCAAATATACGAAATAGGATGATGGAGATCTCAATCCGGCAGAGTATGGGTGCTTGAGAGTCGAAAGATTCTTTTTTTGTTGGATCTGGGGCTCTATTTATAGGCGTAAGATGCTGATATCTCGCTGAAAAATCGGGAGACCACTTCTGGCACGTGAGGGGGCCCACGCGCCCGGTCTCAGGAAATTTGGGCCCACTTTGGCATCGATTCGAACTCCATTCGAATCGATCATAAAATCATCCAATCGAGGTGAAATTTGGTGTGGACATTCTTCAACATATATTCAAGCTTCTGTGAAAATTTCGTGGCATTTGGATCAGTAGATTGAGAGATATGATGGATACGAGATGACGTTCTTCGAGAGGCTGTCTTATTCGAAACGATCCCTTCGAACCGATGGTTTCAAATCGATGGTGGCATGCGCCCCTGTGATGACGTGGAGCGCAAACCTCGAATCGATCTGGTCTTCACTCCGAGTTGACCGCTTCGACTCCATGTATCTCGACGCATTCGAACCGATGGATGACACGTCATCGTGGCTAGTTGACTTGGTGGATTCGAACGTAGCTTCATTGATGGTTTCGAACGAGGCTTCATGGATGGGTTCGAACGTAGCTCCAATGATGGGTTCGAATAAGGCTCCAATGTTGGGTTCGAACAAGGATTCATCGATGGAGACGAATGACCAATGCTTGATGGGTTCGAACTTGCGTTCCTCTGATGGATATGAGCTTTGCAACTTCTCCATGGATACGAGGCCCATCGGTACGAACTCGATGGATTCGAAGTTGATGGAGTCGAACCGAGGCACTCCGATGGATTCGAAGCTAATCGATGCGAAGGTGATCGGTTCGAACGGTGTTCGGTGATGGATTCGAAGACACCTACAACGATGGATTCGAAACCAGTGTTTTTCCCTTCAAGTTGAATCAATCATAACTTGAGCGTATGAACTCGGATTGACTTGAAATTTGAGATGATGACTTCTATGATCTTTCTTGTCATGTCCTATCAATTGTAGCTCAATCTGGACTCGGACAAAATTCAGCGATATCCATAGGGAAACGAAGTATGACCAATCTCTGATACAAACTGTCCTTCATTTTCGATCAATCTTTTGGTATCGCGGCTTTGCCAAAAAGCGGGATAACATTTTCCCCCCCAAAGTACGTCTTGTGGGAACATGACGTGCATTGAATAGCTGCAATTTCTTTCTGAACAATCATTGCTCTCTTTTTTGTTGAGACTCGTACCCTGTATTGCGGTAACCTTGTGTTGATATGATTGATTGCTGTATAATAGCGCTTAGCCGCTGGCTGTTGCATTTGTAACAAGATGAGTATTCGATCCCTGTAAATGTTTAAAATCGAATGTTAGCTCGACATATATGCACATATGCTAGTTTGACCCTTGTTAACGTCGTGCGTCCACGAGTCGTTGTCAGTTTTGTTTGCTATTAAATTTCGTATTGATTCTCTCCTGAACCGATTTGGAAATTTGAGTAGAGACAACGCTTGATGGTTGTTTTGAAAAGTCCCTTCGTATCGATCCTCTCCTGAACCGATATAGAAGGTTGAAGGAAACGACTTTGGGTTGCGCGAATGTAATACTTCGAACCGATGTGTTTGAGCATCGATGGATTCGAAATCTACATTCGTATGGATGGAGTACGTTTATGCTATGATGGGTACGAAACTGACATTCGAACCGATGGCTTGGACGAGTATGAAACGTCCATTCATACCGATGAGAAAGGATGGATACGAAATAATAGTTTGCATCGATAGGAAATGATGGATACGAAGTCGTCGTTCGTATCGGTAGGAAATGATGGATATGAGATTGTTGTTCGTATCGGTAGGTTGTGGATGGAGTTGCGAATTTGTTGATGTGAACAGGGGATTCGAATCGATGTTCCCACTGTTTGTTTCGCATCGATGCAACTCGTCGCCCTGCTGTGTGCTTCGTATCGATGAGGCCTTAAGCGCATGGATTCAAAGGCTGACTTCGAATCGATCTGATAATTGACCGGTTGTGACCGGTTGAGTTAACTGGGATGCAAAACGGCCCGGTCACTTCCTAGGCTTTATATAAATAGCAGAGGGTTTGCCACTTTTTCACTTTTTACTTTTTACTCTTGCCTTGCGTTTACTGTGTTCTGCATCATCTCGAAACTTCAGAGAAGAAGGCACTGTGTTACGTATTCGAACCATTCAAGATCCAAGTCTTTAATTCCTCGAATCCATCACTCAAATTAGGTAATTAGCCTCGAATCCAAACGGCAAAGCTATTTCGAACCTACCACTTCTTCATCGATTGGCCACTCCGGTGATTGGTAAAACCGGATCTGGTTTGGAGGAGCTTCGAAACCATCTGGGGACTCGTGTTCGAAACGATGTGAACAACATCATTTCCCTTTGGATTTCGCATCGGTCCCTTGGATGCCCTCACGGGGGTGACGCAGTTCGCACCGATTGACTACCTTAATAGGTCCATTCGAATCGATGGACCTCGAATCCATCAGCTACCGGTTCGAAGTTCTTAACTTTATATCGATGCAAAGGGTATCGATTCGAACGTGATCGATGTTAAGTTGAGGGTTCCCTGATCGGTACGAACTAGTCAACCAAGGATCGATTCGAAGTCATTCTTCATTGATCGATTCGAACTCGACACCTGATCATCGATTCGAAGCGTGCCTTTCAGCATCGATTCGAAGTGATGTTAGGATGGGTTCGAATGAGCTTCCTGTGATCGGTTCGAACCCTCTATGATGGATGCCAAAGTTTGACATTTTCTAAACATAACTCCGACGAGCTTCATTCCTGCATATTTGGACTTGAATATTAAACTGCATACTTGACCACCTTTCAAAGCTCGTCGATGGAACCATAACAACTTCTATCCGAATCAATTTCCATCATATAAACGGTTTAGGGATAATGGTCAGCGATGACGGTCATCGTAACTGGACTCCGTAGCTTTGTCGTTTGCATATTTTCATTAACTCTGCGACATTTATTCAAGTAATGCACAGCACTGCACCACACATTCATACACTTTACACTGGGGAATGCACGGGTCCTTTTTCGTCTAACGATGGTTTCTCATGAGTTAGCTAGTTATGGAACCTTCAAGTTCGCAGTAGTAGGAGATTCAAAGTACAGTTACTTCGAGACTAGAGGTTCCAGATATTGAACCTGAGATCATCGGACCAACCCCGGACGAGTTTTCCAATGCGTCTTTTATCGCTAATCCATCGGACTCCGTTCAATCCAATATTTCTGAAGATATGTTGGGGAGAATATGCTTGAGGCATGGCCTGTCACTGGATGACGTGTTATTGCCGGGGCCGAACGATAGACCACATAATCCGCCGGAAGGATATACAGCATTCAATCGCCACGCGTGCACGGCCGGGACGCTTCCTCCATTCAACGAGTACATAAGGAAAGTACTGTCTTTTTTGAGGATCGCCCCGTCTCAACTACACCCGAACGGATATGCTTCCGTGAACAGCTTGTTCATTGTCGTTATGGAGTACCTTCATAGACCACCGATCCCGACCGAGATCAGATATCTATTCAATTTCAAAACCCGAGGTGATTACCCTTCCTTCACATTTCTGGAAGCGATAAGGAATTGCCAAGTGGTTACTAGGTCTTGGACCAGGTTGAGTTATTATAGGACGGAATGGTTTTATGTCAGATGTCCTCCAGGGTTTGCCCGGCGATGGTTATTCAGACGTAAGTATAGCTGAGTTCTCAAATAATTGCTACAGCAATTGCAGTCGAAGTGAAACTTATATTTTTTCCTTTTTACAGCTATGATTCAGCGACCTGAAGGTGAACAATTTAAGGAGATAGTATTCCGGGGAGTCCCGAGCGAAGATAGGGATATCGAATTGCTCTTGACGGATAGGAATCTACGGACCTTTGGGTTGATTGAGCTAGGGCAGAGTATAAAGTTTGAGGGGGCACTAAAGACCATTTTGAAAAAACGAGTCAAGCGCAAGGAGCCCAAAGTTATTATAGCCGAGGAAGCTGATTCTGAAAGAACCCATACCGATGATGAGCCGTTGACCGAGCCTACAGATGTAGTTCAGGATGTCGCGGAGCAGAGAAAATGTATGGCCGCCATTGTCAAGCCAACTAAGAAGGGGAGATGGAAATCGGTTGTCACGACCCGATCCTCTCCCGGAGTTAGAATTTCGGAGATGTCTCCTCTGAGAACTGAAAGCCTTTATGAAGGGCTCGTCGATATTCCAATCCCGGACGATGTGTCCCTGCAGCATGATGCCGGATTGGAAGAACTTTCAGAAACTTTAGTTTTGAGCGAGTCTTTTCCCACTGGTGTGGCAGACACATCCGGTTGGTCGGGGGGTTGCACATTCATACATATTTCACAACACTACATAACCTTTGACTGTAAACTACCTGTTTTGAAAGGTGATTAATTATACTTTATTCTGCTTTGCAGATACTATGTCTAGACGAGGTTCAATGTTAGGGAGTCTCCGACATGCCCGCAAGTCTTCATATCATGATTCACGCAGACGAGAAGGGGACAGAGATTACGACCAGGGACGCTCTGGGTATTCTGGTCAAGAGAGATATGATACAGATAGTGGCTATAAGCGTCGATCTCGATCGCGTACTCCTCCTCCTCCCATAGACCCCATACAACCTCCAGTTTATGTCTCTCGTCCTTTTGAATCTTCACACTACATGTCGGCTCCTCAATCTTCTAGGCATGAATCCCGCCATTCTAGGAGCGAAACAATAACTGCTGCTGTTACAGAACAGCCCCCCGTGGAAATTTCAGGGGAAGGAGAAATCAAGCTTGCTCAGCTAAAGAAAGATTTTGCAAACATCTGCTTCGACAACTATATCTTTCCTCCACATTTAAAGAAGATCCCGGAGGAAGCTGAGCAGTTAGTACATGACTACGTGCACGATTTTTACGCCCAGTACAAAGCGCGGTCGAAAGCGGCCGACAAAGCGTCGGCATTGGCCTTTGAGCGTGGGACCACCGTCGAGAGGTTGCAGGCTGAGTTAGCTCAAAAGAGCCGTATTATTGAGGTGCTAAACACTGAAGCTGAATCTTCTCGGAAATCTGAGATGGAGGCTATCAAAAAAGCCGACGAAGCCCAGGCAATGATGGATAGGATGAAACGTGAGCATTATGCCACGGTAGAGGATATGGGCCATCGAAACACCCTGGTCATGGCCGAGAGGGACGCAGCCCTGAAGGAGCTAAACGAGCTTAAGTCCAAATTTGCCGAAATCGCCAAGGATAGGGATGATGCGAACAACGCAGCCCAGGAGGCGTGCAAACAAGCCGTGATGCTTCGGACTGAACGGGATGCGGCAGTAGCCGAGGTCCAGGCGGTCGAGATGGAGGTTGAGGAGAAAGTTCAACAAGCGGAGGCCAGGCTGGAGGTCGATATTGAAGATCTGCTCATCACTTACAATGCCAATGTTTTGAGACACAGAAATTTGGCTTGGCTTCAGGATTACCCGGTACACCTCCGTAGCACTTGGGGTCGATTGGTTGAGGAGGAAGAGGAAGCGCATCCGGATGAATCGGTCGACCGATTTGAACTCGAAAACCGGTTACTGATAGATGATGAGAAAAAGATCCTCCATGACGCTATTATTTCTCATGAGAAGGAGATGATTGGTGGCCGATCTCTGGAGGTTGGAAAGGGATCAGGTGTTGAGCATCACGCTACTGTTCTTAACATTACTGCTCCACCTTTGTTAGAGCCTGTATCTGTGGTCAATTCCCAATCCGTTCCAGCTTATGACCCAGAACAGCCGCGGCTATCTCCTATTCAGGAGCATACTTCTGAGGCCGCTCAGCCGTCCGCAAGCCATACCGAGGAAGGTACTCCGAACATATCTCAAGTGTGTTTTCATTAGAGCGTTTGTTTTGAAGCGGTTACTAATAAATTCTTCTTATCTTTGCTTAGTGACTGGAGTTGCGCCGATTGCCGCGACCCAAGAATCAAGTAAAGGGGATAAGCCCATCACCAATGAGACTACTGTCGTAACAGCAGTATCAACTGAGGCGGCGCAGGGGAGCGGATTATCTCTTGATGAACAAATGGTGAGCGAGCTGCTCGGTGAGCAGGGTGGCTTCTCCACAGACCTGCCGTTCATCATTAGTGATCTCCCGCCAACCTCTAGCTCTTCAATGCAGATTGTGGATGCCCCCAGCCAGGCCCAAGCGACTCATGATGAGGAAATTCTGGCCGAGATCAACGCCGAAATAGAGGCTGCGGGGCAAAGTGGTAGTATTGGTGGCAGCACGACGGCGAATAGCCCAGCATCTTTAAGGGTAATATTATCAGGCGGCATTATCCCACCTTCTGTCGCGGACCCAGTCCCTCCTACTCCTCCGGTGGAAAGCCTTCACGTAGATTCGATCTCTGAGGAGGACATTGACATTATGCCCCCATCCGAAGAGCAACCACCGGAGTGGAAGCGCTCCAAACGACGGATCTCTGTTTCTATCGAGTCCGATGACGAACCGCTGATAAGGAGATTCAAAAAGAAGAAGTAGATGGGCCGCTTAAGCGGATTTTTTGATAGATAGGTCGTGTATAGATGCAGGTTCGGCCCCTGCACGTAGGAATTCTTTTTGAAAGAACTTATTTGCATGTAAGTATTTGTCTCTAGTTAGTTGAAATAAAATTCAGTTTCCTTGTTTCAATTCTCATTTCTTTTGTGCTTAAGTGTGTGCAGTGTTTTGTTTTTAGTTCGGTGTTCTTGCGGTGTTTTTACCGTCAAGTAGAGTTCGTTTTATTTGCCAAGTCTAAAAATCTTGGTCACAAGTTGTGATCGATGAATAAGTTGAACTTCGGACATTGTATCACTTTGGTTAGTGATTAACACTTAGCTTTTTTGCCCCTAGTCTCGGGGAACAACATTTGCATCTTGATGGTTGATCGCACTTATTGCACATCTTAAGCACATGTCCGCGCTCTGGGGACTTAGGATAATTTGAGATCGATAACCTGGTTTGCACTCCAGAAATTTGAGAGTTATCGATGTTTGTAACACGGTTCACGCTCCAGGAACTTGAAATTGATGTTTATACTCCACCTCATACTCTGGGAACTTGGAGTTAATGTTGATATTTCAGTTCACACTCCGGGAACTTTGACTTGGTATTTGTGCCCCAATTCACACTCTGGGAAGTTGGAGTTCGTTTGCACTCCGGGAACGAATTGTTGAATGTTTATACTCCAATTCACACTCTAGGAAGTTGGAGTCCGTTCGCGCTCCGGGAACGAATTGTTGAATGTTTATACTCCAATTCACGCTCTGGGAATTTGGAGTTCGTTCGCACTCCGGGAACGAATTGTTGAATGTTTATACTCCAATTCACACTCTGGAAAGTTGGAGTCCGTTCGCACTCCGGAAACGAATTGTTGAATGTTTATACTCCAATTCACACTCTGGGAAGTTGGAGTCCGTTCGCACTTTGGGAATGAATTGTTGAATGTTTATACTCCAATTCACATTCTGGGAAGTTGGAGTCCGTTCGCACTTAGGGAACGAATTGTTGAATGTTTATACTCCAATTCACACTCTGGGAAGTTGGAGTCCGTTCGCGCTCCGGGAACGAATTGTTGAATGTTTATACTCCAATTCACACTCTGGGAAGTTGGAGTCCGTTCGTGCTCTGGGAACGAGTTATTGAATGTTTATACTCCAATTCACGATCAGGGAATTTGGAGTCCGTTTGCACTCCGGGAACGAATTGTTGAATGTTTATACTCCAATTCACACTCTGGGAAGTTGGAGTCCGTTCGCACTCTGGGAACGAATTGTTAAATGTTTACACTCCAATTCACACTCTGGGAAGTTGGAGTCCGTTCGCACTCTGGGAACGAATTGTTGAATGTTTATACTCCAATTCACACTCTGGGAAGTTGGAGTCCGTTCGCACTCCGGGAACGAATTGTTGAATGTTTATACTCCAATTCACACTCTGGGAAGTTGGAGTCCGTTCGCACTCTGGGAACGAATTGTTGAATGTTTAAATTCCAATTCACACTCTGGGAAGTTGGAGTCCGTTCGCGCTCGGGGAACGAGTTATTGAATGTTTATACTCCAATTCGCGCTCTGGGAATTTGGAGTCCGTTCGCACTCCGGGAAAGAATTGTTGAATGTTTATACTCCAATTCACACTCTGGGAAGTTGGAGTCCGTTCGTGCTCCGGGAACGAATTGTTGAATGTTTATACTCCAATTCACACTCTGGGAAGTTGGAGTCCGTTCGCGCTCTGGGAACGAGTTATTGAATTTTCATACTCCAATTCGGGCTCTGGGAATTTGGAGTCCGTTCACACTCCGGGAACGAATTGTTGAATGTTTATACTCCAATTCACACTCTGGGAAGTTGGAGTCCGTTCGCACTCCGGGAACGAATTGTTGAATGTTTATACTCCAATTCACACTCTGGGAAGTTGGAGTCCGTTCGCGCTCCGGGAACGAGTTATTGAATGTTTATACTCCAATTCGCGCTCTGGGAATTTGGAGTCCGTTCGCGCTCTGAGAACGAGTTATTGAATGTTTATACTCCAATTCACGCTCTGGGAATTTGGAGTCCGTTCGCACTCCGGGAACGAATTGTTGAATGTTTATACTCCAATTCACACTCTGGGAAGTTGGAGTTAGTTGTAGGACTGTCGTGTGTTGGTCCAATTCAGCCTTTGACGTGATGGCTTGCCCTCGAGCTTGGGTTCCACTTAGTGAGTGGCCGGTCGTATCACAGTCACTCGCTATTTGAAAAAATTCTATTGTTTGATGGAACTTAGCTCTTCGTGTGTCGTGATTGTTGAATGTTGTATTCGGTGAATCACAGCTCTAGCTTGAAGAGATAGTATTTTATTGCTGAAATAAGAAAATATGGCAAAGTCAGTGCCTTATTACAAATTCAAATTTTAAAATGTAAGGGAAACTGCAAAGTATTCATAGATTGAATGAGCCTGTCATGTGTGACAGTGACGAGGATCTTCGTCGTTCCAGGCTCCTGAGTAAGTTGGTCCGCCACTGATGGCGTTTATCACCAATCTTCCACGGGGACAAGTTGAGTCCTCCTGTCTCGGTTGATTGGGTTCATTGTTTTGATTTGATGGGCCCGCTTCTCTGGGCTGCGGTGTCTGCACAAACTGTTCTAGCTTCCTTTCTCTGATCAGTTTCTCAACGAGGTCTTGTAAATGACAACACTCGTTCGTATTGTGCCCGTAGCTTTCATGGAATCTGCAAAACTTTCCCGTTTGGATTTGTCTCTCTGACGACGGTTTTGGTGCAGGTTTTTGGTACTGAATTGTGTTACAGGTTCGTAAGTACAAGTCCTCTAATGATGTATTCAGAGGAGTGTAACTGTCAAACATTGAATTCTTGCGCTGCGGGCCACGATTTTGATCTTGTTTTTTAGTTTGATTCACGCTCTCTCTCCGCCGAGCTTGTTTATTTTTAATGTTCAACTGAACTTTTCCGGAGCTCTCACCGGACTGTTTGATTGCAACATTACTTTGGATCCCTTCCGTATTTGGTCCTGCATCAGTTTGCTTCCTAGACTGTTTCGCATCTTCCCGTCTCAGGAATTGAGTTGCTTTGGCATGGAAACGGTCCAATGATGCAGGTGGTTTCCCAGCTAAACCAGTTTCCAAACTCAGAGTCGGGGTCGATCCCTTTAGTCAATGCCATAAGGATGGAGTTATCGTTCAGATTGCTGATCTCCGCACATGCAGTATGGAATCTCTCTAAGTAGTGTCTGAGCGTCTCTCCAGGAGCTTGGGCGACGCTGGACAGAGTGTTGACATCTTTTGGCCTTGCGACGTGCATGCGGAATTGTTCAACAAATTTTATGGCCAACTGGTTGAATGAAGAGATGGATCGAGGAGGCAATCGAGTGAACCACATGGTAGCGATGCCCCCCAAGGATATAGGGAAACTACGACACTTTACTGCATCGTCGGCTCTGGCAGCGGTCATCGACCATTCATATTTCAGAATATGTTGGTTGGGGTCGGAGTTTCCTTCATACATGGGTAGAGTTGGCATCCTGAATCGCCGTGGTGGTTCAGCAGTAAGGATATCGTCCGTAAAAGGAGTGTGACTTCGGGAAACTCCCCAATCGTCATTTGTGAATCCTTGACTCTCACGGATCATCTGACGTATCATAGTTGAAAGGTCCGGCATTTGCGCGTTTTGTGCGGCCAGTACCGGAGTATGATTACATTCCATTCTTCGGGGTCGGACCGGATATTGTTGATGGTCCAAGTCTTGCCTTCTCGGCTCATAGTCCTCTGGGACGTACGGTTCAGGAGTACGTCCGTGTTGGTGACGGTCCAGGTTCGACTGATCTTGGGCGTCGACTCCTGGTTCAGTTGCAACGTTAGTGATGCGGTATTCTGCGGTGTGGTGAGGAGCGGCACCTCCTCGGGAGGAGGGTCCGGTTTGGAAACTGGTTGATGGACCAACTCTCATTTGTCCAACGGTTATTGTCGGTTGATTTCCAACGGGTGGCATACGACTCCCATCTAGCCGAGGTCGTGGAGGCCGATTATGATAATCAGAAGATGAAGAACTTTCGCTGGAGGAGCGAGAAGCATGGTCTCTCGTGGATCTCTTTCTTTTCTGGCGATCCAACTTGTTGATTAGCTCAGCGTTAGCGCGTAGCTGTTCTTCTAGTTGTTGCCGACTCTGGGTCAGCTCTAGGAGTAGCAACTGCAACTCTTGTCGGGTAACCGGACCTGACGGTTCCGAGTGCCCAGTAGCATCTTGATTAGATGGAGGTAGTGGAGCAGGATTCTGTCTATCCTGTTCTTCTTGATTGACAGCGTTTGAGGAGGTTCTTGTGCTAACCATCTCAAAGGTTGAATTCCTTTCCTAGACTTTATGCAAATCTGAATAGAAGGGAAGGAAGTTGGATTTGATGATCTGGATCTCCCTCTTAGATTTATTCAATCCGGTATCGATGACAGATCCAACGAGCAAGAGAAAATCTGGGTTTTCTCAGTGAAAGCACCAAAGTGTTTGCACCAAAATTGGTCACAACACTCTTCGGGAGTCGTTGAAGAGATAATAGTAAAGAATGTAAATTCAAAACAGATATTATCTAACAAAAACTCCAATCAACAGTAAAGTAAATGCGTAGACAAGCGATTTATTGTGGTTCGGCATGTTGCCTACGTCCACTGTGAAGTTTTTTGATGTTTTATTGATTCTCTTTCAATAATTACAGGTTGTTACAGCGATCAACAGCGAGTTACAACTGGGAATTCGAAATCAACAGCAAATATATGATATAGGACGATGGAGATCTCAATCCGACAGAGTTTGGGCGCTTGAGAGTCGAAAGATCCTTTTTCGGTTGGCTCTGGGGCTCTATTTATGGGCGTAAGATGCTGATATCTCGCTGAAAACTCGGAAGACCGCTTCTGGCACGTGAGGGGGCCCACGCTCCCGGTCTCAGGAAATTTGGGCCCACTTTGGCATCTATTCGAACTCCATTCGAATCGATCAGAAAATCATCCAATCGAGGTGAAATTTGGTATAGACATTCTTCAACATGTATTCAAGCTTCTGTGAAAATTTCGTGGCATTTGGATTAGTAGATTGAGAGATATGATGGATACGAGATGACGTTCTTCGAGAGGCTGTCTTGTTCAAAACCATCCCTTCGAATCGATGGTGGCATGCGCCCCTGTGATGACATGGAGCGCAAACCTCGAATCGATCCGGTCTTCACTCCGAGTTGACCGCTTCGACTCCATGTATCTCAGCGCATTCGAACCGATGGATGACACGTCATCGTGGCTAGTTGACTTGGTGGATTCGAACGTAGCTTCATTGATGGGTTCGAACAAGGCTTCATGGATGGGTTCAAACGTAGCTCCAATGATGGGTTCGAACAAGGCTCCAATGATGGGTTCGAACAAGGATTCATCGATGGAGTCGAATGACCGATGCTTGATGGGTTCGAACTTGCGTTCCTCTGATGGATATGAGCTTTGCAACTTCTCCATGGATACGAGGTCCATCGATACGAAATCGATGGATTCGAAGTTGATGGAGTCGAACCGAGGCACTCCGATGGATTCGAAGCTAATCGATGCGAAGGTGATCGGTTCGAACGGTGTTCGGTGATGGATTCGAAGACACATACAACGATGGATTCGAAACCAGTGTTTTTCCCTTCAAGTTGAATCGATCATAACTTGAGCGTATGAACTCGGATTGACTTGAAATTTGAGATAATGACTTCTATGATCTTTCTTGTCATGTCCTATCAATTGTAGCTCAATCTAGACTCGGACAAAATTCAGCGATATCCATAGCGAAACGAAGTATGACCAATCTCTGATACGAACTGTCCTTCGTTTTCGATCAATCTTTTGGTATCGCGGCTTTGCCAAAAAGCGGGATAACACACTCCATTCGCATTGGCATATGGCACGGAAGATGTCATACCCGTGGAACTTGAAGTTCCGTCACATCGGGTAACTTATTACGACCCGAGTCGAACCAAAATCTTTTATTGGAATCGTTGGACTACATTGATGAAAAACGCCAAGAAGCCAATTTGAGAGCGGCCACATATAGACATAGAGTCGCTAAATATTATTACGAAAAGGTCCGACCGAGAATTTTTGGTGTGGGAGACCTCGTTTTGAAACGAGTTTTTTCGATCCCCTCATATGAATCCCGCATGGGAAGGTCCATACGTCATCGAACGGAAGCGTGGGGAAGGAACTTTCAAGTTAGCGACCGTCGATGGTGCGACACTCCTCGAGCATGGAACAATGAGCACTTGCAGCATTATCATACTTAGTCTATATCTTTCATGTATTAGTTGCATTTATTTCAAGTATGCTTTTATTTCTAGTTCTTGGCATGTAGTAAGACAACTTAGCTTGCTTTCATTAATAAAGGCTTGAAGCCACCTTTTCCACGAATTACTAATGTTTCTACGTATGATGATCCTGTGATAGAAAAATGAAATTATATTATTCTGGCTGACGTACGAACACATGCAGACACCAAAATCTCCAAGTCCCCAGAGTGCGGACTGGAGTACTCTAAGTCCCCACAACGCGGACTCGAGTATAAACGACTCAATATCTCCAAGCCTCCAGAGTGTGGACTGGAGTACTCTAAGTCCCTAGAGTGCGGACTAGAGTATAAACGACTCAAAATCTCCAAGTCCCCAGAGTGCGGATTGGAGTACTCTAAGTCCTCAGAGCGTGGACTCGTGTATAAATGACTCAAAATCTCCAAATCCCCAGAGTGCGAACTCGAGTATAAACGACTCAAAATCTCCAAGTCCCCAGAGCGCAGACTCGAGTATAAACGACTCAAAATCTCCAAGTCCCCTGAGTGCAGACTGGAGTACTCTAAGTCCCCAGGGCGTGGACTCGAGTATAAACGACTCAAAATCTCCAAGTCCCCAGAGTGCGGACTTGAGTACTCTAAGTCCTCGGGGCGCGGACTCGAGTATAAACGACTTTAAATCTCCAAGTCCCTAGAGTATGGACTGGAGTACTCTAAGTCCCCAGAGCGCGGACTCGAGTATAAATGACTCAAAATCTCCAAGTCCCCATAGTGCGTACTGGAGTACTCTAAGTCCCCAGAGCACGGACTCGAGTATAAACGACTCAAAATTTCCAAGTCTCCAGAGTGCGGACTGGAGTACTCTAAGTTCCCAGAGCGTGGACTCGAGTATAAACGACTCAAAATCTCCAAGTCCCCAGAGTGCGGACTGGAGTACTCTAAGTCCCCAGAGCGGGGACTCGAGTATAAACGACTCAAAATCTCCAAGTTCCCAGAGTGCGGACTGGAGTGCTCTAAGTCCCCAGAGCACGGAATCGAGTATAAACGACTCAAAATCTCCAAGTCCCCAGAGTGCGGACTGGAGTACTCTAACTCCCCAGAGCGCGGACTCGCGTATAAACGACTCAATCTCCAAGTCCCTAGAGTGCAGACTGGAGTGCTCTAAGTCCCTAGAGCACGGACTCGAGTATAAATGAATCAAATCTCTAAGTCCTCAGAGTGCGCACTGGAGTACTCTAAGTCCCCAGAGTGCGGACTCGAGTATAAACGACTCAAAATCTCTAACTCTTCAGAGTGCGGACTGGAGTACTCTAAGTCCCCGAAGAGCGGACTCGAGTATAAACAACTCAAATCTCCAAGTCCCCAGAGTGCGGACTGGAGTACTCTATGTCCCCGATGTGCGGACTAAAAAATATTCTAAGTGCTTGAAGCGCGGAAGGAAAAATGAACAACTCTCAAAGAATCTCCAAGCTATATGAAGGTAAACCGAGAAGTCCATGTTATTCACAACAGCCTGGATTTAAATCACAATCATACAAAAGTTGAATGACAAGAGCCCTTTAAAAGACAAAAAAGTAACTAAGCTTTATTCAGAAAAAGTTTCTACTACAATCCGTCCAAAGTTCGGAGTCAACAATCTATTTACAGAGACTACGGAAGTAGATGAAAATAGTTACATAACCTAAACTAACTCTCGTTGAACGAGAGTAATGATCATTTCTTGTGCTTCTTCGACTTCTTCACCTCCGTTGTCTTCTCGAACGGCTCCTCTCCTGTGTGTTTACCCTTGATACTCTTCTTTGATGGAGGGGTAGCAACTGAAGAAGTATGGGGAACATCCATGGGCTTGGACCCGCCAAGAAGGATGACCTTCAACGGCTTATGAAAAGGGTCTTCCAGGTCCACAACTCGAGGCTCAACCTTGATCTTGGTTGTCTCTTTCTTCTCCTCCTCAAGCCGCTCCTTCATACTCAGCTCAGATGTGTGTTCGGAGGCGCCTGTAATTTCTACTTCATAACTCCCATCGATGGGAGAAGAAGTCTCAGATTTGTCCTCATCCAGCGCTCCAATCACCTGAGCATCTGGCCCAGGAGCCTCTCCTGCATGAGTAGCCTCACTTATCTTTCCCTCTACCTCCTTGGCGACATCGCTCCTCGGAGTGGGCTCGGGATCAGAACGGCCTGCGCAAAATCATGAAAAACAAGCATTAGAATACAATGGTCCTTTATAAAGAATGACGACTTTTGAAATCTTAAAGTGAAGGGTTATCTACCAGGTTTCGGCAGGTTCTTAGCCGTCAAGGGGGTCTCACCCTCCGGAATGGGTGACAGAATATGGACGCCAAGGCCGGGGTCCTCTGGATTATAACCGATATGCTGCTCAAATGGATCGAGAATCGGCCGATCGGTCGATTGAGTAGGCACATGAGCTGGAGGCACGACCCCGGATGGACTGGTAATCACTTCTTTCCCTTTCTTTGAGGGGGAGCCTTTGCAATAAATAGCTTTAGCTGCTGACAAGTCCGAAGGCTCATTCCCCTTGAGGAATTCTTTTATCAAGGCCCCCTCATCAATCTCTTTGGTACCGTGCTCGGCCCTCCTGATTTCTATCAAGGCCTCCCATGCCTCGGCTAAAGATCCAAGATAGCCCTCGCCCAATAAAGTCAAGTCTCGGTGCATGAGAACGCGGGCATTGAATTCAGCGATTAGCGGGTCAAACATGCTCTTGACCTCTTCCCTACCTTCCTCTCTAGCTGCCTCAAGACGGGAGTCGATGTCCGCAGATGCTATCTTCTTGCCCTCTTCACGGGCTTCACTCTTTATCGCCTCGACTTTGGAAAGCTCGTCCTCAAGTTTTTCTTTTAAGATTTGAGTAGCAATGATCTCATCACTGTATCGTTGTGATTCCTCTTGGGGAGCCGTTTTCTCTTCCTTCTCTCTACAAAGCTGCTCCACAAGTTCCCTAACTCGGAGGCTGAATGCATCCCTCTCCTTTTGGACTAAGTCCTTCTCTAGTGCTAGGGCCCCGCAGTGTTGTACCACCTCGTCAATCTCTTTTATATGTGTCGATTCCAGACGAATCACGGCTTCGGGAGTGTCTTGAGCGCTCTGTCGGGCGGTCTCAAGCTGAGATCTATAAGTGCAAGCTCTTCGTCCTGAGCCTTAATGATGTCTTTTTCATGGATGGCCTCAAGCTTCAGACGATCAATCTCATGTTGGCGCTCCATAGAGACTTCTAAAAGTTTTTCAGCCAAATGAACAAACGCGTCATGTTGAACATAGACGTCGTTGGTGCAGGCGATGGTACTCTGCTTGACATGTCCGGGAGTAGAATGAATCGTCGGGAGGAATTTCAAGCCATCAAAGCAGATTTTTGGAAATTTATCTTTAAGCTCGGCCAGCCTCTCCGATGCTGTTGGATCTGTTGCAGGAGCAGGAGGAGACGACTTTGAAAGTTCAGCCCTCCTGTGAGGATCTCGGGACTGTCGAGTGGAAGAGGAGTCGGAGTGTTGATCCCGGGGGACGTCGGATTGCGACCCCTTGCAGCCGCGCTTATCTTTACTTTGCTCCGGGTGAGAAGAGGTATACTGGTGGTATTTCGGATGATAGTAAGTTTTCTTCCGAGATGATGAGTCCCGGGAATGATAATCTTTATCGCCGTCATCATCTCTGTCCCGACGTCTTCCGAAACCCGAGTCCCGTCTAGGTTGATAAAAGATAGACGAACCACGAAGGCGATCGAATCCGTGTGAGCGCCCCATGTCACCTGCATAGAATTTAAATAACAACGAATTAGCAAAGAGTAACGTGACGATGAAAATCTAAGTGCAAATTGAAGTGCAAGTGTCTGTGCGTGTCCTAATGTTCCCCCCCGACGGACCAGTTGCTTTTCTAATGGGAGTTTTTTCTCCCTGACTTTGGGCTAGAGCGCCCACATCGCCTCTGATGGGCGAGTGTTGTTGAAATGCTTCTGGGGCGTCGAAGTCATAATTGAGCCGGTCATCGGGAATGGAGAGGTTCGATGGGCCCTTTAAGGAACTTTCTACATGCTGTGAAGAGGCCTCTTTCTCCGTTGGAATGAGCGTAACTTTTGAAGTTCCGCCAACCTTCTCCTTCCTAATCTTGTACGTCAATCTCTTTTTCCTCTTTGAAGGGGAAGATGACGTTTCGATGTCATGCACTTCGACTGTCGGATCTTGAGTGGGACCCAAGTTCTCACCTTATGCTTCGGGTGTTTCATTCCCTTTAATTTCCCCCTCTTCTGGTGTGTCAGGAGTATGACGTGCTGATGACTCAGCTAATTTATTCCCTTTCCCGAAGGTGGGCTTGGGTATGGTGGCGCCTTGAGGAAGGCTTATCTGACGACCTTCTGCCAACAGCCCAAACCTTGAAAGTGTCTCATTTGAAATGAGAGTCCGGATGTCCCGTTCTTCGGTAGGAAGGGCTCGAATAGCCTCGACAGCCTCAGAATATCCTCGACCATCAGGACGTGGGTTGATACCTGAAAGGGCGAAACAAAAGTTAGAAAAGGAATGGCTCCGGCCAAGCACGAATATCGATCCAGAGAAAAGACTTACTTCCTTCACCCCATCTCCTCCCGAAACCAGGAGGGCAACGCATATAGAACCATTCCTGTTTGTATAAGGAAAATTTGCTCCACGCCCCGGTTAAAATCTGGCATTTGTGGTGCGGCTCGAGGAACACAAAAGAGGGGCTGTCTCTCCGCTTCTTGATCATATATGTATGTCTGATGTCGCCCGGAGTTGGAGGTCTAGAGAGGACGGTCATGAAGAGGATGTAGGTACTGTAGATGAACGCATGGCCGTTCGGGTGTAGTTGCGACGGGGCAATGTCGATGTATTGCAGCACATCCCGAAGAAATAAATTGAACGGTGGCACACTGCTAACCCAGCACATGAATTTATTACACGCCGTATATCCAACTAGGGGCAAGTGTGGACGATCGTGCCCCGATGGAACTAGCACGTCGTGGAAAGGGATTCCATGGATAAAGCATATTCGCCGGAGCGGAACTTCATTGACCTTCGAAGCCTGAGAATCAACAGGGTTATCCAAGAGAATTGCTGCCTCTAAAGCGTCGGGAGCTAAGTTATGTGCAGGGGAGGTTGATGGATTTGAAATATCTGTGAATTCTTGTCGGAAGGACAGTCCCGGTCTATCTGAAATCGTGGCGGAGCTAGATCTCCTAGACATTTCCAATAAATATTGAATTTGGCAGAGCACCTGTTTGAACTATACTTGGAAAATAATCGGTGTTAGACTTAACAACATAATTTTTACCACCCGTGCGGTGTGTGGACTAGTGCAATCATTCAAATATAAACGCTGAGAAATTATAGGTCACATAGTTGATGGTATAAAGTTGAACTTTGGATTGCCATTCTCGAAGACCGTCATCGCTGACTGTCTCCAAAGCCAGCCTAGCAATGTTTTCAATTTTGGGCTCGAACATTGCCACTATGTGTTAAAAGCTTTTATCTGTTCTGGTCGATTTAATTCAGACTTGTGGTTATTGAAACTAGGAAGTGATCAGTCCGAATTAATCCGATATGCTAGTATGCTGGGGTCCTTGTCCTTGTTTTGTTATATGATTAGGCAGGGTGAATAAGTGTACGGCCTAAATACTGTTCGGCTAAAGTATGTTTCGACATTCATGATTGGTCGGCCCAAGTATTGTCCGACCTAAATATGGTTCGGCGTTCATATCGACCGGTCAAACTATCGTTCGGCCTAGCTATCGTTCGACCTGAATATTGCTCGGCCAAATTTTCATTTGGGCTAACTACTGTTCGGCCTAAGTATCGACCGGCCAAACTATCGTTCAGCCTAACTATCGGTCGGCTTGAATATTGGTCGGACAAACTTTCGTTTGGCATCCTACCTAATTCGCACTTCCTTCCTATCCTTCCATTCCACAGCTCGGCATGTGGTGAATCATGCAGAACCAGAGTTACGCCGTACCCCAACGCTCGGCACTCCGTCCTTAACAACGGTTTCATTTTTCCTCTCATCCTCCATCCATGCCGAACAACAAGGACGGATCGTTCGACGAGTCATACCA
The DNA here is from genome assembly GCA_030765085.1 of Allium cepa. Taxonomy (NCBI): domain Eukaryota; kingdom Viridiplantae; phylum Streptophyta; class Magnoliopsida; order Asparagales; family Amaryllidaceae; genus Allium; species Allium cepa. Next base: position 370,604,772 of record CM060943.1, on the reverse strand, counting down.
GGCCATGCTGTTCGGCATCCTAGCCAATTCCTGCTCCTACCCCATTCTTTCCCTCTAATCTCGTTCGGCACGAGAGAATCATGCCGAACCACGATACATCTCTCAACAGCTCCCTCGTGCGCTCATCTTCGAACATTTTCTTCCACATCATCTAGCCCCAGAAAACATCTTAATCACAGTTCGACTCTTTCACCCACGCCACACCTATCGACTTCGGTTCTAATGTTCTAATTACGAACTTGAGCCTCTTATGAAAACTTTTTAATCAGGGAAAGGATTTAAATAGGGGAATCGATACCTAGTTAGTAGATCAAGACTGGGGAGAACGCCGAATGGATTGGGAAGGACTGTTAAATCTTTGAAGGCTGTTAACAGACAAGGTTTGCAAGTACAAGGTAGCGGAGGTAAAAAGTGAAAAAGAAGAAGATGGAGCAGGCCGGCCTTTATGGGGAAGAATAAGAAGTCGAAAAGGCGGTGATCGTTAGAACCGGTCAAAACGAAGTCGTTTGGCATACAAGGAGCGTTCGGATTCAACCGTCCTGTTCGGCATTGGCACTTTGCCCGGCACACATCACCTCACTTGGTATTTACAAGAAAGCACCACCAAGAGAAATAAGCCAAGGATCGAAGCGAAGCATAGAGGATGCGGAATTCAAAGCGCATCACATTCGGTCAGGTAATACACTTTGGGGGGCAAGTGTTTCCTGGAGATTTGACCAGGCAATTAGGTACTCGGCATTAGCACACTGTTCGGCTAGTATGTATCGTTCGACATCTACAAATGGTTCGTCTGGCATTCAAGTTCGAATGACATTTGTGAGTACTCGGCATTGGGAGGCGTTCGGCGGTAGCGCTCGACATCCAAGTCTCGTTCGGCATTCGCCTACCATTCGGCATTTCGTCGTTTGGCGCAAATGGTTTGTTCGGTACCACTTCGTTCGACATGAGAATACCGTTCGGCATGCAAGAGCGTTCAGTATCAAATGACGCTCGGCAGGTAAGGACGTTTGGCATCTCTGGATGTTCGGCTTGGCAGACTCGTTCGGCTATCAGTAACATTCGGCCTTTGAAGATCGTTCGGCATCCATAGGTGTTCGGCATCCCGAGGTCGTTCGGTAGTCAGAAGTGTTCGGCATCCAACCAGTCTCAATCAACTTCAATCATTGCTCGGCATACACTTGCCACTCGGCATCTCACTTCGTTTGGCATGAAGATGGTGGTTTGGCACTTAGTCGTTCGGCACAACGCACTGGGTCGGCTTACGATATCGTTCGACATCATTCTGTTAGGAAAAAGGAGATCGTTCGGCATATTTGGTTCGGCGCATAGAGTTACTCCATTTAGGCCGAGGTATTTGGCTACCAGGCCCACCAGGGAAGTCCAACCCATCTTCGTCTATAAATAGAGAGGCAGGGGCATAGTGAAAGGGATCGGTTTTTTGGAGAACACTGGGGAAACTCTCCCGCATTCAACACTCACTCATGACTTAATCTTTTACTTTGCAATTGTATTCAAGTAATTGGAAACAGATTGTATCTGTAATCAACTATCAAGGAAAGCAATAGAAATCAACTTAAAAGTGGACGTAGGCAGTTACGCCGAACCACTATAAATTTGGTGTTCTTGTTCTCTGCATTTAAATTTACATTCTGCCTTCTGTTTTAATCTACTATCTTCATTAATCTCTCTACACAATCTTTCTTAAGGGTGTTAGTGGCCAATTTTGGTGCTAACACTCCAGTACACACTCTAGGGGCTTAGAGTTATCTCGCGGGCAGCCGGTTTCCACCTAATTTATGTTTATACTCCATTCCATACTCTAGGGACTCAGAGTTATCTCGAAGGCGGTCGATCTCCACCTAGTTTATCCTTATTTCCAATTCTAATGGGGAGGAATGATAGCTCGGTACCGACCAATATAACTCGGTGTTGAGTTATATCCTTAGTCCCAATTCTAATGAAACTTTTCCAAGTTGTTTCTCTAGCTTGTCTAAGTGTACTCCTGAGTTTTCAAGTCATTTCATCTTCATCATGTCGTTCTATCTTCTATTGATTTCTACTTAGTTAAGAACACGCTCAACACTTGCAACCCTGAGTATGCTTTTGTTGAAAACAAAGTGTGCTCTAGATTGAGACAAGTCCTGGATTGCTATCCTATAAATTCCAGTTAATTGTTCGAGTATTGTCTTGAAATCTTGCTTCCATTTGGTTTATTTTCCTTTAACTGTCTAGCTCAGTTATTGTTGGAATTCCATTCCTTTGCACCGGGGATGTGATCTGCACTCCGATACCACTAATGTTTTAGGTTGGCACAGATTCCCATTTCCACGCTTTCAAGATAACATGTTGGGAGAATTTTTTTTGAAGTCGAGTTAAATAGCTTTACCCCAACCTATATAACTTGAAACTTAGAAATTTTCAAGTTACTTCTCATTTGCCTTCACTGTAAACCCAATCTTCTTGGCCGTCACTTTGAACCCGAGCTTCTTTGTCTTCACTCGAGTTTTCAAGAGCTGACCTAACTTCACACCCTGCTAAGTCAATCCAGTGCCGCCATCTGCCTTTTGTCAATGTTGCTACCCCTCATCACTGCCCTAAACCATTCATTGTCACTTGAACCGCCACGTGAAGGACTTGGGCCTGATCGATTGAACTAGCACTAAATTTGATTTGTGATTTGATCAAGGTGTGGGGTTAATCATTCGAGACGGTGATGATGGTGATGGCACGACCATGTTTCATTGAGGGTAGATGGTTGAAATCTGGGTTGTATTTGATTGCTGGTGAAAATGAGTTTTTCCATGGTCAAGTGCACGTATTTCCAGAGACATGTCATGTTTTTGTGGATTCCACCATCTCTTTTCAAAATCCGACTATGTCCTGATCGTCGCTCGAGTTCTAGTATAGCGGCTTATTCCAAGATCAGTCATACTGGATGATTCCATCGCCTTGCTTTTCCTTATTTCTGCACCGCTGGTGATCCTGAAAAGAAAATCTTTCTCCATCACTTCAAATAGTGGCTCCGTTATTGATTACTCATCGACAATAAGTAAGTCCCAAGAATATAGTCTTAAAGTATGAAATAGATTATTCTTCTAGCATGAGTGAGCTATCTATATAGGATGGTCCGTTTGTAGTGTATGGGAAAATATACTCAAACTGCATAGGTTAACACACTATACCTGGCCTAGTCAACACTTAAAATCTGATTGGTTAACATACGTCGACATCCTTTGTATTCTGGGCATTGGTTACATGGGTTTATTACTCAAAACAAAACATACCTAACTATGTTGAACGTCAAGTTTTATTGTTTATAATGGCTCATCGATTACTGCATCTTAAGTTCGGTGAAGGCACGTCCACTCCTTCTGAAGCTTGTCTTTTACAGCTTAGGTTTCGCTGTCCATTCCTTCTGGGCCAAGCCATTCTAGAACTCTTGAATCCCAAGGTTAAATAGTTATAGTAGTGCTAATAGCAGGTCAACTAACTTCGAGTCTAAGGATTCCGAGTAACCCACTAGAGCACTCTGATTTTGTCTACCAAGTCAGTCCAGAATGTGTATCTTCTACATGGCATTCCCAAGGTGGACGTTCGTCTACCAATGAGGGTTGATTTCGCAGATAGTTCCCCGTTGGAATTTACAATGTGCAATAGGTACATATGCTTAGGCGGTTTGGCCTCCCTTTCAATCCTTTCCTCATGATGGTGCTATAAGAACTTGGACTAGCTCAATTCCAAGTTTATCCAAATAGGTATTTTCTTTTGGGCTTGCTTTACATCCTCTTCATAGATCAGTTCAATTGACCCTCAAGGTTCAATGAGCTTACATATTTGCTTCAATTTAAGAGAAGGTAGGATTCACCATCATACCTAATAATCGAAGGACGGAGAGGAAGAAAAGTTATTGAAAAGCTCTGCAACAAGCATTCTTACTTCAAGAATGAATATTTCTTTGTACGATGCCCACACGATTTCAACTGGTTTTGGCTATCTACATATATACCTCTTTTCCCTTGCTCCTCGCATGACACGTTTTCTTAATTTTAAGTTGATATCTGTTTCCATGCAGGCATCCCAGCTCGAGATGAAAATGCCAAACATAAGCCCTGATGGTAGTTAGATCCAGTCGATGTACCTTCACATTCCTTTTGACAAATAAAATTCTGCGGCGGTGTAGGTTTCTTCATCCTGATAGATTTGATATTGTTGAGTCTCCAGTGAATAGTGGCTCTAGAGTTCATACTTATTCTTCTGTCCCTACTCATAGTTCTGGCGAGAATTTTCAAGGGGATGTTAAGTGTCCATTTGAGGAAGCAGACAAAGAGGAGATCTATGAGAGAAACTTAAGAGCCTATAGGAGGCGATGTCCCGAGAGGCGGGGACGAAGAATCCATTATGCCTTCGATTCCAAAGGAGGATGAATAAGTTGCGAGGAGAGAGGAAAAATTGCCAGTGGTTGAAGAGAAAGGAGAGGATGTTAGTGATAGTGACTATCACGCTAGCGAAGAAGGAGATGAATCATTCGGTGAGTCGCCCGTCTTACGTCATGTTCTCCCCAACCTTCCCCTTCCAAAGTACATGGTTGTTTAAACTTATAAGGTAACTAGGGACCAAATTGTAGTGCCTTTAGGAAAGGATACAACTCGACCTTTCCCTTTCCATGATGTTTTTATTTGCTTGAGTGATATTGGTGAGATCAAATTCACCGTTAGTGACATTCTGAGGGATGTTGGTTCAGACTTCAATCTTTCACTAGAGCGCTGTGCAAGCGAAGGTGGAGAGATCCCAACTATAATTCCTTCCTAATATGATTGATAGAGTACTTAAGAGGTCAATGACACCACACACTTCACTAGGATCATAAACACTCATTCTTGCATTGAATCTTACTTAGTAGTTCCAACATCAATACTATTTTTTCCTTGTTCCAGGTTTCATGGGCCGTGGTTATCACAATAAGTTTTCCCACCATGCTAGCCCACATAGAGGAAAAATTCTTGATACCAATCCACCTTATTGCTTCGAGTTTGAGGAAGAAAGATGAAGGAGGTAAGAATGTGCGTATGAAGAAGTTCGCAAAGCCGATATGGAGAAGGGGAGAAGGAAGAGAGAAGCCAATATTGAGCTATCTCGTGACCCTGCTAAATACCCAAGGGATTCCTCTGATAGCCGTGTGCCTATTTCTATTGAGATTTCACCTCATACACAGGCTCAGACTTCTTCCATTCAATAAATTCCGACCTCCCAAGCCCTTGTGGGTACTGCCTTGCCTGCCCCTAAGGGAGTCTCTGCTCACCCATTTACTCTTCCACCCAGTCCTTCACCCTTGTAGGCAACATTCTCACATCTCTTTTTGCAAAACATATAGTTTGATCAAGATATCTCAAACATGCCAAAAGTGGTGGTGAAGCAAAACCTAAAGAATGTCGAGCAGGGTGTCTACTAAAGGTATAAATGGAATAAATTATGCGTTGCTATTTTTGAAGTAAACGAGATTAAGTACACTGACATTTAATCCTTCAAATTTGAAAGAGCTACCTTCTAGTGGATGTTTAAGGAATAGGAGGATGATATTGATTAAAGTTATCAGAGAGAGGGACCTTGCTCTAAAGCAGAAGTAGAGAACATACAAGTTAATAGAAGAGTTTAAACTTGCCCACAACCATGCCAAAATCATGATAAGGAACGAGCTGAAAGCTGCTCATGTTGAGTGTTTAGAGTTTCAGAAAACAAGCTGAGGAGAAGGCATAGGCGCTTAGCCCAAAAGATAAGGTTATTCGTGGTCGGGACCAAACTATTTCAGAACAAGAAACCAATCTTGCTAGACTTCATAAGTAGGTTTAAAAATTCGCCCAGGAGAAAGAGCAGCTGTCCATCAACAAATATGCCATCGGCCTTGAACTTGTAATTTCTGTGCATGAGCTCAAAGAGCTTCAAGATGAGAAGTCCAAGATCCTGGCCGAGTTTGATGCCAACATATTGTACTTCTACACCAATATAGGCATGTTTAAGAACATGAAATGGCTGGGAAATAACCATCCTGAAGCACTCACTGGTGCTTGGGAGAAAGTGCTACGCGGGACTGCGCAAGCTAGAGATAATCGCTCCGAAGAAGAACCGATAACTGCTTATTTCGAAGCTGAAAATATATATCTCTTTCTATCAGAAGGGACTCCTAGCTAAAGAGGCTGCCGATTCTGTTGCTATTGATGTTGCCAAAGTTCATGCCGGCCTGGGCTCTTCGGGTCAAGGTGAAACATATGGTTCGAAATCTCAAGAGCCTACAGTGATTATTCCTGCATCTTCGAGAGTTAGCTTTATAGCTACTTGCATTCTTCTAGCTTCATTACTAGGCACCCTCCATGATCCATACATACCCCCCATTATGGTCCAAACTGGGGAGCTTGGAACCAAAGAAGGTGAATTTATCGTATCTTGCTGAGGTTCTGCTACAGGTATATCTTTCATTTCTCTATTCTTTACTACATTAACTTCCATCTCTACTTGACTTACTGCTTCAATCTTACATTCCAGTTTCGAGCTTAGTTTTGGAGCTCAAAAACCAGTGCTCTAGAAGGACAAGGTATATATCCGTGTCCCAAGAAGAAGACGTTCAAATTACTGGCACATAAAACCCTATAGACCTAGTTACCATAGCGGGGAGACTTGAGGCTGAAGCTTTAAAGCTAAGACAATGATATAGAAGCTCGAGACCACTAATCCCGCGTCTTCAAAACCAAAATGTCCCCAGCAAAAAGTTCCCATGCTGAAGATCCAACCGCCTAAGACTAAACCCGCTGAAACTTCAGCAAGCCAGTCTATAGAGCTACATTCTGGTACCGGCGAGGAATCTACTCACTCGCAAGGTGAGATTCCTCCTAGCAGGGAGAAAAAAAGGAGAGAGATGCTCAAGACCCATCCGGTTAATACAGGTAAAGGAAACTGGAGTGGTAGGAAAGGGGAAGATCCAGTAGTGCATATGCTAGCCGAGCGTTCAGTTTTTGTGTGGTTGTGGTGATCGAGTTTGTATTTTTTGTTTCTTGCTTTAAACAGGCAGAGATTGTAAAGGTACATCCCCCATTGTTTGTCCGTACATAAATATTAATTAGTAATAAAAGATTAGCATTTCCTTTGCAATCTCTCTTTTGTGTACTTTTACACATTTTATGTACTGTGCCTGTTTATGTATGACTGCTTGTGCATACAATACGATTTCTTATACTGTAATTGCCTATGTTATATACTTCCGTTCCCATGCAATATGCTTATATGTCGCAACTCTATGTATGTAAATATTATTCTTGTAATTGATTTAGTATATTCAGTTATTTAGCTCTATTTATATCTATAAAAACACTTTGTTTGGTTAAACAGAACTATTGCTTAGCCAACTCTATGGCTATTCCCATTCGTGCTCAGTCAAGTTCTTTTCGACCAAATGTTGGCATATGTAGCCCTGTCCACGGAGCCGAATGTTAAGATTCGAGCATCTACGAGGGATTGGATACTTGAAAAATTCATCTGATTGCTCCTAGTCTAATTTATATGGTAATTCCTATCTTTGAGAACTATTCACTCTGTTGCTTGATTCCAAGCACTATATTTTAAAAGTTGCCATTTCCTTGGCTGTAATTGAATTCTTCCAAGTTGGCATCATCAGCTAATTCCATTCTAGATGTATGTATCGTAAATATGTGTTGTTTTTAGCTTTCGTCGTAAAAAATTCTTTCAAGTTTAGCGTTGAGATCCTAATTGTGTACCAATTTCTATGATCGAAAACTTATACATAAGTAGCTCAATTCTGCAGATATCTCCTTGCCATTACATTACCTTTCTCCAGGCATCAGCTTACATTTGCAAGTTAGAGTCAACCAATCCGATCAACTAGAAGTCACTTTCTCCTTTTCATCATAGCCTATCCATGGGCAACGATGGATTCCTTTTATTATCACCTATCTCTGGGCGACGCTAAGTTCTGAGAGGTCTTCGTCAACTTCTAAGTTAACCCAATAGTCTGGACCTTCCTGACATTGCCGAGGCAACATTATTACTTAAATGGCATGGATTTACTTGACCATCGACCAGACGTTTTGGGCCTTCCTAACGTTGCTGAAGCGAATGCCGTTTCTCAAAAAGCAAGGGCAAATTTTCACCATCGACCTGGCGGTCTTGGGTCTTCTCGACATTGTCAAAGCTACACCAGTTTTCAGAAGGCAGGGTTGATTTGATAATCAACCCAGTGGTTTTTGAACCTTCCTGACGTTGCTGGAGCAACACTGGTTCTCAGAAGGCAGGGATCGACTTTCCCCGTCGATCCTACGGTTTTGGGCCATCCGTACGTTGCTGAAGCGATGTCGGCTCTCAGAAGGCAGGGGTCGATTTGACCATCAATCCAATGGTTTTTGAGCCTTTTCGACATTTCCAGAGCAATGTCGGTTCTCAAAAGGCTGAGATCTATTTTCCCCATTGATTCGATGGTTTTAACCTTCTGGACGTTGCCGAGGCAACGTCGGTTTTTAAAATATTGGGGTAGATTTTCTCTATCGACCCGGCGGTTTGAGTTGATTTTCTCCGTTGACTTGGGGGTTGGCTTACAAGAACATGGTTCCATTGGTTCAAGAAGTTAATTTTATTGATAAATAGAAGAAATGGCAAGTCCTGCCTATTTACAGTGCCCTAGAGTCCTTTGATAGCTTATTCGTGAAAATAAGGAAACCTAGATATAGTGTTTCCACAATGAGTCACTATTCCAAGCATGTGGGATGGAACTCTATCTAATGTAACTAGCTTGAATGTTCCATCTCTAAGCTTCTGATCAATCGCATAAGGTCCCTTCCAGTTTAGGCCAAGTGCTCCTGTGATTGAAGTGTCTTTTATGATAGGAGGAGACTTCTAGTACCACTGGGTTCATAGATTTTGAACTACATGCCAAGGAAAACGGTGAGTGCCCAATTGCTGATTTCTGCGTTTTCCTGTAAGCCCATAGTGACAGTGGAAGATCATCAACCCAATTGCCATTAGCCCTAGTCAGCTACTTCTCTGTAGTGGATTTGATTATTTTGTTCACTGCTTCCACTTGCCTGTTTTTCTATAGGTGCGCTACTGTGGAAAACCTCTTCTCATTCCGGTAACGCTTGTAAAAGTCCTTAAACACAACGCTCTCAAACTGAGTCCTGTTGTCTGCGATAATTTTCTACGGTACTCCATACCTGCAAATAATAATTTTCGTTACAAAATTAATTACCTTTTTAGTAGTGATCTCGGCAAGTGGTTCTGCTTTAGCCCATTTCATAGAGTAATCAACTACAATGATAGTATATTTGGCTCCTACTTTTGCTATATGTAGAACACCGATTATATCGATTTCCTAGATCACAAATGGCCACGTACTTTCCATCTGCGTAAGTTATGAAGATGGAGCTCTTAGAATCTTTACAAATCTCCAGTGCCGATCGCACCATCTGGTGTAGTCTACTGCATATCAGTTTATTATTGGCCAGAAATATCCACAACGAAGTATATTCATTGCTCACATCTGTCCTCCGGTGTGATCCTCGCAGCTGCCTTTATGAATTTCCATAAGAATCTTCCTAGCTTCGTCTTTGGTTACACACCTAAGCAAGGGGGATAAGAATCCTCTTCAGTATGGCACTCCATCCTGCATTATGAATTGTTGTGCCTTTCGAAGGAGGTTTTTTCACTCATTCATGTTAACCATGACTTTACCTCCTCTGCAGTCTCCAAAAACCAATAAACGTCCATTTGATCTATGTTGGGAGTAGTCAACACTTCTATTGGAACCAATCCCGTCAGTTGCGCTTATTCGGAACTAGCTAGCTTAGTTAAGGAACCAGTCTTCATATTCTCCTCTCCGAGAATGTGAAATATCGTGTAGTGTTCAATTTTATTGAGGAACTCCCAAGCATTCAACTAGTAAGGGGCAAGTTTTGTGCCCTTAGCTTGATATTCCTTTCTAACTTGATAGATGACCAATTGCGAGTCGCTATAAATATGCAGAGTTTTTAGTCCTAGCCCATTTGCAATCTTCAGTCCTGTTACCAATGCCTCGTATTTTGCCTCATTGTTAGTGGTAGGAAATTCCAAGTAGAGCCTAACAAATTGATCATCCTTCGGGAGTTTCAAGCACAACTACACTCCTAAGAAAATTTAGTTAAAGATGCACCGTCAAGAACAACTTCCATAGGGATACTATGGCTGTTATGCCCTCCTCCTCACCATCTCAAATAGTGAACTCGACGATGAAGTCAACAAGTGCATGCCCATTAATCACTTTACGGGGATGGTAAGTCACATCATATTGGCTCAACTCGATATTCCACTTTAGAAGTAATCTTGAGGTATTGGGTCAATACAATACCTATTTCAAAGGCTGATCTGTCAGCACCTTGATCAGATGAGCCTGAAATTATGGTCGCAACTTCCTTGATGCAATTGCCAACTTTTCCAACTTTGGGTTATTCCATTCAGCTCTGATGAATTCCTGCTAATGTAGTGGATGGGCCGTTAAACCCTAGCTTCCTCACGCACAAGCGCTATGATTAATGCATGGGCAAACACCGCCAGGTAAATGAATTACTCCTCACCATCCATTGGTTTAGATAGAACCGACAGCATCTCTATAAGTCATAGAAATTCCTGAAAAGTAGTCTGGCAGTCCTGGTTCCATTCAAAGTTCTTCTTACCCTTCTTTAACGCATCAAAGAACGATATACACTTATCCATCGCTTTGGAGATGAATCGGCTAAATGCAGCAATCATTCCATTCAGGCTTTGTAACTCCTTCATTGTCGGGGCTCTACTATTTCATAAGCGTCAATCTACTCCGGATTGGCCTTAATGCTCCTTGCATTCATGAAAACATGGAAATTTTCCAGAAGCAACATCGAATTAACATTTGGGCGGGTTAATTTCATTCCGTTCTTCTGAAGGATCTCAAACATCTCCAAGAGGTCATTAAGATGGTTTCAAAATACTCATGATTTCACCAGCATGTCGCCACATACAATTTTACTAGCATGTTGCCACATACACTTCCATTGTTCCTTCGATCTAGTTCTTCAACATTGTATTTACCAGTCTCTACTAAGTACTTCTGGCATTCTTCAGAGCAAACGACATTACGCGATAACAATACAGTCCCAAGTTTATGATGAAGCTGGTGTTCTCCTAGTACGGTTCATGCATCATAATCTGATTGTATCCTGAGTAGGCATCCATAAATGAGAGCAACTCATGCCCCACAGTTCCATCAACAAGCTGGTCAATGCTAGGTAACAGAAAGCTATCCTTCGGGAAGGCTTTATTCAAATCCGAGCAGTCAATGCAAGTTCGCCACTTCCCATTCGATTTTCAAAGCAACACTAGGTCTTACACCCACTCAAGCTATGTAGTGTCGTAGTAAAATCCATTGGCCAACAACTTATCCACTTCTTCCTTTAATGTAGTGGTTTGATCTAGACCCAGGCCACGTCTCTTCTGTCTCACTGGCGTGAACTTAGAATCGATGTTAAGTGTGTGACATGCTATCTTCGATGATATCCCAAACCTATCGGAATGCGTCTAAGCGAATAGGTCTAGATTTGCTCAAAGAAAGTTAATCAATTCCTTTCATAATTTGATTCCTTGCTGAGAACCAATATTCAAGACACGAGTTAGGTCATCCATGTCAATAAGGATAGCCACCGTAATCTCCATTGTTGTTGCCCGTATCTCACCTGACATCTTCCTGAGGTCCATATCCTTGTCGAAGCGACTATGGTTCTCGAGCCAGAGGCTGTTTTGTAATTGTTATGCTTGCAGTCCCTAAATGCGGAGAGTCTTCCCCATATTCTTTCCCTTTTCACAACATTTAGTTTCACGTAACTCAGTAATGTAGGATCCCTTACATCATTTTAGTCTTCTCTTAATACTCCTACCATTCTCCATTGGGAATTTCATCCTCATACACCATGGACCCAAGCAGTTCTAAAGTCGGCCAAGGCAGGTCGGCCTAAGAAAGCATTATAGGTATAATACTCATCGACATTTACAAAGGTCTGAATGTGCACCACCCATCGTTCTCCTTCTTTGAGTTCTACAGGAAGGTTGATCGTTCCAATCGGCTATTTAACTTCATCCGTAAATCCCTGAATCTTTGTTTTGTAAGTGGCCACATCCTTCATGTTAATCTTCACTTGGTAAAACGTCTTTCGAAATAGGGTGTTGACCAAACTTCCATTGTCAACCAATACTCAATGAATAACTACGGGTCTGATCTCGACGTTATCACCAACGGGCCGAGTGTCGATGCTTCTACGCCTTCAGTTTCCTGATTCCTGGACACAATGTCATTCGTAATCATCCTTTGTTGCTTAGCTGGAGCTCCGTATTCGACGATGTAGCAACTCTCCTACGGTATATGCTTCAACGCACTAGCATATCGTTCCATTCACCCCAACTCTTCTGCACTAGGTAAAGTCCTCCTGTAATGGTATTTATGACCAGTCTTCCATCTATTCACCTAGACCCTTCTCCATTAGATCTAGGTCCTTTCCCCTGAGAATCCGACCCTTGGGGTCCGGTAGGTTGATCAACGTTTTATATTTTACTCACACACTACTAAAGCCTGTTGTTCCTTATCAATTCCTTAATTAAGTCCTTCATATGCCGGCATTCATTTGTGTTATACCCGTGAGTTTTGTGGAAGCGGCAATACTTCCCTGACATTTTCTATATCTTGGTCACTTTCCTCTTGGGCGGTTTATTATACCGCTCAATTCCCTTAGTGGCAAGATAGATGTTCTCAAAACTATCATTCAACGGCGTATATTCCTTGGGTCTCAGATTCCTCGGATGCTTCCTGTCCTTGCTGTGCTTACTAGCATTCTGATTTCTTTTTTTTGATTAGTAGCTTTCCCCGCACTTCCTGCAGCAATTCTGAAACATGTCTGTCTTATTTAACCACAACGTTACTCTTAATCACTTCTTTCGATTGCTCATCGCCGAACTTGACTTCAACCATGTTTGCTTCTTCCAACCTTAGAAACTGATTTGCCTTTTGAGGGAATTCGTCTAAGGTAGCAAGTTGCTTCATTTTCATCTACTTACCAAAATCCTTGTTTGAGTGAATGATCTGGACAAGTGCTATGAATATGAGATCTTTCTTTGAGTTGCTAATTTCCGTAACAATGATGTTAAATTGTTCAAGAAAGCTTTCAGTGACTCCTTAGGTCCTTTTGACTTGCCAGATAATGACATAACATCTTTTGATCCTGCCATGTGGAGTCTAAACTGCTCCTTAAAATTCTTACCCAATTCATCAACCATCGATATAGATTTAGGCATGAGCCTAATGAACCATATGGAAGCAACTTCTTCCAAGAAGATAAGGAAACACCTATAACGAACATCGTTCATAGCTCAAACTCCATCCATACGCCATTTTTATTCAAGTAAGTAAACTTTCTAGGGGGTATTCTTCTCTTAGAACATTTTCAGTAAATGAAGTTCAGCTTGGTGCGGAACCCTAGTCTTTTTCTTTCCTACCCTTGCTCTTCTCCGCCAATCGTTCAACCATGTCAATGATATACTCTTCATTGGTGCGATAATGTGCAAGTCGACTGTCAAGGACTGCACTGAGTGTTTGACTCTGCAAACGACTTCAGCTTGCCAACTGATCTTTTAAGTCTCCATTCCTTAAGAAAACCATCCATACAGTGTTCCGTTGGCGCCCGGTTATGGTAGTTTGGACTCCAACTTCGGTATTTTGTCCATTAACACCAGTGCCCAACTTCAAATCATCACCATCAAGATACCAGTCCACTTTCTCATCAAATACATCCATTGCATCACGTTCTTAAAAATCCACCACACGAGCATTCTTATCAGTGCCAGTTGTTCTTCTTGTAGGGGCAGCACTCCTGCTTCATCCTACAATGACTCATGCAGTTATTCCTTCTAGTTTTACTTTCCATATCTCTATTTTAGGCCATAAATCGAAGAGTCTGTTGTTCTATTACAAGAGAAATTTCTCTTTTGACTCTTCTTGTCATTAGTGGCAATAAGGTTAGTCATGCATCCATCTTATCCATGAGAGCTTTCTGGCTATTCGCCATCATTTGGTTAAATTCATGAATCATTTTATTAAGATCTTCTCTGGTAACAACTCTTTGTTGAGTAGAGGATTCTGGGATAGCATTTCCATCATTGAATGTTGTTTGTTTAGCGTTACATTCAGCACCATTAGCCACCGCTCCTATGGATCTTCCGGGAGTAGATTTTCCTTTTCTGGGAGCCACCGATCTCTAAATAGCAAGTTCCTAAACTTCTTAAAGCTAGTTTTCTAGATCTAACTACTGAATCTCTCTATATCAACAATAGCAAGCTAGATCTAAGCCTAGATTCATTTTCTCAATGAAAGCACCAAAATATTGGCACCAAAATATTGTCACCAAAATTAGATCAACACCCACGATTGAATTTTTGGGAACCAGTGAGGTCAAGATCTAGCAGATAATAATTGAAATCAAAGAAAAAATAATAGTGAGACATAAGATTTTTATAGTTGTTCGACAACCTCTGGTCAATGTCCACTTTATAACTTTATTGCTTATGGATCTAAAAGAATTTGTACAAGATTATAGATTATTAGAGTCATAAGTACAAGAAGTTGACAAGGTCTAAGGCCTAGAACCAGCAAAAGAAGTTGCATTATGGTTTGTATTTATAGGAAAACAGAAGTACTGGGTCAGAAGCCTACTTGCACTAATGTCCAACAGATAGCCCGAAGTCGTACAAGAGAAATCCGAGCCCCACGTCCTAAAACCATAACTCGGTATCGACCTATAGATCTTGATGCAAGCTGAATTATTTTACTTGCTTTGCTCTTTTATCTTCTATCTAATATGTTTCAAGGTCTTTTCTATCGAATTTAGTAGATTTTGGCGACCTTTTCGATATCACTTAAGTTATCTTGCTTTCTCGGTTTCCTTCTCATCAACCTTGGAATTAATCATCCAAACCCCAAATAAACCACTTGATCATGAGTCGTTGGAGTAGTATAGGAGTTGTATGGAGTTTAGGAGGTGAAATAGGGAGGAATTATAGTTCGGTACCGACCTATATAACCCGGTGCTGAGTTATATCCTTAGTCCCAATTCTAATGATACTTTTCCAAGTCGCTTCCCTAGCCCGTTTGAGTGTACACCTAAGTTTTTGAGTCATTTCATTTTCAAATTGTCTTTCTAACTTCCATTGATGTCTACTTGATTAAAAACCCGATTCACATAAGGGTAACATACCTGTAAACGGTAGTTTAAAAGGCAATGTCACACAGTAGGGTACCGAGTAGTGTCCCATTGAAATATATGTGTGTTTGTGTTACTTATCACTTTGACAAAATAAAAGCATCATTTCCATAATAAATATAATTTTCATGTGAATAATAGCACCTCGATGTAAAGTTGATCGACCTTATCATGTGAATGACATTAAAATAAACGGGCGGTTCAATGTTGAGAAGCCATTCCAATATGAATCATTTCGATTTTAGTGTTAATATACAAGAAAACTGGTGGAGTGGAAGAAGATTACTTGCCTTTGAAGTGAAAACCCTAGGGGTCGGAGTGGTTAACTTATTTTGAAATAGTCGAGTGAAGGCCAATAATTGATAGCATTAAGTTTTAAACTTGTATTTCAGGCGACGGTTCTCTATGCAAGAACAGAGGTTAATGATACACAATAATTACTTATGTGAATAATTTATGATCTTACCCAGTGATAAAATGGCATTTATTTTATTGGTATTGTAAATGA
Organism: Allium cepa; assembly: GCA_030765085.1. Taxonomy (NCBI): domain Eukaryota; kingdom Viridiplantae; phylum Streptophyta; class Magnoliopsida; order Asparagales; family Amaryllidaceae; genus Allium; species Allium cepa. The sequence goes on along the minus strand of CM060943.1, from coordinate 370,588,956 downwards.
TTATATTATGTTGATAATTATGGTGTTCATTTGGTGATATGCGAGGATGTCTTCAAGTGTAAAATAGTTGGTGTACATTGAGCGTTTATGATGAAAAATGGTGAACATAAATTGTAATTATTTAGCACATATTTTCGATATGTGAGGCCTAACTTTTCATAAAGTAAGTGACCAATAAGGAATGGGTTGGCCCCTTAACAAGGTAAAGCTTGAGCAAATACAAATTGTACTCATGCTTAGTATGGGAGTGATAAGGCAATTCACTCAATGTCAATCAGGTGTAAATGATGCAATCCTGCACAAAAAATATGTCAACGATATTTAACCTACATATTGAATGCAAACGAGGCTTGACTTGCACAAGTACAAATGGGTGTCCTTGTATAATGTAATACTAGTATAGGCCCGTGCCTCGCACACGGGCTGTTTGTATTATTGTATACGCTGTTATTTTGTTTGAGTGCAAAAAATGTAAACGAAAAGTAAGGGCATTTTTGGAATTTCAAAAACACACCGAGTAAATTAGTTCAACTAATTTTCTTTATAAGTAGTAGAGATAAGGTGAATCAAACTAAAATTTGAATGAAGTGTCACCACAAAAGCGAAGATTAAGAATAGGGAAAGTCATAGATGAAAATTTGGCTGGTGGGCTAATAGGTGAAAATGGTCTGTGTGTTATTGGTGAAATATGACTGATGGACCTTATATGAAATTTGATTGGTGTGCCTTAGGTTTTGAATTGGTTGGTGAACTTTAGTTATTAATTTCGGTACCATGCGAGATGATTTTCATGATGTGTAAATCAAAGGTAAATAAAATATGTGTTAAGAGTACTTGATGAGTAAAAGTGCTTAAGGGAATTTTCTCAGTTTTAGCGATTATGTGCAGGTGAGTAAATTTGGTCGCTGAAGGTAAGCACTTACATTTTGGGCTTAGATAAGTGATTGGTGGATGGTGAGTGAATCTTTATGCATAAATGAGTGGGCAAGGTGAATAAGTGAGAGGTGTTTAAAACAGTTAGTACAGTGAAAATGGTCAGTGAATTTTGAAATTTGCTAGATGATATCTTATTTATTGATTTTAACTACTTTTTCAGACAATTTATGGCAGTATATTATGTTGTTCCAACTTGGTGAGCACAATTTAAATAGGTTAAGGTATGGTTTTATGTTTATAATTCATATCCTATTATAATTTAAGTGATGTTTAAGAGTTGTTCATACCAGACTTTGTCTACATGACTTCTTAGAATACTCTTATACGGGATTGGCCATTGAGAGTAGGTTTAACATTGGATTCCTTGGTTTAATACAAGCAAATTGAGACTTTAGTTGTAACATCCCGGAATTTTGGACAATATAAATTTAATAATCTGGATTTAAATTTATATTGAAATGATAAATTTTGTTAATAAATTGTTTCCTATTTAATAATGTATATGCATTTATATATATTTTAAATAGACAATTTGTTTAGTTAAATTAGTATAGTATAATTTTAATATGTTTTGAAAATAGAAATGGTGATTTATTTTTGATTTGAGCTTTTCAAAAATATTTAATAAAATACTATATGATTTTAAATAGGAGATAAATGTTTTTAATTAGTTTAAAATTCATTTTTAATTCAAGTTGTATATTAAAATATGTTACAAGCTCTTTTATAAATTTGTTTTAAAGGTTTCTTTTCAAATAAACTACTTGTATATCATTTTATTTATAATAGTAATACTTGCTTTGTTCTTTAGAAATTTATTTAATTCATAATTATGTATAAGAATTAATTGACAAAGCTTAATACTTATTTAACTCTAATTAAACATTAATTTAATTCACAAAGACAAGTGTTTGTACATTAAAGATTTAAGCTAACAAATGTAATCTTATCTTTATTTTAAAATGACAAGTGTCAAATTTATTTTAATTTTTCTTTTAATTCATTTTCTGAAAATACATTCATAATTTTGTTCTTCATTCATTAGCATTATTTTTTCTCATTCCTTAATCAAGAAAACCAAATCTCATTCTCAACCATATACAAATCTGCATCCTTTAAAATTACAAATCTGCATCAAACAAACTCCTCTTTCCAATATACAAACCTGCAGCATACATTCATGCATTCAACTCCTCAAACTCAAAATATTACCTGCATGCTCTTGCATCTGAAAACAAAGCCTGCATTTCAAAACTCTGAAACAAGCATCAAGATTTTAAAAGCATCTGGGAACAGAGGCCTGCATGCATCATTTAAAAGCAAGAAAAGAGGTCTGCATTCAAGAAGCCTGCATGCATAATTTTCAAGTCTGATACTCTGCATATTGGAATGTGCTCTGCATGCTAGAATCTGGGTCTGCATATTGAGGTGAGTAACTTTTTTTTTTAAATTTAAGGATTAAAACTGTTGCATGCTAAAATAAATAATGTTCATGTATTCAATGCCTACTGTCTGATGTATGAAGTACATATGTATATATGCATGCTGTCTACATTGCTATGTTCTGTGTTGTTTTCTATTTCAAGTTTACTATCAGAATCATTTAGTAAATTCAAGAATTTTAGATTAGAAATTAAGTTTGCAGTGTAAAGAGTAAAATGCAGTTTATTTTACACTTTTATAAAAATCAGTTGATCCTTGCTTTTAAATTGAGTGAATTTGTTTTCTGGAGATAGTCATCTAGCATAGATCACAAGAAAATCATTGAATTGATTTACAATTCAAAATTTAGTTTGTAATTTGGGGTTGAATTGTGGCATTACTGTGATGAACCCTAGTTTATTTGGGTTACAGTTTTGGGTCGATTGTGTACTCCTCATTGAATCGAGTTCAAAGCTATTTTGGGAATTGATGGTTGGTGTAGTGATGAAGCTAGTGCCGGAGTTTGGGTGTTGATGTTGGTCGGAGTTGAGAGAAATTGGAGTTGACAGGTTTTAGGTGATATTGGTGAAGGCTGTTTCAGGTTTCAGGGGTATTGGAATTGTGACTCGGGTAGGTCTCGGGTTAAATGGGATATGACTCGAAGCAGAATATTTTTGACCCGAAGTAAATCTGAAGCATGCTCGAGTACATTGTTTCAGGGTTTAGCAACAGAAACTGTCTTTGCAGTTTTGAAACTAAAAGTTAAGTTTAAATTTAAACTAAAAGTTTAGCTTAGGATTTAAACTTGAGTTTGAAATTAAATTCAAATAGTTTGAATTCCTATTTTGTAATAAATTTAAATGCAGAAATGCAAATTTGGGTTGGAAGAAAAAAAAAAAAAAAAAAAGAACTGGAAAACCTGTTTCAGTTTATAGGGTTTGAATGCAAACTAAAATTTGAGACTTAAGATTTTGGAAACTGAATTTAAGCATGAAATCAAATAAGTTTAAATTCTGTTTCTTTGAAATAATTTAAAATTCAGTAAATTTTAAAGTTTGGTTTTAAAATTTAACAGAAACTGTTTTCTGTTTTAAAATGTAAAAGTGAATTTAAATTGCAAGTGGAGATTGAAATGGAGTTTAATCTGAAAATTTTGAATATGAATTCAAATAAGATTATTTGAGATTTGAAATCATTTAAGCTTTTAAATTTAAATTTGATTTTCAAAATCTCAAGTATAAATGCATTGTGTTTTGGCATTTGAAATTGAAAGGTTAAGTATCTAAATTAGGAAATTCAAATGAATTCAAACTGAGTTTTTAAAATCTGGATTCAAATTTAAATTTCAGTTTTAAATAAAGATTTAAATTTAAACTGTTTAATTGATTAAAGTGATTTACATTGAATTGAAGGTGTAAATTATAGAAAGAGTTTTAAAGAATTTAAAACTAAATTAAGTTTGGAAGTTATATTTAAATTTTGAAATTTCAAAGTAATTTTTAAATTGATTTGAATTTAATTTGAATTGAAATTTAAATTCTTTTTAAAACTTATTAAGTATATGTTTCTTGTAAACATATAAGATTAAGTTGTATTGTTTGAAATCTTATTTTAAATAAATTTGGATCTTAAGTTTAAAAGAAATGTTAAATTGAATTTAATGTAAATTTAAAAACATTTTGTTTTTAAATGCATGATTTAATAAGAAATGATTATCTAAAGATAAATAAAAATTAATGATTGGATTCATTAATTATTAAGGAAATTAGGATGAATATTAATTATTTAATTAATTAAATAATGTGAATGTTTAATTAAATAATTAATGATTTTTAATTTGATTTGAGATTAATTAATTAAGTTTAATTAATCTATAATTAAGGATGGTTAACTAAATTTTAATTTATGATTAAGATTTATTTAATCAAGTGATTAATGGTAATTAAGTTTTTAATTAACACTTAGTTAATTAATAATTAGAGATTAATTAAATAGTAATTAAATATTAATTACTTAATAACTAATGATGATTAATTTAAGTAATCCTTAATTAAGTAATTAAGAAATGATTAATGAAGTCATTAACAGTTAATTAATGTGATTAATTTTTGATAATTAATTAGATTTATTAATTAATAATCAATTATTTAGGTTTAATTACTTAATGAAAGTAATTAGTGAATTAATTACTTAATGTAATTAATTAAGGTTAATGTGATTTGTTTAGATTAATTAATTAAGTTTAATTGATTTAAACATTTATGGATTGTTTGATAATTACTTATGTAATTAATGAATTTATAATTACTTAAGGAAGTAATTAATTTATAATTACAGGATGTAATTAAAGATATTTGTTATAGAAGTAATTTGGATTTTAAATTACTTTGAAATTAATCAAAGGGATTAATTAGATAATTAATTAAGAATAATTAATTATTGTATTGAGTAATTAATGTAGTTAATTACTGAATGATTATTAATCAAGGGTGATTAATATATGTGTAGGGTTTAATATAATTAACTTGTGTGATTAATATTAAATGCTAATTACTTATTGTAATTAGAGATAGTTAATCAGTAATGATTAATTGAATGATGATTTATAAATTGATTTGAAATCAATGGATGGTTAAGTTAAGTAGAAATTTAATGATGAAGTAATTAATTTAATTCATTTTAAATTAATTAGAGATTGAGTAATTAATTTAATTCACTTTAAATTAATTATTGAAGGTGTGATCATTAGGTTATTTGCTTATGTTTGATGAATGATATTAGTTGCCTGGTATGGTTTGTAATCTCAATTATGAGATGAGTAGTGTATGTGATATGGATGCATTGGTTGCTTTTGGATGATAATATGTATTATCTGATTATGATATGATTATCTGTTGATAATGATAATGTTGATTATCTGTGGTGTTGTGAATTATCTATCTGTGTATGCTTAGATAATGAATTGAATTGTTTTAAACTTAAAACAACTTGGACCTAAAAGACACGCTTTGGTTTTCGATGAGACCGGGATCGGGTTTCCATATTTGGACATCCGAAAACCACATCGATTCCAAATAACGTTAGGTCGTTTATCCAAGTGGAGCGAGTGAAGACTCGAGGTATAAGGGCTATACGTCAGTATAACTCTGTGGGTGATTCCGTAATGAGTTTGACGGAATAGGTCTTATAGATTCGAGATGGTGAATCAGAGTGCAAGGGTTATTGTCGTTAACTCTGAGGGTGATTCCAATACGAGTGTAACGAGATGATGCCTTCGGTTTCGTTCGAACCCGGAACGAACTTGTATGGATTGAATGCTTTCAGAACATCGTCAGGTGGACGATGAGCATTCTAAGTGATATGTCCTATAAAGGTAATCGTAACCTCAAGCCTCATCAACCGGGAATGGCTAAAACAGGGGAGGTGCAGCAAAGCTTCGTGGGTAGCCCCCACTTGAGAGTAAGATTTACCCCTGTCTAGAGGTCCCTTTATATTTCGGCTGTGTGGGACGGTTGATCATGACAACCGTCGGGGTTGTCTTATTTGGAACTGTTCAGTAAGGAACGGGTCCGGCTTTGTGTTGCAGGGGATGAAGGGAGTAATCCTCGGTACGGTGATCTAGGCCACGTACTGTGACGGGCGGTACCCCAGTAGCCCTGCCATTGTATGGAATCCAAAATCCAATAAGTGCCAACGGTTTTGATTGTATTACCCACTTTTGTGGCTAGTAGCTGGAATTTAATAGATGTAACAATTTCGGCTATTTCTTATTTACTTGAAAACCCAAGACACTATTATAATATCATCAGATTTCCTATCAAATGTTTTGGTTAGCGTAAGGTAAAAACTTTTCCATGTTTATGTGTGGGAAGTCTTACGTGATACCTTTTCTTTCAAAGGTTTTTCAAAGTTAAGCAACTTTAACCGTTACTCACACCAGACCCATGTCTGACCCGGAGTTATTTCTGTTTTTCTTTAACTCTTGGGTACTCAAATTTTTACGAGTAGCCAAGGGAATTCAGGTTAGGATTCAGGATTGGCTTTGACGATTTGTGGAGGAGCATATGGAGCAGGAGGCTTCTGCGTATAGTTATATAATTCCGCTGTGTTTGGTATCTCTGAGTGTTGTGTTTGATTTGAGTTGTATAACTAGACAGGTGTCTATAACTGTCTAGTATGTGTTGTATATGTCTGTGTAACTCTGATATTTGATGTATACTATGTAATATTTTGTTATAAATATAATTTATTCGTTCCGCTGTTGAGATTCTTGTGTTGTTTCTTCCTTCTCTTCTTTCTATTCTCTTTTCTATCCCTTTCTTTCTTTATTCATGATGCGATTTTCCGGGAGTGGAAAGTCGGGTCGTGACATTTTGGTATCAGAGCTGTAGGTTGAGTGAATACCTAGGCTCTGAAGTGTGTCTTTCTTTAGGGAGCGTTAGGTTGAGTGAATACCTAGGCTCTGTAGTGGTGTCTATCTTGAGAGAGCGTATTTGTATTTTTAATATATATATATATATATTATTGGTTCTACCTATTTGTTGGATTACCTGTTCGGGTTTTTCCAATATAAGTTATAAAGGTAGATGAGGTAGAAGTGTGTGTAACACGACTACCATTGGTTGGAATTTGATGGATGAGGTTGGAAGTGTATTTGTCGAGACCGTAGACCTAATACTGTCTCGAGTAAGTTTTTCTTGGTTGAAGGACTTCATCGATCTCTGAAGGTAACCTGTTAAGGTTCGGAGTTCATCTTTGAAGTGTTGAATTGAGTTTTGATCTGTCAGTTGGGCAGAAGCAAGCAAGTGATGATATCTGGATATCTCAGGAAGTAATAGCTGCGTGATGAGATGCAGTGACTATGGATATTTCCGAAGATGTTTCTTTGGAACAAGAATAAGAAGTGAGTCTGCTCGGTGATGTGGCAGAGTTTAGCTGAGTATTTTGAGTTAGTAAGGAGTCTTCTGGCTAGATAGTTTTTCTGAAGTGGAGTTCAGAAGCAGCAGAGTGGATCTTTTCTCTGGTAAGTTGGCTAAGTCAGCATAAGCTGTTCTATTTGGTTAAGAGAGAGCAGTTTTCTTTGGATTTAGGCTGAGTTGATCGCAAAAGTGACTTGCGATAGTATGTTCTCTTGTGTTTGTTGGAGATTGTCTGGATGTCTTCTGGAAGTCAGAGTTTGTCTGCATCTGGAGATCGAGTTTTCTTTTCAGGATTGGAACGGGTAGTTCAGTTAGTAGATGGATGGTTCCTTGAGATAGAAGTTGGTGAAGTAACTCAGGTTTGGGAGGAACATCTGAGTTTTCTCTATGGATATGTGGAACCTTATTTCTGTGCTGGGTTGTTTTAGTCTGTGCTTGTGCTCTTTGTCAGCATTTTCTTCTGTTTCGGATCAGAGTTGTGTAGCGGAAGCAGTTTGGGTGTGTGTTCTTGGTTTTTGAGTGATCATGAGGAGATCATTGGATTGTTTTGATTCAGTCTGTTTCTTTTGGAATCAGCAAGAGTTAAGCTGATTAGGAGTGATGTTGGTAACCCAGGATCGTCTGAAGAGTTTTATGGATAAGAGACAGATAAATTTGGATTCTGGAATTGGAGATTTGAATTTGGTTAAGTTTTCTCTAAGGAGCTATAAGTTTGGGAAGCTAGCTCCGAAGTGTTTTGGTTTCTTCTGTGTTTTTGGGTTAGACCAGTGTTTGGTTTTCTAGAGTTGAATTGCCAGTTTGGATAACTGGGATTCAAGGTATTTCACGTATCTCTGAGGGAGTACATGTTTGATATTTCTGGTTTTAGAACTAGCAGTTTAAGATGGTTTGTTTGTTGAGTCAGACTCGTTTGTAGTCTGATATTCTGTATAGAATTGTTGTTAGGAGCTCTATAGCTTAGTAGTATTGATTGATTGGATTCGATAGAGCGAGTATCCCGATATATATATACCGGGGAAACTCGTGAAGGTTTTATCCAAAATTCTTTTGGATAATTAGATTTATTCTGATTGTGTGAATTGGTTGCTTTGGTTGTTGGCATATGTTTAACATATGCTGTGTTTTAAAATAAAATCTGTAAATAGATTATTAAATTGCCTTTGTTTTAAATTTCGAGGACGAAATTCTTTTAAGGGGGAAGGATTGTAACATCCCGGAATTTTGGACAATATAAATTTAATAATCTGGATTTAAATTTATATTGAAATGATAAATTTTGTTAATAAATTGTTTCCTATTTAATAATGTATATGCATTTATATATATTTTAAATAGACAATTTGTTTAGTTAAATTAGTATAGTATAATTTTAATATGTTTTGAAAATAGAAATGGTGATTTATTTTTGATTTGAGCTTTTCAAAAATATTTAATAAAATACTATATGATTTTAAATAGGAGATAAATGTTTTTAATTAGTTTAAAATTCATTTTTAATTCAAGTTGTATATTAAAATATGTTACAAGCTCTTTTATAAATTTGTTTTAAAGGTTTCTTTTCAAATAAACTACTTGTATATCATTTTATTTATAATAGTAATACTTGCTTTGTTCTTTAGAAATTTATTTAATTCATAATTATGTATAAGAATTAATTGACAAAGCTTAATACTTATTTAACTCTAATTAAACATTAATTTAATTCACAAAGACAAGTGTTTGTACATTAAAGATTTAAGCTAACAAATGTAATCTTATCTTTATTTTAAAATGACAAGTGTCAAATTTATTTTAATTTTTCTTTTAATTCATTTTCTGAAAATACATTCATAATTTTGTTCTTCATTCATTAGCATTATTTTTTCTCATTCCTTAATCAAGAAAACCAAATCTCATTCTCAACCATATACAAATCTGCATCCTTTAAAATTACAAATCTGCATCAAACAAACTCCTCTTTCCAATATACAAACCTGCAGCATACATTCATGCATTCAACTCCTCAAACTCAAAATATTACCTGCATGCTCTTGCATCTGAAAACAAAGCCTGCATTTCAAAACTCTGAAACAAGCATCAAGATTTTAAAAGCATCTAGGAACAGAGGCCTGCATGCATCATTTAAAAGCAAGAAAAGAGGTCTGCATTCAAGAAGCCTGCATGCATAATTTTCAAGTCTGATACTCTGCATATTGGAATGTGCTCTGCATGCTAGAATCTGGGTCTGCATATTGAGGTTAGTAACTTTTTTTTTTAAATTTAAGGATTAAAACTGTTGCATGCTAAAATAAATAATGTTCATGTATTCAATGCCTACTGTCTGATGTATGAAGTACATATGTATATATGCATGCTGTCTACATTGCTATGTTCTGTGTTGTTTTCTATTTCAAGTTTACTATCAGAATCATTTAGTAAATTCAAGAATTTTAGATTAGAAATTAAGTTTGCAGTGTAAAGAGTAAAATGCAGTTTATTTTACACTTTTATAAAAATCAGTTGATCCTTGCTTTTAAATTGAGTGAATTTGTTTTCTGGAGATAGTCATCTAGCATAGATCACAAGAAAATCATTGAATTGATTTACAATTCAAAATTTAGTTTGTAATTTGGGGTTGAATTGTGGCATTACTGTGATGAACCCTAGTTTATTTGGGTTACAGTTTTGGGTCGATTGTGTACTCCTCATTGAATCGAGTTCAAAGCTATTTTGGGAATTGATGGTTGGTGTAGTGATGAAGCTAGTGCCGGAGTTTGGGTGTTGATGTTGGTCGGAGTTGAGAGAAATTGGAGTTGACAGGTTTTAGGTGATATTGGTGAAGGCTGTTTCAGGTTTCAGGGGTATTGGAATTGTGACTCGGGTAGGTCTCGGGTTAAATGGGATATGACTCGAAGCAGAATATTTTTGACCCGAAGTAAATCTGAAGCATGCTCGAGTACATTGTTTCAGGGTTTAGCAACAGAAACTGTCTTTGCAGTTTTGAAACTAAAAGTTAAGTTTAAATTTAAACTAAAAGTTTAGCTTAGGATTTAAACTTGAGTTTGAAATTAAATTCAAATAGTTTGAATTCCTATTTTGTAATAAATTTAAATGCAGAAATGCAAATTTGGGTTGGAAGAAAAAAAAAAAAAAAAAAAAGAACTGGAAAACCTGTTTCAGTTTATAGGGTTTGAATGCAAACTAAAATTTGAGACTTAAGATTTTGGAAACTGAATTTAAGCATGAAATCAAATAAGTTTAAATTCTGTTTCTTTGAAATAATTTAAAATTCAGTAAATTTTAAAGTTTGGTTTTAAAATTTAACAGAAACTGTTTTCTGTTTTAAAATGTAAAAGTGAATTTAAATTGCAAGTGGAGATTGAAATGGAGTTTAATCTGAAAATTTTGAATACGAATTCAAATAAGATTATTTGAGATTTGAAATCATTTAAGCTTTTAAATTTAAATTTGATTTTCAAAATCTCAAGTATAAATGCATTGTGTTTTGGCATTTGAAATTGAAAGGTTAAGTATCTAAATTAGGAAATTCAAATGAATTCAAACTGAGTTTTTAAAATCTGGATTCAAATTTAAATTTCAGTTTTAAATAAAGATTTAAATTTAAACTGTTTAATTGATTAAAGTGATTTACATTGAATTGAAGGTGTAAATTATAGAAAGAGTTTTAAAGAATTTAAAACTAAATTAAGTTTGGAAGTTATATTTAAATTTTGAAATTTCAAAGTAATTTTTAAATTGATTTGAATTTAATTTGAATTGAAATTTAAATTCTTTTTAAAACTTATTAAGTATATGTTTCTTGTAAACATATAAGATTAAGTTGTATTGTTTGAAATCTTATTTTAAATAAATTTGGATCTTAAGTTTAAAAGAAATGTTAAATTGAATTTAATGTAAATTTAAAAACATTTTGTTTTTAAATGCATGATTTAATAAGAAATGATTATCTAAAGATAAATAAAAATTAATGATTGGATTCATTAATTATTAAGGAAATTAGGATGAATATTAATTATTTAATTAATTAAATAATGTGAATGTTTAATTAAATAATTAATGATTTTTAATTTGATTTGAGATTAATTAATTAAGTTTAATTAATCTATAATTAAGGATGGTTAACTAAATTTTAATTTATGATTAAGATTTATTTAATCAAGTGATTAATGGTAATTAAGTTTTTAATTAACACTTAGTTAATTAATAATTAGAGATTAATTAAATAGTAATTAAATATTAATTACTTAATAACTAATGATGATTAATTTAAGTAATCCTTAATTAAGTAATTAAGAAATGATTAATGAAGTCATTAACAGTTAATTAATGTGATTAATTTTTGATAATTAATTAGATTTATTAATTAATAATCAATTATTTAGGTTTAATTACTTAATGAAAGTAATTAGTGAATTAATTACTTAATGTAATTAATTAAGGTTAATGTGATTTGTTTAGATTAATTAATTAAGTTTAATTGATTTAAACATTTATGGATTGTTTGATAATTACTTATGTAATTAATGAATTTATAATTACTTAAGGAAGTAATTAATTTATAATTACAGGATGTAATTAAAGATATTTGTTATAGAAGTAATTTGGATTTTAAATTACTTTGAAATTAATCAAAGGGATTAATTAGATAATTAATTAAGAATAATTAATTATTGTATTGAGTAATTAATGTAGTTAATTACTGAATGATTATTAATCAAGGGTGATTAATATATGTGTAGGGTTTAATATAATTAACTTGTGTGATTAATATTAAATGCTAATTACTTATTGTAATTAGAGATAGTTAATCAGTAATGATTAATTGAATGATGATTTATAAATTGATTTGAAATCAATGGATGGTTAAGTTAAGTAGAAATTTAATGATGAAGTAATTAATTTAATTCATTTTAAATTAATTAGAGATTGAGTAATTAATTTAATTCACTTTAAATTAATTATTGAAGGTGTGATCATTAGGTTATTTGCTTATGTTTGATGAATGATATTAGCTGCCTGGTATGGTTTGTAATCTCAATTATGAGATGAGTAGTGTATGTGATATGGATGCATTGGTTGCTTTTGGATGATAATATGTATTATCTGATTATGATATGATTATCTGTTGATAATGATAATGTTGATTATCTGTGGTGTTGTGAATTATCTATCTGTGTATGCTTAGATAATGAATTGAATTGTTTTAAACTTAAAACAACTTGGACCTAAAAGACACGCTTTGGTTTTCGATGAGACCGGGATCGGGTTTCCATATTTGGACATCCGAAAACCACATCGATTCCAAATAACGTTAGGTCGTTTATCCAAGTGGAGCGAGTGAAGACTCGAGGTATAAGGGCTATACGTCAGTATAACTCTGTGGGTGATTCCGTAATGAGTTTGACGGAATAGGTCTTATAGATTCGAGATGGTGAATCAGAGTGCAAGGGTTATTGTCGTTAACTCTGAGGGTGATTCCAATACGAGTGTAACGAGATGATGCCTTCGGTTTCGTTCGAACCCGGAACGAACTTGTATGGATTGAATGCTTTCAGAACATCGTCAGGTGGACGATGAGCATTCTAAGTGATATGTCCTATAAAGGTAATCGTAACCTCAAGCCTCATCAACCGGGAATGGCTAAAACAGGGGAGGTGCAGCAAAGCTTCGTGGGTAGCCCCCACTTGAGAGTAAGATTTACCCCTGTCTAGAGGTCCCTTTATATTTCGGCTGTGTGGGACGGTTGATCATGACAACCGTCGGGGTTGTCTTATTTGGAACTGTTCAGTAAGGAACGGGTCCGGCTTTGTGTTGCAGGGGATGAAGGGAGTAATCCTCGGTACGGTGATCTAGGCCACGTACTGTGACGGGCGGTACCCCAGTAGCCCTGCCATTGTATGGAATCCAAAATCCAATAAGTGCCAACGGTTTTGATTGTATTACCCACTTTTGTGGCTAGTAGCTGGAATTTAATAGATGTAACAATTTCGGCTATTTCTTATTTACTTGAAAACCCAAGACACTATTATAATATCATCAGATTTCCTATCAAATGTTTTGGTTAGCGTAAGGTAAAAACTTTTCCATGTTTATGTGTGGGAAGTCTTACGTGATACCTTTTCTTTCAAAAGTTTTTCAAAGTTAAGCAACTTTAACCTGTTACTCACACCAGACCCATGTCTGACCCGGAGTTATTTCTGTTTTTCTTTAACTCTTGGGTACTCAAATTTTTACGAGTAGCCAAGGGAATTCAGGTTAGGATTCAGGATTGGCTTTGACGATTTGTGGAGGAGCATATGGAGCAGGAGGCTTCTGCGTATAGTTATATAATTCCGCTGTGTTTGGTATCTCTGAGTGTTGTGTTTGATTTGAGTTGTATAACTAGACAGGTGTCTATAACTGTCTAGTATGTGTTGTATATGTCTGTGTAACTCTGATATTTGATGTATACTATGTAATATTTTGTTATAAATATAATTTATTTGTTCCGCTGTTGAGATTCTTGTGTTGTTTCTTCCTTCTCTTCTTTCTATTCTCTTTTCTATCCCTTTCTTTCTTTATTCATGATGCGATTTTCCGGGAGTGGAAAGTCGGGTCGTGACATTAGTGTGCCTTTTGTATCAATGAATATTTGTTTGTAATGCTGGATGCTTAACCTGGGAGTCCATGACTTTGTTTATGGTGTTCCTTTGTGGTGTTTTATCTTGTGATTTTTGGTGATATCATATTTTATATCATGGCATTAGTATGCATTTTTGTGGGCAAATGAAACATAAAAATTTGGGTGAATAGGTAGGTTGTTACATTTTAGTTATTAGAGCATAGGTTAAGCTTGTTGCTGGTTACTAATGGTAGAAATGTTGTTTTAGTTTCATAAGTGTTACATAGGATGTGAGAGATCTATAACTATAAGGTAGTATTATAGGAGCACTATATCAATGTACTTGTTAATGAATGTATTTGACATGTCTGTAATGGTTTCAAAGGTTATACAACATCATATGCCATAATATGTAGATATATATGTAATTCTAAAGTATTTGATTGTTATTCTAATCTACATATATTTTCTGAAATATTTGATAACCATTTCAATCTACAAGTATATAATAAAAGTATTTTTAATATTAGTTTTTTTCGTTTTCTTTTTGACCTATCATGAATCGTTGAACTTGCTTTAATTTGGTTGGTTTTTACTTGTTTAAGCCATGGATGCACAGATGCTCAGTACAAGTTAGTACAGACTGGGTTAGCCTAGTTTAGTATAGTTGGTCTAAAGATGCTCTCACTACTATAAAGTTTATAAGTTGTTATAGTATAATCATTATACACTATTGTTAAGGCTAAAGACAAGATTTTATATTTTCTTATAGAAAAGGAAGGTCTAGGAAGCGGGACAATAAGTAGAGATAGTCCGTCTATAGTGGCTGCTATTTAGGAGTTCGCCATGTGATAAGGCAATATTGTAACGGCCCGCCTTTTTGGATGGTTTAAATCGACGATAAACCACACACGTCAGATTCAAACCATACAAAAGGAAGGATTGTTATGGGTAAGAAAGCAAAGAAGAAAGAAACAATACAGAATCTCACAGCGGATGACAAAATATAATAATCAAATAAACAGTTCATGAAACTATTTTACAAATAATATTTAATTAAATCTTTACAATACAAAATCAGACTGACATACAATAGAAATAAATAAATAAATAATGGAGCGAAACAATATGATGCAGCGGAATAAATAAAATAAATAATAATAGTACTAATCTTCGCCTTTGTCCTCCAAAAGCAGTCTTTGCTACACTGAAAAGCTCAAACTCATCCGAGCGTAATGAAAAGACAAAACACTCAGATCAGACTAAAAGATTTTTTGTAAGTTAAATCAAAAAATAATAAATATGAGTGTAATGGCATTGGAGATGTTTACGAGATTTGAGTGCCAACGTGTGTGCAATAACTTAAGAGATGTTCGAGATTTCCAACTTCTAAGGATCCATCAAACTATCTACATATATAGTACAATACGCTATTATAATAGTGTCTACAGTAAAGCAAAGTATTAAAATAACGTTAAGACTTACCCATATGCCTTTTAACATATTTTATATACTCCCATAGTCTATACAGTACCGTAATTCCTCCATAAACTGGAGGGCTATAAGAGGGCACTCCATAGGTACGGTACAAACCAAACTCGTAGAAGGCGCGTTAAGGCATGTGACAAGACACGCGAGGCAATGCCAGTGTAGGATTCTACCGTTTGCAGAACCAGGTTGGTGGTAATGCATAGCAGTTATTACCGCCCACCTCCAAACACACTCCCATAATCAAATCAAGGGGAGGCCACCAAATCAATCACAAAGTCATAATATGGTATCGAAGAAGCTTGTCCGATCGGAGGTGCGACCTTACTTAGCCCAAGAATAGCTCTTGTTTTAGTCACATCAAGCTGACCCACGGGAGTTAGGGCTACGTTAATACCTCATACAGAATCATTCCCCAAACCATCCTACTTCATTATGGAATCTCCACCATGAACACAGTTGTTAAAGTGGTTATTGGCATTGGTAGAGAGTACGACAATATCTGATTCCGGTCACCTGAACAACCAAACATTTATTTCACACCGGACGGTTTTTTACATTTCAAAAGTCGATTCATAATTGATATCAAAATATCATATTCGATTCAAACATATCACTTTCAAAATCTTATTCACTTTCGAAATCATATCGACAAAATAAGTTAAATCTCATTTCAAAATCATCATATTCAATCAAATATGTCATTTTACCAGAAAACATCATTTAAATCCCAACTTGGGCTATTACGTCATTTAACCATATTCGCATTTAAATCAAGGATTTAAATATAACAGTCCAACCTTACACCGTTTATTTTTAGAAAATAGTTTAAGTAGTTTTTATAGTGTAAAATAGTTTAAAATACTTTAAAATAGTTTAAAAATAGATTAAAATAGTTTAGGTGGATTTAAGATAGTTTTAAAAATTTAAAATAGATTAAATAGATTAAACAGAATTAAAATAGATTAAACAGGTTAACTAGTTTAAAATAGGTTAAAATAGATTAAAATGGATTAAATAAATTATAAAAGTTTAAATAGTTTAAATTGATTAAAATGGTTTAAAATAGATTAAATTAGTTTAATAGTTTGAAAATCTTAATAATCACGATTTTTAAAATAATAAATTTTTAAATAGTTTACATGAAAATAATTAATTTAAAATTAACATCAAAGGTAAGCTATTTCTTTCATTTCAACAAATCTGGACCATATCCAAATTTCAACAACTAAGTTTTCTTTCAATTCAAATTCCCATAAAAATCATTTCAATTTTTATCGATTTCAAACTCATGTTGAACTAAAATTTTAAAGCACTTCAATTTCATATATTTCATAGTTTAAAACATTCAAACATTTCCAATAATTTAATTTCGATAAATTTCATTTCTATTTTGAAATTCCAACTTTGAAATTTCTATTTTTATTCTTCAAACAATTCATTACTAATTCCAATTTCAACACGTAAAGCTTGGATTTTCAAAATAATTCTGTTTATATAATTTAAATTTTATTTCAAAATATCATTTAACTGAATTCAAAATTTTAAGATTTAAATCATTTAATTTAACCAATCCGGTGTCCGTATATAATTTTCTAACCTGGTTAAGTGATACAGATGTATATCATTTCATCCCGCAATAATTTAAATTTACGGATATATATCATTTCAACCCACAATTCCAAATTAATGACAAATCCATGGAATCACTTGAGTCTATCATTTCAACCCATAATGATTTCCACTAATCTATCAGATGGTTCGCGTATATCATTTCAACCCATAGGGAACTTGTAGTGTTATAACAATATAAACATATAACATCCAGTCATCTAATATCAACAATCAAACATACATCACAGTCATCATTCAATCAATCAATAAATAACATCAATTAATTGATTATCATCTACAGGTATTCAATTGACAATTAAATTCAATAATAAATTAAATGACGATTAAATGCAATAGAATTCCTATTTAACTGGAATGACAATTTAAATATACCAAACATCAACCACTCAATTTCTAATCACATCATAAATTTAAATTAACTAACATAAGATAATTTAATACTCGTGAGTGAGTTAAAACACTCAACTTTTGTTTCAAACCGTCTTAAAATCTTAAATAAGGCCTAAAATTTGAACAGTCTAAGAATATGTCCAAACTAGTGCCAAAATGTCACGGAATTTTGATACGATCCCAACGGAATAAATCGCGTGTAAATCCGACCTCGTACGCAAAAGTAGTGTAAATTAAAACATTATGAAATTCAAATTATAAAACAAATAAATAATAATATATAATTACCACGTACCATCTCTTGCTCACGTTTAAAGTCGAACCACCGAACCCATATACGCAGCAAAACCTCCCCATTGACCGCCGATTTTCCTCGCCTCTGACCACTGTTCGCCAAGCCACTGCCACCATTGAGCTCGCCTCCACCACCACTACCCTTCCTCAGCCCTCTGCCGGTGCCTATGCCGATCGCCGCCGCCCTTAAAGTTAGGGTTTTCAAACCTTAACGAGCAAAATTCGGCCGCCTCAGGTGATGTAAGGTCATGAGACAACCGCCAATCGACTTTACTTGACGAGCTTTTCAATACCCATATCTCAATTTCATTGATTGATGCTCAGATTAAAAACCCCAATTTAACTTTAATCGTGATTTTCCATTGACTCGAGTCCTATCTCCAAAAACAAACACTAGATGCTGATTCGTATCGTCTAGAGCTTTTCAATGATACATAACATGATAGAGTTTTGAGAAGTTTGATTTTGAAATTAATATGGGAATTGAATTTAGGGTTTGTATTTGAAATTTATTTCTGCCATTGGAAGAAGGAAGTAGCCAGATAGAATTGTATGTAACAAATAAGAAAATGACCGTTAGTGTTTGAGAAACAAGACTATTTATATTAACAAAGCCCGATAAGAAAATAAACACATATTGAATTTTTACGAAGGATGAATAACGACCCAAAAAGACCGCTCTGCCCCCAAAACAAAAGTGGGTCATCTCATATATCAAAATAGATGTTTTTAATATTTGTAAAGTTAATGGAACATGTTTCATGCCCTAATTCCATTGTGTGAAGAAGTTGGCTTTTAAAATCAGCTTATTTCAAATTGAGTTCAATTAAATTGATTTCCACACGTTTCGAGCCCGCATGGTCAAATGACAAGTCTGATCGCTATGAAACTTGAAATCCTGCAATAATTCACCATTACGGATCCAATGAAACTAGTTTCGACGAAACCTGAGACAGTGGCCAAATGTCTATTTTCACATTAGTTATATAAATTATTATTAAATTAATTAAATCACATTTTCAATTCAAATTGAATAACTAACAAATTTGTCATTTTTGATTACTTAGGCATTTACAATAATTTAAAACAAATTTACACGTCAATTTAATGTTAATTATTTTACTAGTTATAGTGTTTTAATTACAATTGAAATAAATACAGTGATTATTACTTTAAATTCCAATAAATCCATTTTTTGGCTTTTTCGTCTTATCATTCAATCAATTGTCATCTCACAGCTATAATTAATATTTGTTTATATCTTAGTACACTAATATTTTACAGTTATCAATTTAATTCACATTAACAACACTAATTAGGTGAATTAATTGCAATTGATTTCAAATTTATTATCCATGAATTAAATATTGAATTTATAATCAAACCATTATTATAACTTACCACTTCAAACACATTTCCATGTTTATTGTTAACAAACAAAACTAATAAATTCACATACGGATTAATTATTATATTTTAATCAATTTCAGTTTATCATGTAAACTCCACTACTTTATACAATACTTGGTTTATTTACTCATTTACACTTTATAACCAATCATAACTTTTAATCATTGCAATTTATTGCAATTATATTTAAACTAGTTATCAACTACCTTGAATTAATGCTATTAAATTTCATTCTAGTCATTTATTACATTAAATTTACATTTTAAACTTAATTCTGGTTAGTTTTATCATTCTTACGTCACAAATTTCATTTCCTTCCAACCTTAAGTTACAAAATCCAATTAAATTCAATATTTTAATTATCGAACGGTCTCCCCCACTCAAAACTTTTCGTCCTCGAAAAGGTAAAAGAGGGGATTAAGGAATTAATATATCTTATTAAAAATATTACATTTATAACAATTATTTTACATAATTAAATAATTTAAATAAAATATCAAGTTATAAGCAATTAAACCCTTTTATATTCAATTTAATAAAAGTTAAAAAACATTTCACAAAATTTTTCTAAGTCCAAAATTCACAGAAAATTTCGGCAAAGTCTCATTTGTACGGAGAGGTCTAGGTGAAATAATGTAACGACCCACCTTTTTCGACAGTTTAAACCGACGATCAAATACACGTGCCGATTCCAAACCATTCAAAAGGGCAGATTGTTATTAGGGGTAAATAAGAAACGAAAAGAAAGGGAAATAAAGGAAATGAAACAACACAGAATCTTGCAGCGGTACAATAAAATATAATAGTCAAATAAACCGTTCGTGAAGCTGTTTACTATACTTTGATCATTATTCATATAACATTTATCAAAGTTATACATATACACCTGAACAAATATACTAATGCAGCAGACAACATGATGCAAAGATAATAATAGTAATAGTATACCAAATCTTCGACTTCGTCCTCCAGAATAGATCTTCAATAAGCTGAAAAACTCAGGTCTGACCCGAGCGTAATGAAAAGACAAAACACTCGAGTCAGGACTAAAATATCCTCACGTAAGTTAAATCAATCGTAAATAAATATGTGTGTAACGACGTCAGAGATGTTTACGGGGTTTGACATCTCCTATCCAGTGTCAACGTGAGTGCAATAACTTAAGAGATGTTACGGGATTTTCCATCTCTGAAGGATCCGTTAAACTATCTACTATGTAGTACAATATGCTATTATAATATGTCTATAGTAAAGTAAAAGTATTAAAATAGCGTTAAGGCGTTACCATAATTCCGCTTAACACATTTTATAATGCCATAGTCTATACAACACCGTAAACCCCACCGTAAACTAGTGGTTATCAGAGGGTGCCCCATAGGTATAACACAAAACAAAACGTAGTGGTCGCGAATAGGATAATCAGTATGACAAGGTACATGAGGGGATACCAACTAGGATACTAGTAGTTGCGTGATCCGGACTGATGTTGAGCATAGCCAGCAGCTACCTCAACACCGCAAAACAACACTCCCAAATCAAGGGGTGCACCCAAATCGAATCACAAAAGGTAATAGATATGGTATCGAAGAAGTGTGTCCGCTAGAGATGGCGAACCTCAATGGCCCGGCGCGGCTCCTGTTTTAGTCATGTCAGGGGTCATCCAATATCGTTCTCTTTCTTCAGTCAACGCGTTCACCAAACCATCCACTTCATTCTGGATCAACACTCCGCGTATACTAGTTATTAAAGTGGTTTTCGGTATCGACAGAGAGTATGTCCATATCCGATCCCGGTCTCTTTAATAACTACGTATTATTACACCGATGGCTCTTTTACATTTCAAATCAATTCATAATTGATATCAAAATATCATATTCGCTTCAAAAATCAAATCCATTTCAAATACCATCATATCTATTCAAAATGTAAGATTCCGTTTCGAAAATCATTTTCTTTCGCCTCAATATCTCATTTCGATTTCGAAATCATTTCGAATTTCAATTTAGGTTGCAACTTCATTTAACCCAATTCGTATTTAAATTCAAGATTTAAATATAAACATTTCACCCTATTGACCAGCTTGAGATTTTAGGAAATAGTTCTAAGTAGTTTAAAAGTAGTTTAAATAATTAAAATAGTTAAAATACTTAAAATATTTAAAAGGATTTCAAATAGATAAATTAAGTTAATATAGTTAGTGTAGGTTAAAATAGTTTAAGTATTTAAAAATGGTTTATATAACAGAGTAATTTGGAAAACAAAATGAAACAGCTTCAAAACCAAACCATTCCAATTATAACTTCCCAATGCAAATCAATTTCAATTTCCATCCTACCGATTCAATTTCAATTTCAGTTCAAATTAATACCAACTTTGACTTCAAATTAATTCAATTCCACATTCACCTTCAGTTAATTCAATTTCAATTTATATTGATTTGGAGCTTGATTTTTGAAAATATCAATTTATAACACTTAACAAATTATCCTTAAATATTCAAATTTAAATCCAAATTTCAAATATGATTCAATTCCAAGCTCAATTTCAAAATATCATTTCTATATCACTTTTACTTAGTAACACTCAAAGCTCGAAATAATGTTCAATCTTTAAAATAAATAATTTTCGTTATTCAATCATATCCAAATTTTAAATTTCAAAGTCTCAACTTAAATTATTTAACAATTTCCTTTAACCAAAATTTATTTCAACATTCCAAACTCAACTTTTCGATAAATTCGATTTCTATAAATTGATTTTATTTATAACTTTTAAATCAAAACATTTAAATAAATTTCAAATCAATGATTTTAAAATTTATTAATTTAACCAATCCGGTGTCCGTATATAATTTTCTATCCTATGGCCAAGTGATTAGTTATTTCAATTTTATATTAGGGATGAATATATATCACTTAAATCAAATCACAGTGTCATATGTACGTATAACAGGATATATAAGCAAATAAACATCCAAACATTAAAATATCAACCAATAGCATCCATCGAAATAAATCATCCAATAGACAATACAATTCACTGCAATTTCATAGTTCTCAATATCAGGTAATTTAATCGCAGTTCAATTTTAATTTCAATTTGACTGTCAATTTAATTTTTCAACGGTGAATTCAAAAGACAATCTATATGACAATTAAATTTTATCAAACAACGACAAATAAAATTTATATCACTTCATAATATCAAATTTAACTACCATAAAGGTATTTAGTACGTTGTGAGCGTTACAAAACACTCACCTTGAATTTCAATTTCAAAGCAAATCGAATGACGTTCAATTTGACCCAAAATTTTAACTGGCTCTAAACGTCTCCAAATTTGTCCCAGAGCATAGTGCTTGTCGCCACGATCCCATCGCCGCTTGTTTCATCCGATTCCGATCTCGTACGAAGGAGATATAGGGTTTTTAAGTTATCAACAGTTCAATTCATAAACAATTTATATTATATTTAAATTAATTCATACCCAAAGAAAAAAGAAGCCCAGCCCACTCAAGCTCTTCTTCCCCAAAAGCTTCCTGTAGCCTGCACACGCATGACGCACCATAGCCGTGCACCCTCCTTCGATGATACGGAGCTATAGTTTACGAAACTCGAATCCATCTTCGTCGACGAACTCTCCTCCTCGATCTCCATCGTCTCGACCACAAAGATACATGCTCGGCCACATCCAGGAAATCGCGACCTGAAGCACGATTATTCAACCACGTTGAAGTCCCACGTCCCAACCCACAACCGCACACCACCAAAACGTGCTCCGAGGTGCTATCTTCGATGACGATCTCAAGTACGCACTCCAATCCGCGAATCGATCGCTAAATCACTCTATTTAGCAAACCCTAGCCCACTAGTTCCCACATTCATCTTCATAAACCAAAGCCGCATCTCACAATAGTTATATCAAATCAAAAAGGAGGCGAAAACTAGATTTTTGAAACTGGTTTGGGGTTTTTTAATTGAGTATATTGGAAAATATAAATTTTTGAAAGTTTTGCCATATATTTTCTTCGTTCTGAAGCTTGCATGCAAATTTAAAAGGGAGGAGACATGATTCTTGCATGTGGGAGGCTTACTACAGTGATTTGAAATGAAATAAAAGAAGCTGATGTGAAAAGTTGACTAGACAATATATTAATTTAAATTTCAAAATATCCCAATTTATGCAACTTAAAATCTTGAACCCCTATCGAGGCGTGCCGCTAGGCATTCATAATGTTATACCCCTATTCTGGATGCAATGGAAAATGTTTCAAGCCCTAATTCGATTGTAAGTGCGAGTTATGGAAATAAACGATCAATTTTAAATTAAATCGATTAACTTAATTTCTAAGCGTTTTGAGCTGCCACGGTCAAACGACAACTTCGATTGCTATGGGAATTGAAACCCGATAATAATAAACTATTACGGATTAAATGGAACTGGTTTCGTCGAATTCCGAGACTGCGCCCCGGAAAGCTATTTTAACTCATCGATTAAATCGACGACTTTTCAAAATTTACAGAATTGCTAAAATTCCAATTTTAAAATCTTATTAGCTCTATTATAATCCAAATATAACTTACATTCACTTTGGAAACCAATTTGAATCATATTAAATCAAATTTCAGTTATTCACTTTATTTTCATATATTAAATTTCAATATCAAATTAATCATATCAAATTCGGAATTTCATTATTCAAACATTTGTACTATTAAATTTAAACAAATTTGATTATTCTTAAATCACTATCTTTTGAAATATTCAAAACGAACTTATCAATTAACTTTTGAAACAATTCAAATTATAGAACAACCATTTCCATTAAACAGTTATTCGATTCCCGTTATTCAATTATTCAATAAATTCCAAATATTAAATTTAAACAATTTAATGGTTCAATATTTGACAGATTTCAATATTGGATTTTAAATAAATTTTCGTTATCAGTCGATTACTTTACTACATCAAATGAATTCCACATTATTATTTAACTTCAGTTAGAGATAATGCACTCAGCTAATATATAAAATTTCATTTCAATTGCAATCGGTTCCCAAATTCAATTCGACTAACTAAATGAATAGGTAACTTAAATAATTATCACCGTTAACTTTTAATTACACTTATAAGTTTGTTACTTACAAACAAGCGTCACAATTTCCTATATAGTACAACTTCATTCCATTACCATTGACTATATATTATTTCAATTGATTTGGGATTTCATTCAATTCATAAATAATTAACTTAGATAAAATTTGTTGCAATTCATTCTAGTTATTATTATCATAAATAAATCACAAATTTTTAATTCTTCCCACATTAAACCATGAAATGTTATTAAATTAACTATTTTAATTATCGAAAATTTACGGGACGTTACAAATAATAATATCAATAATAACAATATATATCATATGTTTCAAAATAAAATATTCCAAACCACGGGAAAAACAATATAGTACCGCTTGAAACCCGTAATCCGAAATTGAACCTATTTGTCAGGCAAACAACACTTATTTATAAAACCAAAAGCAGCAGCTATTGCTTCCATAAACCTATATTTCACTTATATAATCCAAAGGAGTAAATAATTATATAAAAGAGAAATATCAAGTTGTTTAATTAATAACAAAGAAAACAAGACAACATAACAATAGTCACTTGCAACAAACCATACAATCATCACATGTAATCAAATAAATCAATCATACATCCATAGCAACCAAACAAATGGTTTGTTCGGGTACAGAAACTTTTAATTGTATGAAATGATAAATAAACTATTAAGTATACCATACACTCGACAGTCTTAGATAAAACTTAACAGATTATTTATACATCTTTTACAGTTACCCAACCATCTCATAAGTCAAAACAAACAATAATTCCAATGTTATTTAAGTTTGTTCTCTTAAATATCATTTCACATCATTTACCATTCATTTTTTTTCCATTCATACAATGCTATGTTACCATTAATTCATTAGTTACAAATTTTCATTTATCATTTATTCGTATAATGCCATTTTCAATTAAATATATTCATTTTCTTAAATATACTCTTTCCATTCAATTATTTGAATAATCCATGAATCATTATTTAAGTATTACATACTTTTCATTGTAGGTTAATTCACATTTATTTTTATTTTATAATGATATATTTGACTTCCAATAGTAAAAAATTCCATACTTAAATATTTCTACCTTAATTTACATGTACTCTTTCCTTCTATAACATCAATTGAATATTAAATCTATTTCTTAATCATTTCAACATTATCAGAAACTATAATCATTTACTTACCATAGGATTCGCCTTTACTATTAAATCTGATTATAATTAGCTTAAAATGTTAACTTAAGTTTATAATAGTTTTTCTTACATTATTCACTTTAATATTACATTTGATTAGTAACATTTCAAACTATTAACCTAAGTTTATAACAATTTATAATATGATAATTCTTAATTATAAAAGTAATTCCATTGAACGCTTTCATTTGCTAACATTTACTTGTATAGTACTCTATTACGTATTCTTATTTAACATTACAACTTTTTACATTTTGGTAAGTATGTATTTTAGAGTGTAATGGAATGTTACACAAGTTCATCTTATTCATTTAGTAAATCAAATGTTCAATAGTTATCATTTCCTATTTTTCATATCCTTATAATTTACAATTTACAAAATTTCAATTTCTTATATTTTCATTAATCACTTAGCATCTAGTTTCTAATTACACATATTAAAAGTTTCCAATTATTAAAATAGTCAAGGTTTCATTTCATTATAATAATTGAAACTTTTAATTTGCAAAAAACTTAAGAACTAAACACCGGGTTCCTTTTCAATTATTTTAAAATAATATATATCTATATATATATCAAATCCTATTTGGAAATAAAAATTAATATTTATTTACCAAAAAAAATGTGTAGTAAACAACTACAACGGTCTTCTCACTTTAAAACTCGAAAATGAACGTCGATGATGCGTGCACTCATCACCGAAATTATTTTTCAACGACAAAGAGGGGAGTATAGAACTTATTTCCTTCAAAAATTCCTTTAAGCATTTCTTTCAAATCACATTGAAATATTTATATTAGAAATACTTCCAAAATCACACAAATATTATAGTCCAAAATCTTTTGAAAGAAATTTCAAAAATCCCGGAACTTAAGTTCTCAAATTTCAATCAATATTCATTTTATTTGTAAATCTTATTTCACAACCAACTACTCATGGAATTTCACATCCCAAAAAACAATTATATCACATCCAATTATATTTTTTATAAAATTTATTCCTTTTTATACAAAATTTAATACTAGGTAAAATTATTTCATTTACCTATATTTCAAAATAATATTGTGTTGGTCTACCCTATTAAGTGTTTAGAAATCCCTATCAATGCCACAGCGTCCTATGTACCGACTGGAATTTATAAATACTAAACCAAAAAAATTAACATAGTACAAAACCTTTTATAACACTAACAAATACGCTCTCACACGTACACTCAACGACTCATTCTAGGGTATTACTACCCTATTTCTAATGAGTCAGACCGCACAAAGCTAAGGGCCAAACCTGACTTTGATACTAAATGTAACGGTAAACCGACAGCGGGGTAACGCCCACCGTATCATACATCCGTACCTGTGTTCTGCTTTTATGACCATCCTCTTGACTGCACCAACCCCATGAGACATGTAGGAGTAAGAGTCATCCGTTCACTACCAAACCCAGAAGCAAAAACCCCATATCATTCTGCACCGACCAAATGCATAAGGAGACCCACATATTAGACTCAAACCATTCAAAAGGAAGGATTATTATGGGTAAATAAGAAAATGCAGAGAAGAAAGAAACAATAAAGAATCTCACAGTGGAACGACAAAATATGATAATCAAATAAACAGTTCATGAAGCTGTTTTACAAATAATTTTTGATTAAATCTTTGCAATACAAAATCAGAGTTTCATACAATAGAAATAAATAAATAATGCAGCGGAACAACATGATGCAGCGGAATAAATAAAATAAATAATAATAGTACTAAATCTTCGTCTTTGTCCTCCAAAAGAAGTCTTCGATACACTGAAAAGCTCATACTGACCCGAGCGTATTGAAAAGACAAAACACACAGGTCAGAACTAAAAGATCTTTTGTAAGTTAAATTAACAAATAGTAAATATGAGTGTAATGGCGTCGGAGATGTTTAAAGGGTTTGACATCTCCTATCCAGTGTCAACGTGAGTGCAATAACTTAAGAGATGTTCGGGATTTCCATCTCCTAAGGATACATTAAACTGTCTACATACATAATATAATATGCTATTATAATAGTGTCTACAGTAAAGTATTAAATATCGTTAAGGCGTTACCCATATCCCCCTTAACACATTTTGTATATTCCTGTAGTCTATACAGTACCTTAATTCTTTCGTAAACTGGAGGGCTATCAGAGGGCGCTGCATAGGGACGGTACAAGCCAAACTCGTAGAAGGCGCGATAAGACATGTGAAAAGGCATGCGAGGAAATGCCAGGGTAGGATTTTACCGTTTACAGAACTGGGCTGGTGGAAATGCATAGCAGTTACTACCGCCCACCTCGAAACACACTCCCATTATCAAATCAAGGGGTGGCCACCAAATTAATCACAAAGTCATAATGTATTATCGAAGAAGCATGTCAGATCGGAGGTGCGACCTCACTTGGCCCAGATATAGCCAATGTTTTAGTCACATCAAGCTGACTCACGGGAGTCAGGGCAACGTTAATACCTCATACAAAATCGCTCGCCAAACCATCCTACTTTATTATGGAATCTCTACAGAAATCATTCGCCAAACCATCCTACTTCATTTTTGGAATCTCCACCACGTACACAGTTGTTAAAGTGGTTTTCGGTATTGGCAGAGAGTATGGCAATATACGATCCCCGTCTCTTTAACAACCAAACGCTTATTTCACACTGAATGGTTCTTTTACATTTCAAAAGTAAATTCACAATTTATCAAAATCTCATATTCTCAAAACCATAATACTTCCGAAATCATATTTAGTTTGAAATCATATTTACCTTTCAAATCATATCGTTTCCCATAATCATAATTCTTCTAACATCATATTTCCAACACATGTTGAATTCTTACTTCAAAATCATCATTTCAAATTATTATAACATTTAAATCCCAACTTAGGTTATAACACCATTTAACCTTATTTTCTTTTTAAACCGATTAAATTTAAAATACACTCTTCCACGTCACTTAATCCGGAAATCTAGAAATTAGTTTAAATAGTTATAAATAGTTTAAAGAGTTATAAATAGTTTAAATAAATTTTCAATAGTCAAAATACTCTAGAATAGTTAATATAAATTTAAAATAGTTAAATAGATTCAAAATAGATAAAATATAATTAAAATAGATTAATTAGCTTTAAAATAAATTAATTAGATTTAATATAAGTTAAAATGGTTTAATAATTTGTTGGAATAAATTAAATTGGTTTAAAATAGGTTAAATTGATTTAATATAGTTAAAATAGGTTAAAATAGTTTATAAATCTGAAAATTTGAAATCTTAAAATGATATAATTTAAATTGGTTTTGTTTGAAAACATTAATTTGGAATTTATATCAATTTAAAACTATTCATTTCATTTCAATACATTTAGACCAATTTCAATTTCCAAATCAACAAACCAAATTTTCCTTTTTCAACATAAACTTGATTTTCCAAAAATACTTCAATCTATATAAACCAAATTTTTACGTCAAAATATCATTTAATTTCATTCAAAAATTAAGGATTTAAAAATCGTTTAATTTAACCAATCCGGTGTCCGTACATAATTTTCTACCCTAGGGTCAAGTGATACGGATATTCATCAATTCAATTCACAATTTAATATCTTACGGTTATATATCATTTCGAACAGCAATCCCGAATCAAATAAAAATCCATAATAAACTTGCAGTTTATAACAATATAAAATACAACATTCATTCATTCAACATCAATAGTCAAATGTCCATCATAATCATCATCCAAATCAATCGATAAATATCAATATAGAACAGATAATCGATAACAAGTATTCAACTAGCAATATATATTCAATAATAAATTAAATAACGATTTAATGTAATAAATTTTGAATTAACTAAGATGATGATTCAAAATATAAAAAACAGCCATAAATCAATTTCTTATCACATCATAAATCAAATTTAACAAACATAAGAAATTTTAGAAGTTGTGAGTGGGTTAAAAGACTCACCTTTTGAATTTAAATCCAAAATTCAAAAGGTCATAGAATTTTTCCAAACGTAGGTCAAAGTGTTTGGAATTTCAATACGATCCCAATGCCAGAAACCGCACATGAAACGGACCTTGTATGTAAAAGTTATGATCATTAGAACGTTAACGATTTAAATTTAAAATTTAAAAAAGATCATCTCACTCTCAAGGTCGGCCACATCACCTTGGAGCGCATTACCCTCCTATGACTCACGAAACCCTAGCCAGAACAACGTTCTTAGCTGCCACCACACGCTTTCCCACGCACAACTACGCCTCGCTGTGGCCAGCGTCTCACCTCCATATGATGCGTTATCACCACGTAGCTTCCCCGACCTTCGACTACCCCACGCGAATCACGATCGGCGCTAAAAACGACGGCCACCGCCAGTTGATTTAAAACCCTAATTGAATTAATCTAGGCGATCTAGCTGTCAACTCAACACAATAATCACATGGATGTTATCCCCTCGGCTCTCTCTCCAATACTGTACCAACGAATTGTCGATCAGTCGAATTTGAATCGCGACCCAATGTACGATCGCAAATTGTTCTTAAATTTCTGGACAGATAGAGGTTCAAATTGAAAAACGAATTACATATCTAAGATGCACACGTTAAGAGCTTCAAATCTATATATAATTCGATATATATTGAGGAGTTGAATCTTGAATTGAAATTGGATTGTGAAATTTAGGATTTGTCTGCATTGAGAAAGAGGAGCAGCATAAATTTCTATACATACAGAAATAAGTAATAGAAAGGATGCTAGGGTTTATAATCAGATACACACACACACACACACACATATATATATGTAGAGCTAAAAAAAGAGGAACGGATACAATTGGTTTAGACAGTTGAACGATAAATGATCCGAAAAGCCCGTTCTGACACCGGAACGAAAATTGGGTCTGCTCATATATCAAAATAGATGTTTCAGATATTTTAAACTTAATGGAATAGGTTTCAATTCTAAATTCCATCGTATGAAGAAGTTATGATAAAATTAACTTATTTCAAATTGATTCCTAGGCATTTCGAGCCCGTACGATCAAACGACAAGTTCGATCACTACGAAACTTGAAATCCTGCAATAATTCACCGTTACGGATCCGATGAAACTGGTTTCATCGAAATCCGAGTCAGTGGCCAAAATGGCTATTTTTAGTTAATTAATTAAATTAATATTAAATTAATTAATGACCTTCTTATTTAATACTTATAATCTAGCATAATTTTACCATATTTGATCCCATAAACATTTAATATAACTAAAAGCAAATCCACATATCTAAAGTTAATTATTTCAATAAATACAGCGTTAAAATTTTAACGGTAATAAATCCAATTAACTACAAATTAATTCCAATGAATTTGACTTTATTTGTTTCCAAACTTAATACTTAATCAATTATTACTCAACTAACCTGGTTAACATTGTTTTATATTTCCTTACATTAATATCTTCCAATTTTCATCCTTTATTTGTATTATTTACTATATTTCAATTATACTATAATTTTGTCAATTTTTCACATAAATTAAAATTTATACTCCCAATTTATTTATTTATCTTGATTTCATTCTTTTTATTAAATCCATTCTTTTATCACATCACTTGTTGCTTTATGAAATAAAATAACATTTCCATTCATCTTATTACATTCCCATTTTGCAATTATTGTCTAAATCTCATAAATGTAACATTAAATTTCATTCAATTCCAATTGATTTCCCATTCATATTATTCTACTAATTATCATATTATAAATAAAATTTACATTATTACCAAATATTATCTTAATTAACATATACGAAATAATTAATTAAATTTATTGCAATTGGTTTCAAATTAAATACAACAAGGCCAAATAAATAGGCAAAGTATATTAATTATTACCATTAACTTTAAATCACACTTATAATTCATTACTTACACACAAGTGTTGCAACTTCTTACATTATTCAACAATAAATTATTTCATTGGTTAACTACCTATTTACATTTTTTTTTTCTTCTATTCAACTTATACCCAAACATAACCTTTATTTTATTTCATTAAATTGGAAATCCATTCAAGTCGCGAATAATTAAATTAAATTGACATTGTTACATTTTATTTGAGTGTTCACTTCATCATTAAATTACAGATTTTTATTTCTTCCAAATTTAATTACCAAAATCTTATTAAATTAACAAATTTAATTATCGAAATTTACGGATCGTTACATTCTCCCCCACTAACTTTTCATCCCCGAAAAGGAAAAAAAGGGAAAAGAGAAATTAGATGGCCAATATATCTTATTCGAAATATTAAATTTATACCAAACACATTTACAAAATTAATTAATTTAAATAAAATATATCCATTTATAATTATTAATTCCGTTATATTCAAACTGATAAAATTTGGAAAACACTTCTCAAAATTTTTCTAAATCTCAAAATTTTGAAATATTTCGGCAGAGTCTCCTTTGTAAGAAGAGGCTAGGGAGAAATTATAAAATAAATAAAACAACGTATATCATAATTTTTCAAAATAACATATCCCAAAACAATATAATATCGCTAGAAAAACCGTAATCCGAAAACGTACCTATTTGTCGAGCAAACAACGTTTAACTATGGAACCAAAAGCAGTAGCAATTGCTTCCATAACCTCTATTTCATTTATATAATCTAAGGAAGTTAATAATTATGTAAAATGAAATATTTCAAGTTATTTCTATCAAGAAAATCAATATAAAACAACAATCACATGCAGTCACAGCATACACTCATCATATGAAATCAATATAACCAACCATCCATAGCAAACAAAACAAATGGTTTGTTCAGGTTCAAAACTTTTAATTTTATAGAATGAAAAATAAACCACTTAGTATACTGTCTACTCAACAGTCTAGATAAAACTTGATAGATTATTCATACATCCTAAGCAATCAGAAGTATCTTCCTCCAAACAATTCCATAAGCCAAAATAAACAATCAAAGCCAAGCACTATCTAAGTTTATTCTTATTAATTTCCTTTTTCAACATTTATAGTTTTCTTTCTTTTTCATTCATACATGGTTTATTTCTTTAACTTACATTTATCTCCTATAAAACTTTATTCCATTCATTCCTTCAGTGTTAATTGCATTTATTTTCATTTATTTCTTACAGAAATTAATTTTCATTTATTCATATCATGTAAATATCATTTCAATAGTTTATATTTAATTCTAACATAAGTTTTTTTTCCATCCAATTGATTATAGAATCTACGAATTCTTCATTTGAGTATTACATACATTTTTATTGCAGTTCAGTTTACATTTATAAATTTATATACTTGATTTCAATTGGATATTAAAATTCATTACTGTATAAGTCCATACTTAAGTTTCTTTCCTTTGATTTACATTAAATTAAATTTAAGGTCTTTACTTACAATATTCAACTTTCTGCTTATTTTTATTACAAATAACCTCAAACATTTACGTAAGTAACAAGCATTTATTTATAGTATTCAGATTCAATTCAACTATTTTACATATCAATTCACCAACTTAAATTTATAATTATTTACTTACCATACTTACTTTCTATTGCATTTTATATAGTACATTTCAATTATAACTTAAATTATAAAAATTGAGACATCAAATTCTTATTTATAAAAGTAATTCACTATACATTTTCATTGTGTATGTTTTACTTCTAAAATTTCCAATACATATTCTTTTAACATTTCAACTTTTAAAATTTGTAAGTTATATATATGTCTTTAAGAATGTAATTGAAAATTACACAAGTTTATCTTATTTCATTTTAGTAAATAAATATTCAATAGTTATCATTTCTTTTATTTCATATCCCTTTTTAGTTACAAGTTACCATTTTAAAATTTCTTATATGCTTTATTTACAACCTTAGCTTTTATTTTCTTATTTTCATTTAGAAGTTCAAATTTATTAAATAGTTAAATTCCGTTTCATTTCAATAATTAAAATCTCTAATTTATAAAAATTTAAGAACTAAATGCCGGGTTCCATTGCAAATCATTAGTAACTTATATGTCTTATCTTTTACATGTATCAATCATATTTAAAACAATTTAAAATTTATATTTTTTATCAAATAAATCTGTAGTAAAACTACTATAGTGGCCTTCCCACTTAGAAACTCAAAAATGAATGTCGATAATGCATTCACTCATCACCGAAATTATTTTCCAGCGATACAGGAGGGAGTACAGAACTTATTTCTTTCCAAAATCTCTTTAAAACAATTCTTTCAAATTATATTGAAATATTTATATCAAAAAAATAATTTTAATAATATTTTTATCATATCCCAAAATCATTCAAAAGAAATTTTCAAAAACCTTGAAAATTAAGTTTTAAATTTCCAATATCATTTATTTTATTTTCAAATTTTACTTCTAACCAATATTTATAAATTTCACTACCTAACAACCAATATATTACAACCAAATATATATTATTTATAAATCATTATTTTATATATAGAAATATACAACAGGTAAAATTATTTCGTTTACCTATATTTCAAAACAAATATTGTGTCGGTCTGTCCTATTAAGTGTTTAGAAATTCCTGTCGATGTCATAGCGCCCTATGCACCAACCAGAATTTATAAATACAAAAAGGAACAAATTAACACATTATAAAACCTTTTATAACATTAAAAAATACGCTCCCTCATATATATACACTCATCGACTCATTCTAGGGTATTACAACCCTATTAATAAGAGTCACACCCTACAAAGCTAAGGTTTATCGCTAAACCAAAGCTCTGATACCAACTGTAACATCCTGCCTTTTGTACATTTTAAGCATACAAACGTGCCGACTCAATCCATACAGAAGGGAGGATTGTTATAGGTAAATAAGAAAAAGGGGAGGGGGAAAAAAACAAAACAGAATCTTGCAGTGGAATGACAAAATATAATAATCAAATAAACAGTTCATGCAGCAGTTTTACAAAACATTTGATTGTACTTATACAACACAGATTAGAGTTACATATACCAGAGAATAATAAATAATGCAGCGGAATACATGATGGAGTGAAATATAATAAATAATAATGATACAATCTTCGTCTTCGTCGTCCAGAAATAAGGACTTTAAATCCTGAAATGCTCAGGCTGACTTGAGCGAATTGAAAAGACAAAATACTCGAGTCAGAACTAAAAGATCTTATGTAAGTAAATCAATGGTAAATAAATATCAGTGTAAACGGCGTCGGAGATGTTTACGGGGTTTGACATCTCCTATCTAGTGTCTAACTTGAGTGCAATAACCTAAGAGATGTTCAGAATTCACAACTCGTAAGGATCCGTTAAACTATCTACTATGTAGTACAATACGCTATTATGATAGTGTCTACAGTAAGGTAAAAGTATTAAAATAGCATTGAGGAGTTACCTATACCCCCCTTAACACATTTTATATTTTCCCATAGTCTATACGATGGCGTAAGCTCCTCCTTAAACTGGAGGTTTACCCAGATGACACCGCATAGGTAGGGTACAAAACAAACTCGTAGAAGGCGCCACTAAGACATGTGAACTCGCCACGCGAGGAAATGCCAGTGTAGATATATCGTTTGCGGATCCAGACTGGTGGTAACGCATAGCAGCTACTATCGCCCACCTCGGAACACACTCCCAAATCAAAATCGAAGGTGGCCACCAAATCAACCACAAAAATCAGAGTATAATATCGTAGGAGTGTGCCCGATCGGAGGAATGACCTCTCTTGTCCCGGCATGGCTCCTGATTTTAGTCACATCCAAGTTGACTCATGGGAGTCAGGGTCACATCATACCTCATACAGAAACCTTTCGCCAAACCATCCTACTTCATTTCTAGAATCTCCACCACGTACACAGTGGTTAAAGTGGTTTTCGGTATTGGTAGAGAGTATGACTATATATGATCCCTGTCTCTTTAACAACCAAATGCTTATTCCACACCGAATTGTTCTTTTACATTTCAAAATTAAATTCATAATTTATCAAAATCTCATATTCTCAAAACCATAATACTTCCAAAATCATATTTAGTTTGAAATCATATTTACCTTTCAAATCATATCGTTTCCCAAAATCATAATTCTTCCAACATCATATTTCCAACACATGTTTAATTCTTACTTCAAAATCATCATTTCAATTTGTTATAACATTTAAATCCCAACTTAGTTTATAACATCATTTAACCTTATTTTCTTTTTAAACCAATTAAATTGAATATACACTCTTCCACGTCACTTAGTCTAGAAATCTAGAAATTAGTTTAAATAGTTATAAAATAGTTAAAAGAGTTATAAATAGTTTAAATAAATTTTCAATAATCAAAATACTCTAGAATAGTTAATATAAATTTTAAATAGTTAAATAGATTTAAAATAGATTAAATATAATTAAAGTAGATTAATTAGCTTTAAAATAGATTAATTAGATTTAATTTAAGTTAAAATGGTTTAATAATTTTTTTAAATAAATTAAATGGGTTTAAATAGGTTAAATTGATTTAATATAGTTAAAATAGGTTAAAATAGTTTATGAATATGAAAATCTTAAAATTTGAAATCTTAAAATAATATAATTTAAAATAGTTTTATTTGAAATCACTAATTTGGAATTTATATCAATTTAATACTATTCATTTCATTTCAACACATTTAGACCAATTTCAATTTCCAAATCAACAAACCAAATTTTCCTTTTTCAACATAAACTTGATTTTCCAAAAATACTTCAATTTATATAAATCAAATTTTTACGTCAAAATATCATTTAATTTCATTCAAAAATTAAGGGTTTAAAAATCATTTAATTTAACCAATTCGGTGTCCGTATATAATTCTCTACCCTAGGGTCAAGTGATACAGATATTTATCATTTCATAATTTAATATCTTACGGTAATATATCATTTCGAACTACAATCCCGAATGAAATAAAAATCCATAATAAACTTGCAGTTTATAATAATATAAAATACAACATCCATTGATTCAATATCAACAGTCAAACATCCATCACAATCATCATCCAAATCAATCGATAAATATTAATATAGAATAAATAATCAATAACAAGTATTTAACTAGCAATATATATTCAATAATAAATTTAGATAATGATTTAATGTAATAAAATTCGAATTAACTGGGATGATGATTCAAAATATTAAAAACAGCGATAAATCAATTTCTAATCACACCATAAATCAAATTTAACAAATGTAAGAAATTTTAGAAGTTATGAGTGTGTTAAAACACTCACCTTTTGAATTTAAATTGAATTTAAATCCAATATGAACCAAAAATTCAAACGATCATAGAATTTGTCCAAACTTGGGTCAAAGTGTCCGGAATTTCAATACGATCCCAACGCAAGAATCCGCGCATGAAATAGACCTTGTATGTAAAAGTTATGATCATTAGAACGTTAACGATTTAAATTTAAAATAAAATAAAATAAAAAGAAGATCATGTCACTCTCAAGGTCGGCCAAGTCACCTTGCAACGCATTACCCTCCTATGAATCAAGAAACCCCAGCCAGAACTGCTTTCGTAATTGCCACCACATGCTTGCCCATGCACAGCTACGCCTTGCCGCAGCCAGCGTCTCACCTCCAGATGATGCGTCTCACCACCACAGCTTCCCCGACCTTCGACTACCCCACGCGAACCACGAGCGGCACTGAAAAGGACGGCCGCCGCCACTTGATCTAAAACCATAATTGAATTAATCAAGGTGATCTAGTAGTCAACTCAACACAAAACTCACATGGATGCTCCCCTCGGCTCTCTCTCCAATACTGTACCAACGAATCGTCGATCAATCGAATTTGAATCACGACTCAATGTATGGTCGCGAATTGTTCGTAAATTTCTAGACAGACAAAGGTTCAAATTGAAAAATGAATTATAGATTTGAGATGTGCTCATTAAGAGCTTCAAAACGATATATAATTCGATATATATTGAGGAGTTTGAATTTTGAAGTTGAATTTTGAATTGAAATTGGATTGTGAAATTTAGGATTTGTCTGCCATTGAGAAAGTGGAGCAACAGAAATTTCTATACGTACAAAAATGAGAAAGAGAAGGGCTGCTATGGTTTGTAACCAGATATATATAGGTAGAGCAGAAAATAGAGGAACGGATACGATTGGTTTGGACAGTTGAACGATAAATGATCCGAAAAGCCCGTTCTGACTCCGGAACGAAATTGGTTCGACCCATGTATCAAAATAGATATTTTCAAATATTTTAAACTCAATGGAACAGGTTTCAATTCTAAATTCCATTGTATGAAGAAGTTATGCTAAAATCAACCTATTTCTAATTGATTTCTAGGCGTTTTGAGCCCGTACGATCAAATGACAAGTCTGATCGCCACGAAACTTGAAATCCTACAATAATTCACCTTTACGGATCCAATGAAACTGGTTTCATCGAAATTCGTGTTAGTGGCCAAAATGGATATTTTTAGTTAATTAAATAAATTAATGTTAAATTAATTACCTTTTTATTCAATATTTATAATCTATCATAATTTTACCATTTTTGATCCCTTAAACATTTAATATAACTAAAAACAAATCCACATATCAATCTAGAGTTAATTATTTCAATAAATACAACGTTCAAATGTTAACGGTAATAAATCCAATCAAATTAATTCCAATGAATTTGACTTTATTTGATTCCAAACTTAATACTCAATCAATTACTATTCAACTAACCTGGTTAACTTTATTTTATATTTCCTTTCATTAATATCTTCCAATTTTCATCCTTTATTTGTATTATTTACTATATTTAAATTATATTATAATTTTTTCAAATTTTCACACAAATTAAAATTTATACTCCCAATTTATTTATTTATCTTGATTTCATTCTTTTTATTAAATCCATTCTTTTATCACATCACTTGTTGCTTTGTGAAATAAACTAACATTTCCATTCATCTTATTAGATTCATATTTTGCAATTATTGTCTAAATATCATAAATGTAACATTAAATTTCATTCAATTCCAATTGATTTCCCATTCTTATTATTCTACTAATTGTCATATTATGAATAAAATTTACATTATTACCAATATTACCTTAATTAACATTTACGAAATACTTAATTACATTTATTGCAATTGGTTTCAAATTAAATACAACAAGGCTAAATAAATAGGCAACCTGTATTAGTTATTACCATTAACTTTAAATCACACTTATAATTCATTATTTACACACAAGTGTTACAACTTCTTACATTATTCAATTATCATTGACAATGCATTATTTCATTAGTAAATTAACTATTTACATTTGTTTCTACTATTGAACTTATACCAAAAATAACCTTTATTTTATTTCATTAAATTGGAACTCCATTCAAGTCGCTAATAATTAACTTAAATTGACATTGTTACACTTTATTTTAGTGTTAATTTCATCAGTAAATTACATATTTTTATTTCTTCCAAATTTGATTACCAAAAATCTTATTAAATTAACAAATTTAGTTATCGAAATTTACGGATCGCTACACAAGAATCAGTGAAAAGCATGATGGCATTAATCATGTTATTGGAAGTATTGTTACACTATTAAACATTTTTTGGTTCCATTTAAACCAAATATATCAATAAGTAATAGTGAAGATAGATCAAGTAGAATCCTATAATCTTTAGCTCTTTGAAATCTATGTTCATTATAGTAATAATCATAGTTAAGGTCGATGTTGGTTATGTTAAAGTTATAAATGTTAAGAATATTTAAAAGAATTTAATTAGTTAAAGGACAATTGTAATATATGTGTAACTTTTCTAAGTCTAAATTGCAAAAAGCATTTTTTTTTAAATCTATATAGACACTTTTGCTTTAAGAGTTAAATTATAGTTAATTTTTTATGTAGGTTTAATCGCATGTATAGCATTTCGGGAGAGGAGCTAATGTTCTAAATAAATTTGAAAATATTAGGTTTAGTCCCTCAGAAAT
This sequence comes from Allium cepa, assembly GCA_030765085.1. NCBI lineage: Eukaryota > Viridiplantae > Streptophyta > Magnoliopsida > Asparagales > Amaryllidaceae > Allium > Allium cepa. The sequence continues at coordinate 370,549,497 of CM060943.1, read as the reverse complement.
TGCAAAATTTGTACATTGGCTTGAGGAGTATGTTTTACTTTTATCCTAACATCAAATTTTGGTATCGCTCTCATTATCTAATATGTAATAATCTAGCTTAGTGCAAAGTAAAAAAAAGGATTAAGATAATGCATTCAAGAGCTCAATTAAAAGTAAAGTTCCATAGAAATTAGCAATGAGGTGTAAAGACCTATGAAATTAAGGCATTTTTGTAATTACAAATAAAAAATAGCTCTTTAAATTCAACTATAAGAGATATAGCAGAAATCTGGCTATCATACCAAAATGTTGCATGGATGAACTATATTATTAGTCCCAATGTTTAATGTGAAAAAATTAAGATGGATTGCCAAAATTTAGTCAGGTTATTGAAATTGGACAGGATGTGAGAAGGTTATAGGTTCAACCGTAAAATTTATTTGACATATTTTCTTTCCAAATAAGATTTTCATTATTATTATTATTAAATTGAAAAAGCCATTTACCAAGATAAGACATATTAAGATTGTGTAGGTTTATAATTCCTAGCCCCCATTCTCTTTGGATTACCAAAATGTTTCCCAATTAATCAGAGTGTCGATACCTATAGGAATTGTCCTTTCTCCGAAGGAAATTTTCTTTAATTTTTTCTATTTTGTCAATGACTCATTCTGGAAAAAGATAGAAAGACATCCAGTAAATTGATAGAGCTGATAAAACATTTGTGTTTGTTGTTAGTAAGATTTTTCAATATTTCAACAATAACTTGATGTTTGGTAGTAATCACGTTATTTTGTGATAACGTAATTATGAGTCAGAAAATTTAAGGAATATAAAATCGACATTTAAGTAAATTATCAATTTAACTATTTGTTAAACTGCATCAGTAAATTATCAGTCAATTACAGAATATGAGAAATAAAGTTCTAAAAATAAAGACATGGAAATATACATGATACAAATATTAAGGAACCCTATGTCCACGGGTCCAAATCACTATCTTTAGATTGTTTCCTTTCTTAATACAAGAACAAAATTTAATGGAGATTTAGTAGAATTTAATGGTCTAAAGTTTTCTTAAAATAAAATAGGTTTCCTTCCCTTTGCTATAATGCCTTTTTTTAGCAAAAATTACGCCATGTGGGATGCTGACATAGTTTCCTCATACTATTCCCCCATCGTTGGACCTAGCCATGTGTATTTCATCCACTTGATTCGGTTAAGATACACAAATATTGATGTGTTTTTAGGCGGGAGTTCTTTTTGCAGGCAGGAGAATTTGACTTTGAAAACTTTGACCGAGGCGGGAACAATTAATGTTTTAGAAGGTAGTTTTATGTATGGTCCTTGTGAGCTAAGTAATGTTTTTCACGATGCTATTTCTATGGCTTTTGGGAAGGCATGACTAAAGGGCATTGTGCCTTGATGGTGCTTTAGCTACGGCGATACATCTTGGCGAGTCTGCACCGGTTTCTACATAATCTTAGAACAGTTCTTGATATTATGTGAATCCTTTGAACTGCGCTTAATGCGGTGTGTAACGTCCCAGATTTTTAGCCATCTAATATTGAGATAATTAACTAATTTTAATTATTGGAATATTAATTTTTATGAGTCGAATAGATAAATTTACTGATATTTGAATATACCTGAATCTATAAATTGATTAAACTATCTAAAATTTTGAAATGTAAATTTCTAAATAAGGAAAATTAATACGTATATATATACACATAAATTCCACCATTTCAAACTCGTGATAAAATACCTATACATCTATATGCAATTACATACAAGCTCCATTTTGATGACAAAAAAAATTATATAAGTTTGTATGTATGATTATATGTTTAAAATAAATATTGTATATGAAAATAAATATATATACATGAATGTATAAACATCATAATGAAAAATTTCAAACTTATGATTATACACATATATGGGCATATTTTTATAAAATATAGTGCATAGTATACATACATAGATATATATATATATATATATATATGTATATTGTAATGATCCGTAAATTTTAATTGTTTTAATAATGTAATTAGCTGAAATTTTGTGAAATTTTAAATAATAAAATTTGGAAATAAATTTTTTATATTTGGAATACGTATTTATAAACATAACAATTGGTAAATTTTCATCTGATAATATAAAAGTTTATTTTATTGTGTAATTTCATTTAAATTTAAATCAGTTAATATTTGATGATGATAAAATGTTTTCCAAACCTGAATATTTCTATATAATAAATTTGTAAATCATCTTCTGAGTGAGACGTCATATTTCGTTTCGCCAAATTTTGACCGCTATTGCTCCGTTTATCTTATTTTTTACGTTTCTGTAGCATTTTCGGTATCGATTATCGACTTTTGATTGGATAGTCATATCGATGATATCTGTGTACCGTTTTGATCTTGTCATGCTGATCTCCGTAGTATATTCATATGTGTGTTTCGGCGTTCGTGGACAACGAAATCTGTAAAACGTTGGACTCTAACGGTGCCGCTTTTACACTTTTGATAGCTGTGTCTATTCAAATTTCATAATGGCTGAATTAAGTAGCCACAAACATTTATTAATTTTCAGTTTTAAGTTTTGCTATACCTTATCTCTATTTTGTATTCTCTGGTTCGTTTCATTTTCCATGGTTCATTCGTTTCTCTCTTTCTCTGCCTTCTTTTTTATTTATTCCCTTTCCTTTGTTTTGTTCTGACAGTTTTTTGATTTTCATGCAATAATAAAATATTTATCTATCAGAAAGCTATGCTGTAACAACCCGATATTTTCAACCATTCGCATTCGCACATGTCGGACTTGAATTGCTCGAAATACCGCGTTGTAAATAAAATTTGGCAAATCCCAGAATATACAGTAAATAAATACTCATACATCACAGACACAGAGTAAATAATAATGCAATGGAATTAAAAGAGATAGTAATTCATGAAGCTACTATATAAAAATAAGATACATCAGAGATAAACAAGATACAACAGAAGAGTAACAAGATACATCAGGTACAAATCAGAATACATCACTGGAAACATTGGATACAGAAAGAAAAATAGATGGCTGGATCTTCAAGCAAAGCTCTAACTTCGAAGGTGAGTCTTGAATGCTGAATCACTCAATCTGACTCGAGCATAAAGCAAAACACAAAACACTCGAGTCAGGACATAAATACTTATGAACTGTAAATCAACTCAAGTGAACAGTAACAAAAATGCCTCAGTAACTTAAAGGATGCTTGGGACAGCCCATCCTTTACAGATCCGTTAAACTATTTACTATGCAGCAATATTGCGCTATTATAATAATGTCTACAGTAAAATAAACTTACTTTAAAATAGCGTTAAGGGGTTACCCATATAGCCCTTAACACGTAATAATGCCAGTAGTCTATACAGTACCTGCATATCTCCTGACCGGGAGACTATGAGAAGATACTCTATAGGTACGAAACAAATAGAAACTCGTAGTAAGGCTCGCTATGGTAGGTGAAACGACACACGAGGCAATGCCAGGGTAGATATACCAATTACACACACCGGCTGGTGGTAACGTAGCAGCCACATGCACCCACCTCGGAACACACTTCCATATCAAAATCGGAGGATGGCCATCAAATCAACCACAAGCGAGAGTATAGTATCGAAGAAGTGTTTCCGACCAGAGGAGCTACCCATTTTGGCTCAAGATCGCTCCGATTTTAGCCACCTTAAGCCAACTCATGGGAGTTGGGTCCACGTAGTATAACTTAAGAACGACGCCACCATCCTACTTCATTCTGGAATCTCCACCGCGTATTGTTTTCGGAGTTAGCAGAGAGTATGACAACTTCCGATCCCAGTCTCTTTAACAACTAAACGTTATTATAACGCCGTGGTCATTTCAAAATAGTTTATACTTCAAAAATCAAATCATTTCATTTCAAACTATATTCAAATCAATACGATATTATTTCCATTTCAAACATATATCACCTTTCAAAAATCATAATACTTTCAAAGTTATATTCTAAACCAAAATACTTGAAATCACTACACTTTGAAAATCATAACATTTCGAAATCATACATTGGAAATCATGAAACATTACTTTAATCCAAATTTAAAATGTATTCAATTAAACCCAAATTTCAAATTTCTAATTTAATCCAATTCAAAACATCAATCCAAAGCTTTAAATATACCATATTTCAAAACTAAATTTTATAATTCCATATATCTCAAATTTAACTTCATTATTACTTAGTTCTGAAATGTTCATTTCATAAATTCAATATCCTTTAAATAAACTCAAATTACAAGTAAACCAAATATCCTATCATACAAATATAAACTTCAAATATTCATTTATCAAAATCAAATATTATTCCAAATTCATATTCTTTATAAAAATAAAGGTCTATATCATTCAAAACCATTTCAAAATCAATAAAATATCATATCCTTCAAAATCTCATTATCAAGTCATTATATGAATTCAAATTCAAATATTTAAATTTAAATATCATTTAAAAAATCAAATATGTCATTCATTTATTATTTCAAATATCATTACAAAATACATTTTAAAATTCCATTCAAAAATTCATTTATCTCATTACATTTCATTCCATTTAACACATAACCAAATAAGCCTTATTTAAAATTCAAATTTAATTTAAATTCCTTAAAACTCAAATTTAAATATTAAATTATATTCAAAACTCCTTATATTTCACAAATAATCAATTTTCAAAAATTAAATCATTTAACACTTTAAAATATAACTCCAACTGTATTAAACTCTATAACATTTCAAAACATTGACAAATTATGGCAACGACAGCATTTATAAAGTGCTATCGTAGCTTATAGTTTCCAAAATAGTTCAGTTCAAGAATAACGACATTTATAAAATGCCGTAATAGATATTTAGTTATTAAAACATCGTTAACTTCAAAACAACAGCATTTTAAAGTGCTGTCATAAAACTACAACATTTTAGAAATGTTATTAATAAAATTCCAGATTTTATTATAACTTTTCAAAACAACAAAACTCCAAAATTTTCTTATTTAAATTTGAAATCATATTTCTAGACTTTAAAATGTCACATTCAAATACTTTTAACATCTGATTTATCACAATAAAATTTAAAAATCAAATGTCCGATTAAAATTCAATTCATTTGTTAGGTCAAAATTTCATTGTTTATTTAATAAATTTAAACAAAACTAAACATTTTACTTCAAATATCATTTCAAAACATTAAATTTAATTTCCATTATTTACTCGCATTTTAAAAATAAAATTTAAAGTCAAAATCACAATCACAATCACTTCAAATTTACATACTCAAATTCACAATTTCAAGACTTAATATTTAATTTTCTTAAAACCATAAAATATATATTTTTAAATAAAATTTCATACTTTTAAAAACACATATCTTAATAAAAATCATTTAAAAATATACCACGGGGTCTGTATATAATTTTCTAACCTAGGTCAAGTGATACAAATATATATCATTTCAATCCGCAGTTTAAAAGGAAGCCGAATTCTATCATCTCAAACCCGCAATCCCAAGTCAAATAAAATAAAAAGAAAATCGCTCAGGCCTATCATTTCAGCCCATAATGATTTTTTCTTATTTTAAAATCCGTTCGGGTGTGTATCATTTCAACCCATAGTGAATCTATTCTAACAGGGAACTTGTAGTGTGAACATATGCATAAACAATATAAACAATGTCAATGTCACAATATAAGGTCATATATCAGATGTCAGGTGATAATTAACAGAGTTAACATTTGTAATAACAAGGAAAAGCATATCATATAATCATCATCTACTTGCATAACATTTTTATTTACTAAACACTTGTCATCAATTCACTATTTCATAAATACAAATGCCAGAGTAAGAAAGACTCGCCTTTTTACGCTGGAGATAGCAAAACAAACTATACACAAATGAATTCCAGAAGGCAAGACATGACACGACACAACACGACATAACGCGACACAGCACGCTATTGGATTTAAACGAGCGGAGAGAGCAAAAGTGATTATCTTGTACACAACAAACAAGACAAGAAATTGCAACATGAATTTTACAACAAAATATAACATCGAACAACTAGAAATATAACGCAACAAAAAACAACACAACTTGCCCATGATTTCACCACTTCATATGCTCGGCCTAGGATCTCTAGTGCTTGGACATAGCTAGGTATTTAAGTCAAGTATGGGTCCATATGGCTCGGCCTAACTTGGATATGAAGGAGTGGAAGTTGTGACATGAGAAATACAAAAGTCAAGGCAACAAAATGATTTTTGGTGCAACTACAAGTCTCGGCTATGGACATAGGTGGCACGGCCTTGCTTGGTGGAGGTCAGGTGATGGTGCAGCAGTGGCCTATGGTTTGGTAGAGGCTGGTAGAGGTGATGCTAAGGGTGCCCGAGAGGAAGTGTGAAGGGTTTGTGGTCTTTAGTGGCCGGCTAGGGTAGTTTTCAAGTGATGATGCAAATTTTTATGGAGTTTACAACTTAGGGAAGGCCAAGGCCTGACTGGACAATGGAGTTGGAGGAGGTTGCAGCCGAGCAAAGTGGTGGTGAAGGTGATGTTGATGGTGGAGGAGCTATGGCCGAGCGACTTAGGTGAAAGCATGACAAGAAAATAAATAAATCAAAGAAGAAAATAGGAATTTATGCATGAACTTACAAAGTTTTCAGAAATTTGATGGTCGTATATTTTTTTAGATATGAGAAGAAAATTTTTTCACATGAGAAATGAAAAAGGATTCGGCTGAAGAAAGTGATATGGTCGGCCATATTGAAAAGGAAAAAGGATATGAAAAGGTTATGGCATATGAAAAGGTTATGGACTCTTCATATTTCTTTTTCTTTTTCTTATTTTAAACAAATAGAAATGCAAGAAATAAAATATAAAAACAAAGAAAAATAAAGTAAGAAAGAAAACAAAATGAATAATTTTTAGAAAAATATAAATTAATTAAGAAAATAGCTAAATAATTGAAACTAGGATTTAAAAATATAAACAATGTACAATAAACATTTAAAAATTGTAACAACACTTTTAAAAATGTTTTAAATATATATAAATATATATATATAACATATCATATTACACATATATTTAAATTTAGAACAAGATATGACAAATAAAAATATTATTTATATAAATTAAAATAAAAAATTTTGTTACATAAAACAATTTACACATAATATTGCAAGAAGCATAACTTTTACAATATAAATCAGATTTCAACGAAACAAAAAGTAGTATTCTTGAAATTTTATCTATATTCATAATAAAAGATAAAATTAAAATATTTAAATATTTAAATATTAAATTTGAAAGTCAAAGTTTGACCATTTTGACCAAAATTCACATTTTTTTTAAAATATTCAATATATTCAAGTTTGAAATTATAATTCACATACCAATAAAAATTTATATTTAAAATAAAAAAATTATTCATTTTAATAAATAAAATAAAAATTTTAAATCAGGAAGTTCAATTTAAAATAATTAAAATATACAATCGAAATAATCACAAAATACAGGGTTGTTACATATGCTCGTATTCATTTTTGGGGTGATTTGGCTTGTCTCCATTCCGCCTTTACCCATTAATCCTTAGCCGAACAACCAAGCTCCACCTTCCTCCCATCACCAATACCTAGGCGCCTCCCTTAACGATCATCCTACCTCGAAGCCATCAAAGACGCATAGCTACACGGGCAGACAACCACCCCTCGTTATTCCTCCGCGCCTCTATCGAACTTCCACTCCATCACCGAACGACACAAACCACCACCCTCCTGACCTATGCTTCCATGCAACCTCTTCTCCCTTCAATCACCCGCCATGTCTAACCCTCCTCGCCTCTGCCCTATGCCACTGGATCAGTCGACTAAACATCTTCCCCACACCGAACTCTAGCCATCCTCTCTCCAACTTCCTTTTCCTTTCGGAGATCTCACTGCTCCCCTCCTTGTTCATGCCGCTTCCCAAACCCTTCGGTCCACGGCTCTCCACCGCCATAACCCAGCACCGGCACCAAGTTTCCATCTCCACGCGTCCTGTGCCAACTGGTCATCACAGCCAAGTTAACAGCCCTTCCACCCGCCTGCAAGCTGCTCCTCTTTATTTTCTGGCAGCGTGCATATGAACTAGCCGAGCATCCTTTTTTTAGGTATATATATACATACATATGTTCTATTATATATAAAAGTTATATAAGTTTGTTTATTTTATATTGTAGATATATTAGTATATTTTATACATATGTTTTGTTTGGCTTTTTAACATATAATTTTAAAATAGTTTATATAATATATAATCGGCTCTTTATATATGTAAGTTGTAATAATATGCCATCTTATATGTGAGCTTATGTAGGTTATTTAATTTATAATATGTCAGTTTATGAAAGCTAAAGAATATGCCAATTTTATATATACATATATTTTTAGAAAAATATGTTGTTTTACAGGTTCATAAACATAAGTTTGCATAGGTGGTTACTGTATGTAGTTTACATATATAATCTGATTACATTATAACATAATAAAATAGTATAGATATATTTTAATAACATATATTTCTAGGGAATATATTATAAAGTGTATTTGTTTATATAATAAAAAAAGTGTATTCGTTCTGGAACATCTTGGTGTATTCCCAAAATGATTTGATACGTAAGTTCGGTCTATATATTAGTTTATCTATCAGTTTATATATGTATGACTTTTATAAATATCGATCTTAAATTTATATATCTAAATATGTAAGTTGTTTAAAATAAATAAGTTATGTAATATGTTGTTATATATATATATAAATTCATATATTTGATACGTTTTGAAATGGGTTTGTTTTATAGTTCTGTAATCTTTAAAGTATATATGTAGATTTACATAATATTTTTATGTATGATCAAAATTTGCTTGTATATATTATATAAATGAAGTTATATAAATTTTTATAATGAATACTGATTTTAAAATATAATAAGTACGTGAGCTTATATATATGTGTATATAGTAGTATATATGATTTTGTTTTCAAATATATATGGATATTTTATCTGTTTGGGATTTCATATTGATTTGAAAATAAGAATATATATATATATATGTTATTTTAAATATATATTTTAAATTGATTTTTGTAATTTTTTATATTTGATTCATTCTCATCGATTCCTATCTATTAGCCTCTTCCGTCAAATCCATGTTCAGCTTACTTCGCTTTGAGATTTGTGTTTGGATCGTTCGATTGTCGAATTCATGGTTTATCCCGCGTGTTTGTTCTGTTTTCTCTCGCCTCAAAAGGTGAGCAATCACTCACGATTAACATCTTTATATTTATTAGATTTGATTTCATTTGAAATGACTATTGAAATATGCCGCTAAATTGAACTTTAAGTTAGATAATTGTTATATATGATATGTCATTATTTGTACTTGTTCACCTTTGAGATATGACACCATATTCTGTTGTGTATATTTTATTTAAATTGTTACTGATGATATATGCCTATATTGATATGTTATATTATAATCGTTCTCACTCTTCAAGTTCCCTGTTAGTTTAGAAATTCCCTATGGGTTGAAAAGATACATACCCAAACGATATTATAGAATAAGGGAAAATCTTTATGGGTTGAAATGATAAACCCAAGCGATTTACATTGAATTGAATTTGGAATTGCGGGTTGAAATGATATATACCCGTAGACTGTTAAATTGCGGATTGAAATGTTAAATATCTGTATCACTTGACCATAGGATAGAAAATTATATATAGATACCGTTGGTCTATATATATTTTGAAAATGATTTCCAACGTTTTAAAAGGTAATATATGGTTTTATTAAATATTGATTTTAAGATAACATATATATATATATATATATATATATATATATATATATATATATAAACGTTATTTTTATAATAGTTTTAGATTTTAGATTTTTAAAATAGTATGTTTGGAAAGTTTAATTTATAAGTTAGTTTTGAAATTATAAATTAAATTTTATTATTAAATTTTACTTAAATTTTATTACTTTCAAACATGTATAAAATAAGATTTTACATAAATAAATTAATAATAAGATTTAATTTAATATATTTTAAAATATTTATTTAAAAATTTATATTAATATTTTAAATAGATTTATAACTTTAATAATAAAGGTTGGAAAGATAAATTAATATTAACTTGGAATTTAAACTTTGTTAATAACTGAATTTAAATAAGCATCTATTTAGATTTATTGATTTGTGGTTTTGGAAGATATAATTTATAACCTGATTTGATGAAAAGTGATTAATTGAATATTCTCAATTTTAAATAAGATTAAGACCGAATATTTAATGCTTATTTAAATTTATAAATTGAGATTTTTTTTAAATTGTTATTAAACTCATTTAACTTAGTATTTTCCAATTTGAATAAAATTAAGGTTAAATGCGAAATATAAATGAGATTTATATCTTGTAAATGTTTGAATATTTTACTTAAATCTTTGAACTTTAAATTGAAATGGAAACTGGAATTGATTTAAATTGAATTTTGGAATTTAAGATGATTTAAATTCATTTATGAAATTGGAGGAAACTAATTTTGTTATATAAAGTATTGTTTATATATAAACAATTTTAACTTATAAAGTATTTCAATATATAAACTATTTTTCGACATCTAAACTGATTAGGTGGAAAGTGTTATGATTTCAAAATGTTATGATCTCAAAGTGTTATGATTTCAAAGTGTTACGGTTTCAAAATGTTATGATTTTAAAGTGTATGAATTCGAAAGTGTTATAAATTTGAAAGTGTTACGATTCTGGAAATGAATATTATTTAAAGTGGATAATAATATTGTATTGATATGGTTTTGAAATGAAATGACCACGGTATGAAATAAGTGTATGGTCGTTAAAGAGACCAGGATCAGATATTGTCGTACTCTCTGCCAATACCGAAAACCACTTAACAACTGTGTACGTGCTGGAAATTCCAGAATGAAGTAGGATGGTATGGTGACGGTTCTATATGGTATTTACGTAGCCCTGACCGTGAGTCGGCTTGATACGGCTAAAACAGGAGCCATGCCGAGCCAAGTGTGGTCATTCCTCTGATCGGACACAATTCTTCGATACCATTCTATTGCTTTTGTGATTTGATTGGGTGCATTTTTGATTTGCGAGTATGTCACGAGGTGGGCGGTAGTAGCTGCTATGTGTTACCACCAGTCCGGATACACAAATGGTATATCTACCTTGGCATTGCCTCAAGTGCCTTGTCGCATCCCCTATCGCACCTTCTACTAGTTTGGTTTGTACCATACCTATGGAGTGCTCTCTGATAGCCCTCCAGTTTACGGAGAAATTACGGTACTGTATAGGCTACGGGAATATATAAAAATGTGTTAAGGGGGATATGGGTAACACCTTAATGCTATTTTAATACTTTTACTTTACTATAGACATATTATAATAGCATATATTACTATATAGTAGATAGTTCCACGGATCCTTAGAGGATGGAAATCCCTAGCATCCTTTAAGTTACTTGTATTTCATTTGACATTTCACTTGAGTTGAATTTATTAATATAAGAATGTAAATCCTGAGTCGAGTGTTTTGTGTTTTTCTTTACGCTTGGGTCAAACTGAGTGTAAAAACATTTGAGACTCACCTTTGAAGTTTTGGAGCTTTGCTTGAAGATCCATCTGTAGCTATTCAGCTTTCAGCTATCTAGTGGTTTTGTTCAAACTTGTCATCTGTTTGTATTCGAGACTACAATGTATTTGAGATATTCTGTTGCGTTTTATTTCAAACTCTGTTGTTTATATAGAAGCTTCATGAACTGCTGTCTATTCCGCTGCTTATTGTTGTAATACTCCGTGTCTATGATTCTACGATTGATTTATTTATTGTATATGCTGAATTTTTCCAAATATAAAATTAACAATCCGTTGTTTTGAGCAATTCAAGTTTGACATGTGCGGATGTGAATGGCGCGAAGTAGCGGGTCATTACATATTATATATATATGCGAGTATGATAGGATGAATATGTATATGTGAATGTATGCATATCTGTGTATATATAAATGTATATATATGGTTGGAATATGTGAATGTAAGTGTGTGTGTGTGTGTGTGTGTGTGTGTATGCACGTTTATATATATAGGAAAACATCATCATGTCAATTTCAAATTCAAGCCTACAAAAAATTTCAAATCAAACCACACATGAAATCAAATCACCATAATAGATCAAATAAACTTATAAAACTCAAATCTAACATATAAAATCACATCATCCAATAAAGTGAAAAGGAAAAAAAACCCTGTATATGCATCCTCAGCCTTCTTTGTGTCTAAATGTTTCCCTCCCATCTCTATATACACACAACCACTTTTGTTCATTTGATCATGCTTATGGAAAAAAAAAAGTTCTGCCATTAAAATTTTTAAAGAATATATGGATCATAAAGCTGGGAAATAAAAACAAAAAGTATGTCATCAGGTTTTAAGAAGTAAGCAAACAACTTTGTTTTATTTACTAGTATTGCATATACTTATATATTCTGTGATTATGTGGATGAAATTTGATGTATGTTAGTTGTGTATGTGTATGTTGAGTGAATATGTGTATGATTGTCGTGCGTGACATATTCAGACCACCATTACCCTGTGCTTCTTCTAAAAGTAGCCTCTGTTTTTTGTTTTTTTGTTTTTTTGTTAAAAATAGGTAAAGTCTTTTTTTTGAAAATCAACAACTCAAGATCTATTGAGTTTTAAAACATAATTCCAAAACCAAAGTTTATGGTTTGTGAGTGTAGAATGATTTAAACATTTATTTACCCCTTTAGGAAGAAGTCGGAAAGGAATGAAAAGGACCGACAGCAGAATAAATAGGACCTACAAAGATTCCAAAACACAACAAGCAAAGCCAAAAAAATCCCACTATACACTACACATCCAAACAATTCACATAATAACCAACGCAGTTCACAGGCTTCCAAATTCTTTTAAGTTAAAAGATCCTTCTTTTTTCATTTAAATCCTTAAAAACTTATTTAAAACCCTTACTTTTCCTTATACACCTCCCATCCAAAAGCAAGGAAAAGCTCTCTCCTCAAGCCCTAGGCCAAGCCCACCTAACCAAGGACGAACCCATATTTCACCTTCCAAGTTTTAAAAATCAATTTTTGAAAAGAAAAAGCTAAGTTTAGGGTGACTATAGGAAAGTGGTAGTAGTTTGACTTGGATTTGGTTGTTTTGGTAAGTAAGATCACGCTTTTCAGAAAGTTTTGAACTTTATTTTGTTTATTAACTTTTTTGCAAATTTATTAGTCATTTGGGTGAAAAATGATGTTGCTTGTCCGTGCATATATGTGCTTATTTGTAATGGTTGTATTAGACTTGGAAAATGAAGTAAAAAATTCAACTTTAGTGGAAAGTTTTGATTTTTACATGTGTATTTGGTTAATGGCATGTGTCTGAATGTAAGAGCTAATGTTTGTAGGTTGTAATAAAAAGGAAAGTTAGCACTTGATTTGTGTTTGTGATGACGTGGAAATCCCTTGGATTTAACTTGTTTACTTTTTAATTTCTAGAAAAGTTTCCAAAGTTTAAAACTTTACTTTCTAGCTTCCAAAACTTTATACAAAGTTTATGAAGGAATTGAATTATAAATGCATGGGTTTTAAAGGGGAATTTCGTATATAAAACTAGTTTTAAAGTTATGGTAACCATAGTGATGGTCGCTATGGATAGATGCAGCTCATAAAACAAACACTTTTTGAAAACTAAAAATGTTTTGTACCCTAAATATTTTGAGAAGTATTTTAAAAACATATTACAAGCATAAAAAGGTAATTATTACTTATTAATTAAGTAAAGGATTTAATGATTATTTTATTTATTGAATAAGTAAGATAATTATAATTAGTTAATTAACTAAGATTTAATTGATTATTAATCAAGTAAAGGTTAATTATTTAATTAATTGTTATTCAAGCAGGGTTTGATTATTGCTTAACTATTAATTAATCAAGGTTTAATTATTAATCAAGCATGTTTAATAATTATTAGTTATTAATTAGGACTTGATTAAGATTTAATTATTATTAAATAAAGATTTTATTTTTAATTATTTTATTTCCAAGGATCGGTTTGTTTAAAAAACAGCTTTCCTTTTCAAATAATGGTTTAAATACAAGGGATTTCTTTGTCTATACCATTAAGTAGCCAAACAAATATGAATAAATTATACTAAAATGTGAAATATTTATTTGAATGTAAGTCACCTTGCATTTAGCACTACAAGCCGATGAGTAAACTTTCCACTATCTGTGAGATCTAGAACTTGATTTTCTAGGTGAGACAAAGATGTCTAAATGTCGGAAATGTGATAAATACAACGGAGTTAATTTCGATAAGTGGGTCATGATAAAAGTGTATGTAAGTATTTCATCATATACTTAGCACCAAATTTTAAGGTATTGAAGCTCATCTATATCCGAAGAAGAATGTACGTCGAGTTAAGATTAGTTTCTAACTTGTTCGACTTTATTGTTAATCAAGGGATAGTACTGTTTGAAATCAAAACGTGGGGATAAGTATAGGATGTATTATTTTTCAAATGCAAATCTATACACATCCCTGATAATGGAGTTGTCCACTGTCGATAACTTGATCTTTTTAAATTTATGGAATGTTGGTTTGAAGATACTAGGATCGGATAGCGTGAGTTATCTGTAAAACACTTCGAAAAAACATAAGCATTCGAATTGAAAACATCTGAATGGTGTTGGAATTAGAGACGAAGATCTTTGACGTGCAAGGGCTACTTGCTACTAATCCTGGAGGTGATTCCCTAATGGATGTAGTAGATGTAGTGCCTTCAGTTTTTTCATATCCTGAACGACCTGCATGGACGCATGCTAGCATTGCATTATCACCTATAGGGCAGTGTTAGTGTTCCAAGTAGGAATTGTTAAAAAAAGAAAAATCCTAGCCTTAAGCCTCTCACCTGGAATATGACTAAAGCAGGGATGTGCCGCATGGCTAATTGATTCGCCCCCATTAGGGTATGATCATCACCTAATTTAGATCAAAATTTACGAATTTATGTATGCTTCGGGCCCAATATGGTTGTTTATCGCAACCAAGAGGTGACATATTCGTTACTATGAAGTAAAGGGTAGGTCGGTCCTGATTCACTGGGGTTCTAGGCATGGATCTCAGTACATTTTCTGAAGGTGTATTGTGGTTGGTGGTACCCTAGTAGCCTTGTCATTGTATAGAATTCATTCTCCTATAACGGCCGTACAAACTTATTTGTGCCCAACTATGCTAGAACTGAGATGCAAGCATTCCATATATATTCATAATTTACTTTAAACCCTAGACATTATTCTAAAATCTCCGGATTTTCTTTAGAAATATTTTGGTTATTTAAGGTATAAACCCATCCATGTTTATAGGCGACGTGGATACCTTTATTTTTGAAAGGTTTTGTAAAACATCTAAAATCCATTTGATTGTGTTTCTCATGCCTGTTTTACTAGACCAGTCCAGGCGCTATTTTTTTATAATGCTTAGGTCATCCCAAGCATGTTTTTTTAGATTTTGCTGGAGACTTTGGAGCTTTCAAGAGACGAGATGGATCCTCCAAGGCATATTTACAATTTTATACTACGCTATTTTTCTCTTGTTTGTATTTATTAGCACTTGTAAGGACTGTTGTTATAACTATCCATGCTGATGATAGGTTAGTTACTTTGACTTTATGTGCGTATATGAAAGTTTGGTTTTCTTTTTGTAAAGATCATTGTAATATTATATTTTATTTTAGCAAAGTTAGCCAGCTATATAGTGGGCCATACCACTGTCCGTAAAGGGAAAACATGTGCTTTACACATCCACATAATTGCTAAATTGGTTTTATTGTGGCCATACCACTGAAAAATAATTGTAAAATATAGCACAGGAGACTAGCAACATGCCAATGCTAATTGGTTTTATTGTGGCGATACCACTGAAAAATAAATGTAAAATATAACACAGGAGACTAGCAACATTCGAGTGCTACTACAAAGATACAAGGCTAGCCCGCCTCCTTAGAGGGAGAATTGCCACTATCATAAGCCGCCACAGGACCAATGACAAAAATAAAACTAGAGAAATGACGAGCCTGGACGGGATCAAAATGAGCAAAGGTCTCAAAATAGAAGAAATTCCTATCCTATGTGGTATCCAATAAAAAATTCCTATTCTCCTCTCTAAGATTTCCAGATGTAATAAGAGAAAGACCATCTCCCACAATGTGGTAGAAAAGATTCCTACTCTCACCAATATCATTACTCACAAACATATAGTAAGAACCACTGACAGGGTTGAAACGCATATCAGAAGCATAATGAATCCACGCATGCTTCGGCTCATCCGAAAGCGACAGTAATAGAAGGAAGCTCATCAACGTTAGTGTGAACAGGAATAATAATCGAAATAGGCCACTCCTCACTGGAAGTAGTAGGAGGATCAACAATAAAAATTGATGGCACCTCAACACAAGTATCAACTGGATCGACAATATCAATAACAGAAGAAGGGGGAACTAGCTCTAGTAGGTAATGGAACCCAGCTAAAAATGGGACGAGGAAGAGGTACCCTATCATCTAACTACACAACAGAAGATAGTAGGGTACAAGCCTCCTTCAAGTGGACAAATGATTGATATGAAGTACATATATCAGGTTTCCAACTATAACGAACAATGATTTCGGCTTCTACACCCTTCACAACTCTAACTTGCATCGAAGAAGGCAAAGGCTTTGAAGGACCGATTTCAATCAAAGTTTTAGCATACGCCAAATACGTCCTGGCCACAACATTAGAATCAAAACATATCACTTTACCAACTGTACCAGCTAGCCATGGTAGACCAAGCATGGGCAGAAGAATAAAAGGGATATGAGAGAAATGCACCTAAATCGAGATAGATAAAACCTAAGCCTTAGATTGATCCACCAATGGGCTCCAAGTCATAATAATCAAAGGCTTCCCCTCAATAATAATAGGATCAACTTCTAGAATACATCATCTTTCGTCACATCTAGAAAACTTAAAAAGTACATAGAGTTATCACTAAGACGCCATGAGGCTTCCGAACCAAATTACAACACGATTTAACTATATGATACAGAGGATTAAAATCCAAGAAAAATCCTACCAGGTAATCAAACCAGTAATCCATGCCCGCTTACAACACTTCCATAGGTGGAACCAACACCCCATCAGTCTCAACGTTGCTAAAAGCACGAGGAGAATAATCCTTCGCCTTCTTTAGCCGTTTAGAGAATAAGGATGTCTACTTTGGAGCAGGAATAGGACCTTTGTTAAGGGAACTAGAAGAATCGGAGAGATGCTGAGTAGACTGAAAAATAGGAACTACAACAATGATTGGGGCATTATCACAAACATTTGTTGGGCATGGTTCAATTTTAGGAACAACAATCTTAAGGGAAGTATCACGACTAACCTCCACAACCAAATCATCTGTAATGTTTAAACCAACTTCAGTTTCAGTCCAACATGATTTAGATGCAGAACCAAGGAGATTAGAGAGGGGATGCTCACCTAAGATCGGGCAATTCAAGGAAGGAACGTGGATACCCATTACAATTTCAAAATTCAAAACTGGCAATGAGTTATCAAGGTGAACTGGCGAGGAAGGAGAATTTGGTTGACTAGGAGGATTTGCAATCGATTTGGAACAAGTCATAGGCTCAACAAGATCGGATGTCAAAGCAAAAGCAATGTCGCTTGTGTATAATAATTTGAAATTCCTTAATGATGATGAGGACCCACGTGGATTCGACGATGCGACAGAGAATAATCGACACAAACGGGTGACCAAAGCAAAATCAACAACTAAATCTAAGGCTAGATTTTGAGGCTTATACCTTTTCTTCTTGGGCATAGATCGAAAGGAGAAGGCGATAGGGTAGGGGTTGGAAAGAGGAGCATGAAGCAAAGTAAATTAATTGATTAGATGAAAAGGAGGGGCAGAGGGTTCAGAGGAGCTGCAATTATTAATGGAATAATATATTACTTGTCACATTATGAGATTCTACCCTATCTTTGCTTTTTCTTCCACCCTAATAATATGTTTTTCCAGTAGTGGGATGTTCGGCATGTGAATATTGTGGATGTATTAGTGTCGACTTCTAAGTATCGAAAAGGTAGGTTTTCACATAAATCATGGAAAGTTTTTAACAAGTGTTGCATAAATACGCAGTAGTTGAAAAGACTTTGATGATGCAGGTACACGGTTGAGGGAAGAAAGTAAAGTTCTTTTAGTTAGGAATACACAAGTCACTTAAGAGAAGGAAGCACTAAATGATTTTTATTACACAAATGACATTCTTTCTTGTTGGATGACTTATTTCCCTTAGCACACCACCATCTAAAATGGTTTAAGGATAGGCTTAGTCATAGGTAGGGGCAGTGTGACAACCAACCATACTTAATGTCTGAAATTAGTCACAAACGCTGTAAAAAAAATGCTTGCACACTAATCTTAAATATAAAAAAGTGGTTTGTTGGTTATATAATTTAGAATCTCAAACTATGAACAACAAGGGAAAAACTAACGATGGAATTGAATAATAGGATACATATATCTCAACTATAAACACATACATCTCAATAAAGCATACATAGCCAAATATAATAAGTAAAACATCTATATCTTTCTATACGTGAGTCATTTTTGTAAACAATACAACCGTAATAGAGGAGAAATAATTTAAGTAAATAACTTATAGGCGCAGAATACAACCGGACTTCTTTCCTTTTCTTTTACCTACAAACCCCATTAGTGCATAAAAGGGGAAAAAATTATCAATTATGTTTGGACTACACCTAATCCTGTGCACCCTGACCATAAGGGAATCATGGAATATAGCAAATGAAAAGACTATCTACGTACCCATTCGGGATTAAGCCTATGTAGTTCTATTTCTTATTTTTCTCGTGCATTAAATACTTATTAGCATATGGCATTTCACAACAATACCAAACAAGAAACCAACATAAGCCGTAGACATCATATTCTACAATGACACCATAATCAATCATCATAGATACGGGATCATAGATACGGGATAGTAAACATAATAGCAACACATAGCCATTAAACATCACACAAATCTAATGATACTCAATGAAAACCCCAAGTATCAAATAAATCAACAATAACAGATATGACCAAATGTGCAAATCACCCATCACCTGTAACACAAGATTAATAGCAGAAATGCATATATAAATCCACCAAATATGTGCTGACCACTCCATATTAGTAACAGAAAATCAAAATCATCAAATGTCTACTGATTAATCAACATTATGAACATTAACATCAGTGTCATCAACACGACAAATCCATAGTTAACAATACACCATCACGTGCTAGTAATGTTAAAATATAACATAACTCGCCCTAATGTGATTCCATCTCCATACAACAAACATACATGATAATCTCAAACAGTGATCAATTAAATATGTCACAATAATCGATTAATTAAATATGTCACAGTAATCCAAAACATTGTATTTTCAAATGTTATTTTCTCTTAAGTATAAAAGCGTTTTTTATTGTTTATTTCAAAAATATTTTCGCCCCTATTTTTCAAAACAATAATAATTTTTCAAAATGAAAACATTCTTCAAAAATTCTTCAGCATAAATTTATTACTTGAAATATGTTAAAAACATTGTAATTTGATATAAAATAGAAATTTACATCAAATTCCATATAAAAATAGTAATATTTTTGCTGGACATCAAAATAACAATAATTACTCAAATCTCTTTGTTATGTTTCAAAAATAAATTTATGACAATTTACTTTAAAATAATAATTTACCACTTTAAATAAAAAAAAATCATTTTATTGCTATTTATCTCAAAAATGGTAATAACTTAACCTGAAATACTTTTGAAAACACATCTTTATAATTACTATTACTATCCTTAAAATATCTCTTATTTTAGTTAGTTAAATAATAAAAATATTTTTCCATAAACACAATAAAATTATTATATTGCTATTTACTTCAAATGATATAGTCTTAAAAAAAATCAAGTTTTTATTTATTAAATCCCACTTTACTTTATAAGTAATAATTAATACTCCAAGCTCACTTTAAAATAGATTTTTCATTGGTATTTATGAATTTCTCAAAAATTCATAAATAACTACCTTATCAAATTTTTGCATCTTTCAGTATAATTTGTTAAATGACTATTATTAGAAAATATCACTTAAAATTTGAAGTTAGCCGGTCTTCCAAAGTTACACAATTTTACTCATTTTTTATTGACTAATTTTTTTCAGATCAACCATTAATTTCAAAAAACATCCATCACCCAATAATATAGCATATCAAAACAACTTAACAACCAAATAGTCATCAGTAGAGCATAATACATATTAACAAATGTATATCTTCATCGATGGATATTCATTTAATATTTTTAAAATGCAAATAGTTACAACTTTTTAATCTTACCATCGCTCTTTTATGAATAGCTCTAAAAGCCATTAAACCACATAACAAATTGTTAGGAATTTCAGCTCTAATAGTCCTCAAGGTCGAATTCAAGGTAAGAATGAGCCATCCCCATAATCAATTAATATCTCTCAAATTTTGCCAAATTTTTTATTAAACGAAATTGCTCAGTTTAATATAATCCATTACAATTTAATTCCAAAATTTTCTCAACTCTAAAAGATTTTACTCCTTATTCTCCAAATTTTTAATGTCACAAATTCCAATTTACCAATTTGAAATTTAAAAATCAATTTACGCCCCAAATGATTATCCCAATAATCATTTTATATTCCTTTCCCTAGTTAGATAATTAATATAACCATCTACCACATACCACATAGGATAGGACTCCAAGTCATCTAGGTCTCGGATCCATAATATTATATGTTATAATGTTCTGATACAGCTCTGATACCAAACTGTAATGACGCCACCGCGACGCCCAATTTAGCAAAGAACATTACAAGTGTTAACCGGCATCTTGGCCCGGTTACAAAACGACAGTCGAAGACATTATTATTAGCGCTAGACAAGATTTTGACCTCGAAGAGCCTGGAGGTGTTAGCAAGTTGTCAGGCCCATTGAAGGACGTTCGGCATAAAGGGACGTTCGGTATTGAATATCGAACGGCACCTAAAGAATGTTCGGCATCCATGAACGTTCGGCATACAAGGAACGTTCGGCATCCATGAACGTTCGGCATACAAGATACGTTCGGCATCCATGAACGTTCGGCATACAAGGAACGTTCGGCATCTATGGAATGCTCGGCATATAGGAGCACTCGGCACCAAGAACGTTCGGCATCCATGGACGTTTGGCACCACAAGGTACGTTCGGCATGACTGGGTCAACTGGTATTAAAGAGCGTTCGGCTTTAGGAACGCTCGGCATTCATGCTTCACTCGGCATTCCTGGACTGTTCGGCATTCCAGCCTCGTTCGGCCTGCACCCCTCACTCAACACCTCACCTCGTCCGGCACAAATCTCGTTCGGCCATCACCTATCGTTCGTCCTCCAGAGTCGTTCGGCACCAATGGGTGATCGGCATGTAGACCGTTCGGCCTCACTTCGTTTGGCATAAAGATGGAGGTTCGGCATTTAGCTGTTCGACATGTTTAGGTCAGCACACAGGGCTTATTCCATTTGGACCGAGATATTCAGCCACCAGGCCCACCAGGGAAGTCCAACCCATCTTCGTCTATAAATAGAGGGGCAGGGGCACAGTGAAATGGACCCTTTTTTCCGGGAACACTGGGGAGACTCTGCCATTTCTTATACTCTCCTCTTTTTAATTCAAACTGGTATCCAAGTGATTGATTTACGGATTGTATCTGTATTCAAATAATTGAGAAAGCAATAAAGATTAAACTCAAAGTGGATGTAGGCAGTTACGCCGAACCACTATAAATCTGGTGTTCTCGTTTTTGATATTCTTTTTCATTGAATTACACTATTTTTCAGTCCTAATTTACTCTCTTCATTAATCTCTCTACATAACTCTACTCAAGGGTGTTAGTGACCAATTTTGTTGATAACATTTTGGTGCTTCCACTGAGAATTGAATTCTCAGCTTGATTGGATCTCATCATCTACTATTGGATTTCCATATTCGCAAGATAGATCCAGTTGTCTAATAGAAAACTTCCTATTCTACTCAGATTTGAAAGAAATCTAAAGGAAGCAGATAGCCGTAGATTGGATTCACTGATGTGCGCAAGATTTGGCGATTGGATGTTAAAGTTTGCACTCAAGTTGAATGAAGGCCGACCCTCCTCTAAAGGCAATTCAACCAATCGCCCGAGAAAAAGTCTATGCCGATCGTTGCAGAAAAGGTGTATGCCGAGTTACACTTGGCCGAACACTCCTGGCCGATCCATCTTGGCCGAACACTCATGGCCGATCCATCTTGGCCGAACACTCATGGCCGATCCATCTTGGCCGAACACTCATGGCCGATCCATCTTGGCCGAACACTCCTAGCCGATCCATCTTGGCCGAACACTCGTAGCCGATCCACCTCTAGGCCGAACGCTCGTCCAGGCCGACCATACCTCTAGGCCGAACGCTCCTCCAGGCCGATCCAAACCTCTAGGCCGAACGCTCTTCCAAGCCGAACATACCTCTATGCCGACCACCTCTATAATGCCGAACGGTATTGTATATGCCGAGCGGCATCCAGACCGTTCCAAACTTAAGTTACACCGGTCTCTTATACGACCCCTATAGTGAATTCAAAACTCAACTTAATAAAGGAACATTCTATCTACTTCCCTTACATCCCCTGATCGACCGGGGCATAGAGGATCTAGCGACATCTTCTGAACGACAACAAGGGAGCGGACAAACAATTCTACTCGAACGATACTCTCAAAGGGATATTATATTGATCACTTGAGGATAATCGACCTCCATATATATTTTAGCAGCCGGTTAGCTGGAGAGCCTCCAACGACCATGGATCGTCTCTATGACAATAATGAATCTAAATCAAAGTGTGGAGGAGCAGAACAGACTATGGAAAATAACAATGAAGGCCCGTTGACTAAGGATGTAGATCCTAGTAGCCGAAACAAGACCTCAAAATTTGGCTCGTATGCTCTTTGAAAGATTCAATTGACAACCTCTACTTGAAGACTCACGACTTGGAGTGATATTGGAAACCAACCTCGAGAGAGTACACCAAAGTCTAAAGAAAATCAGGGGAATGTTGTATATTCCCAAATGCTCACTGATCCTAACACGGGCGATTACAAACACCTCCGAGGTGTGATCAAAAAGCTGATCTAGAAAGTAAAGCTTCAATAGTATGTACATGTCCTGCAGAATGGCGGGCATCGAATATCCGATGCCTATTAATAAAGGGCTATGATTATCAATTAGACTGCTGACGACCGACATCCCTTTGAAAGGAGCCAAGGGCAAAAGTCGAATAGCAAGCACGCGATGCTACTTCATCTATCAATGAGATTTATCATAATCTTCTTTGAATCATTTCCATTTCTATTTCAATTGTTCTATGAACTACGACTAACTTTAACTAAACTACTTTCAAAACGATGCAAGAGATTGGATACTCAGATTTGGTCACCAAGCAATCCACGCAGACCATGTTCGGACGTGTGGAGTACATCTAGATGAGAATAATTCAATCGCTCATCATCAATCATGTGCCGTTAATTTAGGGCCAAGAACTAGAGATTGAAAAGCTCATTACGATTAGAGCCCAAATATAAAGTCGACATGACTGACCATCTATTCATTGACCTCCACGTTTGACTCGGAGACCTGAACAAGGCTTGGAATTAGTATGGCCTGATCGCCCACTCAAATCAAGTCATAGAACAAAGTTTGACAAAATACAGAGGCCTCTTCTGAAGCTCAGTGACGCCAAGATCTGTCTAGAGTGGACGTGATTTGATCATCTACACACCAAATCCTGCCTTCAACACAAAAGAAGGAGATACGGAGCAAATTGTAAGAGATTCTGCTATCTAACCCAACACGGATGTGATCCAACCATCTGTCATATACCTCCTTCCTTGACTCGATTGGAAGAGCTATAATTACCAAGCGGACGAGAATCGATCGTCCATTTTTCAAATTTCGTCCCTTGAGCTGGGGGCAAGATCCCATTCCATGAGCAAACGTGGTTCGACTGTTCATTCGACAACATTAGCCTCGATACGGTAGATGAATACAAATTAAAGAGTGGAAATACAACTACTATCAACTTAAACCTCCAAGTCCCCAGAGCGCGGACTGGAGTACTCCAACTCCCCAGAGCGCGGACTAGAGTATGAATGACTTGAACCTCCAAGTCCCCAGAGTGTGGACTGGAGTACTCTAAGTCCCCAGAGCGCGAAATAGAGTATAAACGACTTAAACCTCCAAGTCCCCAAAGCGTGGACTGGAGTACTCTAAGTCCCCAGAGCGCGGACTAGAGTATAAACGACTTAAACCTCCAAGTCCCCAGAGCGTGGACTGGAGTACTCTAAGTCCCTAGAGCGCGGACTAGAGTATAAACGACTTAAACCTCCAACTCCCCAGAGCGTGGACTGGAGTACTCTAAGTCCCCAGAGGCGGACTAGAGTATAAACGACTTAAATCTCCAAGTCCCCACAGCGTGGACTGGAGTACTCTAAGTACCCAGAGCGCGGACTAGAGTATAAACGACTTAAACCTCCAAGTCCCCAGAGCGCGGACTGGAGTACTCCAAGTCCCCAGAGCGCGGACTAGAGTATAAAGGACTTAAACCTCCAAGTCCCCAGAGCGTGGACTGGAGTACTCTAAGTCCCCAGAGCACGGACTAGAGTATAAACGACTTAAACCTCCAAGTCCCCAGAGCGTGGACTGGAGTACTCTAAGTCCCCAGAGCGCGGACTAGAGTATAAATGACTTAAACCTCCAAGTCGCCAGAGCCAAGTCCCCAGAGCGTGGACTGGAGTACTCTAAGTCCCCAGAGCGCGGACTAGAGTATAAACGACTTAAACCTCCAAGTCCCCAGAGCGTGGACTGGAGTACTCTAAGTCCCTAGAGCGCGGACTAGAGTATAAACGACTTAAACCTCCAAGTCCCCAGAGTGCGGACTGGAGTACTCTAAGTCCCCAGAGCGCGGACTAGAGTATAAACGACTTAAACCTCCAAGTCCCCAGAGTGCGGACTGGAGTACTCTAAGTCCCTAGAGCGCGGACTAGAGTATAAATGACTTAAACCTCCAAGTCCCCAGAGCGTGGACTGGAGTACTCTAAGTCCCCAGAGCGCGGACTAGAGTATAAACGACTTAAACCTCCAAGTCCCCAGAGTGCGGACTGGAGTACTCTAAGTCCCCAGAGCGCGGACTAGATTATAAACGACTTAAACCTCCAAGTCCCCAGAGCGCGGACTGGAGTACTCTAAGTCCCCAGAACGCGGACTAGAGTATAAACGACTTAAACCTCCAAGTCCCCAGAGCGCGGACTGGAGTACTCTAAGTCCCCAGAGCGCGGACTAGAGTATAAATGACTTAAACCTCCAAGTCCCCAGAGTGCGGATTGGAGTACTCTAAGTCGCCAGAGCGCGGACTAGAGTATAAACGACTCAAATCTCCAAGTCCCCAGAGTGCGGACTAGAGTATAAATGACTTAAACCTCCAAGTCCCCAGAGTGTGGACTGGAGTACTCTAAGTCCCCAGAGCGCGGACTGGAGTATAAATGACTTAAACCTCCAACTCCCCAGAGCACGGACTGGAGTACTCTAAGTCCCCAGAGCGCGGACTAGAGTATAAATGACTTAAACCTCCAAGTCCCCAGAGCGTGGACTGGAGTACTCTAAGTCCCCAGAGCGTGGACTAGAGTATGAATGACTTGAACCTCCAAGTCCCCAGAGTGCGGACTGGAGTACTCTAAGTCCCCAGAGTGCGGACTCGAATATAAGCAATTCGGATCTCCTAGTTCCCTGAGTATGAACTATGACACAGATGACTTGAATTTGTCAAATCCCTGACATACGGGATAGAATGTATTCTAAGTGCTCGAAGCACAGAATGGAAGTTCAACAACTCCCAAAGTGTTTCCGAGTTATATGAAGATGGACCGAGAAGTCTATGTTACTCACAACTGCTTGGATCAACATCACGATCACAAAGAAAACTGAACAATAAGAGTCTTTTGTAAGACGGAAAAAGGAACTAAGCTTTAATGAGAAATGAGTTCCTATTACAACCCCTCCAAAGTTCGGAGTCGACATACTATTTACAAGGACTAAGAAAATAGATGAAAATAATTACATGACTTAAACTAACTCTCGTTGAACGAGGATAGTAATCACTTCTTGTACTTCTTCAACTCCTTTCCGGACGGCTCCTCTCCATAGCATTTACCCTTGGTACTCTTCTTTGATAGAGGGGTAGCAACTGAAGAAGTACGGAGAACTTCCATAGGCTTGGACCCGCCAGGAAGGATGACCTTCAACGGCTTGTTCAAAGGATCGTCCAAGTCCACAACTCGCGGCTCGACCTTGACCCTGACCTTCTCTTTCTCGAGCCGCTCCTTCATGTTCAATTCGGATGTGTGATTAGAGGCGCCTGTAATTTCTACTTCATAACCCCCGTCGGTATAGGAGGAGGTTCCGGACTTATCTTCATCAAGCGCTCCAATCACCTGAGCGCGGACGGGAGTAATCTAAGTCCCCTGAGTGCGGACTAGAGTATAAACGACCTAAGAACCTCCACATCCCCGGAGCACGGACGGGAGTACTCTAAGTCCCCAGAGTGCGGACTAGAGTATAAACGGCTTAAACCTCCAAGTCCCCAGAGTGCGGACTGTAGTACGCTAAGTCCCCAGAGTGCGGACTAGAATATGAACGACTTAAACCTCCAAGTCCCCAGAGTGCGGACTGGAGTACTCTAAGTCCCCAGAGTGCGGACTCGAGTATAAACGACTCAGAAACCTCTATGTCCCCAGAGTGCGGACTAAAGTGCTCCTAGTCCCCTGAGTGCGGACTAGAGTATAAACGACCTAAAAACCTCTACATCCCCAGAGTGCGGACTACGGTACTCTCAGTCCCCAGAGCACGGACTAGATTATAGAAGACTTGAGAAGAATCTCCAAATCCCAGAAGCAGACTAGATTACTCTAAAATCCCAGAATGCGGACTGGAGTATAAACGAGTTGACAAAAATCCCTGCGTCTCAAACTGTGGACTAAAGCATAAACCGTTCGACAAATCTCTAAGTCCCCGGAGCATGGACCGAAGCATGAGTACAAATTGGGCGCGAATCAACCGGGGGGAGAATAACACTAAGTCACCAGAATGCAGAGTGGTGTATAAACATCGATAAATAGACGAGTGGATTCCGACCATTCTCTATTACGCAAACTTCGGCATGGAATCGACCGAAGGATTATTAACCCGCTAAGGATGGAGTTCGACCATCCAACTAGTGGCCTGGCCAAATCAATGCCGGGAGCATAGGTACAAATCACTAAAAAGCTGAATACGACAGCTTACTATAGCTCTAGCGTGGCGTTCTTTATAACTTGAAGCAACGACTGTAGGGAAGCCTCAATACAAAACCAATCGAAATGGCATCCAAAGCTACGAGCAATCGACTATATCATACCTCAGATCGAGGGTCAATACCGATCCGCACCAAGCACATACGAATGTGACTCGGATGTTTCTTGAAAAACTATGACCTCCAGAGTGTGGAAAGGAGGGTAAACCATGAATACTTGGTCAAAAATTCTCCAGCACCCTCATTCGATTCATCAGGAGGAGTATGAAATTGGATGAGCATAACCCGACTGCATTTGTAGCCAACTTTACCCCGAGAACTGATTACAGAGCATGAACCAAAGTGGACGTAGGTGACCATCCACTGTCCAAATTACGCCCTGAAACTGACGTGGCATCGAAGTATTCCTCTTGGAATGAAAAACCACGATAAAATCCGAGATAGGTGAGACCTAGTCTCCCATCGATTGACATGATCCCACGATTCAACGGGAAAGAGAGTAAAACTAAAGTGGGCGTGGCTAGCCTTCCTACTTATCGGTATATGCCCCAGACCTGGGGGCACGAGCGAGGAGCAAGATGAATGTCAACCGACTATTCACCGATCACCTCTATGTCTTTGGAACTTAGGTGAAAACATAAACATAGCTAGGACGAGACTTAACCATCCATGCAGTACATTTATCAACCCGAGACGGGGAGAAGACGCATGGTCATCCTAAAACTGGCTACGATAGCTCAGTATTAAAACTTATATATAGTGCTTACAGTTGCTCAAGGAGACGACCGAAATGATGCCTAGAGATTGAATCATTGAATTGACACCTTAGCTCATGAGCAATTGACTTTCACTCCAACCCGAAGGACGGGTAAAGGATCATGAATGCGTTGAATAGAAAGCGCGTTACTCAAATACACAAGCAAATTCAAACTCATAGCAAGATCCAGCTATACAGTTGCACGCCACTCGAGGCTGACCCCCACTCGACATTTCCTTCAATGCGCTTTTAAGCCTGATCTTTGGCCATTTGTTGATAATCTATTAGAGCATTCAGAGTCCTTCGCTATTAGACTTAAAAACTCATGACAAGACTCTAGGGTTCGACTACAGCAACCATCATTATTGGTCGTCCCAACCATATTTCACATTGAATGTTATGCAAAATAATTACATCTATACTCAAAGAATCTGGGATGGCACCTGCTAAGGTGACGGTCGACATTACACTCAGCCATGGCGACCTTTTCCGGGTGCTGAATATCGGATCACAACTCAGTGTAGTGATGATAAAAGAATTAGTTGGATTTTCTGAATAAATGATGACATGTTCCCTTGGACCCATTCTGACAAGCATATGTGATTTCATTAACTATTGCGAGCCATGCATTGGATATCAACCCGAAGCTACAAAAGCTAGCATAATATCTATTGATTTCACCATGAAAGCTCCACTCTTACTTTTAGGCTCAATCCATCAACGTCTATGCCTACCAGCCGTTGCGACATGGCATACAATGACCTGAGACGTCTGAAAGACTACTTGAATAAAATATCAAACTAAGCTAATTCGATATCACTTATTTCCCTCGAAGGGCTATCTAAGGACGGAAATCAGCAGACCTCACACCCAAATTCACTACCTCGGAACACTACTCGAAGAGTAGCAGAGAACCAACCATAAGATGGAAAATGTACGCGGATGGAGCATCCAATGATCAGTGTTATAGCATAGGAGTCATGATAATAACTCCTGAGGAACGATCAATCTGCTACGTTCTGAAACTCAATTTACCTATAACAAACAACGATGCTTAGTATGAAGCCTTGGCTGCCAGCCTCAAACTTGCTAGAGGATTTGAAGTGAAAACTTTACATATCTTTTGTGATTCTTGATTGGTAGTATACAAATTTAAGGAAGTTGATCTTGCTAGGGGGCATTGTCTTGCTCCTTATCTCGGCCAAGTCCAAGAGCCACTAACCGACTTCACGTATTACTTCTTTATCCGTAACGTCATCTGTCCTTATGACCTTCCATGATCCATTATACCTACAAATGGACAGGTTGAAGCTGTGAACAAAATCATGGAGTCTGTACTGAAGAGGGGTTTGGAAAACTCCTCAAGTGGCTGATTGCAACCCTTATTTCACGAAAAATACAAACAAGGAATCGCAATTGAATTGCAATTAAACTGGACGGAGTTGGCGATGACTTATGAGCATATAAAACGCATTCGAGAGCCAATGGAAAGAACATGTACCCAAACGTGCATGTGTATATCCGAACAAGTCCGACTTCTTGAAATCAACCGAAATTAAATTCTCACTAAGGGTTATTGAGAAAATACTAGATCAGATAGCCGAAGCTTGCTAGCTCTGTAGAATCAGACACGAGTGGTCACTGATGAACTACAACCCTGGATTTATAATATTGGGAATCAACCAAGCGTCAAGACGGCCAAAGAAGGATATGACAGCTTGGGAGGATAAAGTCGAAGGATAATGACTATTAAAGAAACATGATGGATTTCTTTCTGAAGACAAGGAATACTCGCTGATTCAATGCGTGTTGTGTTGCTTCACACGACACGCTTTGGGGGGCAAATGTTAACCGTCATCTTGGCCTGGTTACAAAACGACAGTCGAAGACATTATTATTAGCGCTAGACAAGATTCTGACCTCGAAGAGCCTAGAGGTATTAGCAAGTTGTCAGGCCCATAAGAAGGACGTTCGGCATAAAGGGACGTTCGGTATTGAATATCGAACGGCACCTAAAGAATGTTCGGCATCCATGAACGTTCGACATACAACGAACGTTCGGCATCCATGAACGTTCGGCATACAAGATACGTTCGGCATCCATGAACGTTCGGCATACAAGGAACGTTCGGCATCTATGGAATGCTCGGCATATAGGAGCACTCGACACCAAGAACGTTCGGCATCCATGGACGTTCGGCACCACAAGGTACGTTCGGCATGACTGGGTCAACTGGTATTAAAGAGCGTTCGGCTTCAGGAACGCTCGGCATTCATGCTTCACTTGGCATTCTTGGACTGTTCGGCATTCCAGCCTCGTTCGGCTTGCACCCCTCACTCAACACCTCACCTCGTCCGGCACAAATCTCGTTCAGCCATCACCTATCGTTCGTCCTCCAGAGTCGTTCGGCACCAATGGGTGATCGGCATGTAGAGCGTTCGGCCTCACTTCGTTCGGCATAAAGATGGAGTTTCGGCATTTGGCTGTTCGACATGTTTGGGTCAACACACAGGGCTTATTCCATTTGGACCGAGATATTCAGCCACCAGGCCCACCAGGGAAGTCCAACCCATCTTCGTCTATAAATAGAGGGGCAGGGGCACAGTGAGATGGACCCTTTTTTCCGGGAACACTGGGGAGACTCTGCCATTTCTTATACTCTCCTCTTTTTAATTCAAACTGGTATCCAAGTGATTGATTTACAGATTGTATCTGTATTCAAATAATTGAGAAAGCAATAAAGATTAAACTCAAAGTGGATGTAGGGAGTTACGCCGAACCACTATAAATCTGGTGTTCTCGTTTTTGATATTCTTTTTCATTGAATTACACTATTTTTCAGTCCTAATTTACTCTCTTCATTAATCTCTCTACATAACTCTACTCAAGGGTGTTAGTGACCAATTTTGTTGCTAACAACAAGTAATATCGTCTGCTAATCTAGAGCATACAGCTTGTTAGGGGCAATCGAATGTGAATGTATCTTTCTACTAACACTGACACGTCATTTGCCTTTTTCACTTAATATCTGAACTGAATTTGATGTGTATAATATTAATACAAAGTAATACACACACTAATTTCTCAGAACTAGAATATATCATATAAATAACGGTCATTATTACAGTGGAAGAAATCTCAACTAATACATATACAAATTATTTAGTTTACAAAACAAAATACTAGACTCGATTGTTATAATTTTTTTTACAATTCTCTAATCTCAATTGTACATATTATAAATATATTCACAAATTTCCTAAATGAGATAAATTAAAAAGTCAAAAGTGTTTATCTCCTTGCAAACCCAAACATTCAAAGGTCAACTTGTCATGTAACCTGAAAAGTTTCGGCCTGACCCGAGAAAAATAACACCCAGATCAGACTATCTCTAAATATCCAATAAGGTGAGAATAGAATGCAATACAAAAAAAACATATAAGTAAATATAGATGTCCATGAAATAACGAGTCACGGGAATTAATTTAACTTAGAGTTCATCATAAGGCACATGGTTATATATTTAAGTCACGAATATGTATTAGTCACTAAACACTGAATTCACAGAACAAAACATAATATCTCTAAGCACATGATTATCAATGATTAACTTAGAGCTTGATTATAAGTTTAAGTCACAAACACAAACTAGTCCCTAAATGCAGAATAACAGAGTATATATCTTTATTTCACGAACACAGAATAGTCATAAAATTCAAATATCCAAAATCCAAGAGATCTTAATCTAAACCGATCGTAATGATCGTCCAAAACAGTCATAATGATTATACACAAAACCCATGGCAAACATACAAACAAATTGTTATCACTCGAACCGATCTGATACCAAGGATTGTAATCAGACCAGGAACACAGAATCACAGATTGATCTCAAGGATAGTCCATACTGATCATGGTGATCATAGAAACCATGACTCGATAAATCTACGTTTATTTAATATTATTATATTATTATATTCGAAAATAATCTAGGAATAAACTTCTTAAGGATCTAACAGCCACTTACCGCACATCAAAAGAGAGTAAACTCTAAAATGTCAAATACCATCACCTACAATAATCACTAGAATTTAACCAACACGTCCCATACTGTATGGTGAAATTCAAGCATTTACTAAAAGCTGGTAAATATCACTTCTTACAGACACCACTGCAAAGCTTGAACTACATTTTCTTAAGGATCTAGCAACCACTTGTCGCACACCGGAAGAGAATAAAACTCTAAAGTGTAAAATACTTCCTAAAAGCAATCACATGAATTTAACCAAGGCATCCCATACCACCTAGTGAAATTTGAGTATTCGCTAATAGGCTAGTAAGTTCTACTCAAACATTCGACTCAATGAGTTATACGATATTCGTCGAAGCGTTATTCAAAAGCATTTAAACCAGTCGATGACACTATGTCGATAATTATTACTCCTCAAATTATAGAATTAATGTTCTCAAAACATTTTTCTCCTTTGAGTTTATTATTTAAAACACTTATTTTAATTTACTATAAATCCGTTCATCATTTAACTTTATAAAAATATTCATAGATTTGTTAAAATATTCCATAACTCTAAATTGTTTCAAGGTTTTACTTATTTACACAAAGTTGTCACAAATTTCCATATAGTTGTATTATCCATAAAATGATTTTTTTTAAAATCGTATTTAATTGCTCTAAGTTCATATGAAAATATAACCATTTTATTTAAAAATAAATAAACTAAGTTTGTACTTTTCAAAATCACATGTTCCAAATTCCATGAATCCTATATTATTTGTTTAATAAAACGGTAATACTTATATTCCAAAATCCATAATCACTTTTATGTAAAAATAGATTAGATGTGTATTTCCAAATCCATATTTTCAAATCCATGAATATTTTAATAACCATACTTAATGTACAAAACAAATTTATAAAAATAATTTTTAATGTCTATTAACTTAATTTAGAAACAAGTCTAAGGTTTATAACTATGAATAAGAAGCTTATCAACTTATTCATTTAACTCAAACTTAGAGTCTAAAGGTCTGAAGTTTTGACCACTTAAATCTCATAATTTTACAAAATTTAAAACATAAAAGTTGTCAATAAAAGTCTCTTCTTTAACGAAAGAAAAGGATCATCCAATTTGCATTTACGGTTCAAAAGTTATGATCAAAATAATTTTCAGATTTGAATTTATTTATTGTCTT
Organism: Allium cepa; assembly: GCA_030765085.1. Classification (NCBI taxonomy): domain Eukaryota; kingdom Viridiplantae; phylum Streptophyta; class Magnoliopsida; order Asparagales; family Amaryllidaceae; genus Allium; species Allium cepa. The sequence continues at coordinate 370,515,869 of CM060943.1, read as the reverse complement.
TAATTAACCGGACGACAATAAATGAACGAATTTTTGACGATTTAAATTTAAAATTTTGCAAAACTCAAAACATAAAAGTTGAAGCACAATGTCTAAGCTTTCCAGAACTACAAGAATTATTAAATTTCGACAAGTAACACAAAAGTTATGCCTGAAACAACTACTGTGTTTCAAAGCTAAGATTAAAACACAGGACAGAGAGGTTACATCTTCTTAAGACCCAAAGTACACTTATTAACTGCATATTCACAAAAAAATGATAAGATAAAGTTTTTCTTTATAAAAATACCTTTCAACTGAAAAATTCCTCACTCAATTTTGACTTAACAGTCAAAGTTATGGTGATTTCAAATGCAGCTTTCAACTTAATCAATACATGGGAACAGAGGCACGCAACAAGATTTAAACTCAATTTCGAGCCATTAAACTATAGAATTTCTTAAAGCGATCAAAAGAGAAGTTGTAGCTAACTGAAATACTATTCTACCACAGAAAGAGCGGATCATTTTGGTTAATTTTACACTAAAATATCACTCTTTTATAGCAATGATTTTCACATTTTTTTCTTTTAGCAAACAATATAATAATCACAAACTCAAGCAACAATTTACAATCAAATTAGAAGCAATTTAATCAACAGACCATTCAATTCAATTCAAACAGCAACTAAAAATTATTATCATGGATTTGATATGGTAATGTGAGTGATTAACTCACCTTTAATGCTTCCTATAGCTTGCAAATCTTTGCCTAGGCTTTGCTACACCTTCAACTTCACCAAAATTGTCCAAAAACCCAAAAACAAAAACCAACCAACAAACAATTGTAATTCAAACGAGATCAAAATCACTCATTTATGTTTCTAAAAGATGGGGATAAGGTTTAGAATACTTACATTTGGTCATAGGACAAAAGCCCTTTGATTTGCTATTGGATTTGAGGATTTTAGCTCTAGGGTTCATGAGATAAAGAGTCTCAGTGTTTTCTTAGAGTTTGGCTTACTGTTGGAATAGGAAAGAAGGAAGGAAATAAATGTATAAGTTCATTTCTCACCTATCTACATGGGCCTATTGGGTTTAGAGTTTGCTAAGGATCCAATAGATTAGATGTTGCAAAATTAATACCTATGAGATGAAGTGTTGCTAATATCCTTTTGATTTAATCACTTGTTTAAACCTCCACTTTACACTAGACAATTATATTTACAAAATCACAGTTTAATATCTCAAATTCTCCTAAAAATAAGACAAGTTAAAATTCCATTTCCATTATTATAGAAATATTTTGTATAATTAATTATAACTTTTGAAATACAAGTTATTCTTATTATTTTTAATTAAAACAAAATAAATTATTAATTACAGATTCTCATTTTAAAACAATAATTCTTAGTACTAACATTTAACTGAATTTATAAATTTTTTCGAAGTTATCTTAAAATTAATTAAGATAAACAAGTCAATTATTCACAAAACTAGATTTAATTTCACAGTTAAATTTCCCAAATCAAAATTTAGAATTAGTTATCTCTAACTAGATTTAATTAATTAGGTAACTAATAATAGGGTTGTTACACATTGCATTTTTGTTATCCTAGAAGTTGCAAGTGGAAGACCTAAGTAACTCAATGTATCATGTCTGGGCTGAAGGGAGGTTGCTTGAAGTATATCATGATAATGCAGAAGACTATTGTAACACTCCATGATTATTAACGATAGAATATTTAAATGATCACTTAAATATTTAGTCGTTCAGTAAAAAATACTTTTATACTAGATTTTAACAAATGGGCAAATTAGGACTCGATACACCAGTGGTTGAGTTTGCTTTTTCGATGCGAATAAAACGAGTATAAACTTGTCTATGTTTGGAGACAGTGAGAATTTGGACTGAATAGTGATTTTGAGTTGATGAGATGAATTTGAGCTAATACCATTGGTTAATATTTAGTTGGATTTTTCTTGGATTCTTCCCTTTCATATAATGATGTTCATGACCAATGCAAATGAGTCTAAAATTTGAAAGGTTGTCTCCAAGTAAAATATTTCAATCTATGTTTTATTTGAATTCGCTAATAAGCAAGATAAGCTTTGATCTCTTAAGTCTAGTCCAATAATCATTGTGAGGAAACCATTTGTTGTCACACCATAGAGTCTTAGGGTGGATAAAGCAAGAGAGAAGGTTCTCTCTATTTTAGTTTGGGCCACCTTTACTCAAATTCCGTCTGTCTTGCAGCCACTGATTGGTTTGAACTAGCTTGCTAGCCTCATTGGTGACCTCAATTGTTTTGATTTTAATACTGAGGCCTGTAACAGTTTGCTGTATGCTAGAGCTCTGATAGCCGTTGCCGTCGAAGTTGATAGTTCGATTAGGGGAAGGAAATGATATTGATGTCAACATTCGGTACAAATGGAAATCTGATATCTACATCTCCTATCAGTTTTTTGGACATACTTCGGACTCATATTATGCTTAGTGTGTCTCTGCTTCCAAGCCTCCTCCTGCCAATATACCTCTTCCTAGGCCAGTGGTTTCTAAGATTAGGTTTCCCTCTCCCTCTGTCCTTGATATTCCTATAGAAAAAGCTACACGTGACCCCGCTTTCCTGTAGTGAAAGAAACACCTAATGCCCTATTACTATGGCTGTGGTGGTCCCTCCTTCTGAGGATGTGTAACACCCTTAATTTTAAATAGCATTATTTAAAAGATTAGTGACTACATCGATAAGAGAATTGAGAGTTGAAAACTAGTTAAGGTCATGCCTTAACTAAATTTATTAATGAGAAAGAGTTATGACTTAAAAACCTAAGAGAATAAGGCAAGGGTAATATGGGAATAGCTGAACCCCCATAACCCCTAAAACCCCTTACCAATTTCTCATTCTCATTTACATTCTTACAAAACAAAAACAAAAACATAAACAAAACAAAAGCAAGGCCGCCATAATCCTAGGAGAAGAGGTGTTCATAAATCAATTAGAGGCTAAGATTCAAGCTAGGAAGGTTAAAGTGTAGAACAAATCTTAAGTTCCTTATCCAATCTAGGTGAATAATAATCTTAAGAGGCTCAACGGCATGGTCTCACGGGATATCTATTTGGCTCGAGATGGTATATTATTATTCTCACCAGACTTTTCGTCTAACTCGAAGTTTATGTTTTCCCATTAAACTTTTGGATGCTCAATTAATTTTGAGTAGTTTTAGAGTTAAGGTTTTTAGGTACTCCTTTAGACAAATTAGCTTTCAGAGACATGCTGGAGGCAAGCTAGCTATTAGGCCTTTCGTCTGTTTGATTACACTGTGTAATTGGATGTAATGGCAGAATTATTTAGTGCCTATATTTAGACTCTGATCAACCAAGGAGGCAACTTCATATGTCGCTGTTAATGTAATTTTTAATAATTATATTTCTATGAACTTGGTTTATGAATTAGGATTATGTAATGAATCTAAAATGCGATTTGAAATGGAATGAGAAATCTATTTTAAAATTGAATTTAAAAAATTTCATATCGATGCGTTTCTGGTATATCAATGTACCTAACATTACCGCATTTGGTCACCAAAAAATAATGACTATAAATGACTATAGCATCTGTAGAGATTAGTTTTAGGCCTCCAAATGGGGGATGTTAAGGATTAAATTATTTACGTGGACTCTGTTGAGCATGCCTGGACTCACACAGAAACGGAAATGAGGTACAATCCAGCTTTAAAGAATTATCTTACGTTTGTAGGTGAAGAAGGGGAATCTAGGAGTCTCATATATCTTGTAAAGGGGAAAGGCCTAACTTTGACAACTGCCGGTGACAATGGTCAGCCCAATTGGCAACTATTTTCGAATGCTTCATGGGAAGGAAGTATCTCTATACCACGCTCTCGAGGTAATTTGATCCTAAACTTGCAACTCACTTCTCTGTTTTTATGCATGTTCTTGGATCTGGTACTGATGCTTATGTCAGTAGTGATAGGGGGATTAGTGGTGCTTCTTTACATTGGTTTAGACTGGTCTGTCTAACTCTTGCACTTTCTTTTGTTGTTGTTATACTAGCTGATTCGATGCCCGTTCCGATCGCCTGTTCTTTAAATAATGTGAGTAATAATGGTGGATGACATGCTTAAAACGCTGGCTAGTCTAGCTGAAAAAATATAATTATTTAAGAATCTAATACATTGTTTTGAAAATAGTTAGTGAGCCCTAGATTTGATTTAGGCTAATTGGGTAATTTGTTGTGATATTATTGTTTGATATGGGTTTAATTAAGTACTGTAATGATGTGCAGTCGTTAGAAAAGATTAATTAATCGATTCGAATAGATTTTAAAAATGTTAGTAAGCTAATTTAGGTGGTTTGTGAACTCCACGCTTGTTATTAAAGTGATTAGAGACTACTAAAGCTTAATTAGTATTTAAAACATGGTTTCAGGATTTTATAAATGAAGAATATATTTTATAAAATAGATATGAGATTGTTAGAATTGTTATGTGATTGTTTAATTATATAGAAATATAATTTATTATAAGTCCGTGGCGGGTATTTCACATAGCTACAAAGAGTATCGCATGCTCTAAGTTTTATGAAAGTATACCGGGCCGAGCAATCATCACGGTGAAGTTCGTAATGAGATTTTTATTTTATTGTCCGTTGTGTAAGTGTATGTGCAACATCATGCACAAATGGGTGTATCGACATATGTATAGGCTACGCATAAGACAAGGAGGCCGAGTGTGTCGTTTTGGCATGTTAGAAGAAGCCGGGTCGCTGTAATTGCTCGTTGAACTCTATGCATGCAAAGAGTGGATTTTGGTATGGAAATCAGTTTTCATATATTTAAGAATCCACTTCCAAAACATCAACAAGTGAACCATGGTAATTGTCCAGTGGGATGGAGGTAGGCTCTAGTAGCAAACAACTCATCAGGCTAAGTGTTGGAGGAAATGACACATGGATCGACGTTTATTTAGGGAATCTACTCCCTGCCCAGGCTCATTGGAAGGAACCTGTCAGTTTAGTCTACTGAATAGGTCCACTTAATCGACTGGTCGAGAGGGAATAGGTCATCTCTATTAGTAACAAAGGCATTGGTTTTGATGATAACAACTTATGACATTATATAAAATATAGATACTAATGTTTTTATCAAGAAATATATAATATTTAATGTAGGTTATTAGACAGGTATTGATGAAGTTGTGCTGGTGATGGATATAGTGGAAGATTCGAGTTGATTGTGACTTTGTGAAAGAAGATAGCAAAATGAGTCTTGAATTTTTCATGGAACGAAGTTAGGTTATTGTCCCGATGCTTGACATATTTTGCTATAATTATCCATGGAGTAAGAATTAACTTGCATCGAGTTACACAGTCGATCTCAGCATCGCGTCTTGCAGATTGATTTTGGTTTTTCTGGAGGTGATAATAGCTTAGGGTAACGCCTTCTATGCAACTCATGTCGTTCCGGATAACTAAATTCGACTTATTCTAAGAATTATTAACTTGATTCGGACCCATCGATCTATAGTTGCTCGCTTTAGATTGGTCCTGTCATTGCACAGTCGGTGTACTTAGAATAAGAAGGGTTTTTCATGTTGCTTCGAAAAGTGGGTTCGTTATCAATCATCAAACAATAATGGGTAAGTATAGAAGAAAAAGAAATCAGCAGGTGATACAGATCGCTCTTTTCATTGTGAATGTGTCGTCTACATGGAATGGTCTGTTTATAGCGTTATGGATACCGAACCCATTCTCACTTAGATTACATATCACACAAACCCCCGGTTAATACTTGGAATCCGATCGGTGGTTGGTAGACGTCAATTACCTTCCGGATTTAAAGCATTAACTAAGATGAGTTTATAATTTAGAGATTAGGCGTACGTGACCATTTTGAACACAGGCTTTCTTATATAGAATGATGCACAAATATTCTCGGTGCAAATTAGTTGAGGGGAACTCACTTCTTTTTGAAGAAGAATCATCGAAGTCCCAGCTAGATCCACCGCTTCCACAACTTTAGTTCAATATGGTCGTTTGATTCTAGTCCCCCTACCATCGATCGTACTCCTCCTAACTTCAGAGTCTTGTTTGATCCTCCGAAGAAGCTCCTGCAGTCCTTACACATAGTATGTTCCGAAGCATTTGCTCGCAATACGGTATCCTAAGGACGATGTGCTTCTGCCATAAATAGGAGAATTTTCTCATAGGCCACCTTCTGGACACGTGGCTTGCCACCAGTATATGTGTATGTATGGTTCCATGCAGCTGTTCAATCACTTCCTAATGACAATACTTCAGAACATAGGGTTCACGCCATTCTAGATTCTTGCAAATGGATATGCCATGCCGATGTACTTTTATGTTCTGTTCATGCAGATGCTCAATCGTGCCTCGAGTTTCACTGAGTTGTAGTATATTCTATTGTTAAAAAAGTGAGAGGCTAACCCATCACTTGTCTGTATTGAGGTGCAACCAAGCTGGAAACTTATGCCGGATCTTCGCAGTATAGTTTCTTCATTCAATAATCAGTTCTTTTTCGCTAATTGTCCATAGGATTCACCTGTTTATGGACCACAGAAGGTAAGTATCTTTCATCATGCTTGGAATTTCCTTTAATTGCTACAAGTCTTCTAAACTATCATATATTCCTTGTAGTTCTTCTAAATATTAACAAGGATCTGCCACTTGGCACTGTTCTTAGCTCCCTAAAAACGGGCTCAGAAGTGCTTGATAAGGTTCTTGATCATAGATGAAAATCTTCGCCGATGTGGGCTTTTACACCATGGGAGGTCTGTTGGATTCGTCAGTGCTCCTTCCCGCTCCAGAGCCTGGACCCATTCTGTTTCCTCTTCCCATGACTATGGTGAAGATGATGATGATGAGGAAGAAGAAACTTACCCATCCGATTGGTCGAAGAATACCACTAAGGAGATCTAAATTCATGTTGGGGTCGAGGGTCTGCTCAAAATTCCACTGATCCCAGAAGAGAAGGAAGAAGAGTTAAACAATGGAAGGGCACGACTCTACTGATTAAAGGGAAGGAGGAAGTAGAGATCAGTGAGTAGCAACCTCTAAATGAGGAAGAAATAGAGTGGGACACTAAGAAGGGTGATGTTAACTTAAGCAACAAGGCTTCAAGGTTGAGCCGTGGACATGCTTCCTCACCTCCTTTAAAAGAGCACACTGAACGAAGTAGCTTCTCCAAAGAATGAAACTATGTCTGGCTCTTTGTCGGAAGGTGCTAATATTGATTTGGGAGATATCAGCGACATTTTTGTGAATATGGGTGACTTGATGGATGAATTAACTTTAGAAGGGTTGCCTTCCCAGCTTACTCGGATCATCCCTATAGGAATTATTGTCTTAACATTAGTCGGTGGTCAATCTGGTTTGTGTTTTCTACTAGGGTCGTTACTGAAGCAAACACTTCACTAGGATCACACGTTTTATATTATTATTATTTTCTAGGATGTTTTGATTCATCAAATTCCTCTTTCCTAAAGCCATTTTATCGCCTGCTGAAGGAATCATATCTCGTGGTTTTTACCGCGATCTTGACCGAGTTTTGGAGTCTTTACGTTTGAAGAGAGACTCTTCCAGGTACCATGCTCCTAGGGAGACTGACGGGAAGAGGAAGAGGAGGAAGGATATGGAGGAAAAAAAGCATCATCATGCTGAGAAAGATCAAAGCCGCGATAGAGGAAGTGGCTATGAGAAGTGGAAGAGCTTGACATAGCGGGAAGATTCGTCAAAGAGGCCGAAAAGAGATGAAGAATGAGAACTCTCTTCACAGCTTCCTGCTTCCACTGGGATAAACGTTCCTGCTTTCGGTGTTATGACCTCCCCCACTTATGCTACTATGACCACCTCTCTCCTAATTTCTAGGCGAGCGCCTTGCATTCTCCTCATTGCTCTACCGCATCTGCAAGCTTCATTCCCTAAATTGTTTTTAAGGGGAGTTGTTTTAGATAAGCCTAATTTGAAGTCAGTTCGTGTTGAATCATATTCACCCGATCTCTATGCGATTCAGAGTAGTTTATAAAAAGCCGAGGGGTTGGGGAAAATTATGCATGCAACTGTCCACTGTTAATCGAAATAACTACCAAGAAATTCACTTGTTCGAGTATGAAAGGATGGTATGAGAAGTAGTTCGCGGGTTGTGATGCGAAGATTGAGGAGCTGAAGAAACAGAGGGATGATCCCCTCAAGAGAGAGCAAAAGTGCTTCTTTATTTAAGCAACTAAAAGAATCCATCGACCGAGCCACACGCATATTTAGAGATGAAATAAAGAAGTGTCAAAGTGATGAGGCGACATTAAAAGAAAAGTTGAGGATAAGCGAGATGATGGTTGAGATGTAGAAAAAAACCATCAACGAATAGGTTCAAGAAATTGCCTCTCTTCGCGAACAAATTTCAACTTTTGATACTTCGAAAAAGAAGTTGGCGGTAGAGATGACTAATGTGGATGCCAATTTCATGGAATCTAAGATACCTTCACAAAGAATATGGATGTCTTGGATGCTATTATTTTTGGCTTTTATGTCAACATCGTGCTGAATCTCAACTACCTGGATCCGTTGTTCCCTCATATGCTTGCCATAGTCTGGGAAGAGATTCTGGTCCTATTTCAAGTTATGGGTTGCAATTATACCGAAGAAGAGTTGGTTCAGGCATATCTGAATGGAAATTCCCACCAAGCTTTTGTGGAGAGCCAGGAAATCTTGAGACTAGAGAGGGAACGGGAACCTACTGATGTTGCGGTGCCGCTAAGGCTGCAACCGGGCATTTTTCTTCAAGCACCGGTGAACCGCCTGCACATTTGTGCAGATGAGGGGATCATTTCTACTTCTTCCATAATTGTGCAGCCATTAAAGGAGGGTAGCGGCGAAGGCTTTGATGTTTTGGTGCATGAAGAGACCCTCACAACAAGTAATTTGCTTATCCTTCTAGTGTTTGATGGCTTCCAATTTATGCGTAATGAAATTGCTGAGATAACTACTATTTGTTCTAATATTTTAGACCAACCCTCTCTTCCTGCCGAGTTACCTCCTCGTCACGATGTTGGATCTGCTGTAATTTTGACTACATCAACCATTGTCTCCACATCTGGCTTGTAGCCTGGTTCGTACTTCGAACAAATTGCAGCAATGCATGGTTTGGATGACCCCTCTGTATCTCAAGAGGAAGCCTTGGCAGCTACAGACACATGGGCGGACAGATCAAGCTAGCTAACCAAATAAGGTAGGGGCCTAGGAGTCGATGATCGAGCTGCCGATGATAGCGTTGAGGAAGGAGAAGGATAAAGAGTAAAAAAGGTCGTCAAAGAGTTCTCGCATATCCCTTAAGGACAAAGGAAAAGGAGGGTCCACCAGTGGCCATGTTTCAAAAAGCAAGAACGCCTCGGAAAGGGAGAAGCCCGAGAAGTTGCCAATCAAAGGCAGAAAAGGTGACAGAGGAAGCAGTGACAAGAAGTCATGATTTGTCTTTTGCTTTATTGGTTGCTTTTTGTACAAGAACAAAGTCTTCACTTAGCACTTCTTCTTATTGTTGTAACAGTGGTGTTTGTATTTTCCTATTCTTGGCCGATATTGTGCGGGCACGACCCCCACTGTTGTTGTAATGAAAGACATTATAAGTAATAAAACTACTGAAATTTTGATTGTAACTTCACTTGTCTACTTATTTATGTTCCATGTAGTGTTGCCTTTATATGCCTCTTTTTTTTCTTTTTTCCACAGTTTTATTTAGTCCCGTAATCACTGCCAAAATTCTTTATTTGGGGTAACGGAACTGTGAAGTATTTGCTACTTTATTCGAGTGTTAGTGTGTTGGTGCCCCCTAGTTTATGGGACTTTTTACTCCGAACACTTGATATGAGACTGGATACCCCTGATAGCCTTCCGGATGCCCCAAGTCAGGTATATAATGCAACTCCTATCTTTGGGAAATTCTGGCTGGAGATATTAGTGAAGCATTTTAGTGGCCTCACGGCGAGTAGTTTATGCACTCAAGTGATTTACATACTTAAGTGATTTATGTACTTGAGTGACCGGCAACACCTAATTAACACCGATTACTTGATTACTTGTTAAGTGATTTCATTGCGATGCTGATGCGCAACCGTATCACTCCTTGGAGTTCTATTTTCTTGGCATGGAAGGCGGTACATGATTTTTGCAATATGAGAGTTCCTCGTCTTTGGATGCAATTTTGCTGATCCATGTAGCAGTGTGCGGCTTGCATAATGCACAAGGGATCAAGGCTTGCCCGGTCGCAGTTTTGCGAACCAAGTAGCGATTTATGGCTTAGGAGATGCATGGCTTAGGTAATTTTGTCTGCTCGGACGTGATTCCACAATCTAAGAGGCGATGCACGGCTTACAAAATGCACGACTTTGATTTGGGCCTACCCGATGTCGTCGGAGCAATACCAGTTTTTAGAAGTCAAGGATCGAGTTTCATCGATCCAATGGTTTTAGTCGACTTGCTTCCATCGACTCGGTGGGTAGATGGGGCATACTTGAGTGTGGTTCCACTATCTCAAGCAGCGATTAAATGGTTTTGACTTGATTTGACCCCGTCGATTCAGCAAGTTACTTTTGTGAACACGGTTTTATTGGTTCAAAAAGCCATGAAATTTCATTAGTAAAAGTTAGCAAGTTCTTCCTACTTACAATGCCTTCGGTATTCCACGATGGCTTATTTGCAGGGAATAGGAAATACATAAGATAGTCTAAGATAAAGTGACGACGCAGCGATTTGTTGGAATCACTCCTATTGATTTATACTTTGAAAATGAAACCTATCATGCCAAGTATTTACTTATTACTAGAGTAAGACTTTGCCAGTAAATTAATAGATTTTCTTTTCATCCATCCAAACATGGATTCGAGCAGATAAATATTTATTATATTTCTTGTTATCTGCCCCCATCATTCGCATTTGGCAAACACTTGATGATTCTCTCACGAATACCAATCTGACCCATCCCCATTGCGCGGACTACTCAAGCTCGGCGAATTTGGGTTCCATCAACGGTTGTTAGCTTGAACGTGTCATCCCCCAGCTTCTAGCCGATCACATAAGGCCTTTCTCTATTTGGTTTGAATATTCCTGGTACAAGTGGACCATTTGAGGACAAGGTCACCTACTTTGAAATTATGGTAATAGACCTTGGATTTGAAAATTTTGCGATCCTTTTTTTGGTGAGCAACAACCCTTAGTTTAGGTTCTTCCCTCTTCTCATCGACCATATTGAGCGACTCGAGAAGGAGTTGCTCGTTCTGCTTTTGATTTAAATTTTGCCTTCAATAAGAAGGGACTTCTAGCTTAATCGAATTATTGCTTTTGAACCATACGCCAGGGCGAACGGAGAGTGCTTGGTTCTAGATTTGTGTGTTGTCCTGTAAGCCCATAATATGAGTGGAAGTTCATCAATCCAATTTACTTTAGCTTTAGTTAGGCGATTTTTGATTGTAAACTTGATGATCTTGTTCACCACCTCCACTTGCCCATTTGCCTGTGAATGTGCAACATCGTAAAAATTAATGAAGCATTTGCAAAAGTCGTTGAAATTAATGCTTTCGAATTGAGTTCCGCTATTCGTAATGATTCTTTTATAGCACTCCAAACCTACAAATAATGTTTTCAATGACAAAGTTACTAACTTTTTTTGTGGTAATAGTGGCTAGCAGTTCCGCCTCAGCCCATTTGTGAAGTAGTCAATAGCAATGATAGCATATTTGGCTCCTCCTTTGGCTATTGGCAATACACCAATTAAATAGATTCCCCAAACTGTGAAAAGCCACGGGCTGACCATCTACGTTAGCTCCATTGTTGGAGTTCTTTTGATTATGTCGAATCTTTGGCATTGGTCTCACCATCTAATATAATCTATTGCATCGCAGTTTACTACCAGCGAAAAATACCCATATTAGAGAACTTTCTTTGTGATTTGCCTCCCACTATGATCTCCACAGTGGCCTTCACGAATTGCTTGAGGATTCTTCGAGCTTCGTCATCGATCACACACCTTAGCAAGGGGTTAAAGAATCCTCTTCGGTAGAGTATCCCATCTTGTACTACGAACCATGGTGCTTATAGAAGGAGCTTTTTTCGTTGATTCCTGTTTAGGAGGAGTGTTCCTCTAGGTAGGTAGTCCTTAATCGATGTCATTCATGTTTATGGTTCTTCGGTTGTTTCAAAAATCCAGTCGATATCCATCTCGCTTATGCTTGGAGTAGTTAGCGTTTCAACTGGGACCCGTCCATATGACTAAACTTCACCGGAGCTGGCCAGTTTTGCTAGATAGTCTACTTTCGTGTTTTGTTCAGTCGGGATATGAGTTACGGTGTAATGTTTGCAGCCGTTCATCAATTCATGGACTTTAGATAGATATGGGGCGAGGTTCTCTCCCAAGGCTTGACATTTGCCTCTCACCTGATAGACAACTAGTGAAGAGTTGCTATATATGTGTATGGACTTTATCCTAGGTTCATTTACAACTTTTAGCTCGACTATTAATGCTTCATATTCTGCTTCATTGTTTGTTGCAATAAATTTCAAGCATAAGGCATGGAAAACAGATCGTCCTTCGGGAGTTTCGAGCATGACTCTAGACCCCGGGTAGAAGTTGTTCTATGCACCATCGACTGAACAACTTCTAACGTGTCTCCACTTCTAGAGTAACTTTTCTTTGTTATCTTGTATTGTAAACTCGACAATGAAGTCTGCTAATGCCTGCTTGTTGATCGCCTTTCAAGGGTGATAAGTGATTTCATATTGACTTAATTCGATTTTCCATTTGGTAAGCCGTCCAGAGGTCTTAGGGCGATACAACGCCTACTTAAAGGGTTGATCTGTTAGTACTTTTATTAGAAGTGCCTGGAAGTATGGTCATAACTTTCTAGATGCGATCAAGAGGCAATATGCTAGATTTCTCAATTTTGGACAGTTTTCTCGGCACCAGCGAATCGTTTACTAATGTAATGTATAGGTTGCTGGACCATAGGTTCTTCTCTTACGAGTACGTCACTTAATGCATGGGGCGAGACTGCTGAGTAGATAAATAAGTCTTCTCCGTCTACCGGATTGGATAGGATTGATGGAGTTTTGATATATCGCAGCAGCTCTTAGAAGGCAATCTGACAAGCCTGATTCCATTCGAAGTTCATTTCTCCCTTCTTTAGTGCGTCAAAGAATGATATACATTTCTTGGTTGCTTTCAAAATGAACCGGCTTGGTGCTGTAACTTTTCCATTCAAGCTTTGTAACACTTTCTTATTTCTTGGGCCTCAACTTCCCGTAAAGAGGTAATTTGTTTGAGATTCGCTTCGATGCTTCTAGTGCTTAAAATTTGTCCCAAGGACTTTCCTGAGGCAACCTTGAAGTGACATTTAAGTGGACTTAGTTTCATTTTATATTTTCAAAGTATTTCAAACATGTCAGCAAGGTTGTCCAAGTGATTTGCAGCTTTGCATGATTTAACTAACATATCGTCTGCGTAGACTTCCATAGTCTTCCCGATCTGATGTTTGAACATGGCATTCCCTAGTCTTTGGTAGGTTGTCCTAGCATTCTTTAAACCCGATGGAATCACTTTGTAGCAATATATTCCCAGATCAGTGATGAAATTGGTGTTTTCCTGGCCAGGTTCGTGCATCGTTGTAACAGCCCCGCAGTTCCGTACCCCTTGAGTCGACACTGTTCTCCATCACTCAACTCACGATGAACAAAAATACGAACCATTAGGGTTAAAGAAGAAGAAAATAGAAAACAACATCAGAATCTAACCATCACAGCGGAATAAAATATAATAGATAATAAATGATCTTTACACAACAACAAATATATCTGTTTATACATTATATCATCAGAGTACAACATCAAAGTTCAATACAAACAACAATACAACTCAGGACGGTTATAATATCTAGTCCTTCCAGAAACTGAATACACAACGGAATATTTCATACAAATACAGAAGTACGTATCGTCATCCAACTCCACAGCATCATTTCTTGTAATTTATAATACTTGGTCTGACTCGAGCATTATAGTTAAATAACACCCGAGTCAGTCGAAAATACCAGCGTGAGAAAACCACACTCAATTGGATTATTAAAGTTTCAAAATCCTTTGAAAACAAAAGCATCTCGTAAGACCACGCCACAAATAAACATGTCGGGTTTTTATTTTACAATAGCCAAAACACTTTTTATTAAAATCCTCTGATATTATAATAGGGTCTATCTACAAATACTTATTAAAATAGCCAAAATTGTTACATCTATTAAATTCCAGCTACTAGCCACAATCGTAGGTAATACAAACAAAAATCGTAAAAGACGCGTAGGGTGAATGGATTTCAAACTAATGAGTAGGCACTGGGGTACCACCTATCACAGTACGTGGCCTAGATTACCGTACCGAGGATTACTCCCAATCCCCTGCAACACAAGACCGGGACTACGCTTTACTGGATAATCCCGAATAAGATCACCCCACGGTTGGGATCAGCAACCGCACCACTAAGCCGAATAAAAAGGGACATCTAGACAGGGATGACCTCACCCTAATGGGCGCTACCCACCTAGCCTTGTTGCATACCCCTAACTTTCAGTCATTCCTGATTGATGAGGCTCGAGGCTAAGTGTTTCCTTTTTAGAACATATCACTTAGATTGCTCATCGCCCACCTGACGATGTTCTGAAAGCATTCGCCTATACAAGTCCGTTCGGGGTTCGAACGGAACCGAAGGCACAACTCCTACTGCATCCATTTTGGAATCATCCTCACGATTAGTAGTGACTAGCCCTTGCACTTCACTGCTCCATCTTCGACTCCAAACTCATGTTTTCCACACGAAAACGTACAAATCGGATCGAAGTGGTTTTCAGGAAATAAATCCCGATACTGGTCTCTACGAAACGATCAGCGCATTGGCCAATATTGATAGTCGGTTATTTAACTATCCATTAACATTCACAAACAACGATCCGATATAAATAATTTCACCAAATTATTTATTAATCTCAAGATATCTTCACAAGAAATATTTCCACTTTCAAACCTTTTTGAAAACAGTTTTCAAACCACACTCTTCTCATGGAATGAATTCCCAAATATTTATTCCACTGAAAACACCAAGCACAAAAACTTTAGATTTTTAGAATAATTTAAAACACTTTATTATAAAATATCTTTTAAAAAATTTAAATTAAAAATTACTTTAATACTAATCCAAAATATATACTTATCCAAAATATATACTTAAGAATACTCAAAATAAAACTACTTTGTACAATACAAACTAAATTTCTAACTTTTAAAACATAATACCAAGCCACCTTTAAATAATTACTGCCATAATAGATTAAAAGAAAATACTTACTTTAGAATTTAAACATTTAGAAATAATAGGTTTTCTAAACATACTTTTTAAACAACTTAAAACTTTTTACTTATACTTAAAATTTGTTTTGAAAACGTACCTGGCTATCCAGGGAAATACGCTTCTCTTTCACATCTTTTTTAAAAATAAATCACTATTTATTTTTAAACAAATTTACTCATTCCCTTAATAAATTCCCACTGTGAATTTATTCTTCCAAATTTCTACTGATATATTACTTCACTTTTATAAACCCAGTTTATAAATTTTCAAGTCAGATCCTTATTAAAATTCCAATTTCAAACACTTAAATCAATTTTCAAATTGATTTCCAAATCACTCTATTTTGGAATAAATTCCTTTACTTCCTCATTTATTTCAAAACCCATTGACTTCATATTTTTATTCCTTAATTATGATTTAAAATCTTTTAACTGAAAATACCAATTTCATATTTCCCAAATTTCTTCTTTATCCTTTCGATAAATTCAAACCTTGAATTTCAAATATATTCTTTATTTCTGGAAATTATATCACTTGAGATTAAAAATAAAATTATTTATCCCTATTTATTCAAAATCTCATTTTCCATACTTGGAATTTAATTTATCAGAATTCAAAAATCACTTTTTATTTTTTTTTCAATTCTTTCTTAATTTATTCAAATTTCTATGATTATTTTACTCAAGATTCACTCTTTTATTTTCTTTTCAGAAATCCCATTTCTATAGATTTTGATAACTCAGTTCGCCGAAATATTTTAAATCAACCATAGTATCCAACATTTCCAATTATCAACATAGTTCATCACAGGATAGCAAATAAGTATATCACAGAATATTTTAACAAAACTAAATATTTGAGGAATCCAGTTGGATCCCTCCAACCTGTTTCCCTGCATCCACCGATGTTAGCATAATAAAATACCAATTCCACTTCGAGGTGGAATGTCACGGTATATGGGTTTTAAATATAATATCATCCACTATTATGTGGCGCATAGGGTCTCATCCGCTATATAATGCGGGAAATCAATCACTCCAATATATTCTATATATATACTACTATATAATATATACCACATCCAATCAATTTCAATCATTCAACCAATTATTTAAATTTAAGCATTTAAATTTAAATTAAACCCAGATGAGTCGAATAAACTCACCTTTGCTTTTCATTTGTAATCCACTTCAATATTGCCTTGGTTTTCCTAGTTTCTGACCTTGAATAAACAGTTTATATGATT
This sequence comes from Allium cepa, assembly GCA_030765085.1. Lineage (NCBI taxonomy): Eukaryota > Viridiplantae > Streptophyta > Magnoliopsida > Asparagales > Amaryllidaceae > Allium > Allium cepa. Next base: position 370,499,232 of record CM060943.1, on the reverse strand, counting down.
TATTAATATTTGAATTGATCGAACAATTAATTACTATTTATTTTATTTAAACTAATAATTTGGTAACTAATATAATTTGGATTTAATTAAACAAATAAATCTTCACTATTTCAGAATTAAACACATAAGTGAATTGTAGATAGGTATATTTACTTTTTCTTTGGATCTACATATATCAGAATAGCCTATATACATTTAAAAATCAAAAATCTACCCTTTATAGATCCTGCAACATTTTAAAGTCCTATTTTTTATTTAATTTAAAACAAATCTTGTCTTCCTAATCTGCAAACATAATAATTTAATGAAGAAGAATACGTTACTGCTCACTCTAACACGCAACCATCTGAAGCCTCGTGAACGACTCCACACCGCTGCCTCATCGCGAGGCCCTCTGCCTTGCCAACGAGCGCCACTCGAGCTTGAGATTCCCAGCACTGAACGTGACGGTCTCCCGCGCTTACATCGCGACCCGCTCGCGATCATTCCCTACCCAGATCGAGTTGCCGCGCCGACGACTTCACATGCACGCACGACTGACTCAAGCTCGCCGCCTCGACTCAAAACTATCGCAAGAACCCGAGAACAATGAATCCCAACCCTCTCGCATGCTCGATCGCCTCCGTCACTGGGTTTGAACTCAATTTGCTCCGCCTATATTTCAAGCAGAGGAAAAAGGTTTCGTTGAGGAGAAAGGAGAATACGCAATTTGATTCGCTCGGCTTTTTTATTTGCGAACGATTGAATTTGAAGAGGTTAAATAAATTTTCTTTTGTATCTGCTCGTATAGAAGATGGAAAAGGGAACAATGAAATATATTTCTTTCGTGATTTAACTGAAGTGAAAGAAAGGAGGCGTGGTTTGCACGAAAGGTAAGGGTGTGCAGATCATAGGGTGGCTGAGCAGACAATTTGGATAAGATTGAATTTAATTATATATAAATATAATTCATTTCCCATATTGCACATTTCAAAATCTCGAATCCCTATAGAGGCGTATTGCTTGGCGTTCATAATGTTATACCCCTATTTCGAACATAATGGAAAAGGTTTCGAGCCTTAATTCGATCGTATGGAGAAGATAGCTTTTTGGATCAGTCATTATATTGAATTTTCGATATAAAATTTTAACGCGTTTATATATCGTATGCTCACATAACTACTCCAATCACTACAAAATTTGAAATCTGATAATAATACAATATTACAGATCCAACGAAACTGGTTTCGTCGAAATCCAAGACGGTGCCTCGGAAGGCTATTTTTAAATATCGATTTAAACGATAAAATTTCAAAACCAAACACACCACTTTTAAATTTACTTTTAAAAGTACTATCACCTTCAGTATTATCAATATGAATTTTCTAAGCCTTTAAAATATTTTTAACAAGCTTGAAACTCCAGATTAAATATTTTACTCAACTTTCAATTATTAGATTCAATAATTTAATTATCAAATAAATAGTGATATTTGGAATTCAAGTTAAAAATTAACTTTTAAATATTTAAAATCAATTAAATATTCCTATTTTAAATATCCAAAATTCCAGAACATCTCATTCCTCCCCCTTAAAAATTTTCGTCCCCGAAATTACTAGTTAGGAAGAATGGTCTAACACCCGTTTACTTTTCCCCCAAAACCAACAATTCAACATCCTACCAACTATCTTTTTATAAAAGACCCATTATCATTCTTACTAACTTCTCAAACTCTCCTATGGTTTTCAAACAATACCTTATTGCTCAATCATTCAAATTTCAATTTAAAACCAAATTTTGAATCATCAAAAATTTCTCAAAAATTTCTAACTCCCTAAATTTCCCAAAAAATTTCTCCAGCATCTCCCTTTGCACGGCTAGCTCGGTACAACTACAAAATGCCTCTACGGGCTCCCAAATTCTCAAAGAAAACAAAAAGCCAAGTGGCTAGATCAAAAACCCAATCAAATTTCATACATAAATTTAAACACATACCTTTTTGTCGAGTAATTCAAATTTATCTTCTGGAATCAAAACCAATTTTCCTTTTCCATTATAACACATGTATATCCTACTTAGCAATAATATCCAATCACAACATTCAAAGTCATTTTATTGACTCCTTTACAAAATTTAATATTTATTCATCCAAGCCCATACGGTGTACCTATATCATTCGTACGCAATACCGAATTCGATCACTCGCTCGATTATACAATTTCACTTTCGAACTAGTATCGTCCACCAGACTTCCTAGTGCGGACTCAGATCTGGTTTCTTGATCAGAAACCGTCATTCTTCTTGCATAGTCATAACTATGATAGAGAATTTCCAAAATCAATCAAAATCCATATCCAGGGTTCGCCATCGAAAATCGAGTGAAAAATCCTAACTCGGATTGATATAACTATCTCGAAATTCAGTGTTTGAATCTGGATCAAATTGTTATGCGAATAAAAATAATATACATACACCTTACGTATTTATCCATTCTCTTTTATTCACATTCATTTTGATTTCTATTCACTTATCAACGCTGATCGTTTCACATATCTTTACTCAAATGCTTATTCAATATATTTTCCCAAAACCCATATTACTTAAGAATTTCACCATTTCTTCTTAAGTTCACTATAAGTATTTTATACGCTTCTTATATTTATTTTCACTTCACCACTTTAGTTTATAGCTACTTCTATTCAAATTGGTTCTCCCATTTCCATATGAATTCAATTTATCTTCAACTCTAAATATTGAATTTTATCTTCCATTTAAAACTGATTCATATCATTATTTTAAATTAGTTCCATCCACTAATTTATTTCAGTTTCCAATTTAAAATCGTTTTGTCGCTAACAAAAATTTTTTCAAAAATTTTTCTAACTCCCAAAATTTCCAAATTTTTTTGCCAGAGTCCCCTTTGTACGAAGGAGTTTTTGCAATTTGACAAGAGATATAAATATATATACATCGACCCATCTGGTCGGAAAAACAAAAAAAACAACAAAAGTTTATATTTCCTAACTTTTATTGCATAGGCGTACCTCTATTTAGCATTTTTAAGCAAGCGGCTTATTATTTAGCAATTAGCACGACCAAAATCCTGCCAAACGGCCTTCAGGTACCTGTACTTACTCAATTTAAACATATAAGCACTATATATAAGAAGTTTATAGCATTTCACTTATATTTAAATAGCTAAAATATGGATTCAATACAATGCATGTTATATACTTTCATAAGCACATATGTAAGGTTTCGACACTTATTTCAATTACTTTCAATCGACTCTCAACCCCTACTATTCAATTTAAATGATTTACAACTCATTTGCTTGCATACGATTCATTTTTAAACCAAACGAACTTATATTCATTTCAACTGATTCAAAAATCAATTTTATTTACTTCTATTAATTCATAGAATTTTGTTTAATCTCATTTTCGTCAAACGACAATTATTTCTATGCAAATTCGGTGATATTTATGTGAATAAACAATTACTCAAGCTTATAATCATTTTAAATTGATTCCAATACAATTTATATTAAATTTTATTCCATTCTAACTTATTTACCAACCATTCACTTGCATTTCATTGATTCCCGCGTTGGTTTCATTTGAACCCATTCCATTAAGCTTGATAACATTCCATGCTAATATTAATAACCATTTTCCAAATTAATTTTACCCAACTTTTATTTAGTGGGCTTTCACCCTTACTCGAAGCCAAGCTTCTATTATTTTTAAACTTAAGTTAATTTGCTTTCTTCAAACTTTTTCAACTCATAACTTAAGTTCACTTCTATTTAATTTGATTTTTACCTTCCAAAAATCACTTCACTTAATTTCTTGAGTTCCACCTATTTTGTAATTCAAGTTTTTGGATTTTCTTTATTCATTTCTCAAAATACAAAGAATTTTATTTTGGCTTATTTATTCCACATCTAAGTTTTATAAGTCGCAACTTATTTATATCCATACTTTCATCCATTTACCATCAATCCCGTTCACATTTTAATTTTTAACTCGGAATTATACATTTTATTTAGCCAAATATATATTCTTATTCAATGGGTTTTCAGTTTTTATTTTTTATTTTTTTTATAAGTCATCGAAATCTATTTATTCCCATTCACTCTTACTTAACTAAACTCCAGTTAAATCTAATATTCTACTATTTTTTTGACTTCACACCATTCATTCAAATTTTATTAAGTAAGAACTTAATTTTATTTAATGTATCCACTACGTGATACTATTCCATTTCAATTATATTTCAACTTTAATTTAAATCCAATCACAATATTATTAAACTTGGCTTGAGTTCATTTAATTCGACTTACTCTTCTAGCTCGTTAAATTTTTACAAGTTAATTTCATTCCGGGAAATTTCAAACTTTATAAATTTCCAAATCTTTTTATAATCCATAAACATTTTTAGTTAAACCTCTAGAGTTTAAGTGGTTACTTAGACACTCAAAACATTTACACCAATTCCAAAGTCTTCAATAATCACTTAGGTATTTCAAAAATCATTTGAAATCAATTATATCCAAAATTCTTTGGTAAATTCAATTATCTCTTTGAATTTCAAAATCAAACCTAGTTTTGCAAACAATTCCAATTTAAAACAATTTGGTAGCAATTTCTCTCTTGGAAACTCGAAAATAAACATCGATGATGCTGCAGTCATCACCGAAGTTATTTTCCAACGACCAAAAGGGTTCAATGCTTTTATCTTTTTAAAAAGATTTTCAAATATTCTTAAATTCCAAATCTCACCAGATTTCATTCTATCACTATCATTTCTCAAAAACTTTGGAAACCATTTTCAGCCCAAAGGAATTTAAACTTTTCTTAAAATTTCAAATTTCAAATTCTTTCAATCTATATCCAACACCACTCTGGGATTTACCTCATTCAATTATAAATCACATTTATAATTCTCATTCATAAATCCCATTTTATTATATAAATTTATTCCTTAATCTTGGTTAAAATTTTCAATTCCTTATTCCATTCTACACAACAATGATGATAATAATTTAATATTATCATTCTCTAACAACCAAGCAACCATATATAACTATAATAATTTATAAAAATTATTTCCTTTATATACAAAAATAATTTGGGTAAAATTATTTCATTTAGCCTATTTTGAAACGATACTGTGTCGAACTGTTCTATACAAGTGTTTAGAGATCTCTATCAATAACATTAATTACTCGTATTGACCAGAATCCATAAGCCACTTAACAAACCAATCAATACAATATAAAATCATTTCATATTCACTAACAAATACACACTCATATCTATTAATACACTCAAACTCATTTTAGAGTACTATGGACTCTATTTCAATGAGTGATCCCCAACAGAGCCAAGGCTATCACCAACCTATGCTCTGATACCACTATGACATCCCCACAATTCCGTACCCCTTGAGTCGACACTGTTATCCATCACTCAACTAACAATGAACGGAAATATGAACAATTAGGGTTAAACAAGAAGAGGTAGAAGAATAAAATAGAAAACGACATCAGAATCTAACCATCGCAGCGGAATAAAATATAATAGATAATAAATGATCTTTACACAATAACAAATATATCTGTTTATACATTACATCATCAGAGTACAACATCCGAGTTTAATACAAACAACAATACAACTCAGGACGGTTATAATATCTCATCCTTCCAGAAACTGAATACACAGCGGAATATTTCATACAAATACGGAAGTACGTGTCGCCATCCAGCTCCACAGCATCATTTCCTGTAATCTATAATACTCGGTCTGACCTGAGCATTATAGTCAAATAACACCCGAGTCAGTCTGAAATACCAGCGTGAGAAAACCACACTCAATTGGATTATTAAAGTTTCAAAATCCTTTGAAAAAAAGCACCTCCTAAGACCATGCCACGAGTAAACATGTCGGATTTTTATCTTACGATAGCCAAAACACTTTTTATTAAAATCCTCTGATATTATAATAGGGTCTATCTACAAGTACTTATTAAAATAGCCGAAATTGTTACATCTATTAAATTCCAGCTACTAGCCACAATCTTCGGTAATACAAACAAAAATCGTAAAAGGCGCATAGGGTGAATGGATTTCCAACTAATGACTAGGTACTGGGGTACCACCTGTCACGGTATGTGGCCTAGATCACCGTACCGAGGATTACTCACAATCCCCTACAACATAATATCGGGACTACCCCTTACTGGATAATCCCGAGTAAGATCACCCCACGGTTGGGATCAGCAACCGCACCACTAAGCCGAATAAAAAGGGGCATCTAAACAGGGATGACCTCACCCTAATGGACGCTACCCACCTAGCCTTGCTGCATAACTCTTGATTTTCAGTCATTCCTGATTAATGAGGCTCGAGGCTAAGCGTTACCTTATTAGAACATATCACTTAGAATGCCCATCGCCCACCTGACGATGTTCTGAAAACATTCGCCCATACAAGTCCATCCGGGGTTCGAACGGAACCGAAGGCACTACTCCTACTACATCCACTTTGGAATCATCCTCAGGACTAGTAGCGACCAGCCCTTGCACTACACTGCTCCATCTTCGACTCCGAACTCTTGTTTTCCACACGAAAACGTACAAACCGGATCGAAGTGGTTTTTAGGAAATAAATTCCGATCCCGGTCTCTTCGACATGATCATCGCATTGACCAATATTGATAGTCGGTTGTTGGGCGAATTCTCACCCATGGAATCATGAGACCAAGAGGCATCAGCTTCGCCATTTCCATCCGGTATCCGTGCCCATTCGGTACCCATACCCACGCCGAACCGTGCTCCATCCACCATCACCGGTCTAAGAAACCACCGGACCAATCCACTTCAAACCATCACCGAACCAACCTACCACCGGACCAAAACCCACCACCACATAACCAAAGCCTACCGAACCACCACCTGCCGAACCAACGTCACTCCATCCTCCTGCCGAATCACCAAGACACCGATCCAGAAGCCATGCCGAATAAACATCTCTCCTTACCAATGCCGGACCAGCTCCTCTCCCTACTAATGCCGAACCACAATCTTTCCACCCACTACCGAATGAACCTCCGGACCAACCACACCAAGCACGGCCGAACCGAGCTCCGCCGAACCAGAGGCGCCAGGCCAGATTGCTTCAGCCCAGGCCCATCAGCAGCTATATACATCCAAGACCCCTGCCCCCAACCTCACTCTATAAATAGAGGGGTAGGGGTACAACAATGGCAGACAAGTTTGAGAGCTCAATCACGGAAGGAACTTTCAAACAACTTTCATATACTTGTATACAAAGCTTTGTACTTGTAATCTGAAAGAAAAAGGATAATAACATATAAAGTGGACGTAGGCACGTTCTGGCCGAACCACTATAAATCTGTGTGTCTTTTGCAGTTCAGTCCCTGCATTTTACATATTTGCATAAGTCACCCAAATCATTGAAAACCACATAAAATCAACTAAATAATACGACTTGGAGGTGTTTGCCCATTTTTTGTGCAAACATTTTTGGTGCTTTCACTGAGAACTTGGAACTCGAAGCTTCAGCTTCCCATATTCAACCTTCTTTCCCAATAGCACCCTTCATTGCCTAGGAAACATGACTTCCAGGCCGAGAAAAGACGCCAACAAGGGAAAGAACGTTGCAACCAGCAGCGCTCCAGATCCAGTGGATCTAGATCAAGAGAACCATCCCACTACGACAGCAGTGCCAAATGTAGATCAGGCAATTCCGATAGCCCCTGCCGCGGAACAACCGGCAGCAATCACTAGGGCAGACCTAGACAGGGTTGTGGTTGAAGTGACTAACCGCTTCGCATCCCAACAAGAAGCTTTGGTGAACCAACTCATGTCACGCTTGAGGGATGCCGAAGAATCCAACCGCAACACTGAATTATGGGGTGAGTCTCAATCTGGAGGATCTCGAAGACAACAAAGGTCTTCCCTCTTCGAAGAAGCTATCAACAGGAACAACAATGATAGGGGCCGCGCCCGGACTCAGTCCGAACTCCGACTCGAGGAAGCGCTTGGAACCGAACCCAATGGGGGAGGCACCAGGCAAGGGTCGGATGTAGCTGAGCCAGTCATGCCGCCTAATCATAGAAACCCCGCTGTACGGAGCCGAGCTAGAACCCAGCCCGAAGTTGACCCCATGGAAATGCTCGAAACAAAACCCCACAGGGGAAGATCAAGGCAGGGGCCAGCTGTAGCTGGTCCTAGCATGCATCCGAGCAGCCAAAGACAGCCACTGGATAACGTCAGAAGTGATAGACTATACCATCCCTACAGGTCATCTGGACGAGATCGATCCCGCAGGGAAGAACCAAGCTCGTTTTTGTCCGCTCCAAATTCTGATGAAAGAATGGCACGATTATTCAGGAAATGCGTCCGACGGGAGCAAAGGGATCGAGGGATTGGCGCTAGGGTAACCAGCCCTTTCACCCGCGACATCGAAACCGCCATCACCCCTCGAGAATGGAAAATGCCAACGATGGAACCGTACAAGGGAACTTCCGACCCCGTTGTACACTTGCAGAGATACACACAGCATATGCTCATGAGCGGAGCAACGGAAGGAGTGTTGTGCAAATGCTTTCCACTATTTTTAGCAGATCTAGCTACCTCCTGGTTCTGCCATCCACCCCAAGGATCCATTAGTTCATGGGAAATGTTGAAGGAGAAGTTTATCAGCCAGTTCCGCATTCATGTGGAACAACCCAAGGATGCTTACTCCCTATCTACTGTCAAACAGAAACCCGGAGAGACACTGCAGCAATACCTAACCCGGTTCAATGCCGCAGCGGCAGTAGTTCAAGATGCCGATGAGAAACTTGTCCCGATGGCCCTCTGTAGTGGTGTGCATCCGGTTACCAAGTTTGCTAGAAGACTAACTAAAGAAAAACCAGCTACCTTGCCTGATTTCTTCCATGAAGCTGGAAAGTACATGAGACTCGAAGAGGCTGCCACCGAAAGGCAGACAGGACCACAGGCTAAGATGGCTCATGGAAACGCCCCCGCCGCAGCGAAGGACATTCGGAGAAACGACTCCAGAGACAATGCAGGGGGCAAGAAGGGAGAAAAGCGCTTGTACCGACCAAGATCGAGATTTGACGTTTACACTCCCTTGAATGAAACAGTCGAGAACATCTTCCTGGCCACCCAGGACGAACTTACATACAAGCGCCCCCCGTACAAGAAAGAGTCAGATCGCGCAATCCAGTTCGGAAAATTCTACCATTTCCATGAGTCTCATGGGCACGATACCAATGAATGCCGCCATCTCCGAGACCTAATTGAAGAACACATCAAGAGAAAGAGGCTGGAACGCTATGTAAAGGGCCAGGACAGGACTCCAGCTCCCGCCAAGGAAAACCTAGGGCAGCTCCACCCAGAAACAGGCGGAGGAAACCGCAACACCAGCGGTTCCAGCCAAGAGAAGATAGTGGTTCATACAATATCTGAGGGGGCACACATCGCCGACAAAAGCTGGGCAGAAATGGAAAGATATGGAAACTCGCTCAGAAGCGAGGGAGAGTGCATCAATTCTGTTATGGAAGAACGCCACCCTAAGCAGAAGGAAAATAATGACATCACATTCAGTGGGCGCGACCTAGAACGAAGGCAATACCCTCATATGGATCCTATGGTCATCTCTGCCTAGTTCGGCCCAGCTGAAGTTTTTCGAATCCTAGTAGACACTGGAAGCTCAGTGAATATTCTGTTCAAGCATGCTTTCGACAAAATGAAGCTGTCAATGAAGGACGTGTCTCCCTACAACAAACCGCTACACGGTTTCACTGGAGAAGCAAAAATGCCCCTCGGACAATTAGATCTCTTTGTTGAATTGGGAAGTCATCCCCGCTCCGCCGTTCGGAAACAAACATTCGTGCTAATAGACAACCACTCGGCCTACAATGCCTTTTTAGGAAGACCAGCCTTGTCCGACTTCCAAATTGTCTTTGCCCCATGGTGCCTGAAGATGAAGTTCCCAACGAATAATGGAGTGGGAGAAGTAGAAGGGGATCAAGACGCCGCTCGGGACTGCTATGTAACCGAACTTCGCAATAATCGCAGGAGAGATAAAGGGAAAAATGCAGAGACTATTCTCTGCATGAAAAGCTTGGAAGCATAGCAACTAAAGAAAGCCCTTCCTCTTCGGTATACCAGTGATCCTTTCAATGAATTAGACCCCAGGGACAAAGAGGAGGAGGCCACCGCCGATCCTGCAGAGGCTATGGAATTCGTATCTGTAGACAAACGCGACCCAAGTAAACTGCTGAGAGTCGGATCTCAGTTAAAAAGAGAATTAAAGAATCAACTCATTGATTTTCTTCGCCACAACATGGATGTATTTGCATGGACGCACGCTGATATGACTGGAATCTCCCCGGACATAGCATGCCACGCACTAAACATCGATCCTACCAAGGTACCGGTAAAGCAAAAGAAGAGAAGTATGGGGGCAGAACGATCAGCAGCCCTCGAGGAAGAAGTAAAGAACTTACTTGCCAATGACTTCATACGTGAAGCCATCTATCCGGAATGGATCGCCAACCCGTTACTGGTAAAGAAAGCTAATGGGAAGTGGCGAACATGCATCGATTTCTCCAACTTAAATGACGCTTGCCCGAAAGACTGCTTCCCACTCCCCCGAATCGACCAACTCGTGGACAGCACTGCCGGACACGAACTTTTATCCTTTATGGACGCATACTCAGGATATAACCAGATCCCTATGCACTCCCCCAATCAAGACCACACTAGCTTCATCACTGACCGAGGATTGTACTGCTACAAGGTAATGCCATTTGGACATAAAAACGCCGGAGCTACTTATCAGCGCCTCGTCAACAATATGTTTGCAGAACTGATAGGACGAACTGTGGAAGTTTATGTGGATGGCATGCTGGTAAAATCGAGGAAAGCCAACGACCATATAAACCACCTGGACGAGATGTTTCAAGTACTTCGCCAATATGGAATGAAGCTGAACCCTCTAAAGTGCTCCTTCGGAGTATCATCGGGAAAGTTCTTGGGATTCATCGTTCATGCCAGGGGGATTGAAGCAAACCCCGAACAAGTACGAGCTTTACAAGATATCAAGACACCATCTACTCCAAGAGAGATGCAAAGCCTAAACGGGAAAATGGCCGCCCTGAGTAGGTTCATCTCTAAAGCAACCGACAAATGCATGCATTTCTTCGAAGCTCTAAAGAAAGACAAAGGAAAGTTCGAATGAACTGACGAATGCTCGACAGCCTTCCTTAACTTAACCGGACACCTCCAGAGACCACCGGTACTTTCAACTCCACATGAAGGCGAGGAACTATACCTATACCTTGCTGTATCATCCCACGCTTTGAGCGCCGCTTTGGTGAGAGAAGACAACCGCGCGCAGCGACCCGTATACTTTATAAGCAAGAGATTCACAGGGGCAGAAGTCAGATACCCTAAACTTGAAAAGCTAGCATACTGTTTGCCTATCACGTCGCGGAAACTGCGACACTATTTCCAATCTCATCCCATCAGAGTCCTAACCGACCAACCATTGAGGCAAGTGCTCCATCGTCCCGACACCTCTGGGCGACTGCTCAAGTGGTGCATCGAGCTAAGCCAATATGATATCACCTACCATCCTCGCACTGCCATCAAGGGACAAGCCATAGCCGATTTCATTGCCGAATTCACTATCAACGAAGGCAGGGAGTAGTCTGAAATAACAGAGGACATCAAGTGGAGTCTCTTTGTGGATGGAGCATCGAACGAACAAGGCTCGGGGGCAGGCGTTGTGATCATCACTCCCAGGGGAAGAAAGCTGCGTTATGCACTAAGGATGGAATTCGCTGCCACTAACAATGATGCCGAATATGAAGCAGTAATAGCCGGATTAGAGCTCGCCCTGGAGATCGGAGTCAGTTCCATATATCTTCACAGTGATTCGCAACTCATCGTAAATCAAATACTAGGGGAGTTCCAGACTCGAGGAGGGCGGCTCACGGCATATCTGAAAAAGGCCAAGCGGCTGCTCAATCAATTGGATCACTACTCGATCAAACACATTCCTCGAGAAGAAAATTAAGAGGCCGACGAGCTGGCAAAGCAAGCTAGCATGGGAGATGATACCACTTCTGGAGCGATAACTGTCTCAAGGCTACTAACCCCGAGTTTCGAGCAAGTAAATCTGATAGCTGCAACCGAAGAAGAAACATGGATGAACCCTATCCGAGAATACTTACAAAACGGCACCCTACCCGACGGTCGAAATGAAATTAAGAAAATTCTAAGGAAAGCTTCCCGCTACACAATGCAAGAAGGCATCCTCTATCGGCGCGGCTTCTCTAACCCCTTATTGAGGTGCGTTGCTGGAAGAGAAGCCAAGGAAATTCTATCCAATATCCATCAGGGAAGTTGTGGAGACCACACCGGAGGGCAGACCCTAGCAAAAAAGATGCTCCGATATGGGTATTTCTGGCCCACTTTAAACAAGGATGCCTTAGACTTCGTCAGAAGATGCGACAGATGTCAGAAATTTGCTAAGATTCCTCGACTACCAACCAATGAAATTACTCAGATGACCAGCCCTTGGCCCTTCGCAATATGGGGAATTGACTTAATTGGCGAACTGCCGATGGGCCGAGGCAGGGCCAGACATGCTATAGTGGCAGTTGACTATTTCACCAAATGGGTGGAAGCGGAGCCTTTGAATAAAATATCTTCAACTAAAGTTATCAACTTCTTGATCAAAAACGTTCTGTGCAGGTACGGGGTTCCACTCAGAATCATATCAGACAACGGGCTTCAATTTGACAGCGAGGAATTTGCCGACTGGTGCCAAGAGCACGGAATTCATAAGGGCTTCTCATCCGTAGCTTATCCCCAGGCAAATGGACAAGTCGAAGCTGTCAACAAGATTCTCAAGACTCTAATCAAGAAGAAGCTTGAAAAGTCAAAAGGCGCTTGGGTGGACGAACTTCCTACAGCACTATGGGCCTACCGCACTTCTTTCAGAACATCAACAGGGCATACTCCGTTCTCTTTGGCATACGGATCAGAGGACATGCTCCCAGTTGAAACTATTGTACCTTCCCATCGTAGGATCCACTACAACCCCGAAGAAAACGAAGAACTCCTCCACATGTCTTTGGATCTAATTGAGGAGAGAAGAAATGATGCAGCACTCAAAGCAGCAGCTCACAGACAAAAAGTGGCAGCACTATACAACCCCAAAGTCAAACATCGCAGCTTACAAGAAGGAGATCTTGTCCTCAAGCGAATCTTTCCGCGCCCAGGAGCGCTGGATCCAATCTGGACGGACCATATGTAATTCATAAAGATCTCCACAACGGAGCTTATATTTTGTCAACAGTGGACGGAGAGGTGTTCCAGAGGGCATGGAACATCCGACACCTCCATCGATACTTTTCTTAACTTGTACTGCCCATATGAAGTGAAATAACAAAGAGAATCCGTGGACGTAGGCATTTTCATGCCGAACCACTTTAAAAAACTTGGCTCTTGTTAACTTGTTCCTTTATATCTTGGCTACTTGTTAAGCTTTATCCTTTGCTGTTGAACAAAATCTTTTGCAGATGACATTTCAATTCAGAGCTTCACAACACAACTCCACCTGGACAAAATCTAACAGGTACGCTACGATCCTATGCCCTCGCCAATGAGACACTTTGCTCCGGTATCCCTCTACCGCGAGTTAACTCATTGTTTGCCTCGGCCCTTAAAGCCGACTGTAATAAGCCGAGTATAAGCCACCGAGAAGGCCAATTATGCCTTGACAGCTCATTACAACGATTCGGCTCACCGGCAACTGTGAACCGACCATAAGCCCCAACATAAGGTGTGGCCAGCCAGGGGCAGTTCACAGTTGACGATCGGCCCCCACGCTAGCCGGCCACAGTAAATCGAATAATACCCGCGATTACGGGCCATAATGGCCCAGGTAATTACTGTTCGCGATCGGCTCCGATGTGTCTTAAGTGCGGCTGTGGTAAAAAAGAAAACTCCCCGCAGAGGCGTAAGATGGGTGACAAATGTCTCCAAGACCCACAGCTAGGGAAAGTGACTACAAAACCCGTTTGCCACGAACTTAAGCACATCGACGGCCTTCCGTGACTGGAAGTTTTACTTTTCCTATATTTCCATTTCATTTAAAACTTTTCTCCTATTCTCCATAACGGTGCTTGAAAGTACAGGACATGAAATAGGGAACGCTCGCTAATGGGAACAGAAACTTACAATCGGATGACTGAACACCCAGCTACATTCCATACTCAGTCACGCAAGACATTCGAAGCAACCCCCTACAACTAAAACATGACGGGTGGTACCTTCTACTTTTATACATTAATGCATAGCTGCAGTTCATATTCACACATCACATTTTCGTTGCAAAATGAGAAAATTATACTTTAAGCAAAAAACTTGGCATCAGGCACAGTCAAGCCAGTCGTAACATGCATAGTTACATCACTTACACAGCACAACAAAATAGCGATAACATTCCAACATAAAGGAATCAGCTTATGTTATGAAATTACATAAAGTCATTCATCACAAACAATATTATTACAGTCACATCAATGTTTTGGACTAACATAAACAGCAATAAAAAGAAATCAAAAGGTGACCGAATCCGGACAAGGAACCAGCTGCGTCCACGCTTCGCCCTCATCCTACCAACTCTCCAAGCCTACTTAGCCGCAGGGTCGGAGCTCCCAGCATGTTGATCGGAACCCCCACCTGTCCAATTCAGAAGAGGAGTCCATTAAACAAACAGTAAGCGATCAAGTTATGAAAATCTAAAAAGAAAAGAGAAAGAGAAGAGAGACTCACCAGCGTCCGCCGCTTGATCCTCATCCTCCAATTGCACACCCGCTTCCTCCGCAGCAAGCAGCCGCATCCCCTCCTTCACCGCCGCCTGCTCCTCCTTCGAAAACTGAGCGGTGACTACATCCAGACTAAAGGTCGCTCCACCTTTCTTACCCGCATCAACCCTGGCCTCCTCTAAAGCCCGAAGATATACCTTGGCCATAACCCGGGGATAGTCATCCATCCAGGATAAGCTGCCCTCCTTCCATGTGCGGAAGTACATGTCCTGCAACATATCGTCCATCATCCCCTCATCCTCTTCAAACCTCTTCACCCGGGCCTCGAAAATCTGCAACTTAGTGGCAGCAGCATCCCTCTCCCACCGGTATCTCGAGCACTCAGCCTGGAGGGATCTCCTCATCTCCTCCATCTCTTCTTTCAACTTGGCTTGAGCAAGTTCTGCAGCTTCAAGGCTCCCAGATATCTCTTCAACCTGCTCGAGATCCGCCCTCCTAACCTCATCAACCGTGGTAATGGCCATGTCAATGCGTTTCTTGCAAGAGGCCTCCATTTTCCGCAACTCAGCTCTGCTAGCCTCTTCCATGGCCTTCTTCAGTCGTTGGGAGTCGGCTTCATGCTGCGAAATCTGAATATCCTGGTCGGCAAGTTGCTTGGCCTGATCAGCAACCACTAACCGCAACCTTATGGCACTCCCTATCTCCTCCCCGGCCTTGGCCAATCGGGCGTGATGTTCCATTAACTTCTTGGCCTCCTCCGCGACCCGGTCGATGTTGGCCTTGGCTTCGTCCCCCATAGCAGCTATCTGAGTAGTGAGCAGATCCAGATCTAGGAACTTAGCCTCATCAAGAACCCGGACCATAGGATTGCGGGGGAGAAGATGCTCGCCCGTGGCCTCGTCAAACAAAATATCCTGAGAGCTTGGGTCCAAATCCGGGTGGCCGGCAAAGGGATTGCGAGGCACGTCAGGACGTTTTATGCGAATAACAGTAGGATTCTCGGAAGGATGCGGAGAGGGGACAAACTCCGTGGTCTCCTCCGTGGTATCTCGGGAAGGCTGAGTAGGAGGCTGAGGACCAGGTGGTGAATCAAACAAGGAACGCCTCCTCTTCCTCTGCTGGATACCCTCCTCGATAACTCCAAGGAGAGGGCGGTAGCTGACCACGTCCCCAGGACGACCAGTAGGAGGCTTCGGCTTAGCAGAAGCTCTCATCAACTTAAATTGTTTGAGGCGGTGTCGAACACCTGACGTTTTGGCCACCTGGCCTGCCCCTGGAGTAAAGGACAAATGTTACAATCATGCATCAAATCATAGGGCAAGAGATATATCGAGTTAATGAAGAACAGAAAAAGACGCTTTTACTATACAAACCCTGCGAAGAGGTAGGATCCTGCAATAAGTGCTGGATCTCGTTCCAGGACGGGAGAGAGCCATAAAATATTCCTAAGTCCCTATCGTAAAAGGAATCTGCAGAAGTCGAAAGTTCACCTTGCACCACCGGAGTCACCCCAGCCGAGGAGCTCTTAAGGGACGGATCGGCGCCAGCCACGACCTTGCCGGTCTTCTCCGGCACCTTCTCCGGCGCCTTCACCATGACCGTTTCTTCCTCCGACTCACCGAAAGCTTGACAGAAAACATCATCCGTCCATTCCTGAAGCTCTCCCGTTTGCCCGGAGGTCAGGGCACCAACTCCGCTGCCACCCTCTCCATCTCCATCACCATCTCCTCCACCCTCTGACTCTTCTCCCACATCGTCTCCTACGCCCTCGCCTCTATCCTCCTCATTATCTTCCTCCTCCGGGATAATCGGGCAAGTGCTAGGAGAGGGGCCGTCAGACTCCTTAAGTTTCTTACCCCCGACAACCGAAGGATTTGTAAAAGTTTTCCTCTTGCCACTCTTCTTCGTGACCCCTCCTGTAGTCTGGGCAGCTTTCTCTTCCGCCGTATCTCTCTGTTTAACCATGGACTGATGTGGAAGAATCAAGTGGTACATCAAGACTCTAGCATTCCTGATCAGGTAAGCAGCGGATCTGTCTCTCTCTGAAATAGCTTCTATCTCAGCTGCCATCTGAACTAGGCGATCATTCTCCACAACCACAAAGCCACCTGTCGCTAGCAAGAAATGAAAGCACATAAGGAAAAGAATTGTGGCCAAGACAAGTAATGTAAATAAAACTTTTCTTACATCCGGAGGTGAAGCGATGGATAGAGACGGAGTCATCTCTGACGAAGAACCACTCCTTCTTGAACATACTGTACTTCGAATAGAGGTCCAGAACCGGCTTAAAAGAGACAGCAGACTCCAAGCTAATATATGGGGATCCCTTCCTGTATCCCCTCAGATTGTACATATACCGTATCTCCCGGTTGGAAGGAGCGCGCCCATACCTCTCCTGAAAGATAGCGTACAAGCACACCAGGATGGCGTAAGAGTTGGGCTGGAGTTGGAATGGAGCCACCTTCAGATAAGTGATGAAGCTGACTACCCAGGCGTTGATGGGAGGAATGGCCCCGCACATACAGTGGTACCTACTATACGCAAAATACCCTTCAGGAGGGTCATATGGCATAACTCCAGCCCCCGGCAGCACCATGAGCACTCTATCTATTCCGAAGGAACGAGATATAACATCAAGTTGCTCCTCCTTTAGGGAGCTAGGAAAGCAATCGGGAGGGGAGACCAGAAGTTCCTGGGGACCATACCCATCCACTGACGACCTCGGGGCAGGTCCATGTTGCGCCGGTCCTGGTTGGGCTGGGGGCATGGAAGAAGACTCTTCTCTATCCTTGGACTTCTTTCTATCTGATTGAGTTTCCGCTTTGCGCGACATTTGTCTGCGACACAAGAAAAACATGGTATTAGAACAAGGAGTATGGGAATATAAACGAATAGTTATCAAGTTCCATTCGGTGGTCAAGTTTTCGAGTTTCATTCGGCATTAAAGGTTAAAGCTTCATTCGGCATTCCCAATAATCGAACTCATTCGGCAATTGTCCATTCGGCATCACCTGGATAATTTTCACTCGGTAGTAAAATTTTCAAGCCCATTCGGCGAAAAGAGAAACATACCTATTCGGCACGAGTTTGATTCGGCACGAGGTTGATTCGATACAAGGTTGATTCGGTACTCAAGTTGGTTCGGCTCTCTCTGATTCGGTAAGGAATAACGAAGGGGTGTAGCCCCTATTTATAGACGTACACAGGACAACCGAACCAAATGGTTCGGCACTCAAAACCGAATGTAGCTACACCAACTGGAAGAAAAACAAAGCGCGACACCTACAAGCACGTGCCCCACTTTGGGGGGCAAATGTTGGGCGAATTCTCACCCATGGAATCACGAGACCAAGAGGCATCAGCTTCGCCATTTCCACCCGGTATCCGTGCCCATTCGGTACCCATACCCACGCCGAACCGTGCTCCATCCACCATCACCGGTCCAAGCAACCACCGGATCAATCCACTTCAAACCATCACCGAACCAACCTACCACCGGACCAAAACCCACCACCACATAACCAAAGCCTACCGAACCACCACCTGCCGAACCAACGTCACTCCATCCTCCTGTCGAATCACCAAGACACCGATCCATAAGCCATGCCGAATCAACATCTCTCCTTACCAATGCCGGACCAGCTCCTCTCCCTACTAATGCCGAACCACAATCTTTCCACCCACTACCGAATGAACCTTCAGACTAACCACACCAAGCACGGCCGAACCGAGCTCCGCCGAACCAGAGGCGCCAGGCCAGATTGCTTCAGCCCAGGCCCATCAGCAGCTATATACATCCAAGACCCCTGCCCCCAACCTCACTCTATAAATAGAGGGGCAGGGGTACAACAATGGCAGACAAGTTTGAGAGCTCAAACACGGAGGGAACTTTCAAACAACTTTCATATACTTGTATACAAAGCTTTGTACTTGTAATCTGAAAGAAAAAGGATAATAACATATAAAGTGGACGTAGGCACGTTCTGGCCGAACCACCATAAATCTCTGTGTCTTTTACAGTTCAGTCCCTGCTTTTTACATATTTGCATAAGTCACCCAAATCATTGAAAACCACATAAAATCAACTAAATAATACGACTTGGAGGTGTTTGCCCATTTTTTGTGCAAACATCGGTTATTTAACTATCAATTAACATTCACAACAACCATCCAATATAAATAATTTCACCAAATTATTTATTAATCTCAAGATATCTTCATAAGATATATTTCCAATTTCAAACCTTTTTGAAAATAGTTTTCAAACCACACTCTTCTCATGGAATGAATTCCCAAATATTTATTCCACTGAAAACACCAAGCATAAAAACTTTAGATTTTTTGAATAATTTAAAACACTTTATTATAAAATATCCTTTAAAACATTTAAATGAAAAATTAATTTAATACTTATCGAAAATATATGCTTAAGAATATTCAAAATAAAACTACTTTGTACAATACAAATCAAATTTCTAACTTTTAAAACATAATACCAAGGCACCTTTAAATAATTACTGCTATAATAGATTAAAAGAAAATACTTACTTTAGAATTTAAACATTTGGAAATAATAGGTTTTCTAAACATACTTTTTAAACAACTTAAAACTTTTTACCTATACTTAAAATTAGTTTTGAGAACGTACTTGGTTATCTAGGGAATACGCTTCTCTTTCACATCTTTTTTAAAAATAAATCACTATTTATTTGTAAACAAATTTTCTCATTCCCTTAATAAATTCCCACCGTGAATTTATTCTTCCAAATATCTACCGATATATTACTTCACTTTTATAATCCCACTTTATAAATTTTCAAGTCACATCCTTCTTAACATTCCAATTTCAGACACTTAAATCAATTTTCAAATTGATTTCCAAATTACTCTATTTCGGAATAAATTCTTTTACTTCCTTATTTATTTCAAAACCCATCGACTTCAGATTTTATTCCTTAATTATGATTTAAAATCTTTTAACTGAAAATAAAAATTTCATTTTTCCTAAATTTCTTCTTTATCCTTTCAATAAATTCAAACCTTGAATTCCAAATAAATTCTTTATTTCTTGAAATAATATCACCTGAGGTTGAAAATAAAATTACTTATTCCCATTTATTCAAAATATCATTTTCCATACTTGGAATTTTATTTATCAGAATTCAAAAATCACCTTTTATTCATTTCCAATTCATTTTTAATTTATTCAAATTTCTATAATTATTTTACTCAAAATTCACTCTTTTATTTTCTTTTCAGAAATCTCATTTCTATAGATTTTGATAACTCAGTTCGCCGAAATATTTTAAATCAACCATAGTATCCAACATTTCCAATTATCAATATAGTTCAGCACAGGATAGCAAATAATTATATCATAGAATATTTTAACAAAATTAAATATTTTGAGGAATCCAGTTGGATCCCTCCAACCTGCTTCCCTACATCCACAGATGTAAGCACAATAAAATACCAATTCCATTTCGAGGTGGAATATCGCGGTATATGGGTTTTAAATATAATATCATCCGCTATTATGCGGCGCATAGGGTCTCATCCGCTATATGATGCGGGAAGTCAATCACTCCAATATATACTATATATACTACTATATAATATATACCACATCCAATCAATTTCAATCATTCAACCAATTATTTAAATTTAACCATTTAAATTTAAATTAAACCCATATGAGTGGGATTAACTCACCTTTGCTTTTCTTTTGTAATCCACTTCAATATTGCCTTGGTTTTTCCAGTTTTTGACCTTGTATAAAAAATTTATATGATTTACTAATATTTGAATTGATCGAACAATTAATTACTATTTATTTATTTTATTTAAACTAATAATTTGGTAAACAATATAATTTATATTTAATTAAACAAATAAATCTTTACTATTTCAGAATTAAACCCATAAGTGAACTGTGAATAGGTATATTCACTTTTTCTTTGGATTTACATATATCAGAATAGCCTATATGCATTTAAAAATCAAAAATCTACCATTTATAGATCCTGCAACATTTTAAGTCCTATTTTTTTATTTAATATAAAACAAATCTTATCTTCCTAATCTGCAAACATAATAATTTAATGAAGAAGAATAACTTATTGCTCACTCTAACACGCCACTATCTGAAGCCTCGTGAACGACTCCACGCCATTGCCTCATCGCGAGGCCCTCTGCCTTGCCCGCGAGTGCCACTCAAGCTCGAGATTCCCAGCACTGAACGCTACGGTCTTTCGCCCTTACATCGTGACCCGCTCGCGATCGTTCCCTACCTAGATTGAGTTGCCGCACCGACGACTTCACACACGTACGCGACTGACTCGAGCTCGCTGCCTCGACTCAAAACTATTGCAAGAACCCGAGAACCATGAATCCCAACCCTCTCGCATGCTCGATCGCCTCTGCCACTGGGTTCGAACTCGATTTTCTTTTCCTATATGTCGAACAGAGGGAAAAGGTTTCGTTGAGGAGAAAGGAGAATACGCAATTTGATTCGCTCGGCCATTTTATTTGCGAACGATTGAATTTGAAGAGGTTAAATAAATTTTCTTTTATATCTACTCGTATAGAATAAGTAAAAGGGAACAATGAAATATATTTCTTTCGTGATTTAACTGAAGTGAAAGAAAGGAGGCATGGTTTATGTGAAAGGTATGGGTGTGCAGATCATAGGGTGGCTGAGCAGATAATTTGGATAAGATCGAATTTAATTATATATAAATATAATTTATTTCCCATATTACACATCTCAAAATCACGAATCCCTATAGAGGCGTACCGCTAGGCGTTCATAATGTTATACCCCTATTTCGAACATAATGGAAAAGTTTTTGAGCCCTAATTCGATCGTATGGAGAAGATAGCTTTTTGGATCAGTTATTATATTGAATTTTCGATATAAAATTTCAACGCATTTATATATAATTTGCTCACACAGCTACTCCAATCACTACGAAATTTGAAATCCGATAATAATATAATATTACGGATCCAATGAAACTGGTTTCATCGTAATCAGAGACTGTGCCTCGGAAGGCTATTTTTAAATATCGATTTAAACGATAAAATTTCAAAACCAAACAAACCACTTTTAAATTTACTTTTAAAAGTTCTATCACCTTCAGTGTTATCAATATGAATTTTCTAAACCTTTAAAATATTTTTAACAAGCTTGAAACTCCGGATTAAATATTTTACTCAACTTCCAATTATTAAATTCAATAATTTAATTATCAAATAAATAGTTGTAACAACCCTAGATTTTTCATTTATTTTAATATTTGACTTTGTTTTATTTTGAAATTATTTCAAACTTTATTTCAAACATTTCATTTTTAAATGTAGGTGTTGATTATTATGTGAATTATAATTTCAAACCGGTATAAATTGGATATTTTACTGAAAGATGAATTTCTATTCAAACTGGTCAAACCTTGACTTTTAAAATGCAAATTTAAATATTTAAATTATTAAATTTTATATTTTATTATGAAAATAGATTTAATAACTTGAATACTGCTTTTCGTTTCGTTGAAAACGGATTTAATTTGAGAAAGTTATGTACATTTCAATTTTGAGTATAATTTGTTTTATTTTGAAATTTTGTCTATTTTAAATTATATAAATCATATTTTCTATGTTATATTTTATTTTAATATGTGTTAATATGTTATTTTATGTATATTTTGTCTTTTAATATTTTTAAAGTGATAATAAAATTTTTCCAAAATTTACTGTATTTATTTCCTATTTTTAAAGGCTGTTTTCTATTTTTCTGCTATTTTCTTCATTTAAATTATATTTAATTAAAATTTATATTTATTTTGTGAATGTATTTTTATTTTATGTTATTATTTATGTTTAAAAATATTTTACAAGCTCATATGAATTTTCTAAAAATTATTCTATTTAATTTCAAATTTTCTAGTCTGGTTCACTATTTTTAGCTATTTTTCTTAATTTAACTTTATATAATTAATAAATATTAGATAAATTTTTATATTTTGATAAATTTTCTAAATTTTATCTGGGATTATTATTTTTTCCAGAAATATAAAGTTATATATATTAAATAAGGATATATGAAGAGTTTTTGACTTTTGAATTGCCTTTTGCCCTTTTGAATTCCACCTCTTCATTTTCCTCACAACTCTTCATTTCTTTTGGCATAACTCCCCACATTTCAGCTGACTAATCGATTTTCATTTCACGTATCTTCCTTTCCTCCTTCCTGATAAAAAAATTTCGGCCATCACATGCTTGGGAAGTTAAAAAAAATTATTTCTTTTATCTCCTTTTTTTCACTTATATTGCTTATTCCTTTTGATTTTTGTTTGCACTTGCTCTTCCATTTAGGTTCGGCCATGCTACCTTGCTGCCTAGCCGCCTCCACCACCTGATGGGACACCACCAACACCTCCTCCTCACCAGCCACCCAAGCCGTGACCCCCCTTGGTGATGCCCATCCACAAACTTTTCAAAACAACCCAAATTCCTAGCCTAGCCGAGCACAACATCACTTTCATCACCTCACCACCCCTCTAGCCGCCACCTACCACGCCTCCACCACCTCCAGCACCTACAGCACCCTCGGCGACACCACCACAGTGGACCCCACACCTCTGGCCGTGACACTTGGAGCCTTGGCCGAGCCCAAATCCATGACCAATTGCATGTATTCATGCTTATGTGTATTATTCCCTCCACCCACTTCGGCACCATCACAAATGACATCTAGTCCGACCCATGCCCATCATAACCTGACCCAAACACCTGCCATTATTTTGTATTTCCCCTTATGGCTGAGCCTAGTAAGGGTTAAAAGCAAGTGCAAGCATTTCTATTTGATTATGTGCAGTCTATTCTAGTGTAGTTTTGATCGTAGTTGATTTGAAACTCATCGTTGTTATATTGTTTTGTTTGATGTGTATCCAAGGAATTTGACATTTGGCTCCTCCATTGGAATATGTATCGTGCTTTTGTGCTTGTGTAGATCCCATTTGTGAAATTTGTCGTTGGGTCATCACCTCAAACCGGTGAGTTATTCTCACCAGACAATATGCACTTTTATAACTAGTAAATTGACCCCTTTTGAATCTGTAAAATACATTATCATGTTACACCTGCTATGTTATGATTTTATGATGTTCACCCATGCTTAAACACCTATTATATCATATGTTACTGTTTTATTATGCTGTTCTATTATTTTTATCGGTTTATCACACTGCAAGTTCCTTTTAGATTAGAATCACTATGGGTTGAAATGATACATACCCGAACGGACTTTAGAATAGGAGAAAATCGTTATGGGCTGAAATGATAGGCCTGAATGATTTTCAATTATTTTCATTTACTTGGGATTGCGGGTTTGAATTGATCAAACCCGGGTTTTCTTTGTAAATTACGGGTTGAAATGATATATTACCCATATCACTTTACCTAGGCTAGAAAATGAAATACTGACCCGTTGTTAAAATATGTTTTTCTTAAAATTATAAAATATTTTAGGAATGTAAATATTATAATATTTTGATTTAAATTTGATTAAAAATGATTTTTGTAAAGCATTATTGACTCTCTGAAAATTTATAAGTGAAATAAATTAATGGTAAAGTTAGAAAATCTAAAATGTAAGTTTTTTGGAAATTATAATTTGGTGATAAATGGAATTTAAATTATAAATGAAAATATGATAAATTTATGATATTTTGAACTAAATCAATTTAAAATAATTTTATAATATATTAATGATTTTTGAATTAAGTGAAAATGTGAAATGAATGAAAATTTTAGTTGAAATTTTGAAATATAACTAAAATTGGAAATTTGTGAATTTGGCTTAAAAGTGAATTTTAAGTTAAGTAAATAAAAATGAAATTAAGTTATATTTGAAAATTTAAACTTAAGTGTTAAGTTAAATTTAATTTAATGAATTTAAAATTTAATGTTGGAATTTAATAAGTGAATTACTATTAAATTTTGATTTTGGAATAGAGATTTAACTTTATAAAATCATGAATATAAGGGTATTTGAATGATTGTTTCAAAAGTGAAATTATATGATTTTATAAGTTAAAATTGTTCAAATAAAAATATAATTGTTTGTGAAATTATACTGAATATTTGAAGTTAATTTACTATATTTTAAAATGCTATTAATTCTAATGTAAAGGATAATACAGCATTTGTAAGTGCCGTAGTTGATGATAATGAACCAAACGGCTCAATTTAATTAAAGGCTATTATAACATTTTTCCGAATGTTATAATGGTTGAATTTAACTAAGTTTATTTGAAACTAATGGACCCTATTACAGCATTTTAAATGTTGTCTTTTGTTAAATTGAACTATTTTAAGTGTGACTTTCCGTAGCATTTTCTAAATGCCGCGAAAGTTAAATTTTCATTGTTTTAATAAATTTAAGTGAATGAATGAACTTTGAAAGATTACAATTTTGGAAATTTAATAATTTAATTATTAAATATAATATCTTCATTTTAATAATTTAAATGAAGCAATTTGTTTCAAAATATAGACTATTTTGAAATGTGTTTTGAAATGGTATTTAAATTAAATAAAAATGAATGTGGTTTGGATGATATGATATTTTGATATTTTGAAATGGATTTTGAATGATATTGAATTTTTAAATGATATTTGATTTCGAAGTATAAATACTATTTTGAAATTTTAACCACGGGATGTATTTAATTTATGGTTTAACTGATCCTTAAAGGATGGGCGACCCAAGCATCCTTTAAGTTATGATGCATTTCTACTGCAGTTCACTTGAGTTGATTTACATTATATAAGTACATATTGTCCTGACTCGAGTGTTTTGTGTTTTACTTTACACTCGGGTCAGCCTGAGTATTCACAGCTTTGGATTCTCTTTTTGGAGCTAGTCTTTGCTGGAGTTTCTGCTTATCTACATTTATATCTACTTTCTGTTTCAGCTATTCTAGTTTATCTCATGTATTAGTGAACTTCTATGTATTTGGGATTTCTATTATGTTGTTTTCTGACTGTATTATGTTTTTGGTTTGAGACTCTGCCGTAGTAGCTTCATGAACTACTATGTATTTTATATTCCGCTGCGAGGTATTCTGTTTGTTCTGTGTCTGTGTTTCTGTGATTTGTATTTCATTTGCTCCAAATTTATTTACAATGCGGTATTTTGAGAAATTCAAGTCCGACATGTGCGGCTGCGAATGGCTAAAAATACAGGGTTGTTACAGTTGGTATCAGAGCTTTGGTTTTAGGCAAACCATAGCTTGTGGAGCAAAAACTCATTAGAGATAGGGTAGAAATACCCTAGAATGAGTGAAATCAATCTCAAAATCCTTTCTTGTGAGAGAACGTATTTTCGAAGCATAAAATAATTTCCAAATGATTTTTAAAGGATTTTCAAAGATTATTTTTGTATAAAAAATTTCTTATTTTGAAACCAAGATTTTCAAAACTTCGTCCCTTCAGTATCCATCTTGTTAGAAATCTCTTGGTTAGGATTCTTATCGATTAGGACTCCTTCAACTTTGGAACGCTCCCACTTGTTCTGAAATCCAGTCTTGTCTTCCCTATTCTATCCATTTTGATTTTGGAGCATTTCATAACTCCACTTTGGAATGACCTCTATAAAGATCGGTCAAATGTTTGAATGATTTGTAAAGGGGTAAAAATCCTTTATAATTAGCATTGATTCACCGGAGATTCCGGTATCCTCGGTTTTCGATGCTATCTATCTCCTGCTCTACTCGGATTCTATCTCTGGCGATCAGATGTTGATTTTCCTTAGATTTCCGAATTGATTATATTACCGAAGTCACGGTTGACCGGTAAAGGTCGCCTGCGATTTATATAGGCTTATCATCTTCTATTTGGTAATAAAATTATCTTATCTTCGTTCGAGCTTATCTTCGAAACAGAATTCTATTTAATTAGAGTTCCTCTAAATTCGAATCTTCGTATTGCTTGAAATCTAACCTTGAATCATTCTTTGGAAATTTGTGTTTGATTGTATTTTGAATTCGTGCATATATCGAAATTATTATTTTGACAAGGATGACCCTATTTTGTATATAAAAGTGAAATGTTTTCAAAGAGGAATTTTACCTTTGGAAAATGAAAATTTGAAGCTTTGAAAGGATTTGAAAATTTGAAAATTTATAAGAAAATGTGATTTATATAAAAATGATTTATAAATGAAGGGTTTGAATTTGAATTTCGAGGAATCGAACTCCGGTGTTTTGAAATGGGTTTTTAAGATTTTGGAAAATATATAATAATAATATGATTTAAAGATATTTTTTCCAAATAAGAAATGTTTCAAATTTATTCGAATGAATTCAAATGATGTCAAAGAGATTTCAAAGAAATTTCAAGAAATAAAAGTCCAGAACCCACTTATGTCGCTGAAAAATAATTTCGGTGATGAATACAAGCATCATCGACATTGATTTTTGAGTTTCTGAGTGGGGAAGATGCCACTCTAGTAGCTTTGCTATGCGAGTGATTTTATGAAACCAAATTTTGATTTCCGATTTCGAAGTATGGTTTGATATTCGAAAGATATGTGTATATATATATAATTGAAATGATTTAAAATAAGCCGGTGTTCAATCCTCGAGATTCAGATTTGTTTTGGTATAACCTTACCTACTGGAAACGATTACTAATTTGTTGGTGATTTCCAACTCTTGGATTGAAAATATGATTTCTTCGACTATTTTGAAGGTTCGAGCACTTCCAAATCAAGGTTAACTTTTCAAAGCCAAGAAATTTTGAATGGTATAAGGTATTTGATAAAGTATAAGTTTAGTTTAATATGATTAATGTATAAAGTAATATGATTTATATAAGTTTGAAACTGTTGTGGAATGAAATAATTAAGACTGTTTTGAATTATACTACTATGAAATATAGTTTTGAAAATATATTTGAAGTAAAATGTTGAGTTTTTGTTAAATTTATAAGTTATGAAAAATAGTGAATTTTGACTTAACAAATGAAAGTGGGTTTTAAATTAAATATTTGATTTAAAATTTTTATGTGATAAATCATATGTTAAAAATTATTTAAACGTGAAATTTTGAAGTCTAGAAATATGATTTATAAGTTTAAAATTTGCTAAAATTGAAGTTGTATTGTTTTTTAAAAGTTATAATAAAATCTGGAATTTTATTAATAGCATTTCTAAAATGCTATAGTTTTATGACAACACTTTAAAATGCTGTTGTTTTTGAATTTAACTTTGTTTGAATTAACTAAATATCTGTTATGGCATATTATAAATGCCGTTATTCTTGAACTAAACTATTTTGGAAACTATAAGTTACGATAGCACTTTTAAATGCTGTCATTGTTATAATTTAACAATGTTTCGTAATGTTATAGATTTTAACACTGTTGAATTATGTTTTAAAAAGTTAAATGATTTAATTTTGGAATTGCTTATTTGTGAAATTTGAGGAGTTTTGAATATAATTTAATATTTAAATTTGAATTTTAAGGAATTTAAACTAAATTTGAATTTAAATAAGGTTTACTTGGTTATGTGTTAAATGATGGAATGTAATGAGATAAATGAATTTTTGAATGGAATTTTGAAATGTGTTTTGTAATGATATTTGAAATGATAATTGAATGACATATTTGATTTTTTTAAATGATATTTAAATTTAAAATTTTGAAATTGAGTTCAAATAATGATTTGATAATGAGGCTTTGAATGATATAATATTTATTTGATAAAGAATGTGAATCAGGAATGATAATTGATTTTGATAAATGAAATTTAAAGTTTATATTTGTATGAAAGGATATTTGTTTACTTGTAATTTGAGTTTAATTAAAAATGATGAATTTATGAAATGAATATGTCAAAACTAAGTAATAATGAAGTAAAATTTGAGATATATGAAATTATAAAATTTAGTTTTGGAATACGGTACATTTAAGCTCTGAAATATATAAAAGATTGAATAGTTTATTGTGCGGATCAAATCTTTATTTGAAATTTGATAATATTTGAAATGGTTTTGTTGGAAAACTAAATTGAATTGAAACTGATGGTTTGAATTGAATTAAAGATGGAACTTGTAGACTTGGGTTTAAATTGAATAAATTTGTGAAATGTAAAGAATTAAAGGGATGTTTTATGATTTCAAATGTATGATTTAGAAAAGTTATGATTTTCAAAGTGTAATGATTTCAAGTATTTTGGTTTCGAAAGATTTATAACTTTGAAAGTATTATGATTTTTGAAAGTGAATATATGTTCGAAATGGAAATGAATTTGTTTGACATAATTTTTTGTTGATTTGGAAATTTGGATTATTTTCTAAATCTATTGTTTTAAAAAACTTTGAAACTGAGTACATGTAATTTAGAAGAAATGATTTGGCGAAATCATATATGATTTTGAAACTGAAATGTTATTGAAACAAATTAAAATTGAGAACCTTGTTTTACTAAATACTTGATTTGGGAGTTATCGAACTTATATAAAATGGATTTGTATAAGTATGAAGTTGATTTGAAAATGTTGAATTGAAAAGGTACTCAATTTGTAAATTAAAATCTTATATAATCAAAGTTTATATAAGTATGATTTGATATACTATTAATTTTTGGAAAGTATTCGATTTGAAATGAAATCTTATATATAATGGAATTTATATAAGTGCGATATTTGAAGCTATGATTTTGAAGGGCTACTATATATGGTATATTATATTTTGATGTAAGAGGTATGGGAAGTACCCTCCGGAAGAAGTATAGTGATATGCTTCGACCCAGATGGACTTGGGGAATCCAGGAATGGATTCGACCGATAAACCCTAATGGACTTGGGTGAATTCAGAAATGGATTCGAACTGATATGGTTGTCCGGACTTAAACTCATGAGTTCCTCGATTTTTTCTCCAGGGTAGATGGTTCTTTAGTTTACCCAATGGAGGCGCTTTCGATTTTGGGATCGGTTGTTTATGGATCTTCCGGGAAGGAAGTGCATCCATTGCGTAAATCATTGAATCAGCAGCGTAACACTGCAGCAGGGGTCGATGGTCCCTTGTTTACAAACTGGCTACGATATTTTTCTGGAATCCGAAAGGTAGAAGGATCTTCTGGAAAGTGTTGTGTCCATTTCGTAAATACTGTATCAGCAGTGAGCCACTGCTATCGTATTATCATCATTTGACATTGGATTTTGAGCGGAACTTCTCATACCTATTTTTTTTTAGTATTTTCACTAGGTGTTGAAACAGGTCTACTAAGAACTTGGAGAATTCTAGCTTTGTGCGCCTGATCAACGCATAGCCAGAGTCTGTAGGAACGAAAGTAAACTTGTTAAGACATCGAGTTATAAAAGTATTTTGGTAAAGTATTGTATAAAGGATATTCTAATCATGATTTAAAATGTCTTAAATATTGTTTACTTCGAACTATCAAATTTGAATCAAATAACTAATTATCATATTAAATGTTTAACATGTCAAATATAATTTCTTTTAAAATAATGGATCATCCATGTCTTTCAACCTGCTTTCCCTCCTAGCTACTTTTTCCCTACCTTCTTTCAGGATGTCTCCCAACCTATTGTTCTTTCTTGTTGTTTCTCCGCTTCCTTCCTTTTCGAGGACGAAAAGATTTGAGTGGGGGAGAGTGTAACAACTCTAGATTTTTCATATATTTTAATATTTGACTTTGTTTTATTTTGAAATTATTTTAAACTTTATTTCAAACATTTCATTTTTAAATGTAGGTGTTGATTATTATGTGAATTATAATTTCAAACCAGTACAAATTGGATATTTTACTGAAAGATGAATTTCTGTTCAAACTGGTCAAACCTTGACTTTTAAATTTCAAATTTAAATATTTACATTCTTAAATTTTATCTTTTATTATGAAAATATATTTAACAACTTGAATACTGCTTTTCGTTTCGTTGAAAACGGATTTAATTTGTGAAAGTTATGTACATTTCAATTTTGAGTATAATTTGTTTTATTTTGAAATTTTGTCTATTTTAAATTATATAAGTCATATTTTCTATGTTATATTTTATTCTAATATGTGTTAATATGTTATTTTATGTATATTTTGTCTTCTAATATTTCTAAAGTGATAATAAAATTTTTCCAAAATTTACTGTATTTATTTCCTATTTTTAAAGGCTGTTTTCTATTTTTCTGCTATTTTCTTCATTTAAATTATATTTAATTAAAATTTATATTTATTTTGTGAATTTATTTTTATTTTATGTTATTATTTATGTTTAAAAATATTTTACAAGCTCATATGAATTTTCTAAAAAATATTCTATTTAATTTCAAATTTTCTAGTCTAGTTCACTATTTTTAGCTATTTTTCTTAATTTAACTTTATATAATTAATAAATATTATATAAATTTTTATATTTTGATAAATTTTTGAAATTTTATCTGGGATTATTATTATTTCTAGAAATATAAAATTATATATATTAAATAAGGATATATGAAGAGTTTTTGACTTTTGAATTTCCTTTTGCCTTTTTGAATTCCACCTCTTCATTTTCCTCACAACTCTTCATTTCTTTTGGCATAACTCCCCACATTTTAGCTGACTAATTCATTTTCATTTCACGTACCTTCCTTTTCTCCTTCCTGAGAAAAAATTTTCGGCCATCACATGCTTGGGAAGTTGGTAAAAAAATTTATTTCTTTTATCTCCTTTTTTTTTACTTATATTGCTTATTCCTTTTGATTTTTGTTTGAACTTGCTCTTCCATTTAGGTTCGGCCATGCTACCTTGCTGCCTAGCTGCCTCCACCACCTGATGGCACACCACCAACACCTCCTCCTCACCAGCCACCCAATCCGTGACCCCCCTTGGTGATGCCCATCCACAAACTTTTCAAAACAACCCGAATTCCTAGCCTAGCCGAGCACAACATCACTTCCATCACCTCACCACCCCTCTAGCCGCCACCTACCATGCCTCCACCACCTCCAGCACCCTCGGTCACACCACCACAGTGGACCCCACACCTCTGGCCATGACACTTGGAGCCTTGGCCGAGCCCAAATCCATGACCAAATGCATGTATTCATGCTCATGTGTATTATTCCCTTCACCCACTTTGGCACCATCACAAATGACATCTAGGCCGACCCATACCCACCATAACCTGACTCAAACACCTGCCATTATTTTGTATTTCCCCTTATGGCTGAGCCTAGTAAGGGTTAAAAGCAAGTGCAAGCATTTCTATTTGATTATGTGCAGTCTGTTCTAGTGTAGTTTTTATCATAGTTGATTTGAAACTCATCGTTGTTATATTGTTTTGTTTGATGTGTATCCAAGGAATTTGACATTTGGCTCCTCCCTTCGAATATGTATCGTGCTTTTGTGCTTGTGTAGATCCCATTTGTGAAATTTGTCGTTGGGTCGTCAGCTCAAACCGGTTAGTTATTCTCACCAGACAATATGTACTTTTATAACTAGTAAATTGACCCCTTTTGAATCTGTAAAATACATTATCATGTTACACCTGCTATGTTATGATTTTATGATGTTCACCCATGCTTAAACACCTGTTATATCATATGTTACTATTATATTATGCTGTTCTATTATTTTTATCAGTTTATCACACCGCAAGTTCCTTTTAGATTAGAATCATTATGGGTTGAAATGATACATACCCGAACGGACTTTAGAATAGGAGAAAATCGTTATGGGCTGAAATGATAGGCCTGAATGATTTTCAGTTATTTTCATTTACTTGGGATTGTGGGTTTGAAATGATCAAACCCGGGTTTTCTTTGTAAATTAGGGGTTGAAATGATATATTACCCATATCACTTTACCTAGGCTAGAAAATGAAATACAGACCCGTTGTTAAAATATGTTTTTATTAAAATTTTAAAATATTTTAGGAATGTAAATATTATAATATCTTGATTTAAATTTGATTAAAAATGATTTTTGTAAAGCATTACTGACTCTCTGAAAATTTATAAGTTAAATAAATTAATGGTAAAGTTAGAAAATCTGAAATGTAAGTTTTTTGGAAATTATAATTTGGTGATAAATGGAATTTAAATCAAATATGAAAATATGATAAATTTATGATATTTTGAACTAAATGAATTTAAAATAATTTTATATTATATTAATGATTTTTGAATTAAGTTAAAATGTGAAATGAATGAATATTTAAGTTGAAATTTGAAATATAACTAAAATTGGAAATTTGTGAACTTGGCTTAAAATTGAATTCTAAGTTAAGTAAACAAAAATGAAATTAAGTTATATTTGAAAATTTAAACTTAAGTTTTAAGTTAAATTTAATTTAATGAATTAAAAATTTAATGTTGGAATTTAATAAGTGAATTACTATTAAATTTTGATTTTTGAATAGAGATTTAACTTTATAAAATCATGAATATAAGGGTATTTGAATGATTGTTTCAAAAGTGAAATTATATGATTTTATAAGTTAAAAATGGTTTAACTAAAAATATAATTGTTTGTGAAATTATATTGAATATTTGAAGTTAATTTACAGCATTTCTAAAATGCTATTAATTCTAATGTAAAGGATAATACAGCATTTGTAAGTGCTGTAGTTGATGATAATGAACCAAAAGGCTCAATTTAATTAAAGGCTATTATAACATTTTTGTGAATGTTATAATGGTTGAATTTAACTAAGTTTATTTGGAACTAATGGAACCCTATTACAGCATTTTAAATGTTGTCTTTTGTTAAATTGAAATATTTTAAGTGTGACTTTCCGTAGCATTTTCTAAATGCCGCGAAAGTTGAATTTTCATTGTTTTAATAACTTTAAGTGAATGAATGAACTGTGAAAGTTTAAAATTTTGGAAATTTAATAATTTAATTATTAAATATAATATCTTCATTTTAATAATTTAAATGAAGCAATTTGTTTCGAAATATAAACTATTTTGAAATGTGTTTTGAAATGGTATTTAAATTAAATAAAAATGAATGTGGTTTGGAAGATATGATATTTTGATATTTTGAATGATATTGAATTTTTAAATGATATTTGATTTTGAAGTATAAATACTATTTTGAAATTTTAACCACGGGATGTATTTAATTTATGGTTTAACTGATCTTTAAAGGATGTGCGACCCAAGCATCCTTTAAGTTATGGTGCATTTCTACTACAGTTCACTTGAGTTGATTTGTTTGAACAATAATAATTCTATTTAAAATATACTTATATATATATATGCATATAAACAACCCAAAATTTTTGTAACGACCCAGAATTTTGGGCAATATCGATTTAATAATCTGTAATAATAATTAAATTGGTTTGATAAATTTTCTTTATGATTTTTATTTAAATTGGTGAAATTAATCTTTTATAGAATAACAAATATTTAATCTGGTTAGTGTGATCAATATCTTTTAACAATTTAAAAATTAGTTAGAAGTGTTTTTCAAGAGCTAATAAATTTTATTCTATTTATAATATATATGTTTGATATATATTGTGAATGGAAATATCTTTTGTTTTAAATTAAAAATTGAATTTTCAAATTTGTAACATATGTATGAATATATTATAATTTGATATTGTTTTGAAAATATAATTTAATCTATTAATAAATTATGTATGAATAAATATTGAAATTGAAGCTTTGTTTTAAAACATAATGTTTTTCAAAAGAAAATTTAGTTTAATTCAATGATTTCAAATATAAGATTGTTATTTATTTTTAAATAGGATAATTAAACAGGTTTTAAACAAAATTTTGCTTTGTCTTTCTTTTAAAGTATTTAAAATATGATAGTTTCAAAAGAATATAAAACAAGCCTTGTTTTGTCTAAAGAAATGCTTAAATTTTAAAATGGTTATAAAATACATATATAAGGAATTTGTTTATATTTTAATTAGTTTTAAAACATTTTTCCTTTAAGGGTAAATTTAAATTTATATGTGTAGGCATTTATTTATAAATTACCATAAATAAGTAAGTTTATATTATCATTTAAATAAAATAAATTTTTATTTAAAACGCTAAAATACATGTGTAAACATGTTAAAGCTCTCTAAACACATGTAAGCAAATTAAGCAAGCATATGACATTTGTTTGAATTTAAGGACAAGTGGCATATTCATTTTTATTTTTAGTAAATATTTTGAAGAAGAAAACTAGTTTCTTAAAAACACTTTTATTTCTTTGTCATCATTTCTTAACTCTATTCAATGGCAACCTGTAATCTTTTTCAAAATCTGAAAGATTTAAACACAAAATCAAAATATGGAGTAAATGTCAATCTGCAAATCATCTTGCAACAACAATTCGATCTGCAGTTTACAAAGCAGATCTATAACTTCAATCTGCAAAGAAATTTAAGCTGCAACTCCAAGTTTTCTATAAATCCAAATAAAGTTCAATCTGCAAAAAAAATGGAATGAAGCTCAACTGCAATTCAATCTGTTCAACATTTTAATCAAACAAACTGTCAGCATGCAAGGAATTTTCAAACAGCATGCATAATCAAAAGCAAATGCATTTTTGAATTAAAGTTCAAGCCTGGAAGTTAAAAACTTGCTCTGTGCTGTGCTCTAAAATTTATTAGATGAGTAAATGTTTTGAAAAACAGTTTAAATTGATTTAGATCCTAATGCATGTGATAATCTGTGAGTTGATCCTGGTGATTGCATGAAAATATTTCAGTATTGATATTATTGAATTGATGGATGTGTGTATACATGTATGATAGGTCTGTATATGTATATATCAAAACTCTGTTACCTGTTCTTTCCAGACCAAGATTTACATTCAAAAATTCTAATCTCCCAATAACATCAATATTTGACATTGATGATTAAATGAAAGTTGTTTGTTATTGATTTATGGTAATTTTAAAAATGGTTTCTGAGATTTTTAATTCACAAATAATGGATAAAATAAGTTAATACAGTGAAACTTGGTTGCATGTCAAAAAATTGATATCTTCAATTTCTGTTTTGGAATATATAATTGGATTTGTTGTTAAAAATGATGAATTTTAACATACATTTTAAAATTTTTAAATGGATATTCAAATGGGAATTTAGGGATGATCATTTTAGGCAATTTGACAAATTTCTGATGCTCAACGTGATGGTTGCGGCTGTAATTTGGATTGAAGCTTGTTTATTGATCTAGGATTATGGGAAAAATTCAATTTAATTTTTCTATAAGGTGGATTGTGTGAATTCGACTTAACTAGGGTTTCAGTGGGTCTCGTTTTGGGCTTTACTGTAGTGGGTTTTGCGTCGCGAACGAACGACCGGAGGTGATCGCTTCTTGAAGGAACGAAGCTCGGGTCATGGCGTTTCTGAGATGAGGACGACGAGGGTCGAATGTCGTCTCGGCGTAGGCGTTTGGTGGTTTCTGGAGGCCGAGTTCGCTGCAGTTTTCGAACTGAAGTCGAATTTTTGTTTCGAGCTTGGATTTTTGAATCTGGGAGGTTGGATAGATTGACGAGGACTTGTGTGATGGGTTGAAGGTCAGGAAGATGGCCAGAGTTGTGTGGATTGGCGGTGCACGTGCACCATGCACGATAGGTATCAGGTGAGTTCTGTATTTGGGGAAGACGAAGGGAAGCGTGGTGGGTTCTCGCGTGTTAACCGAGGGAAACTCGGGTAGGTGTTCGAGTTGTACTCGGGGATGACCCGAAGAAGATGGGAGGGGCCAAGTCGCTTCAGGTTGACGCGAGTGTGGCCTGGGTTGTACTCGGGATTGTTTTGATTTTGGTCCTGTAGTGTTTTATGGCAGTTTAAACTTGGGTTTTGGTTATAAGAAATAAATTGTTGGAAGTTGTTCTGGTAAGTAGGAAGTTAATCAACTTTTAAAAGAGAAAAATATTAATTGAATTCAATTTCAAATTTAAATTATTGAGAAGTTTTAATTTGAAATTAATTATTCAAGTGGATGTGTGTGTTTGAAATTTAATTTAAAGGAATGTTTTCATTTTAAAATACTAAATCAAGTTATTAAGTAATGATTTAAAGACTATGTTTAAATTTCTATTGGAAATTAATAAGTTTAAATTAGATGTTTTAAGTTTTAAAATTTATTTCAAAATGTTATTTTTTCCAATTAAATTATTGATATGAATTTTGTAAACCTATAAAAAAGGTTTATTTTCAAAATTTGGATTAATTTCAAATAATTTATCTTTGTAGATAATTATGAATAATTTGTTTTGATATGAACTTAAAGGTACTTAATTAAATTGTGATTTATTATTAAGTAAAAGTCTAATTAAGAATGATGTTTTCTTAATTAATTAAAGATTTTGAAATATATTAGAAGTAATTAATTAATTGTTTAATTAAATTTAAATAATTAGTTAATTGTTTATTTAATTTTAAATAATCACTTAATTTGGATAAATTAAGTGAGATTACTTAATGATGTAGTCAATGATTAATTTTTGAATATAATTAGAATGGTAATTACTTAGGGAAGTGATTAGAGAAGTTACTCAAGGGGGTAATTAACTGGAGTAATTATTGGGTAATCACTTATTAATATCAATTAGGATATTGATTAATATAATTGTTGAAGTAAATTAATTATGAAATAATTAATTAATAAAAGAATTTAGGATTTTGGTTAATGATGAAATAATTACTTGTTAAAGTAAATAATTAAGGAAGTAATTAAGATTTATTAATAGAAGTAATTAGAGATAATTACTTATGTAAGTAATTAAGAGTTAATTACTTAATTATTTTAGATAATTAATTAATGTGATTAATTAATTAAAGAATGAGATTAATTTAAGATTAATTACTAAGTGGAATTAATTAAAATTGTAATTAATTATTAAAGTAATTAATTAAGGATTTGTTAATTAATTTAATTGAATAATAATTACTTAATGAAGTAATTAAAGATTAATTAAATGGATTAATTAATCAAGGATTAATATAATTAATTTAGAAGTTAATTAATTTAGATAGATAATTACAAGTAGTTAATTACTGATTAAAGAAATGATTAATTATAAGTTAATTATTTAATTACTTAAAGGGTTAATTAATTAATAAGGATTATTTAATTAATGATATTAATCAAGGTTGATTAATAATAATAGAATTAAGTATGATTAATTTATTGTAATTAACTGAGGATTAATGTAATTAATTATAGTTAATTAATTAATGAAGGATCATTAATTATTGTAATTAATGATAGTAATTAAAGGTTAATTACTGAATATGGTGAAGGATAATTACTTGAATGTAATTAAAAGATAATTAATCAAGGAGGATTAACTAAAGAAGATCATTAAGAGATGATAATGAATTTGATTTGTAATAAATCAATAATCCAAGTGATTAAAGGATAGTATTTAACTTACTTAGTGATTAATTAAATTAATTTAGAGTTAATCAATTCTGCTATGGGTGATTGATTAATATTTAATGGTTGATATCGAGTGATTAATATTGGATATTGAATGATATTGGGTGATTGGTTGATACTGGATGATTTGGATATCTATGTTGTGATATGCTGCATTGTGAGATGAATGGTTTATATGAATTATCTATAGTGATAATGTTATTCATCTATCTATTTATATCATCCTGAATATAAGTTAATTGTTAAACCCTTAAGTACAACTTGGACATTAAAATGGCGTTTGGTTTCGGTGAGACCGGGATCGGGTTTCCATATTTGGATATCCGAAAACCACATCGATTCCAATTAAACGTTAGGTCGTTAATCCAAGTGGAGCAAGTGAAGACTCGAGGTGTAAGGGCTATACGTCAGTATAACTCTGTGGGTGATTCCGTAATGAGTTTGACGGAATAGTACTTATAGGTTCGAGATGGAGATTAGAGTGCAAGGGCTATGGTCGTTCGCTCTGAGGGTGATTCCAAAATGAGTGCAACGAGATAGTGCCTTCGGTTTCGTTCGAACCCCGAACGAACTTGTATGGATTGAATGCTTCCAGCACATCGTTAGGCGGACGATGAGCATTCTAAGGTAGAGGTGTTCTATAAAGGTAATCGCAGCCTCAAGCCTCATCAACCGGGAATGGCTAAAACAGGGGAGGTGCAGCAAGTCTTCGTGGGTAGCTCCCACTGGAGAGCAAGATTTACTCGTGTCTAGAAGACCCTTTTTATTCGGCTGTGTGGGGCGGTTGATCCGGACAACTGCCGGGGTTGTCTTGTTCGGGACTGTTCAGTAAGGAATGGTCCCGGCCTTGTGTTGCAGGAGAGTGGGAGTACTCCTCGGTACAGTGATATAGGCCACGTACTGTGACGGGCGGTACCGCATTAGCCCTGCCATTGATGGAAACTCATTCTTCCTACGAGACCCTACGGTTTTGATTGTATTACCCACTTTTGTGGCTAGTAGCCGGAATTTAATCATGTAACAATTTCGGCTATTTCATATTTACTTGAAAACCCTAGACACTATTATAATATCACTGGATTTCCTATCAAATGTTTTGGTTAGCGTAAGGTAAAAACTTTTCCATGTTTATGTGTGGGAAGTCTTACGTGATACCTTTTCTTTTCAAAGGATTTTCTAAAGTTAAGCAATCTTTAAACCGTTTACTCACACCAGACCCCTGTCTGACCCGAGTGTTTATTCTCTGTTTTATTAAACTCTTGGGTACTCATATTATGTATGAGTAGTCAAGTGGTTCAGGTTAGCTTGATGAATTCTGGAGGAGATATGGAGCAGGAGGCTTCGATGTGTAGATATATATTGATTCCGCTGTGTTTGTTTGGTATCTGTTTCTCTTGTATCTTGAGTTGTATAGTTAGACAGAAGTTTATAACTGTCTATTATCTGTTGTTTAAGTTGTGTACTCTGATGTAATGTGATACTATGTAATATTTTATGTGTTATATTATATTTTATTCGTTCCGCTGTGAGTTCTCTGATGTTGTTGTCTTTCTTCTTTCTCTTTCTTTTCTTCTTCTATCCCTTTCTTTCTTCAAGATGATGCGACTTTCTGGGAGTAGA
Organism: Allium cepa; assembly: GCA_030765085.1. NCBI lineage: Eukaryota > Viridiplantae > Streptophyta > Magnoliopsida > Asparagales > Amaryllidaceae > Allium > Allium cepa. The sequence continues at coordinate 370,459,336 of CM060943.1, read as the reverse complement.
AAGTCGGGTCGTCGCAATTTTATTTGTCTTAAAAGAATAATTTGCTAATTTTAAATAATTTATAAAAGAGATTATCACATTTTATTTTCTTGAAATTTTCGGGATATCACATTCCTCCCCCCTTAAAAGAATTTCGTCCCTGAAATTTAAATGCAATAGATAAACCAAAAGCTTTTATTTCAAACAATCCAAGCATACATATCAGTCATACACTAACATCCAAACAAACGATTCATTCAAACAAACTTTACTACCTATCCGAACACAAATCCGGATAGGCTTTCCTAAAACTATAAAGAGCATCCTAGGTATAGTCTGTAGGATCCTTACTCCACCGACCCTTTACCAGCTTCACCACTTTACTTTTGAGCCGCCTCTCATCTTGATCAACTATCTGGACTGGACACCTGACTGCCGATAAGTCCGGTTCGATCTCTAAATCTTCCTGCACTGCTGGCTCCACTACTAGAGATGGGTCGAACACATACTTCCTTGATGAGATATGTGAAAAACATTGTGAATTCCAGACATCCGTACTGGCAATTCAATTCTGTAGGCCACAACCCCGATTCTCTCGGGCACTCGGTAGGGTCCAACGTACCTCAGGGCAAGCTTTCCTATCTTTCCAAATCTGATCGCTCCTTTTATCAGGAAAACTTTGACAAAAAGCAAATCCCCGACTTCTAATTCCAATTGCCTCCGCCTCTAGTCCGCATAACTCTTCTGGCAATCCTGGGCTACTTTCATTCTCTTCTTGATAAGCTCCACCTTCACAGATGCCTCTCGGATCAAATCTGGAACAAGAATAAGACAATCTCACAACCATACCCAATAGGACGGTGATCTACAAGGTCTTCCATACAAAGCTTTAAAGAATTTGATTCAGCCTTTCCATTTGTCCGTCGGTCTGGGGATGATAGGATGTACTTAAACTCAATCTTGTATCCAAAGCTGTCTGCAAAGCCTTCCAAAATTTACTGGTAAAGATTGGGTCACGATCACTAACTATGCTGACGAGGACTCCGTGCAACTTGACGATCTCCTTTAAAAAAGTCTACGCTAAAGACGCTGTAGTTCTAGTCGCCTTAATCGGAACAAAATGGGTGCTCTTGGTCAGCTGATCTATGATTACCAATATTCCTTCATTTCCCTTCCTAGTCCTTGCAAACTATCGATGAAATTCATAGCTATCATTTCCCACTTCCACTTACATACTTCCAGAGGCAGCAACAATCCTACGGTCTTCTGTTGATCACCTTTCACCTGTTGACAGATCGCATAACCTTTGATGAAAGTAGCAACATCCTTCTTCATGTTTGGCCACTAGGAAACTCTCTTCATATCCTTATACATCTTTGAGATCCCCGGATGTATACTCAATCTTGATTTGTGGCCTTCCTGCAAAACTTCCTGCCTCAAGCCATCCATATCTGGTACGCACAAGCTTCTGTTGATCCTCAAAACTCCTTGATCGTCTATCTTGAAATCCGAATATCGACCATCCTTGGCTCCAAGGATCAATTCCTCGAAAGCTCTATCCTTCATCTGACTTCTTATGATCCTTTCCTGTAGAGACGGAACAACTTCCAAAATAGCCAAAACAACATTCCTACTCAGAGCATCTGCCACCACATTCGCTTTTCCTGGAGTATAAACGATATCCAAATCATATGATGTTAAAAATTCTACCCACCTCTGCTGCCTCAAATTCAAATCCTTCTGGGAGAAAAGGTACTTCAAAGGTTTATGGTCTGTGAAAAGCTCAAATTTCTCTCCCAATAGACAGTGCCTCCAGATCTTCAAAGCAAAGACGATGGCCACAATTCCAGATCATGCGTAGCATAATTTTTTTCATGTGGCTTCAACTTCCTACTCGCATACGCAATCACTTTCCCATTCTGCATCAGCACTACACCCAGCCTGTAACATACCAAAATTTTATCAATTTAAATTTGGTAAGTGTTGAACTTTTATAATATAATTTAAAAAGTTATAAAATAAATAAATAGTAAGTGATAATTTAAATGAATAAGAATTTCAAATTTTTTTTGAGTTTAAATTTGGAAATATTAAAAAAAATTAAAATCATTTAAATTTAACTTTTATACATATATGTGAATATATATGTATGAGTGCATATGTAGGTAAATTTAAATTCATATATTGAATTTGATTTTTTTATTTGAATTTAAATTTTAAAATAAATGTTTTGTAAAATAATTTGGACTTATAAATGTATATCTATGCAATTTATGAAATATGTATTTAAAAAGTTCAAAACCATTCTTTTTTTTAATAATATGCATTTATATAAAGTTAATATTTGTTAATGGGAAAATGTAACTATAAATAAAATTTAAATAATGCAAATTATTAGGTTAATAAAATAAGAATTTTTTTATTACAAGTGTTAAAGTTTACAAGGACTATGGTGACAAATGTAATTCAAGGGAAGAAAGGAATTACAAGTGTCATTTGTATCATTTTCTTTTACTTAAAAAAGTTATAGAAAAATAAAATAAAATTTTACAAGTCATTTATCTTCTTTTTTTTCATTTCAAAAGAAAATTCTATTAAATCTTCAAAAAAGAAGAAATCATTAAAAAAAAATACAATTCCTCAACAATTGAAATCAGAAAATAGATTTCTAAAAAAGATTTCCAGAAAATTCTGATTAATCTGTAACAAAACCATTCATTCAACATTCCAAGCAGAAGAGAGAATTCGAAATAAATTTCAAATCTTCAACATACATTAAAAGATCAAGCAGGAATTTCAGAGATTAGGGGGAGATTCGGGACTCTACTCAAAAAAGAAAAGAAAAAAAAAGTTCCAGGTTTTGATTTTCAGAAAGAAACTGTCTGCTAAAATTTTACAGGTGAGTAAATTTTTGATCTGGATCTCTAGCTTGATTGTTAAATGAACCATGGTAAAGTATGAGTGAAACTTTGTGAGTGCATGTATGTTTATACATGAAGATAGAATTGTGCATGTCTGTAAATAAGGACATGACTCTTGTTCAAGGTTCAGGCATTCAAATTCCTGTACCAAGTCAAATCTTCCCTTCTTTGATCATCATTAGGCTTTTAATTTTAAACTAAATTGATTTGTTTTAAACATGCTTAATGTTCAAAAATAAATTAGAGCAAGAATAATCAAAGCATTTCTGGAAAAAAATTGAAAATACAGGTAATAACGTTTTCTGTCAAAAATTCAATCGTCGTGTTTCTTAATTTCAATTATATCATCGTGATTGTGTTTGGAAATGATGAATTTTAAAAGCGAAATTATATTTTTTCATCACGTATTCACTGTTAAATTTTGGAATGAACAAAATTGGGATTTTAGTCAAATTCCGGCCCTTGGTGTGATGATGATGGTCGGGGTTGTGAGTGGAGATGGCCGAGGCGTTGGGGGTGTTAGGAAAAATGCTTAGAGAATTTTTACTTGATCGTGGTTGCCGTGTGACGTTCATGTAGGGTTTTAACTCGAAATTTGGTGGCAGTAGTAAATAAGCTCGCTGCGGTCTCGTCAAGCCAACGGAGTTGATCGCTCCGGTGGGGATGGCAACGTTAGGTCGAGATGAAGCTTCAGTTAAACTTTTATGGCCTCTGATGGGAAAAGGTGGAATAATGAGGTGTCTTCCTGGTAGCTTGTTGTCGTTACAGTTTGGGTCGATAGTAAGAATTTCGATTTTGTTGATGAGATGGGTTTTTAGATGCTCGTGTGGTTCAGGTGGATGGTCGTTGACTTGGGGGTGGCCGGAGATTCAACTAGCGGCGGTGAACTCGATTGTGCATGTGCACGACACCCATGATTGTACCAGTAGTGTGTTTGGGGAAGAAGGTTATGGGATCGTAGTAAGCACGGGGAAGACTCGAACGAAGCTTCGGGGAACAGGAATTTAAACCCGAGTTTTGACTCGAAGTGATTTGGGGTGGTATGAGTTTGAACTTAGAAAAAATTGGAGAAGGAAAAATTATAGCAGCACGGATCAATTTTTAAAATCTAGAAGTAAATAGCAGAATCTTCCGGGGAAGACTCGAAGTGGCTTCGGGTTTTATATACAAACAGTTTTGCTTTAAAATGAAACTTCCACTTTTTGAAAGATTTTAAATGCTTTTTATTAAATGTTGATTTTTATTTGAGCTTTAGCTAATTAACGTTTAAACAATACATTTTAAAGTAATTAAACTCAATTTTAATTTTGTTACATTAATTCAAAAATTTATTTGTACAAATTGAACAATGAAATTAAGAAAGGTAATTAAAATAAATATTATTTTAAAAAAACTTAATCTTTTAACTAACTAATGTAATAGAGATAATTTATAAAACAACCTCTAAAGAAAAATCATAGTAATTAATTTATCTTTTGATTTATTAAATAATCGAAGATTTGATAATATGATTACTTGAGAAGTAATTGCTTAAATTTAAGGTTTAATTAATAAATAAAAGTAATTAAGATTTAATTAATGAACAATTAAGGATAAATTAATTAGGGTAATTAATTAAGGAAATATTAATTAACGAAGGTAATTAAAGATTTAATTAATTTTAACTAGGGATAACGAATCATTGATTAAAATGATTAATGAATTAATTTTGTGATTGATTAGTTTAGTTCACACGATTTATTCATCGTAGTTGTATATGATTGATAACCATTGTATGATGGGTATTGATTGATATCTCTGATCGAAATTGTGATGCTATGTGATATGAATTGTTTGTGCTGAGCTATGACCGGTATTTCTTTTATGTGAATGTGAAAACCCTTGTGGCCCATAAAACGGATTTTGAATTTCGATGCGACAGGAAGTCAGATTCCAGTTGGTTATCCGAAACCCATATCGAAGCTATGAATCTTTGTGAATGACATATCCACATGTTTTAAAATTGTCGTTCACTATTTGGATTAGCCGGGAGAGGACCTTTGTGTCATATAACCCATTCCGAATATGTGATACGACGAAAAGGATAGCAATTGAAGACCGGTGGTGAAGACCGCGCGTCTTCGAGAACGATAGGATAATCTATCGAATGACTCTGCACTGAGTTGCTCCGGTATAGAGATCTCCATACGTGATGGGGGTCCGATCGGGCTTGTGGATGCCCGGATTGCAAGGACTTCTTCGAAAGTGCCTTCGGTTCTGTTCGAACCCGGAACAGACTTGTATGGATTGTATGTCTGACATTACAAACTGAGATATAAAGCTGATTTCTTTCAAATACATATCTGTTGGTGGCGGAGAATTTATTCTCTTAGCTAAACACCCATCTCTGAGACGTACGAGCTCAGAGGTTATGTAGTTGAAGGTGATTAGTGATATACTCCCAATTTTTTAGTGTGGCATGATGAGTGCTGCTGATCATTTGTTGATCGAAGCATGGCTTTGTGAAAAAAAAGTGTAGCTTTGTGGATGAGGCTTCGTCGAACCTCACTACCCGGTTATGGTCGAAACAGGAATTGTGGCAGTAAGGTTATTTGGGAGTAGCGCCCCCTGAGGGTATGTCCATTTTCTTCTGGATTATAAGTGGTATCATGGTTTGGAGCCCAGATGCTTACTTTGTGGTTGCTGCAGACTTATTGTTTTGTGGTTGTCGGTTGAGAAGCGCTTCGGATAAAGGTTGGTAACGACCGGGAGGTGGCATACTCGTGTCAGTTGTTACCTAGTTACAGAGGTAACCCGGCCTTGTGTAGCAGAGATCCGGTTAGGGTCCCGGGACGTCCCTCCAGAGGCGTTCCATTTCATTTTATATGGGAAGTTCCTTTGCCCGACCATTTGTTGGAAATCCAATCATCCAATACGAGCCCTTTACGGTTTTAGTTGTAGAACCTGCCATCTAATATGGTAGCTATAGTAGGCATACTATAATGGTACGCATGCTGGCTAAGATTAATATTATACTTTCGAAAATATTTTCACACTATGCACTAATAATAATATATGAAGTGTTTTCTCGTATTAAGCATTTTTGACTGTCATAAGGAGAAATCTCACCCCAAGTCTGCATTTGCATTGTGTGTGTGGCAGAAGGCTTTATTGCAGTTTCATTTTCAAAAAGCATTGCGAAATTCTTTCAAATTCTTTTGTTTGCTTTTGATTTAAAATAAACTGCTTTTATTTCAAACAACTGTTTTGTTTACTCATACCAGTCCCATGACTGACCCGGAGTTTATTGTTTCTTTTCTAAACTCTGGGTGACCATAATTTCCACACGGGCAGCTTTGTAGCAGGTCTTCCGTGTTTTGGTGCTAGCTGGGTTTTGGAGTCGTATGGTCTGGAGGCTATTGGTTTTTGAAGCCTTTTTGACTTGGAGATACTGTGAAAACTTTTGGATCTCAAGGTTCTTAGTTGGATGTTCGCTACATTTCATTTCATTTGAAGGCTTTCTTGAGAAGCAATCAGATGTGGTGATGTCTTGATGGTCTATTTTGAAGTTGTGTTGTATATGTTTAAAAATACTCTGATGTTAGTGATGTTGTTGTAATGATTTTGTGATGTTGTATCTGGGATATTTATGTTGGCAGTTTTATTTTCTGCTGTTTATATTCATCTAATGTTGTTATAAGCTCCATCCGAACTGGATTTTGACGTTCGAATCTCCAGCAGTCGAATATAAGAGTGGTATTTGATGTCGATTTTTGAACGCTGAACTTTGGGTCGTGACAAGTGGTATTAGAGCTAAAGGTTGAGTAAGAACTTTAGCTACAGAGTATAACACATTTGATGGCTCATTAGAGATAAGGTGAAGTATACCCTAGAATGAGTATAAACCGAAGGACCGAAACCCTAAAATTTCTTGGTCTATTCCTTTTGAACCGTTAATGTTTCCTAAGATATCTTGTCCGTATGCCTAAATAAAGTTTTCTTGCTATTTACAGATAGTAAGAATGAAGGGAAGAAGAGGACAAGGTAGGGAACGGAGAAATACCATCGCAACTGGTCAAGTCCCTACAATTGCAACTGTGCCTACTCAATCTCAGCCGAATTTGTGTAAATGTTTCTCGAGGCTTGGAGGAAAGCAGTTTACTGGCAAGCAATCAGTTGTAGAAGCCTAAGCCTGGATCCGATCCTGTGAAAGAATTTTTAAAGGATTGAAGTTGAAAGACGATCAAAAGCAATTAATAGCTTCTTGGCAATTCCAAGAGGAAGCATCTGCTTGGTGGGAGACAGTTACTATGGATGAGTCAGAAGATAAGTTTACTTGGAGACGATTTAAAGAAGTGTTTGAGCAGCGATATGTTCCATCTGCTGGTATCTCTTGAATGTACCAAGAGTTCCTAGATTTGACGCAAGGAAGTCTATCATTTGCAGAGTACTTGAATAAATTCAATGAATTGTCTCGATTTGGCCCGGAGCTAGAGAGTTCACCCATGAAGAAAAATGAAAGATTCATATGGGGAATGAATAAGGAGTATCACGAAAGGATGACAGTCCACATTAAAGAATCTTTTTCGGGCTTGATTGATATGGGTTATCGATATGTAACTGTAGATATGCAGAAAATTCCGGAAGAGAAGGGAAGTTCAAGTAGTTCAAATTGGAAGAAAAGAAAATTCGAAGGAAAGAGGCCAGTTCAAGGCAAGGAGAAGAAGAGGAGTAATCAAGAGAATTCAAGTAGAAATGTTACTTGTTATAACTTTCGGGAGAAAGGCCATTTAGTAAATGATTATGAGAAGCCAAAGAAACAAATTAAGAAAAATCAACTTATAAAGACAAGTCGAAGATCTAAGGAATGTTATTGTTGTCACCGGCCAGGGCATGGAGTTAAGAATTGCCTGAAAAAGAAACGAGCACAAATAGTGAAAGTGTGCACAATAAAAGATAACCCCTCAACTTCTAAGGCGAATGAAGGAAAGGGAGTTTTGGAAGGTAACCTTATTGTTGATGAAAGAGTTGTTAGAGTTTTATTCGACACGGGAGCTTCACATAGCTTTATCTCCCAACAGATCGTGGACAAATTAAAAATTAAAATCAAGTTTGTCGATGAGCCTATTTGTGTGAAGAATCCAATGGGTGGTCCTGCAAATCTTTGTCTATATTGTAGGAGGGTGCCTATCTCTTATTCTGGCCATAAATTTCCTATTAACCTTTATGTTCTCAACTTCAATTAATTTGAAATCCTACTCGGGATGAATTGGTTATCGAGATACGAAGCCAAGTTAGATTGCAGAATCGAACGATTCTAGTCAAAACTAAACATGGAGATTCTGTTGAAATTTCTTGTGAAGACCTAAGTCCGAAAAGGGATAAACTGATGTATACATTGGGATATCCAGAACCTAGTCTGGAGTCTATTCCTATTGTCCAGCATTTTCCCGATGTATTCAAAGAAGTAGAATCTTTACCCCCACGTAGAGAGATTGAATTCAGAATTGACTTAATTTCGAATGCTCGCCCTGCCGTTCATGCTAGTCGTAGGATGGCACTGCGGGAAAGAATTGAATTAGTCAAGCAAACCGGTGATTTTCTTAAAAACGGGATTGATTCGTCCTAATGTTTCTGAATGGGGTTCAACAATAGTATTTGTTGCTAAATCCGATGGGTCTTTGAGATTGTGTGTCGACTATCGCGACCTCAATAAGCAAACTCTCAAGAATAAGTTTCCTTTGCCCAGGATCGACGATTTATTTGATCAACTTCATGGTGCACGATTCTTTTCTAAGATGGATCTAGCCCAGGGATTCCATCAGTTGCGAATAGCTGAAGATTGTGTTCACCTAACTGCTTTTAGGGGTCCAGATATGTTCTACGAGTGGTTAGTCATGCCTTTCGGACTAACCAACGCTCCTGCGTACTTCGTAGATTTGACGACTCGAGTGTTTCGAGAAGTATTGAACAAATTTGTCCTCGTATTTATTGCTGATATCCTAATCTACTCCAAAACCAAAAAAGAGCATGATGAACATCTTAGGATTGTTTTTGAAATTTTGAGAAGGAACATCTTATTCACTAAATTTTCTAAATGTCACTTTTGGGTCAAAGAAGCCAGATTTCTTGGCCATATTGTCAATGAAGAAGGGATTTCTGTTGATCCGAGCAAAATTTCCGCTATTCTTGATTGGAAGCGACCCACGACTCCGAAAGAATTTCGAAGTTTTCTGGGTTTAGCGGGCTATTACCGAAAGTTTGTTTAGCATTTTTCTAAGATTTCTAGCCCATTGACCAAGCTAACAATGAAGAATGTCAAGTTCAATTGGACTCAAAAATGTGATGAAGCTTCTCAGGAATTGAAAAAGAGATTAACCACTGCTCCTGTCTCGCTATCATTAATGGAAACCAAGGCTTATCTATCTATACTGACGTGTGTGGTGATGGGATTGGTGCAGTGCTAATGCAGAATGGGAAAGTAATTGCCTACACGAGTAGACAATTACGCCCGCATGAAAGAAATTGCCCAACACACGATATGGAGCTTTTGGCTGTTGTTTTCGCCTTAAAAATCTGGCGACATTATCTTTTGGGTGAAAATTTTGAATTATTCACCGATCATAAATACTTAAAGTATCTCTTCACCCAGAAAGATTTGAATCTACGACAACAACGATGGTTAGAATTTCTAGCGTTATATGACCTAGATATTATGTATACACCAGGTAAAGCCAATGTGGTTGTTGATGCTTTAAGTAGAAAGCACGCTATTCTTGCTCATCTCGTTATCACTCTTACTCTCCTTGAGAAAATCGCCAGCAAGCAAAATGAAGACAAATTTCTTCGAGATATTTATGGGAAAATTCTTCGAGGCGAAGATACTTGTTTTGAAACCAATCATAGTGGAGTTATAAGGTTAAAAGGCAGGTTATGTGTGCCTGATATCCTTGAAATAAAACGTGAAGTTTTAGATGAATGCCATAAATCAAAACTCAGTATCCTTCCAGGAGTTAATAAAATGTATAGAGATATTAAAAGAGCCTTCTGGTGGAAGACAATGAAAAGAGATATATCTATATATGTAAGTCGCTGTGCTACCTGTCAGCAAATTAAGAGCGACCAGAAGAAGATGGCGGGTTTACTCCAGCCTTTGGAGGTGCCAAAATGGAAATGGGATCAGGTATCAATGGATTTTATCGACGGATTGCCACGAACCAAGAAGGGAAACGAAGCAATTTGGGTTATAGTGGACCGTCTAACCAAAACAGGCCATTTCATTCCAGTAAAATCCACTAGGACAGCAGCAAGTTTAGCAGAGCTATATATCAAGGAGATTGTCCGTCTCCATGGTATACCTAGCAGTATAGTGAGTGATCGTGACCCGATCTTCACTAGTAGATTTTGGGAAGCATTTCAGGCCACGTTGGGAACAAAGCTAAACCTCAGCACTGATTATCATCCACAGTCTGATGGGCAGACTGAAAGGATAAATCGAATATTAGAAGATCTTTTAAGAGCTTGTATTCTCGACTTTGGTGGTTCTTGGGAAGACTGTTTACATTTGGTCGAATTTTCATATAATAATAGCTATTAAGCCAGTATCGAAACGGCTCCTTTTGAAGCGTTATATGGCCGACCGTGTCGATCACCGGCATGCTGGATTGAATCCAGTGATAGACTGGTTCTTGGACCATACATGATTAAGGAGGCCACCGAAAAGGTTGATTTTATTCGAAAGAAGTTAATAACTTCTCAGAGTCGCCAGAAGAGTTATTACAACCGCAGAAGAAGAGCTTTGGAATTTCAAGTTGGAGATTCCGTTTTCTTGAAAGTATCTCCAATGCAGGGTGTGTTAAGATTTGGAAAAACTGGTAAGCTAGCACCACGATATATTGGTCCTTTTCCTATTTTGGAAAGGATTGGTCCTCTAGCATATCGAGTGCAACTACCTAACTGGTTATCCAGCGTACACGATGTATTTCACGTTTCACATCTTCGAAAGTACGTGCCCGATCTAGAAAGTATTATCGAAGAGGCAGCACTGCAGGAACTGGAGATCACACCATATTTATCAGTTAAAAGAGAACCAATTAAGATTGTGGATCGGGACGAAAAGCAATTAAGGAACAAAATTGTGAAACTGGTTAAAAGTGCAGTGGAGCGGTGATCCAAAGGACCGTACTTGGGAAACAGAAGACAGTATGCAAAGGTTTTATCCCAAATGCAGAGTGGATCTCTCGGCTTAAATTGGTAAGTCATTTATCTATTCTTTTTTGAATTCGTAAATTCTTTATTTTCTTTTCTCTCTCTTTCAAATTTCGAGGATGAAATTTTCTTAAGGGGGGAAATCTGCAACATACCAAAATTTTATCAATTTAAATTTTGTAAGTGTTGAACTTTTATAATATAATTTAAAAAGTTATAAATTAAATAAATAATAAGTGATAATTTAAATGAATAAGAATTTCATATTTCTTTTGAGTTTAAAATTTGGAAATATTAAATTTTTTTAAAATCGTTTAAATTAAACTTTTATACATATATGTGAATATATATGTATGAGTGCATATGTAGGTAAATTTGAATTCATATATTGAATTTGATTTTTTTATTTGAATTTAAATTTTAAAATAAATTTTTTGTAAAATAATTTGGACTTATAAATGTATATCTATGCAATTTATGAAATATGTATTTAAAAAGTTCAAAACCATTCTTTTTTTTAATAATATGAATTTATATAAAGGTAATATTTGTTAATGGGAAAATGTAAGTATAAATACCATTTAATTAATGCAAATTATTAGGTTAATAAAATAAGATTTTTTTTATTACAAGTGTTAGAGTTAACAAGGACTATGGTGACAAATGTAATTCAAGGGAAGAAAGGAATTACAAGTGTCATTTGTATCATTTTCTTTTACTTAAGAAAGTTATAGAAAAATAAAATAAAATTTTACAAGTCATTTAGCTTCTATTTTTTTTCATTTCAAAAGAAAATTCTGTTAAATCTTCAAAAAAGAAGAAATCATCAAAAACAAACACAATTCCTCAACAATTGAAATCAGAAAACAGATTTCCAGAAAAGATTTCCAGAAAATTCTGTTTAATTTGTAACAAAACCATTCTTTCAACATTCCAAGCAGAAGAGAGAATTCGAAATAAATTTCAAATCTTCAACATACATTACAAGAATCAAGCAGGAATTTCAGAGATTAGGGGGAGATTCAGGACTCAACTCAAAAAAGAAAAGAAAAAAAAGTTCCAGGTTTTGATTTTCAGAAAGAAACTATCTGCTAAAATTTTACAGGCGATTAAATTTTTGATCTGGATCTCTAGCTTGATTGTTAAACGAACCATGTTGAAGTATGATTGAAACTTTGTGAGTGTATGTATGTTTATACATGAAGACAGAATTGTGCATGCCTATAATAAGGAGGCATTCAAATTCCTGTACCAAGTCAAATCTTCCCCTCTTTGATCATCATTAGGCTTTTAATTTTAAACTAAATTGATTTGTCTTAAACATGCTTCATTGTAACGACCCGAAATTTTCGCACCCGAAAATTCCAGATAGTTATGAAAAAGAAGAAAGAGATAGAAGAAGAAGAAGAACAGAAACACCAAACATCTCACATTCGCAGCGGATAAAATATAATAATAAATAATAACAGTTTACAGAAGAATACTATATCTGTCGATTACATTTAATATACATCAGAGTTTCACATATATACAGTCACTGAATATATACAATTATCATGTCTCAGATTAACAATAATATTAATACAGTGGAAATATTTTATACGCTCCTGCCATACAGCTCGCCTCTTGAGCTCCAGAACGTACCTAGCTGAAAATCTGTAATACTCGGTCTGACCCGAGCATTACACCAAAGTAACACCCAGGTCAGGCTGGAAACCAGCGTGAGTAAACCCAACTAACATGGAATACCAAAGCAATAAACTTATTTAAACCCGGGGTAACATATATCAATTTAACACATTCACAATTTGCTATAGACAACACTTATTCCACCCGTCAATTTCTAAGTACCAAACTTAGATAAAATAATCCAATTCACTTAAATCATTTCATCGTATTGATTTCACAAATCAATTTATAAAAATTCGAAGTGGTTTCGGGTATTTCCTAATACCCGACCCCGATCTCTTCGAAACTCATGTTATCCTAACCCAAGTTATTCAAATGAAATACACAACATTTCATATCAGAGATATCAACTCATTCAAAACATCCAATACCATTCAATCATCCATAAGCAAAGCTTAATCACATACAAATCAATTCAATCGATCCTAATTGAATTTCAAACCTCAATCATTTAGATTACTTCATTTAACATTAATTAATTCCAAATCAATTAATTAGTCAACCCATCATTATTCATCTTAATTAATCACCCTGGATTAATTATTTTCCAATTAAATTCAAGTAATTATCTTTAATTAATTTCACGTTATTAATTATCCTTAATTCCAATCAATAAGTAATCCTAATTACTTCATAAATTTATTAACAATATTAATTACATTAATCCTTAATTACTTATATTAATTAACTTCTCATTAGTCACTTTCATTGATTTATTTTCTTATCTAATCTATCTCTATTTACATCATTAATTAAATAAGTTAATGATTTCTCATTTACATTTCAATTTATTCTAATCTGATTTAGTTACTCTTTTTATAATGGAAGCTTAAAGAAATTTAAAACCAAATTAATTTTTAAATCCAATTCGGTTTACAATTGCACTTTGACATTCAAGTTATTAAAACACTTAATATTTTAAAACTTTATTTGTTAGATTTAACTTGGTTTTAGAACTTGTTTTAAATCTCTACTATACAATTTAACTCTAGTTTTCAAATATCACTTTTATTTCTTTCCAATTCATTTTTATTTTTTTATATAATTATTTTGCTTGCAAAATTTCACCTTTACATTTCTTTCAAAATTCAATTTTTTATATATCGATAACTCAAGATACTGAAATATCCAAGAAAACCATAACATTCAGCATTCCAATTACCAAAAATATTTATCACAGAATATCAATCATGCCAACGTGTACTATATATAGCATTTCAATTCAATTTCAACCATTCAGCCAATCATTTAAATTAAACCACTTAAATTTAAATAAAAATCCAGAAACGTGAGGTTTACTCACCTTTGTTTTATTTGCAATTCCATCCTATCCTGACTTGTTTCTTCACAATTATTGACCTTGTAAAAACATTGGATGTTCATTAATATTCAAACCAAATCGAAAAATTAATTTTCCATTTGATAAATTTAATTAACCAGTGATTTTAATTTAATAGTTCTCATTTTAACAAATCATTTAATTTTAAACAAATAATTAAATTTAAACTAATAAGATAAAAATATGTATTTATATCTATATCACTATTTATATTTGCTGTATATAAATATTCATATACACAGAATCGAAATTAAAATAGAGTTATACCTTACAGTAAATTTTAAAACAATTTGCAAAATTTGAAATATTTTCCCTGAATCCTATATGCATACATATTATTATCTTAATAAATTAAATAAATAATCCAATACCTCCTAGTAAACTCGAGACTCGCTCGAACAACACGCGACTATTGCCGCGACTTCCCTAAACACTCGCCCATCTGATGCCGCATGCTCTCAAGGTAGCCACAACTCCTAGCAGTCGAAGGTTGCCGAAACCCTAACCTCGTGGCCTCAACTCCCCAGCCACCACAACCTTATCGCGTTCCTTCAACGCATCTCCACGCCACGCCTTCGAGACCTCGACCACGCCACACTACCAACTCGCATAGCTTCCTCGATTCGCTCAACTTTACTCGAATCGCGAGCCGTCGTTCCCCATAATCAATTCGCTGAGACTTCGATAACCCTCCAGGCCATCGTTCCTTGCCGAGCGCCTTCGTCATCACGAGACCGCCGCTCCTCAGTTGGAAGTTGAGAGCTCGATCGATTTGGCTTTCATATTTTTTTTCTTTGTTGAATTTGATTTTCGAAGAACTGAAAGAAAGGAGGGTAAATAAAGAAGGATCATCCATTAATTCCCTTTTTTTTCGTTTTCGATTTCATTCTGTCCGGATGAATTTGGTTTTTGAACTTATAAAGGAAAGGCTCGGCCACTTAAAAGAAATGAAGAGGAAGATTGCATGAGAAGCTTTGCCAGCTACAGTGATTTAGAAAAAGTTACGATGTGATGGAAATTCGGCTGACGCCGACTAGTATAAATAAATATATATACTTAATTAAATTTGAATTTTCGATATCAACCTACAATGCGTTAATCTTCCGTACGATCACACGACAACTCCAAATGTCACGAAAATTGAAATCCGATAATAGTACAATATTACGGATCCAATGGAACTGGTTTCGTCGAATTCCGAGACTGTGCCTCGAAAGGTTATTTTTAAATTCAATTTGTACGATATATTTTCAAAACGGAACAAAACACTTCCAAATTCGATTTTAACACTTTTACTATATTCAGTATCGCCATTATAAATTTGATAAGCCTTCAAATTATTTTTAACCGGCTTAAAATTCCATATTCAACATCTTACCCAATTTCAGTTTATAAAATTCAATAAATTAATTATCAAGTAAATATAAATATTTGGGATTCAAGTTAAAAATTAACCTTTTAAATACTTAAAATCAATTAACTATTCAAATTTAAATTGTTAGAAATTCCGGGTCATCACATTCCTCTCCCCTTAAAAGAATTTCGTCCCCGAAATTACTATTTAGGAAGAATGGACCAATACCCGTTTACCTCTTTCCAAAACTCACTATTCAACATCCTACCAACTATCCTTTATTAAAACCCACTATCACCTTAACCAACTTCCCAAAACCTCCTGTAGTTTCAATCAATACCCTTCTGCTCAGTTATTTAAATTTCAATTTAAAACCAAATTTTGAATTATCAAAAGTTTCTCAAAATTTTCTAACTCTCTAAATTTCCAAAAATTTTTGCCAGCGTCTCCTTTGCGCGGCTAGCTCGGTACAACTATAAAAGGCCTCTACGGGCTCCCAAATTCCAAAAGAAAACTAAAGTCAAGTGGCTACATCAAAAACCCAATCCAATTCATACAGAAAATTAAATACATACCTTTTTGTCGGGCAATTCAAATTTATCTTCTAATATCAAATCCAATCTTTTTTCTCTTTATAATACCTGCATAACCTACTTAGCAATAATATCCAATCATAGCCCTTTCACATCTTTACATGTTTTTCCTTATAGAAGTTTTCATATCCATTTCTATTTAAATTAGTTTTCCCATTTTCATACGAATTCAATTTATTTTAAATTTTGCATATTGAATTTTATCTTTCAAGTATAACTGATTCATATTAGTTTCATTTACTAACTTACTTTAATTTCCAATTTGAAATCGTTTTGTTGTTAACAAAAAATTTTCCGAAAATTTTCAAAAATTTTCTAACTCCCAAAATTTTTCAGAAAATTTTGGCAGAGTCTCCTTTGTACGGAGGAGCTTTTGCAATTTGACAAGAGATATAAATATATATACATCGACCCACCCGGTCGGAAAAAAGTAGAAACAGTTCATTTTTCCTATTTTATTGCGTAGGCGTACTTTGTTTAGCATTTTAAGCAAGCGCCGTATTAATTTTAGCAAATAGCGCAATCCAAATCCAGCCACACGGCCTTCAGGTACCTGTACTTACTCAATTTAAACATATAAGCACTATATATATATGAAGTTTATAACATTCTCTTAGATAAACATCTATAACACTTCAATTCTAAAGAAATGTATTCAAAATAACTTCCTCGAGCAATTTGGATGTCTACAAACTAATTCAATTGCTTTCAACCAATTCATAAGCCATTTCATTAAATTTTAATGGTTTTCAACTCGATTTCTTATATTCAATTTATTTTTAATCCAAACAAGCTCATATTCAATTTAATTGATTCTAAAACCAATTTATTTAGTCCCTATCAATTCACAGAAATTTAATTACTTTTGTTTACGTCATACGACGATTCATTCCATACCAACTCGACAATATTCACTTAATAGAGTATTTATTTAGTTTATAACTACTTTAAATTAATTTCAACTCATTCTTTAACTACTCCCATTTCATTTCTAATTTATTCACCAACCATTTATTTAGCTAGACACCTACCATTCTTGTATACTTCTAGCCATACCCAATTAATTCTATCCAAGTTTTTTATTTAATGGGCTTTCACTCTTATTCGAAGCCAAACTTCCATAAATTTTTAAACTTAAGTGAATTTACTTTAGTTTATTCCAACATCAAACTTAAGTTTGCTTCTATTTGATTCTCATTTAAGCAACTTCCATTAAATTCAATTAGCCCATCCATTTTAAATTTTAATTTCAAATTCACCTTTTCAATTTATCAAATAATATCCAAGCACATACTTAACTCATTTATACTTCAAATTTATATACCACCAAATTTTAAGTTCAGTCTGATAATCCAATTCCTATCACAACTTGATTTAGTTTTTTATTCAATCAGACTTCATCCATTTATTGTTTAACTCAATTAACCCATTTAAAATTTTCATTTACTTAATTCGTTTTCAAATTCATTTTATAAATACTAGGCCATTCTTAATTTATTTCTATTCACTTGGGTTTTGTTTTGCAACTCAAACAATTTCTAATATAATCACTTCTCTTATATCCAATTTACTTGCAAATTTCATTAAATATTATTCAAATCACACTTGAATTTTATTTGTAATTCAAACCATCACGTTTTTCAATCCAACTCTATTTTATTTTTATTTTACAACATCTCCTCTTATTTAATTCATAATCAAATCTAAATCGAATTCTACTTAAAATTTGAATTCATTCCCAAACCCATTATCAACTTACAATCCGTTTTATTTCTCCGAGTTAAACTTTGTTAACATACTCAATCAAATAATTATTTAGCCAATTAGCTTACTTTCCACTTCTAAATCAATATTCGATTTTAATTACAAATTCACTTCATTAAAATTCCAGTTTGGATTTTCTTGATTTTCCAAAATTCCAACATCTTTATTTAAAATTTTTAGAAATGTTTTAAATTCACATCATACTATTAAAATAACTCTTTATAAAAATACTTTTTATAACTCGATGTCTCAACCAGTCCATCCTTGTTCTCATAGAAATTCAGTCATACGTTGATCAGGCGTAGGACTGAAAATCTATAAGTACTTGGTAAACCCGTTTTCAACACCTAGTGAAAATACTTGGAAAATAATTTTATTGAAAATATAGAAAATAGTTTTTGAAAATATAGAGGAAATATCTTTGGTGAGAATGCTCTGGACATCAACACCCCCATCCTTGGTCACAGTTACATCCAGGGTTACGTTGCCAACACAGCAAAAGTCCATGTAACTGCAGGCTCTCAGCGGCCTCTGGTTTTCGCTGTCGAAATGAAACTTCTCCATTCCTACATAGGTCGCAGTCTGCCGATATAAAATCAAACGCAGACTGTTGGCTCTCAGCGGCATACACGATTTTCGCTATGTTATACCATAGGTCGCAGTTACATCCTGGGTTACGTTGTCGTCGCAGCAGAAGTCCATGTAACTGTTGGCTCTCAGCGGCACACACGACTTTCGCTATGGTATACTCAACTCATAATCCTTAGGAACTAGTTTTGTCCGGACTCCTCACAGGATCAACTTTAGAACCCCCACTTGGGGCTCAAGGGAGCACCACCCGGTGGCACTCCTGAGAATTTCATTTCAATGGAGCGCCTTTTTCTCCAGAGCCATTGTCAAAACACTTTATACTATACATATATAATATCTTTCAAATCATACACCTAGTATGATATCATACAAAGCTCCTTTACACAAAATCGTTTATCCCAGAATCGATAATTCTCAAACTAGGCTCTCCAAATTTTTAATATTGATTTTACCCAAAAATCAAAAGCCTTTCCAAATCCAAAGGTTTCCAAAACCCTTTTCTAAAATCCTCATAAGATCCTTTATATATATATATATATATACAGATATATATAAAATTTTAAAACTTTGGATCCTTTCAATCTTGTATAAAACTCCTTTTTATACTTCAAACATTTTCAAAAACCCTTTTCTTCCGTCAATAGATTCAACAAGGGAAGATTTATCTTATATAACAAAGATATATAACTTTGTTTATTCAAAATCAAATATTCAAATTTGATTACTCTTTTCAATATCAATTTCATTAAAATCCGTACGATGTACACTTATCATCCGTACGCTATACCAATCTGATCGCTCACTCGATCACACAATTTCACTTCCGAACTACTATCGTCCACCCGACATCTTAGTGCGGACACAGATCTGATTTCTTGATTGTAAACCGCCATTCTCCTTGCATAGCTATAACAATGATAGAGAATATCCAGAACCAATCAACTATTTATTAGAATGAAATATTGCTTTATATATCGCCTTAATATAAGAAGAATGAAATATCGCCTTAATATTTATTAGAATGAAATATTGCTTTATATATCAAAATATATTTTTATATAAAATCATTTAAAACCTTTATATAAGAAAATAACAAGTACGCTCTCATATATATATATATACACACACACACACTCAACCCATTCTAGAGTACTACGGACTCTATTTAATGAGTAACTCCCACCAGAGCCAAGGTTCTCGCTTAACCTCGCTCTGATACCAACTGTAACGACCCGAAATTTTCGCACCCGAAAATTCCAGATAGTTATGAAAAAGAAGAAAGAGATAGAAGAAGAAGAACCTGTATTTTGTTTTACATACAAACAGTTTTGCTTTAAAATGAAACTTCAACTTTTTGAAAATTTTAAATGCTTTTTATTAAATGTTGATTATTTGAGCATTAGCTAATTAAGGTTTAAACAAGACATTTTAAAGTAATTAAACTCAATTTAAATTTTGTTACATTAATTCAAAATTTATTTGTATAAATTGAATAATGAAATTAAGGAAGGTAATTAAAATAAATATTATTTTAAAAAAACTTAATCTTTTAACTAACTAATGTAATAGAGATAATTTATAAAACAAGCTCTAAAGAAAAATCATAGTAATTAATTTATCTTTTGATTTATTAAATAATTGAAGATTTGCTAATATGATTACTTGAGAAGTAATTGTTTAAATTTAAGGTTTAATTAATAAATAAAAGTAATTAAGATTTAACTAATGAACAATTATGGATAAATTAATTAGGGTAATTATTTAAGGAACGATTAATTAATGAAGATAATTAAAGATTTAATTAATTTTAATTAAGGATAACGAATCATTGATTAAAATGATTAATGAATTAATTTTGTGATTGATTAGTTTAGTTCGCATGATTTATTCATCATAGTTGTATATGATTGATAACCATTGTATGATGGGTATTGATCGATATCTCTGATTGAAATTGTGATGCTATGTGATATGAATTGTTTGTGCCGAGCTGTAATCCTGTATTTTGTTTATGTGAATGTGAAAACCCATGTGACCCATAAAACGGCTTTTGAATTTCGATGCGACAGGGAGTCGGATTCTAGTTGGTTATCTGAAACCCATATCGAACCTGTGAATCTTTGTGACTGACATATCCACATGTTTTAAAATTGGCACTCACTATTCGGATTAGCCGGGAGAGGACCTTTGTGTCATATAACCCATTCCGAATATGTGATACGACGAAAAGAATAGCAATTCAAGACCGGTGGTGAAGACCGGGCGTCTTCGAGAATGATAGGATAACCTATCGAATGACTCTGCATTGAGTTGCTCCGGTATAGAGATCTCCATATGTGATCGGGAGTCCGATCGGGCTTGTGGATGCCTGGATTGCAAGGACTTCTTCGGAAGTGCCTTCGGTTCTGTTCGAACCCGGAACAGACTTGTATGGGTTGTATGTCTGACAATAAAAACTGAGATATAAAGCTGATTTCTTTCAAATACATATCTGTTGGTGGCGGAGAATTTATTCTCTTAGCTTAACACCCTTCTCTGAGACGTACGAGCTCAGAGGTTATGTAGTTGAAGGTTATTAGTGATATACTCCCAATTTGGTAGTGTGGCATGCTGAGTGCTGCTGATCATTTGTTGATCGAAACATGGCTTTGTGAAAAAAAAACGTAGCTTTGTGGAAGAGGCTTCGTCGAACCTCACAACCCGGTTATGGTCGAAACAGGAATCGTGGCAGTAAGGTTATTTGGGGGTAGCTGTAGTAGGCATAGTATAATGGTACGTATGCTGACTAAGATTAATATTATGCTTTCGAAAATGTTTTCACACTGTGCACTAATAATAACATATGAAGTGTTTTCTCGTATTAAGCATTTTTGACCGTCATAAGAAGAAATCTCCCCCAAGTCTTTGTTTGCATTGTGTGTGTGGCGGGAGGCCTTATGGCGGTTTCATTTTCAAAAAGCATTGCGAAATTCTTTCAAATTCTTTTGTTTGCTTTTGATTTAAAATAAACTGCTCTTATTTCAAACAACTGTTTTGTTTACTCATACCAGTCCCATGACTAACCCGGAGTTTATTGTTTCTTTTCTAAACTCTGGGTGCCCATAATTTCCACACGGGGAGCCTTGTAGCAGGTCTTCCATGTTTTGGTGCTAGCTGGGTTTTGGAGTCGTATGGTTTGGAGGCTACTAGTTTTGAAGCCTTTTTGACTTGGAGATATTATGAAAACTTTTGGATCTCAAGGTTCTTAGTTGGATGTTCACTATCATTTCATTTCATTTGAAGACTTTCTTGAGAAGCAATCACTTGTGGTGATGTCGTGATGGTCTATTTTGAAGTTGTGTTGTATATGTTTAAAAATACTCTGATGTTGATGATGTTGTTGTAATGATTTTGTGATGTTGTATCTGAGATATTTATGTTGGCAGTTTTATTTTCTACTGTTTATATTCATCTATTGTTGTTATAAGCTCCATCCGAACTGGAATTTGACGTTCGAATCTCCGGCAGTCGAATGCAAGAGAGGTATTTGATGTCGATTTTTGAACGCTGAACTTCCCACTTGTCACGACCCGAAGTTCAGCGTTCAAAAATCGACATCAAATACCTCTCTTGCATTCGACTACCGGAGATTCGAACGTCAAATTCCAGCTCGGATGAAGCTTATAACAACATTAGATGAATATAAACAGCATAAAATAAAACTGCCAACATAAATATCCCAGATACAACATCACAAAATCATTACAACAACATCACTAACATTAGAGTATTTTTGAACATATACAACACAACTTAAAAATAGACCATCACGACATCACTACAAGTGATTGCTTCTCAAGAAAGTCTTCAAATGAAATGAAATGATAGCGAACATCCAACTAAGAACCTTGAGATCCAAAAGTTTTCACAATATCTCCAAGTCAAAAAGGCTTCAAAAACCAGAAGCCTCCAAACCAAACGACTCCAAAACCCAGCTAGCACCAAAACATGGAAGACCTGCTACAAGGCTGCCTATGTGGAAATTATGGGCACCTAGAGTTTAGAAAAGAAACAATAAACTCCGGGTCAGTCATGGGACTGGTATGAGTAAACAAAACAGTTGTTTGAAATAAAAGCAGTTTATTCTAAATCAAAAGCAAACAAAAGAATTTGAAAGAATTTCGCAATGCTTTTTAAAAATGAAACTGCCATAAGGCCTCCCACCACACACACAACGCAAACGCAGACTTGGGGGAGATTTCTCCTTATGACAGTCAAAAATGCTTAATACGAGAAAACACTTCATATATTATTATTAGTGAATAGTGTAAAAACATTTTCGAAAATATAATATTAATCTTAGCCAGCATACGTACCATTATAGTATGCCTACTATAACTACCATATTAGATGGCAGGTTCTACAACTAAACCGTAAAGGGCTCGTATTGGATGATTGGATTTCTAACAAATGGTCGGGCAAAGGAACTTCCCATATATAATGAAATGGAACGCCTCTGGAGGGACGTCCACGGACCCTAACCGGATCTCTGTTATACAAGGCCGGGTTACTTCTGTAACTAGGTAACAACTGACATGAGTATGCCACCTCCCGGTCATTACCAACCTTTATCCGAAGCGCTTCTCAACCGACAACCACAAAACAATAAGTCTACAACAACCACAAAGTAAGTATCTGGGCTCCATACCATGATACCACTTATAATCCAGAAGGAAATGGACATATCCTCAAGGGATGCTTCCCCTAAATAACCTTGCTGCCACGATTCCTGTTTCGACCATAACCGGGTTGTGAGGTTCGACGAAGCCTCGTCCACAAAGCTACGCTTTTTTTTTCACAAAGCCATGCTTCGAACAACAAATGATCAGCAGCACTCAGCATGCCACACTACCAAATTGAGAGTATATCACTAATAACCTTCAACTACATAACCTCTGAGCTTGTAAGTCTCAGAGATGGGTGTTAAGCTAAGAGAATAAATTCTCCGCCACCACAGATATGTATTTGAAAGAAATTAGCTTTATATCTCAGTTTGTAATGTCAGACATAAAATCCATACAAGTCTGTTCCGGGTTCGAACAGAACCGAAGGCACTTTCGAAGAAGTCCTTGCAATCCGGGCATCCACAAACCCGATCGGACTTCCCATCACATATGGAGATCTCTATACTGGAGCAACTCAGTGCAGAGTCATTCGATAGGTTATCCTATCGTTCTCGAAGACGCCCGGTCTTCACCACCGGTCTTCAATTGCTATCCTTTCGTCGTATCACATATTCAGAATGGGCTATATGACACAAAGGTCCTCTCCCGGCTAATCCGAATAGTGAGCGTCAATTTTAAAACATGTGGATATGTCATTCACAAAGATTCACCGGTTCGATATGGGTTTTGGATAACCAACTGGAATCTGACTCCCTGTCGCATCGAAATTCAAAAGCCATTTTACGGGCCACAAGGGTTTTCACATTCACATAAAAAAAATATACGATCACAGCTCAGCACAAACAATTCATATCATATAGCATCACAATTTCGATCAGAGATATAAATCAATACCCATCATACAATGGTTATCAATCATATACAACTACGATGAATAAATCGTGTGAACTAAACTAATCAATCACAAAATTAATTCATTAATCATTTTAATCAATGATCTGTTACCCTTAATTAAAATTAATTAAATCTTTAATTATCTTCATTAATTAATCATTCCTTAATTAATTACCCAAATTAATTTATCCTTAATTATTCATTAATTAAATCTTAATCACTTTTATTTATTAATTAAACCTTAAATTTAAGCAATTACTTCTCAAGTAATCATATTATCAGATCTTCAATTATTTAATAAATCAAAAGATAAATTAATTAATATGATTTTTCTTTAGATCTTGTTTTATAAATTATCTCTATTACATTAGTTAGTTAAAAGATTAAGTTTTTTTAAAATAATATTTATTTTAATTACCTTCCTTAATTTCATTATTCAATTTATACAAATAAATTTTTGAATTAATGTAACAAAATTTAAATTGAGTTTAATTACTTTAAAATGTCTTGTTTAAACCTTAATTAGCTAAAGCTCAAATAAAAATCAACATTTAATAAAAAGCATTTAAAATCTTTCAAAATATTAAAGTTTCATTTTAAAGCAAAACTGTTTGTATATAAAACCCGAAGCCCCTTCGAGTCTTCCCCGGAAGATTCTGCTATTTACTTAGAGATTTTAAAAATTGACCCGTGCTACTATAATTTTTCCTTCTCCAATTTTTTATAAGTTCAAACTCGTACCACCCCAAATCACTTCGAGTCAAAACTCGAGTTTAAATTCCTGTTCCCCGAAGCTTCCTTCGAGTCTTCCCCGTGCTTACTGCGATCCCATACCCTTCTTCCCCAAACATACTACTGGTACAACCATGGGTGCCGTGCACATGCACAATCGAGTTCGCCGCCGCTAGTTGAATCTCCGGCCACCCCCAAGTCAACAACCATCCACCTGAACCACACGAGCATCCAAAAACCCATCTCGTCAACAAAATCAAAATTCTTGCTATCGACCCAAACTGTAACAACAACAAGCTACCAGGAAGACACCTCGTTCTTCCACCTCTGCCCATTGGAGGCCATAAAAGTTTAACTAAAGCTTCATCTCGATCTAAGGCTGCCATACCCACCGGAGCGATCAATTCCGGTGGCTTGACGAGACCACAGCGAGCTTATTTACTATTGCCGCCAAATTTCGAGTTAAAACCCTACATGAACGTCGCACGGTAACCACGATCAAGTAAAAATTCTCTAAGCATTTTTCCTAACATCCCCAACGCCTCGGCCATCTCCACTCACAACTCCGACCATCATCATCACACCAAGGGCCAGAATTTGACTAAAATCCCAATTTTGTTCATTCCCAAATTTAACAGTGAATACGGGATGAAAAAAAATAATTTCGCTTTGAAAATTCGTCATTTCCAAAGACAATCACGATGATATAATTGAAATTAAGAAACACGACGATTGAATTTTTGACAGAAAATGTTATTACCTGTATTTTCAATTTTTTTCCAGAAATGCTTTGATTATTCTTGCTCCAATTTATTTTTGAACACGAAGCATGTTTAAAACAAATCAATTTAGTTTAAAATTAAAAGCCTAATGCTGATCAAAGAGGGGAAGATTTGACTTGGTACAGGAATTTGAATGCCTGCACCTTGAACAAGAGTCATGTCCTTATTTACAGACATGCACAATTCTGTCTTCATGTATAAACATACATGCACTCACAAAGTTTCAATCATACTTCAACATGGTTCATTTAACAATCAAGCTAGAGACCCAGATCAAAAATTTACTCACCTGTAAATTTTAGCAGACAGTTTCTTTCTCAAAATCAAAACCTGGAACTTTTTTTTCTTTTCTTTTTTGAGTTGATTCCTGAATCTCCCCCTAATCTCTGAAATTCCTGCTTGATTCTTGTAATGTATGTTGAAGATTTGAAATTTATTTCGAATTCTCTCTTCTGCTTGGAATGTTGAGATAATGGTTTTGTTACAGATTAAACAGAATTTTCCGGAAATCTTTTCTGGAAATCTGTTTGTTTTTGATGATTTCTTCTTTTTTGAAGATTTAACAGAATTTTCTTTTGAAATGAAAAAAGAGAGAAGATAAATGACTTGTAAAATATTATTTTAGTTTTCTATAACTTACTTAAGTAAAAGAAAATGATACAAATGAGACTTGTAATTCCTTTCTCCCCTTGAATTACATTTGTCACCATAGTCCTTGTAAACTTTAACACTTGTAATAAAAAAAATTCTTATTTTATTAACCTAATAATTTGCATTATCTAAATTGTATTTATACTTACATTTTCCCATTAACAAATATTAACTTTATATAAATGCATATTATTAAAAAAGAGAATGGTTTTGAACTTTTTAAATACATATTTCATAAATTGCATAGATATACATTTATAAGTCCAAATTATTTTACAAAACATTTATTTTAAAATTTAAATTCAAATAAAAAAATCAAATTCAATATATGAATTCAAATTTACCTACATATGCGCTCATACATATATATTCACGTATATGTATAAAAGTTAAATTTAAATGATTTTAAATTTTTTAATATTTCCAAATTTTAAACTCAAAAGAAATTTGAAATTCTTATTCATTTAAATTATCACTTATTATTTATTTATTTTATAACTTTTTAAATTATATTATAAAAGTTCAACACTTACCAAATTTAAGTTGATAAAATTTTGGTATGTTACAGATTTCCCCCCTTAAGAAAATTTCGTCCTCGAAATTTGAAAGAGAGAGAAAAGCAAATAAAGAATGTACGAATTCAAAAAAGAATAGAGAAATGAATTACCAATTTAAGCCGAGAGATCCACTCTGCATTTGGGATAAGAACTTTGCATACTGTCTTCTGTTTCCCAAGTACAGTCCTTTGGATCACCGCTCCACTGCACTTTAACCAGTTTCACAATTTTGTTCCTTAATTGCTTTTCGTCCTGATCCACAATCTTAATTGGTTCTCTTTTAACTGATAAATTTGGTGTGATCTCTAGATCCTGCTGTGCTGCCTCTTCGATAATACTGCCTGGATCGGGCACGTACTTTCGAAGATGTGAAACGTGAAATACATCGTGTACGCCGGATAACCAGTTAAGTAGTTGCACTCGATATGTTAGAGGACCAATCCTTTCCAATATAGGAAAATGACCAATGTATCGCTGTGCTAGCTTACCAGTTTTCCCAAATCTTAACACGCCCCGCATTGGAGATACTTTTAAGAAAGCGGAATCTCCAACTTGAAATTCCAAAGCTCTTCTTCTGCGGTCGTAATAACTCTTCTGGCGACTCTGAGCAGTTATTAACTTCTTTCGAATAAAATCAACCTTTTCAGTGGCCTCCTTAATCATGTCTGGTCCAAGAACCAGTCTGTCACCGGATTCAGTCCAGCATGCTGGTGATTTACACGGTCGACCATATAAAGCTTCAAAAGGAGCCATTTCGATACTGGCTTGATAGCTATTATTAAATGAAAATTCGATCAAATGTAAATAGTCTTCCAAAGAACCACCAAAGTTGAGAATACAAGCTCGTAAAGGATCTTCTAATATTCGATTTATTCTTTCAGTTTGCCCATCAGACTGTGGGTGTTAAGTAGTGCTGAAGTTTAGCTTTGTTCCCAACGTGGCCTGAAATGCTTCCCAAAATCTACTAGTGAAGATCGGGTCACGATCACTCACTATACTGCTCGGTATACCATGGAGACAGACAATCTCTTTGATATATAGCTCAGCTAAACTTGCTGCTGTCTGAGTGGATTTCACTGGAATGAAATGGGCTGTTTTGGTTAGACGGCCCACTATAACCCAAATTGCTTCGTTTGCCTTCTTGGTTCGTGGCAATCCGTTGATAAAATCCATTGATACCTGATCCCATTTCCATTTTGGCACCTCCAAAGGCTGGAGTAAACCCGCCATCTTCTTCTGGTCGCTCTTAATTTGCTGACAGGTAGCACAGCAAGTTACATATATAGATATATCTCTTTTCATTATCTTCCACCAGAAGGCTCTTTTAATATCTCTATACATTTTATTAACTCCTTGATGGATACTGAGTTTTGATTTATGGCATTCATCTAAAACTTCACGTTTTATTTCAGGGATATCAGGCACAGATAACCTGCCTTTTAACCTTATAACTCCACTATGATTGGTTTCAAAACTAGTATCTTCGCCTCGAAGAATTTTCCAATAAATATCTCGAAGAAATTTTTCTTCATTTTGCTTGCTGGCGATTTTCTCAAGGAGAGTAGGAGTGATAACGAGATGAGCAAGAATAGCGTGCTTTCTACTTAAAGCATCAGCAACCACATTGGCTTTACCAGGTGTATACAGAATATCTAGGTCATATGACGCTAGAAATTCTAACCATCGTTGTTGCCATAGATTCAAATCTTTCTGCGTGAAGAGATACTTTAAAGATTTGTGGTCGATGAATAATTCAAAATTTTCACCCAGAAGATAATGTCGCCAAATTTTTAAGGCGAAAACAACAGCCAAAAGCTCCATACCGTGTGTTGGGTAATTTCATTCGTGCGGGCGTAATTGTCTACTCGCGTAGGCAATTACTTTCCCATTCTACATTAGCACTGCACCAATCCCATCACCACACGCGTCAGTATAGACAGATAAGCCTTAGTTTCCGTTAATGATAGCGAGAACATGAGCAGTGGTTAATCTCTTTTTCAACTCCTGAAAAGCTTCATCACATTTTTGAGTCCAATTGAAATTGGCATTCTTCATTGTTAGCTTGGTCAATTGGCTAGCAATCTTATAAAAATCCTGAACAAACTTCCGGTAATAGCCCGCTAAACCAAGAAAACTTCGAACTTATTTCGGAGTCGTGGGTCATTCCAGTCAAGAATAGCGGAAATTTTTCTCGGATCAACAGAAATCCTTTCTTCATTGACAATATGGCCAAGAAATCTGACTTCTTTGACCCAAAAGTGACATTTAGAAAATTTAGCGAATAAGATGTTCCTTCTCAAAATTTCCAAAACAATCCTAAGATGTTCGGCATGCTCTTTTTCGGTTTTGGAGTAGATTAGGATATCATCAATAAATACGAGGACAAATTTGTTCAATACTTCTCGAAACACTCGGGTCATCAAATCTACGAAGTACGCAGGAGCGTTGGTTAGTCCGAAATGCATGACTAACCACTTGTAGAACATATCCGGACCCCTAAAAGAAGTTAGGTGAACACAATCTTCAGCTATTCGCAACTGATGGAATCCCTGGGCTAGATCCATCTTAGAAAAGAATCGTGCACCATGAAGTTGATCAAATAAATCCTAGCCCAACTCCACAAGCATCCATGTAGACTTTGAATTTACTCTTACCATCAGGAATGGCTAGAACAGGTGCACTGGTAAGCCTTGCCATCAAATCCAGGAAAGCCTCTTCACACATGGGTAAATTTTGCTCCTTTCTGTGTCAACTTAGTTAAGTGTGAATAAATCTTAGAGTAGTCCCTGGGAAATTTCCTGTAGTACCCTGCCAAACCCAGAAAACTGTGGACTTCCGTAAGAGTCTACGATTTCTTCCATTCTTGAATAGTTACTACCTTGGCCGGATCTACAGAAATACCCACACCATAAACAATATGCCCCAAAATCTCGCTTCCAATTTCCAAAAATGGTACTTCAGAAATTTAGCCTTCAGAACATGCTTCCTCAAAGTCTCCAACACTATCTCCAAATGTCGCTTGTGCTCCTCTTCAGGCATGAGTAGACAAGAATGTCATCGATGAACACGAGCATGAACTTATTCAACACATCCTGAAAAACTCGATTCATCAAACCCACAAAATAAGCAGGAGCATTGGTTAGCCCAAAAGGCATAACCAACCAGTCATAAAAACAATTGAATCCCCTGAACGCAGTCAAGGGTATACTGTCCTCGGCTACCCTTAACTGGTGGAAACCCAAAGTTAAATATAACTGGGAGAAAGCAGAAGCTCCATGGAGTTGATCAAAAAGATCGACTATACGGGGCAATGGATACTTATTCCTAATAGTAACCTTGATCCACTCCCGGTAATCCACACAGAATCTCAATGACCCATCTGATTTTGCCACAAAAACTATAGCAGAACCCCAACTGGAAAAACTAGGACGGATCAAACCTTTCTTTATGAAATCTTGGGTCTACTTCACCAGCTCTTCTCTCTCCCTCGGCGCCATCCTTCTACTAGGTTAAACAACAGGTATTGCTTCTGGAACTAATTCGATTCGAAACTCTATCTCCCGATGCGGTGGAAAGCCTTAAACTTCCTCGAAAATATCTAGAAAATCTTGGACCACTTTGATGGATTCTATGCCTTCCGAAGATGCGTCGATTCCATGCAATAAATTATTCAAGTGAACTCTAGAATTATCGCAAGTCAATTTTGCAATCTTTCCCAACTCAGTTTCCAAAGACACAATTCTCTCTTCACAAATCAGAACAACCATATGCTTATCCTACCAATCCATTCCCAAAATAAGGTCAAACCCTTCGAAATCCAATACAAAATGGGTCGCAAGAGAAACTATGAGACAGATAAGAAATCCTTAGGCCTCTACATATCTTATCTAACTTGGTTACTCTGCCTATAGGATTAGATACAAAAATAGGGCGGTCTACCACACAAGGGGTCAGATGAAACTTCTCTATTGATTCCAACGAAATAAAATTAAGTGATGCACCAAAATCAAACAAAACTCGAATAAAATTGCCATCTAAAAGAAAAGTACCTTCCACAATGCCCTTTTCCTTTAGAAGAAGAAGTTGATGGTCCACCTTCAAGAGCAAACACCTTGTTCCGCTGGGCCTTCTGAAGAAGAGGGTAAGCCTTCACCATATTCCCTGGTTAATGACAGTTGAAACATAAAAATTTCTGAACCAATGTGGAACCGGGTCCACTCTGACCCTGCTGCTGCTGAGATCTTCCTCTGGGACACTGCTTAGCCAAGTGACCCTCTTGGTGACACACATAACACTTACGAGCTCTGTTGTTGCCTCCCTGTTTTCCTTTGCCTTGCTTCTTCCAATTTAGGTTGAATTTCCTTTTGTTCGGATTGGAAGACGTTCCACTTGGTGCTGCTGTAGATGCCGAAGGTTTCTTATTCATAAGCTCCTCATACCTCAATGTCGTGTCGATCAATTCCATGAAAGATCCCTTAAGATGTGTCGTCATCTTCTCATGGAACACGGGCCTCATTCCCTGCATGAACATCTTATTCTTCTTGAGGGGCGTGTCAATCAGACCAGGTCCATAGCGAGATAATTCATTAAACTTAGTCTTATATTCTGATACAGACATACTCCCTTGCTTCAGATCCAGAAAATCTCTATAAAGACGAGTCTTCCCAGCTGTAGGCATGAACTGTTCCTCAAATAGCTCCTTAAACTTACTCTAAGAAATATCATCCTCTGAAATATTCACTGTAACCGCATCCCACCAAGCTGCAGCTCCTTCTTGAAGTTGCTACAGTGTCATCACTCTCTTTTGCTCATCTGACAGATCCAAACTCTTAGAAATGCGCTCACAAGAGCGTAACCAAGCCTGAACTTCAATGTGGACTCCGATCCTTTAAAAGGACTTCCTCCCAGATTGGTGAAATCCTTACACAAAGCAGCAATGCTTACTCAAGGCGGCGTTCGATTTATAGCCTCGCTAGCAGTCGGACCTCTTCCATTAGTGGTCGTCGTGCTGCCCACAACTCTACCTCTCCTTGCTCTAGAATTCGTATTGGCAACCCCAACAGGTAACCCAACAATTTAGATAGGTATATAGATATATAAAAATTACAAATACGCGCACTCAAGATAGATACGACTCTAAAGCCTAGGTATTATCTCAACCTAGCGCTCCGATACCAACTGTGACGACCCGCCTTTCATTCCACAGAAAGACGCATCATCATTAAGAAAGAAAAATAGAAAAAGAATAGATAGAAAGAAAGAAACAACAATATCAGAATCTCACAGCGGAAATGGAAAAAAATATAATATATCACTTAACTATTACATAGTCATTACACATCAGAGTTACATAGTTACAACATCAACACATTAGATAGTCGTGAAGACCTGTCTATCCATTACATAAAAAATACAACAGAAAAAAGACTTCAACACAACCGAAAAAGATATATAGATACGCCAAGGCACCTGTTCCAAGATTCTTAAATTCGTCCAGCCAAACCTGATCACTTGGCTACTCAAAAAATTTGAGTACCCAAGAGTTCAAGAAAAACAGAATAAACTCCAGACATAGGTTTGTTGTGAGTAAATGGTTAAGTTATTTAACTTGAAAATATTTTGAAATAAAAGGTATCTCGTAAGACTCTCCGCAAATAAAAACGGATAAGTTTTTCTCTAACGATAACCAAAACATTGGTAAGAAATCCGGTTATATTATAATAGCGTGTAGGGTTTTCAATATAAAATATAGAAATAGATGGAATGCTTACATCTCACGTTCCAACATAGTTGGGCACAATCAAAACCGTACAGTCACTTATTGGAGATTGGATTCCATATAATAGCATTGCTACTGGGGTACCACCCGTCACAGTACGTGGTCTATATCACTATACCGAGGATCCACCCTGATCCCCTACATCACAAAGCCGGAGCTGCCCCTTACTAGATAGTCCGAATAAGACAACCCCGTGGTTGTGGCCAAATAACCGCCCAAACAGCCAAATAAAGGGACCTCTAGACAGGGGAAATCTTATCCTACTTGGGTGCTACCCACTTATCCTTGCGTGCACCTCCATTGTTTAAGCCATTCCCGCTTGATGAGGTTTGAGGCTACGATTACCTTTTAGAACAATTATCTTGGAATGCTCATCGTCCTCCATTGACGATGGTCTGATAGCACTCATCCATACAAGTTCGTTTCGGTTCGAACAAAACCGAAGGCACTATCTCGCCACACTTATTTTGGAATCACCCTTAGAGTTAATGGCAATAGCCCTTGCATTCTGAAACTTCATATCGATCTTCACTTGAGATTACACAATTAAAATTTGATATCCAATCCTGGTCTTAACAAATTTGATATCCAATCCCGGTCTTACCGAAATCCAAATGTCATCTTAAAGGTAAGGTTTAAACAACTAAAATTTCAATCCAAAACTTTGTATACACACATCATTCATCACAGATAAATAACATACATTTATTATAGCCATATCCAAAGTATATCACATCACAGAATATCACAGGTTATCATACTATAAATATCAATCCAGACATTCTAGACAATCAAAAATCCATAAGCAAGATTTATTAACCCATACTATAATTAATTTAATTAACTCAAATTAAATTAATTACTTAAGATTTGATCACCTAACCCTGCTTAATTAAGTAATTACAAACCATTTTAATTAATTATTGAATTAATCATTCTTTAATTACTTTTATAAATCAATTAATTAATCCTCAATTACTGATTAATTATCCTTTAACTGTTAATTAACTAATCCTTAATCAATAATTAATTAACCTTAATTATTAATTTTGAAACCAACTGACACTATGTCGACATGGGTAGGCTGAGCATGTCGACATCCCTGAAAGTGACCGCTGTGGCTAGCTATCACTTAGGATCGTGTAATATGGAATATAACTAAATATAAATGCGGAAATAGATGATAATAGCAAAGTAAATAAATATGAGTAAAATAGAACAAGCACATCAGGAATTTTTATACTGGTTCGAACTTCCCGTTCTACGTCCAGTCCCAGACTCCTTCTGGAATTTTACTACAACAACCCTCACTTAACCTGGAGGAACAGGTCTATACAACCCTGAGCAGCAGAACAGGGACCTGAGCAGTAGAACAGGATTTCGCCTCAACAGCCGAAGAGGACTTCACGCCTAAGCAGTAGAACAGGACTTCAACAAATACAAAAGTATATTTGACACTGTGTGTTGTTGATAACACTGATTTCTCTCTGATAGTACAAACTTTCTATAATCAAATCCTCAAGTGTATGAAGTGTATGTGAAGATATGAAAGGAACGTAATGCTAAGAATCGAAGATTATGAAAGTTAATTTGGAGATTGCAAGCAATAAAAATGTATGCTCACTGTTTGAATGAAAATATTAAAGCACAAGAAGAGTATTAGAGAGTTAGAATGAAAATCGATGAATATGAAGTGTTTGGGAGTATCTATATATAGTAGTTGAAGAGTTACTGCCATTAGTGAAGGGTTCTGACGAAGAGGAGCGCCCATTTCCGTTCAGAGAAGAGTTGCTTCCCTTCGAAGAAGAAGATGTCCTTTCAGAAATATGACAGTTAGGTTCAGGTCAGTTGACTGGTCGTTTTTGGTCAGTTGACTGATTACAGAGTGTAAAAAACTCTCGGGATCAGGTTCAGAGGACTGACTTAAATCATTCAGTCGACTGAATTTAAAAACATGCATATTTATGTTAAAATGCATAGATTTAGTCGACTGACTCAGGTTATTCAGTCGACTGAATTTTGTTGTCAAACAGAAACAGCAGTAGCTCATTTGGTTAAAGTACTTGCTTTCCAAACTAGTGACCCGGGTTCGAGCCTTGCTCCATGCATTTTTTGAAAACTTGATTTTGATTAAAATATGCAAGCAAGTTTATTTGAATATGAATGATGATTCTTGAGGAAAGATATTTACAAAGCACTAAACTAGACTCTAATACATATTTGATGACTCTTGTTAAAATATTAACTATACAAACCATATATTGAGCCGATGAGTCTGGATGTTCTCATAGTCGTAGATTCGTGAACTGTTGTGTATTGTCAGCAATCAAAACCTATGATCCAACGATCCTAAAGGAATTTTTGGTGATTTGTTTTTCTTTGAAAATAACTTCTATTTTGTATTAAAACTATTTTAAACTTTATAAATATACTTGTCTATAGTTAAAATACATAAGTAAATATATAGAATAATATGTACAAAATTTTACTATAATTTTATATTTAAATATAAGTATAAATATTTAAAAATTAAATATATTATTATTAAAGATAGTTAAAACTACGGATAATTTGATTTTGAAATTAAAGATTATTATGAGGCTAATAGTATTTGAAATCAGGATAGATGTTTTGATGCTTTTAAAAGGAAGGTTTTGAAAACATTTTGAAAACAAGATATATTTTTGTAAAAATCATTTTGAATAAAAATTAGCGGATACAAAACAAAGTTCCACTAGATTTTCCATAGCTTCCATCCTACTTAGGGTTCCATCCCTTTAACAGGCTCGAAGTGGATTCCATTCCACGAATAAATTGGATTTTAAGATGTTAGTGCTTTTCTAGGAGTTTTAACAAAATTTCTAATTAAATTAAAAGATAAATTACTTGAACTCTTGAACTCTTGAACTCTTGATAATCTTGATACTCATGAGTCTTCAATCTTGATATGTTGAATCTCTATACTGTACAGTCTTAATTCTTTGTACCTGCATGGTTAAATCCTGCATATACATATATATCTAAACTTATACTATTAGTATTTATATTTTATAATCTATTCTAAGGTTTTTGTCATCAAAACCATCATCTCAAGGACTAACAATCTCTCTCTTCTTGATGATGACAACCTTTTTATAAAATATTACTTCTATCC
This sequence comes from Allium cepa, assembly GCA_030765085.1. NCBI lineage: Eukaryota > Viridiplantae > Streptophyta > Magnoliopsida > Asparagales > Amaryllidaceae > Allium > Allium cepa. Next base: position 370,423,706 of record CM060943.1, on the reverse strand, counting down.
TAATAACTCCTCCTTAATCTATGCCTAACTGCCCTATTTTATATTTCTCCCCCTTTGTCATCAACAAAAACTATATCACTCCCCCTAAATCTAATACTCTATGACATGTGATTATAATGATAGTGTTATCATAAATAATCAACACTTAGATCTAAGACTAGAACTCAGTCCTAAACTACTAACTATCGTAACTAAGTATGCATATAATAACACATATAAGAACACAAATTATATTATTGTATTTACATTTTCGTGGGAAACGTAAGAAAGAACATACACCAAAAGGAAAAAGAGAAAAGAAGCTATTGAGTGTCTTTGAAAATGGGAGATCTATGAATCGAACAGTTTTGATAGTGGAAATAGAAATTTCCACGTTGTTCGACAAGATTTCCATCTTTGTCAAAGTACACTTCTCCAATGCGAAGGACTTTGTCGTCATCTTCCACGTGCACTTCTTCCATGTGGACTTTTTCCTCCTCTTCTTCTTCTTCTTCTTCATCGCTGGCCTCTTGTATTTGATCTCCTCAAGAGTCTTCCTCCAACAAGATTGGTTTAGCATGATTGTGCATTATAAATTTTTGCAAATTCCTAAGGATTTTGCCTTACCTCTCTTATTCCTTGGCCATTCGAAGTCGCATCACTTGGATTTCAGTCATTAATTGAAGTGCATCCTTTAGAGAATCCTCCATTTTCATCATCCGAGCAAGAGTAGTACGTTGAAATGGACCAGAAGTGGGGGAAGGAAATGAAAAGGTAGAATTTTTGTTTGATTTGGAAGAGGAGGTCATTGATTATTTGATTTTAGAAGATATAACAAAGAAATAACAGAAAGAATGAATAAAATTTTGAAAATGAGAAGAATATAACTAATTATTTTGAATTTTGGTGCGAAAAATTAAAAAAAATCATTATATGCCTGCATTGGTTGGGGGGGTATGTCGACATGATTCTTTAAATTTTTATTAATTGATTTATTTTGATTTAATTTTTAATTATACTTTGTTATTTATATTTTATATTTCAGTTACTGAACAAATACCTAATTGTCTTCTTAATTTAGTAAATATAGATTCATTTAATGGTTTTGTTCATATATCAGCAATTTGATTCTCGGAATTAATATAATCTAGAGTAATTACTTCCTTATCTATATTATCTCTGAGAAATGATGTCTTATATCAATATGTTTAGTCCGAGCATGTTGAGTAGTATTTTTGGATAAATTTATCGTACTAGTACTATCACAATAAATTAGTGATTTTGAAAAATTTAAACTATAATCTTTTAAAGTTTGTAGCATATATATTACTTGAGAACAAGCCAAAGCAGCAGAAATATATTCTGCTTCAGTTGTTGATAAAGAAACTGTGTTTAGCTTTTTACTAAACCAGGAAATCAGAGAATGCCCCAAAAAGTGACAAGTTCCACTTGTACTTTTTCGGTCTGATTTATTAGCATCACAGTAAGATATTAAATCAAAAGAATCATTTTTAGGGTAAAATAAGCCATAGTCAGAAGTGTATTTAACATATCTTATGATACGTTTTACGGTTTTTATATGGGTCCCTTTAGGTTGGGATTGATGTCTTGCACAGGGACAAACACTATGCATGATATCAGGTCTACTAGCGGTAATATAGAGTAGTGATCCAATCATTCCTCTATATAACTTTTGATCTACATCTTTCGAGAGATCTTCTTTACTAAGGAACTCACTGTTTGCCATGGGAGTGGATTTTCCACTCGCAGTAGTCAAATCAAATTTATTAATTAGGTCTTTAGCATATTTTTCTTGACTAATAAAGATATCATTATCTAATTGTTTTATTTGTAATCCTAAAAAGAAGTTTAATTCACCCATATGACTCATCTCAAACTCTTTTGTCATTATTTCAGAAAATTCTTTATTCATTTCAAAGTTAGTTGATCCAAAAATGATATCATCTACGTAACTTGTACTAGTTGAATATCATTTTTATTTCTTTTAATAAAAAAGTGTATTATCTAGTTTACTAATTTCAAAATTTGATTGTAATAAGTAAGATCTTAGTCTATCATACCAAGGAGCTTGTTTTAGACCATATAAAGCTTTCTTAAGTTTGTAAACATGATTTGGTAATTTTTCATTTTCAAAATGTGGTGGTTGTTCAACATATACTTTCTCTTTTACAAATCCATTTAAAAAGGCACTTTTAACATGCATTTGAAATAGTTTGAAATTATTATGATTTGCGAAAGCAAGTAGAATCCTAATGGCTTATAATCTTGCTACGGGAGCAAAGGGTACATCAAAATCTATTCCTTCTTCTTGACAAAAACCTTGAGCGACTAATCGGCCTTTATTTCTAACTACCCCTCCTTCTTCATTCGTTTTATTTTTATAAATCCATTTAGTCCAATTATAGTTTTATTCTCAGGTCTAGGAACAAGCTCCCAAACATCATTTCTAGTGAATTGATTTAATTCTTTTTTCATAGCCAAAATCCATGAATCATCAATTGATTCTTCTTTTGGATTCTTGGGTTTAATAATTTATACAAAATCTACGTTACTCATTTGACTTAGTTGATTTCTAGTTTTAACAACAGATTTCATATCTCCTAGTATATTTTCAATAGGGTGATCTTTTAAAAGTTTACTCCTTTTATTAGGATGATTAATTTCATTATAAGTTTCAGTAGACTCTTGATTTTGAGTGACTAAATCCTCTTCATCATTTGTATCTTCAAAAATTTTGAGTTTTCATCGAACAAAACATGCATTGTTTCTTCGATGTTGTTAGTTCTTAAATTAAATACTCTGTATGCTTTACTTTTATTAGAATATCCGATAAAGATACCTTTATCAGATTTAGGATCAAATTTATCTAAGTTATCTTTGGTATTTAAAATAAAACATTTACTTCCAAAAATTCTAAAATAAGATACTTTAGGTTTCTTTCTATGAAGAAGTTCATAAGATGTCTTATTAGTTAAAGATCTAACTAAAATTCTATTTAAAATATGACATGCAGTAGCAACTGCTTCTGCCCAAAAATACTTTGGTAATTTACTATCTGAAAGTATGGTTCTCGCACAGTATTGAATCATCCTATTTTTACGTTCTACTACTCTGTTTTGCTGTGGAGTTTTTGGAAATGAAAAATTGTGAGTTATTCCCTTTTTATTGCAGAATTCCTCAAACTTTTAATTTTCAAATTCACCACCGTGATCACTACGAATGGTTATAACTTTTAGAGAAATTTGATTTTGAATCCTTTTTGAAAAGTTCTTAAAACATTCAAAAGTATCACTTCTATGTTTCAAAAATATTGTCCATGTAAATCTAGAATAATCATCTACAATTACAAAAACATATTTTCTACGATTTATTGATAGAATTTGAGATGGATCAAATATATCAAGCTGGAGTAATTCAAGAGGTTTTGAAGTTGAAATCATATCTTTTAGTTTAAAAGAACTTTTTCTAAGTTTTCCTAATTGACATGCATCACATAGACTTTCTACTTTAAAATTCATTTTAGGGAGACCTCTTACTAGATCATGTTTTGAGAGTCTAGATAAGAGTTTGATATTCAAATGCCCAAATCTCTTATGCGAAATCCCAGGGTCACTTGTATTTTCCAAAAGACACATGTTATCATTTGAACTTTCATGCTAAGAATATAAATATTCTTTTTCCTAATTCCCTCAAATGTTATGGTTGAATTATTATCTTCAATGTGACACTTATCTTTTTCAAATTTAATTTTATATCCTTTATCGCAAAGTTGACTTATACTTAGCAGATTATGTTTCAGATTCTTAACTAGTAAAACATTAGTAATAATAGGAGTTTCAGAGCTATAGACTTTGCCGATGCCAATCACATATCCTTTTGAGTTATCTCCAAAGTTAACAAGTCCTCCGTCTTTGTATATTATATCATTCAACATATCTGGTCTACCAGTCATGTGCCTAGAACATCCACTATCGAGTGTCCATTTTATTTTTGATCTGCACAATTTGTCCATTGTGGATTGATTCCTCAATTCCCATAAAGCATGTTTCCTGCACATCAAACAATTTTAGTTGAAAACTTGAATTTGAACATTGATTATATGCAGACTCAAGAGACAATGATGGTCTGATATTTCTAAACTAGTATTAACAAACATAGCCATTTAAAACCTTTTCAAAAATCAGATTACGAAACTTTGAAAACCTTTCTCTGATACCAAATGTGAGAAATGCGGATTGAGGATCTTAAGGCTAGGATAAACACTAGAAAGGGGTGAATAGTGTTTTAGAGAATTATTAAATCTTTTTGAGTTTTTGTTAATTTGAACACAAATGTATGCAATATTCAGACACATATATGATCACGGAATCAAACATAGATGCAAATATAAAGTAAAAGCAATAAAGGAAAGAATACACCGGATTTTATACTAGTTTGGAGTTACCCTATATCCAGTCCTGCACACAAGTATGGATTTTCATTCAAAAACAATCTTTACAATTACACCCTCAATTTCAAGGCAACGAGGTACACCCTCCAGGTTCACAATCCTCTGGGTAGAGATACTTGATTTCCCGGGCAACAAGTTCACCTAATTGATTTCCAAGGCTACATCACACTTCATCTCGCTTGATTGATTTCCAAGGCCACAATCACACCTTTTCTCGTTTAATTGATTACAAAGAAGCCTATAACTCTGAATAGCATTGAGAATCTTGTTGAGATAGTGATAGAGAATCAAACCAGGGATAATCTAGTTAAATTCAATGTTGATTTCGATAGAGTAATGGCAGGAATATGTATAAGAAATGTGGAAGAAGAAGAGGAGTGAAAAACCAGAAAATCTGTGTTAAAATTTGTTGAAAACATCCCATATTTACAGAAGAACAACAACCATGTCCATTCGTGAAGAGATATGATGAATAGACACTTCTTTTGAAATTTAAATTTTGAAACCAATTGACACTATGTCGACATGGGTAGGTTGAGCATGTCGACATCCCAAAGGAATTTTTGGCGATTTGTTTTTCTTTGAAAATAACTTCTATTTTATATTAAAACTATTTTAATATTATATATATACTTGTTTATAGTTAAAATACATAGGTAAATATATAGAATAATATATACAAAATTTTACTATAATTTTATATTTAAATCTAAGGATAAATATTTAAAAATTAAATATATTATTATTAAATATAGTTAAAACTACGGATAATTTGATTTTGAAATTAAGATTATTTTGGGGCTAAAAGTATTTGAAATCAGGATATGTGTTTTTGATGCTTTTAAAAGGAAGGTTTTGAAAACATTTTGAAAACATGATATAATTTTGTAAAAATTATTTTGAATAAAAATTAGTGGATACAAAACAATGTTCCACTAGATTTTTTGTAGGTTCCATCCTAATTAGGGTTCCATCCCACTTAGGGTTCCATCCCTTTAACAGACTCGAAGTGGATTCCATTCCACGAATAAATTGGATTTTAAGATGCCAGTGCTTTTCTAGGAGTTTTAATAAAATTTCTAATTAAATTAAAAGATAAATTACTTGAACTCTTGAACTCTTGAACTCTTGATAATCTTGATACTCACGAGTCTTCAATCTTGATATCTTGAATCTCTATCTACACAGTCTTTATTCTTGGTACCTGCATGGTTAAATCCTGCATATACATATATATCTAAACTTATACTGTTAGTATTTATATTTTATAATCTATTCTAAGGTTGTTGTCATCAAAATCATCATCTCAAGGACTAACACCAAACTCCATCACAAACCCAAAATCGAAATCGAGCTAACATGAACAAATCTGAAACCGAACCCATCGCCTAAAACCCCCTCGACCCGACGCTTCCGATCACCAGTGACCACGAAACCCAATCCACACCCTCGCCGGCCATCCACGCTTCATTTCCACCACCTCCGATGCACCCTGATGCTCCAGAGACGATGCAGCAGTCAAATTTCTAGCCTCGGAAACCTGGGTTTTAAACCCTACTCTGATGATCTGCCGCCACCATGGTGGATGATAAATCCAACTCCCATTTTTCCTAAACTCGCTAACTTCCTAGCTACCTCCAGTAGAGAACTCGAGGCCTCTCCACCCTTCGTCACTAGCAATTACCCAAAACCCATTTTCTGATCAGTCACTAATTTCTCACTCAAAACCAAACTAAAAATTGTGATTTTCCTTTTAAAAATCCTAGTTTCCAAAGACGATTCAGACGATATGGATGAATCAGCAAATCATGATGTTTGATTTTGACATGTTTTAAGGTTTCCACTGTCTTCCTTAATTTCCACATAATATTAAAATTTATTATTCTTAAATATATTTTTAAAACTTACTTTATGCTAAAGCAATCATAACTGATTTAAATACCAAAGCCTATAAGAGGTTAAGTAAGGAGATTTTGAATTTTGACTATATTTTTAGCTTGTAAATATAAAACAGAGAGATATATATGTATACAGACATGCACACTTAACAACTTCATATTTATAGACATGCATGCCTAATTTTCACTTATGCAAAAAAAAATTCACATCATTCTTTCATATATGCATCACATGCAACAATTAAAACAGGAATTAGTTTGTTTACTCACCAATTTTATGTTGAACATAGAAGGTTAAAAACTAAGTATGCTGATGTTTGAAAGCTTGAAAATTGGAACTTGAAAATGCGTGAAACCCATTGAAAACTGGATAATGCCTTTGATCTGAATTTAGATGTTGAAATGATCTTGCTTGATTTAGTTTTGAAGATGAAATCTTATTTTAACTAAGATTTATAAAAGTGGATTGTTGTTTGATATTTTTTTATGGTTTTAAGTTATTTACAAACTTTTGTTTTTCTTAGTTTTCAAATGATGATAGAAAAGGATTGAAAGAGAGGGTATAAATACATTTATAGCTTGATTTATCTTTTATTTAAAAAAGGAAAGAAAATCAATTGCATGACACTTGTAATTTGCACGAAAATATTTACTTAGATTTTTTAAACTATATGCTAAAAATCTTACACTTGTATTTAGCATGATTTAATTAATTTACATTTGTAATATGCATGTGTTAATAAATTTTTATAAATGTTTTTATGAAACCTTATATTTAATTTCTAATTAGCTAATACTTTTTTTAATTTAAATCTATAAAATCTTTTAAAGAAAAATAATAAAACAAATTATATACTAATAAAAATGGTATACATATATATTCTTAAATTTAATCTATTTTAAGATATTTCTCTTTTGAATTTTGAATTTCATATTCAAATTCAAATTCAATTCAAAAATCTACTTACATATATATACATATACAAACAACACATAATTTATTTGTTTGAACAATAATAATTCTTGAAATCTACTTATATATATATATATATACATATAAACAACCCAAAATTTATTTGTTTTAAAAGAATAATTTGCCAATTTTAAATAATTTATAAAAGAGATTATTACATTTTATTTGCTTGAAATTTCTGAGATATCACACTTCCGTTGATATAAGTTAAGGGAATGCTTTAGTAAGTGAGATTTTTTTTGCATTTTGAGAAGGGAGACTTTGACTGGCTAGGATGTTGTATTTTTGTGGCCGATATCCAGACCTACAATTAGAAATTTGTTTAGGAGTCGCTATAAGTTCTCAGTTCATTTTTGAGATTAAGAGGAGCGTGTAGCTTGGGTATTTCATCCTTCTTGAGTAGGATAACTTACTAATGAAGGAGTGTTGACTAGTTTAACCTTTTATTTATGGGGTTTGAGTTGGTCGGTACTTCGTTGTTGTATGCAAAGATATTTTCCTTTGGTCTTAAGCATTGGTTGGGGGTTCATTGCTTAGCATTATCCTTAATAGGATTCACTTTTGAATATCTCATTGGGATGGTTCACCTTTGAAAGAATGCCAATGAGATAACATTTAAGTAATGAAAGTTGAAAGCTATCGAAACTCCCGAGGCGTAATGACCATGATGTAAGGAATATCGGGCTTGTTCGAAACATAAATTTGGCCCGGTATGTCACTCCTATGGCATATGGGAGACATTTCGCTATGAAATGTCATTCAATTAGACTGAGTCGTAAGTTCTTCAATTGCGATTAACATGATCACTTAAAGGATTGTCTTACATTTTCAAAGGGTATGTAAGTGATGATAACCTATGCCACTCAGCCATTACTAGTTCCTAGCAAACTTACGACTCAAGAAATCGAAAGGAGCTTATGTAGTGAGGTATGCTCTATTTTTGGGAACTCACATCTGTTCCTTCCAACACTTGGGTGGTATATTTTATCTGTTGCTAGTTGCTCGGTTGATAGTCTAAACTTGATGCCTTTCATAATAGGTAAATTCTTCGGTAGAGGTCAACCTTATAGGAGTCACATTAGTTGCAAAACTGAGGTGAGCCGACCGAAGTGTTACCATTTAAACTTGATGAACGAGCTTTCAAGTTTAATGGTTTCGGTCGATGAAGTGTAACATGGATTTATGTCCAGGTAGGGTACGGTGGATGCCTAGTAAGGGCAAAGACTGAGCAAATGACTTATGGGGATTTTCTTAGGTCGTTCGAGTTTTAATCGTTTTCTTTGTTTTATAAAACCTCAAGTGATGGGAGTAATCCCATGTTTCGAAAGGGATATTTACTACAGATTGGTCGATTCACGTACTATTTCTTATGCTATAGTTCGAGCGTAGATTTTCTAGTTTATTTGCACCAGTTAGGATAAGGTCTTTCACTTTATTTTGACAAATTAGCACTTTAGTTGGGTTCTTGGGATGATTGAGAAATTTTTAAAGCATGACCATGGTCTTGCAATGTAACGACTTAGAGTTTCAATCATTCGAATTTGGAATATTTTACCGACTTTAAATATTAAAAGGTTAAGTTAGTAAGTTGAATAACTTATATTTTAAATATAACGATTTATCTAATAATTAAATTGTTTAATTTAATATTTGAAATTTTTTAAATAATTGAATTTTGAATTTAACGTGAATAAAAAAGATTTCAAAAGTTATTTAAATTCTATTAAAACAATGGAGATAGTAAACTTTTGAATTGGATTTAAATGTGATTAAATTGATTTTGAAAAATAACTGGTTTTAATTAACATGTAAAAATAGTTCTCTGTGGCAATGTCTCGGATTTCGACGAAACCAGTTTTATCGGATCCATAGTACTGAATTATTGTACGATGTCAAATTTCGTGGCCATTGAACGTATTGTTTGGTCATACGAGTTCGAAACGCGTAGAATTTAATTAAATGAATTTTAATTAATATAATTTGATTCTGAAAAGTTAACTTCAGTATATAATGGAATCGTCTTCTGATATATTTCATTGTGTTCAGAATAGGGATATAACATATAAAACGCAAGGCGACACGCTTTGTTTGGAGTTTGAAATTTTCGCAGATGAATAGTGCTTTGGGAATTTTTCTATATAAGGCCATCCATTCCCTTCTTTTTCAACCAAACCCTAGCTTCTAATTTTCAGCCGCCATTAGAACTAAACCATCCAACGACCATAGTTCATCTGAGCCTCTAAAGGCCGAATTGGCCTTCGACTTCAAATAACCAAATATAGAGCATGACGATCTCGACACAATTAATGGTTGGATCGAGTCGAAGGGAAGCTAGGTGACAGAAAAGTTCATGCATTCAAACTGCGTTTTTTGGGTCTCGATTCGCATTCGCGAGCACGCACGCGTGGGGTGGAGGAAGGCGACGGCGCATCATCAGGGCGGCGCGACAGTGGTAGGTCGGTGGCGAGCTTCAGTCGGCGATCGATCAACGAAAATAAAATTAAAAAAGAAAAGAAAGGCACGCGAGACTGCTAATGGAATGAGTAGGAGGGAAGGTGAGATAGATTAAAGTTTAAAACTTTATTTAATTAAGTAATTATTACTTTAATTATCAAAAATTTTAATTATTTCATAACTTGTTCGCATGAGGTCAATTTCAAATGTGACAAGCTGTGCTACGATTGTATCAACATGCACTACGCTATGGAGTTGGATTGGATGGATTCGGAGCTAGTTGAAATTTGGGTAAAATTGAACAACCGTTCCATTTAACCAAACCAGAGCGCTTTGGCGATTTTTGTAATTTTTGCGAGTTAACTCACCTCTCCAGGTACTTATATTTTTATACAAGTGGAAATAATTTTATTTATGTTGATTGTTGGTTGTTTGGATGATATACTATATTTATTAATTTGTTTAGATATATTCCTGCCTATTGGAGCGGATGAGGCATTATTACGTTCCCGTGTATGAGCAGACGACCCTTTGTTTACGAATCCCGCCTCGAAGCGGTTGATTTTTATATTATTTAATTGTACACTGTCTCCGATGCCAGAGGAAAGATTAGAGGGATCTAATAGGATTCCTCACGCTGTTGAATTTACTTTTCAAATATTTTGATATATGATGTGATAGATTCCATATTTGATGACATGGATTATTTTGCTTATTTAGTGCTATGGTATCATTAGGCCACATTTTTAATATTTTTGAAATACTATAAAATATTGATTTTGAATTGAAATGATTTTCAAAGTGAATTGGAAGTATACATGTTTTAAAAAAAATTAAATTATTAAATAGAGCGAACTTATTTTTAAATGAGTAAAAGTATGATTTTTAATGTTATGAAAGTATAGTTTTGTGAAATACTTTGAATTAATGTTTTAGAATAAGTTTATAACAGGGATTTATAAAAGCGATATTTTATAAATAAAGAAATAGATTGGTAATCAGAATTTATAAATATTTTGAAAATGAAATTGAAGTTTATTTGGTAAATAGATTTAATAAATTAATTACACTTATAAAAATATGGATTTAAAAGTGGATTTTGATAGACGATTTATAAATAGAATTTCATAAATGAAGATATTTTATAAAATAGAAGTTTTATAAAATCAAAAGAAGATATATAAACATATTTTTATAAATATAGAAATGATTTATATTGAGTTTTGAATATGGATTTTTATATAAAGGAAATAAATTCAAGTTTTAAGAGTTTAATAATCTTTTGAAGGAAAGTTTTGAAAGTAGTGTTTTTTGATGAAGGTAATAGCTTTAAAAATCAATTATCTTTTTAAAGTAATGTTTTGGAAAGTGATAATTCCAAATGCAATTTAAATGGTTTGAATTTTTTTTTAAAATGAGGTATATATCGAAAACATAGATTTTAACATTTATTATTGTAATAGACGTCTTTGGGAAAGTATGGAAGGCATGGACTATGACACTGTTGTTATACTAAATGATTTCTGAAAGCAAATGTTTTATAAAATATATGGGATATATATAAATATATATATATATATATATGTACACATACATATATATAATCAAATGTAATAATATTTTTGGGTAGTTGTAACGATGTTTTATGCAACATTCGTTTTGACCTAATAAATGTTATTTTGACCTTCCATAATGAAATACACCGTAACGACCCTAATTTTGGTTAACATTACTTAGGACATTTAATTGGTTAAATTAAATGAAATAATGAAATGGTTAAGGGATTGAGATTTGTGTAAATAAGGGGTAGTCGTGCCATTTAAACAAATAACTAAGGGAAAACGAATTAGAATAAGTTAGGGTAGTTGATAAGGACAATATAGGAATACGTAACATTCTTATACACTAAATCCTCGCTCACGTTCATTATTTACATTCATAATCGAAAAATCAATACCAAATAGGCCGACCACCACTAAGGGAAAATAAGAAGAAGATAAGAGTAAGAGTTTAAGCAACTTATTCACATCTCATGTTTTTATTATTTTCAGTTCTAGATAGAAATCCAAAATGTTTTGCAAATATTTTGCCATGTTTTTGGGTTGTTAAAATGAATATATATGCTTATGACGATTTATGCCATTTCATATGGATTTTATGATAAGTTCTAATGTGAAAACCCTATTAGATGACATCCAAATGGCTGGCGATTTTGAGATCAGGTCATAAATAATATTTTAGAGATGGTTTACACATTTCATAATTTACTGAATTAATGTAGATTTATATTTAATTTTCTAGTGAGGAAAATGGTTAATTGGGTTAATTTTTTAAAACTAAATGCGGCTAATTTATTTTATTTTTGAATTAGAAATTAATATATGTTAGAAAACATAGTAAAATTTTTTTTGGGAATTTTGTATAATTTTCTTAAGTGTTTTGATAAATATATAAAATTATTTGAGGTGTGAGACTTAAATGTTTTATATATTTATAAAAGAAGAAGGGGCATTTTGTAAATCTTTTAAATTATTTACATCTGAAATTTCCGTAGCACTTTTAGAAAAGAATTTTGAAAAGAAATTAGCAACCGATCATATGTTGACAAATAAGGCAGATTAGTTGAAAAGAATTACTTTTAAAAGATAAAAATCAGTTTTGCTTTATTTTTGTTATTTTGCCACTTTCGGCACCTAGCTTTCGACCATATACTTCCGCCTCTGTCTCCATTGAAACCAATACACAGGATATCGATACTTGGAATGTAGTGGATTGGATATAGGCAAAAGGTGTTGGGTCGGAACAAGGGTTCTGAAGGGGTCGAAACCTTGCTTCGCTTTAATAAGGAAATGCGCCTGCTTTGCTTTCGAAAGAAATCCTTTCAACTTAGATAGCTTTGGACTTAGTCAAATGGTTTTAAAGAATGATTTTAAAAGAGGTTGTGCCTTTGTTTTATAAATAAGCTTTCAAAGGGGTCGAAACCCCTAGCTGTCGCATCTTACCTTTCGAAGCAATGCTTTCGAAAGGATGCTTTTGTTTTAAAATCGAAGCCACTTCTCCAATGCTTTTGAAGGGATTGGTTTCGACACCATCCACTTCTTTTACTTAGGAAACTATTTTCGAAAGAGTGCTTTTGTCTTATTTGTTTTATGACCCTTTGTGCTATTGAAAGTTAAACCCAAATAGTTTAGAAAGAAATGGTTTAAAATGGTTTTCGAATGTTGTTCCACATGTTTTACTTAAACCCAAGTGCTTTCGAAATGTTTTATTTATGTAAAGAACATAATGCTTTTGAAAGGTTTTAATTGAAGGTTTTGAAGGGGTGGTTCCCCAATGTTTTCGAAAGGTTTTTGATGGAAGGTTTCCAATGGTTTGAAAGGCAATGTTCAAAGTTTCTTGAAAAGAGGATGTCTAAGGTTTTATAAAGTTTTCGAAAGAGACGACTTCAATGTTTTTGAAAGTTTAATGTAAATGGTTTCGAAAGGTATTTTTTGGACTTCGGCCTAGGTTATAAAGTAAAGTGGTTTACTTGTGTCGAAAGAGGTACTTTAAAAGGTTTCGAATATTTTGATCAACTATGTTTTGTGTAAAGTATATATGACATGGCAAAGTGATTTGAGTAAAGCATAGAGTATATTTTCCTTGTTTAAGTATGATTTACAAAGGGTTAAATCATTTTGTAAGAAAAAAATTTCAAGGAATTTTTTAGGGTGGATGAACCTAAGTAAAATGATTCAGATATTAGAATACCAGATGGGACTAGTATAGTGTTGTGCCCTATACATTAGCTATTAACCCCTCGCTAATATAATTCATAATTCCAGTGTGTAGGCTTTTGTCCTAGGTAGGACTAAAATGATGTAACGCAAAAAAGGAATATTCAAAGTAGAGATAGTTTATTGGTGAGTCTACAAAACCATTAGGATCAATTGACCCTGGGAGAAGTTAGTTTGGAACAGATTGTCCAGAAGAGTATCTAAAGAAGTTAGAATATTTGTTTAACTTGTCTGGTAGGCCGGATTCGACTAAACTTTAGTAGTTAGCTAAACAAAACTATAGTGCTCGGATAGATAGTCCATTTATTACCTGATTTTTATGCTTTACGTGATATTGATATTATTGTTTTAACCAGTTTGGTTGCCGGATTTTGATTTGCCAAAGGCAAGTTTTAAATGGATATTATTGAGGGGAAACCCATTCCGCTAAGCTGTGTGGTCTCACTTAATATCATATAACCGAGATGTATATTATTTTTCGCACCAGGCTTTATGTCTGACTCGAAGTTTATGTTTTTTCTTGAACTCTCGGATGCCCTAAATGATTTGATTAGGTTGAGAGTTATGGCTTACAGATTTAAGTAGGTGGATGAATAAAGCTTCCGGAGACAAGTAGGAGGCTGATGTTAGCTATGTTTAGATGTTATTTTTGTATTTCCGTTGTGTTGTATTAAGTCTTTTATGACTATTTAGTACTCTTTTCAACTAAGGAGGCATCTTCATGTCGCTCTTAACGCATTTTGTATTAATTATATTTGATTTAAACCTGGGAAACGTTTGGGATAATGTAACTTAGATATGAAATTATTGTTTTGAATTGTAATCATAAAAATGTTTTAATCTATGATGATTTTATTTCATATTCAAGTGCTTCTGATGTTATGGATACCATTAACATTACCATATCAGGTTATCGGAAGTTTATATTATGGATGAGTGCACCATTTGTAGCACTTAGCTTCGGACCTCCAAATAGCGGATGTTACAACTTAGCATCAAAGCATAGGTCTATTAAAAACTTTAAACTAAAATTATTTTGAAACTGTAATCCTAAGGAATTAGAGAAAAGATCGGGGTATGGGATAACGCTATAGTAACCTACTTGGATTTGCTATATATAAGTATACGTATTATCCCTATTCTCTCCTCTCTCTTAGGCTATTCTTCTGTATCTTATGAAGGCTCGAATGTGGATATGGATGCTAGAAGTGGAAGAGTTAACCTTGGTGGGGGAAGCACCATAACTAATAGAAATACCAGACCAAATACTAGGAGGAACCCAGGTCCGGAACAAGCTGGGAATATGGGTGCTGGAGTTCCGCACGTTGACATGGGAGCAATGTATCAGTTCTTTATCAACATGATGCAAGTGGAAGTTGTTGTTGGAGTAGTTGGAGGAAGAAATCAAGAAGCTCCGGTGGTCAAAAACTATGCTATTCTGAGTAGAGGTTATGCTCGGTTTGGAGGAATGCCATTTACTGGTACTAAGGACATAATCGAAGTAGAGAATTTGTTACTTCATTGCGAGAGGATTTTGTTGATTTAGGGCTCAACGGTGAGTAGAAGAGAATTAGACAGTTACAAGGAGCAATGTTGTACTGGTGAAATAGTGTTACGATTGGAGTTAATGAGGAGACTATGACACGGGATGAGTATAAAAGGAGATTTGAGGAGAGGTTTATGTCGGAGATCGCTAAGTCTACTTTGTTCAGGATATTTGCTGAGTTAGAGCAAGGAGACATGACTGTGCTGGAGTATGCAATAAGGTTTGAGGAGCTAGCGGGATATGGTTATGCTACGGTGAATACCGTGATTAAGAGGAATGAGAAGTTCATCAGGGGATTGAAGCCTAAACTTGCTAGAGCTATGTTATCGCACCTTAGAGATCCATGTGATTTTGTTGTTGAGATGGCATTGAGACACAAAGAGATTCCTGCTTTTCTTAAAAGAAATAAGGCAAAGGAGGTTCAAGTAGTATAGGGTCAGAGAAGGTAGTTTTTACACAAGAAAGGAGCTCAAAAGGGAGGAGCCACTAAGAAAGGAAAGACAGAGGTTGTTTGCTATAAATGTGATAAGAAAGGGCATTTTGCAAATTATTGTCGCTCGGGTGATGGAAAGAAGGTGATCGGGAAGAAGAATATTAGATGCTTCAATTACGATCATATTGGACATTATATGAACCAGTACAAGAAGCCAACTAAGGATGAAAAGGGCAAAGTGCTTGCATTGGAACCAGGTACCTCGAGAGCAACAGTAGTGGAGAGGGGAAAAGCTATGTTGGGGGTATGCTTTTTATTTATATATATCTATTAGAGTGTTATTTGATACCGGTGCATCACATTCTTTTACATCTCATTGTTTGGTAGATGAGCTTAACCTAGAACCCTTATACCTAGTTACCGCCTTAAGGGTTGTACATCCGATAGGAGGTTATGCGATAGTTGGGATGAAGTGTGACTGTATAGTGATTGATTTGTTAAGTCATACCTTTTTTTGAAGTTTGTGTGTTTGATTTAATAGGGTTTAGAATTATTTTCGGTATGGATTGGTTAAGTAAATACGATGCGAGGATATTTTGCCATAATAGGGTAATATCACATAGACACCCTGACTGTAGTGATCTAATAGTATACTTCATTAAAAACCCTAGCAGTGAGGTTAATGCTTGGTTGGGTGTTGTGGAGGTAGAAGACGGGTTGAATAGGTTTTTCGTTGTTAGAGGATTCTTAGATGTTTTTTAAACTGTAGTAGGACTACGACCGAAACGTGCCATTGAGTTTCGAATAGATTTGACACCAGGAGTAGAACCGGTGAGTAGACAGCCAAACAGGATGACGCCGACCAAGATGAGGGAGATGAAGGTGCAGTTAGTGGATTTGAAAAGTAAGAATTTTATTAGACCAAGCAGTTCGCCTTGGGGAGGAGCCGCAGTATTTGCTAAGAAACCGATGGATCGTTAAGGCTGTGTATCGATTATTGTAAGCTAAATGAGTAGACGATAATGAATCGATGTCCATTGCCTATAATTGACGACTTGTTCGATCATTTGAGTAGAGCCAAGCTATTTTCCCAGTTGGATTTAGCAACAGAGTTCCATCAGCTTAGAGTTGCAGAGGATAGTATTCCTTTGATGGCATTTAGAACCAGATAAGTATCGTACAAATGGTTAATAATGCCATTTAGACAAACTTATACGCCAAAATTCTTTATGGATTTGGTGAACCGAGTTTTCTGAGAGCACTTGATAGGTTCATGTTAGTTTTTGTAGATGATATTTTGATATACTATAAGGATGAAAAAGAGCATGAAGTTCATCTTAGAGTGGTGCTCGAGACGTTGAGGCAGCATCGGCTAATGGCGAAGTTTTCGAAGTGTAATTTCTGGAAGAAGGAAGTTAAGTTTCTTGGTCATGTAGTCTCATAGAAAGGGTTGTCGGTAGATCCGACCAAGATTGCAGTGAATAATTGGAAGAGACTCGAGATAGTGACTGAGATAAAGAGTTTTCTTGGATTAGCTGGATATTATCAAGGATTCCTAAAGGATTTTTCACGTATAGCAACACTGATGACCAAGCTAACGCAAAAGGAAATGAAGTTTGTTTGGACCGATAAGTGTGAGGAGGCATTCTAGAAGCTGAAACACTTATTGACTAATGCACCTGTGTTAATTGTTCCAGAAAGAAATCAGGATTCAGTAGTATACACAGATGCATGTGGAACAGGATTATGAGTTGTGTTAATGCAAAGAGGTAAAGTGATTGCCTATGCATCTTGACAACTTAGATCACATGAGGTTAGGTACCTGACTCATGATTTGGAGTTAGTAGCGGATTTTTGTACAGAAGGCGTGGAGACATTATCTTTTGGGAGAAAGATTCGAGTTGTACACAGATTATAAGACGCTGAAGTATTTATTCTCTCAGAAGGAGCTAGATATGAGACCGTAGAGTTGGTTGGAGTTCATAGTCGCATATGATTTTGGAATTGCATGCAAAGGAAAGGGCAATAATGTGGCAGATGCACTTTGCTGAAAATATCATAATGTAGTGTTGCAAATGATAATTGAGTGGAAAAATTGAGAAGTGTTGACTACATGCAAGATGCAGTGCAGATCTGAAGCTAGATCTAGTAAGGAGACTACTATGTTTTCATGTTTAGAAGTTCGACCGGTGATGATCGAAAAGATTGCTTCTAAGTAGATGGAGGATCCTTTGTAGTTGAACGGATCAGAAAGTTAAGGGATGGAACAGAGAACGATGACCCAAAAGATTTTAGTCTTGACCAGAATGGGTGGTTAAGGAAGAAATGACGGTTATGTGTTCTAAATATAGAAAGCATTAGGAAGGAAGTTCGTGAAGAATGTCATGGTTCAAAGTTCACTATTCATCCCGGTGGAACTAAAATGTATCAGGATATGCAGAGGAGTTTCTTCTGGAAAGGTATAAAGAGGGATGTAGGCTTATGGGTGAAGCAGTGTCTGAACTGTCAATAGGTAAAAGCCAAACATAGAAACCAAGTGGGTTACTTCAGCCTATGGATACTCCTGTATGGAAGTAGGATTCTATCTCAATGGATTTTATGGACGGGTTGCCAAGATCAAATAGTGGAAATGAGAGTATATGGGTCATAGTGGATAGGTTAACCAATAGTGCCCATTTCATTCCAGTTAAGTCAACCAGGACGACTCCTATTTTAGCTAAGTTATTTATGAAGAATACAGTTATACTTCATGGAATTCCTAGTATTATAGTAAGTGATAGAGATTCCTTATTCACTAGCGAGTTTTG
Source organism: Allium cepa (assembly GCA_030765085.1). Classification (NCBI taxonomy): domain Eukaryota; kingdom Viridiplantae; phylum Streptophyta; class Magnoliopsida; order Asparagales; family Amaryllidaceae; genus Allium; species Allium cepa. The sequence goes on along the minus strand of CM060943.1, from coordinate 370,405,369 downwards.
GAAAAGTCTACGGGATACTTTAGGTACCAAGCTCAAGATGAGTACTACTTACCATTCGTAGACTGATAGGAGACGGAAAGAGTTAATGAAGACTTAGAAGATTTGTTAAGAGCTTGTGTGTTAGATTTTGGAGGATCATGGGAAGACCATCTATACTTAATCGAGTTTTCGTATAATAACAAATATCAGGCTAGTACAGGGATGACACCGTTTGAAGCTTTGTATGGAAGGCCATGCAAATCTCCAGTTTGTTGGTTAGAGAACGGGATTGGTTGGTTCTTGGTCTTGATTTAGTTAGAGAAGCTGCAGAGAAGATTGAGTTAATTTGAGCTATAATAAAGGAAGCTCAACTTAGGTAGAAGAGTTATGCTGATAGAAGACGGAAGGACTTAGAGTTCTCGGTAGGAGATCATGTTTTTGTCAAGGTATCAATAATGAAAGATGTAATTCAATTCGGGAAATCCAGGAAATTGGCATCGAGATTTGTAGGACAATTTCCTATTATAGAAAGGATCGGAAAACTAGCATATAGAGTGGAATTACCGAACAGTTTGGAGGAGTCCACGATATTTTTCATATTTCTCATCTGAGAAAATGTATTCGAGATCTGGAGACTACTTGTACCGACCCATAGTTTTTTGACAAGTAAAAATAGTTAACTTTGTAAGATTTTTGTGACTAAATATTGGGAGAAATAAAAATTTGTGATATTAATGAAATAATAAATAGAGTAAAATGTAACAATGTTAATTTAAGTTAATTATTAATAAGTTTAATGGGAGTCCAACCAATTTAAATGATTTAAAAGGTTATACTTGGTTATAAATTAAATGTAAGAAAACAAATGTTAATGTTGAATCAATTAATGAAATAATATAATCAATGGAAAATGAATAAAATCAATTATAATTAATGGTTGTAAAGAATAACTTATTAATGCGACTAAAAGTAAATGGGGGCAAACTATTATATGTTACCTATTTATTTAGTCTATTAAGTTAAATTGGCAATCAATGATAATTGAATGGAATTAAATGTCACATTGATATGGTTTAAAATAATAACTGCAATCTATGAATGTAATAAAATATATAAATGTAAATTATATTCATAAGGAAATGATTGATTTAATATAAATCATTTGGGATCGTAAATTTTAACTAATGTATAAATTTGACAAAAATTCAATATAAATGGAAATATAGTGGTTAATACAAATAAAGATGGGAATTGGATAATATTAATGTAATGAAAGACAAACAAATATTAACTATATTATTCGAGTGATAATTGATTGAATATAAAGTCCGAAATCAAATTAAAACAATTTAATGAAATTTAGTTATAATTAATTGGATTTAACTACAGTTGAAATTGGACACTGTAATTAGTAATTTTTATACACTGAATTGATGTGTAAACTTGATTTGAATCATTATAAATGTCTAAGTAATCAAAAATGATGAAATTTGTCAGTTAATAAATATTGAATTAAAAAGTGAATTAATTAATTTAATTAATGTGAATATATCCATTTTGGCCACTGTCTCGGATTTCGATGAAACTAGTTTCATCGGATTTGTAACGGTGAATTATTTTATGGTTTCAAGTTTCCTAGCGATCGGACATGTCGTTTGACCGTGTGGGCTCGAAACGCCTAAAAATCAATTTAATTGAAATCAATTTGAAATAAGATGATTTTAACATAACTTCTCCATGAGATGGAATTAGGACTTGAAACCTATTCCATTGAATTTAAAAATATTGAAAAAAATCTATTTTGATATATGGGATGACCCTTCCGTTCCGGAGATAGAACGGGCTTTTCGTGTCGTTTATCATTCAACTTCCAAACCAAATCTGATCAATTCACTTCTATTTCTGTTCTGCCTATAAATAGTCCGTTATAAACCCTAGCTACGTTTTATTTTCTATTGTCTGTACATACATTTCTTTCTTATCTCCTCGTTCCAATGGCAAACAAACAAAACCCTAATTCCCAAATTGCAAATTCAATTCCAAAATCAAACTCCTACAAACCCTATCAAATTATATATGGATTTGAAGCTCTCGAAGAGCGCAAGTCAAATCAACTGTCTGTTTTTCGATTCGAATTTCGCTGTGGCCGAATTGGCTGATGAACTCTCGGTCGTCCAACATGTCGAGATCAACTTCATAAGATCGTTGAATGGAGGGTACCATAGCGTTGAGGATGTCACGCGGAGTTCATCTTTAACTGTCGCTCGTCGATTCAATGGTCACATCACCATTGAAAATTGATTTAGTGTTGTGAAACTCATATTGGAGATGGTGGCGGCATCTTGATTTGGGGACGGGGAGGCTCGTGTGGAGGCGACTTGGTAGGGGGAGCTCATGGAGGTGGTGCCTGTAACGTCCCGTCTTCTTGTACGCTTTAAATCGACGATAAACCACACACGTCAGACTTAAAACATACAGAAGGGCGGATTGTTATGGGGTAAATAAGAAAAAGCAAAGAAAGAAAAAAACAAAATAGAATCTTGCAGCGGAACGACAAAATATAATAATCAAATATACAGTTCATGAAGCTGTTTTACAAAATATTCGATTATATTTATACGATACATATCAGAGTTGCATATTCCAGTGAATAATAATTAATGCAGCGGAATACAGTGTGAAGTGGAATAATATAGTGATAGTAATAAATCTTCGTCTTCGTCCTCCCGAATACGGTTTTCTAAATCCTGAAATGCTCAGGCTGACCCGAGCGAATTGAAAAGACAAAACACTCGAGTCGGAACTAAAAGATCTTACATAAGCTAAATCAACTGAAATAAACATGGGTGGAACGGCGTCAGAGATGTTTACGGGATTTGACATCTCTTATTCAGTGTCTAACGTGAGTGCAGTAACTTAAAAGATGCTCGGGATTCACATCTTCTAAGGATCCTTTAAACTATTTACTATGTAGTAATATACGCTATTATAATAGTGTCTAAAGTAAAGTATAATATACTTAAAATAGCGTTAAGGCTTTACATTTTCGACCTTAACACACTTTTATATTCCCATAGTCCAAAAAGTACCTTAATCTCCCCCGTACTGGGCGTCGTCAGAGGGCACTCCATAGGTATGGTACAAAACAAAATCGTATAAGGCGCGCTAGGGTAGGTGACACGACACAACTAGGCAATGCCAGGGTAGATATACCAATTACGCTTCCGGGTCGGTGGTAACACGTAGCGCGCAACTACCGCCCACCTCGAGCCATACCCCCAAATCAAAAAAAATCAAAAGTGGCCACCGAATCAATCCAAAAGTCAGAGTATAATATCGAAGGGATGTGTCCGATAAAAGGGGTTACCTTCTTAACCCGTCAATCGCTCTTGTTTTAGCCACCTTATGCCAACTCATGGGAGTCGGGTCCCCGCATTTACCTCAAAGGAAATGCCGCCACCATCCTACTTCATTCTGGAATCTCCACCACGTACACGGTTGTTAAAGTGGTTTTTGGAGTTGGCAGAGAGTATGACAACTATCGATCCCGGTCTCTTCAACAACCAAACGTTATTATAACACCGCGATCATTTCAAAATAATTTTACTTCAAAACCAGAATATAATATCCATTTCACACTATATAAATATGATATCATTTTCGTTTCAAAACCCAAATCAATATGATATCATTTTTATTTCAAAATATATCCTTTTTCCAAAATCATAGTACTTTCAATTCTATATAACTTGAACCCCATAGCTTTGAAATATAACTTCGAATACTCAAATGGTTTAAATATTAAATTACTTTATATACTAAAATAGCTTTTTAAATTTCACAAATAAATTCCAAATACCGATTTGTCCCTCCAATTAAACCATTTAAATTTCCATATAATTCAAAGCTTCAAATATTCCACCATTTCAAAACTAATTCCTTGATAATTCCATATATATCAAATTTAATTACTATTATTTAGATTTGAAATGTCTACTTAATAAATCCAATATAATTTATGTAAAACTTTTAACTTCAACAACTGGATATCCTTTCAATTTATTTAACTTGGTATATTCATTTAAATCAAATTGATATTCATTTAAATCACTCTAACAAAAATCAAGTTATAAAAATCATACCCTTTGAACTTCTAAATTTTATTAAATTCCAAAGAAATTCCATATTCATCTTCAAACCTTAGCCTCATTTAAGTCATTATAAACTCCAGAAATTTAATTTGAATAAATGCTTAATCATATTTTATCATAATAAAATCAAACTAAATTGTTAACTTCTTTTATACTTCAAATCAATTTTATACATAGCTTAAAACCCGGAATTCAACTATATATAAAATAACATTTATAAAATATCCAAATCACTATCTCATAAAACCATATGTATCTGTACAAAATCATAGAAAATAATTTCAAATTTTTTTATATATAGACCATGGTGTCTGTATATAATTTTCTACCCTATGGTCAAGTGATACGGATATTTATCATTTCAATTCGTAATTTAAAACAAAATATGGTTATATATCATTTCAAACTGCAATCCAAAAAGAAATAAAATGCATGGCAACTTGCAGTTTATAATAATATATAACACAACATCCATTCATCCATCATAAAATCATACATCCATCATAATCATCATATAAAACAATCAATCAATATCAATATATAACTGATAATATATATAACAGGAAATTTAATGGAAGTTATTTCAATAATAAATTAAATGAAAATTTAACTGGTAGTTTATATGAAATAAATAAATTAAATAACAATTTAATTAAATTAAATTCAATTTAACCGGGATGATGATTAAAAATACGCCAAACAGTCATAAATAAATTTCCAATAACATCCTAAATAAATTTAACAATCATAAGAAATTTTAGAAGTTATGAGTGGGTTAAAATACTCACCTTTTGAATTTAAATTGAATTCAAATCCAATTTAAACCCAAAAATTGACCAGTCTCAGAATCCATCAAACCAGCCCCAAAAAGTCCGAAATTTCAATATGAACCTAGCGTAAGAAACCGCACGTAAATTGGACAACGTATGTAGAAGTTATGCGAGTTACACGTTTGAATGATTTAAATAAAATAAAATAAAACAGAGAAAACAAACCACTCAATCAGAACGAGCCACCTCACCACACAGGCTCTTTCCTCCTCACGAAAGAAATCGCGCATGCCCAGGTCAAGTCAAAACGCACGAAACCCTACCGGTTCGAACAACATCGCCGCCAATCGCTCCAATCTGACACCCCACAGATGCCGCACCACCTCGCCTGAGACCCCCACGGCCTACCGCGACACCAGGCCGATCGACCAAACCCTCTTACGCATGGAAAATAACGAGCAGTCGCCGCCTATTAAACCCTAGGTTGAATTAATCCTCTCGATCCAACCGTTGCAACGACGAACGAGCTATGCCGATGGACAGCACGCGACACTCTCCACATGATGATATCATCGATTTAACGATCCATCGACGTTGATCGTCACGCGATGAACGGACGAGAAGAAAACATCGATTTCTGAACAAATGGTGATTCGAATTGGAAAACGAATTTCAGATCTGAATTGCGTTCATCGAGAACTTCGATATATAATTTTTCTGAACTTTTTTTAGGAGTTTGAAATTTCAGTTTGATTTTTGAATTGCAATAAGAATTAGGTATTTGTCTGCCATTGAAATGAGAAGGTGAAAGAAATTGTATATACAGACAAATGACAATGAGGAACAATTAAGGTTTATAACAGGATACTTATAGGCAAAGCTGTAAATAGAATAGATGGACCCGATTTATAAATGTGTTGAACAATAGATGGCCCGAAAAGCCCGTTCTGACTCCGGAACGAAATTCGGTCAACCCATATATCCAAATAGATGTTTTTAAATATTTTAAACATGATGGAATAGGTTTCAAGTCCAAATTCCATCGTATGAAGAAGTTATGCAAAAATCAATTTTTTTTCCAAATTGATTTCAATATCATTGATTTCAAGGCGTTTCACGTTCGTACGATTAAACAACATACCTGATCGTTATAAAACTTGAAATCATATAATAATTCACCGTTACAGATCAAATGTAACTGGTTTCGTCGAATTTCAAGTCAGTGGCCAAAATGGCTATTTTTACATTAATTAATTAAATTAATAAATTAAATCAAATTTCAAATTTCAACTCTATAATTAACAAATTTCATCATTTTTAAATTTCTAAATCATTTACACTAATTTACCCAAATTTAAATGTCAATTTAGAGTTGATTAATTTACAAATTTCAGCATTTAACACAAATTCATTAAATTCGGAAATTATAAATTTAATTTACAAAAGTTCTATTAAATTTATTTTTTTCATTCTATTATTCAATTCATTGTTATCGACTAATGAATTTTAACAATGGATTCAAAATCTATTGCAATGCTCACATTTCATCTTAATTAGCGTAAAACTTAGATTTTTAATTTCATTAAATTGCAATTTCTCCACTTATTATGGTTCAAAACCCAATAAATTGATAAAGCTTTATTTCCAATACTTATAATTCAACAAATTGTCCAATATGAATAACCTTAACATTACTTACAAATATTACCTTAATTAACATTAACGTAATATTAAATTATAATTATTGTAACTGATTTCCGATTGTAAATTAACACTCTACATAAATAGGTAACATACAATAATCGTTATGCTAACTTTTAGTCACATTAATATGCATTTATTACTCACAAATCAAAGTTCCCATTTATTTTCATTAATTGGCCGTTCGTTCAATTCATTAATTATTAACTTTAATTAGCATAGGCTATATCTTGGCACATTAATATTTCCTAATTAATCCACTTTATTACATTTAAATTAAAAATCTTTTCATGTATGTAACGACCCATAAATTTTTAATAGTTTAAAATTGTTAAATTGACAAAATTTTGGTAATTTAATATGAAGAAAAATAAACTTTGTAATAAAATAAGGAAAGAATGTTAAAGTGGAAATGCATATTTTATTCATAAGTTAATATAAAATAATGAAACTTATCTGAATGAATTTATTTGAGGATTCAATCATAATAAATGTGAACATTTAACAAATTCAATATAATTAAGAACAATTGTTAAATACAAAGGAAAGAAATTAAATCCATCATGTCATTGCTTGATTTCTTGCCTTTTTCTACATGGCCTCTTTATTTCTTGCTTTAGCCATACAAACTCTATTCCTAGCCGTGTATTTCTCATTTGCAAATCATGTACAAGAAGATTTATTTCTCATTTCAAAACTCCTCAATTTCATTTGCATTTAAGAATAAAACATATATACGTTTCTTTCTCCTTAACTTATGCATTTTCTGTTTTTTAGCATTTACTCTCACTTTGCTTGCCATCCAAACCATCTATGTATCAATCCAAAAATTTTAATAAATGTTTTATTTATTTAATTTAGATAATTTTGTTATTTAAAATATAAATTTTGCTGTGGATTAGAATTCCACACATGAATTAATAGAATATTTTCTGGAAATGTGAATTTTGTCAATATGGTCAAACTTTGACTTTTGAATTTAAAATTTTAAAGTTTAAAATTTGAATTTTATTTTTTATTTTGAAAGTAAATAAAATTTGAAGAATACTGCTTTTCATTTCGTTGAAATCTGATTTATAATGTGAAAGTTATGTCTTTCTAACTATTGTGTGTAATTTGCTGTATTTAACAAAATTGTTTACTATTATGTAAATAATATTTCATATGGTCATGTAATATTGTAATTTATGTTTTCAGGGGTAAAATAACTTGTTTTATATATATTTTGGTTTTAAAACGTTTTTCAAAGTGTAATTGACATTTTCCAGTGTCAGTTGTATTTTGTTTATAATTTCTAATTTCCAACTTCAATTAATTTAAGAAATTCTTTATTTATTTTTATATTTTTCTTAAGAACTTATTTTATTCTCATTCTCACTTTATTTTTGTTTCTCAAAGATTTATTTTAAACCATTTTTAAGAAGAGTTGTAATTTCCCAAAGTTAAGTGAATTGTGTTTGCAATTTTCTTAAGCTAGTTTCAATAAATTAAGCTATTTTCTTTATTTATCCTTCTATTTTCCTAATATATAATTATTTACTATCTTTTTCACTTTATTTCAGTTTGTTTTATTTTATTCACTGATTTTTATTTTTTTTAAGGTGTGGTAGAAAATTTTCCAAGCTAGTGGTATTGTGTGTAAATTTTTAAGCCTTGTTTCAATTTAATAAACTATTTCTTTAATTCTTGTCCATTTTTTTTCTTGAAATCATTGCGCAAAATTTTAATAAATATAGGCAATTTCGGAAATTTTGATTTTGGTTTAAGTTTAACCCTAATTGAAATTTTAAATTCTAAGTTCTAAGTTCAAATCTTTCATATAAAGTATATATATGTACAATATTTGTTTCGCGATTGTTTTATTTATTATGGTTATATACCTTTTAATTTAAGTAATTAATATTCTGTAAAAGAAATAAATTTTACGTATAAACATCAGTTCTTAGTAAATGATAAATGAATAAAAAGGATGTAAACAAAACTTATTTGTAAATGAGAAATAAATTTTAAATTAATAGTGTATAAATAAGCAAATTAATTACACGTCTAATTTGTACGCTTATTTCCGTTTTGATTAATTTAGTTGGCATAAGTGGCACGTATTTAATGAAATATTCTTTAAACATATATTTCCTAAATTTTTTACCTTATCTATAAATAAATAAATAAATCAATCAATTAATAGCTGGGCGTTTCAAAGGAGGGAAAAAATTATCTATAGCCATTCAAATTTATTACCTGCACAGTCATTCCCGTTTAAACTTTGCACACTTTCCTTTTGCTTAAATTGTTTTAATTGGTATAAATTATTTATTTCCCTACTGTTCGAATTCATTTGTTGCATTGTCATTCACGTGCAACTTTCTACACTTGACTCTCTTATATAATAAGGATAAATTCCTCCAAATTCGTGTAGCCGTTTTCAAGCAAATTAATATCTTGCCATTTTTGTTCCCAAATCAATGCAAGTTTTCTTTGAATACTTGGTCACGTATGTTAATACAACTGCAATAATAATTGGTTTGAACATTTCTTAACACTTTCTCCTCCTGGAATTACGCAACTCGGGATATAAATAAAAAACCCATGTTCCAATTCCATTTACCTCTTATATATAATTGGAACAAAATCTTTCAATTCCTGTAGACGTTTCAAATCAATTAATTCTTGCCACTTTCCCCTCCTTGTTTACGCAACTCATTTTTTTTAATCAAAACTCACGTATTTCATTTCCATTTACCTCTTTTATATATGGATTAAATGCTTTCTATTGCTTCTGACGTTTCAAAAATTATTCCTTGCTATTTTATTTCACCTAAATTCACGCAACCCCTATGCAAACTTTCCTATATAAATTCATAACCCATGTTCATAAAATTAAATCGTCACATCACTGATTTAAGTATAAACCCATGTATAAAGTTCTGTTCCATCTCGTTTGGGTTCAATCTCCTCTCTCTAGCGTGAGCTACATCAAGTAAATAGCCGCTCTCCTTCTCCTTTCTTATTTTTCTTCTTTAGTTTTCCTTTTATTTCCATCCTTGTTCCACCGTGTTCTGGCCAGAGTTGATTGAAAAAAGAAAAAAAGTATAAAATAGTAAATGCATGCGCCGCCTTTGAGTTGAAGCACCGCCTATATGCATATATCCCACTGCTTTAGTGATTTCGTGTTTCAGAAAAATTTATCTAGGCCGAGCCTTTGGAGTTGGGGTCGGGGTGTGTGGTGAAGTGGTTGAGCCACGTGTGTCAAAATTCTTTTTTTTTTCAATCTTAATTCCTGTTGTTATTTAAAATTTGCTATGATCATTTTGAATTCGCGTAAATTATTTATTTATTTTGTTCAAGATCGGAATTGGGTTGTGGCATGCTCTGAAAATTGATCGTGCCTTCTGTACGCTTTACGATGTAGATATTCGTTATTTTGTATCAAAACTCCAGCAGTGTAAAGATGAGTATTCTCACCAGACTAGCATACTTATAGATCTGTAAATTAATAACAAGTGTAATTGTAGAATATTTATATTTTTATTTTTCTTGTCTGTGATATAAATTTATGATGTTAAAAACCCTGTTATTAATTTGACACATCATCAGTCATATTATATACTGTTATATTTAAGTTGTTATACTATTTATGTATTTACTGTTTATCACTACTAGTTCCATGTAGAATAGAAATCGTTACGGGCTGAAATGATAGGCCTGAACGATATTGTTTATTAATTTATTTATTTAACTTGGGATTGCGGGTTTGAAATGATAGAACCCGGTTTTCTTTGAAAATTACGGATTGAAATGATATATTATCCGTACCATTTGACCTAGGGTAGAAAATATCATACAGACCCGTGGTAATATATATATATATATATATATATATATATATATATATTTCTGAAAATTTAAGTACTTTAAATTTGTATATTTATTATTTTGATTTGAATTGAATAAAAATGATTTTAGTGATTTTATAAAAGTTAAAAATATATATAAATAAATAAATGGGTAAGTTGGAATGTGGAATATAAATTTATTATGGATATTGATTTTGTAAAGGAATGAAATTCAAGTTAAGAAAATAAAGTATAATAAATCTGATGTAATTGAATTTGAATGGATAAATAAGGTGTTATCTAAATTTTCTATAAATTAAATGGCTAATAAAATAAATACATAAAATAAAATTTTGAATATTACTAAACTTAGGAGAAGTGGAGTTTAGTTTAAGAAAATGGGTAAGTTAAGGAATAAATTGAAAAATAGTTATATTTTGGAATAATAAATCAAACTTAATCATTAAGTAAATTTTTAATGCGAAGAATAGAAAATCTTGATTTGACTTTAATAAGTGAAGCCTTAAGAAGTTGATATTTATTTGTAAAATTTACCTTATATAAATAATTAATTTTGAGAAATTTAAATGACCCTTTTAAAAGTGGAAATATGATTTTTGAGTTAAATTGATTAAATTAAAGTTTAATTATTGATAAATTTATATTAAAGTCAGAAATTTAATTTACGTAAAATTTTGTTGTAAGGGATATTACCGCATTTTGTAAGTGCCGTAGTTGATGCAAATGAACAAAGGGCTAAAATTTATTAAAGGCTATCGCAGTACTTGGTAAGTGCTGTGATTGCAAAATTTAAAACTAAACCTGGATAAATAAAGGGCTACAGTAGCACTTGTTAAGTGTTGCCGTTGGCTGAAATGAGATTTTTGAATATTTGATTTGAATAATATAATAACTTCACTTTTGAAAGTTAAAATGAAGTATTTTGATTTAAGTATAAACTATTTTTGAAATTTATAACCACGGGTTATAATAACGTTTGGTTGTTGAAGAGACCAGGATCGAAAGTTGTCATACTCTCTGCCAACTCCGAAAACCACTTTAACAACTGTGTATGCGGTGGAGATTCCAGAATGAAGTAGGATGGTGGCTGCGTTTCCTTTGAGGTAAATACATGGACCAAACTCCCGTGAGTTGGCATAAGGTGGCTAAAACAGGAGCGATCGACGGGTTAATGAGGTAGCACCTTTGATTGGACACATCCCTTTCATATTATACTTTGACTTTTGGATTGATTCGGTGGCCATTTTTATTTTTTTATTTGGGGGTGTGGCTCGAGGTTGGCGGTAGCTGCGCGCTATGCGTTACCACCGACCCGGAAGCGTAATTGGTATATCTACTCTGGCATTGCCTAGTTGTGCCGTGTCACCTACCCTATCGCGCTTTGTAGGAGTTTGGTTTTCTCCCGTAGCCGTGTGGTAGCCTCTGGTGGCTTTCCAATCAGAAGGGACTATGATATTGGATGGACTACTGGGACTATTACGTGTTAAGGTGGAAAATGTAAAGCCTTAACGCTATTTAAAAGTAAGTTTATTTTAATATAGACAATAATATAATAGCGAAATTATTACTACATATTAAATAATTTAACGGATCCTTAGAGGATGGGCGGTCCCAAGCATCCTTTAAGTTACTTGGTGTATATTACAGTTCACTTGAATTAGCTTGCACTATAAGTATGTATGTCCTGACTCGAGTGTTTATGTTTTATTTTACACTTGGGTCAGCCTGAGTATCAGTTCGGACTTCGTTCCTTGGAGCTAGGACTGCAAAAGACCATCTTTACCAAGCTGCTGCCTAATTTCTGTTCAGTTCTTATCATAGCTTATGAAATCAAGACAATTGAATATTGAGATTTTCTGTGGTTGATTCAAACTATATTTGGTTTTAATACTATGTAATTTGTACTTATTTGGAGACTAAGTGATAGTGGCTTCATGAACCACTAAGTTATTTTAAATTCCGCTGCCAGTATTCTGATTTTCGTGACCTGTGATTATTTATTTTCTGTATATTCTGAGATTTGCCAAAATTTATTTACAACGCGGTATCTTGAAGAATTCAAGTCTGACATGTGCGGATGCGAATGGTTGAAATTACCGGGTCGTTACAATGTAATTCCAATTAATCCACTTTATTACATTTAAATTAATAATCTTGGTTCCCATTCTTACTTTATTATCAAACAACAACTATTATAATTACTCTTTAGCATTAATCCTATCATCTACAATTCATTACATATTATTACATCAATTTATATAACTTTGAATCCATTCCCAATTTACAAATTCCAATCAATTTATAACTTTACAATTTTAATGAATTCATTAATTGTCAATTGTCATTCCAATAAATACATTCATTTGATTTTTTTTTCTTCTTATTATGAATCAGTTATAAACTTACCATCTTAAAGGTGATGTCAACATGGGTACTTATCTATTACACTAATATACGCCCATTTACATCTTACATTTGTATAATGTTACATTAATAAATTCAAATTTCTAACTCCTTTGTTATTAACTATCCTATTTTCATTTATTATATCTTTGCCCAATATATACATTAATTACAATTAAATATTATCAGTAAATTTATTTACTTGGTTTCATTCTTTTTATTACATCAATTACCGCCTTATAAATAAATTTACGTTTCTATTCGCCCTTTTTGTTATTATATTAATTATCATTAAAGTACATTTAATTATATTTATTTGTATTTGGTGAATTAACAGGTAACAACCATTTGCCACCATTTTACCCTTTATAATACTTGTATTGTTCGTTCTTCCCAACCAATTACCATTCTATTATATTATTTCACACATTACTTCAAAATTTACATTTGCTTTCTCATATTCCACTTATAACCAAGACATAATATTTAAATTATTTTATTTAATTATAATTCATTCAAATTCAATAATTATTAACTTTAATTAACCCCTGTTATGTTTCCACTTAGTTATTTTCATTATTATATCACAACTTTTTTTTAATAATTCACTAAATTTTTATTTTCGTCAATATTAAATTTCAAAAATCTTATTAAATTAACAATTATAATTACTAAAAATTTACGGGTCGCTACACTCTCCTCCACTCAAAACTTTTCGTCCCCGAAAAGGAAAAGAAAGGGAAAGAGGAACTTATAAATTAATATTTATTATTCAAAACATTATATTCATAACAATAGGTTTACAGAATTGGATAATTTAAATAAAATATATAGATTTATAAACAATTAAATTTTTTTATATTCAAATTTATAAAGTTGGGAAAACATTTTAAAATTTTATAAGTCCAAAATTTACGGAATATTTCGAAAGAGTCTCCTTTGTACGGAGAGGCTCGGGAGAAAATATAATATCAAAAATAATAATATACAACATATATTTTCCAAAATAATATATATCCCAACATGGGAAAACAATACAATAGCGCTATAAACTGTAATCCGAAAACGTACCTATTTGTCGGGCAAACAATGCTTAAATTATGAAACCAAAAGCAGTAGCAATTGCTTCCATAACCTATATTTCACTTATATAACCCAAAAGAGTTAATAATTATATAAAATGAAATGTTAAAGTTGTTTCACCCATAAACAAACAAATCAATACTAACAACAATCAATTGCAACAGGCATACAACCATCACATAAATTCAACACAAACCAATCATTCATTCATATCAACAGAACAAATAGTTGTTCGGGTTCAAAACTTCAAATTGTACAGAATGAAAAATAAACTACTAAGCGCACCATTTACTCAACAGTCTCTGATGAAGCTAAATAAATTATTCATACATCCAGACAATTTTAAAGTGTCCATACCCAAACAACCATAAACCAAAACAAACAACAACAATTTCAAACAACATATTTAGTTTATCCTTATTAATTCCATTCATTCATTTGTTGTTTGATTTCTCTTTTTATTCATATAATGGTTTATCTTTTTAATTTACATTTATTTCTTATAATTCTATTTAGAAATAACTTCAAATTATTTACTTAAGTTTAAATTTCTTACTTACAATACCTGCCTTCTATTATATTAAATTAGTAGTATTTTGATTATACTTAAGTTTATAACAACTACAACACCAAATTCTTATTTATTAAAGAATTTCATTAATTACTTTCATTACCTCAAGTTTATTTCTTGTAAATATCTATTACATTTTCTTATTACATTTCAACTTTTTATATCTTTTGGTAAGTTATATATGTGCTATAAGAATGTAATTAAAATCATACAAGTTTATCTCATTTCTTTTAATTAATTAAATGTTCAACAATTATATATTTCGTTTTATAAGATTACAATTTCAACTTTCTTTTAGTCGCATTTATAACATAGTATTAAATCTCTTATTTTAATTAGAGGTTCCAACTATTAATTAGTTACATTCAAGTTCACTACAATAATTGCAACTACTAATTAACAGAATTTAAGAATTAATTACAGGGTGAAATTTCAAATCATTTTAAAGATAATAGATAAAGGTTTATACTTAAAATTTATATATCCAATTATACTTAAAACAATTAGAAATTTATATTGGTTATCAAAATAAATCCGTAGTAAAACTACTACAGTGGCCTTCCCAGTTCGAAACTCGAAAATGAATGTCGATGATGCATGCACTCATCACAGAAATTATTTTTCAACGACAAAGAGGGGAGTACAAAACTTATTTCTTTCCAAAATTTCTTTTAAAACATTTCTTTCAAATTATATTGAAATATTTATATCAGAAAATACTTCTAATAATATTATTATTATTATATTCTGAAATCATTTGAAAGAAAGTTTTAAAACCCCGGAACTTAAGTTCTAAATTTCCAATTTTCATTTATTTATTTTCAATATTATTTTACTAATATTTATAGATTACACTACTTAACAACCAATATATTACAACCAAATATATATATCATTTATAAAATTTTATTTCATATATAGAAAATATAATAGGCAAAATTATTTCATTCACTTATATTCAAAACAAATATTGTGTTGGTCTGTCCTATTAAGTGTTTAGAAATCCCTATTGATGTCATAACATCCCATGCACTAACCAGAATTTATAAATAGAAAACGGAACAAACTAACACAATATTAAAACTTTTTATAACACCAACAAATACGCTCTCTCATATATACACTCAGCGACTCATCATAGGGTATTAATACCCGATTAATAAAGAGTCAGACCCCACAAAGCTAAGGCTTATTGCTAAACCAAAGCTCTGATACCAGATGTAACGTCCCGCCTTCTTGTATGCTTTAAACTGACGATAAACCACACACGTCAGATGTAACAACCCTAGATATTTTACTATAAATTTGAATTTGACTTTATTTTTCTTGAAATTATTTGTTAATTTGTTTTATTTGTGAGATTTAATTTCTAAATATTTTTAAAATGATAATATAATTTTTCCAAAATTTACTGTATTTATTTCCTATTTTTAAAGGCTGTTTTCTAATTTTCTGCTATTTTCTTCATATAAATTATATTTAATTGAATTATACTTATTTATTTTGCGAATGAATTTTTATTTTTATGTTATTATCTTTGTTATAAATATTTTTTCAAGTCCATTTAATTTTTCTAAAATTTATTCTGTTATTTTCAAATTTTTCTAGCCTAGTTTGCAATTTTGTGCTATTTTCTCATTTTAACCTTTTATAATTAATAATATTTTTATATATTTTTATATTTTGTTTCATTTTCGAAATTTTAACTGAAATAATTATTATTTTAAGTAATTTAATCTTATATAAGTAAATTGAAAGAAATTTGAAAGGGTTTTGACTCTTGGTTTTCAAATGGTCCTTTATCTCCCACCCTTTCACATTTATCATAACTATTCATCAATTAGCTTTTAATTTACACATCTTTAGGCCCCATACTTTCATTTCCATTCACATAAAATCATTTCTCACTTCTGATACAAAAAAAATTCGGCCTTGCTTGAGGAAAAAGTTTGGTAAAAAAATTCTTTTTTTCTTCTTCTTTTGTTTATTTCTTATTGTTTGACATTGATTTGCACTTGTTCTTTTATGTCATAGGTTCGGCCACCTCCTCTCCAACCCCTGCCGCCTCCACCACCACCTGAGAACACCACCATCTTCACCTATTCTCTGACCAAACCCCAAGCCATGCCTCCTTGTGGATTGATCCATCACCAAAATCCAACAAACTCCATAAAACTTGCCTAGACCGAGCACATCCATGTCTACCACCTCCAAAACCTCCACATGGCCGACCAAACACCACCACTACCAGCCTGTTCCATACCTAAGACACCTCTGCACACCACCTACTGATCCAACCTGAAATAGCCATTCCCTCCATGCCTTGGCCGAGCCCATAAGTTGCCTTGAAATCCATGCTTTTGCCTTGAAATGTTAGCCTTTTGCCTCACCAACTAGTGCACCATTTTCTCTATGCATGGCCGACACCTATAGGTCCACAACTAGACCCTAAAACATGCCATAGTCGTGTACTTTCTAGCCATGGCTGAACCTATGGAAGTTGGAAGCAAGTGCAAAACAATTCCACTTTGATTTGTGCAGTCTATTCTATTATCGTTTATCGTATTTGCATTTGAAACTTATGTGTATTATTATTGTTTGTGTGACTTGTTTCAAGGGATTTTGTACCGTTTCGAGATTTTCGATTTTCGAAAATCGACATTAATACATCCACTGTATCAAATGCCGCATAATCGAATGCCGGAAAACCAAATTGTTAAGGTTAAAAAGAAGAGGTAGAAGAAAACGATAGAAGATATAAGAAAAGATAGAACAGAAACAATATCAGAATCTCACATATCGCAGCGGAACAACATATAATAGATAAATGAATAAACTTTAAATCAAAAAGAACTATCTTAGTTATTACATTACATTATCATCAGAGTGTACAACAACAATATATAATACAAAAAACAATGGACAGTTATATAACATGTCGTTACAAGTGAAATACATAGCGGAAAAGATAATATCATATACAAGTAATACGTCTCACCATCCAGCTCGCCACTTAAGCTCCATAGCACTTCTGAATCCAGAATGTCCTGATAACCTGACTCTAGACTGCCCGTGTGGAAAATCTTGGGCACCCAGAGTTTAGGAAGAGAACAATAAACTCCAGATCAGTCATGGGACTGGTGTGAGAACTTAAAACAGTTATTTATCTTTTAAAACAACAACAAGGGAAATGGAAAATATCTGCAATGCTTTTGGAAAATGAAACTTCCATAAGGCCTCCCCGCACACACACAATGCAAACACAGAATTAGAGGAGATTTCTCCTTATGATAGTCAAAGATGCTTACTACGCAAAACAAATCATTTTTGATATTATTATTAGTGCATAGTGTAGAAAATATTTCCTGTGCTGTTGTACAATGAGAAATTCTATTAAATTCATTTTTATCAAGAGCACATATCAAAGCATTCATGGCTTTAGCATTTGTCGTTTTCAATTTCTTATCGTTAGCATCCCACCTATCCTTAGGTTTAGGAACCTCAGTATCACCAACGATTATAGTGGGAGATTTATAGCCAGTTTCAGTAATATCCCAAACATCATAATCAACAGAACTAAGATAGATACCCATCCTAACTTTCCAATAAGCATAATCGTTCCCGTTAAACATGGATGGCCTAGCAATAGATTGTCCCTCAGAAAAAGCATTATTTTGTAGACTCATGACTCTAGAGTTGAATAAAAAAATATACCGGGCTCTGATACCACTTGTAGGATCTAGATTAACCCTAGAGGGGGGGGGGGTGAATAGGGTTATAGTAAATTTTCTCGATTTAAACACAGAAATAAACTGCAGAAATAAATATGCTGAAAAGTAAATCACACAAAAAATTTACCCAGCTTCGGCAACCCCTGCCTAATGCTGCATTCACAGATTTCTATTAGAATTAAACAGTATCACGCTTACAAACAGTCTACTAGACTCGCAGACATTTGCTCCCGCTCACAAACACTCTACTAGACTCGCACACCCTGCTCCGCCTATAGAGTTTCGCTTACTCGCAAACTTTGCTTCCCGCCTATAGAGCTTCGCTTACTCGCAAACTCTGCTCCCGCCTATACAGCTTTGTAAACTCGCACACCCTGCTCACTGAACTAATTCTAACTAGACAATCTGACACTACCTAAACCCTAGGTGGTGATTTACAAATTCTTTGATTCGTAAAATAAAAACAATAATTAAAAAACAATAGAAAATAACCCTAAACCCTAATTAACAATATAATAAAGCCCTTTTATAAAAATTAAAAAACAAAACCCCTTTTTTAATAATAAGGCCAGCCCACTCCCTTATTTCACCCGATCCTTTTGTCTCGTTCGTGAGAGTAATGGCGGCTTCGTCCTGTTTAGGGCTTCGTTCCCTTTGTTCCAATTAGGGCTTCGGCTCTTGTGTAAATCAGGGCTTCAATTTCTTCGATCGATCTGAGATATGTTGCCCTAGCTCGCTACTTCTCTGATGGTTGACTATCGCTCGTTTGCAGTTGCTTGATCGAGTTCGTTGTTTGTGAATTCGGTATGTACTGTTTCCTATTGCTTTACTAAGTTGATACTTGAACTCGATGCATGAAATTGCCAGTGATGATTGGGTTATATATGCGTTCGAATTCCTTGAATTACGTTCGTCTAAATATATTTGAATTTTTCAATTCCTTTTTCTCTGCTGCTTGATGATGTTTGAACGATTGATGATTAATCTGACTTGTTCAATACGACTATTTCTAGTAGCTTGATTCACACGGCTTTGAATTGCCTTGCTTATCACGGTTTTGATTTTGCTGGTTCGACTTGGCATTGACTGTTTCAATTTGTCTCACACTTGATTTCTGATTTGTGAATTATTCAACCTTGTTCATCACGGTGCTGACATTTGCTTTGACCAGTTGATTTACTTTGGCCATACTGTTGAAATAGTTCTTCACTGTGAACTTGTAGTCTTTTGTTTGTGTGCTCGAGTTTGCTTTGTTACATTTCACTGGACTGTTTCTGGTCATGTATATGTTTGTGCATGATCTCATATGCATTGAACTCTGGTTTGGATATCATGGTGTACATTTCATTTGCAGCCTTGACGTGATTTTGTTCACTGATGTTCACTGATATAATTCATGATGTATTCATTTTGTTTACATGAAATCTTGTTCATTGTTGTTGTTTAAGTTAGTCTGCACTTTTACTTGAACTTGTAGTCTGCCTTGATCATCTTGTAACCTGGTCTGGTGCAGCTTGTTTCATTATCTGTTGTATACATGAGATTGACACTGTACTTTATTCATGCTTGTTGCGTTCAGTTTGCACTTGTTCATCATGTAGCTTGTTGGTCTTCATTTGAAGTCGTAGCATTCATGTTTGACATATATGCACTGTGTGGTCTTGAGCATTTGCACATTTGTTCACCAGCACTGTTGCCTTGTTGATTGCATCACCATACTCTCTGTTTTGATTTGCATTTGCATTGCATTTCTCAGTGTCATCTTCACTTGCACTGTGGCATTATGTTCATTTGTTGTAGTTGTATTCATGTACACTACTTGAGGGTTGCTGTGCACTTTTGATGCATTACTTGTCTCTGCTCCATCCTGGTTGCTTCCCTGACCTTGTATCACTTGATGTCTTGAACATTGTTTTGATGCCTGATGCATATTACTTGACCATCGTTGCTGCATTGCTTACTGTCACTACTGCTTCGAGTCAGTTTCATTGTTGCTGCTCCTTCGGTGCACTATGATTTGTGTACATATCTTGTTGAGTTTGTAGTTTGTTGTCACTGGTTCATTGGGCTGCATACATGTTGTAAGTGATTTGTGTTTAGTTGCATCACTGGTATTTGGGGCTGCTGTGTATTGTTCATGACTGTTTCATGCAGTTCATTGTGTAGCCTTGGTTTTTTGTTGTTTGTATGTGTGATACTTTGGATCTTTTGCCTTCAGTTGCTTGTCGAATTTGCATGTATCTGTATCACTTTGGTATACTGCAGCTTGTATTCTGCCTTGAGTTGAATCCCGTGTGTTATTTGGGTTTGACCTTGTGCTGAATTGTTAACAGTGCTTTTGTTTGATTTGTGCACACGAGTTGGCGAGGCAGTGCACACGTATACGAATGTACACGTGTGTACTGCAGCCACTTATAATTGCCTGTCCCTGATAAAAATACTGATATGCACAGATATTGCACAGTCAAAAATGATGACGAACAACCCAAATAACCGAGGCAAACAATGTTTTCAAAATCATCGTTTCTTTCAAATTTCAAAAATATTTCTCTTTCAATTTTACTGCGTTTGAGAATATTTTTGCAGATTACTCAGATGCTGGATTCAAACCGGAATGCAGTTGAAGACAAAAACACGAGTGTGAGTGATATGTAGTGAGGTTAACTGTAAATGTGAAATGTGATGTGATTGTAATCAAAAATGTATATGTATAGTGAGAGCATGAAATTGTACTATTTAAAATTGTAATAAATATTAGTTTGAATAAAATATCTGTTTGAATTCAAATTCTGTGTCATTTAATTTTATTCAGCAAATATTTATTTATTCTATGAAAAATAAAATAGTATATTAACAAATACATTTAAACGAATGTATATATGTTTATTATCATCAAACAAAAATCATATAAGCGCAAAGCGCATATTCAACATATAAATCTTAGCCGGCATAGGTACCATTATAGTATGCCTACTATAGCTACCATATTAAATGGCATGTTCTACAACTAAAATCGTACAAGGCTCGTATTTTGTTGTTTGAATTTCCAACAAATGGTCAGGCTTAGCAACTTCCTACTGCCACATGGGATCGCCTCTGGCGGGACGTCCCGAGAATTTAACCAGCTCTCTGCCAACACAAGGCCGGGTTACCTTTGTTACTAGGTAAGTACTACACGAATATGCCACCCCTGGGTCCTTTGGGACCTTTATCCGAGGGCCCTCTATCACCAAGCAACAACCACACAGAAAAATGACATTGGAGCAACCACATAGGTTAAGCATCAGGGCTCCATACCTGACATCACCCTTTTCCAGAAGGGAATGACATACCCTATAGGGAGCGACCGTCATAACCTTACCGCATATTCCTGTTTCGGCCATTTCCGGGGTGTGAGGTCTGACGAAGTCTCGTCCACAAAGCTACGCTTTTTCACAAAGCCACGCTTTGATCAACAAATGATCAATAAATAATCATCACACAGCAACACTCAGCATGCCATATTACCAAATTGGGAATATATCGCTGATAACCTTCAACTACATAACCTCTGAGCGCATACGTCTCAGATAAGGGTGTTAAGCTAAGAGAATAAATTCTCCGCCACCAACATAAATGTATTTGAAAGAAATCTGCTTTATATCTCAAAATGTAATGTCAGACACGTAACCATACAAGTCTGTTCTGGGCTCGAACAGAACCGAAGGCACTTCAAAAGAAGCCCTTACAATCTGGGTATTCACAATCCCGATCGAATTTCCCATCACAAAGAAAATCTCCATACCGTAGCTAACGGTGTAGAGATAATTGATAGGTCATCCTACCGTTTTCACAAATACCCGGTCTTCACCACCGGTATTCAATGCTATCGATTACGTCGTATCACTATTCGGAATGGGTAATCCGAATAACGAGCGCAATAATTTAAAAATAAGTGTAGCATTCAATTCCAACAAAATTCAAAACAAATAGCCATTTAAGGGTCAATATTGATAGTCGGTTATTTAACTATCAATTAATATTCACAACATAACCCCATTTCAAATAATTTTCCAAATTATTTATTTTCAAAAATATCTTTATAAGATACATTTTCCACACTTCAACCATTTGAAAACAAATTTCAAATCAATTTTCACCTTTACAACTTTCATTTCAAAATGGTTCATTTAAACCAATCAAATAAATCCTTACCGATTTATTTTAAATTTACGTCCAAATTCGTAAATTTATTTTCACACTTTTAAAAATAAATCAATGCTTATTTTTTTTAAAAACAAATTTCCCTTATAAATTTCCATTGTGAATTTACATTTCCAAATATTCACTTTTTATACGGTTTTTCAAATCGATTTCAATCATTCACTTTCAATTTATTTTTAAAAGGTATAATCTCAAAACATTCACTTCATGTTGGAAGATATTTCTTTACTTATTAAATAATAAGCAATTCACCAATCTATTTATTTTCAACATTTGGAAAATATTCAAATACTTAAATCCAATTAAGTATATATTTTATTCTTTAGGGAAAACTTCTCTTAAACACATTTATTTGGGTCAAAATGAATGTTACGTAAAACATCGTTACGACAACCCAAAACCACTAGTATAGGGATTCGAAATTAAGATAGATATATAAATCCCAATACTACATAAAACATTTCCTTTTGGAAATTATTTACTAACAACAGTGTTATAGTCCACCATTTCCTTCTATTACTCGAAACATCTATTTCAACAATAAATGTTGAAATCTATGGTTTCGATACTTAATACATTTTAAAACGTCTTTAAATCGTTTTAAATTCTATTTAAAGTATGACTTTCCCATAATATTTGTTTAATATATTATTCACCGTCCAAAATCGTGAATATACTTCATTTACCAAATTTATCATTTCTACATATTTTATTTAAAGGATTATTCACCGCCCCAAAATCGTGGATATATTTCCTTTAATAAGTTATAATAATTAAACTTATTAAAATAAGTCGATTTCGAATTTATAAACAACGTTTATAAATTCTATTTATATTTTATAACAACTTCAACTTATAAAATCACTTTATTAACAAATTCTATCCATATTCGTTTTACATGCCAAAATCTAGTTTATAAGTTAATTCCTTATAAATCTTTTATTTTACCCAAAATCTATTCATTTTATAGCGTCACGGTTTATAAATCTATAGATTTCATTCACTTATGAAATCCATTTATACTCCATTTTAATACTTATAAAAACGCGTTTATAATCCCAATATTTTAGTTTATAAATATCAATTTATAAATATTCTATATAAATCATTTATAATAATTCAAAATTCCCAATTTAAACCATTTTATAAATTAATCAACTACTTATTTCAACAATCACATTTTGGTTATATTTCACAAAAATCATAATTTTATAACGTAAACATTTCAATGTTTATTTATTTAAAATGAATTATTTCCAAAATTTAATTTTATTATGAATTCTCAACTTAAATTTTCAAAAATCCAATTTTATTTATTTTCGGCATCTAACGATACCAAAATATATTCAGCTAAAATTTAGCCTTTAACAATTTCAATCACAAAGATAATCACGCAGATTATAAATAGATCAATAAATAGATCAACACACAACATTGAAACCAATTCAATTATTTGAGGAATCCAGTTGGATCCCTCCAACCTGTTTCCCTGCATCCAAAGATATTAGCACAATACCAATTCCGCTTCAAGACGGAATATCGCGGTATATGCAATTTATAAAATATTATCCGCTATAATGCGGCAGTATAGGGTCTCATCTGCTATATAATGCGGGAAAATCAACTCCAAATACATATATAATACCAATTCCATACAAGTTGGAATTATCACGGTATACGTTTTTAATAAATAACATCCGCTTAATATACGGCGCATACGGTCTATTTCAACACAACAGATAATAATTATCATCCAATCACACAATCAAGCAATTTTAAATCTAACTATTTAAAATTTAAATCGAAACAATTCGACTGTGTGAGAAGTTCTCACCTTGAGTTTCCGATAATAGTTGTAGCGTTTTATTTCGAATAAAATTAAACGTGCGTTTAATTTTACTCGAAATTTTCACTAGCTCCAAACGATTCCAATCCAGCTCTATTGCGTAGTGCTCGTCAAAACAAAGTCAACGCAATTCATTTCATGCAATTCCGACCTCGTATGAAAAAGATATAGTATTACAAAGTTTACACAAATTTAAATTATAATTTTTATTTACAAATCCTTTTATTTTTAACCTAACTTCTCTGGGCCGTTCGTTCCCCTTGATGAGATCGTGGCCGCCCATAACTTCTTCCCCAAAGCCGTGCTACCCAGGTTATTGAACACGACTTGAACCCATTAGCTCCCAACTTTGATCGCAATTCGCACCACCACGACAAGCTTCTACAACGATCAGGCGAAGCCACTTCGAAGGCCATCACGCGACACACGCTCGGCTGCAATATGGTGGAGCTCGGCCTCCTATTTTGCCTCGAAATTTGTGCCAACCGCGGCGCCTTCCTGCTCCAATTGCCGATGGTCTACCGCTCCATTCACGATCTTAACAGTTGGATCTGTAGATCCCAACGAGCTCTACAATATTGTAGTTGAGGGTTTGTGAAAATTATCAATGGATTTGAAGATTTTGAGAGAGAAAGATCTGTGATTTTCGGCCATTGCTTTTGGAGGTGGCGGCCGGCTTCAAACCCTAGGGGTTTTAATTTCTTTGCAAAAGTGAATTTAAAGGGGTTTTTATAGAAAATTTCCAAATTACTATTCATCCAAAATTTTCCGAACTCCAAATCTTACACGGTGACTGGTGTTTCTAGTGTTTACTCCACGTTCCGGACACAATGGAAAATGTTTCAGAAGCTATTTCGGTCATCTGTGTGAGTTACGGAAATAAACGATCAAATTTAAATTAAATCGATTAAACCAAATTTCTATGCGTTTTGGCTTGCGACAAACGGTAAATCCGATTGACATGAAATTTGAAACCTTACAATAATTTGACATTATGGATCCGATGAAACCGGTTTCGTTGGATCCGAGACTGTTTGAAAAATGGCTATTTTCACTAGTCGATTAAATATTCAATTTTCAAAATCAACTTTAAATTCGATTTTAAAAGTTCACAAACATTGTTCTAACTCGAATATGATTTAATATATCTTTATAAATCATTTTTAATCACATTAAACCCAATTTTCAATTATTTCTGGAATTTCAATTATTAAATTATCGGTTAATTATCCAATTAAATCTAAATATTCGACTTACAAATCTTACTTGTTGATATTTAAAATCAATTAAATATCTAAATTTCAAATGACAAAAATTCTGGGTCGTTACAAACTTCCCCTCTTAAAAGAATTTCGTCCACGAAATTGCCAAGTAAGAAAAAGTTTTGGAATTCATTAACTTTTCAAACAAACCGTTCAAATTTAATTTACAAATCTCTTAAGTGTTTAACTTTTCCAAATCCATAGTTAAACCTCTTACAAAATATTTACTAAGTTTTCAAATCCATATATAGTTATCTTTTCAAAATTAACTATATCGTTTAACCTTTAACTTCAAATCAAAACTTAGTTTTCACAAAAAAAAATTCCAAAATTTCCCGAAAATTTTCTAACGCCTTAAATTTTCAAAAAATTTCGCCATAACCTCCTTTGTACGGAAGAGCTTTTACAATATCACAATAGAGATAAATATATATACATCGACCCACCCAGTCGGAAAAACAGAAAAACAGTTCATATTTCCTATTTTTATTTCGTACGCGTACCTTTTTAGCATTTTTAAGCAAAGCAGTTATTTATTTAGCATTTTGCGCAACCAAAATCCCGCTAACGGTAGCCCCGGTTCCTGTACTTGCTCAATATAAGTATGTAAGTGACATATATAAGAAGTTATTAACATTTTACTCTTTTAAACAACTACAACACATGCATATTAAAAGAAATGCATACTAAACAAGGTTTATAAGCAACTTATATGATTCCAACATTACTTGTAATTGTTTACAACCAATTCATACACAACAACATTCAATTATTCCTTTCCAATTAGTTTACATTCACTAATTTACATTCACATTGGTTCACTTTCAATTCAAGTCAATTTCCATTCAATTTAGATTTACTTAACTTCAAATTTGAATTTAATTGCTTTAGCTTTCAATTTTATTCATTCAATTTCATATGAACTTCTATTCAATCAATTAACAATAATCTAACAACCAATGTATAACCAATACAACCAAATTTATTCACTTTACATTCAACATTCATATGCACTTTGTTTACCTTCAATTTGGTTTAACACTTTTAATTAGCTTTAATGAATTAACACTTACATCCATTATTCCATATCAATTTATCGCATTCGAATGATTAATATTCATTTCATTAGCTCAATTCAATTGCCAATCCATTTTATCATATAAAGTTGAATTCTTCTTATATAACTCAAGTTCACATCCATTAATTCACTTCATTATTTTACTTCGATACCCAAAATCAATTTCATTCAGCATCAGTTAAGTTATATTCCATTTCAGGTTTCCACTTATAAATCCAATTCAAATTCTAACTCCAAAGTAAATTCTATTCAACTTTTACCAAAGTCAATTTTATCACTTATTCAGATTCAAACCTCGTTTTGCTTAACAAAGTTGTTTAACCATTTTAATATATGGTTTTACTTACATCATCACATTTAATAAGTTATACAACTTATTATTTAACATCCAATCTGATTTAATTTATTTAACTTCCTTTAGTTAAATTTCACATCATATATATTTTATCATACTAATTCAAATTTATTTCAACTTTACCAAAGCTAAATATTTACTATTTCATATTATAAATTCAAGACTTGATCACTTTTATTTATAAATTACAACTTGAATTTTAATTTCAAATTTGTTTATCACCACAAAATTCAATTTTCAATTTATTTCTACTTACTTGAATTTTCCTGCAAATTTAAATCATTTTTTTATTTAACTTACAATTCAAGTTTTAATTTAACTAATTCAACCTTTTCTATATCATGGATTAATTAGTTATCATATTAATTTACTTGGATTCAATCCATTCTATTTTTAATTTCCCCAAGTTTGGATTTTTATTCAACTTAATCCCAATCAAATCTCATTTCAATTTATAAAACTCATTTATACATTCACATTACCAATTTCATTCCATTAATGAATTTTTATCCCAAATTATAAATCACATTTTTCTTTTCATACTCAAATTTCATTTGTATATAAATTTATTCCTTTGGTTATTATTTCAATTCCTATATAATAATGATAATACTTCAATATCATCACTTCCAAACAACCAAGCAATCATTTATTATAAATATTTACAGAAAATCATTTCCTTTATACACAAAAATAGCTTTAGGTAAAATTTATTTCATTTACCCTATTTCAAAACAATACTATGTCAGTTTATCTTGTTTAAGAGTTTAGAAATCCCTATCGAAACAGTTGGCCAGACTACACCGAACAGAATCTATAAACAATCAACCGATAAGTCAACGCAATACAAAACAATTTCATATTCACTAACAAATACACTCTCATATCTATTATTACACTCAACTCATTCTAGAGTACTACTGACTCTATCTCTAATGAGTAATCCCCAACAGAGCCAAGGTTGTCACTTAACCATATGCTCTGATACCAAATGTAACGTTTCGAGATTTTTGACTTTTGAAAATCGACATTAATACGTCCACTATATCAAATGCCGCATAATCGAATGCCGAAAAACCGAATTGTTAGGGTTAAAAAGAAGAGGTGGAAGAAAAAGATAGAAGAAATAAGAAAAGATAGAATAGAAACAATATCAGAATCTCACATATCACAGCGGAACAACATATAATAGATAAATGAATAACTTTAAATCAAAAAGAACTATCTCAGTTATTACATTACATTATCATCAGAGTGTACAACAATAATATATAATACAACAAACAATGCACAGTTATACAAAATGTCCTTATAATTGAAATACACAGCGGAAAAGATAATATCACATACAAGTAATACGTCTCGCCATCCAGCTCGCCACTTGAGCTCCATAGCACTTCTGAATCCAGAATGACCTGATAACCTGACTCTAGACTGCCCGTGTGGAAAATTTTGGGCACTCAGAGTTTAGGAAGAGAACAATAAACTCCAGGTCAGTCATGGGACCGGTGTGAGAACTTAAAACAGTTATTTATCTTTTAAAACAACAACAAGGGAAATGGAAAATATCCGCAATGCTTTTGGAAAATGAAACTACCATAAGGCCTCCCCGCACATACACAATGCAAATGCAGAATTGGAGGAGATTTCTCCTTATGATAGTCAAAGACGCTTACTACGCAAAACAAATCATTTTTGATATTATTATTAGTGCATAGTGTAGAAAACATTTTGAAAATAGAATATAAATCTTAGCTGACATAGGTACATTATAGTATGCCTACTATAGCTACCATATTAAATGGCAGGTTCTACAACTAAAACCGTAGAAGGCTCGTATTGTTTTGTTTGGATTTCCAACAAATGGTCAGGCTAAGGAACTTCCTACTGCCACATGGGATCGCCTCTGGCGGGACGTCCCGAGAACTTAACCAGCTCTCTGCCAACACAAGGCCGGGTTACCTTTGTAACTAGGTAACTACTACACGAATATGCCACCCCCGGTCCTTTGGGACCTTTATCTGAGGGCCCTCTATCACCAAGCAACAACCAAACAGAAAAATGAGATTGGAGCAACCACATAGGTTAAGCATCAGGGCTCCATACCTGACACCACCCTTTTCCAAAAGGGAATGACATACCCTAAAAGGAGCGACCTTCATAACCTTGCCGCATATTCCTGTTTCGACCATTTCCGGGGTGTGAGGTCTGCCGAAGTCTCGTCCACAAAGCGATGCTTTTTCACAAAGCCACGCTTTTATCAACAAATAATCAATAAATAATCATCACACAGCAACACTCAGCATGCCACATTACAAAATTGGGAATATATCGCTGATAACCTTCAACTACATAACCTCTGAGCGCATACGTCTCAAAGAAGGGTGTTAAGCTAAGAAAATAAATTCTCCGTCACCAATAGAAATGTATTTGAAAGAAATCTGCTTTATATCTCAAAATGTAATGTCAGACACGTAACCATACAAGTCTGTTCTGGGTTCGAACAGAACCGAAGGCAGTTCAAAAGAAGCCCTTGCAATCCGGGTATTCACAATCCCGATCGAATTTCCCATCACAAAGGAAATCTCCATACCATAGCTAACGGTGCAGAGACGATCGATAGGTCATCATATCGTTTTCACAAATACCCGGTCTTCACCACCGGTCTTCAATGCTATCCATTACGTCGTATCACTATTCGGAATGGGTAATCCGAATAACGAGCGCAATAATTTAAAAATAAGTGTAGCATTCAATTCCAACAAAATTCAAAACAAATAGCCATTTAAGGGTCAATATTGATAGTCGGTTATTTAACTGTCAATTAATATTCACAACATAACCCCATTTCAAATAATTTTCCAAATTATTTATTTTCAAAAATATCTTTATAAGATACATTTTCCACACTTCAACCATTTGAAAACAAATTTCAAATCAATTTTCACCTTTACAACTTTCATTTCAAAATGGTTCATTTAAACCAATCAAATAAATCCTTACCGATTTATTTTAAATTTACGTCCAAATTCGTAAATTTATTTTCACACTTTTAAAAATAAATCAATGCTTATTTTTTTTAAAAACAAATTTCCCTTATAAATTTCCATTGTGAATTTACATTTCCAAATATTCACTTTTTATACGGTTTTTCAAATCGATTTCAATCATTCACTTTCAATTTATTTTTAAAAGGTATAATCTCAAAACATTCACTTCATGTTGGAAGATATTTCTTTACTTATTAAATAATAAGCAATTCACCAATCTATTTATTTTCAACATTTGGAAAATATTCAAATACTTAAATCCAATTAAGTATATATTTTATTCTTTAGGGAAAACTTCTCTTAAACACATTTATTTGGGTCAAAACGAATGTTACGTAAAACATCGTTACGACAACCCAAAACCACTAGTATAGGGATTCGAAATTGAGATAGATATATAAATCCCAATGCTACATAAAACATTTCCTTTCGGAAATCATTTACTATAACAACAGTGTTATAGTCCACCATTTCCTTCTATTCCTCGAAACATCTATTTCAACAATAAATGTTGAAATCTATGGTTTCGATACTTAATACATTTTAAAACGTCTTTAAATCATTTTAAATTCTATTCAAAGTATCACTTTCCAAAAATATTTCTTTAATATATTATTCACCGTCCAAAATCGTGAATAAACTTCATTTACCACATTTATCGTTTCTACATATTTTATTTAAAGGATTATTCACCGTCCCAAAATCGTGGATATATTTCCTTTAATATGTTATAATAATTAAACTTATTAAAATAAGTCAATTTCGAATTTATAAACAACGTTTATAAATTCTATTTATATTTTATAATAACTTCAACTTATAAAATCACTTTATTAACAAATTCTATCCACATTCCTTTTACACGCCAAAATCCAGTTTATAAGTTAATTCCTTATAAGTCTTTTATTTTACCAAAATCTATTCATTTTATAGCCTCACAATTTATAAATTTATAGATTTCATTCACTTATGAAATCCATTTATACTCCATTTTAATACTTATAAAAACTAGTTTATAATCCCAATATTTTAGTTTATAAATATCATTTTATAAATGTTCTATATAAATCATTTATAATAATTCAAAAATCCCAATTTATACCATTTTATAAATTAATCAACTACTTATTTCAACAATCACATTTTGGTTATATTTCACAAAAATCATAATTTTATAACAAAAACATTTCAACGTTTATTTATTTAAAATGAATCAATTCCAAAATTTAATTTTATTATGAATTCTCAACTTAAATTTTCAAAAATCCAATTTTATTTATTTTCGGCATCTAACGATACCAAAATATGTTCGGCTAAAATTTAGCCTTTAACAATTTCAATCACAAAGATAATCACGCAGATTATAAATAGATCAATAAATAGATCAACACACAACATTGAAACCAATTCAATTATTTGAGGAATCCAGTTGGATCCCTTCAACCTGTTTCTTTGCATCCAAAAATATTAGCACAATACCAATTCCGCTTCAAGACGGAATATCGCGGTATATGGGATTTATAAAATATTATCCGCTATTATGCGGCGCAATAGGGTCTCATCCGCTATATAATGCGGGAAAATCAACTCCAAATACATATATAATACCAATTCCATACAAGTTGGAATTACCGTGGTATATGTTTTTAATAAATAACATCCGCTTAATATACGGCGCATAGGGTCTATTTCAATACAACAGATAATAATTATTATCCAATCACACAATCAAGCAATTTTAAATCTAACTATTTAAAATTTAAATCGAAACAATTCAATTGAGTGAGAAGTTTTCACCATGAGTTTCCGATAATAGTTATAGCGTTTTATTTCGAATAAAATAGAGAACTGTGTACTAAGTTAAATGCAGGAAACAAGAACACCAGATTTATAGTTGTTCGGCATAACTACCTATGTCCACTTTGAAGTTAACCTTTATTGCTTTTACAAGTGACTGAATACAGATACAATCCGTACTATAAAAACTTGAATACAAAAGCTAAGTAAAATAGAGCGAGTCTTGAAAGCAGCAGAGTCCCCCAGTGTTCTCGAAAAAAGGTCCCTTTCACTGTGCCCATGCCCCTCTATTTATAGACGAAGATGGGTTGGACTTCTCTAATGGGCCTAGGAGCAAGATACCTCGGCCCGTGATGAGTGACTTCTGTATGTCGAGCCGTAAATGCCGAACGGCAAATGCCGAACGATACCTCTATGTCGAACGAGGTAATGTGTTGAGTGAAGGGTGGTGGCGGAACAAGGCTGGAATGCCGAACGAGGCTGGAATGCCGAACGGGGTACTAGTGCCGAGCGAGACTCCTGCTGAACGAGGCTGAATGTCGATCGAGACTTTTGCCGAATGAGGCCAAATGCCGGTCGAGACTTTTGCCAAATGTGGCTGAATGCCGGTCGAGACTTCTGCCGAACGAGGATGAATGCCGAGCGAAGGCCATGCCGAATAAGGTTGAATGCCGGTCGAGACTTCTGCTGAACGAGGGTGAATGCCGAGCAAAGGTCATGCCGAACGAGGCTGAATGCCGGTCGAGACTTCTACCGAACGAGGCTGAATACCCAACGAAGACCATGCCAAACGAGGCTGAATGCCGGTCGAGACTTCTGCCAAACGAGGCTAAATGCCGAGTGAAGGCCATGCCGAGTGAAGGCCATGCCGAACAATACTCCCAATGTCGAACGGTGCTTATGCCATGCCTCTAGTTACTTGGTCAAACCTCCAGGTAACACTTGCCCCCCAAAGTGCATCATGTGGATGAACATGATGCGCTTTGAATCAAGAGTCCTCCGTGTTTTGCTTCGAGCCCTTATTCTGAGTGCCGATCGAGGCATTGTATGTCGAACGACATACAAACGTCGAACGACATACAAACGCCGAACGACATACTCATTACGATCGACATACAAATGCCGAACGACATTAGTGCCGAGCAAGGGATGGGCTTTGACCGGTTCTATCGGTCGCTGTCCCTTCGACATCACTTCTCTCTATAAGGCGATACTTCTTCTTTTCCCTTCTTACTTCCACTCTCTAGAACTTACGATGTCACCTCCCAATAGACTTTAGAGAATTATTTACACTTCACTTCCCTTCTCGAACTCCATACATTGCCTCACCTCCTTCCCCAATCAATCGAATCTAAACAGAACCGCATTCCCTATTCCAGTATCTCCCCGAGCTTCAACTCGTTTATTAGGTAATGACCTTTCCCTTGAACACTTCACCCCGACTAGGAGACCTAGTATGAGATTGGAACTCATGAATCTCTGTAAAATCGAGGTCAGTAGGAATCGCGTGGAGCAGGAGGAGTTAAGGGTGAAGTGTGGGTGTTTAAAGGAGTTTAGGGCTAGGCGGTAAGGATGAGAGAAGAGGATGTTAGAGGTGTTTGAAGGAGGGAGTTGGTGGAAGACGTTTTGATGTTGCTCGACATGACTTCCTTATGCCGAGCGATGGAGGGGAAGTACATGAGTGAGATTGGGTTAAGGTTTAGTGTACCGAGCGACGCGGCTCGGCACGGCCACAGCTCGGCATGATTCCCTCATGTCGAACGAGGTAGGAGGTAAAGCAGAAGAGAAGTAGGAGCTGGGTAGAATGCCGAGCGGTGCGGCTCGGCATGATTGCGGTTCGGCATGTCTTGCCACATGCCGAATGGTAATGAGAGTGGTGTACACATGACAGTTAAACTTATCCCGACCTGGACTTAGAACATTGCTGACTTAACATCTTTTCATGCCTGAACATGTGACAGTGAACAAGGATAGACTTAAACAACCAAGCATAATGGACAATCCAGACTGATAACTCTCGTGTTTAGACAACTGAAAACTTGAACTTAATTTGCTTAACAGTTAATAACCTTTCATATGTAGTGTCGATGTCTAGTTCAAAACATAAACCATCTTACGATAAGCTCTCGCAGACGGTCGGCGATGACGGTCTTCGAAGATGATAGTTCGAAGTTTAACTTTATTTCACCAACCCAGTGACTTTTAATTTCCTGGCACTTACATTCGAATGATCGCACTAGTTCACACACCACACGGGGGGAATATTTATGTTGTTAATTCTAACGTCGATTGTTTTTCAAGTATAGTTCAAATAGGTGTTTTGTCAGATTCAATCTTCATTAGAGATGTCTAAGAAATCTAGCTCTGCTACGATCTCGAACAGACGCCGGCCATCCTCTCGACAAGAAGTAGTAGGAACTTAAAATCCGTCAACTACTCCTGCACAAGACTTGCCGAGCCATGCGACCGCATCTGTCGACTTGGCTCCCGACGCCCTGGAGGCAGCGATCTTCTTAGACGATCCAATCGA
The DNA here is from genome assembly GCA_030765085.1 of Allium cepa. Classification (NCBI taxonomy): domain Eukaryota; kingdom Viridiplantae; phylum Streptophyta; class Magnoliopsida; order Asparagales; family Amaryllidaceae; genus Allium; species Allium cepa. Next base: position 370,371,005 of record CM060943.1, on the reverse strand, counting down.
TTCCCAAGCCTTGAAGATTAACGAAAGTACGCTCCGTCGGATATGCTCAAACCATGGAATCCCCTTCGATGATGTGTTAGTTCCATCGGGGCAGGATCGTCATCACTTGCCCCCAGTCGGATATACAGCCTATAATAGATTCATGTGTTGAACGTGTCGCCATTCAACTCCTTTCTTCGAGACGTGTTGCAGTATGACGAGTTCTCCACATCGCAACTGCATTCGAATAGCCACGCATTCATATACGGCACTTGCATTCTCTTCATGAGTGTCCTCTTCAGGCTTCCGACTCCAAACGATATCCGCTATATCTATCGCTTTAAGAGATGGTCAGATAGCCCTTCTTTTATATTCCTCGAGCCACATTGTAAATACCAAATCCTGACAGGGGGCATGGAGCAAATTTGCACAGTACAAGCAAGAGTGTTTCTACGTGCGTTGTCCTCCTAGTTTTGCTAGGAGATGGGTAGAAGGAAGTAAGTTCCTTTTCTGAATCAATACTTGAATTTGCCAAAATTTTCATCTTTTCTGACTCTTCGTCTACATTCACATGTATTAACCCACATCCTAAGGTCCTCGAATATTCTGAAGCTGTCGAAGCCATCCGAGCTCTCCCCGTAGAAGACTGGGAAATCAAATCTCTCATTTTGAATGAGTCGCTCATGAAATTTGGGTTGCTGGTGGAAGGTCGCCGAATAAGCCTCCCCCAAGGTGTCACCTTAACCATGCCTGCTTCGGGTAAAGGAAAAAAGCAGGCCAGTCTTCAGCACGCAACGTCCCTGACACACTAGACGAGGGGGAGATTAAAGAAGCCGAAACGCCTGAAGTATAGGGAGAAAATGGTAGTCCATATCGGTACCCGATAGTCGAAGTTCATGACATTGACATGATGCCTTCCCCTTCGAAAGGGAAGAAGAAACTAACATACATGCTGAGGAAGACAACAGTAGGTGGAACATCTAAGGTTACCCTTATTCCAGTGGAGAAAGAAGCTTCCTCGCAGCACTTAGAAAGTTCTCTGAAAGGCCTGTCGAACCTTACCATACCTGATGATCTGCTCAACTATGGTTTCGACGATCCAGAGGCCCTTAAACTTCATTCGCCCATGAGAGGCGATATAAGCACTCAAGCCCAAAACCAGGGTGAAAAATCTCCTACTAGTAAAGAAACTGATCCATTGGGGGGAAATATTAGGACACACACAAACACATGCACTTCACCTTGCACTTAAATTTCTGTCACCACTCTACTCTTCGCTAACTCGTCGTTATTTAAAATCTATGTAGGTGACATGGGGCGTACACATGGACTTTACCGCCTTCGCAGTTCATCGATCTTTCATCAATCCGACCAGGATTCGGGTTCCGACAAGCATCAAGATAGAGATGACTCCGATGATCGAGACTACCACCGCCGAGAATCGTCATACCGAAGAAAAACTTATAGTCAGCCCTCATATCCTCGCGATCCTCCTTCTCAACCGGAGCACAGCAAAGAGAAACCTGCACATAACGAGTCCCAGGCTGAGGCCCATCGGGATCAACACTCCGGTTCATCAAGTACAAGGCAATCTCGAGATCTCCACAGAACACCTGCAATCTCCAAGCAGACTCCTTTGGCTCTTGTATCTGATCCATCGGTAGCAGAACGACTTACTGAGCTTAGATCCTCATTCTTAAAGATATGCTTCGATGGCTTAAAATTTCTTCCAACGATTCACCAGATTCCAGGACATGTCAAGCAAAGCGTTATTGCTTGCACTAATGATGTCTATGTTCAGCACGATCCATTCGTGCATTTAGCCAAAAAAGTTTCATAAGTCTCCATTGAGCGTTAGCATGAAATTGATCGCCTGAAGCTCAAAACTATCCATGACAAAGACATTATTAATGTTCAGGATGAAGAGCTCTCTGTGTACAAATCTCAACTTGAAGCTGCCCAACTGGGTGCTGAAGATACCGCGGAGGCCGTCAACTGTCTAGAGTCCACTCACAAAAAAGAAATCGATGAGGCGGTCTAATGTTGTGGGGTCCTGGCTTTAGAGAAGGATTCAGTACAGAAGGAAAGGGATGCGTTTTCCCTCCGAGTCAAAGAGCTGGAGGATCAACTCCGCAAAGAAAGAGGGGAGAAGACTGCTGCCCAAGAAGAGTCGCAACGATGTTGCGACGAGATCGTTGCTACACGAATTTTGAAGGCGAAACTCGACGACGAGCTTTCTAAAGTCGAGATACTAAAGGACGAAGCCCGTGAAAAGGGCAAGAAAATAGCATATGCGGAGATTGACTCTCGCCTTGAGGTGGCTAAAGTGGCTGGTAGGGAGGAGGTCAAATGCATGTTTGACCTACTGATTGCAGAATTCAACGCCCCTGTCCTCATGCATCAGGACTTAACTTTTCTGGATGAGGGCTACCTCGAATCCCTAGCTGAGGCGTGGGAGACTTTAATTAAAATCAGGAAGGTCGAACTTGGCACCAAGGAGGTCGATAAAGATGCTTTAATAAAAGAATTTCTCAAGGGGAACAAGCCTTTAGACCTGTCTACGGTGAAGGCTCTTTAATGCAATGGTTCCTCCTCATCGAAAGGGAAAGATGTTATTACCGGTCCATCCGAAAGCGAGTCTCTCGCCCATGCTCCTACTCAGTCCGCTGATCGGCCGATACATGATCCATTTAACAAACATGTTGGTTATGACCCGGAGGAGCCTAGCCTCAGTGTTCACGTTCTATCTCCCATTCTAGCGGGTGAGACCCCTCGGACGGCTGAAAGTCAGCCAGAAGCCGGTATATAACCCTTCATTTTAAAATTCCAAGAGTCGTCATTTTTGACGAGAGGTCATTGTATTTTAATGTTTGTTTTCTATGATTTTGCGTAGGCCATTCTGATCCCGAGCCCACTCCGAGGAGCGATGACGCCAAGGAGGTGAGAGGGAAAACAAGTGAGGCTACTCACGTAGGAGAGACTCCCGTTCCAGATGCTTAGGTGATTTGGGCGCTTGATAAGGATACGTCCGAGACTTCATCTCCTATCGAGGGAAGTTATGAAATCGAGATCACAAGCGCCTCTTAACATACTTCTAAAATGAGCATGAAGGAGCAACTCGAGGAGGAAAAGAAATGGATTGTCGAAATCAAAGTCGAGTCTCGAGTCGTGGACCTAAATGATCCTCTAAACAAGCCGTTGAAGGTCATCCTCCCTGGTGGGTCCAGGCCATTAGAGGTTCCCCATATTTCCTCGGTTGTTACCTCCCCATCAAAGAAAATTTCATAGGGATAACGCGTGGGAGAGGAGCCGTCTGAGAAGATGAAGGAGGGAAAGAAGTCAAAGAAATCAAAGAAGTAATTGTTACTCTCGTTCAACGAGAGTTAGTTTAGATTATGTAATTATTTTTATTTATTTTCGTAGTCCATGTAAATAGACTTTTGACCCCGAGTTTTGGAGGAGTTGTAGTAGAAACTTATTTTTGGATAAATCAAGCATAGTTCTTTTGTCTTTCAAAAGACTTTTATCGTTCAACTTTCTGTATGACTGTGGTCGAAACCCAAACTATTGTGAGTTACATAAACTTCTCAATTCATCTTCATATAAGTCAAAAACTCTTTGGAATTGTACAATCTTTATTCCACGCTTCGGGTACTTAGAATAATTTTTTAGTTCGTTCCCTGGGAATTTATAGTACGCTAGTCCGCACTCCGGGGACTAAGAGATTTTAAGTTCTTTATACTCTAGTCCGCACACTGGGGACTCGGAGTACTCCAGCATGCACTCTGGGGACTTCGAGATTTTGTTTCGTTTACACTCTGGTCCGCATTCCTGGGACTTAGAGTACTCCAGTCCGCACACCAGGGACTTGGAGATTTTAAGTCATTTATACTCTAGTCCACACTCTGGGGACTCAGAGTACTCCAGTCCGCACTCCGGGGACTTGGCGATTTCAAGTCGTTTATATTCAAGTCCGCACTCTGGGGACTCAATGTACTCCAGTCCTCACTCAGGGGACTTGGAGATTTTAAGTCGTTTATACTCTAGTCCGCACTTTGGGGACTCAGAATACTCCATTCCGCACTCAGGGGACTTGGGGATTTTAAGTCGTTTATACTCTAGTCCGCACTCTGGGAACTCAGAGTACTCCTGTCCGCACTCAGGGGACGCGGAGATTTAATTCGTTTATACTCTGGTCCGCACTATGAGGACTCAGGGTACTCCAGTCCGCACTCAGGGGACTTGGAGATTTTAAGTCATTTATACTCTAGTCCGCACTCTGGGGAGTCAGAGTAATCCAGTCCGCACTCAGGGGACTTAGAGATTTTAAGCCGTTTATACTCTGGTCCGCACTCTGGGGACTCAGAGTACTCCTGTCCGCACTCAGTGGACTTGGAGAATTCGAGATGTTCGTGCATGTTTTACGTCGGACATAATAATGTAACTTCAGTGGTTTTCCATAGAATTATCATACACAGAAACATCAATAATCAAAGAAAAGATGGCTTCAAGCCTTTATTATTGAAAATAAGCTAAATTGTCTTATCACATGCCGAAAACTAAGAATAAAAATATGCTGGAAATAAGTGCAACTAACATATGAAAGAAATGGACCAACTATAGTAATGTTGCAAATGCTTGCTATTCCATGCTTAAGGGAGTGTCGCACCATCAACTGCCGCTAGCATGAAAGTTCCCTCTCTAAGCTTCCGTTCAATGACATATGGACCTTCCCATGCGGGATTCATAAGCGATGGGACCGGGAAAACTCGTTTCAAAATGAGGTCGCCTACATCAAAGATTCTCGGCCAGACCTTTTCATTATAATATCGAGCGATTCGTTATGCAGCCGCTCTTACATCAGCTTCTTCACGTTTTTCATCAATGAAGTCAAGTGATTCCAGCAAAGGATCCCGATTTGACTCAGGGTCGTAGTATGTTATCCGATGTGGTGGAACTTCAAGTTCTACGGGTATAACAACTTCCATGCCATATGCCAATGCGAATGGAGTATGGCCGGTTGCGGACATATGGGTCGTTCTATAAGCCCAGAGCGCTGTCGAAAGTTCATCCACCCACTTGCCTCTAGCCTTTTCCAAACGCTTTTTTAATATGGACTTGATTATTTTATTCACGCTTCAACTTGTCCATTAGCTTTTGGATGAGCAACTGCTGCAAACTTTTTCTCAATGTCGTATCTTTGGCAAAACTCTTTGAATTCTTTGCTTTCGAATTGAGTTCCGTTGTCTGTAATGATAGTCCGTGAAAGGCGAAAATGGAATATAATATTTTGTACAATGAAATTGATGACTTTTTGGTGGTGATAGTGGCCAAATGCTCTGCTTATGCCCACTTGGTAAAGTAATCAACTGCAACTATCGCGTATTTCGCACCATCTTTGGATAGGGGTAAAGAACCGACTATGTCGATCCCTCACATTGCAAACGGTCAGCGACTAACCATTTGTGTGAGTTCCGTCGGTGGAGCTCTCAGGATTTTTGCATATTTCTTGCATTTGTCACATCTTCTTACATGGTCTGCAGTATCCTGATTCACAGTCAGCCAATAGTATCTATAGCGGAGGATTTTCTTTGCTAACGTCTGCCCCCCAGTATGGTCACCACACTCTCCTTCATGGACTTCCTTCAGGAATCGATTTATCTCATCGTGGGCTATGCACCGGAGTAAGGGGTTCGAGAATCCCCTCCGATACATTATCCCGTCCTGCATTACGTATCGTGAAGCCTTACGAATGACTTGTCGTCTTTCGCTCCTTCTTTCAGGTACGACCCCGTGTGGCAAGTATTGCTTGAATGGGATCATCCATGATTTCTGTTTCTAACATGAAATCTACCTCCATCATATTTATACTCGGAGCATGTAAGGTTTCAACGGGAACCAATCCCATTTGTTGTGCATCGCCAGTACTTGCAAATTTTGCCAATGAATTGGCTACCTTGTTTTGTTCACACGGGACATGCGAGATATCATAATATTCCATATTTGATAGCAGCTCCCGAACCCGTGCAAGGTATGAGGCAAGTCTCTGTCCCTTCACTTGATAGTCTCCTTGCACTTGGTACACCACTAGTTGCGAGTCACAGAAGATTTCAACCGATCTTACCCCCAATTCTCTGATAGGTCTCAAGCAGCAATCGATGCTTCACACTCGGCTTCGTTATTTGTTGCTGGGAATTCAAGCTTCAAAGCATAACAAACTGATCGGTTTTCTAGAGTCACAAGAACTATGCCAGCCCCCAAACAGCGGTCATTGGATACCCCGTCGGTGTACATCTTCCATCGAACGGAAGGTATGATATTGTGACCGTCTGATTCGTCAGACACAGTGAATTCAGCAATGAAGTCTGCTAGTGCTTGCCCTTGTATGGCCCTTCGTGGCATGTAGGTAATATCGAACCGACTCAACTCGATATTCTATTTTAACATCCTTCAAGAGGTTTGTGGTCGTTGGAGTACCTGCCGCAAGGGTTGATCAGTGTAAACATTAATTGAGTGTGCCTGAAAGTATGGACGAAGCTTGCGAGATGCAATCACCAAGCAGTAAGTGAGTTTCTCAATCTTGGGATAATTTCTTTCTGCCTCCGTCAAACGTTTACTGACATAATACACTGGCTTTTGAACTTGGTCCTCCTCGCAAACCAAAGTCCTACTGATAGCATGTTGGGATACAACCAAGTATACATACAACATTTCATGTTCGATTGGTTTTGATAGCACCGGGGGATTTTCTAAATGCCTTACTAGAGCTAGGAATGCTTCCTCACAATCGGATGGCCACTCGAAATTTCTCTTTCCTTTCTTTATCACATCGAAGAAGGGAATGCACTTATCCGTAACTCTGGATATGAATCGACTCAGCGCGGCCACCTTTTCGTTCAAGCTTTGTACCTGCTTTATAGTTTTGGGCACTTGTATGTCCCGAATAGCTTGGATCTTCTCCGGGTTAGCTTCGATTCCCCGTGCATCCACAATGAAACCTAAAAACTTCCCTGACGCAACGCCAAAGGAAAACTTCAAAGGATTGATTTTCATCCCATATTGCCTGAGTATATCAAACATCTCTGCTAAGTCTCGAATGTGCTCGTTTGACTGTCGTGACTTCACGAGCATGTCATCTACATAGACTTCCAACGTTCTACTAATCTGATCTTAATACACTCGGTTGACCAGACGCTAATAAGTTTCTCACGCATTTTTCAATCCGAAGGGCATCACTACATAGCAATATAACCCAACGTCTGTGACAAAACTGGTGTGTTCTTGATCTGGAATGTGCATCGGGATTTGATTGTATCTCGAGTACGTATCCATAAATGACAGTAATTCATGTCCGGTTGTTGATTCAACCAGCTGGTCGATTCTAGGTAAAGGAAAACTATCCTTCGGGCATGCTTTGTTTAAACCAGAATAATCAACGCAAGTTCTCCACTTCCCATTCTCTTTCCTCACTAGTACAGGGTTAGATACCCATTCAGGGTAGAGGGCATCACGGACGAACCCATTGGCTTTGAGTTTGTCCACCTCCTCTCTAAGAGCAGCAGGCCTCTCCGGGTCCATGCCTCTCTGTTTCTGTTTTACTGGGACGTGATTTGGGTGAATGTTCAACATATGACTCGCAATAGCGGGAGAAATCCCGCACATATCAGAATGTGTCCAAGAGAAAATGTCCAGGTTCGCTCGAAAGAAATCAGTAAGATCCTCAGCCATTGACGGGTCAAGTTGCGATCCAATCTTAAGAACTCGTGATGGGTCATCCCGGCTGACAGGAATGTCAATCATCATATCAGCCGGTGCTGCATTCGCTTTCCTGGGTCCCTCATCATCATCTCTCGGATCTATGTCTCTATAAATCTGAGAATGTCGCCCGAGCCAGGGCTCAGGAACTACTTGTCAATTGTCAATATTTCGGATGCGGACGGAGTTGTCTACAACCTTTCCTTTCTCTCTCCGTTGAGCCTCTCTCAGCTCTGCCACATAACATTTGCGATCGATCTCCATGCACTACACCGACTCCTTTGTCTGTCGGAAATTTTAACATCAAACACCATGGGGACAAAGCTACCCTAAACTCCACCAGGGCCGGACGACCCAGAAATATATTATATGGAGAATCAACATCCAACACTATGAATGGTAGGATTCGCTCCCTCCTACGCTCACCTTCTCCCAGTTCAACTGGCAAATCAACATACCCCAATGCGTTAGTCGCCGCACCATTAAAGCCATGGATACGGGCTTTAGATGACTTTAAATCTTTTGTCTCCATCTTCATTTGGTCATATGTCTTTTTGAAGATGATGTTGACGGAGCTTCCACAATCAATTGAAATTCTTTTGACTTATGCTGGCCCAATCGTCGCAGATATTACCACCGGGTCGATGGTAGGAGCCTCCACCTTGTCCGCATCTCGGCTCCTAAACACTATATCGTCTGTCATCATGCGTTGTTGTTTTGTGGGGGTTCCATCTTCCACATTCGAACAACACTCATAATCCGCATGCCTTAAGGTGGTAGAATATTGTTCCATCTCCTGCCAATTCTTGTATGTAGGGTTAGGTCCTCCGACTATAGTGTTTATGATCAATCTACCCACGATTCGGGCAGGTTCTCTGGATGGCATGGAGCCGGCCCGCGTTCGGGGTCTGATGTTCCTTGCCTACCTTCTTGTGGGTTCTTAACAAATTCCTGCAGCTTTTTCTGCCTAATCAACTTTTCTATGACATCATGGAGGTGTCTACACTCCTCTGTGTTGTGCCCGTAAGTCTCATGGAAGCGACAGTACTTCCCCATCCGCTTTTGTTCCTCCATGGACTCCTTTGGGTGTGGCTTTTTGTATTGAAAAGTGTTACAGTTGACAGATAAATATTTTCAAGAGACGCATTCAGGGGGGTGTATTCGTTGTAGGTTGGAATCCTTGACTTCCATTTCCATGCTTCTCTTTTCTTTCTAGGATTTCCTCCTTCGTAACCTTTAGACGGTCCAGGCTTGTTCTGGACGTTGACTTGAACCTTTCCCGAGTTTATTGACGGATTGTTTTACAACGATGTTGCTTTTCACAGTCTCCTGAACAGGCCCTGGTGCCTTATCTCGCCTCGTCCACCTGGCTTCTTCTCTTCTTATGAATTGATGAGCCTTTGAATAGAAAAGCTTCAGCATTGTTAGAGGCTTTCCTGCCAACCAATCTCCAAACTCTGAATTTGGATCTACACCACGCATTACCACCATCAAAATTGCATGGTCATTAGAGTTGCTAACTTCAGTAGCCGCAACATGAAATCTTTGCAAATACTCTTTCAATGACTCTCCCGCGGCTTGAATTACACTTGATAGAGACATCACGTCTTTAGGACGAGCTGCATGTATTGTGAATTATTCTAAAAATTTCATTGCCAATTCGTCAAAACTGGATATAGACGGCGGGGGAAGTCGAGTGAACCACATGGTGGCGATTCCGGATAAAGTGATCAGGAAGCACCTAGTTTGGTCGCATCATTTGCTCTGGCAGAATCCATCATCCACTCATACCTCATCACATGCTGTTTGGGATTGGTCTTTCCCTTGTAGGCCGGGATAGTTGCCATGCTAAACTTCCTAGGATACTCGGCCTGTAGAATGGATTGGTGAATGGAGTATGACTCACTTCCTAGGATACTCGGCCTGTAGAATGGATTGGTGAATGGAGTATGACTCCTGGATATCCCCCAATCTTCGTTGGTTAGGCCTTGATTTTCCCTCATTAACTTTCTAACCATGACAGACAAGTCCGGATTTTGTATGTAGGATGGAAGGTTGGGTTCTGTTCTGCAGGACCGCTCAGGTTGATGTCCCCTCTACTGGCGATCGACCAAACGTGTATCTTGAAGGCCAACTTCCTTACGATCTTGGTGACCCGGGCGTCCGGTCTCCACACATGCTCCCGCTTTTAAGTTTCCTTTTCCGGCTTGGGTATGGTCTCCAACATGTGATTAATCCCTAGTTGATCGATCAGTAGCACCTGCTTGTGCAGTTTCAGTTTTACGGCGTCTATGCCTGGGAGGTTCATCAGATGAAGCCGAGCTATCAGATGAAGAATAAGAAGCAGGGCTACCTCTAGCATTATAATGTCGTTGTTGAGTAAGCTGAGTCATCAGGTTAGCGTTAGCTTGAATATGCTCAGCGAGTTGTCTTCTACTTTCCATGAGTTCTCTCATTAAGTCGTTGAACTCTATCCTTGTAACGATTTCCGCTTGATTTTGGGTAGTAGTCCCTGCACCTAGGTTTTCTTGTTGGTTGTTAGGTCCTATCTGTTGTATGCTGGCAGTCTCGTTGACGTCCGCATTATGAGAGGCTGGTCGGGTACGTGGTCTTCCCATAGTAGAGTTATTGATAAGAACTCTAAGTAGAATCAACGAACGTCCTATGAATAACTTGGATCTCCTTCGGGAGATTTATTCAATCCAGTAGCTGCAAAGCAGACAATAACGGCCTAAGAATTCGATCCTCTGTGAAAACACCAAAATATTAGCACCAGAATTGGTTACTAACACCCTCTGAGAAAGATTGTGTAGAGAGTTTAATGAAGAAAGCAAATTAAAACAGGGAACTGCGTACTAAGTTAAATGCAGAAAACAAGAACACCGGATTTATAATGGTTCGGCGTAATTACCTACGTCCACTTTGAAGTTAATCTTTATGGCTTTCACAAGTGAATGAATACATATACAATCCGTATTATAAAGACTTAAATACAAATGCTAAGTAAAATAGAGTGGGTCTTGAAAGAGGCAGAGTCTCCCCAATGTTCCCAAAAAAGGTCCTTTTCACTGTGCCCCTGCCCCTCTATTTATAGACGAAGATGGGTTGGACTTCTCTAATGGGCCGAGGAGCAAGATACACTGGCCAGTGATGAGTGACTTTTATATGCCGAGCCGTAAATACCGAACGACAAATGTCGGATGATACCTCTATGTCGAACGAGGTAATGTGTTGAGTGAAGTGTGCATGCTGAACAAGGCTGGAATGTCGAACGTGGCTGGAATGCCGAACGGGGTACCAGTTCCGAGCGAGACTCCTAACGAACGAGGCTGAATTCCGGTCGAGGCTTTTGTCGAACAAGGCTGAATGCAGGCCAAGACTTATGTCGAACGAGGCTGAATGCCGAGCGAAGGCCTTGCCGAACGAGGCTGAATGCCAGTCGAGACTTCTGCCAAACGAGGCTGAATGCCGGTCGAGACTTCTGCAGAACGAGGCTGAATGCCGAACGAAGGCCATGCCGAATGAGGCTGAATGGCGGTCGAGACTTCCGCCGAACGAGGCTGAATGCCGAGCGAAGGCCATGCCGAACGGGGCTGAATTCCGGTCGAGACTTCAACCGAACGAGGTTGAATGCCGAGCGAAGGCCATGCCGAACGAGGTTGAATGTCGGTCGAGACTTCTGCCGAACGAGGGTGAATGCTGAGCGAAGGCTATACCGAACGATACTCGCAATGCCAAGCGGTGCTTATGCCATGCCTCTAGTTACTTGGTCAAACATCCATGTAACATCGTTTGATCATATGGACTCGAAATGCCTTGAAATAAATTAAAGTGAAATCAATTGAAATCAATTTGAAATAACTTGATTTGAGCATAACTTCTTCATACAATGGAATTTGGACTTGAAACTTGTTCCATTGCGTTTAAAATATTTAAAAACATCTATTTTGATATATCGGTTGACCCGTTTTTCATTCTGGAGTCGAAACGGGCTTTTAGGGCCATTTATCGTTCAACGGTCCAAACCAATCGTATCCGTTCCCCTATCTCTCAGCTCTACCTATATATATCCGGTTATAAATCCTGGCAGCCTTTCTATCGCTCATTTCATACGCATAGAAATTTTTGTTGCTCCTCTTTCTCAATGGCACACAAAACCTAAATTTCACAATACAATTTCAATTCAAAATTTAACTTCAAAAATTCAAACTCTTCAATATATATCGAATTTTATATCGATTTAAAGCTGTCGACAAGCGCAGCTCAGATTTGAAATTCCTTTAGGTTCGTCGTTTGAATAGTAATCGTCGAAGAATCCCTTGCCGTTCATAGGCCACATGCTCGATCAACAGTGGATCTGCGTCAATAGGTCGATCGGGAAGCTGCAGATGGTAGGGGCTTCGAGTAAAGAGCATCAGTGTGGGTGAGTGGTCGAATCGGTCGATGATTTTTCCAAATCTACCACTTGAATAATGGCGGCGGTGAGCACAGGGTTGACGATTGGAAGGAGTTGCGGCCTGCCAACGTAGGCGCTTGGTCGTGGGGTGAGTGCCGGTGGGGTGCGATCGAGGCGGAACGCCTCGTAGGTGGTGCGGCGGGCGATATTTGAACGATGGGTGAAGTGTGATTGCCGCTTGTTTTCACGTGAACGTGTGCTTAGGGTTGTTGCTAACCCGGTGTGACATGGCAGGATGAGTGAGTAATTTCAATTTTTTTCATTTAATTTTGATTTACAAATGTTCTAAATTCCATAACTTTTACATATGAGGTCTAATTCATACGCAATTTTCTCCGCTAGGATCATATTGGAATTTCTGACATTTTGACTCTGGTTTGGATGAATTCTAAGACTGTTTGAATTTTGGGTTTAAATTAGATTTAAATTCAATCTAAATTCAAAAGGTGAGTGTTTTAACCCACTCACAACTTCTAAAATTTCTTATGTTTGTTAAATTGATTTATGATGTGATTAGAAATTTATTTATGAGTGTTTTGCATATTCTGAATCATCATCTCAGTTTATTTGAAGTTATTTAGATAAAATGGTTATTTAATTTATTATTGAATATAAAGTGCCAGTAAATACCTGTTATTTATTATCTGTTCTATATTGATGTTATTGATTGAATTGAATGATGAATGTGATAAACATTTGATGATTGATATTGGATGAATGGATGTTGTATTTTATATTGTATAAACTGCATGTTTGCTATAGATTTTTATTTCATTCGATATTGCGGTTTAAAATGAAATATAACCGTATTTATATTATAAATTGCAAATCGAAATGATAAATATCCGTATCACTTGACCATATGATAGAAAATTATATACAGATACCGTGGTCTATATAAAATATTTTTTGAAATGATTTCTATGGTTTGTAAAGAAATATATGGTTTTATATAAATATCGATTTTAGATATTATATAAATGTTACTTTATATATATAGTTGAATTCTTGAGTTTTAGCTATGTATAAATTTGTTTGGTATAAAACAAGTTTAATAATAAAGATTGATTTTTTTATTAAAAATATAATATGCTTATGTATTTATATAGATTATATTTTAATATAGAGTTCTAATGATTTTAATAAAATTTAAGGTTGAGAAGATAGATTTGAAATTGATTTGAAACTGTATTGAATGTAGAAATTTATTTAATGGAACCGATTTGGAACTTATGGAATTTGAGATTTGTAAAGGATATGATTTATAACTTGATTTTGGCTTAAGATGGATTTAATGAATATTTCAAGTATAAATAAATTGAGGGAAGTGTTTAGTTATTTGTAATTTGGGTTTCATTTAAATGATAATAAATTTATTAAGTGAAATATTTCAAAACTAAATATGGAAAATTTAACTTGATATATATATATATATATATATATATATATATATATATATATATATCAAATTACCCAACATAGTTTTGAAACGGTTGAATACTTAAAGTTTGAAATATATAGAATTTGAAATGGTTTATTCAGGGGATCAAATCTGTTTTCAAATCGATATAATTTGGAATAATTTATTTGGAAAGTGAATTGAATGAAATATATGATTTGGGATTTGGTTAAATTTAAAATTTAGAAATTCGAGTTATTTTGGAATTGATTTGTGAAATTGAAGAAGCTATTTTATCATATAAAGTATTTTAATACTTAAATCATTTAAGTGGTGGAAGTTATGTTTCAAAGTTACGAGTTTCGATGTACTATGTTTTGAAAGTGTATAATTTCAAGTGTTTGGTTTCGAAGTGTGTACTTTGAAAGTGCTATGATTTTGAAAAATGATATATTTGAAATAAAAATGATATTATATTGATTTGGTTTTTGAAATGGATATTATATTCTAGTTTTGAAGTATAAATTATTTTGAAATGACCGCGGTGTTATAATAACATTTAGTTGTTAAAGAGATTGGGATCGGAAGTTGTCATACTCACCGCCAACTCCGAAAACCACTTTAACAACCGTGTAAGCGGTGGAGATTCCAGAATGAAGTAGGTTGGTGGCGGCGTTCCTTTAAGGTATATCTGTGGACCCAACTCCCGTGAGATGGCATAAGGTGGCTAAAACAGGCGCGATCGATGGGCTATGAAGGTAGCACCTTTTATCGGACAAACTCCGTTGATACCATTATATTACTTTGTCATTGATTGGGGCCCTTTTGATTTTGGGGATGTGGCTCGAGGTGGGCGGTAGTAGCTGCTATGCGTTACCACCAGTCCGGAAGCGTAATTGGTATATCTACCGTGGCATTGCCTAGTTGTGCCGTGTCACCTACTCTAGCGTGCCTTGTATGAGTTTGATTTGTGTCGTACCAATGAAGTATCCTTTGGTAGCCTCCGGTCAGGAGGTATTACGGTACTGGATAGACTACTGGCACTATTTATGTGTTAAGGTGGAAAATGTAAAGCCTTAACGCCATTTTAAAGTAAGTTTATACTATTAGACACTATTATAATAGCATATATTATGACATTTTAAATAGTTTAACGGATCCTTAGGAGATGTGAACCTCGAGCATCTCTTAAGTTATTGCACTCACGTTAGACACTGAATAGGAGATGTCAAATCCCGTAAACATCTCTGACGCCATTCCACTCATATTGTTTACCATTGATTTAACTTACGTAAGATATTTTAGTTCTGACTCGAGTGTTTTGTCTTTTCAATTCGCTCGGGTCAGTCTGAGAATTTCAAGATTCGAAGACTTTATTTCCGGAGGACGAAAACGAAGATTGTATTACTATTATTTATTACATTATCCCACTACATTCATATTGTTCCGCTGCATTATTTATTATTCTCTGGTATGTGTAACTCTGATATGTGTTGTATGAGTATAATCAAATGTTTTGTAAAACAGCTTCATGAACTGTTATTTGATTATTATATTTTATCGTTCCGCTGCAATATTCTGTTTTGTTTTTTTTTCTTTCTCTGCTTTTTCTTATTCAGACCAATAACAATCCACCCTTCTGTATTGTTTGAGTCTGACATGTATGGTTTATCGTCGACCTAAAGCGTACAGAAAGGAGGGATGTTACAGGATCAAATTAATTAGGCGAATAAAATAATATGCGCACAACTTACGTATTTATTCCAATTGATTCATCCCAATTACATTTCTACTAAATTCATTTTTTAATCTCATTGATTATAACAAATATCACTTCATACTTTAACATTTTTTTTTACAGAATTTCTCCATATAATGTAAAATATTAATATATTCATTCCCATAGAATTGCTTATATTTCTCTTCCATTTAAATTACATTCATTTCTTATGCAATATTTCTCATTTAATACTACATTAATTTGCGAATCATTTCATAAGGAATTTTCTTAGGTTCGTAACCAATTTATAAAAGCTTAAATTTTTTTATAAACATTATTTAGGCTTAAAGTTATCATAACTTTAACTATAACATTTATCGCAACTTCCATTTATTTCATAAATAATTTTACAAGGCATGACTTTATTTATATTCATTTCAACTTTAGTTCACCTTTACATTTCAATTTATTTACGACACATTTCATAAATGTTAACTAAGTTCACAATTTCTGTAACAACCCATAATTTTGTGAATAGTTTTAATTAAATTTTTAATTGAAATTTTGATATTTAAATAATTTAAAGGTGAATTTTTAGATTTTTTTTTTCAATGTAAGTATGGAATTTGTTTGTAATTTATTTTTCAAATGCAATAAATAAACAATTTTTGAAAATTTTATATTTTGTTCAAAATTTGAATTTTCACTTTAAAATTTTAAAAAATTTGAATTTTTAAATTTTAATCTTTATGTTTGATGATAATAAACATATATACATTCGTTTAAATGTATTTGATAATGTACTATTTTATTTTTCACAGATTAAGTAAATATTTGCTGAATAAAATAAATAACACGGAATTTGAATTCAAACGAATATTTTATTCAAACAAATATTTATTACAATTTTGATAGTACAAATTCAAGCTCTCACTATACATATACAATTTTGAATACATCACGATTTTATATTTACATTAATAACCTCACTACATATCACTCACACTCGTATTTTGTCTTCAACTGCATTCCAGTTTGAATCCAGCATCTGAGTAATCTGCAAAAATATTCACTAACGCAGTAAAATTGAAAAAGAAATATTTTTGCAATATAAAATGAAATATGATTTTTGAAAATACAATTTGCCTCAGTTATTTGGGTTGTTCGTCATAATTTACATTTGAATTCATCATACACGAACAATGCGACATGCACAGTGTATCACTGTACATGCCACAAGGCCGTGCACACCGATATACACTTGATTGATTTACAGGGACAGGTGAGCACAGGTCAAACCCAAATGAAAAGCTGGGTTCAACTCACGTGCAATAACATAAATATCACAACTCTCAGCACAAGGTCAAAATCGAGTTTTAAAACTGGATTCAACTCAGGCCGCAACACAATGCACCAAAAGCAAGCCAAGAATGTATGCATACACATATATGAGGGCCACAAAATCAAAGCCGAGGTAAACAAGTCAATGACTACAAGCTAACACAATACAACAGACTCAAGGCAACAAAGAATGGCCAGACACAAGGCATGGGGGCACTGGACTACAACTTCAATCCAAACCAAAACTGCAACAAGCAGCAGTGTGCAAGTGCAAAGACAAATGCACATGTCAACAGAACACAAAGCCAAGCATATACAGGAATGCACCAGAGTGTAGGCAACAGGGCCAAAGCATTTCAGTGCCACAGCAAACAAGGTTCAGTGTATCAAGACAGTGAAACAAGCCAGAGGTATGAAACAAGGCTGCAAGCATATGAAATGAAGACAACAAGTGTCAAGTTGCAAAAAATATTAAACAGTGACAATATGTATGGGGCAATGCACCAACATGACAGCAAACAGAAGTGCAACAGCACAAACCAAAGTCAAGGCAACATGAACTGCAGACCAAACATACGAGTGTATACAAATGATCAGACCATAAAGAAGCGAAGCCAGAAGCTCAAGTCAATGCACAGTGCAAACATATGCACCTAAGTGACACAGTGAACAAGGTAACAATTACATCAACAAGTCCAGCTACAACAAGCAGTTGCAGACTCGAAGCTTAGTGGACACAAATAAACACAATGCACATGCCAACAACAAGTCCAGCAACATGAACACATGGAAAGTGGCACAACAATTTTTGAGAAGAACCAACAGAAATCGCCATGTCAATGTTGAACAAGTCAAAGTAAAAAATGCCAGAAAACAAAATACCGTGGTAGCCAAGAAATCAACACATGAAATATACGAATATGACAAAGTCAAAATTAATGCCGTGCTCATCACGAATTTGATTCAAAACCGTGTCAACCAAGCAACGAATGTATACGCATATGAAAAGGTCAGAATCAATCTCAAACGACCAAGAATAATCAAACGGCCGAAAAGCATAGTGTTGAAGAAATCAGACGAACTCAATTCTAGGAAATCAAATCCTATAAAAACCCTAATCATCATCGGCAATTATTCCATCGAGTTCAAGTACGAAAGCACAAAAGCATAAAATTACTTACCGAAGCAAGTTGGAACTCGATCAATTTCAAGAGCCGAGAGCAAAACAGAGAAGCCAAGCAATCGACGAAAGCAACAACTGAAAATCATCTTTCGATTGAGCAATCAAAGGTCGGCGCTTCAGAAAACCCTAATTTAAGAGCACGGGATCGAAGGGACGAAGCCCTAGTTAAGTTGCAAAGAGGATCGGCCACCATAAACGAACAATGCAAACAAAAGGAGACGGGCCATAAATTATAAAAGAAGAAAAGGGGGCCGGACTTTAATTTTAAAGTTGGGCTTTTCAATAAAGGGCTTTAAATTTAAATAGGGTTATTTTGTTTTAAATTGTTTTTAATTTGTATTTTCCTTTTTAAACCGTTTAAATTTCTAGTCGTGTGACTAGGGGACAAGCTACGTGGCGTAGCTTGAGAATTCGCAACTCAGTGGCTGAGTTGTGGCAGGGTTTTGAGCGTAGAGTTAGATTTAGTCGATAGCGGGTGTCGCGAGTTTACGTGTGTAAGCGAGGGACTATCTAATTTCTAGTAGAAACCTTGGGGGCAGCACGTAGGCAGGGTTTTGTCGAAGCTGGGTAAATTCTGTGTCGTTCTATTTCTGCATTTATTATTCTGCTATTATTTGTGCTACTATTGTTCTGTGATCTGTGTTGAAATTATTTTATAAGCTTCCGTGATTAATTTTTATAATTTACACTATCACCCTATTCACCCCCCCTGTAGGGTGAAATCGATCCTACAAGTGGTATCGGAGCTAGGAACAAAAGCCGTTTTTGTTTTAAATTTTTTTTTTACAAAAATCAATTTTTGTTTTAAATGTTTTAAAAATTAGTTTTTGTTTTAAATTTTTGAATTTTTGAAATGGCTTCTTTTATTAATACTTTTGTTGAGGGTCGCTCCAATATTATTCCTTCTATTTTCGATGGAACAGATTTTTTGAATTGGAAATTAAAAATGGAATTTTATTTAAAATCTATTAATATTAAATGTTGGGATATTATTGAAAACGGGTGTGATATAACAGGTAAGAAAATAATCTCCATTAATGCTCTTGCTATGCATATATTATATTCTCATATTAATCAAGATAATTTTAATTTCGTCTCTCATTGTGAAAATGCACAGGAAATCTGGAATACTTTAATTGCAATATATGGTGCAACAGTCAACAACAATGAGAAGTCCTCCATAACCGACTCAGTTGAAGAAATGTGCTTAGCAGGATTTGTAAAAAGCAGTTGTGATGAGGATGATGATGATGGAGCAGCTGAGCTGGCGTTAATAATGAAGAAATTCAAAAGATGGAACCACAAATATGGAAATCCAGCTCTAAATCAAGAATTAAAAAGCAGAATAATCAAAGCACTAGAAAACTCGGAAGAACACGGGATCATTTGCAATAAACCATGTGATATCAAGCCCAATTATCCCCGATTTCAACGCGATTTTGAAAAGAAATCAAAACGGAGAAATGCTACAGCCACGTGGAATACAAGTGATAAAGATAATCAAAGTTCTAGCAGTAAGAGTGAGAAAGCAGTTATGTGCCTTCATGGAAATATAACTGATAGCGATGATGACGGGCTAAGCGAGGTATCAAAAACTTACTCACTCTGAATTACTTATTTATTTCCACGAAGTAAATGGCTGTTTTGAACGACTTAGGGAAAAATATGCTAAACTTGAATCACAAAAAGTTACTTTGATAGAATTAAATGAACAACTTGATCAATTAGTTAAAACCTATCAAAGTAGGATCCCTAAGTGTGATAAGTGTCCAACATTCAAAGATGAAAGTAAAAAATCAGAAATTAAAATGAAATCGCTTGAAAATGAAATTCTGATTTTAAAAGAAAGTGAAAATACTAGGAGAGAGAATTATATCAAAAGGTGCACACAATTGTTAAGCGAAAATGAATCTCTCAAAATACAAGTCCAACAATTGTCAACGACTTTAGATAAATTTTCAAAAAGTGAAAAATCGTTGAATATGCTATTAGGAAAGCAAACTGTTAATACGGTTAGAAAAGGACTTGGATATAATCAATCTAAAATTGTTGAAAACAAGATTAATCAAGAAAATTCAATGTGCACAATTTGTAGAAAATATGGACACAATCACAATAATTGTTGGTATAGACCCAAACATGTGAAAACTATATCGATTTGGGTTCCAAAAGGCACAAATATAAAATCTCTCAAAGTTAAACAAATTTGGGTGCCGAAAGGAACAATTATAAATAGTTTTGGGTCTTTACAAAATTGTTTTTCAAAATATTCTGCCACTAACAACCATGGACCTATAAAAACAAATAGGTCACATAAATCTTTTCCCGTGTAGCTGTGGTGGCAGGCTAAGGAACAACAATAGTGTTCTCTGGATTTTGGCTGTTCCAAGGACACACCGAGCGACAAAGCAAAGTTCCTTAGCCTAGTATAAAGGTGACAGAATCGCAACGGACAACAACGAAAAATATCGTAAAGGTAAAACAGGTAATGGTATGTTTTAAACGATATATTAAATGTGATAATCTACACTGTATTCTGAATTAAAATCAGCCAATATTGAGATGATTAAAAGATGATGATTCTGACTTATTCAAAATAGTTGGCCAAATTATATTCTTATTCCACAACACTATAAAATAATCTCTAGATTCTTTGAATTACTTCATATATATCAGTTTGAATTAAAAATAGTGTTTTGTTGGATAATACAATTGGTTATAATACGGCTAACTCTATATTCATGGTTTTTGATTATTTACACGGCTTCAATTCATATTCAAAAGAATGTCATTTAAATTGCTGTAAAATTGAGTTTGAAATTTTTTTTAGTGCACACTTCATGGTTTGGTCAATCGAATTCAATTAATGATAATTTTGAGTGAAAAAGAAATTCAGATGCAGATTACGCTGGTAATCTAGTTGATAGGAAAATTACTAGTGGAACGTGATTTTTTTTAGACATTTAGCAACTGCATCGTTTTTCAAAGAAAATATCTGCATATTCTTCATTTCAAATAATTTTCAAATAGCAGAAAATTTTCTTTTAAAACCCCTTGGAGAAAATCATTTTTGACCATAGTTTCAGATTAGTCATTTTTGAAAAAAAATTTCATAATTATTTTTGAATTTCATTTTAAATGACTATTTTGACTAATCTGACTCCCTAATGTTTATCGAAAAGAAAAATAGTGATTGAAAAAGTGATGAGTGTTAATATTGATCAAATATTATGACTCGAGACGGTATAATTAATAAATTTCTTTAGAAATTTAAACAAGAGTTATAAAACTGTTTGTTGGTAAAAATTCCATGACCATCTCTATATCTATCATATTTCTAACGACCATCACTCATCAAAATTCTATATAGTTTGTCAATATGTGGTACTTTAAACAGGAATCGTTCGTTTTTCATTTTTCACATTTTTTTAAAAAAAAGGTAATAATAATAATAATAAATACCAAAGTATTCACTCTCATTTAAAAGTCCTCACGGTTATGCATGGGTGAATTACTTGGAATTTGTTATGTGCTTCCATGCTCATTTAAAAGTCCTCATGGTTATGCATGTATGGAACGCATATCAAAAGTTGATTTTTAAAATAAACAAGTTGATTCTAATCCCATTTAAAAGTCCTCACAGTTATGCATGGTTAGAAGACACTTGAATTCATTTTTTAAAAAATAAAATTGGAATACTACTAATCTCATTTAAAAGTCCTAACAGTTATGCATGGTTAGTAGATATTCAAATTCCTGATATAAATATACCGCAAATAGACACAACTTTATGGTTTTATATGATGACATAATTCCCATCATTCTAAAAGTGGAATATGCGCCTAAAAATTATTTATGATTTTTGTTTGATTTTTTATTTAAATTTAAAATTTATATTCAATTGAGTTTTTAATGTTGAATTAATATCGATCACTTTATCTCTATTTTCTCTAACACTATTATTCTTTTGCTGATAAAAAAAGGGGGAGAGAAAAGTTAAGATTTTTGTCAAATGAAATCAAGCAAAGGTCAAATAATTTTCCATTTGCATCAAGGCTCATTTGCATATTTTTATTTGTATGCATATATGTAGGGGGAGTATTGTGTAGAGAGGGAGCATTCAAATAGGGGGAGCAGATTAGAGCATATCAATGATCAAGTACATTTAACATATTCAAAATCTTAAATATATGTTTGTTATCATCAAAAGGGGGAGATTGTTGAATATGCGCTTATATGATTTTTGTTTGATGATAATAAACATATATACATTCGTTTAAATGTATTTGATAATGTACTATTTTATTTTTCACAGATTAAGTAAACATTTGCTGAATAAAATAAATAACATGGAATTTGAATTCAAACGAATATTTTATTCAAACAGATATTTATTACAATTTTGATAGTACAAATTCAAGCTCTCACTATACATATACAATTTTGAATACATCACGATTTTATATTTACATTAATAACCTCACTACATATCACTCACACTCGTATTTTGTCTTCAACTGCATTCCAGTTTGAATCCAGCATCTGAGCAATCTGCAAAAATATTCACTGACGCAGTAAAATTGAAAAAGAAATATTTTTGCAATATAAAATGAAATATGATTTTTGAAAATACAATTTGCCTCAGTTATTTGGGTTGTTCGTCATAATTTACATTTGAATTCATCATACACGAACAATGTGACATGCACAGTGTATCACTGTATATGCCACAAGGCCGTGCACACTGATATACACTTGATTGATTTACAGGGACAGGTGAGCACAGGTCAAACCCAAATGAAAAGCCGGGTTCAACTCACGTGCAATAACATAAATATCACAACTCTCAGCACAAGGTCAAACCCGAGTTTTAAAACTGGATTCAACTCAGGCCGCAACACAATGCACCAAAAGCAAGCCGAGAATGTATGCATACACATATTTGAGGGCCACAAAATCAAAGCCGAGGTAAACAAGTCAACGACTACAAGCTAACACAATACAACAGACTCAAGGCAACAAAGAATGGCCAGACACAAGGCATGGGGGCACTGGACTACAACTTCAATCCAAACCAAAACTGCAACAAGCAGCAGTGTGCAAGTGCAAAGACAAATGCACATGTCAACAGAACGCAAAGCCAAGCATATACAGGAATGCACCAGAGTGTAGGCAACAGGGCCAAAGCATTTCAGTGCCACAGCAAACAAGGTTCAGTGTATCAAGACAGTGAAACAAGCCAGGGGTATGAAACAAGGCTGCAAGCATATGAAATGCAGACAACAAGTGTCAAGTTGCAAACAATATTAAACAGTGACAATATGTATGGGGCAATGCACCAACATGACAGCAAACAGAAGTGCAACAGCACAAAACAAAGTCAAGGCAACATGAACTGCAGACCAAACACACGAGTGTATACAAATGATCAGACCATAAAGAAGCGAAGCCAGAAGCTCAAGTCAATGCACAGTGCAAACATATGCACCTAAGTGACACAGTGAACAAGGTAACAATTACATCAACAAGTCCAGCTACAACAAGCAGTTGCAGACTCGAAGCATTAGTGGACACAAATAAACACAATGCACATGCCAACAACAAGTCCAGCAACATGAACACATGGAAAGTGGCACAACAATTTTTGAGAAGAACCAACAGAAATCGCCATGTCAATGTTGAACAAGTCAAAGTAAAAAATGCGAGAAAACAAAATACCGTGGTAGCCAAGAAATCAACACATGAAATATACGAATATGACAAAGTCAAAATTAATGCCGTGCTCATCACGAATTTGATTCAAAACCGTGTCAACCAAGCAACGAATGTATACGCATATGAAAAGGTCAGAATCAATCTCAAACGACCAAGAATAATCAAACGGCCGAAAAGCATAGTGTTGAAGAAATCAGACGAACTCAATTCTAGGAAATCAAATCCTATAAAAACCCTAATCATCATCGGCACAACTTACGTATTTATTCCAATTGATTCATCCCAATTACATTTCTACTAAATTCATTTTTTAATCTCATTGATTATAACAAATATCACTTCATACTTTAACATTTTTTTTATAGAATTTCTCCATATAATGTAAAATATTAATATATTCATTCCCATAGAATTGCTTATATTTCTCTTCCATTTAAATTACATTCATTTCTTATGCAATATTTCTCATTTAATACTACATTAATTTGCGAATCATTTCATAAGGAATTTTCTTAGGTTCGTAACCAATTTATAAAAGCTTAAATTTTTTTATAAACATTATTTAGGCTTAAAGTTATCATAACTTTACCTATAACATTTATCGCAACTTCCATTTATTTCATAAATAATTTTACAAGGCATGACTTTATTTATATTCATTTCAATTTTAGTTCACCTTTACATTTCAATTTATTTACGACACATTTCATAAATGTTAACTAAGTTCACAATTTCTGTAACAACCCGTAATTTTGTGAATAGTTTTAATTAAATTTTTAATTGAAATTTTGATTTTTAAATAATTTAAAGGTGAATTTTTAGATTTTTTTTTTCAACGTAAGTATGGAATTTGTTTGTAATTTATTTTTCAAATGCAATAAATAAACAATTTTTGAAAATTTTATATTTTGTTCAAAATTTGAATTTTCAATTTAAAATTTTAAAAAATTTGAATTTTTAAATTTTAATCTTTATGTTTGATGATAATAAACATATATACATTCGTTTAAATGTATTTGATAATGTACTATTTTATTTTTCACAGATTAAGTAAATATTTGCTGAATAAAATAAATAACACGGAATTTGAATTCAAACGAATATTTTATTCAAACAAATATTTATTACAATTTTGATAGTACAAATTCAAGCTCTCACTATACATATACAATTTTGAATACATCACGATTTTATATTTACATTAATAACCTCACTACATATCACTCACACTCGTATTTTGTCTTCAACTGCATTCCAGTTTGAATCCAGCATCTGAGCAATCTGCAAAAATATTCACTAACGCAGTAAAATTGAAAAAGCAATATTTTTGCAATATAAAATGAGATATGATTTTTGAAAATACAATTCGCCTCAGTTATTTGGGTTGTTCGTCATAATTTACCTTTGAATTCATCATACACGAACAATGTGACATGCACAGTGTATCACTGTACATGCCACAAGGCCGTGCACACCGATATACACTTGATTGATTACAGGGACAGGTGAGCACAGGTCAAACCCAAATTAAAAGCCGGTTCAACTCACGTGCAATAACATAAATATCACAACTCTCAGCACAAGGTCAAACCCGAGTTTTAAAACTGGATTCAACTCAGGTCGCAACACAATGCACCAAAAGCAAGCCGAGAATGTATGCATACACATATATGAGGGCCACAAAATCAAAGCCGAGGTAACAAGTCAACGACTACAAGCTAACACAATACAATAGACTCAAGGCAACAAAGAATGGCCAGACACAAGGCATGGGGGCATTGGATTACAACTTCAATCCAAACCAAAACTGCAACAAGCAGAAGTGTGCAAGTGCAAAGACAAATGCACATGTCAACAGAACGCAAAGCCAAGCATATACAGGAATGCACCAGAGTGTAGGCAACAGGGCCAAAGCATTTCAGTGCCACATCAAACAAGGTTCAGTGTATCAAGACAGTGAAACAAGCCAGAGGTATGAAACAAGGCTACAAGCATATGAAATGCAGACAACAAGTGTCAAGTTGCAAACAATATTAAACAGTAACAATATGTATGGGGCAATGCCACCAACATGACAGCAAACAGAAGTGCAACAGCACAAACCAAATTCAAGGCAACGTGAACTGCAGACCAAACACACGAGTGTATACAAATGATCAGACCATAAAGAAGCGAAGCAAGAAGCTCAAGTCAATGCACAGTGCAAACATATGCACCTAAGTGACACAGTGAACAAGGTAACAATTACATCAACAAGTCCAGCTATAACAAGCAGTTGCAGACTCGAAGCATCAGTGGACACAAATAAACACAATGCACATGCCAACATCAAGTCCAGCAACATGAACACATGGAAAGTGGCACAGCAATTTTTGAGAAGAACCAACAGAAATCGCCATGTCTATGTTGAACAAGTCAAAATAAAAAATGCCAGAAAAGAAAATACCGTGGTAGCCAAGAAATCAACACATGAAATATACGAATATGACAATGTCAAAATTAATGTCGTGCTCATCACGAATTTGATTCAAAACCGTGTCAACCAAGCAACGAATGTATACGCATATGAAAAGGTCAGAATCAATCTCAAACGACCAAGAATAATCAAACGGCCAAAAAGCATAGTGTTGAAGAAATCAGACGAACTCAATTCTAGGAAATCAAATCCTATAAAAACACTAATTATCATCAACAGTTATTCCATCGAGTTCAAGTACGAAAATGCAAAAGCACAAAAGCATAAAATTACTTACCGAAGCAAGTTGGAACTCGATCAATTTCAAGAGCCGAGAGCAAAACAGAGAAGCCAAGCAATCGACAAAAGTAACAACTGAAAATCATATTTCGATTGAGCAATCAAAGGTCGGCGCTTCAGAAAACCCTAATTTAAGAGCACGGGATCGAAGGGACGAAGCCCTAGTTAAGTTGCAAAGAGGATCGGCCACCATAAACGAACAATGCAAACAAAAGGAGACGGGCCATAAATTATAAAAGAAGAAAAGGGGCCGGACTTTAATTTTAAAGTTGGGCTTTATAATAAAGGGCTTTAAATTTAAATAGGGTTATTTTGTTTTAAATTGTTTTTAATTTGTATTTTCCTTTTTAAACCGTTTAAATTTCTAGTCGTGTGACTAGGGGACAAGCTACGTGGCGTAGCTTGAGAATTCGCAACTCAGTGGCTGAGTTGTGGCAGGGTTTTGAGCGTAGAGTTAGATTTAGTCGATAGCGGGTGTCGTGAGTTTACCTGTGTAAGCGAGGGACTATCTAATTTCCAGTAGAAACCTTGGGGGCAGCACGTAGGCAGGGTTTTGCCGAAGCTGGGTAAAATCTGTGTCGTTCTATTTCTGCATTTATTATTCTGCTATTATCTGTGCTGCTATTGTTCTGTGATCTGTGATGAAATTATTTTATAAGCTTCCGCTATTAATTTTTATAATTTACACTATCACCCTATTCACCCCCCCCCCCCTCTAGGGTGAAATCGATCCTACAGTTATGTCACTTTGATTCATTTATTTTTCCATTGTTTTAACATCTAGTGTTTTGTGTTGAATCATATTCTTATGTATGTAGTAATATTTGTTTGCATACAAGATTTGGATCTAACTCTTCATCCACTTAAGTTCGCATTGTGCTTTGTCCTTCTTTTTCGTGCTTTGCAAAGTTTGGATTTTTATTCTGAATTTGTCAATTCTAGTTTTTAAAAGGTGAGTTTTTATCACTCTAGACATATGTACTTATATTTTTGTGAAAAAATGACAAGTGAATCTTTAGACATTGATATGTCATTCATATATGCATGTGTTGTGATTACATGATGATAAATGTCGTTTATATATTTGTTACATCATTTGTTATGATATTATATGTATACTGTTATTTTATTTCTGTTAATCACCACTGCAAGTTCCCTATCACTATAGGTTGAAATGATACATACCCGAACGGACTTTAGGATAAGTAATATCACTATGAGCTGAAATGATAGGCTCGATTGATTTTTATTGATTTTTGTCATATTTATTTTTCTTGTGATTACGGGTTTGAAATGATAGAACCCAGATTTTCTTTCTAAATTACGGATTGAAATGATACATATCCGTATCACTTGACCTAGGTTAGAAAATATTATACAGGCTCATGGTTAATATTTTTAAAGTAATATTTTACTAAAAATTTATTAAGTATTTCGAAATTTTGGAATATATGGAATTTTAACTTAAAATTTGATTTAAAGATTTGAAATATAAAGAGATATCAGTTTTTATAAGTAAAAATGTTATAAGCTGATAATTGGTTTAAAGTGTAAAGTTTTAGTTAATGCAAGAAACATGTAAAGTTTTAATTTATGAAAGAAATGTGTAAATTCCTAATTAATGAAAGAAACGTATAAAGTTTTTAATTAATGCAAGAAACATGTAAAGTGTTAATTTATGAAAGAAACATGTAAAGTTTTAATTTATGAAAGAAATGTGTAAAGTCCTAATTAATGAAAGAAACGTGTAAAGTTTTAAGTTAATGCAAGAAACATGTAAAGTTTTAATTTATGAAAGAAATGTGTAAAGTCCTAATTAATGAAGGAAACGTGTAAAGTTTTTAATTAATGAAAGAAACGTGTAAAGTTTTAATTTATGAAAGAAACGTGTAAAGTTTTAATTTATGAAAGAAACGTGTAAAGTTTTAATTTATGAAAGAAACGTGTAAAGTTTTAATTTATGAAAGAAACGTGTAAAGTTTTAATTTATGAAAGAAATGTGTAAAGTCCCAATTAATGAAAGAAATGTGTAAAGTTTTAGTTAATGCAAGAAACATGTAAAGTTTTAATTTATGAAAAAATGTGTAAAGTCCTAATTAATGAAAGAAACGTGTAAAATTTTTAATTAATGCAAGAAACATGTAAAGTTTTAATTAATGAAAGAAACATGTAAAGTTTTAATTAATGTAATATTGATTAAATGATAAATGCTCTTTACTGTAATAGAAATGTAAATTAAAACGTACATTTGATGATGTAAGTTTTAATTAGTATAATACTGATTCAAATAATAAATGCTCTTTACTGTAATAAAAATGTAAATTAAAACGTAAATTTGATAATATAAATTTTAATTAGTGTAATATTGATTGAATGATAAATGCTCTTTACTGTAATAGAAATGTAAATTAAAACGTACATTTGATAATGTAAGTTTTAATTAGTGTAATATTGATTAAAATGATAAATGCGTTTTATTGTAATAAATGTAAGTAAAAACGTACATTTGACGTGTACGTTTTAATTAATGTAGTGGTGTATTTTAAATTGATTAAAATGATAAATGTTCCTTACTGTAATAATAAAATGTAAGTTGATAATGTACATTTGATATGTAAGTTTTAATTAATGTAAATGACATATTTCAAATGATTAAAATAATAAAGTTGCTTTATTGTAATAATAATGTAAGTTAATAAGGTACTTTTAACTTAACATAAGAAATTCAGCTTTAAATTGGATATTACAGTAACAAAGTTTAATTAACTATAAGGCTATGATAAAATGACCATGTTAAAATTTATAAGTATATAAATACTTTGATTATATAAAAGTGGAAATTATTACATTCCAAAAATGCGATGATTCCTTAAGGTTACATATCCAAAATGCTATGATAATTTAAAGGAATATTTCAAGTTTAATAAATTGAAGGAAATATTCAATGATTTGGAAATTTGGGTTTTATTTAAATGATATATTATTGAATTAGTTTTGAAATGGAAATGATACTATTGTGATATGGTTTTAAAAGTATATACTAGTTTGAATGAAATGATATGATTTTGAAATGGATACGCTAGTTTGGTTTTGAAAGTATAAATGTTTTTGAAATAAATATCCATGGGTTATAATAACGTTTGGTTGTTAAAGAGACCGGGATTGGATGTTGTCATACTCTTTGCCAATTCTGAAAACCACTTTAACAACCGTGCACACGGTGGAGATTCCAGAATGAAGTAGGATGGTGGTGGCGTTTCCTTTATGGTGAATACGTGGACCCGACTCCCGTGAGTTGGCGTAAGGTGGCTAAAACAGGAGCGATCGATGGGTTAATGAGGTTGCTATCGGACACATCCCTTCGATATTATACTTTGACTTTTGGATTGATTCGGTGGCCATTTTTGATTTTTATTTGGGGGTGTGGCTCGAGGTGGGCGGTAGCTGCGTGTTACGCGTTACCACCGACCCGGAAGCGTAATTGGTATATCTACCTTGGCATTGCCTAGTTGTACCGTGTCACCTACCCTATCACGCCTTGTACGAGTTTGGTTTTCTCCCGTACCCCATGTGGTATCCTCTGGTGGCTTCCCGATTAGGAGGGACTATGATATTGGATGGGCTACTAAGACTATTACGTGTTAAGGGTTATATGGGTAACCCCTTAATGCTATGAAAAAAGTATGTTTATTTTACTATAAACATTATTATAATAGCGAAATATTACTGCATTGTAAATAGTTTAACGGATCCTTAGAGGATGGGCGGTCCCAAGCATCCTTTAAGTTACTTGTACCTTATATTACAGTTCACTTTAGTAGGTTTACATTGTATAAGTATGTATGTCCTGACTCGAGTGTTTTGTGTTTTTCTTTACGCTCGAGTCAGACTGAGTGATACAACATTAGAGACTCACCTTTGGAGCTGGAGCCTTGCTTGAAGATCCAGCCATCTATTTCAATTTCAGTATTCTGTTGATTCCAGTTATTTAGTTGATTCTGGTGATGCATTCAGCTTGTGCTTGTTTACCATATTAAACTTCTTTGTATCATGTATAACTCTAATGTATTTTTATAGTAGCTTCATGAACTACTATCTTTTTTCTTCTGCTGCATTTATTACTCTGTGTCTGTGATCTGTGATTTATTTATTTACTGTTTATGCTGTGTTTTTCCAAATTTATTTTACAATTTGGTATTTTGAGCAATTCAAGTCCGACATGTGCGGATGCGAATGATTGAAAATATCGGATCGTTTCATTTGGTATCAGAGCATTGGCTCTAGGCAAAACTTAGCATATATGGTAAATTTATTTACAGAATCACTTTCATTCGAGTGTGAATCTCTTCCTTTTTGACTCAATTCCTTTTGAATTTTGGGACGTTCCCTGCAGTTCCAAATTACATTCTTGTCCCCACTATTCATCTTCTTTTGATTCTGGAGTGTCCTATAACTCCACTTGGAATGATCCTTAGAATGAGTCGGCGGTCTCGCCAATCTTTGAATGATTTGTAAAGGGGTGAAACCCCTTTTTCATAGGCATCGATTCATCTAAGATTTATATATCCTCGGTTTAGATGCTAGTATCTCTTGTTATCCTCAATTCTATCTCTTGAGATCAGATGTAGATTTTCCCCAAAACTCTACATCGATCTTATTCTTGAAGTCACGTTTGACCCAGTTAAGTTTGCCCGCGATTTATGTAAGCTTATCCATTCCTTATTCTGTCAATTTAATCATCTTATCTTTTGCTTCCAACTTACCTTTGAATCAGAATTCTCTTGATTTGAGTCAATCGAATTTGAATCCCTGTTCTTGCTTTGTAAACCTATATTTAAAATGTTTTATATATTGTATCGTTTGAGTTGTTTATGTTGATTTGGGTTTCCGATCGATCCGTCTGATCAACCCTATCGATAGGATTTCCAAACACTTGATTAGAGCAATCTGACACCATATTGATTTCAAAATTTAGTAAATGATAAATTTTGTATAATTATATTATGTACGAGTTTGATTTTCTGAATTTTAATAATTAATTGAATAGGTTATTAAGAAATAATATTTGACTTTCTATATATCTTGTAACCATTGGCTTTTGTCTCCTATACAAATAACTGAACTATAAAACATAGCTATAAATTAATTTGGAAATTAAAATGAATCTAAATCAAGAACTTGAGAATTTAATTTCTGATGGTTTCAAACTTGGGTTTTAAAAGTTTTAAAAGATATATCATTTAAAGTGTTTTCCAAATAGAGATTGTTTTCAAAGAATTTTTAATGTTTAAATCAGTGCCCTTCTCTTGTCGTTGGAAAATAATTTCGATGATGGCTGCAGCATCATAGACATTCATTTTCGAACTTCGAAGTGAAGAGACCATTTTGTAGCTTTGCTACTGTTTTTCTTTCAAAATTTAATTGATTTGAATTTCAAAAATATGACTTGATTTATAATATATGGATATATGATTCAAATTTGATTTGATATATATTGTATATATATTTATTTACCTTTACATGGTTTGAAGTTAATCGGAAATGTAATTCTTAAATTTACCTTAAAGAATGTTTTCAATTATAAAATGAACCAAAAATTTTGAATAAATATTTAAGTTGAAATTGAATTAGAAAACTTTATTTGTATAATATTCTATTGCATTTCTATTATAACTTACCTAAATTATTTAAAAGTTAACTACATAATTGGATAATATACAATATAAAAGGATTTTATAAATAAAATTTGAGTGTTTATAATAAATATTATACACTAAAATTTTAGTTATAAAAGGATTAATAAAGGTAAATAGAATAAAAAGTTAATTGAATAATGTACAATATAAAGTGATGTTTAAGGTATTTATAAATAAATTGGAGTAAGTCATAATAAGTGTAAGTATACTTAATATATGTGATAGACATATATTAAGTGGAATAAATGTAATAACCATCTGGAATAAAGAAGAATGAAACTTATTGAATAAAATTTTGAGTGTAATAAATGATTTCAAATTCCCGATTTTAGAAATTGTTAATTGGGTGATAAGATAATGAAATTATAAATAGATAAGATTTAATTAACTTAGGAAAAATCAAATGGATAAAATCACTTATTAATTTAAGTTGAAATTTTCATGGTTTTAAAATTTATCATCTTATTTTGTTTTCCAATCTCTTATCCTTTGGTTGTTCCTATTCTCCTGCATCCTAAGCGGGGAATTGAATATCAAATCGATCTTATCTCCTAAAGTTCGATCTGTAGTTCTTCCTCCCAAAATACCTTTACCAGTCTGTTTTGGAAAACTTTTCGAGAATCTTCTTCGTGCTTGTGTCCTTGATTACAGAGGATCTTAGGAAAATCATCTCCATCTTGTTGAATTTACCTACAACGACTGTTACCAGGTATAATTTCAATCTTCTTTTTTTATATTGTCTAAATTCTATCTCATTCTATCTGTTGTCTCTATTTTCCAAGCCTCGTTCCTTTTCGGGGACGAAAAGTTTTGAGTGGGGGAGAGCGTAACAATCCATAATTTTATGAATATTTTTAATTAAATTTTTATTTGGAATTTTGATTTTTAAATCATTTAAAGGTGAATTTTTAGATTTTTTTTCAAAGTAAGTTTGGAATTTGTTTGTAATTTATTTTTCAAATGCAATAAATAAACATTTTTTGAAAATTTTATATTTTGGTCAAAATTTGAATTTTCAGTTCAAAATTTTAAAAAATTTGAATTTTTAAATTTTAATCTTTTTCTTTGAAGTAGAATATATTTATGATATATGTTCTGCTTTTCGTTTCGTTAAATTCTGAGTTATACTTTTTAAATTAGATAAATTACAGCGTTTTACACACAGTTATTTTCTTTATTTCAATTTCTATTTTTCTATGTTCATTTCTATATTTTTACTTTCTATGTTATTTTATTTCATTTTTATATTTTGTGTATCTAAACTTTATTTATTGGATTTTGCTTGTGTGTATATCTTTTCATAAAAGGCTTGGAAGAAATCAAGGAGACATGCGTTACATTTCTTTAATGCTTGCCTTTTTATTTATCTACACTCTTTATTACTTATCCTAGCCATTCACCATTCATTGCCATGAATTGCTCTTATTAATCATGTACAAACATCTCAAAATATCCTCTTTTCAATTTCATTTACGAATAATATATGTGTGTGTGTGTGTGTGTGTGTGTGTGTTTCTTTCACCTTATTTCTTGCCTTTTATTTCCTAACCTTTTTGTTTTCCTATCATTTACTCCTCTTTAGCCGTTCAAATCTTTTCTTGTCATCCACTCCACTTCATAATTCACGTACACATTTACTTCACATTTCATTTCTAGAAAGAAATGTATGCAAATAAATGGCATGGAGAAATTTAAGAGGCATACGTTTCATTGTTTAAACTCTTGCCTTTTTCATTTGCATGGCCTTTATTATTTTCTAGCCGTTTCTCCTCATTCCTAGCCATGAATTACTCTACTCATAACCTTGCATATCAAGTTGAAAATTCCCGTACAAAAAAATTATTTCCCATCTCTCATTTTTTTTATTTGTATTCAAAAATAAAATATATTATACGTTTCTTCCTCCTTAACTTATGCCTTTCCGTTTCCCTAGTATTCATAACTCCTTAGCTGTTTTTTTTTCTTATATAGCCATGTATTCCTTTTATCATTCACGTACAAAACTCTTCAAACATATCTCATTTTATTCCATTTCTCATTTCATCTCTTGAAAGAAAGAATTTTTTTTTACTAAATACATCAAGTATTTTCTGCCATTTTATTTTTCAAACCATTCAAAATCTTGCCTTTTATTGCATAGCCTCTTTATTGCTAACCTTAGCCGTTCATTACTTTAATCTAGCCATGAATTTCTCTTGCCTGTCACGCATAAAAACTTCCCAAAACTTCTCATTATCATTTGCGTGAAAGAAAATTATATTCAAGCTCTAGATCCATGGCTTCTCTTCATCTTCTTTCTTTTTCTCTTTTTGTTTCTTCTTTGTTCTTCATGCTTATACTCAGCCTCTGGCCTCTAGCACACCTCTAACCATCATGAACAAGCAATATAAGATGATGGTTGAACCCATGTGGTCTAGCCAAGCCATTGAATTATTAAGGCAAGTTATGTCACTTTGATTCATTTATTTTTTCATTGTTTTAACATCTATTGTTTTGTGTTGAATCATATTCTTATGTATGTAATATTTGTTTGCATACAAGATTTGGATCTAACTCTTCATCCACTCAAGTTCGCATTGTTCTTTGTCATGCTTTTTCGTGCTTTGCAAAGTTTGGATTTTTATTCTGAATTTGTCAATTCTAGCTTTTAAAAGGTGAGTTTTTATCACTCTAGACATATGTACCTATATTTTTGTGAAAAAATGACAAGTGAATCTTTAGACATTGATATGTCATTCATATATGCATGTGTGGTGATTACATGATGATAAATGCCATTTATATATTTGTTACATCATTTGTTATGATATTATATGTATACTGTTATTTTATTTCTGTTAATCACCACTGCAAGTTCCCTATCACTATAGGTTGAAATGATACATAACCGAACGGACTTTAGGATAAGTAATATCACTATGAGCTGAAATGATAGGCTCGATTGATTTTATTGATTTTTGTCGTATTTATTTTTCTTGGGATTGCGGGTTTGAAATGATAGAACCCGGATTTTTTTTTAAATTACGGATTGAAATGATACATATCCGTATCACTTGACCTAGGTTAGAAAATATTATACGGGCCCATGGTTAATATTTTTAATGTAATATTTTACTAAAAATTTATTAAGTATTTTGAAATTTTGGAATATATGGAATTCTAACTTAAAATTTGATTTAAAGATTTGAAATTTAAAGAGATATCAGTTTTTATAAGTAAAAATGTTATAAGCTGATAACTGGTTTAAAATGTAAATTATTAGTTAATGCAAGAAACATGTAAAGTTTTAATTTATGAAAGAAATGTTTAAAGTCCTAATTAATGAAAGAAACGTGTAAAGTTTTTAATTAATGCAAGAAACATGTAAAGTTTTAATTAATGCAAGAAACATGTAAAGTTTTAATTTATGAAAGTAACGTGTAAAGTTTTAATTTATGAAAGAAACGTGTAAAGTCCCAATTAATGAAAGAAACGTGTAAACTTTTTAGTTAATGCAAGAAACATGTAAAGTTTTAATTTATGAAAGAAATGTGTAAAGTGCCAATTAATGAAAGAAACATGTAAAGTTTTAACTAATGCAAGAAACATGTAAAGTTTTAATTAATGCAAGAAACATGTAAAGTTTTAATTTATAAAAGAAACGTGTAAAGTTTTAATTTATGAAAGAAATGTGTAAAGTCCTAATTAATGAAAGAAACGTGTAAAGTTTTAATTAATGCAAGAAACATGTAAAGTTTTAATTTATGAAAGAAATGTGTAAAGTCCTAATTAATGAAAGAAACGTGTAAAGTTTTTAATTAATGCAAGAAACATGTAAAGTTTTAATTAATGAAAGAAACAAGTAAAGTTTTAATTAATGTAATATTGATTAAATGATAAATGCTCTTTACTGTAATAGAAATGTAAATTAAAACGTACATTTCATAATGTAAATTTTAATTTGTGTAATATTGATTAAAATAATAAATGCACTTTACTGTAATAAAAATGTAAATTGAAATATACATTGGATAATGTAAGTTTTAATTAGTGTAATATTGATTAAATGATAAATACTCTTTACTGTAATAGAAATGTAAATTAAAACGTACATTTGATAATGTAAGTTTTAATTAGTGTGATATTGATTAAAATGATAAATGCTCTTTATTGTAATAAATGTAAGTTAAAACGTACATTTGACATGTAAGTTTTAATTAATGTAATGGTGTATTTTAAATTGATTAAAATGATAAACGTTCCTTACTGTAATAATAAAATGTAAGTTGATAATGTACATTTGATATGTAAGTTTTAATTAATGTAAATGGCATATTTTAAATGATGAAAATAATAAAGTTTCTTTATTGTAATAATAATGTAAGTTAATAAGGTACTTTTAACTTAACATAAGAAATTCAGCTTTAAATCGGATATTACAGTAACAAAGTTTATTTAACTATAAGGCTATGATACAATGACCATGTTAAAATTTGTAAGTATATAAATACTTTGATTAATAAAAGTGGAAAGTATTACATTCCAAAAATGCTATGATTTTTTAAAGTTACATTTCCAAAATCTATGATAATTTAAAGGAATATTTCAAATTTAATAAATTGAAGGAAATATTCAATGATTTGGAAATTTGGGTTTTATTTAAATGATATATTATTGAATTAGTTCTAAAATGGAAATGATACTATTGTGATATGGTTTTGAAAGTATATACTAGTTTGAAAGAAATGATATGATTTTGAAATGGATATGCTAGTTTTGTTTTGAAAGTATAAATGATTTTGAAATAAATATCCATGGGTTATAATAACGTTTGGTTGTTAAAGAGACCGGGATCGGAAATTGTCATACTCTCTGCCAACTCTGAAAACCACTTTAACAACCGTGTACGCGGTGGAGATTTCAGAATGAAGTAGGATGGTGGTGGCGTTTCCTTTAAGGTAAATACGTGGACCCGACTCCCGTGAGTTGGCATAAGGTGGCTAAAACAGGAGTGATCGACGGGTTAATGAGGTAGAACCTTTGATCGGACACATCCCTTCGATATTATACTTTGACTTTTGGATTGATTTGGTGGCCACTTTTGATTTTTATTTGGGGGTGTGTCTCGAGGAGGGCGGTAGCTGCGCGCTACGCGTTACCACCGACCCGGAAGCGTAATTGGTATATCTACCCTGGCATTGCCTAGTTGTGTCGTGTCACCTACCCTATCGCGCCTTGTACGAGTTTGGTTTTCTCCCGTAGCCCGTGTGGTATCCTCTGGTGGCTTCCCGATCAGGAGGGATTATGATATTGGATGGACTACCGTGACTATTACATGTTAAGGGCTATATGAGTAACCCCTTAATGCTATGAAAAAAATAAGTTTATTTTACTATAGACATTATTATAATAGAGAAATATTACTACATAGTAAATAGTTTAACGGATCCTTAGAGGATGGGTGGTCCCAAGCATCCTTTAAGTTACTTGTACCTTATATTACAGTTCACTTGAGTTGGTTTACATTGTATAAGTATGTATGTCCTGACTCAAGTGTTTTTTGTTTTGCTTTACGCTCGGGTCGGACTGAGCGATACAACATTAGAGACTCACCTTTAGAGCTGGAGCCTTGCTTGAAGATCCAACCATCTATTTCAATTTCAGTATTCTGTTGATTCCAGTTATTCAGTTGATTCTGGTGATGCATTCAGCTTGTGCTTGTTTATCATATTAAACTTC
Organism: Allium cepa; assembly: GCA_030765085.1. Classification (NCBI taxonomy): domain Eukaryota; kingdom Viridiplantae; phylum Streptophyta; class Magnoliopsida; order Asparagales; family Amaryllidaceae; genus Allium; species Allium cepa. Next base: position 370,333,288 of record CM060943.1, on the reverse strand, counting down.
TGTTGTATCATGTATAACTCTGATGTATTTATATAGTAGCTTCATGAACTACTATCTTTTTGCTTCCGCTGCATTTATTACTCTTTGTCTGTGATCTGTAATTTATTTATTTACTGTTTAAGCTGTGTGTTGCCAAATTTATTTTACAATTTGGTATTTTGAGCAATTCAAGTCCGACATGTGCGGATGCGAATAGTTGAAAATATCGGATCATTACAATTTCAATTTTTAAATATTATTACATTACTTGCCAATAATGTATACAATAATTCTACTCAACTATAACTAATTAACCTTGTTTCACTTGCTTTCAAATTAAGGTTATCAAATTCAACTACATAATTCAACATAATTATTAAGTTTCAACTCATATATTAATTTAGAACTTTTGACTATCCAAATATCCTAATATTTCATTTTATTTCAGTAGTTGAAACTACCAATCAACAAACAGTAAGTTTCACAATAAAACATTTCAATTCCATAAATAAATATCCAAATTGGTCATTTTATTCTCCTTAATACACCATTATTAGTCTAGTGTTTTGTCTATTAATTCAATCAACAATAATTAGCTGATGCTTATATACAGACAAAAACTCAACTAATCAACAATAAATGATAATAAGCAAATATCACCATTTCATAAATCAAACACATTACAAATAACTATATCAGTTATAAAAATCTATTCGTTTATATATATCGTATAATGTTAGGAAAAATACTTTCATTTCAAAACATATATAAAATAAAATTTATAACACTAACAATTACGCGCTCTCGTATATACACTCAAACAACTCATTCTAGGGTATTACTACCTTATCTCTAATGAGTTAACACCAACAGGCTAAGGTATGTCTAAACCAAAGCTCTGATACTAACTGTAACGACCTACCTTTTTGGACGATTTAAATTGACAATAAACCACACATGTCTAGTTCAAACCATTCAAAAGGGAGGACTGTTAATGGGGTAAATAAGAAAACAATAGAAAAGAAGGGAAAAACAAAACACAAAATCTCACAGCGGAATGACAAAATATAATAATCAAATAAACAGTTCATAAAGCTGTTTTACAAATGACATTTGAATATAATTATACAATTCAAATCAGGGTTATTCATACATCAGAAAATAAATAAAAAATGCAGCGGAACACAATAAGCAGAGGAATAATAATAATAATAATAAATAGAAATAATATACTGAATCTTCGGCATCGTCCTCCAGAAAATAAAATGGTCTTCAATACACTGAAAAGGCTCGTACTGACCCGAGCATAATGAAAAACAAAACATTCGAGTCAGAACTAAAAATTCCTATGTAAGTCAAATCAATCTCAAATAAAATTTTAGTGCAATCGCTTTAGAGATGTTATAGGATTTTCCATCTCCTATCAATCGTACAACGTAAGTGCGGTAATTTACGAGATTTCAAATAATTTGAAATATCAATTTTAACCACTTTATTTAAAGTAAACCCGAATTTTAAATTAAAAAATTAAACTTTTTAAATAATTGAGTTTAAATAAATAATCCAAATTCAAGAAATTGTATGGGTATATATCATTTCAACCTATAATTTAAATGTCTTAATTATCCAATTCTAAAATGATTCGAAGGACCACTTAAATGATGTCAATAATATACAAGGTGATAACAGGGACATATTAAAATAAATAAAAAACCATATATCCAACATATCAATCAATAAGCATCCATTTTAGACAACATCCAAACCAACCAATATTTTCCAACATATAATAGTTATCAGTATCGGGGTTTAACTATCAATTAAATTCCAATGTAAAATTAAATGTCAATTCAGATTCAATAACAATTCAAATGTCAACTTAAATCAATAAATAGCACTAAAAAAATTATATATCACATTATATATTTTTGTAACAACCCTTGTCACGACCTGAAATCCTACGTTCAAAAATCGACATCAAATACCTCACTTGTATTCGAATGCCGGAGATTTAAACGTCGGACTCTAGTTTGGTAGAGCTTATAACAACATTAGATGAATACAAAATAGCGGAAAACAAAATGAATTTCATTTATCACAACACAGATACAATATGGATATAACATTTGATTACAACAATTGAACACCATCATCAGAGTGCTATACATGATACAACAACAAAATATAATGCCATAGCAGAGAAACAACAGAGTCTTCAAAAGAAAAAGATCGAGAGCGAGAATCCACCATAAGAACCTTTAAACTAAACTCCAAAGACTTCAAACAAAAGCTTACGAAATCCGATAGCTTCCAAACTAAATTCTCCAAAAGACTTCAAAGATTCCTAGCTTCAAATCTGAACTAGCTCTAAAACACTGATAACCTACTTCTAGGCTGCCCATGTGGAAAATAATGGGCATCCAGAGTTTAGGGAGAGAACAATAAACTCTAGGTCAGTCATGGGACTGGTATGAGTAAACCAAAAACAGTTGTGTGAACAAAAACAATTTATGAAAGAAATCCGTTATGCTTTTTGAAAAATGAAAGTACCATAAGGCCTCCCCGTACACACACAATGCAATCGTACAATTAGAGGAGATTTCTCCTTATGATAGTCAAACATGCTTGATATGAGAAAAACTCTTTTAATATTATTATTAGTGCATAGTGTAGAAAACATTTCGAAAGTACAATATCAATCTTAGCCAGCATACCACCGTTATGGTATACCTACTATAGCTACCATTTAAATGGCAGGCCACCACCATTGATAAATGGCAAGTTATACAACTAAAATCGTACAGGGCTTGTCTTGTTTTGTTTGGATTTCCAACAAATGGTCAGGCTAAGGAACTTCCTACACCGAATAGGCATGCCTCTGGAGGGATGTCCCGAGAACTTAACCAGCTCTCTGCCAACACATGGCTGGGTTACCTCTGTAACTTGGTAACAACTGTCACGAGTATGCCATCCCCCGGTCGTAACCGACCTTTATCAAGGGACCTCAACACCAACAACCACAAAGCAAATTATCTGGGCTCCATACCAGAATACCACTTATTATCCAGAAGGAAATGCACATACCCTAAAGGGCGTGACCCTCATAACCTTGCCTCATCTTTCCTGTTTCGACCATTTTCGTGTGTGAGGTTCGATGAAATCTCATCCCAGAAAGCTACGCTTTTCACAAAATCCATGCTTTGATCAACAAAAGATCAGTACTTAGCATGCCACACTACCAAATTGGGAGTATGTCACTAATAACCATCAACTACATAACCTCTGAGCTCGTACGTCTCAGAGAAGGATGGTAAGCTAAGAGAATAAATTCTCCGCCACCAAACAGAAATGTATTTGATAGAAATAAGCTTTATATCTCAAAGGGTATGTCAGAAATACATCGAAACAAGTCAATCATGGGTCTGAATGGAACCGAAGGCACTTCGTCCAATAATGGAAGAATCCCTTGCCATCCGGACATCGACAATCCCGACCAGACTCCCCATCACATATGGAGATCTCTGTACCGGAGCAACTCAGTGCAGAGACAATCGACAAGTAATCCTTTCATTTTCAAAAATACCCGGTCTTCGCCATCATCTTCAAATGCACTCCAATTTTTTGTATCATTAATTCGGAATAGGTTTTATGACACAAAGTCCTCTCCCGGCTAATCCGAGCAATGAGCGTTTATTTAAAAACACATGGATACACAAGTCATAAAGATTCACTATTAAGATTCGATGTGGGTTTCGGATAATCGTTTGGACTTCGACCCCCTGTCGCATTGAAATTCAATTACCATTTAAAGGACAACAGTTTTCACATTCACATAGAAATATATTGCAGATATTACAGTTCCATTCGCAGCAATTCACATCACGAAGTATCACAATCACATATCAGAGATATCAACCAGTCCAAGATATTCAATAATAATTCAACATATATAAGCAAGACTAATTAATTGTGTGATTATAATTAATTAATCACATAATTTGTAACAACCCGCATATTTATCGATTTTATATTTAAATATTTTATCGTTCGTCGGATTTTGGTCCGAAAACCTACTTTTTGTAAACAGTCGAATTGGGACTCGAGACCACCCCCATTGAGTTCAAAATGACGTTTGCGACCTTTTTGAGTATAAGCTTCGATATGTTTGGAGAAAGTTGATTTTTGCCACTTTTTACTTAGGGCTTTGGTTTGGGCTGAGCCCAATAACCACACTTATGTATTCAGTCCCAACCCCTCTCCTCTTCATTACTTCATAATTTCCTAATACATTCAAGCTTCATCAAAAATGGGGGAAGAGAAAAAGAATTAGGAAAACCTAAGCCCTAGCTTCCATTAGCAAATCCATCTTCTAGCTCCAAACTCAAGAGAACCCATTGGTAAGCTTTCTCTTCATCTTCTCCAACTCATTCCCTCTTTGATTTCAGAAATTTCGTAAACCTAACTTTGGGAAATGTTTCTCTTTTTAGCTTAGATTCAAGCTTCTAGTGTTGAGATTGAAGTGTGGTTGATTTCCATTTGCTTTCAAGCTTCTTCTTCATTGATTTGGGTTCAAAGGTGAGATTTTTAATCTCACATCTATGCTCATAATTCTCTTCTATTGTTAGGTATGAATTCCTAACACTTATTCATGTGCATTTGATTTTGATTTGGATTGCTTTTGTGAATATTCCAATTTTTAGTGTTTTGAGTTCAATTCGTTAAAAATCCTAACTTTGATGTTTGAACATGTTTTTGGTGATGCATCGAGGAGCATATAGGGCCGGGTAGTCGATTGGCATAAACCCTTAGCGCCGTTGCTCGTGCGATTGCAATTTGATCGAGAGTTGCACCTCTTTTGAAATAGGGTAGGAAGTGCAAGCATACAGGTTCGGCCGACCGAGCCCCTGGGCCGGTCGACCGACCTGTAGTCCAGGCACTTCCTGCCTCTTTTTGGAAGTGCTGGTTACAGGCTCCGGCCGACCGAGCACCCTGGGCCGGTCGACCGACCTGGTGCCCCGAGAACTTCCAACCTCTGGTTCGGTCGACTGACTCAGGGAGTCCGGTCGACCGACTTGCTACTATTTGCCAGATTAGCATATATTGCTAATTCGTTTGAATATCCAACTTTAATCGATTCGTGTTGTCTCCCTTTTGTTGTTGTCATTTATTATCGACTTTGATGACCTTTTCTTTGGGAATTTTAGATATATCCACTTTGATGGATTTTATATCGATTTCTTTGGATTTTATTCACGTCTTCGAATGTGAATTTTTATGCCCGATTGTTTCTACAATCACTTCTATGATTTGTCACTTTAAAATACAAAGGTTTCCTATACTAGTAGTAAATATCAAAACTCTTTCTTCAAATGATTTCAACACTATTTTATTACAAAGCTCGTTTTCTAAAACCGTTTTCCAATCTATTAGTATATACAAATCTTTGCCTCACTCGTATGAGAAATCTAATTAAACGACTTAGTAAAACAAGTGGTATGAAACGCTTGTGTTTACTTCGTCGGTTAATTCTTGGACTTGTTCGATTGAATCTCTTGTGACAATTTTCTAGTGGAGATCTACAATTTGTTCGTAAATATTTAAGTTAAGCTAGTGGTTATGGGACATGAAGCTAAGCTCATATATTTACTAGCTTATTGTAATTGACACTTCTCGTTGATCATGACGATCATCTTTGTGGTTTAGACTAGCAATGTGCGATGTCTCTTTGTTTATATGGAGGACTGTTCCTCATTTTATTGAGCTTCGTCTCATTTCTCACATGGGTCGTACCTTTTTAGGTGCGTCAATGTTTATTTATGCATGGGGTCTACCTTTCTAGGTGCATCGATGTTTATTTACTTCGTGGAGCAATCGGCTCAATAAGTCGGGACATGGGGCGTATCTTTCTAGGTGCGTCGATGTTCGTCTATGCATGGGGCGTGTCTTTCTAGGTGCGTCGATGTTCGACTTAGCATGGGGTGTATCTTTCTAGGTGCATCGGTGTTAGACATTACATGGGGTGTATCTTTCTAGGTGCATCGGTGTTTATTTATGCATGGGGTGTATCTTTCTAGGTGCATCGATGTTTATTTATGCATGGGGCGTATCTTTCTAGGTGCGTCGATGCTAGAGCATGGGGCATATCCTTCTAGGTGTGTCGATGTTCGACTGTACATGGGGCGTGTCTTTCTAGGTGCGTCGATGTCCAGTTTGTGGGATTGGCCATCCTTTTTATTGTGATTTCTGGATTTCGTGTGTTGATTTCTGGAATTTATGTTTCACCAACTTTTACGATGGGCATTGATATATATGTCATTTATTATGGCTTGGTGAATGAAATTAGGAGTATGACATTCCTTTTTATCTTGAGTAGATTATTGTGATATTGATAAATCTCTTGTTGATTTTCAATTACTTATTTATCACAGCTTGGCATTGTGATTATTATATGTTTATGTCATATCTCTTATTATATATCACTTCATCTGATATTTATAGCTAGACTGATCCGTTTATTATTTTCTTCTTAAATAATACTCGGGTCAGACTGAGATTTTACAGGTGCTTCTGCTTGACTCCTTATCGGACCATCATCTGACTTTTGGCTAACTACTTAGATTTGTAGTTTTTGTTGTATACATTTGAGATACAGACTCCATGATGTATACTTATTCTTTTGTCTAGCACTTGTATCTATTCTTTTTGATATTGTGGATCTTGTTTGACCACTACTCTGATGTACACTTTCATGTGTTATATTCATATCTATTTCCGCCTTTGTGATATGAATTATCTGTGACTGATTTGTGTTATGTTTATTTCTATATTTGTTTCCGAAGACATCATAGCCACTGTGTAGTAGCTTTGAGTTTGTGTCGGCATGTCGGATTTCCACTTGAAAAGATTTGCATGTTATACTATCTGACATATCGATGCTCGCACAAAGCAATTATACGGATGGTCGCTCCTCAACAGCCTTATTCTCCGTGCTAGTCGACAGCATTACTCCGTAGTGTTCTTGGCTAGCGTGGGTATAGAGGTGGGGCGTCACAGCTTGGTATCAGAGCCAAACTTTGGAACAATATGGAATATTATAACAAGGATCATCGTCCTAAGTCCATCTTAGGAGTCGTGCTTTAGGATTTTATTCGAGTCTTCGTACCGATTCATCCTATTTTCCTTTATGATTCCTTGTTTTATCTATCAAGAATTGCTTGAAATTTATTTTGAGAATAACATTTTCCTCTTCTTTCTTTCTTTCTTAAAGAAGAGAAATGGTTAGACCTGGCCGTCCCAGCGCCGGTCAATCTAGTGCTACTCCCCAAGATGGAGTATTCATGTCTGCTCAACAACTTTTGGATCTTGTAAAGAATCAAGAGTTTATCTATGCTTTGAGTAAGAACCCCAAAATGGTTCTACCTTTGAAACTTGAAGTTTCTTTCAATCATCTTGTGGATGTTACTCTTCTTCATGGAGAGGTTGGTAAAGGAAGTGTTTGTGATATTGGGACTTCCAAGAAGAGGCATATTAAGTTCAAGAGCCTTAATCCCAATAAGAGAGTGAAGCAAACTACTTTTGTAGCAAAGACTCCAATCCCTAATCGTGGAGGATGCTACAATTGTAATTCTATGGAACACTATGCGAATATGTGTCCAAAACCCCATTCTTGTCGCTTTTGCAAGAAACCGGGTCATCTTTTATCTGCGTGTCCCAAACATTTGAACAAGGACATGAGAAAGCTAAATATTGTGCAAGCCCCTAGCAACTCTTCTCTTGGTCAAGGTACTTTTCACTCAATCCTTGATGGCATTGTTTTATTTCGTGATCTTCTTATTTGAGTTCTTTTTGATATGGGTTCCATCTCACTATTTTATATCAAAAGAACTTGTCGATTCCTTTTCTTTGAATATTTTGGGCTTGATGACTTCTTTGAGGATTGTGAATCCGGATGGTAGATCCGCAACACTCAATTTGCTTTTTATTGATGTCGAAATTATTTTATGAGACTTTTCTTTCCGAGTCGATATTTTTACTTAGGCTTCAGAATTTACTTTTGTAAGGATTGGCTTAATTATTATGAGGCCATATCCTTTGTCCCGTGTGGACTATTCATCTTTGACATTTTCAATCTGTTAAGCAGATTTCTATTTTCCTTTATGATTTTGATTCCAACTTGATGGCATCATTTTCTTCCTTAAGCCCACTTATAAGGAAAGTGTTATTTCTCTCATTCATGTAGTTTGAGAAATTTTTCAGTATTTTTGAGTTTGTCTAAGGATTATCACCTAAGAAATCTTTTGTGTGGTGTTAAGGTCTTTTCAGTTTGACTTTACCACCGGTTTTCGTTTGCTACGAGTTGCGGAAATTAGCATTCCACTTACCGCATTCCGCACTCGTTATGATTCTTATGAATGACTTATTTTGTCATTCAAATTGTCCAGCTTATTTCATCCATTTTATAAATCGAATATTCTATGAATATTTCGATGAGACTATTCTTGTATTTACTGATTTTGGATGAAAATAGTAATTTAAAATTTTGCAAATCTTTTTCATAAGATTTATTTATAAGTAAAACTGGATTTTGTTCTTGAAACGAACAAAGAATATTCTTAAAACTTTTTAAGAGATTTATTTATCCTATAAAAGATGATTTTGTGATTGTATTGCCCGTTGAGGGCTTTAAGAATTTTGGTCGATGCGCTTGATCAACGTTATCGATAGGAATTTCCTAAACGCTTTGATGTGACAATCAGACACGATATATTGACTTGTAAGTTGTAAATTTTTCTAGAAATATTTTTACATTGAAATAATTGTGATTTTGAAATTTTTAGCTTTTCGAGAAAGAAGATTATCTAAAAGAACTCTTCCTTTCGATACTCTTGTTCTTTGATTCCTGAAGGGGAACCAAGACTTTGCTATTTGTACCGATACTAGTCGTATTGGTTTGGATGCCGTTCTCTTGCCAAAGAGAACCTGCTATCACTTGTGCTTTTAAATCATTATAGCTTATCGAGACTAGATATGCCACTTATGATCTAGTGCTCTCGGCTATTGTTTTTGCGTTTGGAATTTGGCATCATCATATTTGGATGAGAAATTTGCTCTCTACCTCGATCATAAATCTTTGGAATATTTATGTTCTCTTAAGAAACTGCATGTTGAGTCGAGTTCCTAGCATCTTATGATCTTGATATTCTTTTTATTCCCGAAGGGGAAATCGTGTTGCCAATACGTTTTGTCGTAGGCAATAAGGTGTTGATTCTTTGATGATGTCGAAATGGAATCATCTTTTTACCAAGTTCATCGGGTGTTTTGGTGTACTTCGCTTTATTGAGTTTCATCTCATTTCTTTTATGGACTAGCGTCCGATGTCCTTTTATTGTGTTCGGTTCATTGGACGTACCGTTTTTGTACTACGTCGGTGTTCCGAAATCATTCGGGCTTCGATTCATTGGATGTATCATTGGATGTACCGTTTGCACTACATCAATGTCTTTTCTTTTTGGATTCATTGGATGTACCGTTTGTACTACATCAATGTCTTTGCTATTTGATTCACTGGATGTACCGTTTGTACTACATCAATGTCTTTGCTATTTGATTCATTGGATGTACCGTTTGTACTACATCAATGTCTTTTCTTTTTGGATTCATTGGATGTACCGTTTGTACTACATCAATGTCTTTGTTGTTTGATTCAGTGGATGTACCGTTTGTACTACATCAATGTCTTTGCTTTTGATTCATTGGATGTACCGCTTGTACTACATCAATGTCTTCGTTATTTGATTCATTGGGTGTACCGTTTGTACTACATCAATGTCTTTGCTTTTGATTCATTGGATGTACCGTTTGTACTACATCAATGTCTTTGCTATTTGATTCATTGGATGTACTGTTTGTACTACATCAATGTCTTTCCTATTTGATTCATTGGATGTACCGTTTGTACTACATCAATGTCTTTTCTTTTTGGATTCATTGGATGTACCGTTTGTACTACATCAATGTCTTTGTTGTTTGATTCATTGGATGTACCATTTGTACTACATCAATGTCTTTGCTTTTGATTCATTGGATGTACCGTTTGTACTACATCAGTGTCTTTGATTCATTGGATGTACCGTTTGTACTACATCAATGACTTCGCTTTTTGATTCATTGGATGTACCGTTTGCACTACATCAATGACTTGGCTTTTTGGTTCATTGGACGTACCGTCTTTGTACTACGTCGGTGTTCCAAATTATTCGAGTTTCTAGTTTCTCGTGCGTACTGTATTTGTACTACGCCGTTGCACCGGCTCAACTTTCTGCTATTCTTGACGTTTTCCATGTCTTTTATCTACGGAAATGCTTTTATGTTTCTGGTTTTATTCTTGTGCCTGGTGATATTGTGGAAATTGAAGTTTCACCAGATTTGATTTTTGAGCAACATCCTATTCGAATTATTGCTTCGGAGGTTGAGCGTCTTCGGAATAAAGATGTTCTTCTTGTGAAAGTTCAATGGTTCTCAGATCCTAAGGATTGCTCTTGGAAATCCTGGGAATTCATCGAGCGATCCCATTCAGGCTTACCCTTTCATGCTCTTTATGGTGAACTTCCTATTTCAAATTTTCTTTTGTGTTGATATGCTTCCATGGTTGTTACTTCTTATTTTCCTCTTAAGTATTGCGAGGACGCAATTTCTTTAAGGAGGGGAGTCTGTAACAACCCGCATATTTATCGATTTTATATTTAAATATTTAATCGTTCGTCAGATTTTGGTCCGAAAACCTAATTTTTGCAAACAGTCGAATTGGGACTTGAGACCACCCCCATTGAGTTCAAAATGATGTTTGCGACCTTTTTGAGTATACGCTTCGATATGTTTGGAGAAAGTTGATTTTTGCCACTTTTTACTGGCTTTGGTTTGGGCTGAGCCCAATAACCCCACTTATGTATTCAGTCCCAACCCCTATCCTCTTCATTACTTCATAATTTCCTAATACATTCAAGCTTCATCAAAAATGGGGGAAGAGAAAAAGAATTAGGAAAACCTAAGCCCTAGCTTCCATTAGCAAATCCATATTCTAGCTCCAAACTCAAGAGAACCCATTGGTAAGCTTTCTCTTCATCTTCTCCAACTCATTCTCTCTTTGATTTCAAAAATTTCCTAAACCCATCTTTGGGAAATGTTTCTCTTTTTAGCTTAGATTCAAGCTTCTAGTGTTGAGATTGAAGTGTGGTTGATTTCCATTTGCTTTCAAGCTTCTTCTTCATTGATTTGGGTTCAAAGGTGAGATTTTTAATCTCACATCTATGCTTATAATTCTCTTCTATTGTTAGGTATGAATTCTTAACACTTATTCATGTGCATTTGATTTTGATTTGGATTGCTTTTGTGAATATTCTAATTTTTAGTGTTTTGAGTTCAATTCGTTAAAAATCCTAACTTTGATGTTTGAACATGTTTTTGGTGATGCATCGAGGAGCATATAGGGCCGGGTAGTCGATTGGCATAAACCCTTAGCGCCATTGCTCGTGCGATTGCAATTTGATCGAGAGTTGCACCTCTTTTGAAATAGGGTAGGAAGTGCAAGCATACAGGTTCGGCCGACCAAGCCCCTGGGCCGGTCGACCGACCTGTAGTCCAGGCACTTCCTGCCTCTTTTTGGAAGTGCTGGTTACAGGCTTCGGCCGACCGAGCACCCTGGGCCGGTCGACCGACCTGGTGCCCCGAGAACTTCCAACCTCTGGTTCGGTCGACTGACTCAGGGAGTCCGGTCGACCGACCTGCTACTATTTGCCAGATTAGCCTATATTGCTAATTCGTTTGAATATCCAACTTTAATCGATTCGTGTTGTCTCCCTTTTGTTGTTGTCATTTATTATCGACTTTGATGACCTTTTCTTTGGGAATTTTAGATATATCCACTTTGATGGATTTTATATCGATTTCTTTGGATTTTATTCACGTCTTCGAATGTGAATTTTTATGCCCGATTGTTTCTACAATCACTTCTATGATTTGTCACTTTAAAATATAAAGGTTTCCTATACTAGTAGTAAATATCAAAACTCTTTCTTCAAATGATTTCAACACTATTTTATTACAAAGCTCGTTTTCTAAAACCGTTTTCCAATCTATTAGTATATACAAACCTTTACCTCACTCGTATGAGAAATCTAATTAAACGACTTAATAAAACAAGTGGTATGAAACGCTTGCATTTACTTCGTCGGTTAATTCTTGGACTTGTTCGATTGAATCTCTTGTGACAATTTTCTAGTGGAGATCTACAATTTGTTCGTAAATATTTAAGTTAAGCTAGTGGTTATGGGAAATGAAGCTAAGCTCATATATTTACTAGCTTATTGTAATTGACACTTCTCGTTGATCATGACGATCATCTTTGTGGTTTAGACTAGCAATGTGCGATGTCTCTTTGTTTATGTGGAGGACTGTTCCTTATTTTATTGAGCTTCGTCTCATTTCTCACATGGGTCGTACCTTTTTAGGTGCGTCAATGTTTATTTATGCATGAGGTGTACCTTTCTAGGTGCATCGATGTTTATTTACTTCGTGGAGCAATCGGCTCAATAAGTCGGGACATGGGGCGTATCTTTCTAGGTGCGTCGATGTTCGTCTATGAATGGGGCGTGTCTTTCTAGGTGCGTCGATGTTCGACTTAGCATGGGGTGTATCTTTCTAGGTGCATCGGTGTTAGACATTACATGGGGTGTATCTTTCTAGGTGCATCGATGTTTATTTATGCATGGGGTGTATCTTTCTAGGTGCATCGATGTTTATTTATGCATGGGGCGTATCTTTCTAGGTGCATCGATGCTAGAGCATGGGGCATATCTTTCTAGGTGTGTCGATGTTCGACTGTACATGGGGCGTGTCTTTCTAGGTGCGTCGATGTCCAGTTTGTGGGATAGGCCATCCTTTTTATTGTGATTTCTGGATTTCGTGTGTTGATTTCTGGAATTTATGTTTCACCAACTTTTACGATGGGCAATGATATATATGTCATTTATTGTGGCTTGGTGAATGAAATTAGGATTATGACATTCCTTTTTATCTTGAGTAGATTATTGTGATATTGATTAATCTCTTGTTGATTTTCAATTACTTATTTATCACAGCTTGGCATTGTGATTATTATATGTTTATGTCATATCTCTTATTATATATCACTTCATCTAATATTTATAGCTAGACTGATCCGTTTATTATTTTCTTCTTAAATAATACTCGGGTCAGACTGAGATTTTACAGGTGCTTCTGCTTGACTCCTTATCGGACCATCATCTGACTTTTGGCTAACTACTTAGATTTGTAGTTTTTGTTGTATACATTTGAGATACAGACTCTATGATGTATACTTATTCTTTTGTCTAGCACTTGTATCTATTCTTTTTGATATTGTGGATCTTGTTTGACCACTACTCTGATGTACACTTTCATGTGTTATATTCATATCTATTTCCGCCTTTGTGATATGAATTATCTGTGACTGATTTGTGTTATGTTTATTTCTATATTTGTTTCCGAAGACATCATAGCCACTGTGAAGTAGCTTTGAGTTTGTGTCGGCATGTCGGATTTCCACTTGAAAAGATTTGCATGTTATACTATCTGACATATGGATGCTCGCACAAAGCAATTACACGGATGGTCGCTCCTCAACAGCCTTATTCTCCGTGCTATTCGACAGCATTACTCCGTAGTGTTCTTGGCTAGCGTGGGTATAGAGGTGGGGCGTCACATAATTACTTTCATTAATTATCTTTAATTAATGATGATTTATCCTTAATTATTAATTAATTAACCTTAATTAATTATTAGTTAATGTTAATTATTATTTTACTAACCTTTAATTATTATTTGATTTATCTTTAATCATTAATTAATTATTCTTTAATTACTATCATTAAGTAATTATTCCTTAAGTAATTATCTTCTAATTACTGTCGTTAAATAAATAAATCTTTAATTACTTAAACTTTAATTAATTTAATAAAAGATAAATCATTTATTCTAATTAATCACTTAATTATCATTAAAATATTTAATTAACAAACCTTGTAGTTAATTAACATTAACACATAAATTAATTTAAGGGATTTAAGATTAATTGATAATTTAAAAACATATTATCTTAATTAACTCTTTAATCACATTATTTGTTTTAAATAAATTAAGAATTAATAAATAAATAATGTCACAAGATTAAATAAATTAAACTTAATTATTTTTGAAATGATTTACTTTAAAACCTTAAACAAAATCATTATTTAAAAGAACAAGCTAAACATGTTTTAAGTTTGAATTTTGTTTTTAAAATTTGAAACTGTTTTGTTCTAACCCGAGATCGACTCGAGTGTTACCCCGTGCCATGATCCAGTTTCACCGAGACTTCTCCGAGTAAAACCCCTCCCCTTTTCTTTTGTACTTTGTTTTCATTTTTATTTTAAAAAAATAAAACCCTGTTAACATGTTTACCCCTTGCGTACTACTTCGAGCCAACGAGCCAGCTTCCCCTGAATGACTTCAAGCTCCACCTTCATCTTCCCAAACTTAAACTACTGACACACACTAGAAGTATGTGCACATGCACCGGAGTTCTAGCCACCTCCTATCCAAGCTTCGACCATCAACGAGTCAGCGATGACCCTCTCGAGCCAACGACCACCTAGATTTTCGAAACGACGGCGAAATCGAATATTTAGCTATTCGACTCAACCTGGAGCCAAAACAATCGCCAAACGATCGCCTCGCACGGCCAACCCTGGCCATCAGAGATCATGCGAATGTACCCAAAGCTTCATTGATGTCCGACGATTTGATTCCCCCATGTCCAGCGACCTCCGATCCACTGATGAAGCTGCAGTTCGTCGAGCTCAGACCAATACAAAAATCCGAGCTAAAACCCTAGATTATCAATGTTTGGCCACCACGATGATCAAGAATTTTCTTGATCATTTTTCCCGAGGTCGTCCATCCCCCGTCTACCCTCAGCCACGATCCCGAGACCACCACGTTCATCGATCGCCATAATTTGCCACGAAACTCAAAACTGATTAACTCGCAAATGCACATAATTTACAAACCTAAAAATCATGATTTTATTCCTAAAATTCATATCTTATGAAGACGAACAAGATCATGCCATCAAATCTCAAGTTTTAATCAACTAAATTTTTTGACAAAATTTTATTTTACTCCGTTTTAATATTTTCCAATAAAAGCATTTAATTTTTATACTTAAAAATATTTTTAAACTTATGATGTTTCAAATTCTATCGTGTTTTGTTTAGACATCACAGTCTACAGAGAATTGGAGGGAGAGTTTTGAATTTTTTTGAAAACAGGTTTGAAAACCTATAAAGCCTGGTACAGAACTCATGTTCTTAATTACCATACATGCACATATCATATTCATACATATATATATACACACCAAATTGTATACATGCAAACAATTTTCAACATTTGTTCAAGTGTGATTTCAAATAACAAGTCAAAATGTAGATTTTAAAAGAATTTACTCACCAAATACTTTTGAAATAGCGAACTTTTGAAAAGCCTAGAAATTGATTTGTCTTGAAACTCTAGAATTTGTTTTTGACTTTCTTTTTGAACTTTGATCTGTAATCTTGATTTATATTTGCTTGATTACTGAGTTGAATCTTTAAACTGTTTTGCACTTGTCTTAGTTCCTCCCTGGTTTGAAAATTTGAGAAGATTGTTTACTGTTTACACAGTTGTTCCTTTGTTTTGTGATTTTGTACAAGCTTTTGTTTTTTTGGTTTACAGGCTTTACCAGTTTTTTTCTTTTGATTTTTTTCAGTTTGTAATTCTTTTGAAATGGAAAAGAAGAATGGGGAGTGGAAGTGCATATGTATTGTATAGCTTGAATTATTATTATTTTTAAAAATAAAAGAAAAATTAATAAGCTTGACACTTGTTTATTTTCATGTGAAAAATCATTACACTTGTTAATTATTTACCAAAATCTTAACACTCGTAATTTGTCCCATGTTATATGTTCACACTTGTAATTTTATATGCTCAAATCCTAGTACTTGTATTTTGCATGAGAATATGGTTTTTTATATTTTATTTTCATTATTATTTTTGTTTATGTATTTATTTATGTATAACTTTTACATATATGTATTATTATCTTATATTTATCCTTTTCCTTTATTAATATTTATATAACTTTTTAGAGAAAATAATTTGAAACAAATTTTTATACATAAATAAATAATCACATTCATATATATATATATATATAAATTAAATTTATTTTTTAAGATATTTATATTTGAATTTCAAATTAAATTCGAATTATAATCTATCTCACACACATATATATATATATAAACACAATTTTTATTTGTTTTGGAAAATCCCGAATTATTTCACAAATAAATCCAAATTTTTATATTAATTACTAAATAAATATTGGGTTTAAAAATGGGATGTTACATATTCTCCCCTTAACAAAATCTCGCCCTTGAAATTTGAAATATATATATATATATATATATATATATATATATATATATATATATATAAAGATAGAGAAATGGCTTACTAGATTAAGCCGGAATATCCACTCTGCAATTGGGATAGGACTTTTGCATGCTATCCTTTATTTCCCAAGTACAGTCATTTGGATCACCACTCCACTGCACTTTTAACAGTTTCACCACTTTATTTCTCAGCTGCTTTTCATCTTGATCAATTATCTTCAATGGTTCCCTTTTTACTGCCAGATTTGGTGTGATCTTCAAATCCTGCTGAGCGGATTCCTCAATAATACAATCTGGATCGTGTACATATTTCCGATGGTGTGAAAAAATGAAAAACATTGTGTGTGCAAGATAACCAATTGGGTAGCTGCAATCGATAAGCCAAAGGACCGATCCTCCCCAGCATAGGAAAATGACCTATATATCACGGTGCCAGCTTAGCAGTCTTTTCATATCTCAACACTCCCCGCATTGGACAAACCTTTAGGAAAACAAAATCTCCAACCTGGAATTCTAAATCTCTTCTACTAAGATCAGCATAACTTTTTTGATGACTTTGAGCCATTTTCAACTTTTTTCGAATAAAATCAACTTTCTCAATAGCTTCCTTTATCATATCTATCCAAGCACAAGCCTATCACCTGACTCAATCCAACACGCAGGTGGTCAACAAGCACGCCCATACAATGCTTCAAAAGGATCCATTTTGATACTGGCATGATAACTATTATTATATGAAAATTCAACCAGATGCAAATGGTCCTCCCATGAACCGCCAAAGTCAAGAATACAAGCGCACAAAAGGTCTTCTAAGATTCGATTTATCCTTTCTGTTTGCCCATCATACTACGGATGGTAAGTAGTACTGAAGTTCAATTTGGTTCCTAGTGCGGCTTAAAATGACTCCCAAAATCTGCTAGTGAAGATCAGGTCACGATCACTCACTATACTACTCGGTATACCATAGAGACGAACGATCTCTCTCACATACAACTCGCCAAACTTGCTGCTGTTCGGGTAGATTTTACTGGGATAAAGTGGGCAGTCTTGGTCAGACGGTCGACAATAACCCAAATCTCCTCGTTACCTTTCTTAGTTCGTGGCTAACCATCTATGAAATCCATAGACACCTAATCCCATTTCCATTTAGGCACCTCCAATGGTTGGAGTAAACCCTCCATTTTCATCTAATCACTTTTGATTTGTAGATAAGTTCTACAACGACTAACATAGATAGATATGTCCCTCTTTAATGTTTTCCACCAGAAAGTTCTTTTGATATCTCTATACATCTTATTAACTCCTAGATGGATACTAAGCTTGGACTTGTGACACTCATCCAAAACTACTCATTTTAGATCTGGGATATCTAGGACATAGATCGTGCCTTTTAGTCTTATGATTCCTCTATTATCGATTTCAACGTTGGAATCTTCACCCTGACATATTCTTCTATAAATTTCTTGAAGAATTGATACCACTTCTCACGGATCGAAATCCAGCGTTCAAAAATCGACATCAAATACCTCACTTGTACTCGAATGCCAAAGATTTAAATGTCGGACTCCAGTTCAGTGGAGCTTATAACAACATTAGATGAAAAAAAACAGCAGAAAACAAAATGAATTTCATTTATCACAACACAGATACAACATAGATATTACATTTGATTACAACAATTAAACACCATCAATAGAGTGTTATACATGATACAACAAAAAATATAATGCCACAGTGGAGAAACAATCGAGTCTTCAAAAGAAAGAGATCGAGAGAGAGAATCCAGCATAAGCACCTTTAAACTAAACTCCAAAGACTTCAAACCAAAAGTTTCCAAAATCCGATAGCTCCCAAACTAAAGACTCCAAAAGACTTCAAAGATTCCTAGCTCCAAATCTGAATTATGTCCAAAACACAGATAACCTGCTTCTAAGCTGTCCGTGTGGAAAATTATAGACACCCAGAGTTTAGGAAGGGAAGAATAAACTCCGGGTCAATCAAGAGACTGGTATGAGTAAACCAAAAACAGTTGTTTGAACAAAACAATTTATAAAAGAAATCTGTTATGCTTTTTGGAAATGAAACTACCATAAGGCCTCCCCGCACACACACAATGCAATCATACAAGTTAAGGGAGATTTCCCCTTGTGATAGTCAAACATGCTTGATACGAGAAATACGCTTTTAATATTATTATTAGTGCATAGTGTAGAAAACATTTCGAAAGTACAATATTAATCTTAGCCAGTATACCACCATTAAGGTATACCTACTATAGCTACCATTCAAACGGTAGGTCACCACCATTGATAAATGGAAGATTATACAACTAAAACTGTACATGGCTTGTATTGTTTTGTTTGGATTTTCAACAAACGGTCAGGCTAAGGAACTTCCTACACCAAATATGTATGCCTCTGGAGGGACGCCCCGAGAACTTAACCAGCTCTCTGCCAACACAAGGCCGGGTTACCTCTGTAACTAGGTAACTAAATGTCACAAGTATGCCATCCCCCGGTCGTAACTGACCTTTATCAAGGGCCCTCAACACCAACAACCGCAAAGCAAATTATCTGGGCTCCATACCGGAATACCACTTATTACCCAAAAGGAAAATGCATATACCCTAAAGGGCGCGACCCTCATAACCTTGCCGCATCTTTCCTGTTTCGACCATTTTCGGGGTGTGAGGTTCGATGAAGTCTCATCCCACAAAGCTACCCTTTTCACAAAAGCCATGCTTTGATCAACAATTGATCAGTACTCAGCATGCCACACTACCAAATTGGGAGTATATCACTAATAACCATCAACTACATAACCTCTGAGCTCGTACGTCTCATAGAATGTTGTTAAGCTAAGAGAATAAATTTTCCGCTACCAAACAGAAATGTATTTGATAGAAATCATCTTTATATCTCAAAGTGTAATGTCAGACATACAACCATACAAGTCCATCCTAGGTCTGAATGGAACCGAAGGCACTTCGTCCAATAAAGGAAGAATCCCTTGCAATACGGGTATCCACAATCCCGATCGGACTCCCTATCACATATGGAGATCTCTATACCGGAGTAACTCAGTGCAGAGACAATCGACAGGTAGTCCTTTAATTTTCGAAAATACCCTGTCTTCACCACCATCTTCAAATGCACTCCAATTCGTCGTATCATTAATTCAAAATAAGTTTTATGACACAGAGCCTCTCTTGGCTAATCCGAATAATGAGCGTTTATTTAAAAACACGTGGATACACAAGTCACAAAGATTCACTATTAAGATTCGATGTGGGGTTCAGATAACCATTTGGAATCTGACTCCCTGTCGCATCGAAATTCAATTGCCTTTTAAAGGCCAACAGTTTAGACATTCACACAGAAATATATTACAGGTATCACAGTTCCATTCACAGTAATTCACATCACGAAGTATCATAATCACATATCACGGATATCAACCAGTCCAAGGTATTCAATAATAATTCAACATCTATAAGACGAATTAATTAATCGTGTGATTATAATTAATTAATCACATAATTACTTTCATTAATTATCTTTAACTAATGATTATTTATCATTAATTATTAATTAATTAAACTTAATTAATTATTAATTAATCTTAATTATTATTTAATTAACCTTTAATTATTATTTTATTTATCTTTAATCATTAATTAATTATTCTTTAATTATTGTCATTAAGTAATTGTTCCTTAAGTAATTATCTTCTAATTACTTTCATTAAATAAATAAATCTTTAATTACTTAAACTTTAATTATTTAAATAAAAGATAAATCATTTATTTTAATTAATCACTTAATTATCATTAAAATATTTAATTAACAAACCTTGTAGTTAGTTAACATTAACCCATAAATTAACTTAAGGGATTTGAGGTTAATTGATAATTTAAAAACATTTTATCCTAATTAACTCTTGAATCACATTATTTATTTTAAATAAATTAAGAATTAATTAATAAATAATGTCACATGATTAAATAAATTAAACTTAATTACTTTTGAAATGATTTACTTAAAACCTTAAATAAAATCATTATTTAAAAGAACGAGTTAAACATGTCTTAAATTTGAATTTTGTTTTTAAAATTCGAAACTGTTTTATACTAACCCGGGATTTACACTAGTGTTACCCCGAGCCACGATCCACGAGACTTCCCCGAGTAAAACTCCATCCCTTTTCTTTTGTATTTTGTTTTTAGTTTTATTTATAAAAAAATTAAAACCCTGTTAACTTGCCCTCGCGTACTACTTCGAGCCAACGAGCCATTTTCCCGTGAATGACTTCGAGCTCCACCTTTATCTTCCCAAACTTAAACTACTGACACACACCAGAAGAATGTGCATGTGCACCAGAGTTCTGGCCACCTCCGATCCAAGCTCCGCCATCAATGAGTCAGCGACGACCCCCCGAGCCTCACGACCACCCAGATTTTTGAGACGATGGTGAACTTGAATTTTAACTATTCGACTCAACCTAGAGCCACAAGGATCGTGAAACAATCGCCTCGCACGGCCACCCCCGGCCATCAGAGATCAGTGAACGTATCCGAAGCTTCATCGATGTCCGATGCTTCGATTTCCCGATATCCGGCGACCTCCAATCCACTGATGAGGCTGTAGTTTATCGAACTCTGACCAATACCAAAATGTGAGCTAAAACCCTAGATCATCAATGTTTGGCCACCACGTTGATCAGGAATTTTCCTGATCATTTTTCCCGAACTCGTCCATCCCCCGGCTACCCTCAGCCACGATTCCGAGACCACCACGTTCATCGATCTCCAGAATTTGCCACGAAACTCAAAACCGATCAACTCGCAAATGCACATAATTTACAAATCTAAAAATCATGATTTTATTCTTAAAATTCATATCTTATGAAGACGAACAAGATCATGCCATCAAATCCCAAGTTTTAATCAACTAAATTTTTTGACAAAATTTGATTTTACTGTGTTTTAATATTTTCCAATAAAACCATTCAATTTTAATACTTAAAAATATTTTAAACTTATGATCTTTCGAATTCTATCATGTTTTGTTTAGACATCACAGTCTATGCCTCGGGGACGGAGGTCCTACGGTAGGTAACAGAGAGAGTTGGAGGGAGAGTTTTGAATTTTTTCGAAACAGGTTTGAAAACCTGTAAAACCTGGAACAGAACTCATGTTCTTGGTTTCCAGACATGCACATATCATATTCATCTATATACATACCAAATTGTATACATGCAAACAACAACATTTCTTCAAGCATGATTTCAAACAACAAGTCAAAATCTAGGTTTTAAAAGAATTTACTCGCATGATACTTTTGAAATAGAGAACTTTTGAAAAGCCTGGAAATTGATTTGTCTTGAAAATCTCGAATTTGTGTTTGACTTTCTTTTTGAACTTTGATATGTAATCTTGATTTTTATTTGCTTGATTACTGAGTTGAATCTTTAAACTTTTTTGCACTTGTCTTAGTTCTTCCCTGGTTTGAAAATTTGAGAAGATTGTTTGTTGTTTACTTTGATGTTCCTTTGTTTTGTGATTTTGTACAGGCTTTTGTTTTTTTTCTGGTTTTCAAGCTTTACCAGTTTTTTTCTTTTGATTTGTTTCAGTCTGTAATTCTTTTGAAATGGAAAAGAAGAATGGGGAGTGGAAGTGCATATGTATTATATAGCTTGAATTATTATTATTTTAAAAATAAAAGAAAATTTAATAAGTTTGACACTTGGTTATTTTCATGTGAAAAATCATTACGCTTGTTAGTTATTTACCAAAGTCTTAACACTTGTAATTTGTCCCATGTTATATGTTTACACATGTAATTTTATATGCTCAAATCCTAACACCTGTATTTTGCATGAGAATATGGTTTTTTTATATTTGATTTTCATTATTATTTTTGTTTATGTATTTATTTATGTATAACTTTGATATATGCATTATTATCTTATATTTATCCTTTCCCTTTATTAATATTTATATAACTTTTTAGAGAAAATAATTTGAAACAAATTTTTATACATAAATAAATAATCACATTCACTTATATATACATATTTAAATCCAATTTTTTTTTAAGATATTCATATTTGAATTTCAATTACAAATTCAAATTACAATCTATCTCATATATATGTATATATAAACACAATTTTTATTTGTTTCGGAAAATCCCAAATTAATTCACAAATAAATCCAAATTTTTATATTAATTACTAAATAAATATTGGGCTTAAAAATGGGATGTTACAACCCTGGTTTTGGAGATTACCTGTAAATATTAAATTATAACGGTAGTTATGATTTAATATTGTAAATTAAAATAAAATTAGGGAAATTAATTTTTTTTATTTGGAATAAACAATGAATTTTAGAATTTAAAATGAGGAAATGAATTTCCAAGCTTTATTTTATTTGTTTAGGTTAATAGTGAATGGAAAATAATTTTTATTTAGAGAATATGCAATAATTTTATTAAGTATTGCCAATTACTTCTTTTAATAATTTTAAAGGAAGTATTTGATTTTTAAAGGTGGATTATTTAAATAAAAAGGTGGAAATTGGTTTACATATATGTTTTAGCTATAAATTAAGCTTGGGAATGGTTAGTTATATTTTTCTAAGCGAAAAAAATATTTTTGTTGAATTTTGGAAGTTAAAAATGTGGACTTTTATATTTATTTGATGAAAATTTTGTGTATTATTGTAAAATAAAAGAATTTTAATAATAAAAATGTTTTTAAAAAATAAATTTATCTTTTTATATGGTAAAAAATGTTTTATTTTTTAAGTATACAAGTTTACATATTTTTCTTATGTTAAAATAAGAAGAAAAGTGCATTTTGTTTTGTGCATATGTTATATTTGAAGCATTTTTAGTTTATAAGTGAATTAATTAACCTAGGCCCTTTTCTTTTCTTTTAATTGTTGGGTCTAGGCCCATTTAGGACTTAAACAGATGAGAAAACAGAAATCGAATGAACATTCATTTCTCAACTTCATCTTCTTCCTCAGCCAAATAACAATACACAGTAAACCACCTTCTCAATATTGAAAACCAAGCCAATTTCTTCAAATTTATTCAGCAAATTGAAATCTTTTTCACTCTAGGGAACAAATCAAAGGTAATCAAACTTCAAATACCTTAATTTCATCAAAAATCTCTGATTTGTGAATTAGGTTTCTAATTTACTATATGTTTTCTTTTGCATGTACTGTAATTGTTTCTTTAAGGTTTTTAGAGGCTTCAATCTAGCAAAAAGCTTCCAACTTGCAACACAAATCCAAGTCTTTCCATTTCAATAGTAAGGTGAGTTAAAGTAGTCACATAATCTAGCTGATCCAAGCTCAAAAAATTGCAAAAGCAAGCGAAAATTTAGTTTTCGTCGGTGAATTTTTGTTTTTTTCTGTTTGAAATCTATTTCATATTGCCTCTTTGAATGCCTATAACTTTTGATTCCGGCAACGAAATACTGTCGGATTTCTCGCATTTGGTACCTTGCATGTTGAACTTTGTTTCTGCAAAATTTGATCAAAAAATACTGTCATATGAATGTTCAATCCATTGTAGCAAAATCAACAAAACACGGTTTTTCTACCTGTATAAATTGTGTTTTATGAATTGCTGCAAACATGGCCTGAGTCCACGTTTGAGACATCATAACTTCCTCATACTTTATCCAAATTGCGTGATTCTTTTTTTTGAAAGATAAAATTTTGTAATATAAGAGTACCAAATTTCAAGTGATTTCGACCTATATAGTTTATATAAATATGCTACCGAACTTTGTTTCGGAGCAGGTTTTGCCCATATTTTTACAGTGAAAACACTATCTGGGTTCAACTTTGAGACATCATAACTTCCTCATACTTTATCCAAAGTGCATGATTCTTTTTTTGTTTGAAAGATAAAGTGTACTACTACTATATGCATGCAATTTTTGAGCACAATATGATGTAGTTTGACGCTCTTTTTTATGCCTGGAAGTTTAACCCGGAATGGATTTTTAGGCCTGGGGCAGTCTTGTTGAACTGTTACAAACATGATCCGAGTCCATGTCTAAGATAGCGTAACTTTTTCATTTTCTGTTGGAATTAATTGATTTTTTTATTTGAAAGATGAAGTTTTATACTTCATGCACAATAATTTTTAGTTATATCAGAAGTTGTTTGGCCATCTGTTTATTGCCAGAAAGTTGAACCCAGAGAAGATTTCAGACCTGGGTATTATTTTGCCCAAGTGTTTTTATGTTCTTTTTATGTTCAATTTTTTTACAATTACTTCAGTTTTTATGATATTTCTGACGTATTTTGAGGTCTACAATGCCTATCAATAGGTTAGCCCAGTTTTGATAACTTCAAAACTCAAATTTTGAATTACTTGAATTTAATTTGAATTTAAATTTGAATTTCGGTTTGAGTGGAATTTTGCTTGTTTTTTGTTGATTTCGAGCACGGTTTTCTCCAAATCTTTTTGAAATGATTTTTAAAATTTAGGGGATTTAAAAATAATTATTATGTAATATTTTAAAATATTTTCAAGTACAAAACCTATTTATTCTTTATAATAAGGGAAATTTTCAAATATGATTTCCAAATGGTTTTCGAAATCGGTTTTCAAAGTTTATTATCAAGGTAAATTATTTTCTATAAAAATTTACATGTTTTTAAACTATCGAGCGAATGAGAAGGAGTGTTAAATGATTGGGCAAAACGCGTAGTATGGGATACGTGCGTTTATCCCTTCGGTTAATTCCTAATTTGTCTGTTTCATCATTTGGCCTACGAGTCCAGTTTACCGATGATATGAGGTGAATCTTTTACTGCTTTGAATGTGAAATTTACTAGTGGTTAGTAAACCGTTCAGTGCGAACGGGTGGTATGGGACACAGGTTAACACTTTTCGGGTTTCTTTCCGAGAGTTTGTGACACATTTTCCTATTGGCATGCCTGTACAGGACCTTCGAGTCGTTTGCCATTGCGGCGTATTTGTCTTCGGACGTTTTCCATTGCGGCGTATTTGTCTTCAGATGTTTGCAATTGCGGCGTATTTGTCTTTTGACGTTTTCCTTTAGGCGAGGTGCCTATTACGTGAAACAGTACTCGGCCAAAATAGCACGTGCAAAAGCTTTTTGAGATGATTTTTACCCTTGTATGTCGTCATTTTGGAATCGGTCCTTTGAACCATTCGGTGGCGATTACTTCAGGATTTTTGGACTCTTGGGAGTTCTTTTGAGATTTTCATTGCCTATACTGGCGTGTTGAGATTTGCCTTTTGGTGTATACATATTGAGATTGCCTATTGGCGCTATTTATGGGATTTTACTTTTGGCATTGTATGAGATTTTTATCTCTTTGTTGACATTTTCCTTATAGCTTATGTCGAGATGGCTTTTGCTTATGTTTTCCTTAGAGTTACCGATATGGCGGTTTTGAGAATTACTCTTTTAGGAGTTTATATTATACTATTTCCTAAACCATTCTTATTTGATTTATGATTGTTGATGATACGAGGTATGCTACATTTTAGCGATTCATGAGATTTTTCATCTCCTTTGTGTTTTAAGTCTATTGAAGCAGTATTGTTCTATCATCTAATGTAACCATATATGTTATACATGATGCGTATCCTTCATATGTCTATGGTTAGCTTTCTTATTGTTTCTTCTTTTCTAAGAAGAATATCGCTATGCTCTTATGCTCTATTATTCTGCTATCACCTTTTACTGTGTTTTTTAGCTAGACTGACCCGTGTATTTTATACTCGGGTCAGACTGCGGTGTTTCAGGTTAGGTACATTTGGACTTAGCCTATTTAGTTTCTGCGTGGACTATTCTGCTAGCTCTTTTTGTTATAGCTTTTTGTGCAGTCCGTTTTGGTTTGCTACTCTGATATGTATATTCTTTTGACTCATGTTTATATTATGGTCGTCATACCACATATGTGATGTATCATTTTGAATACTCTGTGATGCATCTGTATATGTGCGTATATATGGGATTATCTGCTGTTCTATGATGTGTTTCGCATTTGAGTTGCTGTATTTTGTTCTGATAGATCCTATAGACATTTATGGCTTTGAATTAAGTATTTATTGGATATGTCGATCCACTTGAGATAGAAAATAAATATGGCATTTTTCGACGTATTCAATAGATATTTAAGACAAGGCTATAGGTGGTCGCTCCCATACGGCCCTATTCTCTGCATTAGTAGACAGTATTACCCAGCAATACTCTTTGTTAATGTAGGTCTCGGGATGGGGCGTCATAGCTTGGTATCAGAGCTGAGTTTAGAACAAAATATGGTAAACATAGAATGGAAACACATATTATGGTACATGAAGTGTAATATGAATGTTATGAATCCCTGAATCATCGTGCCTTTGTTCTTTCGTGTCCTTTGGGGTGGGTAGAATTTTGGGAATACGTCTAGGAATGCATTATAGTTCCGTGGTATTCAACATTTGAATTAATGATATTCACCATGTGAATAATCTTTATCTTATCTTAACTTTCATCTAATGACTGGAAAAGCAGAGGACGACGCTCGGATGCTGGGCAATCCAGCGGCTAACATCTGGACGGCGTTTATATGTCTGTCGATAAGTTTATAGAGTTATTTAGGATCATTCACCCTCCATCTCCTACTCCAGCTTCTCCTTTGCGCAAGTCTCCTTTCACATGCATGTGCAGTGACTTTTCACATCTCGAAGGAAAGCCATTCAATGGCTCTGAGTGCGTTCTAGAGGTCCAAGCTTGGATTCGTACTTGCGAGCAGATATTTTCTCGCATAGATCTTTCAAATTATCATAGGGTTCCTGTAGCATCCAGCATGTTACAAGAGCGTGCTCTTGATTGGTACGAGCTATTCACTACTGAGCTCGACGAGTCTACTCTTACATGAACTCAGTTTCGGGAACGATTCGAGCTTAAATTCGTTCCTGAGTCTGAGAAAGCATGTCTTCGCTTCCTCGAGCTAAAGCAAGGGAAATCTTCTATTTCCAATTATGTGTCTTCTTTCGATGCTCTTTCAAAGTATGGCCTTGAGTATATTAGCACTCCATACAAGAAGAACCTCAAGTTCATTTCCGGCCTTAAGAAGTATTTGAAGAAATCTTTGATGTTGCAGCTTAAGCTTTCTTTTGAGGAGCTAGTTTACTCGGCGCTTCCTCTTGAAGCCGTTAAGAAGGAGACCGATAGTGGTGATGTGTTGAGGTTCACAAGAACCCCAACAAGTAGCGGTTTCCTTTTCAGAAATCCAAGTTCTTTCCATCCAAGAAGAAGAAGCCAGTTGGTTCTACTTCTCAACCTCAGTCTCGGCCTCAGTCTCGGCCTTAGTCTATTGCAGCACCTCCCTCTCGCAAGTGGTGATTCATTTGTGGTTCGCCCGACCATATGATCAAGATTGTCCTAAGCCTCTCTTTTGCCGCTATTACAAGGAAGGCCATCGTATTTCCACTTGTCCTATTGCTCCATCTAATGCCAAGTCTGTCAAGCTTCATGTTATGGATGCTTTTGCAAGGTCTTCTCAGAACAGAGGCATATCTCCATTATTTTGTAAGGTTCTATTTTATTTCATGACCGTACTATTCGAGTTCTTTTCGATACGGGTGCTTCACATTCATTCTTATCGAAGAAGCTCGTTGAGGATTTGTCTTTGGACGTATCATGTATGGTTATTTCATTGAGGACTGAGAATCCTATTGAGGCATCCGCGACCCTTAGCATGCTTTGTGATGATGTTGAGGTTATGTTATGTGGATTTTCTTTTCGTGCGAATCTGCACGTGATTTCTTATTAGGATTTCGACACGATTTTTGGTATGGACTGGCTAATGCGATATGATGCCAGGATTGTTTGTGCTCAGTGGATGTTATATCTTTGACATCCTGATTCTACATCTCAGCTATCTCTGGTGCTTCAGGATGTGAATAATTCCAAAGTGTCCGTATATTCTCTTGATTCGTGAGATGATGATGATATATCTCGTATTCCAGTGGTTTGTGACTTCTCCAATGTGCTTGAGCCTATTTCAGGTTTTCCACCCAAGCGGGAGATTGAGTTTCACATTGATCTCATTCCAGGCACGTAGCCAGTTAGTCGTCCTTCCACGAGGATGTCCACAAAGGAAAATGAGGAACTCAAGAAGTAGCTTTTATTGCTTGAGTCCAAGCAGTTGATTCAGTCTAGTTTTTCACCGTGGGGTGCCGCAATTGTCTTTGTGAGGAAGTCCGATTGAACTCTTAGGCTTTGCATCGACTATCGCAAGCTTAATGAGTTGACCATCAAGAATAGGTATCCATTACCTAGGATCGACGATATGTTCGATCAATTGAGTGGCGCTAAGGCCTTCTCTCAACTCGACTTGCCCTTGGTTTTCATCAGCTCTGAGTCGCGGAAGATAGCATACCTCTTACAACTTTCTGCACTCGATATGGATCTTACGAGTGGCTTGTTATGTCGTTCGGTTTGACAAACGCTCCTAATTTCTTTGTCAATCTTATGAATCGAGTATTTTGGGAATATCTTGATAAGTTCGTCCTTGTCTTCATCAACGACATTCTAGTTCATTCGAAGTCAGAAGCCGAGCATGCGAATCACTTAAGAATTTTCTTGAGTACTCTTCGTCACCATCAGCTTAATGTCATTTCTGGAAGAATAAGGTTAAGTTCTTAGGTCGCATTGTTTCTTTCGAAGGCATTTCTCTCAATCCTTCGAAGATCGAATCCATCCAGAATTGAAAGAGGCCTGAGAGTGTTCATGAGATTTGTACCTTCCTTGGATTGGCAGGTTATTACCACCGATTCATTAAGGATTTCTCTCATATTTGTGCTTCCTCTCACCAGCCTTACTCGAAAAGGCATTCGATTTATTTGGTCCGACAAGTGTGAAGCTTCTTTTCAACAGTTGAAGGAGCTTCTCACTAATGCTACTATTCTAGTGGTTCCTGAAGGGAATTAAGATCTTGTTGTCTACACCGACGCTGGTAGATGTGGCATCGATGTCGTGCTTATGCAGAAGGATCATGAAGTTGCTTACGCTTCTAGAAAACTACGATCGAATGAAGTACGCTATCCCACTCATTACCTCGAGTTAGCCGCCATTATCTTCGCCTTGAAGATTTAGTGCCACTATCTATTAGGCGAGCACTTCATTCTATACATCGATCATAAGTCCTTAAAATATCTATTTACTCAGAAGGGGCTCAATATGAGGCAACAGCGTTGGCTCAAGTTCCTTGCCTCCTATGACTTTGATATGCGGTATACCCCTGATAAGGGTAATCGTGTTGCTGATGCGCTTACTCGCAAACATTCTGATGTCATTTCTATGATGCTTGTTGAATGGGATATTCTTGGGACTCTATCTTTTGTAATATTCATGATTGAGCTCCATCTTTTGATTCTCCGATATTATTATTCAGCTTGGAAGCATGACCTTCTTTATTTGATAGTATTGTCGGTGCACAGCGGCATGATCCTGATTTGTTGCACCTTATTCGACTTTGTGATCCCGAGTCTCGTGATGAGGAGTTTTAGGATTTCAGCATTGATTCTCATGGGTGTCTTCGTAAGAAGAATCGTCTTGTTGTGCCTTCTGATTCTGAATTAGGCATGACATTCTCGATGAAGTCATCGTTGTAAGTATACCATTCATCCTGGCAGTAGTAAGACGTATATCGATATGCATCGCCTTTATTATTAGGATGGCATGAAGCATGAAGTGGCAGCTATGTGAGTAATTGCATGATTTGTCAACGTATCAAAGCCGAACATCAGCGCCCTTCTGGTCTCCTTCAGCCTCTAGAGATTCCATTGTGGAAATGGGATCAAATTTCGATGGATTTCATTGATGGCCTACGTCATTCGAGATCGGGCCATTCTAGCGTTTGGGTTATTGTCAATCGCCTCACCAAATCAGCTCATTTCCTTCCAACTAAGTCTACTAGGAGTGCTTCTCATTTGACCAAGTTATATATCAAGGAATTCGTGATACTTCATGGAGTTCTTAGTTCGATTGTTTGTGACCGTAACCCGCTATTCATGAGTCATTTCTGGTAGAGTCTTCAGCAAGCATTGGGAACAAGGCTTAATTTCAATACAGCATATCATCGCAATCTGATGGATAGACTGAACGGGTGAATCGTATTCTCAAGGATCTTCTCCGTTCTTGCATTCTAGATTTCGATAGTAGTTGGGAGGATCAGCTACCTCTTGTTGAATTCTCCTACAATAATAGTTTTCAGTCCAGTATCGGTATGGCTTCTTTTGAAGCCTTATATGGAAGGCCATGTCAATCACCTTCTTGTTGGTTGGAATCTGATGAGAAGCTTATTCTTGGCACAGATTCTATTCGTGATTCTTCTAAGAAGATTGATCTTATTCGTTAGTGAGTGAAAGAGGCACAGAGCCGCTAGAATTTATACGTGGACAACCGTAGGAAGCCTCTCGAACTCTCTGTTAGTGATTTGGTTTTCATTTGGGTTTCTCCTCTGAAGGGTATTATGCGATTAAGTACGATGGGCAAATTGACTCCTCGTTTTATAGGACCATTTCCTATTACTAAGCGCATAGGCCCTATAGCTTATCGAGTTTTGTTCCAGCTCATTTATCTATCATTCATGACGTGTTTCACGTCTCGCAGCTTCAGAAGTGTCTTCGAGAGTCTGATTCTGTTATCGATTCTCCTGATTTGCAAGACCTTGAGATCTCACCAGACCTATCTTTTGTGTAGCAGCCTATTCGCGTACTTGCTTCGGAAGTGAAATGCCTTCGAAACAAGGACGTATCGCTCGTTAAAGTTCAATGGTCTACTAATCCCAATGACTGCACTTGGAAAACCAAAGAGTTGATCGAGCGATCATAACCTGGTTTTCTCTTTTCGCATAGCGATGGTGAGAATCTTTTTATCTCAAGCATATTTCGTTTCTTTTAATTAATGAAATTAATAAGTTGAATACAAAATCTTCTTACAAATTACGTGGACGCAATTTTTGTAAGGTGGAGTCTGTAATAACTCTGGTTTCGGGGATTACCTGTAAGCAATAAATTATAATAGCAGTTATGATTTAATATTGTGAATTAAATTAAAATTGGAGAAATTAATTTTTTTTTATTTGGAATAAACAATGAATTTTGGAATTTAAAATGAGAAAATGAATTTCCAAGCTTTATTTTATTTGATTGGGTTAATAATGAATGGAAAATAATTTTTATTTAGAGAAAACGCAATAATTTTATTAATTATTGCCAATTACTTCTTTTAATAATTTTTAAAGGAAGTATTTGATTTTTTAAAACAGGTTATTTGAATAAAAAGGTGGAAATTGGTTTATATATATGTTTTGGCTATAAATTAAGTTTGGGAATTGCTAGTTATATTTTTCTAAGCAAGAAAGGTATTTTTGTTGAATTTTAGAAGTTAAAAATGTAAACCTTTACATTTATTTGGTGAAAATTTTGTGTATTATTATAAAATAAAAGAATTGTAATAATAAAAATGTTTTAAAATATAAATTTATCTTTTTATATGGTAGAAAATGTTTTATTTTATAAGTATACAAGTTTACATATTTTTCTTATGTAAGAAAAGTGCATTTTGTTTTATGCATATTTTATATTTGAAGCATTTTTAGTTTATAAGTGAATCAATTAACCTAGGCCCTTTAATTTTCTTTTAACTGTTCGGTCTAGGCCCACTTAGGACTTAACTAGATGAGAAATTAGAAATCACCCGCACGTTCATTTCTCAAAATCATCTTCTTCCTCGGCCAAATAATAACAATGTACGGTAAACCTCCTTCTCAAAACTAAAAACCAAGCCAATTTCTTCAAAAAAATTTAGCAATTGAAGTCTTTTTCGCTCTAGAGGACTAATAAAAGGTAATCAAACTCCAAATATCTTAATTTCATCAAAAATCTCTGATTTGTGAATTAGATTTCTAATTTACTATGTGTTTTCTTTTGCATGTATTGTAATTGTTTCTTTTTGGTTCTTAAAGGCTTCAATCTAGCAAAAAGCTTCCAATTTGCAATACAAATCCAATTCTTTCCATTGCAATAGCAAGGTGAGTTGAAAACCCACATAATCTAGCTAAGCCAAGCTCAAAAAATTGCAAAAGCAAGCGAAAATTTTGTTTTTGTCGGTAAATTTTTGTTGTTTTCTTTTTGAAATCTGTTTCATGTTGCCTCTTTGAATGCCTATAACTCTTGATTCCGGCAACGAAATGTTGTCGGATTTCTTGCATTTGATAGCTTGCATGTTGAAATTTTTTTCTGAAAAAATTGGTCAAAAATATTGTTTTTTAATGTTCAAACCGTTGCTGCAAAATCAACAAAATACAGTTTTTCTGCCTGTAGAAATTGTGTTGAGTTACTACAAATATGGCATGAGTGCATATTTGAGACATCATAACTTCCTCATATTTTATGCAAATTGCATGATTCCATTTTTGTTTGAAAGATAAAGTTTTTTACTATAAGAATATCAAATTTCAAGTGATTTCGACCTATGTAGCTTATACAAATATGCTACCGAACTTTGACTTAGAGCATGTTTTTGCCCAGATTTTTATAGTGAAAACACTGCTTGGGTTTAACTTTGAGACATCATAACTTCCTCATACTTTATCCAAATTGCACGATTCTTTTTTTTTTTGAAATATAAAGTCTTCTACTATATGCATACCATTTTTGAGCCAATTCGATACAGTTTGATGCTATGCTATATGCCTGAAAGTTGAATCCAGAATGGATTTTTAGGCGTCGGACAGTCTTGTTGAACTGTTACAAACATGGTTGGAGTCCATGTTTGAGACAGCGTAACTTTTTCATTTTTTTTCCGAATTAATTGATTCTTTTTTTATTAGAAATACGAAGTTTTCTAATTTGTATACATCAATTTTTAGTTAAATCAGAAGTTGTTTGTCTACCTGTTTTATGCCCAAAAGTTGAACCTAGAGAAGATTTCAGACCTGGGTATTATTTTGTCACATTTTTTATGTTCTTTTTCTGTCCGATTTTTTGACATTTACTTCAGTTTTGTGATATTTCTGTATTATTTTGAGGACTATGATGCCTAGCAAAAGGTTAGCCCAGTTTTGACGAATTTAAATTTTGAATTTAATTTGAATTTCGATTTGAGTTGAATTTTGCTTGTTTTTGGTCGTCTTTGAGCATGGTTTTCTCCAAATAATTTTGAAATGATTTTTAAAATTTAGAGGATTTAAAAATAATTATTATGTAATATTTTAAAGTATTTTCAAGTATAAAACCTATTTATTCTTTATAATAAGGGAAATTTTCAAATATGGTTTCCAAATGGTTTTCGAAATAGGTTTTCAAAGCTTATTTTTATGGTAAATTATTTTCGATAAATAATTAAACGTTTTTGCATTGTCGAGCGAATGAGAAGGAGAGTTAAATGATTGGATAAAATGCATAGTATGGGATACGTGCGTTTATCCATTTGGTTAATTCCTAACTTGGCTGTTTGATCGTTTTGGCCTACGGATCTTGTTCAACGATGATATGAGGTGAACCTTTTAATGCTTTGAGTGTGAAATTTACTAGCGATTAGTAAACCGTTTAGTGCAAATGGGTGGTATACACTTTTCGGGTTCCTTTTCGAGAGTTCGTGACACATTTTCATGTTGGCGTGCCGGTGCTGGACCTTCAGTTCATTTGCCATTGCGGCGTATTTGTCCTCGGACGTTTGCTATTGCGGCGTATTTGCCCTCGGACGTTTACCATTACAGTGTATTTTCTATTGCGATTTATTTGTCCTTTGACGTTTGCCTTTGGGTGAGGTACCTATTATGTGAAACAGTAATTGACAAAAATAGCACGTACAAAACCTTTTTGAGATGATTTTTACCCTTGTGTGTCATCCTTTTAGAATCGGTAATTTGAACCATTCGGTACGATTACTTTAGATTTTTGGACTTTTGGGAGTTCTTTTGATATTTTCATTACAAACACTTGGGTATTGAGATTTTCCTTTTGGCATACATATATTGAGATTGCCTATTGGCGCTATTTATGGGATTTTCCTTTTGGCGTTGTATGAGATTTTTATCTCTTTGTTGACATTTGCTTTATTGCTTATGTCGAGATGGCGTTTGCTTATGTTTTCCTTGGAGTGGCCAATATGTCAGGTTTAGGAATTACTCTTTTAGGAGTTTACATTATACTATTCCCTAAACCATTCGTATTTGATTTATGATTGCCGATGATATGAGGCATGCTATATTTTAGCGATTCATAAGATTCTTCGTCTCCTTTGTGTTCTATATTATTGAAGCAATAGTGTTCTATCACCTAGTGTAAACATAAATGTCATACATGATGCATATCCTCCATATGTCTATGTTTAGCTTTCTTATTGTTTCTTCTTGTTTAAGAAGAATATCACTATGCTCTTATGCTCTGTTATTTTGCTATCATCTTTTACTATTTTATTTAGCTAGACTGACCCGCGTATTTTGTACTCGTGTCAGACCGAGGTGTTTCAGGTTAGGTATATTTGGACTTAGCCTATTCTGCTTCTGCATGAACTATTCTGCTAACTCTTTTTGTTATAGCTTTTCGTGTAGTCCTTTTTGGTTTGCTACTATAATATGTATATTCTTTTGACTCGTGTTTGTATTGTGATCGCCATACCATATATGTGATGTATCATTTTATATACTCTATGATGTATTTATATATGTGTGTATATATGGGATTATCTGCTGTTCTGTGATGTGTTTCGCATTTAAGTTGTTGTATTTTGTTCTGATGGATTCTATAGCCACCGATGGCTTTCTATTAATTATTTGTTGGATATATCGATCCACTTGAGATAAAAAAATATGGCATTTGTCGACGTATTCAATAGATATTTAAGACAAGGCTATAGGTGGTCGCTCCCATCCAGCCCTATTCTCTGCATTAGCAGACATTATTCAGCAATACTCTTCGTTAATATAGGTCTCAGGGTGGGGAATCACAATTTTATTTAACTTGCAATGGAAATTTTAATATTGCGTGAGTGGGTTGAATCACTCACCTTTTTTGCTTTCCCTTTTCTAGCCAGATTTGGATCTTCAACTACTTTTTCATTTTGTTTTGTTTCCTTGCTATATTAAACTTTTTTTAATAGAAAGTTTTAGAGGGAAGATTATATAGATCTAGATTTGAAGAAAAAACATGAAAAGAAGAGAAGGTTTGAAAAAGAAAAAAAATTAAAGAAGAAGATGAATTAGAAAAAAGAAAATGAAGCTTTGAAAAAGAAGAAGAAGATTTGAAGAATAACAAGAAGAAAAGAGAAAAAAACTTTGAAAAAAAGAGAGAAAGGAGATTTGAAGAAGAAACATGAAAAGAAGGAAGGTGAAGGCGAAGAGAGACAAAAAAATGAAGCTGCAGGAGATGAGATTTTTAAAAAATGAAATGAAGCTGCAAGAATGAAGATTAAAACTAGTAAAAAGCTAATAAAGCTAAATATAAACAAAGTAGGAATTGAAATAAAGTAAATTATGAACAACCCTAAAAAAATGTTAGGTATTAAAAGAGGTGAAGGAAAGAATTAAAAATATGAAAAGTAGGTAACGTTTATGAAATAAAAAGGTTTTAGACAATGTAAATGGAAATGAGTAATGGAACAAATGAGAAAACAATGAAAAAAAGTGTGACAATTGTTAATTAGAAAGGAAACGAATGGATCAACTCTACTCTATAAACAAACTTTTGGAATTCAAATTTCCAAATATTTATTCACTCAATTAAATTTGACATTCATTAAAGAATTAATTACCACAGCATAACTAAATCTGAATACACCAATTTACATAATGAGGACCGCCGCTGCACAAAATAAAATATGAAGCATGATTAAAAAATTCAAATTGAAAAAACAACATTTTCCTCGGCACGTAATTATGAACTCAAATATGTAATTTATTTTAAATTTCAAGGTTAGCAGTAAAATCACTTCTGTGCAACTTATGCCTACTATTTATGTGACGCCCCACCTCTATACCCACGCTAGTCAAGAACACTACGGAGTAGTGCTGTCAACTGGCATGGAGAATAAGGCTGTCGAGGAGCGACCATCCATGTAATTGCTTATCACACGGTGGATATAAATAATCTTCGGAAACAAACATAGAAATAAGCATAACACAAATCAGTCACAGCATCCATATCACAGAGGCGGAAGAAGATATGAATATATTACTAACACATGAAAGTGTACATCAGAGTAGGGGTCAAAGAGATCCACAATAATACAAAAGAATAGCAACACGTGCTATACAAAAGAATACAACTATGAGTCTATGTCTCAAGTGTATACAACAAAAACTGCTAATCTAAATAGTTAACCAAAAGTCAGAGTAGCAAATCCCGGGAAGAAGTCAAGCAGAAGCACCTGTAACATCTCGGTCTGACCCGAGTATTATTTAAGAAAATAATAAACGGATCAGTCTAGCTATAAATATCAAATGACATGGTATAAAATAAAAGATATGGCATAACATAAAATATCCATACTGACATACTACTATAAGTATGCAAATGATGATCAACAGAAGATCAGTCAATAAGAGATAAATCGATATCACAAGAATCTTCTCAAAGATCCAAAGAGGGCATCATACCCTAAACTTGTACTCATAACAAGTCAATGACATAAATTCCAGAAATCAACACAAGAAATCCAGAAATCACAGAAAAAGGGAAAGAGGCCTATCACATGACGGTCCGAAGACCATGGGGAGCTACCCAATATGTGTGAGTCGAAATCACACGGATGAGGTCTAGACTAACCAAAAATCAAAAAGGTATGTGTGAGTGAAATCACACAAGTGGTGTCTAGTCTAACCTCGCAAACAAAAACGTATGTGTGAGTGAAATCACACAAGTGGTGTCTAGACTAACCAAGAAGGTAAAAAGGTATGTGTGAATGAAATCACACAAGTGGTGTCTAGTCTAACCAAGCAAACAAGAGACATCGCGCAATTGCTAGTCTAAATCATAAGAATGATCGTCATGATCAACGAGAAGTTTCAATTACACTAAGCTAGTAAATATAAAAGTTTAGCTTCATGTCCCATAACCACTTGCTTATCTTAAATATTTACGAACAAACTGTAAATCTTCACTAGAAAATTGTCACAAGAGGTTCAATCGAACAAGTCCAAGAATTAACCGACGAAGCAAACGCAAGCGTTTCATACCACTTGTTTTACTAAGCCGTTTAATTAGATTTCTCATCCGAGTGAGGTAAAGGTTTGTATATACTAATAGATTGGAAAACGGGTTAAGAAAAGAGCTTTGTTATTAAAAATAGAGTTGAAATCCTTTTAGTGAAAGAGTTTTGATATTTACTACTAGTTTTGAAACCTTTATATTTTAAAGTGACCAATCACAGAAACGATTGTAGAAACAATCAATCAAGCGGATCACATTCGAAGATGTGATAAAAATCCAAAGAAATCAGCTCAGCAAGTTCTGTTGAATGTTTTTCATATAAGATCCCCTACGGAGGGGGGGTCCTGGGGAGTGGCAACCCCCCAAGGTGGGGTTGCGGGGGCAACGCCACCGGTACGGGGTTCGACCTAAAAGTATAAAGGTCATGCGACCTATCGGTTTAAGAGGCGAGCGACCTAAGCGTTACGACCTAAGAGTCGAACGACTTAAGGGTGATGCGACCTACGACCTAAGCTCAAATGCGAGCTACGAGCTAGCGGCCTAGCGAAGTGAGTGAGGCCGAGCGACCTACGACCTATCCCCACAAGACCTAACTCCAAACACACCAAAAATGGCCAGAACGACCTAGTGTTGACTCGCGAGCGACCCAACTGAAGCGACCTAACTCCGAACGTGCCAAAAACGGCCAGAACGACCTAATAGCGGTTTCTCACCAAAAATGCTAAAATTTGGAGTTTTTCGCCAATCCAATCCAAATCAATTGCAAATGTGCATGCTAAAGTGATAGGGAATCATTCCCAACAGTCCAATATAGTTATAGACTAGAATTGTGAGATAAAAATCTCACCTTTGCACAAAAATTTATGAAGATGAAGCTTGAAAGCAAGGAGAAGCAATCCAAAGCTTGAATCCAATATCTTCTACTTGAATTTGGAGTTGAATGTTGGAGTTGCAATTGAATTTGAGCTTGGAGTTTTAATTTCCCATTCTCTTCACCATTAATGCCAACGCTTGGGTTAGTTAGGAAATTTATGAAGAGTGAGGAAAAGGGGGTTGGAACTTGGGCTTAATAGGCTAAACTAACCCAAAGTCCAAAGCGGGAAAAGTTAGTGAAATTTCACTAACTCCAAACCTATCGATGTTTATACTTAAAAAAGTTGTAAACGGCATTTCGAGCTCAATGGAAGTCGTCTCGAGTCCTAATTTGACCGTTTACAAAAAGTAGCTTTTCGGACCAAAATCCGATTAACGATTTAATATTTAAATAAAATATTTAAATATAAACTCGATAAATATGCGGGTTGTTACAGACTCCCCTCCTTAAAGAAATTGCGTTCTCGTAATATATATATAAGATGGAAATAAAATGTAACAACCATAAAAGCATATTAACACAAGAGAAATTTGAAATAAGAAGTTCACCTCAAAGAGCAGGCGTAAGCAAGTCCGGATGTGTACGCTCGATGAATTCTCTGGATTCCCAAGTACAATCCTTAGGATTTGAGGACCATTGAACCTTCACAAGCGG
Organism: Allium cepa; assembly: GCA_030765085.1. Taxonomy (NCBI): domain Eukaryota; kingdom Viridiplantae; phylum Streptophyta; class Magnoliopsida; order Asparagales; family Amaryllidaceae; genus Allium; species Allium cepa. The sequence goes on along the minus strand of CM060943.1, from coordinate 370,294,037 downwards.
AACATCTTTATTTCGAAGTCGTTTAACCTCAGAAGCTATAATTCGAATAGGATGCTGCTCATAAGTTAAATTCGACGAAACTTCAATTTCTTCCACAACAGCAGGCTCAAGAATAGAATCGGAATCCCGAAGGCATTTCCGTAATTGAGAAACGTGAAATACATCATGCATAGAAGAAAACTGAGCCGGCAATGCAAGGCGATAAGCCATGGAACCAATACGTTCAGTGATAGGAAATGGCCCAATATATCGAGGCGCTAACTTCCCCGATCCACTGAAACGTACAACACCCTTCATAGGTGAAACACGAATAAAAACAGGATCTCCAACAGAGAATTCTAATTTCCTTCTTCGATTATCGGCATAGGATTTTTGTCTACTCTGGGCTTCTTTCATCCTATGTCGAATAACTTCAATCTTCTCTGTGCAGTCTCGAATAAAATCTGGACCTAAAACCAGCTTCTCACCGGCCTTAAGCCAACAAGAAGGAGATTGGCAGGGCCTTCCGTAGAGTGTCTCGAAAGGTGCCATACCAATACTAGATTGGAAGCTATTATTATAGAAAAATTCAACAAGTGAAATATGATCTTCCCAACTTCCGCCAAAATCAAGCACACAACCACGAAGAAGATCTTCAAGAGTTTGATTCACACGCTCGGTTTGTCCATCGGACTGGGGGTGATAAGCGGTGCTAAAATTAAGCTTCGTTCCTAAAGCTTTTTGAGGACTCTTCCAAAATCCACTAGTAAACAATGGATCACGATCGCTAACAATAGAAGTAGGAACTCCATGCAATTTTACAATTTCCTTGACAAATAGTTTGGCCAAAAGAGGAACGGTTCGGTTAGACCGAACCAGAATAAAATGGACGGATTTAGTAAGTCTATCAACGATCACCCATAAGCTATCATGACCCGAACGAGAACGGGGAAGGGCATCTATAAAATCCATGGAAATCTGGTCCCACTTCCAAATTGGAATTTCTAAAGGTTGCAATAACCCACCACGCCTTTGATGTTCGGCCTTGACAAGTTGGCAAGTCATGCAACACTTAACAAAGTTAGCAATATCAGATTTCATTCCCTCCCAATAATAAAGTCGCTTCATATCAGCGTACATTTTACTACTACCAGGATGAATGGTGAATTTAGAATGATGGGAATCTTTTAAAATATCTTTACGAAGATCACCAATATTTGGTACGATAAGTCTACCAAATTTTCGAATGCCATCACGAGAATCAATATCAAAGTCTTTCAAACCTTCAATATCAATTTTATCCTTAACATTTTTGCCAAGAAGAGCCAATTTAGAATCTAGCCCTTGAGCTTCAAGAATGCGGTCTAAAAGAGAAGGATGAGCCTCAAGGCTACATAAAACAAGTGATGAGCACAAATCGGATACGCGCTCTCGAATCTCACAAGTGGATAAAATCTCGAGATCATTCCATTCGGATATCATCATAGAAACAACTGCTTGTTGTTTACGGCTAAGAGCATCGGCGACACGATTACCCTTACCGGGGGTATAAAGAATATCAAGATCATAAGGTGTAAGGAACTCGAGCCAACGCTGTTGACGCAAATTAAGTTCCTTTTGAGAAAATAAATATTTCAAGGACTTATGATCCGTGTAAAGAATAAATTTCTCTCCTAAGAGATAATGACGCCAAATCCGAAGGGCGAAAACAATAGCCACGAGTTCTAAATCATGTGTGGCATATCTTGTCTCGGCCGGCTTCAATTGCCTAGAAGCATAAGCAATAACACGTTCTTTTTGCATAAGAACGGCACCCAAACCAATGCGACTAGCATCGGTATAAACAATAAAATCTTGTTTTCCATCGGGTATCACAAGAATAGGAGCATCGGAAAGGAGTTCTTTTAATTTCTGAGAAGAGGCTTCACATTTGTCCGACCCAATGTATTTAACTCCCTTCTTAGTCAAGGCAGTAAGAGGCACGGCAATCTTAGAAAAATCTTTAATGAAACGATGGTAATAACCCTCCAATCTGAGAAAACTACGAATCTCTGTCACACTCTCCAGTCTCTTCCAATCTTGAATCGCTTCAATCTTTGAAGGATCCACGGAGATTCCGGATTCGGAAATAATACGGCAACCCCCTAAGGTGGGGGTGCGGGGGCAACGCCACCGCTACGGGGTTCGACCTGCCCGGCCAAGTCGCGGGGGTCCAGGGGGAAGCACCCTCGGCGGGGTGCGGGGCAGTGCCCCGTCCAAAACGGTACGACCTAGTGGAGATAAAATGAGGTCTAACGACCTAAGGGTCTAAGGGGTCAAGCGAACTATCGGGATAAGGTCCAACGACCTACGAGTTAAAGGTCCAACGACCTATAGGGTTATAAGGTCATACGACCTAACGAGCTATGGCCAAACGACCTAGTAACGGTAGTAGGGTTGAGCGACCTAAAGGTTTAACCGGTCAAGCGACCTAAGGAAGGTAAGGTCTAACGACGTAACGCTCGCGACCTAACGGTCTAAAGGATAAACGACCTAACGACTCAAGGGTCTAATGACCTAACGACTCAAGGGTCTAACGACCTAAAAGTATAAAGGTCATGCGACCTATCGGTTTAAGAGGCGAGCGACCTAAGTGTTACGACCTAAGAGTCGAACGACTTAAGGGTGATGCGACCTACGACCTAAGCTCAAATGCGAGCTACGAGCTAGCGACCTAGCGAAGTGAGTGAGGCCGAGCGACCTACGACCTATCCCCACACGACCTAACTCCGAACACACCAAAAATGGCCAGAACGACCTAGTGTTGACTCGCGAGCGACCCAACTGAAGCGACCTAACTCCGAACGTGCCAAAAACGGCCAGAACGACCTAACAGCAGTTTCTCACCAAAAATGCTAAAATTTGGAGCTTTTCGCCAATCCAATCCAAACCAAATGCAAATGTGCATGCTAAAGTGATAGGGAATCATTCCCAACAGTCCAATATAGTTATAGACTAGAATTGTGAGATAAAAATCTCACCTTTGCACTAAAATTTATGAAGATGAAGCTTGAAAGCAAGGAGAAGCAATCCAAAGCTTGAATCCAATATCTTCTACTTGAATTTGGAGTTGAATGTTGGAGTTGCAATTGAATTTGAGCTTGGAGTTTTAATTTCCCATTCTCTTCACCATTAATGCCAAAGCTTGGGTTAGTTAGGAAATTTATGAAGAGTGAGGAGAAGGGGGTTGGAACTTGGGCTTAATAGGCTAAACTAACCCAAAGTCCAAAGCGGGAAAAGTTAGTGAAATTTCACTAACTCCAAACCTATCGTTGTTTATACTTAAAAAAGTTGTAAACGACATTTCGAACTCAATGGAAGTGGTCTCGAGTCCTAATTTGACCGTTTGCAAAAGGTAGCTTTTCGGACCAAAATTCGATTAACGATTTAATATTTAAATAAAATATTTAAATATAAACTCGATAAATATGCGGGTTGTTACAATTTAACTACCACAAGATGTTGTTTTAAAAATTCAATTTTCCCTTTTTACAACATTATATTTATATTCAAAATGGAAATGTTCACTTTATTTTCCTCAAACATTCTTTTGTTTTCCTTAAAATGCTTATTCATTACTAGCAATTCAGAAATGTAAGCATTCTTATATTCTAAAATGACCAACTTATATAATATTAAATCCATTCTTATATTCCAAATAACGTACATTCCAAATGAAAACATCTTACATTAAATTTATTTATTTCATTTGGTTTCTTTTCCCTTTTTCAATTGAAAATTTTCAATAAATTTATTTCCAGTTAATTTTAATCTTCCACTTCAAAACAGACCCTAATTGATGAAATCATTTAAATAAATACGTGAAAATTGTAATCCTAATTTATAGTCATGCAAACACATTTATAAAATTGCAGTATCCAACAAGCATTAAATTACATACTAAATAAATGTTTTTCTCTATCAATCAATATACTTTTAACTCATCATTAAAACTGACATTTATTATTCCAATTCCTGTTATTAATTATATTCTAATACGCGTTAGAAACTTCCACTTCATTGCTTCATTGTATTTTGTTGTTTTAGAATTTTATTTATGGTCCAAACTTATGATCTAATAACATAGTTAACATTTGTTTTACATTTCGTTATGTTAATATACTCTAATTTCCATCCTTTATTTGTACTAACTACTATATTTCCATTTTATTGAATTTTGGTCAATTTCACACTTTAATTATAATTAAAGTCTCGGTTAATTTATTTACTGTGGTTTCATTTTCTTATTAAATCAACTATTACCTTACATACATAGTCAACATTGTTATATCTTTCATTATCCATTACATCAATATTTTAACATTTCATCTTACCTTTCATTGACGTAACCTTTTATTTCATTGATTGTAATAAATTCACTTATTAAAATTTCCAATTCCAATAAATTTGAGTAAACTGATTTCCATCCTTTTATTCAAATCAAAGGTCATACTATGATAAAAATTTACATTGGTTTCATTGTATAGAATCAACCTTTTTACCATGATCAATTACCAACATTAACTGAACTAATTAAGGGAATTAGTTGCTATTTATTTCCAATTAAATTTAATAGACTAAATAAATAGGTAATATATAAAATAATTGTCACCATTACACTTTAATTACATTTATAAGTTTATTACTTACAAAAATCACCATTTCTTTCAGAACACTAGTTTTATTCAATTTCCATTAACAATATATTATTTCATTAATGAATTCTATATTTATATTCTTTTTCCTATGTTCACTTTATAACCAAGTATAACCTTACACTATTTCAATTAATTGGAATTCCATTCAAATTGTTAATAATTAGCTATAATTAACATTTTTTCATTTCATTTTAGTATTTGTCCAGTTATACGTATTAATTTTTACTTTCTTCTGACAAATAATTACAAAAATCTTAATAAATTTACTATTTTTAATTGTCGAAAATTACGGGTCGTTACATAGGTAGTAGTATTCCCTAAAATAGATAAATTTTAAATCTAGATTTGTCGTTTATATGATTTATACAAGTAAATATAAAAGTTGGAAGTTATCATAATAAATTATTAGGATTTAAGTAGTATTTTAATTTGTCGGAATGTATGGCGTTGCAATGCAAATTTCTATAGATTATCAAGTTCAGATTCATAAATAAAAGTGTATCGTTTGAAATAACAAGGAATACATCTAAAAGAAAGAGATGTATAAAATAGGGATATTTATCATATTTTTTACTATTTAAACGTAACACAAATTCCCTTTTTGGATAAGATATAGAGATTTACAATGTCAACCTTTCTTTTTGAGGGAGATGTAATTCCAATACATTAAAATAGAAATATCCTTAAGTATGAATTAAATAATTATAGTTGTGATAATAATAATGGATAAATTGTAATATATATATATATGCAATAAGGACATGATAGAAATTAGATAGTAAATAATAAAAAGATAGGCAAGTAATAAAATGAGTAAAGGCAAGAAGTATATAAAATATACATGTATGGAAAGTCCACTAAACAAGGAAGGATAGAAAGGGTTAAAAAAGATAGAAATAAATATGCAATAATAAAAGATACCTAAATCTTATAAGCTTAAGGAGGGCAGTAAATGATATTAAACCAAGATTATTGATATAAGGAGTCAATTAAATAAAAATAACTGAATATGAGTAGTTGAACAGAGGCATAATAATGAAATAAGATTGAATATATATATAAACACAAAGCCTCTAATATACTTTTATGATGGGTTTAAACTATTTAAGTTAGCTAAAGATTAGCTTAGATAAGAATGACATACTCATTAAAATGGTTCGAAATGTGAGGTAAGTACAGTTATGCAATAGAAACCCCCACAAAAAGCTACCAGTAGTTATGTATACATTATATCGATATGGGACATATCTAATTGTAGGACCCATAGAATCATACGTTCGCGTATAGTTAAAGGAATACCTAAGTAGAGTCTGTTTTAATCATTTAGGGGGTATTGCCTTGATTGCATTAGGAAATCCAAATGGGACGGTGGGAAAGGCTCTGTGCTATGTCAGTGTGTTTGGTACCATGTTCGATAGCAGGAATTGTACATATATCAAGAATATCGTCAGTCCTGAGTGGTCAACAGAATGGCGAGGGTTACACCTAAATGGGTTACACCTGTTACTAGTGTATATCACGTTAGGTCATGCATCGGTGTAGTAGTTAGCTAGTTTGTTTGTTACGAGGCAAGGCTAGGGAACCCTTATGAGAGGTTTTTCAAACGATTAGGTTAGTTTTAGGAGCTAAGTCCTCAATATTCCTAAGGGTCGAGTCCTTAATAGTCCATGGATCTGAGGTTATAATATGAAGCATTTAGGTTAGTCCCTAGGTTAAGGTAGAATAAATCTAAACTATTGTGATTTTGTTATTAGGCACTAGGGGAGTTCCCTGGTATGCACGACCACGATGACGTGATATTGGGTGGATGATGGATCCTGATGAGGTGTTTTGTTATGGATACTAGTGGGGATAGTATCTTGGTCCAAAGGAGGACTACGGCACTTATATATACATACACACACGTAGGTATTTAATTCGTACCTCCAGTTGATGGGATGCATCGTACGGGTATATGGAGTCGATATGACCAAGTAAAAAAAAGACATAACATGTGATGAAAGGCAACCAGCATAAAATAGTGTTATGTATAAAGTATGTTAATTTACCAGGAAACAGAATGTTATTCTGATCCCCTCTTTATTACAACCCATAGAATAGTTTTAGAGAGATAGGTACTAGTGCATGGTGGGAACAGTGGAAGGACAGATTTTCTTATGCATGCTCGACACTGACAAGGACATTTGATCTCAGAAGTGTTAGCCTTTGTCAGTAACTATATGTTTTATTATACTTTACTATTCCGCTATGAGTTTATATCAATAGTGCTATGATATGCATTAATTTATTTATAGCATACCAGAAACCAACAATCCGTACTTCGGTGGAATTTAGCGAAAATTCGGCCTAACGGAGTGCGGGTTGTCATATTTGGTATCAAAACATAGGTTATTCAATCTTAAAAATTATGAAACATTAAATGTACATGTGTGTATTTTACCTATAATTATAAATATATTATATGTCAAATCCTACGAATTCAACTATAGAGTAGTTGCAACCATATTTTGGAAAGATGGACAAGTCGATTATGGGTCAAAGCAATGAATAAATTTGATGGTATTCGCCTATCCCAATCAAACCATGGAAAATAGTTCGTATTGGAAGGCGTTGACTTGCGAAGATAATGAATACTTGACTCCCTTATAGAGCTCAGACTAACATATGATTGTCCGCATAGGATTGTTGATTGATGATGTACATTAGATCAAGATAAGGAGAAAGTAAAAATCTATATGTTGTAGATATCCCAAAATAAGTTCCCGAAAGAGAATATGTACTAAGAACTCCAAGATTATAGCTGGATTTTTAATATTTTAGGAAAAGATAAGTCAATAAGTAAGTAGGAAGAAAAAACGGGACAAAAAGAAATCCACTCTGAGTTTGACCTATATGAAAGAATTTAATATATAAGTGGAAATTATTTTAATATAAAAATTAAGAAAAATATATAAATAATATATTGGAAATGATTTTCAAAAGAATTAATTGAAGGTTGAAAAATCCTATTTCTGAAAAGTAAGCAAATATTAAATTTTCAAAAAAAATAAAATATTTATATTTTATTTAAATATAAAGTTCTAGTATAAATTAAAATGGGTTAAATCGAAAATTTCAGTAAATGGATTTTGTAAAAAGTTATTCTTTTGAAAAAAAATAGAGCGTATACAGCTTGTTGATTTTTCTGAGATGAAAGAAAAATAATTCTAATTTGTAAAATTCTTTTTAAGGGTGGACAATAGCAGTAAAAGTTTAAAATGGGGTGAATTAAAGAGGGAAAAAAGATTAGAACCCAAAAATAAAGCAGTTGGCGAACACCTCATAATGGTTTAATAAAGAAGACAATCAATTGATGGAAAAACCATATAAATAAAAACAATTTAAATAAGAGCAATTTAGGAAGACGATAGCTAAATAGTAGTAACATTACAAAATATAAATAGAAATAATATTAGAAATTTATATAAAATAATGCCAGTAATCTAATTTGAAGCAACATAGGAAATTAAAGACAAAACAATGGAAAACGAATGTTTTCCGTAGTTATGTGCACCGATTGCATGTATCTTGTAAAAGTCTCCTTCACATGCCACCAAAGCCTCCATTAAGGTTGAAAGTGGAGGTAACAGGAGTAATAGAAAAATAATAGGATGGAAGTGTCCATGGTTGCTCCAGTTTTGTTGATAAAATTATAAAAAGATGTTTTAGAAACATTGTAAAGTGTATTTTAAAGAAATGGTTTGGTATAACAATTGAGTTTTTTTGAAATCAAAACTTAATAAGTAATTCGAGCTAAAAATCGCAATTTTAAGAAGTAAAATTCTTGTTATTGGAAAAGGCTTTAAAAAGAAATTTTGATTTAAGGGAAAAGGAAAAGAATTTTCTAAATTAAATTGATAATATTTTCTTTTAAACTTAATAAATAAAGTAAATTAATAAATCCTAAATTTATAGTTTTAAAATTTAAGTCATCTACAATTAATATGGGTTAAAACAAAGAGGTTTTCATGGTTCCTTTTTTGAAACTAAGTTATTGAAAGATTCAAAAAAAGTTTCCAAGTTTATATTGTTAAAGATAAAAGTTTCGGGATTAAGTACTTTATAATTGTGAAATCTTAATTTAAGAAAAATTGGGAAAAACCAAACCAAAATTTTAATACAGAGTAAATATGGATGATTGCCTAGGCAAGATGGGGTAAAATTCGGCCTATGAATAAATTACCAATGATTGCTCTTAGAGTAGCGATAGTGGACCCCATTGGATATAAGGAATATTAGTTTGAGCTTATGAATGTTTCATTAAATATAGGTAAAGAGTATGAAGAAGAACTCATAATATAATGGGAAATGGTTGCGATAAAAAAAAAAGAAAGCATATACCAAGATTTGAGAATACTATCAAGGTATTTGGATTAAAAGAAGATAATAATACAGTTGTGATAATGGAAGTAACTGATGGATCTTATTTATTAGAGGCCAAAAAGGAAAGTTAAGATATGTGGATTACGGTAGAATGTAATGTAAGAAAGATCCCCTTAATTTAAGTAAGAAATGATATGGTCAAAACATCATTAATGTCAGTTAATATTGAAGGACGCTTTCAGCAATGTTTCTTTCTAGTTAGTAGGGTTGTAAGCATTAGTTGTGTGTAACAACCCTGTATTTTGTGATTATTTTTAATTGTATATTTTAATTATTTTAATTTAATTTTGATTTAAAAATTTATTTTTTTTGAATGATTAATTTTGTTAGTTTAAATATTAACTTTAGTTTTGATATGAATTATCATTCCAAAGCATGACTAAAAAGAATATTTTCCAAAAAGTGAATTTTGGTCAAAATAATCAAACTTTGACTTTTAATTTAAATTTTTAAAAGTTTGAAAATTTAAAATTTATCTTTTATTACGAAAGTACATAAAATTTTAAGAACACTGCTTTTCGTTTCGTTGAAAACGGATTTAAAGTGCAAAAGTTATACTGTTTTCAATATTGTGTGTATATTGGGTTATTCAGCGATAGTCTTTATATTTAAATTATATAAATGATATTTTTTATTTGATATATCTTATTATAACTGGTATATTTGTGTTATATTATGTATATTTTGACTTTTAAATATTTTTAAGATGACAATAGAATTTTTCCAAAATTTACTGTATTTATTTCCTATTTTAAAGGCTGTTTCTATTTTTCTGCTATTTTCTTCATCTAAACTATATTTAAATAAAAATTTATATATTTATTTTGTGAATGCATTTTTTTATTTTATTATCTTTATTTATAAATATTTTTCAAGTATAAAAAAATTTTCCAAGGTCCATTGCATTTATTTTCAAATTTCCTAGCCTAGTTTCTGTTTTCTTTGCTATTTCCTTAATTTAATTATATATAATTAAAATTTAGTAATTTATTTTATACATTCACTTTTATTTGCTGTGTTTTAATTTATTAATATTCATTTTTCATGTATTTAAATTTGAATAGATTTTTCAAAGATTATTTGAGTTGTTTTCAATTTTAAAGCCTAGTTTGCAATTTTAAGCCATTTTCTTAATTTAAATTCTATTTAATTAAAATTTAATTATTTATTTTAGATATTTATTCTTATTTCTGATTTTTTATCTTTATTTCTCAGTTTATATGTATTTATAAAATTACAAAAGTATATATATAGGAAATTTGAAAGGTTTAAAGGCTAAGAAACGTAAAGTCGTTTCACCGTTTCTTTTACCGTTTCTTTTGTTATCAATACCTCTTTTATTTTAACCGTTCTTTTCCTCATTTTTACCAGCCGACTTCCCTTATTTTCACGAGTTTCAAAGCTTCTCAAACCCTAAAAATTCATGGCCTCCATCTTGCAAAAAAAAATTTAGGTAAATTCCTCTTTTCTTTCTACTTTTTCTCTTATTTCTATGCAAATTTGCTTTGCTTTCTCCCCTGATTGGAGCGGCTTTTCCCCTTGCTCCACGGCCACTACCTCCTTCCATCTCTTCCCGACCATCATCACCATCTACCCCACCAGCCATGACCAAGGCCGAACCCCCTTGATAGCCAAACTCTTCCAAATACAACATAGATGCCTAGATCCATGCTTTGTTGACCACTTTTTGCTCATCCACTTCAACCACCACCCAAACTACCACCATAGCCGCCGCCACTCCTCTGACCTGACCACGGCACACCCTCTCCCACCTCTGCCCAGTCATGATGCACCACAGGCCGAGCCCACTCCCCAAGGCCGAGCCCTTGTTTTGACTAAAAACTACCTAGTTGCCTTCAATCCCACTTCACCTCCTCATGAATAAAACTCCACCTTGTCTTGCCCTGAACACGAGTTATGTTAGCCCAAACCAGACCCAAACCTTGACCATATCTGAACCAAATCAGATCCTAAGCCATACCAAACAGTAGAGAAGGCAAAGCAAAAGACTGCGTAGTCGTATCTCCTTTTATTTCAATGTTATTGCATTTTAAAGTCGTATTTAATTTTGTTGTTTTGATTGTTTGTTTTGGGTTGTACACAGAAGTTGTAGATTTGATTCGCTCTCCACTCATGTCCATAGTCTTATCATCGTGCTTTTGTTTCCATTGTGTCATTGGTCTTGATATCTCCAGCACAAAGAGGTGAGTAAATCTCACCAGATGTTTATACTTATACAAATGTGAATTGACACCCTGTGAATCTGTAGGACTATATTATCGTGTTATATATGCTTATATTATTATCATATGATGTTCGCACCTGTTATTACACTTATTTTATTATATGTTATTGTTATTTAATGCTATTCTGTTTATTTTATCTGTTCATCACACTGCAAGTTCCCTTTAGATTAGAATCATTATGGGTTGAAATGATACATACCCGAACGGACTTTAGAATAGGGAAAAATCGTTATGGACTGAAATGATAGGCTTCAACGGTTTTATTTAATTTATTTTAACTTGGGATTGCAGGTTTGAAATGATAAAACCCGGATTTTCTTTGTAAATTACGGGTTGAAATGATATATTACCCGTATCATTTTTCCTAGTGTAGAAAATTATATACAGGCCCGTAGTTAAAATATATTTTTCTAAAATTTTAAAATATTTTAGAAATTTAATTATTATAATATTTTTATTTGAAATTTATAAAAATATAATTTTTGTAAAGTTTTATTGATTTTTTGGAAATCTATAAGTTAAATAAATTATGGAAAAGTTAGAAAATATGAATGTAAGTTATTTTGGAAATTTTGACTTAATTTTTAGTGGAATTTAAATAACTTTAAAAATATGATAAATTTATGATATTTTGAATTTAAATTAATTTAAAATGATTTTACAACATATTAATGATTTTGAATAAAGTTAAAATGTGAAACGAATGGATATTTTAAGTTGAAATTTTGAAATATAACTAAAATTGGAAATTCATGAAATTGACTTAAAAGTGAACTTTTAGTTAAGTAAATAAAAATAAAATTAAGTTATATTTGAGAATTTGAACTTATGTGTTAAGTTGAAATTTAATGTAATGAATTTAAAATTGAACATTGCATTTTAGTAAGTGAATTATTATTAAATCTTGATTTTTTAATGGAAATTTAACTTTGTAAAATCATGAACTTGAGGAAAATTAAATGATGTTTATAAATGTGAAAATGTGTGATTTTATAAGTTAAAAATGTTTTAAATAAAAATATAATTGGTTGAGAAATTATATTGAATATTTGAAGTTAATTGACTACATTTTTGAAATGCTATTAATTACAATGTAAATGGTATTACTGCATTTGTAAATGCTGTAGTTGATGATAATGAACTAAAAAGCTATTGAATTAAAAACTATTATAGCAATTGTGTAAGTGATATAATTTTTGAATTTAACTAAGTTTATTTGGAATTTAAGTAAACCCTATTATAACATTCTAAAATGTTGTCTTTTGTTAAATTGAACTGTTTTGAATGTATCTTTCCATAGCGTTTTCTAAATGCCACGAAAAGTGAATTTTCACTGTTTTGATAAACTTAAGTGAATAAATGAACTTTGGAATTTGAAAATTTTGGAAATTTAATAATTTAATTATTGAACATGATAACTTCATTTTTATGATTAAAAATGATTTTTTTTTTGAATATAAACTGTTTTGAAATGTGAATTGAAATGGTATTTTAAATTGAATAAAATGAATAATGATTTGAAATGAATGTGGTTTTGAAAAGAGATGATATTTTGATATATTAAATGATTGAAATGTGGTTTTGAAAAGATATGATATTTTGATATATTAAAATGATTTGAAAATGGAGTTTTGAAAGATATGATATTTTGATATTAAAATGATTTGGAAAGAAGATCTGAAAGATATGATATTTTGAAATGATTTACTCTTTATTTTGATAAAGATTTGGGTTGAAATGATATTTTATTTTGAAGTATAAATATTGTTTTAAAAGTTATAACTACGGGTTATAATAACGATTGGTTTTTAAAGAGACCGGGATCGGATATTGTCTTATAGCCAGCCAATACCAAAACCACTTTAACAACTGTGTACGCAGTGGAGATTTCAGAATGAAGTAGGATGGTGGCGACATTCTTGAGGTATATTACGTGGACCCAACTCCCGTGAGTTGGCATTAATGACTAAAACAGGAGCTATACCGGGCTACACAAAGGGTCGCACCCTTTCATCGAGCATGCTCCATCGGAAACCATTCTATTACTTTTGTGATTCGATATGTGGCGCCACTTTGATTCGGGGGTATTGTTCGAGGTGGGCGGAAGCTGCTGGCTTGCCGTCACCACCGGTCCGGGAGTGCAAACGGTGTATCCACCCTGGCATTGCCTCGCGTGCCGTGTCATCTCCTTATAGCGAGCCCACTACGATTTTCGTTTTAAAGATCCGACCGCGTTAAGGTTCACCATCCCCTTAACGCTATTTTCTATATGATTATACTTTACTGATTAGACACTACTGTATATAGCGCAAATATACTATATAGTAAATAGTTTAACGGATCCTTAGAGGATGGACGGTCCCAAACATCTTCTAAGTTACTTGTATCTTTGCTACAGTTCATTTGAGTTGGTTTACATTGTATAAGTATGTATGTCCTAACTCGAGTGTTTGTATTTTTATTTATGCTCGGGTCAGCCTGAGTTACTCACAGATTTGGATTTCCACTTTCTGGAGATTGGAATCGTTGGAGATTATCTGCTTGTCAAGTTTCATCTTTTCAGTTCGGTTGTTCTATTCAGCTTGCAATTGATTATCATATTTAAACTTCTGTTGTACTTTATTTCTTCTGTTGTATTTTATTTAACTCTGATATATTTATATAGTAGCTTCATGAACTACCATTTCTTTTACTTCCGCTGCATTATTATTACTCTGTGTCTGTGGTCTGTGATTTTTATTTACTGCATATTCTGAGATTTGCCAAATTTTTATTTACAACGCGGTATTTTGAGCAATTCAATTCCGGCATGAGTGTCTACCTATACACTTATAATGGATGCGAATGGTTGAAAGTACCTGGCCGTTACAGTTGGTATCAGAGCTTTGGTAGCTCTAGGCAAAACTCAGCATATGGAGTGAATGTATTTACAGAATCACTTTCATTCGAGTTTGAATCTCTTCCTTTTTGACTCGATTCCTTTGAATTTTGGAATGTTCCCTGCGGTTCCAAAATCCATTCGTATCCCTCACTATTCATCTTCTTTTGACTCCGGAGTATTCCATAACTCCGCTTCGAATGATCTTTCTAGTGAGTCGGCAGTCACGCCAATTTCAAATTGAATTGAAAAAAAGGGGGCAAACTCCTTTACAATTAGCATCAATTCACCAGAGATTTATATCTATCCTTGGTTTAGATGCTAATATCTTTTGTTATTCCAAACTCTAACTCTTGGGATCGAATGTAGATTTACCCTAGAAAATCCACATCGATCTTATTATTTAAGTCACGGTTGACCCGGTTAAGGTTGCCCACGATTTATTTAAGCTTATCCACCTCCCTACTCTGTTATTTAATCATATTGTCTTTTGTTTCCAATCTATTCTTTCAAACATTTTGAATTGTACTTGTATATCTATGTTTTGTTTTATATATTGTGTTGTTTGAGTTGTTGATGTTGAATTGGGTTTCTGATCGATTCGTCTGATCAACGCTATCGATAAGATTTCCAAAACACTTTGACAGAACAAACTGATATAATATTATTTTAAAAATTTGGTTAATGGAATAAATTTTGATATATAAGTAAATTTATGGAACTTAATAAACTGATTTTAGATTGATTATTTGAAGTGATAATACTTGATTTATCATTTATTGTTCTATAAATGAATTTATAAATAGTTGTTTATAAATTGATTTGGGAACTGAAATGAATTTAGAACAAGAAATTTGAGAATTTAATTTCCGATGGTTTCAAACCTTGTGTTTAATGTTATAAAAGGTTATATTATTTAAAGTATTTTCAAATAGAAATTTTTTTCCAAAGAGTTTTAAGTTTAAAATTAGCGCTCTTCTCATTGTCCTGGGAAATAACTTCGGTGATGACTGCAGCATCATCGACGTTCATTTTCGAGTTTCGAAATGAAGAGACTGTTCTGTGGTCTTGCTACAGCTTTGTTTTGGGAATTTAAATTGATTTGAATTTCTAAAATATGACTTGATTTATAATATATATAGATATATGATTTAAATTTGATTTGATAAACTATGTATATACCTTTAATTATGTCTAAATGGTTTGAAGAAATCGGAAATTTAAATCTTAAATTTATTTCTAAAGAATAATTTCAATTATAAAAAAGAAAATTAAAATTTTTGAATAAATGATTTAAGCTTGAAATGATTGAATTGAAAAGTTTTATTTGTATAATACAATTGCATTCAAATATAACTTACCTTGACTTCAGAAGTTAACAATGTAATTTGGATAATATATAATATAAAAAGATTTTATAAATAAAATTGAGTGGTTATAATAAATGTTATACACTTAAATTTTAATTATAAAATGATTAAAAGAGGTAAATATAATAAAGGGTAATTGAATAACTTACAATAAAATAATGTTAAAAGAACTAAGAATAAAAGAAAGCAGTTATAATAAGTGTAAGTATGTCTAACATACGTGATAAATATAATGAGAGGAATAAAGAGAATTAAATTTATTAAGTACATTGTGAGTGTAATAAATGATTATTTTTCAAACCCATGGTTTTAAAAATTGTTAATTTTAGATGATTGCATAATAAGATAATGAAATTTGAGAGTTAAGATTTATTTAACTTGTGTAAAGATTTATTCTCTATTTAAGTTGAAATTCCCAAGCTTTCCAATTTATTTCCTTATTTTGTTTTTCAAACTATCTTTTGTTTGTCCTTATCATCCTTATCTTGCGATAGACTGGTATAGGCATCTTTCTATAATCTTTCTATTTAGAAATCTTTCTATTTAGAAATCTTTCTATAATCTTTGATAATCTTTTGTACTCATTTTGAATTTATTTTGCGTGCTTGTGTTCTTGATTTTGGAGAATCTTGGAAAGATCAACTCCACCTTGTTAAACTCACCTATAACAATAGTTATCATGTATAATTTCATTCTCCTTGTCATCTTGTCCTAATCTTGTTTCACTCTATCTTTTTCTGTGCTTTCCCGTACCTCATTCCTTTCGGGGACGAAAAGTTTTGAGTGGGGGAGACTGTAACAACCCTGTATTTTGTGATTATTTTTAATTGTATATTTTAATTATTTTAATTTAATTTTGATTTAAAAACTTATTTTTTTTAATGATTAATTTTGTTACTTTAAATATTAACTTTAGTTTTGATATGAATCATCATTCCAAAGCATGACTAAAAAGAATATTTTCCAAAAAGTGAATTTTGGTCAAAATAATCAAACTTTGACTTTTAATTTAAATTTTTAAAAGTTTGAAACTTTAAATTTTATCTTTTATTATGAAAGTACATAAAATTTTAAGAACGCTGCTTTTTGTTTCGTTGAAAATGGATTTAAATTGCAAAAGTGATACTGTTTTCAATATTGTGTGTATATTGGGTTATTCAACAATAGTCTTTATTTTTAAATTATATAAATGACATTTTCTATTTGATATATCTTATTCTAACTGGTATATTTGTGTTATATTATGTATATTTTGACTTTTAAATATTTTTTAAGATGATAATAGAATTTTTCCAAAATTTACTGTATTTATTTCCAATTTTAAAGGTTGTTTCTATTTTTCTGCTATTTTCTTCATCTAAACTATATTTAAATAAAAATTTATATATTTATTTTGTGAATGCATTTTTTTATGTTATTATCTTTATTTATAAATATTTTTCCAGTATATAAAAATTTTCCAAGGTCCATTGCATTTATTTCAAATTTCCTAGCCTAGTTTCTGTTTTCTTTGCTATTTCCTTAATTTAATTATATATAATTAAAATTTAGTAATTTATTTTATACATTCACTTTTATTTGCTGTGTTTTAATTTATTAATATTCATTTTTCATGTATTTAAATTTGAATAGATTTTTCACAGATTATTTGAGTTGTTTTCAATTTTAAAGCCTAGTTTGCAATTTTAAGCCATTTTCTTAATTTAAATTCTATTTAATTAAAATTTAATTATTTATTTTAGATATTTATTCTTATTTCTGATTTGTTATCTTTATTTCTCAGTTTATATTTATTTATAAAATTAAAAAAGTATATATATATATAGGAAATTTGAAAGGTTTAAAGGCTAAGAAACGTAAAGTCGTTTCACCGTTTCTTTTACCGTTTCTTTTATTATCAATACCTCTTTTATTTTGACCGTTCTTTTCCTCATTTTTACCAGCCTACTTCCTCTTATTTTCACGAGTTTCAATGCTTCTCAAATCCTAAAATTCATGGCCTCCATCTTGCAAAAAAATTTTTTTTGGTAAATTCCTCTTTTCTTTCTACTTTTTCTCCTATTTCTATACAAATTTGCTTTGCTTTCTCCCCTGATTGGAGCGGCTTTTCCCCTTGCTCCACGGCCACCACCTCCTTCCATCTCTTCCCGACCTCATCACCATCTACTCCACCAGCCATGACCAAGGCCGAACCCCCTTGATAGCCAAACTCTTCCAAATACAACCTAGATGCCTAGATCCATGCTTTGTTGACCACTTTTTGCTCATCCACTTCAACCACCACCCAAACCACCACCATAGCCGCCGCCACTCCTCTGACCTGACCATGGCACACCCTCTCCCACCTCTGCCCAGTCATGATGCACCACAGGCCGAGCCCACTCCCCAAGGCCGAGCCCTTGTTTTGACTAAAAACTACCTAGTTGCCTTCAATCCCACTTCACCTCCTCATGAATAAAACTCCACCTTGTCTTGCCCTGAACCCGAGTTATGTTAGCCCAAACCAGACCCAAACCTTGACCATATCCGAACCAAAGCAGACCCTAAGCCATACCAAACAGTAGAGAAGGCAAAGCAAAAGACTGCGTAGTCGTATCTCCTTTTATTTCAATGTTATTGCATTTTAAAGTCGTATTGAATTTTGTTTTTTTGATTGTTTGTTTTGGGTTGTACACAAGAGTTGTAGATTTGATTCGCTCTCCACTCATGTCCGTAGTCTTGTCATCGTGCTTTTGTTTCCATTGTGTCATTGGTCTTGATATCTCCAGCACAAAGAGGTGAGTAAATCTCACCAGATGTTTATACTTATACAAATGTGAATTGACACCCTGTGAATCTGTAGGACTATATTATCATGTTATATATGCTTATATTATTATCATATGATGTTCACACCTATTATTACACTTATTTTATTATATGTTCTTGTTATTTCATGCTATTCTGTTTATTTTATCTGTTCATCACACTGCAAGTTCCCTTTAGATTAGAATCGCTATGGGTTGAAATGATACATACCCGAACGGACTTTAGAATAGGGAAAAATCGTTATGGGCTGAAATGATAGGCTTGAACGGTTTTAGTTAATTTATTTTAACTTGGGATTGCGGGTTTGAAATGATAAAACCCGGATTTTCTTTGTAAATTACGGGTTGAAATGATATATTACCCGTATCATTTTTCCTAGTGTAGAAAATTATATACAGGCCCGTAGTTAAAATATGTTTTTCTAAAAAATTTAAAATATTTTAGAAATTTAATTATTATAATATTTTGATTTGAAATTTAATAAAAATATAATTTTTGTAAATTATTATTGATTTTCTGGAAATCTATAAGTTAAATAAATTACGGAAAAGTTAGAAAATATGAATGTAAGTTATTTTGGAAATTTTGACTTAATTTTTAATGGAATTTAAATAACTTTGAAAATATGATAAATTTATGATATTTTGAATTTAAATTAATTTAAAATGATTTTATAACATATTAATGATTTTGAATAAAGTTAAAATGTGAAATGAATGGATATTTTAAGTTGAAATTTTGAAATATAACTAAAATTGGAAATTTATGAAATTGACTTAAAAGTGAGCTTTTAGTTAAGTAAATAAAAATAAAATTAAGTTATATTTGAGAATTTGAACTTAAGTGTTAAGTTGAAATTTAATATAATGAATTTAAAATTGAACATTGCATTTTAATAAGTGAATTATTATTAAATCTTGATTTTTGAATGGAAATTTAACTTTGTAAAATCATGAAATTGAGGAAAATTAAATGATGTTTATAAATGTGAAAATGTATGATTTTATAAGTTAAAAATGTTTTAAATAAAAATATAATTGGTTAAGAAATTATATTGAATATTTGAAGTTAATTGACTGCATTTTTGAAATGCTATTAATTACAATGTAAATGGTATTACAGCATTTGTAAATGCTGTAGTTGATGATAATGAACTAAAAAGCTATTGAATTAAAAACTATTATAGCACTTGTGTAAGTGCTATAATTTTTGAATTTAACTAAGTTTATTTGGAATTTAAGTAAACCCTATTATAACATTTTAAAATGTTGTCTTCTGTTAAATTGAATTGTTTTGAATGTATCTTTCCGCAGCGTTTCCTAAATGCCGCGAAAAGTGATTTTTCACTGTTTTGATAAACTTAAGTGAATAAATGAACTTTGGAAGTTGAAAATTTTGGAAATTTAATAATTTAATTATTGAACATGATAACTTCATTTTTATGATTAAAAATGATTTTTTTTTGAATATAAACTGTTTTCAAATGTGAATTGAAATGGTATTTTTAAATTGAATAAAATGAATAATGATTTGAAATGAATGTGGTTTTGAAAAGAGAAGATATTTTGATATATTAAATGATTGAAATGTGGTTTTGAAAAGATATGATATTTTGATATATTAAAATGATTTGAAAATGGAGTTTTGAAAGATATGATATTTTGATATTAAAATGATTTGAAAAGAAGATCTGAAAGATATGATATTTTGAAATGATTTACTCTTTATTTTGATAAAGATTTGGGTTGAAATGATATTTTATTTTGAAGTATAAATATTGTTTTAAAAGTTATAACTACGGGTTATAATAACGATTGGTTGTTAAAGAGACCGGGATCGGATATTGTCTTATAGCCAGCCAATACCAAAAACCACTTTAACAACTGTGTACGCGATGGAGATTCCAGAATAAAGTAGGATGGTGGCGACGTTCTCGAGGTATATTACGTGGACCCAACTCCCGTGAGTTGGCATAAATGACTAAAACAGGAGCTATACCGGGCTACACAAAGTGTCGCACCCTTTCATCGAGCATGCTCCATCGGAAACCATTCTGTTACTTTTGTGATTCGATATGTGGCACCACTTTGATTCGGGGGTATTGTTCGAGGTGGGCGGAAGCTGCTGGCTTGCCGTCACCACCGTTCCGGGAGTGCAAACGGTGTATCCACCCTGGCATTGCCTCGCGTGCCGTGTCATCTCTTTATAGCGAGCCCACTATGATTTTAATTTTAAAGATCCGACCGCGTTAAGGTTCACCATCCCCTTAACGCTATTTTCTATATGATTATACTTTACTGATTAGACACTACTGTATATAGCGCAAATATACTATATAGTAAATAGTTTAACGGATCCTTAGAGGATGGACGGTCCCAAGCATCTTCTAAGTTACTTGTATCTTTGCTACAGTTCATTTGAGTTGGTTTACATTGTATAAGTATGTATGTCCTGACTCGAGTGTTTGTATTTTTATTTATGCTCGGGTCAGCCTGAGTTACTCACAGATTTGGATTTTCACTTTCTAGAGATTGGAATCGCTGAAGATTATCTACTTGTCAAGTTTCATCTTTTCAGTTCGGTTGTTCTGTTCAGCTTGTACTTGATTATCATATTTAAACTTCTGTTGTACTTTATTTCTTTTGTTGTATTTTATTTAACTATGATATATTTATATAGTAGCTTCATGAACTACTATTTCTTTTACTTCCGCTGCATTATTATTACTTTGTGTCTGTGATCTGTGATTTTTATTTACTGCATATTCTGAGATTTGCCAAATTTTTATTTACAACGCGGTATTTTGAGCAATTCAATTCCGGCATGAGTGTCTTCCTATACACTTATAATGGATGCGAATGGTTGAAAATACCTGGCCGTTTCATTGTGTAACAACCTGATATTTTCAGCCATTCGCATCCACAAATGTCGGACTTGAATTGCTCAAAATACCGCATTGTCATAAATTTGGAGCAAATAAAATACAATCATAGAATCACAGACACGGAAATATCAGAATAACTCGCAACAGAAATTAAAATACCATAGTAGTTCATGAAGCTACTATAACAAAATCTCAAAACTAAATACATAATATCAGTCGAAAAAACATATACAATAGAAATCCCAAATTTATAGAAGTTTATAAATACAAGAGCTGAAAGAGACAACTGAAACTGAAAGGAAACAGATAACTAGACAAGCAGAATCTCTAGCGATTCCTAGCTCCAGAAAAGAAATCCAAAGCTAAGTTGTAAACACTCAGGCTAACCCGAGCATAAAGTAAAATACAAAACGCTCGAGACAGGACATACAAACTTATATAATGTAAACCTACTCGAGTTAACTATAGTACTCAAGCACAACAACTTAAAGGATGGTCGGGATCGCCCATCCTCTAAGGATCAGCTAAACCATAAATTAAATACATCCAAAATCATAATACAAACAGGGAAGTGTACCCGTGGTTAAAATTTCCAAAATGGTATTTTATACTTCAAGAATCAAATATCATTTAAAAATTTAATATCATTTCAAATTCATTTAAAAATATCAAAATATCGTATCCTTCCTAACCCTCGGTCATTTTTATTTACTTTAAATACCATTCCAAATTCCATTTCAAAATGTTTGTATTTCAAATCAAAATATTCCATTAATACCGTTTAAAACGAAATCATTGTATTTAAAATCAAATATTCGAATTTCAAAAAAAATTAGTCTTTTCACAATTCATTTATTTACTCGAATTTATTAAAATAGTGAAATTTCAACTTTCGCAACATTTAGAAAATGCTATGTAAGTTGCATTTGAAAACAATTCAATTTAGCAAAGACGGCATTTACAGAAATGCTGTAATGGTACAAGTTTCAAATAAAAGCTTTAGTTCAATTCTTCCACTACAGCACTTACAAAGTGCTATAATAGCCCTTAGTTCATTTTTGCCTTTTTGTTCATTTGTATCAACAACAACATTTAGAAATGTTGTAATATCCTTTACTTCAGAAATGATAGCATTTCTGAAATGTTGTTTATTTAATTCCAAATTTTCAATACAATTTCATAAATAATTAAATTATAATTTAAACCATTTTTAACTTATAAAATTTAATATTTTTTCACTTTAAAACAATCATTTAAATACCCTTTAATTTATGATTTTATAAAGTGAAATTTTCGCAAATAATTATGAAATCTTTATACAATTCACTTATAAAATTAATGTACTATTTTATAACATTTCATTTACTTTATATTTTAATTTAAATTCCATTTTATTATTCTTAACTTAACTTTTATTTTTAAAACACATTTCACATTTTCAAGTTAAGTTATATTTCAAATTTTAATTTTTAACACTTCTTTATTTAACTATTTTTATTTTATAGAAAAATCAATAAAACATTATAATATCATTTTAAATTCAAATTCAAATCAAATTATCATATTTTTTTATATAATTTAAACTTCATTTATATACAAAATCATAAATTCCAAAATTAACTTATATTTCACATTCTACTCTACCATTTATTTATTTCACTTATTTAACTAGTAGAAAATCACTAATATTTTATAAAAATCATTTTTAAATTAAATTTAAATCAAAATATATATTAACCACAGGTCTGTACATAATTTTCTAACCTAATTCAAATGATGCGGATAATATATCATTTCAATCCGTAATGTACAAAAAAATCCGGGTTCTATCATTTCAAACCCGCAATCCCAAGTCAATTAAAATAATTAAAAATCGCTCAGGCCTGTCATTTCAGCCCTTAATGATTTTTCCTTATTCTAAAGTCCGTTCGGGTATGTATCATTTCAACTCATAGTGATTCTATTCTACAGGGAACTTGCAGTGTGATAAATAGTTTAGCATTATATAACAGTAACAAATGATATGACAGGTGTATAAACAGGGATATCATCATATAAATAATATCACAGGCATGTATAACATGATAATATAGTCTACAGATTCAAATGGGATCAATTTTCTAATTATATAAGTACCTATGTCGTGTGTGAATTACTCACTTGTTTCAAGCTGGAGATAGCAAGACAAAGCACACAAACGAATTCCAAAAGGCATGATAACACGACTTAAAACTTGAGTGTGAAGAGAACCAAGCTAGATCTTGTATGCAACCCATAAAACAAGACAAGTATAAATATTATTTCAACCCAAATATACTTATGATTTCAACATAGAATACATATTGAAACATTTTAAAATGAAAGCAACTATGAACAAATTTGCTTTGACCAATTCCTTAACCTTCATATACTTAGCCTAGGGCTCATGTATGCTCGGCCATAATGGTGTATCGGCTAGGGTATACATGCATGCACGACTACAAGAAGTTGAAGTGGTGGAAGGAGTTACACATGAAGAATATCAAGGGTTTAAGGCAAATAAGTGGATTTTGGTGCGACTTTGGGTTCGGCCAAAGGACAATTGGGCTTGGCAATCATGCGACAGGTCTGGATAGAAGCTAAGGCTGATGGTCGGGGTGGTGGAAGATCAGGCGGCAGCGGCTAAGGAGGTGGTTAAGGTGGAAAATGAAGGGTATGTGCATGAAGAGCATGGCTATGGCATTTGTTGAAGAGTTTGAGGAGTTTTGTGGTGCAAAAAACTCATACAAGGTCACGGCCTGGTCAAGACAGAGGGGAAGGATGGTGGAGGGGCCATGGATGGTGGTGGAGTTGGTCGGAGGAGGTGATGGAGGACAATGGCCGAGCAAAGCATGAAGATTCCAAGGCAATTTACAAAGGAAAATCAATAAAAGAAGGTAAAAAAGAATAGAAAAGAGGAAGACATTACCATTTTTTTCTTCAAATCTAAAAACATAGGTGAGTTGTAAGGTGAGAAAGAAGTGTTCATGTGAATAAAAAAAGAAAAAAAAATCACGGCTGGAAAATAGGGAAAGGACGGCCCAATTTGTGAAGAGATGTGAAGGTGGAAGGTCAAAGGTTAAAAGGCATTAGTCTTTTGAAATTTCTCTTTTCTTTATTCAAATAAATCAAAATAAAATCATGTAAATAAAATAAAACTGAATAAAAAATAAAGTAAAAATGAAATGAATGGATAAATTTTAGAAAAATATAGAAAAATATAAGAATATAGTTAATTATATGTAAATTAGTATTAAAAATTGAAAAACCAAATATAACTAGTTTTCGAAAAATAACTAGAACACTTCAAAAATGTTTTAAAAATAAAATATATATATAACATGACATATTACAAATATATATACCAATTAGAACAAGATACGACCAATAAAAATATTATTTATATAAATTAAAATAAACAATATTGTTAAATAAATCAATTTACACATAATATTGTAAAAAGCATAACCTTCACAATATTAATTAGATTTCAAGGAAATGAAAAGCAGTATTCTTAGAATTAAATCTATTTTCATAATAAAATACAAAATTCAAAAATTCAAATATTTAAATTTTAAATTTAAAAGTCAAAGTTTGACCAGATTGACCAAAAATCCACTTTTCTAGAAAATATACTATCTATTCATGTTTGGAATTATAATTCATATAAGAATCAAAATTTATATTTAAAATAACAAAACTTATTCATTTTAATAAATAAAATAAAGTTTTTAAATTAGGAAATTCAATTTAAAATAAATAAAATATACTATTAAAATAATCACAAAAATACAGGGTTGTTACACTCTCCCCCACTCAAAACTTTTCGTCCTCGAAAAGGAATAAAGTACGGGAAAATACAGAAAACGATAGAATGAAATAGGATTAAGACATGATGACAAGAAGATTGAGATTTTACCTGATTACTGTTGTTATAGGTAAGTTTAACAAGGTGGAGATAATCTTCTCAAGATCCTCTAGAATAAAGAACTCCAGCACGAAGAAGATACTCGAGAAACCTGATTCACTCTTCACGTTTGACCATCGGTCTGTGGATGGTAAGCAGTGCTCAGAATCAGATGAGTACTCAAAGATACCTGAAAAGCTTTCCAAACTGACTGAAAAAGATAGGATCACGATCACCAATCATTACCGAGAAGAACACCATAGAGACGAACTATCTCTCATGTAGCTCTCAGACAAGCTAGAAGCAGAACGAGTAGACTTAATCGGAATGAAATGAGAGGACTTAATGAGTGTATCCACAATAACCCAGATAAACTAAGCAGTGAGAAGTGCAGCAATCCGAGTAAAATTCTCAATGAATCTCCGGTAATAACCTGCAAGGCTCAGAAAACTACGAAATCTTAGAAGGGGTCTTAGAAGTTTCCCAATCCTGTAACAGAATAAGGATAAATAAGAACAACAGAAAGATAGAATAATTGAATGACTAAGGAGAAAAGAAAGAAAGGTTTACATTGATCTTAGCGATCATGACTGGATCAACAGAAACTCCATTACTAGAAACAATATGTCCAAGGATCGGACTTCATCTTTCTAGAAATGGTATTTATAAAATTTATTAAGCACATCACGAAAACAAGATTCATCAAATGAACAAAGAAAGCAGGAGCATTAGTCAAATCAAAAGGCATGACTAACTATTCGTAGAATCCATTCCCAGAACTCCAGGGAAAAGATCAATACGGAAATCAATTTTCTGCTTAGGAGGTAAAGCAGTGACTTCAACATTATTTTAAAACCATATAAACTTCAATTTAAAATTTTATGTTTATAACATTTTAAACATTTTATTATATGATGAATAGTCATTTGGTTCAAATTTTTTAGTTCGAAGTAAACAATATTTAAAACGTTTTAAATTATTTAGGAAGATAAAATAAATGATCAAAATATCCTTCATATAATACTTTATCAAAATACTTTTATAACTCGAAGTCTTAACAAGTTTACTTTCGTTCCTGCAGACTCTGGCCGTGTGTTGATCAAGCACAAAACTAGTATTCTCCCGGTACTTAGTAGACTTGTTTCAACACCCAGTGAAAATACTGGAAAACGTTTAAAAAAACAGATATGGAAAGTGCAATCCAAACAAATCAACCAACCCAAAACATTTGTCTAACTATGGATCGCAAGTACAGAATGGTTACGCATGTATTCCCCAGGAAACATCCGTACCTGCAAGCTATCTCAGACTGCGAATTACGCCATGATGTCTAGTAGACCGTAGGTACACAATGGTTACGCCTGGATCCCTTAGGAAACATCTGTACCCTTATGCTATCTCAGCCAGCGGATTTCGCTACTAATACGACCTATATAGATCGCAGGATACACAATGGTTACGCCTGGATCCCCCAGGAAACATCCGTACCCCTAGGCCATCTCAGCCAGGCGAATTATGTTATGCGGTCACGCTCATAAGATCTTGGAGATCGCCATGGAATTCGATGGACACTCGAGTATCATATCCGGAAAACCCAAATCAGAGAGAATAATATCGATAGAATGAATCCACAGTGTCGCCACAATGCGGATATCAAGCACTAGGCACTTTCCATATCTTCGCTTTGAAAATATGTATCATATAGTACCTTTCAAATCACTTTCAAATATCATACTTATACAAAGTCCATCATGTATAAGATTCCATTTTCAAATCAAATACTTTCCAAAATAAATAGTATATCAAATCATACTTATATAAACTTTGATTACATAAGATTTCACTTTACAAATTGAGTACCTTTCCAAAACGATAGTTTCAAATTAACTTCATACTTATACAAATCAATTTTATATAAGTTCGGTAACTCCCAGATCAAGTATTTAGTAAAACAAGGTTCTCGATTTCAATTCCTTTCAATAACATTTTAGTTTCAAAATCATAGATGATTTCGCCAAATCATTTCTTCCAAATTACCTATATTTAGTTTCAAAGTTTCTCAAACAATAGATTTAGAAAAATAATCCTGGTTTCCAAATCGACAAAATTTAGGTCAAACAAATTCATTTCCAAAACCATCATATAAATACTGGGTTTTACTATCCAATCTATTTTAAAAACCAAATATCTTTCTAAAAATCAATTATACCCAAAATAATTTCCAAGTTTATAACTATCCTTTAAAACCTTTAAACTATTTATTTCTATTCAAAAGATCAATTTACCTTTTTCGAACTATTTAAAACTAAATTTTATTCAAAACATTCCAAAACTAAATTCCATATAAGTATAATTCAACATAGCCTTATTCATTTACTTAACAAAACAGTTTCAAACTCATTTACTTAATCGAATGATTTATATTTTTCTGGGATTACTTAGCTTTGAAAATTAAACCTTGATTTGGAAGTGCTCAAACTTTAAAAATAGTCGAAGAAATCATATTTAAAATCCAAAAGTTGGAAATCACCAACAAATTAGTAAATTAATTCCAATAGATAAGGTTATACCAAAACAATCTGAAACTCGAGAACAGAACACTGGCTTACTTTAAATCATTTCAAATATATATATACATATATCTTTCGAAAATCAAATCGTACTTCAAAATCTGAAATCAAAATTTGTTTCACAAAATCACTCGCATAACAAAGCTACTAGAGTGGCCTCTCCCCCCACTCAAAAACTCAAAAATCAATGTCGATGATGCATGCATTCATCATCGAAATTATTTTCCAGAGACATAAGTGGGTTCTGGACTTTATTTTCTTGAAAACTTATTTGAAATCTTTTTGAAATCATTGGAATTTGTTCGAATACATTTGAAACATTCATTATTCGAAAAAATATCATTAAATCATATTATTATTATATATATTTCAAAATCTTAAAACCAATTTTAAAACACCGAAGATCGATTCCTCGAAATTCAAATTCAAAACCTTCAGTTATAATTCATTTTTATATAAATCAAATTTCTTATAAATTTCAAAATTTAAAATCCTTCAAAGCTTTAAATTTTCATTTTTTAAAAGGTATGTAATCCTTATCAAAAACATTTCACTTTTATATATAAAATGGGGTCATCCTTATCAAAATAACAATTTTGATGTATGCACAATTTCAAAATACAACCAAAGACAAATTTCCAAGGGATGATTTAAGGATAGATTTCAAACAAACAGAGATTCAAATTTAGAGGACTCTAATCAAATAGAATTCTGGTTCGAAGATAAACTCGAACGAAGATGGGATAATTTAATTACCCAATAGGAGATGATAAGCCTATAAATCGCGGGCAACCTTAATTGGGTCAACCATGCCTTCAGAAATATAATCAATTCAGAAATCTAAGGCAAATCGACATCTGATCACCAGAGATAAAATCCAGATAGAGCAGGAGATAGACAGCATTGTAAACCGAGGATACTGGAATCTCTCGTGAATCAATGCCAATTGTAAAGGAGTTTCACCCTTTACAAATCATTCAAAGATTTACGGAATCACCGATCTTTATAGAGGTCATTTAAAGTGGATTTATGGAATGCTCCAAAATCAAAGGAATATAAATAGGGAAGGAAAGAATGGATTTTAGAACAAGTGGGAGCATTCCAAAGTTCATGGAATCCTAATCGATAAGAATCCAAACCAAGAGCTTACTAACAAGGTGGATACAGAAGGAATGAAGTTTAGAAAATCTTGATAAAAAAATTTATACTGATATAATCTTTGAAAATCCTTTAAAATCATTTGAAAATCATTTTATACTTTGAAAATACGTTCTCTCACAATGAAATGATTGTGAGATTGAATTCACTCATTCTAGGATATTTCTACCCTATCTCTAATGAGTTTTTGCTCCGCAGGCTATGGTTTTCCTAAAACCAAAGCTCTGATACAAACTGTAACAACCCAATATTTTCAGCCACTCGCGTCAACTCATGTCGGACTTGAATTGCTCAAAATACCACATTTTAAATAAATTTGGAGCAAATAAAATACAATCACAGAATCACAGATACAGAAATATCAGAATAACTCGCAGCGGAAATTAAAATACCATAGTTGTTCATGAAGCTACAATAACAAAATCTCAAAAGAAAATACATAATATCAGTCTGAAAAACATATACAATAGAAAGCCCAAATACATAGAAGTTTATAAATACAAGAGCTGAAAGAGACAACTAAAACTGAAAGCAAATAGATAACTAGACAGGCCGAATCTCCAGCGATTCCTAGCTCCAGAAAAGAAATCCAAAGCTAAGCTGTAAATACTCAGGCTGACCTGAACGTATAGTAAAATACAAAACACTCGAGTCAGGACATACATACATATATAATGTAAACCATCTCAAGTGAACTGTAGTAGTAATGCACAACAACTTAAAGGTTGCTTTGGATCGCCAATCCTCTAAGGAATCGTTAAACCATAAATTAAATACATCCAAAATCATACTGCATACAGCGAAGCGTACCAGTGGTTAAAATTTCCAAAATGGTATTTTATACTACAAAAATCAAATATCACTTAAAATTTAATATCATTTCAAATTCATTTAAAAATATCAAAATATCATATACTTCCTAACTCTCAGTCATTTTTATTTACTTTAAACACCATTCCAAATTCCATTTCAAAATGGTTTATATTTCAAATCAAAATATTCCATTTAAAATGAAATTATTATATTTAAAATCAAATTTTCAAACTTCAAAAAAAAATAGTCTTTTCACAATTCATTTATTCACTTGAATTTATTAAAACAGTAAAATTTCAACTTTCGCAGCATTTAGAAAATGCTACGGTAAGTTACATTTGAAAACAATTCAATTTAGAAAAGACAGTATTTACAGAAATGCTGTAATAGTTCAGGTTTCAAATAAAAGCTGTAGTTCAATTCTGCCACTACAACACTTACAAAGTGCGATAATAGCCCTTAGTTCATTTTTGCTTTTTTGTTCATTTGTATCAACTACAGCATTTAGAAATGTTGTAATATCCTTTACTTCAGAAATGATATCATTTCTGAAATGCTGTTAATTTAATTCCAAATTTTCAGTACAATTTCGTAAACAATTAAATTATAATTTAAACCATTTTTAACTTATAAAATTTGATATTTTTTCACTTTAAAACAGTCATTTAAATACCCTTTAATTTATGATTTTATAAAGTGAAATTTTCACAAATAATTATTAAAACTTTATATCATTCACTTATAAAAATTAACACACAATTTTATAACATTTCATTTACTTTACATTTTAATTTAAATTTACCATTTCATAAATATAATTTAAATTCCATTTTATTTTTCTTAAGTTAACTTTTATTTTTAAAACACATTTCACATTTTCCGAGTTAAGTTATATTTCAAATTTCAATTTTTAACACTTATTTATTTAACTATTTTTATTTTATAGAAAAATCAATAACACTTTACAAAATCATTTTAAATTCAAATTTAAATCAAATTATCATATTTTCTTAGATAATTTAAACTTAAACAAAATCATAAATTCCAAAATTAACTTATATTTCACATTCTACTCTACCATTTATTTATTTCACTCGTTTAACTTGTAGAAAATCACTAATATTTTATAAAAATCATTTTTAAATTAAATTTAAATCAAAATATCATAATATTTACATTTTTATAATATTTTAAAAATTTTAGAAAAATATTTATTAACCACAGGTCTGTATATAATTTTCTAACCTAAGTCAAATGATACAGATAATATGTCATTTCAATCCGTAGTTTACAAAGAAAATCCGGGTTCTATCATTTCAAACCCGCATTCCCAAGTCAATTAAAATAATTAAAAATCGCTCAGGCCTATCATTTTAGCCCATAACGATTTTTCCTTATTCTAAAGTCCATTCGGGTATGTATCATTTCAACCCATATTGATTCTATTCTACATGGAACTTGCGGTGCGATAAACAGCATAGCGTTATATAATAGTAACATATGATATGACAGGTGTATAAATAGGGTGATCATCGTATAAATAATATCATAGGCAAGTATAACATGATAATATAGTCTACAGATTCACGTGTGATCAATTTACTAATTATAAAAGTACATATGTCGTGTGTGAATTACTCACATGTTTCAAGCTGGAGATAGCAAGACAAAGCACACAAACGAATTCCAGAAGGCACGATAACACGACTTAAGACTTGAGTGGGAAGAGAACCAAGTTAGATCTTGTACACAATCCATAAACAAGACAAGTATAAATATTATTTCAACCCAAATATACTTATGATTTCAACATAGAATACATATTGAAACATTTTAAAATGAAAGCAACTATGAACAAATTTGCTTTGACTATTGCCTCAATCTTCGTATACTCGCCTAGGGCTCATGTATGCTCGGCCATAGTGGTGTATAGGCTGGGTTATGCATGCACGCATGGTTACAAAAAGTTGAAGTGGTGGAAGGAGTTACACATGGAGAATATCAAGGGTTTAAGGCAAATAAGTGGATTTTGGTGCCACTTTAGGTTCGGCCAAAGGACAATTGGGTTTGGCAATTCATGCTATAGGTCTGGATAGAGGCTAAGGCTGATGGTCAGGGTGGTGGAGGCGGTGGTGGCTAAGGAGGCGGTTAAGGTGGAAAATGAAGGGTATATGCATGAAGAGCATGGCTATGGCATTTGTTGAAGAGTTTGAGGAGTTTTGTGGTGCAAAAAATTCATGCAAGGTCACGGCCTGGTCAAGACAGAGGGGAAAGATGGTGGAGTGGCCATGGATGGTGGTGGAGTTGGTCGGAGGAGGTGGTGGAGGACAATGGCCGAGCAAAGCATGAAGATTCCAAGGCAATTTACAAAGGAAAATCAATAAAAGAAGGTAAAAAAGAATAGAAAAGAGGAAGACATTACCATTTTTTTCTTCAGATCTGAAAACATAGGTGAGTTGTGAGGTGACAAAGAAGTGTTCACGTGAATTACAAAAGAAAAAAATCACGGCTGGAAGATAGGGAAAGGACGGCCCAATTTGTGAAGAGATGTGAAGGTGGAAGGCAAAGGTTAAAAGGCATTAGTCTTTTGAAATTTCTCCTTTCTTTATTCAAAATCAAAATAAAGTCATGAAAATAAAATAAAAATGAATAAAAAATAAAGTAAAATGAAATGAATAAATAAATTTTAGAAAAATATAGAAAAATAAAAGAATATAGTTAATTATATGTAAATTAGTATTAAAAATTGAAAACCAAATATAACTAGTTTTGGAAAAATAACTACAGCACTTTAAAAATGTTTTAAAAAAATATATATATATATAACATGACATATTATAAATATATATACAAATTAGAATAAGATATGACAAATAAAAATATTATTTATATAAATTAAAATAATAATATAAATTAATTTACACACAATATTGTAAAAAGCATAACTTTCATAATATTAATCAGATTTCAACGAAACGAAAAGTAGTATTCTTAAAATTAAACTATTTTCATAATAAATATAAAATTAAAAAATTCAAATATTTAATTTTTAAATTTAAAAGTCAAAGTTTGACCGGATTGACCAAAAATCCACTTTTCTAAAAAATATTCTATTTACTCGTGTTTGAAATTATAATTCACATAAAAATAAAATTTGCATTTAAAATAACAAAAATTATTCATTTTAATAAATAAAATAAAGTTTTTAAATCAGGAAATTCAATTTAAAATATATAATTAAAATAATCACAAAAATATAGGGTTGTTATAAGTTGTCTCTATTTGTACAAGCGCATGATATTTTGTGGGAAAAGTTCCTTTTTATTACTATATTGATTTCCAAGATTGACCACTATATATTGGAATGTAGAAATAAGTAAATCTCATGTAGACAATTAACTAATGCAAAGTAAGACCAAAAGTATATAAATTGAATTAACGAATTTACTAGCTACTAAAAGTAATTAATGTTAAGTCTCAAAAGCACTAAAATTTTAGGAAATAAAATTTAGCGAGCTAAGGACAGGGAAAGGTTGTAGTAAAACCACCACTATCCCTAGACTTAAAAGCTGAAATTTATAAATGAACTTGTATGCTGATTGTTGTTTTAAAATTAAAGAGAAAGTTCTAGAAATTTAAAAATTTACCATGTAGTTGAAAAGAGACAATCATGGATATTAACTCGTTAACTAAACTTCGATTGCGTGGGTTATGGCATAATTTGTTTTGAAAAGGATAAAAACGACATTTTGTTCAAAAATCTTTGATTTTTAATAGAAAATGTTTTTGTATAAGTTATGGAAAAAAGTGTTAATTTTAATTTTTTTAACGATTTCTAAAATTTAAATTGAAAACCTTTTGAATAAAAAAGATGGAATTTTTAATTTTTGAAATGCCACATGCTTAGCATAAGAAAAGAGTTAATAAGTTAGCAAGTATCAATTTTGTTTTACAACCAAAGCAACAGTAAAGTAAAAGGTAGTTAGTGATAAGAAAAAAGTTGTTTTGGCCTTGAGAATCCTTTTTCCATATCTTAATGATAGGTAAACCTAACTTATTTTAAAAGATCTATGTTTTAAAATTTTGAAAGTAAATTTTCTTATGTGGACTATACTTGGAAAAGTTGGAAACGAATAGGGGGCAAAAGAAAGGTTCCATGGTACAGTAAAAAGGCTACATAAAAGAAGGATGGAAATATGGAATTATCCATCTAAACCCGTTTCCGACGTAAGAATATAGGTTTAGAAATATGGATCTTATTCTATGTTTTGGATGTTAGAAAACCTGCTGTAAGTATTAAATGATAGGGATTGGATGCAAAAATTGGTTGAGCTATACTTTTGTTCATAGAATGTGGGAAAATATGGATGTAAAACAAAGATTTTGATTTTAAAATTTGCATACATATAGAACTACCGGTATATTTAGGTTATTTGCTCCATATTTTCAAAATTGTTGTAAAGAATGCATTCATATAGGAGAAGTCGATTTAGAATTGCTCAGTATGCATACCATATGTTGTGATACACCATGCACTTATACATAATTGGTTGCAAAATCGATTATACACTAATTGGTTGGATAACTTATAATAGTTATGCGTTATGTTATGTGATTTCGTTCTTAATAAATTTCGAAGATGAAATTAATTTAAGGGAGGAGAATGTAATACCCCATAGATTTAACGATAATTAATTAATAAATAATTATATTGAAAAATAAAAATTTTAGAAACATTAGAATTTGGCTATGAAACTTGCACGGTTGGGTTCGTGATGACTTTTTGATAAGTCTTCATATATAAAGTTTTACAATCCGACTTCAAATGAAGATGATATTAACGTTTGAAAATATTGATTTAAAAATAGTTAAAGATGTAATTTTGGAAATTAATATAATTTATTAACGCTAAACTAACGTTGATGGAAACTTAAATGTTAAGAAATGTTAACGTTAAATCAAATCAGAAAAAATATATAAAGCGGGAAACAAATAACATAAACCAGGAAATAAAACTAAAGACCCAACGATCGACACCCTTATTGTGACTGATCAACCGCTAGCAGTCGACAAGGGGAAGGAAGGCAGTCCACTGCTTTGCTAGAATTGGCATAGATTAAACCTAGGCCAGGATGGTCTATATTTAGTAGAAAATAATCTAACGGTTGCAACTAGTTCTAACATTTAAAAATATAGGCATATAACACCATGTCTCCACACATGTTTTTTGAGTCACAATGCGGACCATTTTCTCTTCTCCACAAGTTATAGAAATTCTAAAATTATTAAAATATTATATTATATATACAAAAGTGGAGAAAATTAATGAATAAGAGGGAGAAAAATAAGATTGAATTAGAAAGACAAAACAAGATAAATTGCAAAACTTAACTCAAATTAAATTAAATCCAAATCTCTTCTCAAATCTGTAACGACCCGAAATTTTTGACTCTGAAAATCGCATATTGTTAAAGAAAGAAGAAGGAAGAAAGAAGGAAAATAGAAAACAACAACATCTCACATTCGCAGCGGATAAAATATAATAACAAATAATAGCATTTTTATAAAGAAAAGCTATAATTGTTGCTTTACATACAATTCATCGGAGTTACAACTATATACACATAACTGGACAGTCATATGAACCTGTTCCAGACCGCAATCAATAAAACTCTCAAATATACAGCGGTAAACTCCATACATTTCTGCCATACAACTCGTCTCCTGAGCTCCAGAACGTACTTACATGAAAATCTGTAATACCGGTCTGACCCAAGTATTATATCAAAGTAACACCCGGGTCAGGCAAGAAACCAGCGTGAGTAAACCCATATAACTTGAAAACGCTAAGTTATAACATACTTAAATTCTAGGGTAACTCGTTCTTCACGACGAGTTCTTAACTTGTTATAGTCAACACTTATTTCACAAATCTATCTTTAAGTACCCTTACTTAGTTACAATGGTCCAGTTCTTATAAATTATTTCATTCCAGCCTATTGATTATACATATCAAGTCTAGAAAGAATTATAGTAGATATCAAATCGTAGTGGTTTCGGGTATTTACCGATACCCGACCTCGGTCTCTTCGAATCCCAAGTCATCTTAACCCAAGTTATTCAAGTGAAATACAATTCAAACTTTAGATACAGGGTGTCACCTTTATATGGTAATTCATCATCGATAGATAACCACGTTATCATAGTTTAAAGCAAACATATCATATCACATAGCATCACAAATCACATATCAAAGATATCAACTAATCTAAGGCATTCAATTTAATCATTCATAAGCAAGATTTAGTACTCACACCATTCTTAATTAACTCGAATAAATTAAATTAATTACTTTAATCACTTTTTAAATCCTGCTTACTTAATTATTAATTACAAACCAAATTAATTAATCATTCTTTATTATTCATCTTAATTAATCATCCTTGATAAATTTTTCTTCAATTACATTAGTAATTGTCCTTTAATTGTCCATTTAACTAATCATTCTTGATTAATTACTCTTTAATTTCATTAATTAATTAACCTTTTAAATAAATTAAGAAAATTAATTATTCTTTAACCATTATCATTAATCAACCTTTAATTATCCTCATTAATTAATTACATTAATTAATGATCCTCTAATTACTTTCATTAATTAGTTACTCTTTTATTTAATTACTTTTAATAAGTAATCTTTCGTTAATCATATTTATTAATTAATTAACTCTTTAATTAATTACCTTAATTAATCAATCCGTTAATTAATTACACTAAGTAATTAATCCTTAATTACCTCCATTAAGTAAATATTATCTATTACTTCACTAAGTGATGTCCTTTTAAATTAATTACATTTGGTAATTAGCCCTAATTAATCGCATCAAGTAACTATCCATTAATTACTTCACTAATTAATTACACTTTATAAATTACATTAAGTAATTATACTTAACTAATTCCACAAATGATTATCCTTAATTAATTAATCTAATTAATTA
Organism: Allium cepa; assembly: GCA_030765085.1. Taxonomy (NCBI): domain Eukaryota; kingdom Viridiplantae; phylum Streptophyta; class Magnoliopsida; order Asparagales; family Amaryllidaceae; genus Allium; species Allium cepa. Next base: position 370,257,286 of record CM060943.1, on the reverse strand, counting down.
TCTTAAATTAATCAAATTAATAAATCATTTCATAATCCCTTGTTAATGATCTTTTTCATTACATTCATTAACCATCCACTAATTACTTATACTAAGTAATTATCCTTTTATTATCAACAACAATTAATTAATCTTTATTAATTTCATTAAGCGTTTGACTATTAATTTATTAACATAATCTTTGAAAACTTTATTAAATTTTGTTTGATAGATTAATAAATACTTATTCCCTGAAAACATAATTATCATTATCTTTTAAAATTTATATACTTTAGATATATTTTAAAACTTTGTTAAACATTTATCTTTGCAAACTAATTATTTTCATAACTTTTAAACTTATTTATACTTTGCTTTTAAACTTAGAAACATTTGTAAAACCCAGATTCTTTGTTTTAAAACCTGAAAAACTTTTCTTTTATTAAAAAAATTTCAAACCTATTACTTAATCAAGGTTTAACCCGAGACAAACATACAAAAATCTCGAGCAAAGCCACAAAACACTCACGCTTCTTCTCTACTTCGAGTCCGTCATGCAAACGACTCGAGAAAACTCGGACTTTCCCCGAAGCCTCAAACATTCCTGAAACGATGTGCATGTGTGCACGGTGCATACCGCTTCGACCTCCTCTGGCCATCTCCCCGACCATCGACATATCGATGACACCTCAACTAACCATTCGACTTCCCACATCAAAGAATTTTCCAGCGAAACAAAATCGCACCCAAACAACCAAAGTCTGGAACCCACCATCATCCGAAACCACCCCTCGCCGTCGATGTCGACCACGAGATCCCTCGCTGACCTCACCAGAAAATCTCGTGAACCTCCAGCACCGATCCCCCATTGCGAACCACTCCGGTCCACCCTAATTATCGTACGAACCCCAACAACATCGACAACTTCAACTGGGCATAAAACCCTACCTTGTCATTCTCTGGCCACCATTGCCACTAATAAAATCAACCACTATTTTTCTCGTGACCACCAGATCACCCTCTACCTCCAGCCTTGGTCACAGCCACCGTATTCTGATCAATTCAGAACATCACATCATCCACACACTCTAAAATCATAACATTTATGTTAAAAATCATCATTTTACACAACGTTTCAGATTATATATTCGAAGATTGAAATCGAATTGATCTACTTTTCACCCATTTTTTGATTTTCACTGTAATTCATAAATTTTGAGTTAAATATTAAATATATTTCCTTGAATCCATCTTAAAAATTTAAAATACATTGTTAGAGAACTTTTTCATTTACAAGTCCAAGCCTAAAATCAAATGTATAGGTAGGTAAGAATTTTTTTGATAAACCTGAAGCCTGAACAAAGAATAGAGAACTTATATATATTTATCTACACATATATACAGACATACTACTACATATATACACACACACATTCATACCTGAATCATACATGTAAACATTGTATATCATGTTACTACCACATTCATCACATAGACAAATATATATGAACAGATTTAACTGTTTTTAAGAGAATGGTTACTCACTTGTTTAAAAGACAGAGAGCTTGAAAACTGGGATTTGAAAACTTGAATTGTTGAAGAAAAATGCTTTTAATCCTTGAAAGTTTGAAACTAGAAACTTTGAAATATGAAGCTTAGTTGTTGTTTGAGAAGGTTGCTTGATATTCCAGGTTTTGAAAAATGTTTACAAGTTTTTTTTCCAAGTTTGAGAATTTAAAAAAGATTGATTCTTTGTTTTGATTTCAGATTGAAAGAGTAGAAACTTGATTTAATTTCTGGTTTGAAAATAATTTTACAGGTTTGAGTTTTCCTTTTTCTTTTCTTTTGAAATGAAGATAGGAAAATAAATGGAAAAAAGGATAAAGGATTTTATATAGAATTAATTAGGATTTATTAAAAATTAAAGAAAATGAAAACAAATTTGTGACACTTGTTAATTTCCTTAACATTTGTCATTGGCATGCATTATTTTTATTACATTTGTTAAATTGTACTTATTTAGCTTACATGTGCAATTATGAAAATTTTTAAATTTTTTTTTATTTGTTAACATAAAGCTTTTTTATTAAATTTCCTAATTAATAAATACCTTTCTTAATTTATATAAATAAGATTTTTTTAAAGAAAGTATTATAAAACAAATTATATACTAATAAAAAGATGTTATACATATTTTTTAAACCAAAATATTTTAAAATAATTATCTTTTAGATTTCAAATTTAAATCCAAATTCAAATTCTATTTCAATTTCAATTTAAAATCCAATTTGAAATCAACTCAAATATATGTATATTTTTAAACAATATAAATTAAATTTGTAAATAATAATTCTATTTTAAAATCTATTTATATTTATATTTAAAAACATCACATTATTATTATTGTTTGAAAATAACAATTATGCCAATTTTTAAATAATTTATAAAGGAAATTATCACATTTATTTTTTCAATCTATAAATCACTATAATAGTTAAATCAGATAATTATCCAATTATCTGATACCCGAAAATCCGGGTTATTACATTCCTTCCCCCTTTGAATCATTTTGTCTTCAAAAAGGAACGAAGCCAGAATTTATTCTATACCCAAAATCAGATAAATTATTCTTTGGTCAATTTTAAAACACTTTTAAAAATCCACATAACATTATAAAATATATTTTTTTATAAATCGATGTCTCAACCAGTCCATCCTCGTTCTCATAGAAATTCGTTCATACGTTGATCAGGCGTATGACTGAAAATCTATAAGTACTTAACCGACTCATTTTCAACACCCAGTGAAATACTTGGAAAAAAAATTCGTAAAAATATAGAAAGCGTTTTGAAAATAGAGGGAACATCTTCGGTGAGAATGCTTTGGAAATCATCACCCCCTCCTTGGTCGCAGTTAACCCGATGGTTACGTTGCCATCACGGCAAAATCTATAGATAACTATAGGCCTCCGCACCCCTTGATTACTCCATGGAACCCACTACAGATTGCAGCTACATATGGGGTTACGTTGCTATCACAACAGAAACCCATAAAACTGTAGGCATCAGTGCCTTCGAATTTCGCTCCCAAAAGAATGAAACTTCTCCACCCCACCATTGACCGCAGTCTATTGATGTAACGTTGCCTTCTCGGCAAAATCAAACGTAGACCGTTGACACTCACCTCCACACGATTTGCCCTATGGTCCATGGTAGATCGCAGCTGTAACTACCCGTCTTTCACTCCACAGAAAGACGTATCATTATTAAGAAAGAAATGGATAGAAAAGATAAAAGATAGAAAAGAAAGAACTAAACAATATTAGAATCGAACAGCGGAACGAATAAAATATATTATTCACATAAGATATTACATAATATCATATAAATCAGAGTTATACAGCTTATACATCACAAACTAGACAGTTATAAAACCTGTCTATCATAGATCTCAAAATACAACACAGAGATGCAACACAGGGGAAATTCTATATGTCTACACACGTTGAAGCCTCCTGCTCCATATCTCCTCCAAAAACTCATCAATGCTAACCTGAATCCATTGGCTACTCGTAAAAATTTGAGTACCCAAGATTTTAATAAGATAAAAAATAAACTACGGGTAAGACATGGGTCTAGTGTGAGTAAACGGATTAAAGTTGCTTAACTTCGAAAAACCTTTGAAACAAAAGGTATCTCGTAAGACTTTTCGCACATAAACACGAAATTTTTTTTACCTTACCATAACCAAAACATTTGATAGGAAATCCAGTGATATTATAATAGAGTCTAGGTTTTCAAATAAAATACAGAAATACCTGGAATGCTTACATCTCACGATCCAACATAGTTGGGCACAATCAAAACATATGGCACTTATTGGAGATTGGATTCCATACAATGGCAGGGCTACTAGGGTACCTCTCATCACAGTATGTGGCCTAGATCACCGTATCGAGGATCCACCCTAAATCACCTGCAACACAAGGATGGAACCATCCCTTACTGGATAGTCCCGAATAAGACAACCCCATAGTTGTTTGCAACCAACTGCCCACACAGCCGAATAAAAAGGGACCTCTAGACAGGGGAAATCTCGTCCTACTTAGGTGCTACCCCCTTAGCCTTGCTGCACCTCTCCTATTTTAGCCATTCTCGATTGACGAGGCTTGAGGCTACGGTTACCTTTTCAGAACCATAACTTAGAATGCTCATCGTCCTCCAATGACGATGTTCTGAAAGCATTCAATCCATACAAGTTCGTTCCGGATTCGAACAAAACCGTAGGCGCTATTTCGTTACACTCATTTTGGAATCAACCTCAAAGTTAACGACAATAGCCCTTGCACTCTGAATCTCCATCTCGAACATCACTTGAGATTCATGACCTATCGTTTGATTTGGATTGATGTGGTTTTCGGATATCCAAGTTTGGAAATCCGATCCCGATCTCACCGAAGTCCGAAACGCTGCCTTTTAAGGTCAAGTTATTTTAAGTTAAGACAAATTAATTTATTATCTATATTCACACAAATAAATAATTCACACTATCACAAATAGATAATCCATATCATCACAATTCAACTAAAGCAACATATATCCCATATCAGAGATATCACATAATCCAAGGCATCCAATATCATTCAATCATCCATAAGCAAAGATTAATTGGTTACACTATCTCCAATTAATTTAAAATAAATTAAATTAATTACATCCATTAAAAATCCTGCTTACTTAATCATTAATTAGTTTCAAACCAATTAATTAATCATCCTTTAATTATCGATCTTAATTAATCATCCTTGATTAATTATTCATTAATTACATTAAGTAATTAGCCCTTCATTTATTACACAAATTAATTATTCTTAACCATTTACAGTAATTAACCTTTAATTACTCCCATTAATGAATTAACTATAATTAATTACATTAACCCTTAATCCCTTAATTAATTACATTAATTAATTATTCTATAATCAGTTATATTGATTAATCATCCTTTAATTAATCACATTAATTAACTTTTAATTACTTTCATTAATTACCTTAATGTCCTCTAATTACTTTCAAAAGTTAATTACTCTTTTTAAATTAATTTAACAAGTAATCTTTAATTAATCACATTCATTAATCAACCTTGATTAATCACATCTAGTAGTTAACTACCCTTAATTACTCACATTACTTAATTAACTCATTAATTGATTATACTAATTAATTCTTTAATTAATTACACTAAGTAATTAATCCTTAATTACTTCCACTAAGTAATTATCCCTCAGTTACTTTCCATTAAGTAATTCCCTTTTAATTAATTACATCCACTAATTACCCATTAATCAATTACACTAAGTAATTACACGTATTAATTATATTAAGTAATCATACTTAATCAATCATCAAGTGATTATCTTTAATTAATTAAACTAATTAATTAACTTAAATTAGTCACATTAATTTAATTAATTTATTGAGTAATTAATTTCTTTAATTACTTCCCTTAAGTAATTATACTTTAATTAACCATTATTAATTAATCCCTAATTTCCAGTTAATTAATCTCTAATTACCAATTAATTAATCCTTAATTACTTAACTAATTAATGCTTAATTATAACTTAATTACTCTTAATTAATTAATTAATTAATTAAATCTCTAATTACAACATAATTACTTAATTAATAAATCACTAATCATTAATTAATAATCTTTAATTATCTAATTAATGACCCTTAATTACAAATTAATTAACATCTAATTAATTAACTTATAACCCTTAATTATTAAATCATTAATTAGTTAAATTAATTAATTACTCTTTAATTACTCATTTACTTAATTATTCTCAAATCATTAAAACCTTAATTAACTTTTAAGGTAAATCATTTTCTTTATTAATTACCTCATTATGATAAACACATATAATTAAAACATTTTATCTTTAACTTAATTACATTTATAATCTAGCTTTTTTTTCAAATACTTAAGCATTTAACTTGAAAATTTAAGTTAAAAAAGTTTATATAACTTCCCATTCAAATGTTAAAGAAAACATTTCCTTTGCCCCTTTTTGATAAAACTTGTTAAATCATTATTTAAACCAAAGTAATTTTTTTCAAAGAAAACATTTGACTTTAGAAAAAAAATTGAAACTAGTTTTAAAATCTGATTATCTTCTTTAAAAACTCACATATTAAAAATTTGCAATAGCTTTAAACTTAATACTTTCTTATTTTAAAAACTCGAAAACACACATAACTACAAAAACTAAAAATCTGGTTACAAAATCGAACAATCCGAGCTCAAACCCGAACACAACACGAGACATTCGCAAAAACTACAACTTCGAGTCGAACACGAGACAACTTCGAGAAAATCCCTTAGCCGATTCTTCTTACCCGAAGTCTCAAACTTCACCAGACTCCAATGTGCACCATGCACGTGCACAATCTCTCTGACCTCCAACGATCAACGTCGCGACCTTCCTAAAGTCGGCAACCGTATCCTCTGACGACCGGACCCCCAACTTCGTCGATTCGACAGCGTAATCGAAATCGAACCACATGGCACACAACTAGAAACAACACGGATAACAAAACATCGCCGCGATGACGAACCATACCACCGGAGCCCTCGTCGCCTTGACCAGAGCCTCTCCTTAACTCCCAGCTTCGATCCCCATCTGGCGATCACCTCCGATGCCTCCCATTCTACATACGACACCGAGAATCAACATCGACCCAAACTGCTTTCCAAACCCTAAATCCCCACTTACAAACCACCACGTCATTAGCAAAATCTCTACCCATTTTTCTTGAGATCACCGTCCTATCTTCTACCTCCAGCAACGGTCACGTCGGCCACTCCTCCACCGTTTTTTGAAATTCGACGAAGAACCAATATCAGATCAACTCAAAAATTCACCATAATTACGCACTTAAAAATCCAGATTCCTAAACCAAAATTAATAATTTTCCAAAGAAAATAGGTTGTAAACTCCAAACATGATTTCCAGATTTCCAAAATTTGACTTGCATTCGATTTTTATTGTAACTTATCATTTTAAAATTAATTACTTAATATAAACTATTAGAACTATTTTTAAAAATCATATTACACTATTACAATTATATTCTCTTCAGAGATTATAGCCCTAAATAGATTATATAAAGAGCAATTTGATTTATTTTAAATGAGTTAGATCCTTTAGAACAACAGAGTCATATGTATATATTTATACAGACATGCACAAGCTTTTATATACAGAGCATTACTGGTAAGAACAATCATGCAAATCATATTTTTATTATTTCATTTCTAGTTTGTCACATGATATTAAGTAATCAACTAAATTTAAAATTTGAAAAGTTTGTTTACTCACTGGTTCTTAAAGCAGAGGATAGGTTTCATACTTTAATCTGGAATTTTATTTGAAACAGTAGCTTGTTGTATGAATCTTGCTGGATATTAATCTGTATCCTTAATAAATTTATTATTGAAATGAAATGCTTGATGTTTGCATGAATTTGAGTTGAATCTTACAGCTTGATCTTTGAATTGAATTCATGCCGAGTTGAATTTTGAAGCTTCTCAGGTTGAAAATAATATATATGAAGTTGATTTGCATTGCTCAAATTTGAATCTTTGAAAACTAATGTTGTAATTTATTATTTTGATTCTCTTTGATATTTGGTTTCAGTTTTATGTTCTTCTTTTTAATTTGAAAGATGAAGAGAAGATTTTGAACTGAAAACTGAAAGCTAGCATATCTCTTCTTCTTTTTGTTATATAATTAAATTTTTAAAAGAAAAAATTGGGTTGCCACTTGTTAATACAAATTAGACAAATGTCATTACATGCTTTAATTATTTTAAAAATGTTAAAAATAAGAATTTTATGTTTAAACCCTTGATTTAAAAATCTCTTATGCTTTTATATTTATGCAAATATGAATTTATGAATATATTTATTTATATATTACTTGTGTTTTGAATAAATTAATGTATTATATGATTTATATGTTTGTGGATTTTATTTAACTTTTATGTATTTACAAACTATATTATCTCATGATAAATTTTAAAAGAAAGAATATTTAAAACAAACGAAATGACTTTTTAACTAAAAATTATTTCAAACTTAAGCTAAAATATATTTTAAATAAATAAACATTTACCTTAAGTGTTTTGAAAATATATAATTAACTTTTAAATAGCTTTGAAAAATTATTATACTGAATTTTAAAAAAATATTCCAATTACAATACATATACATATACATATACATATATATATATATATATATATTAAAATTAGACAATATATTTATATTAGCTTTGAAAAACTATTATATTATTTTAAATCTAAAACAAGGCTTCTAATCATAATATATATCATATGCATATTAAATTAGAAAATTATTTTTATTAAATTCAAACCAAAACTTTCTTATTTATAATATATATATATAAATATATATACATTAGAAATAGAAAACATTTTTATATTAGCCTTGAAAATTATTATTATATTAAATTTTATAACTTCAAATCAAAATATATACATGCATATATATTACAATTTGAAAACATCTCTTTATTAAATTAAAATCAAGGACTTCCTATTTAAAATATATACACTAATATATATATATATATACATTATAAATAGAAAACAATTTTATTAGCTTTTAAAAGATAAAATTTACCAATTAAATATTTATAAAATAATATTATTAAACCAATTTAAATACTTATTAACAAATATTATTAAATAAACATTGCCAAAATTCCGGGACATCACATTCCCCCCTAAAAGAATTTCTTCTCCAAAATTTAAAAGCAAATATAATTTAATAATGTATCTATGGTTTTTATATTCAAATCAGCAAATATACATATCAGCTCGGTACTAACAACCATTGCAGCCAATTTACTCTAACAAACAAATCTAACTATCTAGACAAAATTTTGGATAGGACTTTCGAATACTATCTAGAGTTTCCCAGGTACAAACACTGGAATACTCGCTCTACTAAATCCAAACTAGCTACACTACTAAGCTTCTGAGCTCCTTCCCATCTAGATCTACCATCTGAACAAGATATCTGACCACGGTCAAGTCCGAATGAACTACCAAATCCTCTTGAACTGCTAGTTCCACAACCAGTGATGGATCATACATGTACTCCCTCAGAGATACGTGAAATACATTATGAATCCCAGCCTTCCAAACTGGCAATTCAACCCTGTAGGACAAAACATTTATCCCTACAAGAACACAGAAAGATCCAATATAACCCGAAGCTAACCTTCTAGTCTTACCAAATCTGGTTTCTCCTTTTACCGGATTAAACCTCAACCAAAAACAAAGTCCCCAACTTTAAATTCCAAATTCCTTCGTCTCTTATCCACAAAACTCTTCTGACGATCCTGGGCTGCCTTCATCCTTCCTGATCAGCTTAACCTTCGCTGATGCTTCTTGAAACAAATCTGGACCAAGAACAAGACAAATCTCTGAATCCTATTCAACCAGATGGTCCTCTCAAAATCCATCGAAATCCCAAACACAAGCTCTACTCCCTAAGCATTAGTAGACAGAACTTACTCCTCCCATCTGGAATAACCAAAATAGGTGCACTTGACAAACTCGCCTTCAGATCCTGAAAAACTTTTCGTAGGAGTTTGCAGTTGCTTCCACCCTTGCACAGCTGCTACCTTGCTCCGCTGCACAACTCTGATCTGGAGTAGATGAGAATGCCGTCGATGAACACAAGCACAAACTTGATCAATACATCTTGGAAAATACGGTTCATCAGATCCACAAAGAGACAACATAGAAGTTCCATGGAATCCTGAGTCGCTTCACCAAATCCCCTCTCTAGGAGTCGTCCTTCTACTTAGCTGAACCACCGGTATCACTCCTGGAATCCTAGTCGATATGAAAACTCAATCTCAAGATGCGGCAAACTTTGACTTCTTCGAAGACATCTGGAAAATCTCAAACCAAATCGATAACTCCTACATCCTCTTGAGATGCCTCATTCCAAGCAAAAGATTACCCAAGAGAAGACTCAAACTATTGCAAGTCACTATTGCGATCCTATCCAGTTCAGCTCCTAAAAATATTGTTCTCTCTTCACTAATCAGAACAGCTTATGCTTGTCTAACCAATCCATCAAAGAAATAGGTCCAATCTGCTGCTTCTGAACTCCATCTCTAAGACACTACTTAGTCAGATGACCTTCCAGTTGGCACACAAAACACCTCCGAGCTACTACTGATTCCAAAGACTTCCTTATCCATAAGCTCCTCGATCCTCAAATCCATATCATCCAATTCTTCAAAAGAGCCTTCAAGATGGCAGACATCTTCTCAAGAAACTAGGGCCTCAAACCAAACACAAACACCTTGCTGATTATAGTCTCATTATCGATGCCGACATACTCCGTTGCCTGAGATCTTGAAAATTCTTATGCAGCCGAGCCTTCTCTGTGGTTGGTACAAACTGCTCTTTAAAAACTTCCTTAACTGGTTCCAAGAGAAAACATCCAAAGTCACTGCTTCTCATCATGTAGCTGCTTCTTCTTGAAGTTACCAAGATACCATCACTCGCTTCTGCTCAACCGAAAGATCTAAACTCTTGAAAACCCGCTCACACGAGGGCAACTAAACTTGCACTTCTAAGATGGACTCCGAACCTTTCGTTTAGAGATTGGTGAAATCCTAACACCATGTTGCAAAGCTTACTCGGGACGGTATTAGGTCTACAGTCTCGGCAGATACTCTTCCAACCTCAACAATCGGACCTCTTCCATTAGAGGCCGTGCTACACACCACTACCCTTCCTACCTCTAGAACTCATGTTGGCAAACCCGAACAGGTGACCCAACAAATCAGGTAGTTATATATATATATATATATATATATATATATATATATATATATATATATATAGACACACACACAAATACGCTCTCTCAAGAAAGAAATCACTCCAAATCCTAGGTTTCTCTCAACCTAGCGCTCTAACACCAAATGTAACGACCTGCCTTTCATTCCACAGAAAGACGTATCATTATAAAGAAAGAATGGGATAGAAAAGAGAAAAGAAACAAAAGAATGAACTAAACAATATCAGAATCTCCCAGCGGAATGAGTAAAATATATTAATCACATAAGATATTACTGTTAGTCCTTGAGATGATGGTTTTGATGACAACAACCTTAGAATAGATTATAAAATATAAATACTAACAGTATAATTTAGATATATATGTATATGCAAGATATAACCATGCAAGTACCAAGAATGAAGACTGTACAGTATAGAGATTCAAGATATCAAGATTGAAGACTCATGAGTATCAAGAATATCAAGATTATCAAGAGTTCAAGATTTCAAGAATAAGTAATTTTAATTAGGAATTTTGTTAAAACTCCTAGAAAAGCTCTGGCATCTTAAAATTCAATTTATTCGTGGAATGGAATCCACTTCGAGCCTGTTAAAGGGATGGAACCCTAAGTAGGATGAAACCTACGAAAAATCCAGTGGAACATTGTTTTGTATCCGCTAACTTTTATTCAAATGATTTTACAAAATTATCTTGTTTTCAAAATGATTTTAAAACCTTCCTGTTAAAAGAATCAAAAACATCTATCCTAATTTTGAATACTTTTAGCCTCAAAATAATCTTTAATTTCAAAATCAAATTATCCTTAGTTTTAAAACTATCTTTGAAAATAATATTTATACTTAGATTTAAACATAAAATTATAGTAAATTTTTTTTATATATCATTCTATATATTTACTTATGTATTTTAACTATAGACAAGTATATTTATAGAGTTTAAAATAGTTTTAATATAAGACAGAGGTTATTTTCAAAGAAAAACAAATCACCAAAATTTCCTTTGGGATGTCAACATACTCATGTTACCCATATCGACATAGTGTCAGTTAATTTCAAATTTTAAATTTCAAAAGAAGTGTCTATTTGTCATACCTCTTCACGAATGGAGATGGTTGTTGTTCTTCTATAAATAGGGGCTTGTTTTCAACGAATTTAAAAATATATTTTCTGATTTTCACTTCTCTTCTTCTTCCACATTTCTATATACACATTCTTACCATTACTCTGCCAAAATCAACATTGAATCTAACTAGATCATTTCTGATTTGATTCTCTATCCCTATTTCAACAAGATCCTTAGTGCTATTCAAAGTTATAGACTTCTTTGTAATCAATTTAGCAAGAAAAGGTGTGATTGTAGCCTTGGAAATCAATCAAGCAAGAAAAGGTGTGATTGTAGCCTTGGAAATCAATTGGGTGAACTTGTTGCCCGGGAAATCAAGTATCTCTACCTAGAGGATTGTGAATCTGGAGGGTGTACCTCGTAGCCTTGAAATCGAGGGTGTAATTGTAAAGATTTCTTTTGAAAGGAAATCCGTACTTGTGTGCGGGACTAAATGTAGGGTAACTCCAAACCATTATAAAATCCGATGTGTTCTTTCCTTTACTGCTTTTACTTTATATTTGCATCTGTGTTTGATTTTGCGATCATATATATGTCTAAATATTGCATACATCTATGTTCAAATTAACAAAAACTCAAAAAGATTTAGTAATTTCTTTAAACACTATTCACCCCCCTCTAATGTTAATCCTAGCCGTAAGATCCGTATTCCGCATTTCTCACATTTGGTATCAGAGCAAGGTTTTCAAGTTTTCATAATCTGATTTTTGAAAAAGTTTTTAAAATGGCTATGTTTGTTAATACTAGTTTAGAAATATTCAAATCATTATTGTCTCTTGAGTCTGCATATAATCAATGTTCAAATTCAAGTTGTCTAGCAAAAATTTTTGATGTGAAGGAAACATGCTTTATGGGGATTAAGGAATCAATCCACAACAGAAAAATTGTGCAGATCAAAACGAACAAATGGATACTCGATAGTGGATGCCCTAGACACATGATCGGAAATCCAGATATGCTGAATGATATAATATACAAAGACGGAGGGGTGGTTAACTTTGGAGACAATTCAAAAGGATTTGTGATTGGCATCGGCAAAGTCGGTAACTTTGAAACTCCTATTATTACTAATGTTTTGCTAGTTAAGAATCTGAAATATAATCCGCTAAGTATAAGTCAACTCTACGATAAAGGATATAAAATTAAATTTGAAAAAGATAAGTGTCACATTAAAGATAATAATTTAACCATAATATTTGAGGGAATTAGGAAAATAAATATTTATATTCTTAGTGTGAAAGTTTCATATGATAACCTGTGTCTTTTGGCAAATACAAGTGACCCTTGGATTTGGCATAAGAGATTTGAATATTTGAATTTCAAACTCTATCTAGACTATCAAAACGTGATCTAGTAAGAGGTCTCCCTAAAATGAATTTTAAAGTAGGTAGTCTATGTGATGCATGTCAATTAGGAAAACTTAGAAAAAAGTTCCTTTAAATTAAAAGATATGATTTCAACCTCAAAATCTCTTGAGTTACTTCACCTTGATTTATTTGGTCCATCTCAAATTCTGTCAATAAATCATAGTAAATATGTTTTTGTAATTGTAGATGATTATTCTAGATTTACACGGACAATATTTTTGAAACATAAAAGTGATACTTTGAATGTTTTAAGCACTTTACAAAAAGGATTCAAAATCAACTTTGTTTAAAAATTATAACCATCCATAATGATCACGGTGGTGAATTTGAAAATGAAAATTTTGAGAAAGTCTACAATGAAAAGGGAATAACTCGCAATTTTTCATTTCCAAGAACTCCACAACAAAACGGAGTAGTAGAACGTAAAAATAGGATGATTCAAAAGTGTGCGAGAACTTTGCTTTCAGATAGTAAATTACCAAAGAATTTTTGGGCAGAAGCAGTTGCTACCGCCTGTTATATTTTAAATAGAATTTTAATTAGACCTTTAGCTGACAAGAATTCTTATGAACTTCTTCACTCAAAGAAACCTAAAGTATCTTATTTTAGAATTTTTGGAAGTAAATGGTTTATTTTGAATAGTAAAGATAACTTAGATAAATTTGATCCTAAATCTGACAAAGGTATCTTTATCGGATATTCTAATAAAAGTAAAGCATATGAAGTATTTAATTTAAGAACTAACACCATCGAAGAAACAATGCTTGTTTCATTCGATGAAAATCTCAAAATTTTTTGAAGAAACAAATGATGAAGAGGATTTTATCACTCAAAATCAAGAGTCAACTGAAACCAATAATGAAATTAATCATCCTATAAAAGGACTAAACTCGTAAAAGATCATCATGTATAAAATATACTAGGAGATATGCAATCTGTTGTTAAAACTAGAAATCAACTAAGTCAAATGAGTAATGTAGCTTTTATATCAACTATTGAACCCAGAAATCCAAAAGAAGCATCAACTGATGATTCATGTATTTTGGCTATGCAAGAAGAATTAAATCAATTTATTATAAATGATGTTTGGGAACTTGTTCCTAGACCTGAAAATAAAACTATAATTGGAATTAAATAGGTTTATAAAAATAAAATGAATGAACAAGGAGATGTAGTTAGAAAAAAGCTCGGTTAGTCGCTCAAGGTTATTGTCAAGATGAAATAGATTTTGATGAAACTTTTGCTCTCGTAGCAAGGTTAGAAGCCATTATGATTCTACTTGATTTCGCAAATCATAATAATTTCTAATTATTTCAAATGGATGTTAAAAATTCCTTTTAAATGGATTTGTAAAAGAGGAAGTATATGTTGAACATCCACCACTTTTTGAAAATGAAAAAATACCAAATCATGTTTACAAACTTAAGAAAGCTTTATATGGTCTAAAACAAGCACCTAGAGCCTGGTATGATAGATTAAGATCTTACTTATTACAATCAAATTTTGAAATTGGTAAAGTAGAAAATACTCTTTTTATTAAAAGAAATAAAAATGATATTCAACTAGTACAAGTCTACGTAGATGATATCATTTATGGATCAACTATAAAGAATTTTCTGAAATAATGACAAAAGAGTTTGAGAAGAGTCATATGGGTGAATTAAACTTCTTTTTAGGATTACAAATAAAAAATTAGAGAATGGTATTTTTATTAGTCAAGAAAAATATGCTAAAGACCTAATTAATAAATTTGGTTTGACTACAGCGAGTGGGAAAACCCACTCCCATGGCAACCAATGAGTACCTTAGTAAAGAAGATCTGTCGAAAGATGTAGATCAAAAATTATATAGAGGAATGATTGGATCGCTACTCTATATCACTTCTAGTAGACCTGAAATCATGCATAGTATTTGTCTCTGTGCAAGATATCAATCCCAACCTAAAGAGACCCACTTAAAAGCCGTAAAACGTATCATAAGATATGTGAAACACACCTCTGATTATGGCTTATTTTACCCTAAAAGGGATTCTTTTGACTTAATATTTTACCGTGATCCTGATTATGCTGGTTGTAAATCAGACCGAAAAAGTACAAGTGGTACTTGTCACTTTTTGGTGCATTCTCTGATTTCTTGGTTTCGTAAAAAGCAAAACACAGTTTTTTTATCAACAACTAAAGCAGAATTTATTTATGCTGCTTTAGCTTGTTCTCAAGTAATATATATGCAACAAACTTTAAAAGATTATGGTTAAAATATCTCAAAATCACCAATTTATTGTGATAATACTAGTGCAATAAATTTGTCCAAAAATACTACTCAACATGCTCGAGCTAAACATATTGATATCAGACATCATTTTCTCAGAGATAATATAAGTAAGGAAGTAAATACTCTATATTATATCAATTCTGAGAATCAAATTGCTGATATATTAACAAAACCCTTAAATGAATCTATATTTACTAAATTAAGAAGAGAATTAGAAATTTGTTCAATATAAATAACAAAGTATAATTAAAAATTAAATCGAAATAAATTAAAAGGCAAAAAATCAAGAACCATGTCGACATCCCCTAGTACCCCATGTCGACATACAACGATTTTTTATTTTTGAAATTTTCCCACCAAAATTCAAATAATTGGTTATATATTCTTCTTATTTTCGAAATTCTATTCATTATTCTATTATTTCTCTGTTCTATCTTCTAAAATTAAATAATCAATGGCCTCCTCTTTCAAATCAAACAAAAATTCAACCTTTTCGTTCCCTTCTTCTACTTCTGGACCGTTTCAACGAACAACGCTCGCTCGTGTGACGAAAATGGAGGATTCTCTGAAGGATGCGTTTCAGTTGATGACTGAAATCCAAGTGATGTAACTTCGAATGGCCATAGAACAAGAGAGGCAAGGCAAAATCATTAGGAATTTACAAAAATTTCTAATGGACAATCACGTTAACCCGATCTTGATTGATGAAGACTCTTCAGGAGATCGAGTACAAAAAGCTAGCATGGAAGAAGAAGAAGAAAAAGAGGAAGAAGAAGCCCCCATGGAAGAAGTGCACGCGGAAGATGATGACAAAGTCCTTTGCGTTGGTGAAGTGTGCTTTGACAAAGATGGAAATCTTGTCGAACAACGTGGAAATTTCTGTTTCCACTATCCAAATTGTTCGGTTCATAGATCTTTCATTTTCAAAGACACTCATTAATTTCTTTTCTCTTTTTCCTATTGTTGTATGTTCTTTCTTACGTTTCCCACGAAAATGTAATATAACTATATGGTTAATAAATAAGTTCTGTTCTTACATGTGTTCTATTAAAAGTATTATTATATGGATACTTAGCTAGGATAGTTAGTAGTTTAGGACTAAGTTTTAATTTTTAGAGATAAGTGTTGATTATTTATGATAACACTATCATTATAATCATATATCATAGAGTATTAGATTAAGGGAGAGTTATGTAGTTTGGAGTTACATAGTTTGGAGTTTTATAGTTTTATGGTTTCAGGATAGTTTTTGTTGATGACAAAGGGAGAGAAGTATACAATAGGATAGTTAGGCATAAATTAAGGGGGAGTTATTAGTTTTAAGGGGAGTTATTAGGATAGAAGTAATATTTTATAAGAAAAGGTTGTCATCATCAAAAAGGGGGAGATTGTTAGTCCTTGAGATGATGGATTTGATGACAACAACCTTAGAATAGATTATAAAATATAAATACTAACAGTATAGTTTAGATATATATGTATATGCAGGTACCAAGAATGAAGACTGTACAGTATAGAGATTCAAGATATCAAGATTGAAGACTCATGAGTATCAAGAATATCAAGATTATCAAGAGTTCAAGATTTCAAGAATAAGTAATTTTAATTAGGAATTTTGTTAAAACTCCTAGAAAAGCACTGGCATCTTAAAATCCAATTTATTCATGGAATGGAATCCACTTCGAGCCCGTTAAAGGGATGGAACCCTAAGTAGGATGGAACCAACAAAAAATTTAGCGGAACATTGTTTTGTATCTACTAATTTTTATTTAAATGAGTTAACAAAATTATCTTGTTTTCAAAATGATTTTAAAACCTTCCTTTTAAAAGAATCAAAAACATCTATCCTGATTTTAAATACTTTTGGCCTCAAATAATCTTTAATTTAAAAATCAAATTATCCTTAGTTTTAAAACTATCTTTAAAAATAATATTTATACTTAGATTTAAATATAAAATTATAGTAAAGTTTTATATATATTATTCTCTATATTTACTTATGTATTTTAACTATAGACAAGTATATTTATAAAGTTTAAAATAGTTTCAATATAAGATAGAGGTTATTTTCAAAGAAAAACAAATCACCAAAATTTCTTTTGGGATGTCGACATACTCATGTTACCCATGTCGACATGGTGTAAGTTAATTTCAAAATTTAAATTTCACAAGAAGTGTCTATTCGTCTTTCCTCTTCACGAATGGACATAGCTGTTGTTCTTCTATAGATAGGGGATGTTTCAATTAATTTTCAAATATATTTTTCTGGTTTTCACATCTCTTCTTCTCCCACATTTCTATATACACATTCTTACCATTACTCTGCCGAAATCAGCATTGAATTTAACTAGACCATTTCTGGTTTGATTCTCTATCACTATCTCAACCAGATCCTCAGTGCTATTCAGAGTTATAGACTTCTTTGCAATCAATTTGGCGAGAAAAGGTGTGATTGTAGCCTTGGAAATCAATCAAGCGAGAAAAGGTGTGATTGTAGCCTTGGAAATCAATTGGGTGAACTTGTTGCTCGGGAAATCAAGTATCTATACCCAGAGGATTGTGAATCGGGAGATTGTACCTCGTAGCCTTGAAATCGAGGGTGTAATTGTAAAGATTTCTTTTGAAAGGAAATCCGTACTTGTGCACGGGACTGGATGTAGGGCAACTCCGAACCAGTATAAATTCCAGCGTGTTCTTTCCTTTACTGCTTTTACTTTTTATTTGCATCTATGTTTGATTCTTTGATCATATCTGTGTCTGAATATTGCATACGTCAATGTTCAAATTAATAAAAACTCAAAAAGATTTAGTAATTTCTTTAAACACTATTCACCCCCTCCCCTTCTAGTGTTAATCATATCCTTAAGATCTGTATTCCATATTTCTCACAATTACATAGTATCATATACATCAGAGTTATACAGCTTATACATCACAAACTAGACAGTTATAAAACTTGTCTATCATACATCACAAAATACAACACAGAGATACAACATAGCGAAAATTCTATATATCTACATAAGTTGAAGCCTCATGCTCCATATCTCCTCTAAAAACTTGTCAATGCTAACCTGAAACCCTTGGCTACTCGTAAAAATTTGAGAACCCAAGAGTTTAATAAAACAGAAAATAAACTCCGAGTCAGACATGGGTCTGGTGTGAGTCAACGGGTTAAAGTTGCTTAACTTTGGAAAAACTTTGAAAACAAAAGGTATCTCGTAAAACTTCCCGCACACAAACACGGAAAAGTTTTTACCTTACGATAACCAAAACATTTGATAGGAAATCCAGTGATATTATATTAGGGCTAGGGTTTTCAAGTAAAATACAGAAATAGCTGGAATGATTACATCTTACGTTCTAACATAGTTGGGCATAATCAAAATGTATGACACATATTGGAGATTAGATTCCATACAATGGCAGGGCTACTGGGGTACCGACCGTCATGGTACATAGCCTAGATCACCGTACCGAGGATCCACCCTAAATCCCTTGCAACACAAGGCCGGAACCATCCCTTACTAGATTGTCCCGAACAAGACAACCTTGTAGTTTTTTGCAATCAACTGCCCACGCAACTGAATAAAAAGGGACCTCTAGACAAAGGAAATCTCGTCCTACTTGGGTGCTACCCACTTAGCCTTGCTGCACCTCCCTTGTTTTTGTCATTCTCGTTGGATAAGGCTTGAGGCTACGATTACCTTTTCAGAACACATTACTTAGAATGCTCATTGTCCTCCAATGACGATGTTCTGAAAACATTCAATCCATACAAGTTCATTCCAGGTTCGAACGAAACCGAAGGGACTATTTCGTTACACTCATTTTGGAATCACCCTCAAAGTTAACGACAATGGCCCTTGTAGTCTGAATCTTCGTCTCGATCATCACTTGAGATTCACGACCTATCTTTAATTTGGATCGATGTAGTTTTCGAATATCCAATATTGGAAATCCGATCCTGGTCCCGCCGAAATCCAAAACGCCGTCTTTTAAGGTTAAGTTGTTTTAAGTTAAAACAATTTAATTTATTATCTATATTCATACAAATAGAAAATTCACATTGTCACAAATAGATAATCCATATCATCACAATTCAACCAAAGCATCTCATATCACAAAGCAACATATATCCCATCACATAATCCAAGGTATCCAATATCATTCAATCATCCATAAGCAAAGATTAATTGGTTACACCATCTCTAATTAATTTAAAATAAATTAAACTAAATACATCCATTAAAAATCCTGCTTACTTAATCATTAATTAATTTCAAACCAATTAATTAATCATCCTTTAATTATCCATCTTAATTAATCATCCTTGATTAATTATTCTTTAGTTATATTAAGTAATTAGCCCTTAATTTATTACACAAACTAATTATTCTTAACCATTTACAGTAATTAACCTTTAATTACTTCTATTAATTAATTAACTATAAATAATTACATTAACCCTTAAATAATTACATTAATTAATTATTCTATAATCACTTATATTGATTAATTATCCTTTAATTAATCACAATAATTAACTTTTAATTACTTTCATTAATTACCTTAATTAATGATCCTCTAATTACTTTCATAACTTAATTACCCTTTTTAAATTAATTACATTTAATAAGTAATCTTTAATTAATCACATTTATTAATCAACCTTTATTAATCACATCCAGTAGTTAACTATCCTTAATTACTTGCATTACTTAATTAACTCCTTAATTAATTATAATAATTAATTCTTTAATTAATTACACTAAGTAATTAATCCTTAATTACTTCCACTAAGTAATTATCCCTTAATTACTTTACATTAAGTAATTCCCTTTTAATTAATTACATCCATTTAATTACCCATTAATTACTTACACTAAGTAATTACACTTATTAATTATATTAAGTAATCATACTTAATCAATCATCAAGTGATTATCTTTAAGTAATTAAACTAATTAGTTAACTTAAATTAATCACATTAATTTAATTAATTTATTGAGTAATTAATTCCTTTAATTACTTCCCTTAAGTAACTATACTTTAACTAACCATTATTAATTACAAATTAATTAATCCCTAATTTCCAGTTAATTAATCTCTAATTACCAAGTAATTAATCTCTAATTACTTAATTAATTAATGCTTAGTTACAACTTAATTACTCTTAATTAATTAATTAAATCTCGAATTACAACTTAATTACTTAATTAATAAATCTCTAATGATTAATTGATAATCTTTAATTATCTAATTAATGATCCTTAATTACAAATTAATTAACCTCTAATTTATTAACTTATAATGCTTAATTATTAATTTATTAATCCTTAATCATTAATTAATTAAATTAATTACCTCTTTAATTACTTATTTACTTAATTAATCTCAAATCATTAAAACCTTAATTAAATTTTAAGGTAAATCATTTTCCTTATTAATTACCTCATTATGATAAACACATATATTTAAAACATTTTATCTTTAACTTAATTACATTTATTATTAAACTTTTAAAAAAAAACTTAAGCATTTAACTTGCAAATTTAAGTTAAACGAGTTTATATAACTTCCTATTCAAATGTTAAAGAAAAAATTTCCTTTGCCCCTTTTTAATAAAACTTGTTAAATCATTATTTAAACCAAAGTAATTTTTTTTTCAAAGAAAACATTTAACTTTAGAAAAATATTTTGAAACTAGTTTTAAAACCTGATTATCATCTTTAAAAATTCACACATTAAAAATCTGCATTATCTTTAAACTTAATACCTTCATATTTTAAAAACTTGGAAACACACATAACTACAAAAACTAAAAATATGGTTACAAAATCGAACAACCCGAGCCAAAGTCACAAAAACTCAAATGAAAACCCGAGCTCAAACCCGAAAACAACACGAGACACTCGCAAACACTACAGCTTCGAATTGAACACGAGACAACTTCGAGAAATTCCCTTAGCCGATTCTTCTTCCCCGAAGTCTCAAACTTCACAAGACTTTAACGTGCACCGTGCACGTGCACGATCTCTCCGACCTCCAACGATCAATGCTGCGGCCTTTCCAAAGTCGGCGACCATATCCACTGATGACCCGACCCCCAATTTCGTCGATTCGACAACTTAATCGAAATCGAACCACACGGCACACAACTGGCGACAACACAGATAGCAAAACATCGCCGCGATGACGAACCACACCACCGGAGCCCTTGTCGCCTTGACTAGAGCCTCTTCTTAACTTCTAGCATCGATCCCCCATCTCGCGATCACCTCCAATGCCTCTCATTCT
This sequence comes from Allium cepa, assembly GCA_030765085.1. Taxonomy (NCBI): domain Eukaryota; kingdom Viridiplantae; phylum Streptophyta; class Magnoliopsida; order Asparagales; family Amaryllidaceae; genus Allium; species Allium cepa. Next base: position 370,235,327 of record CM060943.1, on the reverse strand, counting down.
ACATACGACACCGAGAGTCAACGTCGACCTAAACTGCTTTCCAAACCCTAAATCTCCTCTGACAAACCACCACATCATTAGAAAAAATATCTACCCATTTTTCCTGAGATCACCGTCCTACCTTCTACCTCCAGCAACGGTCACGTCGGCCACCCCTCCGCAATTTGTCGAAATTCGACGAAGAACCAAATCATATCAACTCAAAAATTCACAATAATTACGCACTTAAAATGTAACGACCCGTAATTTTCGACAATTTAAATTGGTTAAATTAATGAGATTTTGTAATTAAATTTAGTAGAAATAAAAACTTTATAAATTAATATTGAAATGAATGCTAAAATAAAAAATTATAAATGGTAATTAAAACCTATTTATTAGTAATTTGAATAGAATTCTAATGAATGAAAGTAGTGAAAAGATTATACATGGATGTAAATTGTATATGAGAAATAAAGGAAAGTATTAAATTGATTAATGTAATAAAACATTGTTAACAGTATTTGATTGTAAATTAAAGAAACGTGTTAATGCAAGTTAATAATTAATGAACTTGAATGATTGTTCCAATTTAATAAAAATTCAAATATTATGACTTAGCTATAGATGGAATATAATAAGAACAAATGCAATTATTGCATTAATGTGTGGAATAATATAATTTGTATAAATGAAACATAGGTAAGCAAATGTAAGTATTGAATTAATATATGTTATTTATTTAGGGTATTGAATAAAATTGGTAATACAATTGCAATTAATGGTAATAATGTTGATATAAGCTAATAAATTAAATTTCAATGCAATACCCATTAATGGATAGAATGAAATGGGATTAATGTAAATGTTATACTAGGTTTTAAATCAAATGGAAGGAAACAAACGTAAATATCGAATTTATTTAATGAATAAATATACATTGAATAGTAATTAAAATCAAATTTAATGGTATTTGGATAAAATCAATATAAGATAATGAATTGCAATAATTGTGGGTTGATAATAAAGTGGAAGTAGAGTAGTCAAATAAAATGAAAGATGAAAATTTGAGCGTACTATTGTAAGAAAGGGTAAACAAATGTTATCTTATTTATTGTATAATAATTGATTTGGTAAAAAGGATTGACTAAGGAAATTTTATTAATTGGTTTTAAAACCTTAATTAATATGTGTAATAGACAGGATTTCACATTTTGAAATATAACCATTTATACAAATCCAAGATGTTTATAGAAGTATCAGTGTAATGAAACGTAAACAAATGTTAAATATGTTTATAGGACAATGATTGTTTGAATAATAAGAATGGAATCAACATTTATTTATTTATTTGAATTTAAATTACGATAATATGATTTATTGCAATTAAAATGAAAATTTAATATTTAAAATATAGCATAAATGGAAGTGTAGATGAAATCTAAGAAAATAAATGTAAACAACCGTGAACCAATATAAGTTTCATCCTTTTGATAATGATGAATTAAATAATAGAATGAAAAGTGAATTTAATAGAATTATTGGAAATTTATTTATAATTTGAATTTAATGAAATTGAGGATTTATATTGAAATTTACAAACTAATCTTCTCTAAATTGACATTAGATTTGTTTAAATCATTGCAAATGTTGAGAAATATAAAGGTGATAAAATTGTCAATTTTAGAATTCAAAATTTAAAATTGGATTTAATCACTTAATTATAAATTTATTTAATTAGTGTAATAATAGCCATTTTGGCCACTGACTCGGAATTCGACGGAACCAATTTCATCGGCCGTAACCGTGAATTATTGTCGGATTTCAAGTTCCGTAGTGATCGGGCTTGTCGTTTGATCGTACGGACTCAAAACGCCTTGAAATAAACGAAATTGAAATCAATTGAAATCAATTTGAAAAATATTTATTTTAGCATAACTTCTTCATACGATGCAATTTGAACCTGAAATCTTTTCCATTGCGTTTAAAATATTTGAAAACATCTATTTTTGATATATGGGTTGACCCAATTTTGTAACGACCCAGAATTTCTGTAATTTCTGTCATTTGAAATTCGTATATTTAATTGATTTTAAATATCAATAAGTAAAATTTATTAGTCGAATAATTTATTTATTCGAATATCTAGATTTAATTGGATAATTAAATCGATAATTTAATATTGGAAATTACAGAAATAATTGAAAATTGGGTTTAATGTGATTGAAAATGATTTGTAAAATTTTATTTAATCATATTGGAGTTAGAATGATGTTATAGAACTTTTAAAATCGAATTTAAAGTTAATTTATGAAAATTGAATATTTTAATATTTAATTGACGAGTTAAAATTGACATTTTTCAAACAGTCTCGGATTTCGACGAAACCAGTTTCATCTGATCCATAATGTTATATTATTGTAAGATTTCAAATTTCGCATCAATCGGATTTATGGTTTGTCCGGGGCAAGCCAAAACGCATAAAAATTAGTTTAAATCGATTGAATTTAAAATCGATCGTTTATTGCCGTAACTAGCACATATGATCGAATTGGCTTCCAAAACCTATTCCATTGTGTCCGGAACGCGGGGTAAACCCTAGAAACGCCAGTCACCGCTCGAGATTTGGAGTTTGGAAAATTTGGGATGAATGGTATTTGGCGTAATTTTCCATAAAAGCACCCTTAATCTTCAATTTTGCAAACAAAAGAAAACCTAGCTAGGGTATTGAGCTTCAGGGCCGCCGGCTTCATATTCAATGGCCGAAAATGTGCCATCTTCTCCCTCCAATTTCTTCAAATCTACACACCAATTCGAAAATCTCCCAACTACAATCTTAAAGAGCATGTCGAGATCTCACAATCCAACGGTTGTGATCAAAATCAAAGCGGTGGATCGATGGAAATTGGCACTCGAAGTGGGCGCGTTCGTTCACGATTTCCACGGCCTCTGGGCGACCGAGCTTCATCAATTTTTGGCCATTGGTGGCTCGTGTAGCGAGCTTCGTCGTAGTGTATCTTGATCATTGTAGAAGTGCTTGTGTTGGCAGCGAGATTTAGGGCTAGGGGTTGGCAATGGGTTGCGTGAGTTTTTCACGAACGGGAGAGAAAGGGGGAAATGCGTGCGGCCACGATGTGATTTCTAAAATGCACGGCCTGGATTGAAGATTATGAAAATATGAAAGAAAATGTAAATTGTTTTATATTTTAATTATACGATGTTTAAAATACCAAAACTTGTTCGTACGAGGTCGGAAAATTACGAAACGAATTGCGACGGATTCGTTTTGTCGAGCACTACGCAATGGAGCTGGTTTGGAGTCGACTGGAGCTAGTGAAAATTTGGGTAAAATTAAACGCACGTTTAATTTTATTCGAAACAAAATGCTACAACTATTATCGGAAACTCAAGGTGAGAACTTCTCACTCAATCGAATTGTTTCGATTTAAATTTTAAATAGTTAGATTTAAAATTGCTTGATTGTGTGATTAGATGATAGTTATTATCTATTGTATTGAAATCGACCCTATACGTCGTATATTAAGCTGATGTTATTTATTAAAAACATATAACGCGATAATTCCAACTTGTATGGAATTGGTATTATATATGTACTTGGAGTTGATTTCCCGCATTATATAGCAGATGAGACCCTATTGCGCCGCATAATAGTGGATAGTATTAAGCGGATGATGTGTGCGGTATCTATTTATTGCGATATTCCATCTCAAAGCGGAATTGATATTGTGCTAATATCTTTGGATGTAGGGAAACAGGTTGGAGGGATCCAACTGGATTCCTCAAACATTTGAATTTGTTTCGATGTTGTGTGCTAATCTATTTATTGATTTATTTATAATCTACGTGATTATCTTTGTGATTGAAATCGTTAAAGGATAAATTTTAGCCGAATATATATCTGGTATCGTTAGATGCCGAAAATAAATAAAATTGAATTTTTGGAAATTTAAGTTGAGAATTCATAATAAAATTATTTTTGGAATTTATTCATTTTAAATAAATAAATGTTGAAATTTTTATGTTATAAAAATTTTGATTTTTGTGAAAGATAACCGAAATGTGATTTTTTTTGAAATAAGTAGTTGATTAATTTATAAAATGGTTTAAATTGGGATTTTTGAATTATTATAAATGATTTATATAAAAGATTTATAAAATTGATATTTATAAATTAAAATGTTGGGATTATAAAACGAGTTTTTATAAGTGTAAAAATGAAGTATAAATGGATTTCATAAGTGGATGAAATCTATAGATTTATAAATTGTGAAGTTATAAAATGAATAGATTTTGTAAAATAAAATATTTATAAGTAGTTAACTTATAAATTGGATTTTGGCGTGTAAATGGGATATGGATAGAATTTGTTAATAAAGTGATTTTATAAGTTGAAGTTGTTATAAAGTATAAATGGAATTTATAAACATTGTTTAATAAATCCGAAATCAATTGAATTTGATAAATTAAACATAGAAGTTTATTAAAGGAGATATATTCGTGATTTTGGACAGCGAATTATCCTTTAAGTTAAATGTTGTAATAATAAGAGTTTGGTTGGAAAGTATATTCACGATTTTGGACAGTGAATATATTATTAAATAAAATGGATATGTTTTGGGAAAGTGATATTTTAAATATAATTAAAACGATTTAAAGATGTTTTAAAATGTATAAAGTATCGAAACCATAGATTTCAACATTCATTGTTGAAATAGACGTTTTCGAGAAATAGAAGGAAATGGTGGACTATAATACTGTTGTTATAGTAAATGATTTCCGAAAGGAAAGGTTTCGTATAGTATTAGGGTTTATATATCTATCTTAATTTCAAATCCCTATACTAGTGATTTTGGGTTGTCGTAACGATGTTTTACGCAACATTCGTTTTGACTCAAATAAATGTGTTTAAGGGAAGTTTTCCCTAAAGAATAAAATATATACTTAATTGTGGTTTAAGTATATTGAATATTTTCCAAATGTTGAAAATAAATAGATTGGTGAATTACTTATTATTAAATAAGTATGGAAATGTTTTCCAAATTTGAAGTGAATGTTTTGAGATTATATCTTTTAAAGATAAATTGAAAGTGAATAATTGAAATTGATTTGAAAAATCATATAAAAAGTGAATATTTGGAAATGTAAATTCACAATGGAAATTTATAAGGGGATTTGTTTTAAAAATAAACATTGATTTATTTTTAAAAGTGTGGAAATAAATTTATGAATTTGGAACGTAAATTTAAATAAATCGGTAAGGATTTATTTGATTGGTTTAAATGAACCATTTTGAAATGAAAGTTGTAAAGGTGAAATTTGATTTGAAATTTGTTTTCAAATGGTTGAAGTGTGGAAATTATATCTTGTAAAGATATTTTTGAAAATAAGTAATTTGGGAAATTATTTGAAATCGGGTTATGTTGTGAATATTTATTGATAGCTAAATAACCAACTATCAATATTGACCCTTGAATGGCTATTTGTTGTGAATTAGTTGAAATTGAATGCTACACTTATTTTGAAATTATTGCGCTCGTTATTCGGATTACCCATTTCGAATAGTGATACGACGTAATGGATAGCATTGAAGACCGGTGTTGAAGACCGGGTATTTGTGAAAACGATAGGATGACCTATCGATTGTCTCTGCACCGTTAGCTATGGTATGGTGATTTCCTTTGTGATGGAAAATTTGATCGGGATTGTGAATACCCATATTGCAAGGGCTTCTTTGGAAGTGCCTTCGGTTCTGTTCGAACCAGGAACAGACTTGTATGATTACGTGTCTGACATTACATTTTGAGATATAAAGCAGATTTCTTTCAAATACATTTCTGTGGTGGCGGATAATTTATTCTCTTAGCTTAACACCCTTCTCTGAGACGTACGAGCTCAAAGGTTATGTTGTTGAAGGTTACCAGCGATATATTCCCAATTTGGTAATGTGGCATGCTGAGTGTTGCTGTGTGATGATTATTTATTGATCATTTGTTGATCAAAGCATGGCTTTGTGAAAAAGCGTAGCTTTATGGACGAAACTTCGTTAGACCTTACACCCCGGAAATGGTCAAAACAGGAATATGCGGCAAGGTTATGAGGGTCGCGCCCTCTAGGGTATGTCATTTCCTTGTAGAAAAGGGTGGTGTCAGGTATAGAGCCCTGATGCTTGACCTATGTTGTTGCTCTAATCTCATTTTTCTGTGTGGTTGTTGCTTAGTGATCGAGGGCCCTCAGATAAAGGTCCCAAAGGACCAGGGGGTGGCATACTCGAGAAGTAGTTACCTAGTTACAAAGGTAACCCGGCCTTGTGTTGGCAGAGATCCGTTTAGGTTCTCGGTACGTACCGCCAGAGGCGATCCCATGTGGCAGTAGGAAGTTCCTTAGCCTGACCATTTATTGGAAAATCCAAAGAAACAATACGAGCCTTGTACGGTTTTAGTTGTAGAACCTACCATTCACTTGTGGTGGCGCCCCACTGTTTGGATGGTAGCTATAGTAGGTATAGTTCGGAATGTCTATGCTGGCTAAGATTTATGTTCTATTTTCGAAATGCTTTTATCACTATGCACTAATAATAATATCAAAAAAATTATTTGTTTTGCATAGTAAGCATCTTTGACTATCATAAGGAGAAATCTCCTCCAATTCTGCGTTTGCATTGTGTGTGCGCGGGGAGGCCTTATGGTAGTTTCATTTTCCAAAAGCATTGCGGATATTTTTCCACTTCCATTGTTGTTGTTGTTTTAAAAAATAAATAACTGTTTTAAGTTCTCACACCAGTCCCATGACTGACCTGAAGTTTATTGTTCTCTTCCTAAACTCTAGGTGCCCATAATTTTCCACATGGGCAGTCTAGAGTCTGGTAATCAGGTCATTCTGGATTCAGAAGTTCTATGGAGCTCAAATGGCGAGCTGGATGGAGAGATGTATTACTTGTATATGATATTATCCTTTCTGTTGTGTATTCAGTTGTAGGGACATGTTTGTATAATTGTCCGTTGTTTTGTTGTTGTTGTATATTGTTGTTATACACTTTGATGATGATGTGATGTAATGTAATAAATGAGATAGTTCTTTGTTTTTAAAGATATTCATTTATCTATTATATGTTATTCCGCTGCGATATGTGAGATTCTGATATTGTTTCTGTTCTGTTTTCTAACTTCTTCTATCTTTTCCATCTACCTTTTCTCTTTTAACCCTAACAAATTCGGTTTTCCGGCATTCGATTATGCGGTAATTGATACGGTGGACGTATTGATGTCGATTTTCGAGCGTCGAAAGGCCGCGTAGTTACATGTGGCATCAGAGCATATGGTTAAGTGACAACCATGGCTCTGTTGGGTGTTACTCATTAGAGATAGAGTCAGCGGTACTCTAGAATGAGTGTGTGTGTAATAACAGATATGAGCGCGTATTTGTTAGTGAATATAATTTTTTTTATTGTGATAATTGGTTTGTGGAGTGGTATATGGATTCTGGTCGGTATAGTCTATACAACTCTACCGATAGGGATCTCTAAACACTTGTTTAGAACAATTCGGCATGATATTGTTTTAAAATTGGGTAAATGAAATAATTTTACCTCGATTATATTTTTTATATATAAAGGAATAATTTTTCAGAATTATCAAAGTGTATGTAAAATTGAATTGTTTAATTGTTGAAAATGTGAGAGAATATATAAGTGAACCAAAGCTGTTCGAATAATCTGAATAAAAACAACAATTGTGAAAGAATAAATTACAAAAGTAACAATTGTATAAGTATAGAATTTTAATTGAAATGATTTACAATTGTGGAATAAACTTGGATAAGTAAAAGGGAAATAGTGAAATTATATAAGCAAGATTTATAAATGTGATTTATAAATAAAAGAAAATTTTGAAAGAATTTAAAGCATTGGATTCATTACTGTTGCTGGGAAATAATAAGGGTGATGACTGCAGCATCATCAGTACCATTTTCGAGTTTCTGTGTTATGGATTTGCTACCATAGTAAATTGAAAAATTGGAGTTTTGTTGTGATAAACAAATTTGAAATTAAAATCCAAGTTGAAATTGATGAATATAAGTTATTAAGTTTTGAACTTATAATATGAGATAATAAAGATTTTAACTTTGGTAAAGTTGAAATAAATTTGAATTAGCATGATCAAATATATGATGTGAAATTTAACTAAAGGAAGTTAAATCAAATTGGGAAGTTGAATAATAAGTTGTATAACTTATCAAATGTGAAGATGTAAGTAAAACCAATTATTAAAATGGTTAAGCAACTTTGTTAAGCAAAACGAGGTATGAATCTGAATAAGTGATGAAAATTGACTTTGGTAAAAGTTAAATAGAATTTACTTTGGAGTTAATTTGAATTGGATTTATAAGTGGAAACTTGAAATGGAATATAACTTAAGTGATGTTGAATGAAGTTGATTTTGGGTATCGAAGTAAATTAATAAAATGATGCGAACTTGAGTTATGTAAAGGAGATTCAACTTTACTTGTAAAATAAATTAGTAATTGAACTAATGAATTGAATGTAAATCAATCGAATGTAATGAATTGATATAGAATAATGGATATAAGTGTAAATTCATTTACGGCTAATTGAATGTTAAACCAAATTGAAGGTAAACAAAGTGAACATGAATGTTAAATGTAAAGTGAATAAATTCGGTAGTATTGGATATACATTGGTTGTTAGATTATTGTTAATTGATTGAATAGAAGTTTATATGCAATTGAATGAATAAAATTGAAAGCTAAAGCAATTGAATTCAAATTGGAAGTTAAGTAAATTTAAATTGGAATGGAAATTTATTGAATTGAAAGTGAACCAACTTGAATGTAAATTAGTGAATGTAAACTAATTGAAAATGAATAATTGAATGTCGTTGTATATGAATTGGTTGTAAACAATTACAAGTAATGTTGAAATTATATAAGTTGCTTATAAACCTTGTTTAGTATGCATTTCTTTTAATATGCATGTGTTGTAGTTGTTTAAAAGAGTAAAATGTTAATAACTTCTTATGTATGTCACTTACATATTTATATTGAGTAAGTATAGGTACCGGGGCTACCATTAGCGGGGTTTGGTTGCGTAAAATGCTAAATAAATAACTGCTTTGCTTAAAAATGCTAAAAAGGTACGCCTACGCAATAAAAATAGGAAATATGATCTGTTTTTCTGTTTTCCGACCGGGTGGGTCGATGTATATATATTTATCTCTATTGTGATATTGTAAAAGCTCCTCCGTACAAAGGAGGTTACGGCAAAATTTTCTAAAAATTTAAGGCGTTAGAAAATTTTCGAAAAATTTTTTGGAATTTTTTTTGTGAAAACTAAGTTTTGATTTGAAGTTAAAAGTTAAACGATATAGTTGATTTTGAAAAAAATAACTATATATGGATTTAAAAACTTAGTAAATATTTTGTAAGAGGTTTAACTATGGATTTGGAAAAGTTAAACGCTTAGGAGATTTGTAAATCAAATTTGAACGGTTTGTTTTGAAAAGTTAATGGATTTCAAAACTCTTTCTTACTTGGTAATTTCGAGGACGAAATTCTTTTAAGGGGGGAAGTTTGTAACGACCCAGAATTTCTGTCATTTGAAATTCGTATATTTAATTGATTTTAAATATCAACAAGTAAAATTTATTAGTTGAATAATTTATTTTTTCGAATATCTAGATTTAATTGGATAATTAAATCGATAATTTAATATTGAAAATTACAGAAATAATTGAAAATTGGGTTTAATGTGATTGAAAATGATTTGTAAAATTTTATTTAATCATATTGGAGTTAGAATGATGTTATAGAACTTTTAAAATCGAATTTAAAGTTAATTTGTGAAAATTGAATATTTTAATATTTAATTGACGAGTTAAAATTGACATTTTTCAAACAGTCTCGGATTTCAACGAAACCAGTTTCATCGGATCTGTAATGTTATATTATTGTAAGATTTCAAATTTCGCATCAATCGGATTTATGGTTTGTCCGGGCAAGCCAAAACGCTTAGAAATTAGTTTAAATCGATTTAATTTAAAATCGATCATTTATTGCCATAACTCGCACATATGATCGAATTGGCTTCCGAAACCTATTCCATTATGTCCGGAACACGGGGTAAACCGTAGAAACGCCAGTCACCGCGCGAGATTTGGAGTCCGGAAAATTTGGGATGAATAGTGTTTGGCGTAATTTTCTATAAAAGCACCCTTAATCTTCACTTTTCCAAACAAAAGAAAACCTAGCTAGGGTTTTGAGCTTCAGGGCCGCCGGCTTCATATTCAATGGCCGAAAATGTGCCATCTTCTCTCTCCAATTTCTTCAAATCTACACACCAATTCGAAAATCTCCCAACTACAATCTAAAAGAGCATGTCGAGATCACACAATCCAACAGCTGTGATCAAAATCAAAGCGGTGGATCGATAGAAATTGGCACTCGAAGTGGACGCGTTCGTTCATGATTTCCACGGCCTCTGGGCGATCGAGCTTCATCAATTTTTGGCCGTTGGTGGCTTGAGTAGCGAGCTTCGTCGTAGTGTATCTTGATCGTTGCAGAAGTGCTTGTGTTGGCCGCGAGATTTAGGGCTATGGGTCGGCAATGGGTTGCGTGAGTTTTTCACGAACGGGAGAGAAAGGGAAACGCGTGTGGCCACGATGTGATTTCTAAAATGCACAGCCTGGATTGAATGTTATGAAAATATGAAAGAAAATGTAAATTGTTTTATATTTTAAATTGTACGATGTTTAAAATACCATAACTTGTTCGTACGAGGTCGGAATTACGAAACGAATTGCGACGGATTCGTTTTGTCAAGCACTACGCAATGGAGCTAGTTTGGAGTCGTTTGGAGCTAGTGAAAATTTCGGGTAAAATTAAATGCATGTTTAATTTTATTCGAAACAAAACGCTACCACTATTATCGAAAACTTAAGGTGAGAACTTCTCACTCAATCGAATTATTTCGATCTAAATTTTAAATAGTTAGATTTAAAATTGCTTGATTGTGTGATTGGATGATAGTTATTATCTATTGTATTGAAATAGACCATATACACCGTATATTAAGCGGATGTTATTTATTAAAAACATATATCGCGATAATTCCAACTTGTATGGAATTGGTATTATATATGTACTTGGAGTTGATTTCCCGCATTATATAGCGGATAAGACCCTATTGCGCCGCATAATAGCGGATAGTATTTTATAAATCCCATATACTGCGATATTCCGTCTCGAAGCGGAATTGGTATTGTGCTAATATCTTTGGATGCAGGGAAACAGGTTGGAGGGATCCAACTGGATTCCTCACACATTTGAATTTGTTTCGATGTTGTGTGATGATCTATTTATTGATCTATTTATAATCTGCGTGATTATCTTTGTGATTGAAATTGTTAAAGGCTAAATTTTAGCCGACTATATTTTTGGTATCATTAGATGCCGAAAATAAATAAAATTGGATTTTTGGAAATTTAAGTTGAGATATCATAATAAAATTTAATTTTGGAATTGATTCATTTTAAATAAATAAACGTTGAAATTTTTATGTTATAAAAAATTTGATTTTTGTGAAATATAACTGAAATGTGATTTTTTTGAAATAAGTAGTTGATTAATTTATAAAATGGTTTAAATTGGGATTTTTAAATTATTATAAATGATTTATATAAAAGATTTATAAAATTGATATTTATAAATTAAAATGTTGGGATTATAAAACGAGTTTTTATAAGTATAAAATGAAGTATAAATGGATTTCATAAGTGGATGAAATCTATAGATTTATAAATTGTGAAGTTATAAAATGAATAGATTTTGTAAAATAAAATATTTATAAGTAGTTAACTTATAAATTGGATTTTGGCGTGTAAATGGGATATGGATAGAATTTGTTAATAAAGTGATTTTATAAGTTGAAGTTGTTATAAAGTATAAATGGAATTTATAAACATTGTTTAATAAATCCGAAATCAATTGAATTTGATAAATTAAACATAGAAGTTTATTAAAGGAGATATATTCGTGATTTTGGACAGCGAATTATCCTTTAAGTTAAATGTTGTAATAATAAGAGTTTGGTTGGAAAGTATATTCACGATTTTGGACAGTGAATATATTATTAAATAAAACGGATATGTTTTGGGAAAGTGATATTTTAAATATAATTAAAACGATTTAAAGATGTTTTAAAATGTATAAAGTATCGAAACCATAGATTTCAACATTCATTGTTGAAATAGACGTTTTCGAGAAATAGAAGGAAACGATGGACTATAACACTGTTGTTATAGTAAATGATTTCCGAAAGGAAAGGTTTCGTATAGTATTAGGGTTTATATATCTATCTTAATTTCAAATCCCTATACTAGTGATTTTGGGTTGTCGTAACGATGTTTTACGCAACATTCGTTTTGACTCAAATAAATGTGTTTAAGGGAAGTTTTCCCTAAAGAATAAAATATATACTTAATTGTGGTTTAAGTATATTGAATATTTTCCAAATATTGGAAATAAATAGATTGGTGAATTACTTATTATTAAATAAGTATGGAAATATTTTCCAAATATGAAGTGAAAGTTTTGAGATTATATCTTTTAAAGACAAATTGAAAGTGAATAATTGAAATCGATTTGAAAAATCGTATAAAAAGTGAATATTTGGAAATGTAAATTCACAATGGAAATTTATAAGGGGATTTGTTTTAAAAATAAACATTGATTTATTTTTAAAAGTGTGGAAATAAATTTACGAATTTGGAACGTAAATTTAAACAAAACGGTAAGGATTTATTTGATTGGTTTAAATGAACCATTTTGAAATGAAAATTGTAAAGGTGAAATTTGATTTGAAATTTGTTTTCAAATGGTTGAAGTGTGGAAATTATGTCTTGTAAAGATATTTTTGAAAATAAATAATTTGGGAAATTATTTGAAATCGGGTTATGTTGTGAATATTGATTGATAGTTAAATAACCAACTATCAATATTGTCCCTTGAATGACTATTTATTGTGAATTGGTTGAAATTAAATGCTACACTTATTTTGAAATTATTGCGCTCGTTATTCGGATTACCCATTCCGAATAGTGATATGACGTAATGGATAGTATTGAAGACCGGTGTTGAAGACCGGGCATTTGTGAAAACGATAGGATGACCTATCGATTGTCTCTGCACCGTTAGCTACGGCATGGAGATTTCCTTTGTGTTGGGAAATTCGATCGGGATTGTGAATACCCGGATTGCAAGGGCTTCTTTGGAAGTGCCTTCGGGTTTTTTCGAACCCGGAACAGACTTGTATGGTTACGTGTCTGACATTACATTTTGAGATATAAAGCAGATTTCTTTAAAATACATTTCTGTGGTGGCGGAGAATTTATTCTCTTAGCTTAACACCCTTCTCTGAGACGTACGAGCTCAGAGGTTATGTAGTTGAAGGTTATCAGCGATATATTCCCAATTTGGTAATGTGGCATGCTGAGTGTTGTTGTGTGATGATTATTTATTGATCGTTTGTTGATCAAAGCGTGGCTTTGTGAAAAAGCGTAGCTTTGTGGACGAGACTTCGTCAGAATTCACACCCCGGAAATGGTCAAAACAGGAATATGCGGCATGGTTATGAGGGTCGCGCCCTTTAGTGTATGTCATTTCCTTTTGGAAAAGGGTGGTGTCAGGTATGGAGCCCTGATGCTTAACCTATGTGGTTGCTCCAATCTTATTTTTCTGTGTGGTTGTTGCTTGGTGATAGAGGGCCCTCGGATAAAGGTCCCAAAGGACTGAGGGGTGGCATACTCGAGAAGTAGTTACCTAGTTACAAAGGTAACCCGACCTTGTGTTGGTAGAGATTCGGTTAGGTTCTCGGGACGTCCCGCCAGAGGCGGTCCCATGTGGCAGTAGGAAGTTCCTTAGCATGACCATTTGTTGGAAAATCCAAAGAAACAATACGAGCCATGTACGGTTTTAGTTGTAGAACCTGCCATTCATTTATGGTGGCGCCCCACTGTTTAGATGGTAGCTGTAGTAGGCATAGTTCAGAATGTTTATGCTGGTTAAGATTTATATTCTATTTTCGAAATGCTTTTATCACTATGCACTAATAATAATATCAAAAAAATGATTTGTTTTGCGTAGTAAGCATCTTTGACTATCATAAGGAGAAATCTCCTTCAATTCTGCGTTTGCATTGTGTGTGTGCGGGGAGGCCTTATGGTAGTTTCATTTTCCAAAAGCATTGCGGATATTTTTCCACTTCCATTGTTGTTGTTGTTTTAAAAGATAAATAACTATTTTAAGTACTCACACCACTCCCATGACTGACCTGGAGTCTATTGTTCTCATCCTAAACTCTAGGTGCCCATAATTTTCCACACGGGTAGTCTAGAGTCAGGTTATCAGGTCATTCTGGATTCAGAAATGCTATGGAGCTCAAGTGGTGAGCTGGATGGCGAGACGTATTACATGTATATGATATCATCCTTTCTGCTGTGTATTTAGTTGTAGGGACATGTTTGTATAATTGTCCATTGTTTTGTTGTTGTTGTATATTGTTGTTATACACTCTGATGATGATGTGATGTAATGTAATAACTGAGATAGTTCTTGTTTTTAAAGATATTCATTTATCCATTATATGTTGTTCCGCTGCGATATGTGAGATTCTGATATTGTTTCTGTTCTGATTTCTAACTTCTTTTATCTTTTCCTTCTACCTCTTCTCTTTTAACCCTAACAATTCGGTTTTTCGGCATTCGATTATGCGGCAATTGATACGGTGGACGTATTGATGTCGATTTTCGAGCGTCGAAAGGCCTCGTCGTTACAAATTTCGTTCCGGAGTCAGAACGGGCTTTTCGGGCAACTTTAGCATTAGCACGTAAATCTGTCTTATCCATCCATTCAAATGTCAGCCCGGTCTATATATACCCTGCTATAAACTCTAGCAGTCTCTGCTCCTCATTTCTATACGTTCTATTCACCTCCTCACTTCAACGGCAGACTAACCCTAATTCCAATTTGCAATCCAAAATCAAATCCAAAGCTGAAATTTCAAACTCTATAATATATGCTAAATTTTACATCAATTAGAAGCTCTCGAAGAGTGTAACTCAAATCTGCAATTCGTTTTTCGATTCGACGCATTGTTTGTCCAGAAATCGAAGAATAATTTTAGGTCATTCATCACGTCGAAATCAAACTAGTCGGATCGTCGAATCGTTTCTGGGTATTGTAGAGTGGACGATGGGGAGTGCATTGGTGAAATTCATTCGTCAAATCAATGGCTGGATCGTCAGAAACAATTCAAATAGAGTTTAGAAACCCTATGCGATGCCGGCGGCGGCGCTTGGGCCGGAGGCTGGGCTGAGGCCTTGCACACGTGCGCCTCGTGTAGGCGAGTCCGATGGTGACAGTGGCTCGGTGGTAGGGGTCCACAGTAGCGGGAGGAGGTGGTCAACGGTAGGGTTGGTAGGTCTTGCGTGCGTGCATACTGAGGGAAGAAGGGGCCTGCTGTTTCGCGTGCGTTACTTCCTGATGACGTGGCCAAAGTGAGTTTTTTGTTTATTTGATTTAATTTAGAATTTCATTTGTTTTATGCAATAAATTTCACATACGATATCCGTTTCACACGCGATTTTTTTTGTTAGGATCATATTGAAATTTCGGATCTTTTGACACTGGTTTGGATGAATTTGGAGACTGTCCAATTTTTAGGTTTAAATTGGATTTAAATTCAATTTAAATTTAAAAGGTGAGTGTTTTAACCCGGTCACAACTTCTAAGATTTATTATGTTTGTTAAATTAAATTTTGATGTGATTTAAAATTTATCTATGACTGTTTGGGCATACATTTAATCATCATCTCAGTTAGGTTGCATTTATTTAAATTAAATTGTTATTATTTATTTTTGCATATAAACTGCTAGTTAAATTTTTATTTATTTATTATTGCATATAAAATTCTAGTTAAACAGTTTTAATTTATTATTGAATATAGACCGATAGTTAATACTTGTTGTTTATTATCCGTTCTATAGTGATGTTATTGTTTATATTGCATGATGATTGTTGTAAATGGTTGATGATTGATATTGGATGAATGGATGATGTATTATATATTGTATACTCTGCAAGTTATTGTGCATTTTCATTTCATTCGGGATTGCGGTTTGAAATGATATATAGCCGTAATTTTTATTTTAAATTACGGATTGAAATGATAAATATCCGTATCACTTGACCATAGGATAGAGAATTATATACAGGCACCACGGTCTATATATATAAAAGTATTTTGAAATGATTTTCTATGGTTTTGGGAAGGAATATACGGTCCAGTAAGTATTAATTTTTGATGTTATATTAATATATTTTTATATATATAGATAGTTAAATTATTGAATTTAAGCTATGTATAAAATTGATTTAATAAAATGAGTTTAATAATGGAGTTTGATTATTTTATAGTACCTATTTAAGATATTGTATATATAGAGTTTTTAAATGACTTAAATGAAATTTAAGTTGGAAAATAAATATGGAATTGGTTTAAATTGAATTATTTAAGAATTGTACTTGAATAAATTTGATTTGGAATTTAAAAAAATGGAGTTTTTAAAGGGTATGATCTTTATAACTTGAGTTGGTTTAAAGGGAGTTAAATGAATTAAAATGTTGAAATAAACGAATATATCAAGTTAAATAAATTGAAGAATATCCAGTTGTTTGAAGTTAAAAGTTTTACTTAAATTATATTGGATTTATTAAGTAAATATTTCAAAACTAAATAATAGAAAAAGTGAAATTGGTGTATGCATGTATATATATATATATATATGAATTATAAAATTTATTTTTGAAGTATTGAATTTTTAAGCTTTGAAATATATTGAAATTGAAATGGTTTATTTGGAGGTTCAAATCGGTATTTGGAATTTATTTGTGAAATCAAAGAAGCTATTTTATTTTATAAAGTAATTTAATATTTAAACCATTTAAGTGGTGTAGTTATGTTTCAAGGTTATGAAATTCAAAGTTTATGTTATGAAAGGCCATATATTCAAGTTTTGGTTTCGGAATATTATAACTTCGAAAATGTTATGGTTTCAGAAAAGGATATATTTGAAAATAATATTGATTTGGGTTTTGAAAACAAAAATGATATCGTATTTATATGTTTTGAAAGGGATGTTATATTTTGTTTGAAGTATAATTATTTTAAAATGACCGCGGTGTTATAATAACGTTTGGTTGTTGAAGAGACCGGGATCGGAAGTTGTCATACTCTCTGCCAACTCCGAAAACCACTTCAACAACCGTGTACGCAGTGGAGATTCCACAATGAAGTAGGATGGTGGCGGCGTTTCCTTTGAGGTAAATACGTGGACCCAATTCCCGTGAGTTGGCGTAAGGTGGCTAAAACAGGAGCAATCGACGGGTTAAGAAGGTAGCCCCTTTTATCAGACACATCCCTTCGATATTCTACTCTGACTTTGGATTTATTCGGTGGTCACTTTTGATTTCTTTGATTTGGGGGTGTGGCTCGAGGTGGGCGGTAGCTGCGGCTATGCGTTACCACCGACCCAGAAGCGTAATTGGTATATCTATCCTGGCATTGCCTAGTTGTGCCGTGTCACCTACCCTAGCGCGCCTTATATAATTTTGTTTTGTACCATACCTATGGAGTGCCCTCTGACAACGCCCAGTACGGGGGAGATTACGGCACTGTATAGACTATGGGAATATATTATGTGTTATGGGGAATATTGGGTCACTCCTTAACGCTATTTTAAAGTAAGTTTATTTTACTAATAGACACTATTATAATAGCGAAATAATACTACATAGTAAATAGTTTAACGGATCCTTAGGAGATGTGAATCCCGAGCATCTCTTAAGTTACTGCACTCATATTTATTGTTGATTTAACTTACATAAGATATTTTAGTTCTGAATCGAGTGTTTTGTCTTTTCAATTTGCTCGGGTCAGCCTGAGTATTTCAAGATTCGAAGACTCTAGCCCTGGAGGACGAAGACGAAGATTATATTTCTATTACCTATTATATTATTCCACTACAATATTGTATCCCACTGCATTATTGATATTCTATGGTATGTATAACTCTGATATATATTGTAAGTATAATTAAATATTTTGAAAAACAGCTTCATGAATTGTATATTTGATTATTATATTTTATCCTTCCGCTGTGAGATTCTGTTTATTTTATTTCTTTCTTGTTTTTTTATTATTTACCCCATAACAATCCACCCTTTTGTATGGTTTAAGCCTGACGTGTGTGGTTTATCATCGATTTAAAGCATACGGAAAGGTGGGATGTTACATAAAAATCCATATTCCTATACCAAAATTCATAATTTTCCAAAGCAAATCAGACTGTAAACTCCAAATATGATTTCCAGATTTCAAAAATTTGACTTGCATTCGATTTTTACTGTAACTTATCATTTTAAAATTAATTACTTAATATAAACTATTAGAACTATTTTTAACAATCATATTACACTATTACAATTATGTTCTCTTCAGAGATTATAGCCCTAAATAGATTATACAAAGAGTAATTTGATTTATTTTAAATGAGTTAGATCCTGTAGAACAATAGAGTCATGTATATATTTATACAGACATGCACAAGCTTTTATATACAGAGCATTACAGGTAAAAACAATCACGCAAATCATATTTTTATTATTACATTACTAGTTTATCACATGAGATTAAGTAATCAACTAAATTTAAACTTTGAAAAGTTTATTTACTCACTGGTTCTTAAAGCAGAGGACAGGTTTCATGCTTTAATCTGGGACTTGTATTTGAAACAAAAGCTTGTTGTATGAATCTTGTTGGATATTAATCTGTATCCTTAAATTTTTTATTATTTAAATGAAATGCTTGCTTTTTGCTTGCATTCGAGTTGAATCTTACAGCTTGATCTTTGAATTGAATTCATGCTAAATTGAATTTTGGAGCTTCTTAGGTTGAAAATAAAATAGATGAAGTTGTTTTGCATTGTTGAAATTTGAATCTTTGAAAACTGATGTTGTAATTTATTGTTTTGATTCTCTTTGATATTTGGTTTCATTTTTATGCTCTTGTTTTTATTTTGAAAGATGAAGGGAAGATTTTGAACTGAAAACTGAAAGCTAGCTTATCTCTCCTTCTTTTTGTTATATAATTAAATTTTTAGAAGAAAAAATTGGGTTGCCACTTGTTAACAAAAATTAGACAAATGTCATTGCATGCTTTAATTATTTTACAAATGTTAAAAATAAGAATTTTATGTTTAAACCCTTGCTTTAAAGATCTCTAATGCTTTTATATTTATGCAAATATGAATTTATGAATATATTTATTTATATATTACTTATGTTTTGAATAAATTTATGTATTATATGATTTATATGTTTTTATATGTTTGTGGATTTTATTTAACTTTTATGTATTTACAAACTATATTATCTCATGATAAATTTTTCAAACAAAGAATATTTAAAATAAAACAAATGAATTTTTAATTAAATCTTTTTTTAAACTTAAGCTAAAATATATTTTAAATAAATAAACATTTACCTTATGTGTTTTGAAAATATATAGTTAACTTTTAAATAGCTTTGAAAAATTATTATGTTGAATTTTTAAAAAAAAATTCCAATTACAATACATATACATACATATATATATATATATATTAAAATTAGATAACATATTTATATTAGCTTTAAAAACTATTGTATTATTTTAAATCTAAAACAAGGCTTCTAATCATAATATATATATATATACATATATATATTAAATTAGATAAATATTTTTATTAAATTCAAACCAAAAATTTCCTATTTATAATATATATAAATATATATCCATTATAAATAGAAAACATTTCAATATTAGCCTTGAAAATTATTATTATATTAAATTTTATAACTTCAAATCACAATATATAGATGCATATATATTACAATTTGAAAACATCTCTTTATTAAATTAAAATCCAAGACTTCCTATTTAAAATATATACACCAATATATATATATGTTATAAATAGAAAACAATTTTATTAGTTTTTAAAAGATAAAATTTGCCAATTAAATATTTATAAAAGAAGATTATTCAATCAATTTAGATACTTATTAACAAAGATTATTAAATAAATATTGCCTAGAATTCCAAACAATACGGCAGCGACATCGAGTTACACTGTCATCACTGTATAACCCAAATGCCTCTGTAATTATCAGCCCCCTCGACTTTCGTTACCTAATAATCCTCAGGAACTTCAGTTTGTCCGGACTTCCTCACAGGATCTACTTTACAGTCTCCCTCTTGGGGCTCAAGGCAGTTCTAACCTATGATACTCCTAAGAAGTCCATTTCAAGGGAGCGCCTTTTTCCCCAAAGCCATTCTCAAAACACTTTATACTATACACATATATTATTTTCCAAATCATACACCTAGTATGAATCCCATATAAATCTCCTTTTCTCAAAATCAATTATCCAAAAACCGATAATTCTCAAACTTAGCTTTCGAAATTTCCAAAATTGATTTTTCTCTAAAAATCTAAAGCCTTTCCAAAATCCATAGGTTCTAAAATCTTTTTTCCAAAATCATTTTCATAAAATCCTTCATATATATATATATATATATATATATATATATATATATATATATATATAACTTTGAAAATCTTTGGAACACTTCATACTTGTATAAATTCCCTTTAATACTTCAAATATTTTCAAAAACCTTTTTTATTCTGGCTATAGATTCAATAAGGGGAGTTTATCAATTATATATATATAACCTTGTTTATGCCAAATCAATATTCAAGGTTGATAGTCACTTACCATATTACTTACTTTCATAAAGTAAATTTCTACCATAGAAATATCCAATTTCCACTTTAATTCATCGTATATTTCAAAAAATATACTTTTCATTTCAAAAACCATTTTACAGCTCTTATCCATAAATTTTCAATATCAATTTCATTCAAACCCGTACGATGTACACATATCATCTGTATGCTATATCAATCTGATCGCTCACTCGATCACACAATTTCACTTCCGAACTAGTATCGTCCACCCGACTTCCAAGTGCGAACTCAGATCTGGTTTCTTGATCAGAAACCATCATTCTCCTTGCATAGTCATAAATATGACAGAGAATATCCAGAACCAATCAAAAATCCATATCCAGATTCGTGATCAAAAATCGAGTGAAAAATCCCGACTCGGATCGATATATTATCTCTAAATTCTATATTCGAATCTGGATCAAATCGTTATGCGAATAGAATAACATACGTACATCCTACGTATCTATCCCCATTGATTATTAGCAAATCAATTCCTTTTTCTATTCACATTCATTTCGATTTCTATTCACTTATTCACATTTGCCTCAATCCTCATTTGGATTATTACTTTAATTTTTATCTCAATTGGTATTTAATTATAAATAGTTTGAGCTCCGTCCAGCTTAAATTTAGAAAATAGCTTGAAAAAATAAAAATAGATAAGCAGTTGAAGAATAACTATTAGTTATAAAATAGATGTAAAATAGTTAAGTAATTGTAAAATAGTTGGAAAATAGTCAAATAGTTATAGAATATTTAGGTAATTGCAAAATAGTTGTAAAATAAGTATAAGATAGTTTTCGAGTTTTTTAGAAAGAAGAGTTATAAAGTAAAAGTTAAGAAAATAGATTTAAGAAAGTTTATATTAAAACAATTTATTTTGAAAATAGTCTAGAGCCACACTGTTTAATTCCCAATCTACATTTCCAATCAATTTCCAGTTTACCAAATTCAATTCAATTCCCATTTGAATTTCAAACTTATACAACTTTAATTTCACTTCAAATTAATTCAATTCAAATTTTCCATTTGAATTCTATGCTTATCCACCTTCAATCGCAATTTCAATTAATTCAAATCAAATTCAGTTTGAACTAATTCTATTCAAACCTCAACTTAAAACCATTTCGAATTTCACAAATTCAAGTTAAATTATTAAATGTTGACTTAATCCTTTTAAATCAAACCAACCTTTATTTTTAAATTAACAACTTAAAATTTTAAACCATTTAATTCTGAGTCCAAATTTTAAAATTTCCATTTAATTTCTGCAATGGATATAAAATATCACAATCCACTTCTTAATTCATTTTAAACAAACCAATTCACAGTTTCATTGATTATTTATAACAACAGGATGATGCTAGGATAAGTCAAAACATCTGATTTATTTAAAACATCCATCAATAGCATCTATTACCCATTCCCAGAACTCAAACCCATTTGAGATCTTATATACCCCCCCCCCAAATCAACCCATTTAACTTCCCTAAGTTAAATTTCAGTTTCATCTTGAAATTTCAAATTCAGGTTGCACATTCCAAACTTATTTAACTTCCCCTAAGTTAAATTCAATTTAATCTTGTTAACCTTACTCAAATTTGAATTCCCACTTCCAAATTTCAAATTTCTATCAATATCTTTCTTAATTATAAGTTCAAAACTTATATCACTTTGAGTTATTAGATCACACCCCAGGGAAAATCAAAATTCTGCGCTTTAGAGTTTATTCAACTCATCTTTGATATTATGTGTATCCGCACGTATATACATATTTATTTCTTAGCCCACCAAGTCATACCTCAAGTTTTAAACCACCTTTGGGTTTTTAATTCAAAACAAATTCCTTTAAAGTTTTCATACAACCTCATATTTTAAAATAAGATTACATTCAAAAATATTCTGAATAACGTTATTTATTCTTTTCTTTTAACACTTTGAAACAATTCAAATGTTTCTAGACTTAGGTTTTAAAACTTCACAATTTCAAACCCACTTCAATTTACAAGTCATACTTATCTAAAGGTTACTTCCTTAAAACATTTTATTTGCTTTATCATTAATTATTATCAGAAAACAAATATCACATTATTAGATACAATAACCATTTTATGATAACAACCAAGATTATCATATCTGGAACCCAATTCATTTTTATCTTATTCTGAAAACATTTCTACAAATACAGGATTTTAATTTCAGTTTGGATCCATTTATCTTATTTATATAGTTAATATTATCCAATTCATATTTCCACTTAATTCTCATTATTTTATTTAATTCCAATGATTTAACAACCAATTACCTTAGTATATATAATAATTAGAAAGAAATATTGCTTTATATATCAAAATATAAACTTATATAAAAGTCATTTTTATTTTTAAAACCATTTTTAAAACATTATATAAGAAAATAATAAGTACGCTCTCGTGTGTGTGTGCGTATGTACACACACACTCTCTCAACTCATTATAGGGTACCACTGACCCTATCCTTATTGAGTAAACCCACCAGAGCCAAGGTTCTCGCTTAACCTTCCGCTCTGATACCAAATGCAATGACCCAAAATTTTCGATTCCGAAAATCCCAGATTGTTAAAGAAATAAGAAGGAAGAAAGAAGGAAAACAGAAAACAGCAACATCTCACATTCACAGCGGATAAAATAGAATAATAAATAATAGCTTTTTTGTAAAGAAAAGCTGTAATCGTTACTTTACATATAATTCATCAGAGTTACAACCATATGCACATAACTGGACAGTTATATGAACCTGTTCCAGACTACAATCAATAAAACTCTCAAATATACAGCGGTAAACTCCATACGTTCCTGTCATCCAGCTCGTCTCCTGAGCTCCAGAACGTCCTTACCTGAAAATCTATAATACTCGGTTTGACCCGAGCATTACATCAAAGTAACACCCAGGTCAGGCAGGAAACCAGTGTGAGTAAACCCATATAACTTGAAACCACTAAGTTATAACATACTCAAATTTCGGGGTAACTCGTCCTTCACTACGAGTTCTTAACTTGTTATAGTCAACACTTATTTCACAAACAAACTTTAAGTACCCTTACTTAGTTTCAATGGTCCATTTCACTTAAATTATTTCATTCCAGCCTATTGATTATACATATCAAGTCTATAAAGAATTATAGTAGATTTCAAATCGATGTGGTTTCGGGTATTTACTGATGCCCGATCCCGGTCTCTTCGAATCCCAAGTCATCTTAACCCAAGTTATTCAAGTGAAATACAATTCAAACTTTAAATACAGGGTGTCACCTTTACACAGTAATTTATCATCGATAGATAACCACGTTATCATAGTTTGAACCAAACATATCATATCATATAGCATCACAAATCACATATCAGAGATATCAACTAATCTAAGGCATTCAATTTAATCATTCATAAGCAAGATTAATTAGTCACACCATTCTTAATTAACTTGAATAAATTAAATTAATTACTTCAATCACTTTTTAAATCCTGCTTACTTAATCATTAATTAATTGCAAACCAAATTAATTAATCATTCTTTATTGTTCATCTTAATTAATCATCCTTGATAAATTTTCTTCAATTACATTAAGTAACTGTCCTTTAATTATCCATTAACTAATCATTCTTGATTAATTACTCTTTAATTTCATTAAGTAATTAACCTTTAATAATTAAGTAAATTAATTATTCTTTAACCATTATCATTAATCGACCTTTAATTATCCTCATTAATTAATTACATTAATTAATGATCCTCTAATTACTTTCATTAATTAGTTACTCTTTTATTTAATTACTTTTAACAAGTAATCTTTAATTAATCATGTTTAGTAACTAATTAACTCTTTAATTAATTACCTCAATTAATCAATCCTTTAACTAATTACACAAAGTAATTAATCCTTAATTACTTCCATTAAGTAAATATTCTCTAATTACTTCATTAAGTGATTTCCTTTTAAATTAATTACATTCAGTAATTATCCATTAAATACTTCACTAAGTAATTACACTTTATAAATTACATTAACTAATTATACTTAACCAATTCCACAAATGATTATCCTTAATTAATTAATCTAATTAATTATCTTAAATTAATTAATCTAATTAATTATCTTAAATTAATCATATTAATTAATCATTTCATAATCCCTAGTTAATGATCTTTTTCATTACATTCATTAACCATCCACTAATTACTTATAATAAGTAATTATCCTTTTATTATCAACAACAATTAATTTATATTTATTAATTTCTTTAAGTGTTTGACTATTAATTTATTAACATAATCTTTGAAAACCTTATTAAATCTTGTTTAATAGATTAATGAATACTTATTCCCTTAAAACTTAATTATCATCATCTTTTAAAATTTATCTACTTTAAATATATTTTAAAACTTTGTTAAACATTTATCTTTGCAAACTAATTATTTTCATAACTTTAAAAATTGTTTTTACTTTGCTTTTAAACTTAGAAACATTTGTAAAACCCAAGTTCTTTGTTTTAAAACCTTAAATACTTTTCTTTTCTTTTTTAATTTTTGAAACCTGTTGCTTAATCAAGTTTAACCCGAGACAAACATACAAAAATCTCGAGCAAAGATACAAGACACTCGCGCTTCTTCTCTACATCGAGTCCATCATGCAAATGACTCGAGAAAACTCGAACTTTCCCCGAAGCCTCAAACATTCCTAAAAGGACGTGCACATGTACATGGTGCATACCCCTTCGACCACCTCTGGCCATCTCCCTGACCATCGACAGATCGATGACCACCTCAACTAACCACTTGACTTCCCATGTCGATGAATTTCGCAGCGAAATGAAATCGCACCCAAACAACCAAAGTCTGGAACCCACCATCATCGAAAACCACCCCCCGCTTTCGATCTCGACCACGAGATCCCTCGCCGACCACCCCAGAAAATCTCCTCGACCTCCAGCACCGATCCCCCCATCGCGAACCACTCTGGTTCACCCTAATTATCGTACGAACCCCATCTACATCGATGGCTTCAACTGGGCATAAAACCCTACCTTGCCATTCTTTGGCCACAATGGCCACTAATAAAACCAACCACTATTTTTCTCGTGACCACCAAATGACCCTTTACCACCAACCTTGGTCACAGCCACCATCATCCCTCCGTTCGTCGTCCATCGACGAATATTTGAATTCTGATCAATTCAGAATATCACATCATCCACACGCTCTAAAATCATAAAACTTATGTTAAAAATCATCATTTTACACAACGTTTTAGATTATATATTCAAAGATTGAAATCGACTTGATTGATTTTTAACCCATTCTTTGATTTTCACTGTAATTCATAATTTTGAGTTAAATATTAAATATATATCCTTGAATCCATTTTGAAATTTTAAAATACATTGTTAGAAAACTTTTTCATTTACAAGTCCAAGCCTAAAATCAAATGTATAGGTAGATAAGAATTTTTTTTTATAAACCTAAAGCCTGAACAAAGAATAGAGAACTTATATATTTATCTACAGATATATACAGACATACTACTACATATATATATACATATACATTCATATCGAAATCATACATGTAAACATTGTATATCATGTTACTACCACATTCACATCACACACAAATATATATGAACAGATTTAACTATTTTTAAGAGAATGGTTACTCACCTGTTTAAAAGACAGTGAGCTTGAAAACTGGGATTTGAAAACTTGAATTGTTGAAGAAAAATGCTTTTGATCCTTGAAGGTTTGAAACTAGAAACTTTGAAATCTAAAGTTTAGTTGTTGTTTGAGAAGGTTGCTTGATATTCCAGGTTTTGAAAAATATTTACAGGTTTTTTTCCAGGTTTGAGAATTTAAAAAAGATTGATTCTATGTTTTGATTTCAGGTTGAAAGAGTAGAAACTTGATTTAATTTCTTGTTTGAAAATAGTTTTACATTATTGATTTTTCCTTTTTCTTTGCTTTTGAAATGAAGATAGGAAAAGAAATGGAAAAAAGAAGATAGGAGTTTATATAGAGTTAATTAGGATTTATTAAAAATCAAAGAAAATAAAAACAAATTTGTGACACTTGTTGATTTCCTTAACATTTGTCATTAGCATGCATTATTTTTCTTACATTTGTTAAATTGTACTTATTTAGCTTACATGTGTAATTATGAAATTTTTTTAATATTTTTTTATTCGTTAATATAAAGCTTTTTTATCTAATTTCCTAATTAATAAATACCTTTCTTAATTTATATAAATAAGATTTTTTTAAAGAAATTATTATAAAACAAATTATGTACTAAATAAAAAATTTTATACATATATTTTTAAACCCAAAATATTTTAAAATAATTATCTTTTATATTTCAAATTTAAATCCTAATTCAATTTCAATTAAAATCCAATTTGAAATCAACTCAAATATATGTATATTTTTAAACAACACAAATTAAATTTGTAAATAATAATACTATTTTAAAATCTATTTATATCTATATTTAAAAATATCACATTATTATTGTTTGAAAACAACAATTTTGCTAATTTTTAAATAATTTATAAAGGAGGTTATAACATTTATTTATTTATTCAATCTATAAACCAGTATAATAGTTAAATCAGATAATTATCTAATTATCTGATGCCCGAAAATCCGGGTTATCACAATATCTCAATTTCAAATGGATATATGTATGCTTCCTGTATATGTATTCAAATAGGGAAAATAAATGGAGTCATACTGGGATAGCAGGATTAAATCTGGAGATTTGGAAAGCTAAAAAGGCGAGTGAGAAATTATATAATTTTGTATAATATGGGATTCATATCGTTGTGAGAAATTATATATTTTTGTATAATATAGGATTCATATCGTTGTAAATCTATTCCTATATCCTAAATGTGAATTTGGATTTGTAAGCCTAATTATATATGTGCCATGAATTTATAAACTCTGCCTGCATATTCAGTAATTGATAACTTAAAGTTAATGTTGCACGTACTTGAATCTGGAAAGTATTGGATAGTAGTAGTCCTTAAAATAGATAAATTTTATAGTAGTTTCAGATTTTTCATTTGAATGATTTGTGCAAGTAAATATAAAAATTGAAAGTTATTACAATAAATTATTAGGATTTAAGTAGTATTTTAAAATATTGGAATGTAGGGTATCACAATGTAAATTTCTATTGATTATCAAGTTTGGATTCATAAATAAAATTGTATCGTTTAAAATAACAAGAAATACGCCCAAAAGAAAGAAATGTGTAAAATAGGAATATTTACCGTATTTTGTATTGTCAATAGCTATAAAAATATAATCTCTTGTAATTCCAAACGTAACACAAATTCCCTTTTTGGATAAGATATAGAGATTTATAATGTCAACCTTTACTTTTGAGGGAAATGTAATTATAATGTAAAAATCCCTAATATAATATGCATTAAAGAATTGTAGTTACGATCATAATAACGGTTAAATTTTAAAATTAATATATATATATATATATATATATATATATATATATATGCAATAAGGAAAAGATTGAAATCAAATAGTAAATAATAAAAGGTAGGCAATTAATAAAATGAATAAAGCAAGAAGTATATAAAATCTATGAGTATGGGAAGTCCACTAAACAAGGAAGGATGGTAAGAGTTAAAAAGGATAGAAATAGAGATTCAACAATAAATGTTAAATTTTTTAAGTTCAAGGAAAGCGGTAAACGTTATTAAACCAAGTTTAATGAAACAAGGAGTTAGTTAAATAAAAATAACTGAACATGAGAAGTTGAACATTGGAGGCATAATAATGAAATAAGATTGAATACACACTCAAACATGTAGCTTTAAGTATACGTTTATGACGGGTGTGAATTAATAAAGGTAGCTAAAGCTTAGCTTAGATAAGAATGACATGGTCATTAAAATGTGTTAGAATGCGAGGTCAGTAGTGTTACACAATGAAAGTATGTCAACCACAAGGGGCTACCAGCAGTTGTGTATACGTTATACTGGTGTTGGACATATCCAACTATAGGACCCGTGGGATCATACGTTCGCGTATAGGTGAAAGGAATATAAATGTGATGGTGAGCAAGGCTCTGTGCGATATTAGTGCATTTGGTACCATATTCGAGAGCAGGAGTTGTACATTGGTCGAGAACATCATCGGTCTTGAGCGGCCAGTGGAAAGACAAGGGTCACACATAAATGGGCTACACCTAAACGGCCTACACCTCCACTAGTGTGGATCATGTTTAGTTTATGGACGACCATAGTTATGTTTTGATTTGTCCGTTAGGAGGCAAAGCTTGATAACCCTTAAGAGAGGTCTTACAAATGATTAGTATAGTCCAAAGAGCCGAGCCCTTAATAGTCCGTGAAGTTGGGGCCATAATATAAAGGTTTAGGAAAATCCCCAGGACAATATATGATATGGCTAAACAATTATGACGCCGTTGTTAGGCACTATAAGAGTTCCTTGATATGCATGACGGTGAGGACATAATACTGCATTTGTGATGGATCCTAAAGAGGTTCTAGGTTATGGATACTAGCAGGTATAGTATCTTGGTCTAAAAGGGGACTATGGTACTTTTGTACACACACATACACACATATATACACATATACATGCATGCATACATATATACATACATATATATTAGGTAGTTACTGTCTACTTTGAGTAAATGGGACGTATTGTACGCGTAGGTAGAGTCGAGACGACTAAGTAAAATAAAGGTATAACATGTCATGGAAGACAATTGACATAAACTGGTATTACGTATAAAGTGTGTAATTTACCAGTCACCGGAACGTTGTTCTGACTCCCTCCTCATTACAACCTATAGGATAGCTTTAGAGGGACAACATTGGTGCAAGGCAGGAATGGTGGAAGGATATATTTACTTATGCATGATCGATACTGACAAGGACATTTGATTTCAGAAGTGTCAATTTTGGTTAGTAACTATATGTTTTATCATACTTTGCAATTCCGTTGTGAGTTTATATTGATAATGCTTTGATATACATTTTTCTATTTGCAAGATACCAAAAACTAACAATCCGTACTTTGGTTTACTTTCGATTTCACGAAAATTCGGGCCCACTGGGGTGCGGGCTGTCACAAAAGTAGTGCGCCTAAGGTTAGGTTTGGGTAATCAAGTACTCTGCCTTACTTGGCTACCAACCTAGCTTGAAACGATGAGGTAAGCCTAATGGTTATCCCCAATATAAAAGCCAAATTGATTTGGGTCTTGGACTAATTTCAAAATTTATTTAGAAATTAAAACAAAATTTTAAATTTAAAACGTTTAATTTAAAATAAGTACTGATTTTATAAATATGATTAAATAATTTTCAAAGTTGTTTTGAAAATAAAATAAATATTTTCAAAAATTATTAATAATTAATTGAATTAACTAAATAAATAATAAATTAAAAATTACTTAATTGAATTAAAAACATAAATACTGATATATGTAACATTACCTTAAAATGGTAAGGTAATAATATGGACATATATAATTTAAAATTAATTAAAATTCTTTTAAATAAATTAATTGAATGTTAAATGATAAGTAATATAATACGTATATGAGATATATATGTATAACTATAAATGTTATAGTGCAAATAGTTAATTTAAAATCTTAAAATGAATAAAATTAATTAAATTATTCATCATTTAAATAAGATTTTGTTAATAAAATTAGTTTAATATTATATATAGATTATTACATAGGTTAATTAAATTATAAAACATTATACAAGGATTAAACATATATAGTTTAAATGTATAATAAAAGTTGGAACTTTAAGTGTGATGACCCTGCCTCTTTGACCCTCGAAAATCGACACTAATACATCGAATGTATTCACATGCTGCAATTCAAGTGCAGGAGAGGCGAACGATCATGGGTAAAAGTAAATAAAGATAGAAATGCATATTATCACATCACATTTAATAACTTAAATTTTTACATACAGATAGCACATATAATCACTATCAAAATGATGTATCAGAGTTATGGCAAGTACTAATCCATCCAGGGACAGTTATAACTGCCTATCCCTACCAAGGTGCTGGTTTAAACTTATACAGAATATAGCGGAAACAAAAACGGATAACTATCTATAGAGGAATCTTCTACTCCATGATGCATGCTCCAAGCTCCTCTAAAATTCTCCAAGCTAAATCAGACTACTTGGCTGCATGGAAGAATAGGGCACCTAGAGTTTAAGGGAAAAGAAAATAAACTCGGGGTCAGTCATGGGACTTGTGCAAGAAAACTCGAAAGAACGAATACTTTTGAAATCAAAGGGTATCTCATAATACCATGCCGCATATAAACATGGACAGATTTTTATCTTATGATAATCAGACATTTGCTACATAAAATCATGGATATTATTTTTAATGACATTCTTTTACACCCTTTCAAATAACATATTAATCATAGCCATAATTGTTACATTAATTAAATTCCAGCGTACTAGGTTTTACAATCAAAACCGTAAAGGCACATACTGGAGAATGGATTTCCAACAATGACGAGGTAAGGGACTACCTTCTGACAATACATCTCTAGAGGAATGCACCGAGGCACAACCCTGTTGCCCTCTACCAACGCAGAACCGACCTACCTCTACCATATATAGTACCGAATATTCCATCACCCTGGTAGTCGCCGACCTATCGTGGGATCCCAAAGCATACGCAACAAACCTGATATTGCCATTTCTCATGACAAATCCCACTTTGAATGCCACACTGCCATTTCTGATGACATACTAACTGGTTTCTACAAAAATACAACCTCTGAGTTCATGCGCATTAGGAAATGGTGTTAAGTATAAGAGGGGTTGCCTCCTACACCACCAAATAAATATACGTTTGTAAAAATCAATGTATGTGATCTTAGAAATGCAATGTCAGACATTCTTCCATACATGTTTCCAAGGAAGAGGACAAAGAAAAGGTACTCTTATCACATCCTATTTGGGAATCACCCCTAGAATAAGTAGGAGCAGTCCTTGCATTGAAGATTTCAAAATCATTGTCTTCAACATGTTTACTTTTGAATGCGTAGGTTCGAAGTGGTTTTCAGATAGGAATCACCCAAATCTGTTCCCAGTCTCTTTGAACTAATTACCGATAGAAAACATGTTAAGTATGTGGGTGATTGGTGACCATCATTCAATCAATTAATATCTATATATCCAATAAAGTATCTTTAAAGATATATTTTAAACCATTTCTTCTCGGTATATATAGATTTATCGAACCTTCTTTTAACTTTGGAAATACCAAATCATTTCCTTTAAATTACTTAGAAAAATTATTTCTGTCTTCCTAACGGAGGTTACTTATTTCAAAAACATATCTTTTAATGGGTTAAAAACGATGTTATCGTTTACTGTATACCCAAACCAATTAGTACTAAGTAAAAAGGATTCACGGATATTAGATTAATTATACTCAATACAAATTCCCATATTTAATATAAGGGCCCGCAAATCCGTACCTCTTTTGAGCTGGCAAAATCCCACAATAATTCAGCCCAAAGTGGAACAAATGTACGAGCCTTCGGGTTTAAGGAGAAAGAGGTAGAAGAAGAAGAAAAGAAAACAATAACAGAATCTCACATATCGCAGCGGAACAAATATAATAGATAAATGAATATCTTTAAAACAAAGAACTATATCAGTTGTTACATTACATCACATTACATTATCAGAGTTTACAACAACAAACAGTAGAAAAGAATATAACATATACTAGTGATACGCTTCGCCATCCATCTTGCTCCTGATCTCCACGGCGTCTCTTTTCTGACTTCGCTCCAGAATAATGATAACCTGACTCTAGGCTGCCCGTGTGGAAAAATTATGGGCACCCAGAGTTTAGAAAAGGAACAATAAACTCCAGGTCACTCGTGGGACTGGTGTGAGATCTTAAAAATAGTTATTTTCATAAAGAAAATAAAAAGAAATCCGCTATGATTTTTGGAAAATGAAACTACCATAAGGCCTTCCGGCACACACACAATGCAATCACACACTTGGGGGAGATTTCTCCTTATGATAGTCGAATATGCTTGATACGCAAAATCCTTTTTAATATTATTGTTAGTGCATAGTGTGGAAAACATTTCGAAAGTATAATATTAATCTTAGCCAGCATAGGTACCATTATATTATGCCAGCTATAGCTACCTCCTGAGGAGGCAGGTTATACAACTAAAACCGTACAAGGCGCGTATTGTTTACTTGGATTTCCAACAAATGGTTAGGCTAAGAAACTTCCTACTGCCACATGGGTACGACTCTGGAGGGACGCCCCGAGAACCTACTCGGCTCTCTGCCAACACAAGGCCGGTTACACCCTTCTCGGGAAGTAAAACCTAAGATATGCCAACCCCGGTCGTTTACGACCTTTATCTGAGGATCCTCTACACCAACAACCACAAAGAAAAGTATTTGCAGTAACCACATAGGTTAAATATCAGGGCTCCATACCTGATACCACCCTTTTCCAGAAGGAATGGACATACGCTAGGGGAGCTACCCCTGAAATCTTGCCACATCTTTCCTGTTTCGACCATTACCGGGTTGTGAGGTCCAACGAGGTCTCGTCCACAAAGCTACACTTTTTCACAAAGTCATGCTTCGATCAA
Organism: Allium cepa; assembly: GCA_030765085.1. Classification (NCBI taxonomy): domain Eukaryota; kingdom Viridiplantae; phylum Streptophyta; class Magnoliopsida; order Asparagales; family Amaryllidaceae; genus Allium; species Allium cepa. The sequence continues at coordinate 370,201,715 of CM060943.1, read as the reverse complement.
CAAATGATCAGCAGCACTTCGTATGCCACGTTACCAAATTAGGAATGTATCACTAGTAACCATCAACTACATAACCTCTGAGCTCGTACGTCTCAGAGAAGGGTGTTAAGCTAAGAGAATAAATTCTCCGCCACCAACAGAAATGTATTTGATAGAAACCAGCTTTACATCTCAAAGTGTAATGTCAGATACACATCCATACAAGTCCGTTCCGGGATCGAACGGACCCGAAGGCACTTCAAAGAAGCCCTTGCAAATCCGGATATCCACTAATCACGTCCAGAATCCCCATCACAAAGTGTGATAAAATCTCTATACCGGAGCAACCAGGTGTAGAGACATTCGACAGGTAATCCTTTTCGTTTTCGAAAATACTCGGTCTTCAACACCATCTTCAAATGCAATCCCATTTCATCATATCATTATTCGAAACGGGTTTTATGACACAAGGTCCTCTCCCAGCTAATCTGAATAACGAGCGCTTATTTTCAAACATAAGTGTTACATTCAGATTTCAAACAAATCACAACAATTTCACTTTGATCTTTTAAATAAAAGATCCATCACAATCACAAAGGTTCGATGTGGGTTTTCGGATATCCATTTGGAATCCAAACCCCGGTCGCATCGAAATTCAAATGCCATTTAAAGGCCAATATTGGTAGTCGGTTATTTAACTATCAATCAATAATTTACAACAATCGCTAGGATTTAAATAATTTTTCCCTTAATTATTATTTTTGGTATATCTTCGCGAGATATAATTTTTAACGCTCCAACCATTTGAAAACAAATTTCAAATCACTTTTCCACATTTCAATATCTTGAAAACAAATTTCAAATCATTTTTTCCTTATGCGAAAAATATTTCCAAATATTTATTCGTTTCCATTGAAAATCTGCCGAGTTCAATTACTTTAAAATAATTTAAAATGCTTATCCAAAAAATACTTAGAGATATTAAAATAAAACTACTTTAAAACACTTGCTTAAATATTAGCTATGAATATATTATACTAATGTCTCTTATAAAAATTCAGGTCCAAAACTAATTTTTAAAATAAAATTAGTAGATAGGAAATAACTATTTAAATATCCAATTTCTAAAACCAATATCAATTAAATCTTTAAATCACTACTTCCACAATTAATCAAATAAATCATTACTTTAAAGATTTACAAAATAACTTAAGAAACTAATTTCTCCAAAATATTCCTTTAAAACCAACCCTAGAACTTTTAATTTATATTTCAAAAGCTATTTTACAAACATATTCGGCTTTTCAGGGAAAATACACCTTCCTTTTCAAAATGGATCATTTTTAATCAATTAATAAATCCTTCTGGATTTATTTTAAATTTACATCTCAAATTTGTAAATTCCTTTCCAACTTTTTAAAATAACCAAATGTTTATTTTTAAAACAAATTTCCCTTTCCTTTATAAATTCCCATTGTGAATTCAAACTTCTAAATATCCATTGATATACGGTTTTCAAATCAATTCCCAAATATTCACTTTCAACACCAAATCCATTTTCAGAATTGGTTTCCCAAAATTTATTTTTAAACATCAAGTGAACTTTAGATCGATTTCCTAAATATATATTATTTTTATCAAATCAATATCAAATTGATTTTCTAATTTATTTCCAAAACACCAAATCAAATTTCAAATTTGATTCTCAAATTTATTTCAAACACCAAATTTATTATCTTTTGAAACAAACTCCTTCTTTTAAATTTATTCGATTTTCTAAAATTGAATACTATAAATTTTCTACTAAATTTCAAAAAACAATTTTTATTTATTTCTGGTATCCTATGATACCAAAAATATATTTGGCTAAATTATAGCCTTCAACAGTTTCAATCACAATAGTCACACACAGATTACAAATAATCAACACACAATATTGAAACTAATTCAAATATTTGAGGAATCCAGTTGGATCCCTCCAACCTGTTTTCCCTGCATCCATAGACGTTAGCACAACAATTAAATACCAATTCCACTTCGAGGTGGAATATCGCGGTATATGGGATTTATAAAATATCATCCGCTATTATGCGGCACATAGGGTTTCATCCGCTATATAATGCGGGAAATCAATCACTCCAATATACTATATACTACTATATATATAATATCATCCGGTGAATAATTATTATAAATCAATCATCCAAGCATACAGTCAATCAATTTTAAATCTAACTATTCAAAATTTAAATTAGAACAATATTTGATTGAGTGAGAAGATCTCACATTTGCTTTTATTTTGCAATCCAGATCCATCTCGGCTTGTTTTCTTTGCAATTTTAATTTTTTATAAACAATTTTATACAGTTGATTAATATTCGAAATAAATCGAATAATAAATTTCTTTTTAAATTAATTAATAATTAATTAACCAGTGATTTAATTTTAAACTGATGATTATATTTAACTAATTTCTTTTAATAAATAATTTCATTTAGTAACTAAATTAGTTAATCACCCTAATACATATATATATTTATCTTTAGTAAGTGAAAACATATACGTATATCTATTTCTTTCAAACTACATACATATTTATAAAATAGATTACAGTTTTCAAAACTTCAACTTTAATAAATTCTTTGAACATTTTAAAACTCCTGTATTTCTATTTTTAAAAACAAATACTGTAATATGCCAGTAACCCAAAACCATTTTTAAACAATACATAAACTAATTATTTTTATTTTGGCAAATAAATTTAGCTGTTTAAATAAAATACGTATGTGAATATGAATATATCAAACAGAATTATTTCATACCTTATTGTAATTATTTTTTTGCTTCCTGTATGTATATATATACACACCAACTGGAAATAATCTGCATATATATAAATCAAGTTAAAGGAAATACCTCACTTGTTTTTTTTTTTTTTTGATTGATTCGAGCACTCACATTCCCTCACTGCCAATTAACGAACCCAGCTCCACCCACGAAGCTCCTGCCATCGAACTCGATTGAAACCCGCACCTCCCACCTGACACGACCATAAGGAACGCCGGCCTTCAGCTAGGCACGCCCAGCCCTCGCGACTACAACCACGAGCCGCCGCCGCTTCATGTGCGCGAGCGCGCGCCTAGATCACCGCCTGCCCACTTCTACGCTACTGTGCGCACACGCGGTCATCACCTCGAAGCCTCGCCATCGTGCCGCCATCCATCGCGACTTGGAGCCCTTGCACTTCCATTCGACAATTGCGCCTCTCGATGCTCACGAACCCCAAACCCACAGCGAACATCGAGACCCTAGCTCGAACACCCTCGGCTTCGAACGCGACACGAAATCGCGAATCAAATCGATCGGACTTCGGCCATTTTTTCTTTTTTTGTTAATTTATTACGACAAACGAATTGATTTTGTTCTTTTTTGTTTTTGATTTTTGTTCTGCTCGAAGAAGAAGGCACTCATAATTTTTAACTTAGATTAGGGTGGCGTGCGTACAAAGGTAGGGTTTTGACTTTGGAATTGATAATATTATTTAATTCTAAAATGTCTCGTATAACCTAACTCGTAATCCCAAACTCCTATCAAGGCATACCGCCTAGCGTTTCTAAAGTTATAACCCTATTCCGAACCCAATGGAATAAATCACGGGCTTTAATTTGATCGTATGTGGAAGATAGCTATTTAAATTAAATTCAACTAAATTATTTCAAAACGTTTCCAGATCGAACGACCAAACGGTGAATCCAAACGCTACGAAATTTAAAATCCGATAATAAGTAACTATTACGGATCCTATAGAACTAGTTTCGTCGAATTCCGAGACTGTGCCTCGAAAGCCTATTTTTAAATATCGATTTTAAAAGATATAAATTCAAAATCGAACAACCTGCTTTTAAATCTCTTTTAAAAGTTTTATTACCTCCAGTATTACCAATATAAATTCTCTAAGCCTTGAAAATAGTTTTATTCAGCTTAAAGCTGAAAATCCAAATTTTTACCCAACTTCGATAAATTAAATTTAATAATTTAATTGCCAAATCCATAGTTATATTTGAAATTCAAGTTAAACTAACCTCCAAATATTTAAAATCAATTAAATATTCTATTTCAAATGTTAAAAAAAATTCGGGTCGTCGCATCTAACCAGTACTATTCGTCCAAAACGATGAAATCACTTTTTAAATTCACATGGATAGTATGGGCTCCCTTTTCGGAATTTAATACAGAGTTTAACTAGAACGTTCTCTTTACCATCAAAATCTTGTTCAACTTTGTGGAGAATTCGAAGCCACTTTTCTTTTATCTTACAAAAATACGATCTGAGTAAATCAAATTACAACATCAGGTCTTTCGGATAGCTGGGGAGAGAAGACAACTGGTTTTCCAAACTCCAGCCTAGAGAGTACCTCTTTGTCACCCATAAGGCGATCAAGTCATTTGATTGACTCTAAATCCATTAAAATTACTTCATTTCTCTTTTTAAAAATATTTGCAAAGGATTCGGGAAGAAAAACCCGAGTACAAATTTATTTTCGAAATTTTCAAATTTCTTTGCTAAATTGCCAATGAATTGTGCTTTTAAGGGCTTCATAGCAAAAATCTCATTCTAAATCATTTATATGTCAAAATTTTCCATTTAACCTCTTTTAAATATTTTAACATATTTTTAGAATTTATTCCATATTTTTTAAAGATTAAAAATATCCATTTAAAAAGAATTTGAAACTTTGGTTTTCGAACTACCGAAAAGGGATTATTCTGAAAATTTGAGTTGGACATATCTAAATATTTACTAAATGAAATCTTGGTTTTTTTTCTTTATTTGAAAACTATATTTGTAATAAAAACTCTTATTCTAAACAATTTTGAGCTATATTTTATTCTACACATTGATTTAACTTTTATGACGTGAAATCGTGAACTGTCATTACACGACACGCACAATTTTGACTCATTTTCCAAACTTTTTAAAAAATTCCAAAACACTTGTAATGTTTATAAAACCATTATGAATCATTTGCACACCATTTATGATAATATTCCTTATGTTTAGAGAGGTTAACAAGGCTATATACACCTTTTGATTTATATAAAGAAAATGATTTCCTCATGTAAATTCGAAGTGTATTTTCCGTGAATTATATCTACAACCAAGCAAACTTATTATTGCATCCAAAACATTATGACCAAGCATATGAAACAAGCATGGAAAAATATATCATATCATCGTATGGTTTAATAAAATAAACTAGTGGAGTAATTCTTGCATATATGCTTTCCCGATCTAACTTTTAGTGCTACGAAATTCACCGCAGCTCCATTATTTCCATACCGAAGCTTATGAATCCTGCCTTGGGACCCTTGGGTATGATCGGCCTTGTACTTAAGAGGGTGGAGGTTCCTCGATGAGCTCGACCAAGCAAGAAGAGAAGAGGAGAAGATCACTTGCTTTAATTTCAAACTATGGAGATATATCTCTTATATATTATGATTTATTTCGGTAGAACTTCAACTCGACTTTGGAATATTTTTAAGAGGTCATGGAAGCCATTAACAAAGTCATGAAGAATAATAATAAAGCTTAAGATATAAAGGGAAGTATGAATAAATGAGAGGGTATGCCTTTCTTTTGTAGGCAAAGATGTGTGAAATATCACAAACATCATCATAATACATTTCCCCTCACCATTTTCTATTCCACCCACCCCTTCTTTCGGCCGAACCATCCCCTTTCTCCATGTGCCAAACCTTGCTCCTATCCTTATATGAGTGGTGGTGAGTTTGCTTTTTTCAAGTTGTATTTGTTATACGTAAGGAGTTTATATACGTATATATATTTAGATATTTCTCTTGGCTTTGATTTGAATAATTGTGATACCCATTTATATGTATATGTACATGTATATGCATGTGTGTGTATGTTCGAACAAGGTTGTACAGCTTAAAACCATTTCTATTTCTCAAACCTTTGTAAATCCGGAATCCGATTTCCGGTTATATTTTTAGTTTTTAATCAAACTATATAAAAAAATTGAAAAAAAATCTTATCATCTTTAAATAATTAAAACAAGAATATTTAAGCTATAAAACCATATTAAATAATATGAAAATCTATTTATAAAAATAGGACATCGGTCTGCAAAAATGCAATGAAGTTTGTATATCTTGTATATATTTATAAAATGGTTAAAATCACTTATTATCATAATAAAATGATTTAAATGGATTATTTATCATTTAAAACAACTGATTGAATATTTAAATTTATTAAATATTCCTATTCATGGTAAAATTATGGGCCGTTATGGTAAGAAACCCAAAGTAGACTTAAGGAATAAATACATATGCATAGTACATATATCGTGATTTCAAATGTGTTTAATAATTGAATCATGAGGTTATATCATAAGAGATACAGTATTTTATAAGTCGATATAACCCAATCAAATATATAAAGATTATGAATCTACGATGCATATATTGTCCTCTACCATTTATATATTAATAAATTACTTACGTACTCTTTGGTATCAAGCAAACTAAAGTTAGGAATATTATGTGTAGTATTATTGATATATAGACAGTTCAAGGTAAGATAACTATATGTATATGTTAAGCAACTCAAGTTACATATACTATATTTAGGCCACCGCGAAACGATAGGTGCGAGTGAATAATCCTTTTCGATTTGTTGAGCAAAATCAAGATTGAAATGAGATTAGGACAAGGAACCAAGGGTCAGGAGTTGTATATGATACAACATATATGGAGTTACCCATAGTTTGTGGGGCTATGATTTGTTGAGCAAACTCAAGGTCGAAATCCCAAGGCAAGTAAGCCCTAACACCCATTAGAGAAATCAAAATATTTCTATGTTTCTTTTAGGATATCAAGAAATATAAAAGTCTGGTAGGAACCTTATTTGACAAAATAAAATGTAGCATTCAACCTTTATAATATTGTAAGAACATTTGCTGTGTATAAATTGAAATAATCATAAACTTGTGCATTAAATGTAATTGATAAAAAAAATTATCAATTAAAATATACAATTGAACATAATTAATTTTGACAAACAAAAATATAAAATATACTTATCAATTAAAATTTTGCATGTTGACTCACGCAAGAGCCTAATTATATAACTACTAAATATGTTCGAAATTTGGTTACTTATAAGTGTATTTTCTCAAGACTATGTATTGTCTTATATAAGTTTGAACTCTAAAAGCGGTACAAGATATGAATAATTGATCCATTTTCAATCACATTTAAATGTTATATGATGAATGGTCGCAACTCCTAATGTGTGAAAACCTTAATGAAATTAGTTCATTTGAAATAAGCAATTCAACTATAGTGAGAGTTCATGTATTCAATATGTCTAATTATAATAAAGATCTTGTTGTGTTAAATGTAACACTATACCAATAGCTACAAGATAGATCTAAGAATTTGATCACTGGAATGTCAGTTTGATTGGTTTTTATAAAATGCAACTTATTTGATATCCTTAAAAGTTAAGGATGACCAAATTCACTTTTGTAAAGAGTTCGTTATGATAATGTAGAAAGGATTTCCTTGAATGTTTTGACCATTTAGAAAAGAAAACGAATGTACAAGAGTAGATATAACTTAAGGCATGGTTGGGATGAAGAGGGTGAATGGTCACTTCAGCTTTATATAGAAACATTGGAAACAAGAACTGTAAAATAATAATTGATACTTAACATTGAAATGGGAAATATGATTTCTACTCCGAAATGTATTTTCAATAGAAAATTGTTTTCTATAAAATTTGTTTCTTTGTGTTCAACATATTTTATTTGAAAACTCTCTAATGTAAATTGGCTATGGTAGATGGAGTAAATAGCGTATACTAAGTGGACAAATGGAACTTCATATTTTGTACTTAATTACTATTGTCGTGTAACGATGATCGGACCAAGCTTTCCATCTCCAACACATGGCGTATGCATATGGGTTGGCACACATTATGTTTTAAAAAAAGGAATCTCCAATGTTACATGCCTACCAACCCATATTTATATACCACTTCTCCAAGTTATTTAATGATGTGGTATTTTTTCCAATTCCAAACCATCATTCTTCCTTGTAACATGCGAGACAACCCTAACAATCTCACCCTTAACTCGCATTCCCTTGGAGTAATTTTTGAGCACACTGTTTTTTCTGCGTGGCCCGCTTCGCAACCTTCAGCTTTGATGCCACTGTTACGTAATGGCGGTCGTACCAAGCTCCCTATCTCCATCATGTAACATATGCATAGGAGACGACATACACTTTCTTGTAACAAAAGGAATCTCTAATGTTACGTACCTACGAACCCATATTTATACACCACTTCTTCAAGTTATTTAGCAATGTGGGACTTTTTCCAATTCCAAAACGTCATTCCTCTTTAAAACATTTGAGACAACCCTAGCAATCCATCTCCAACATTATTATGGAAATAAATGTCACCATTCGAAAAATGACTAACCTTCAAACCACTTAATTGTGCCTGCTCCCAGTTGAACATGGAATAGTGGGAGCATTTCATATAGCAATTATTGCTTACATCAAGTTATGAAAATTCTTCTTGTATAACATACCAAACATTATTTATGAAATAATAATCGTTTTTCAATATTAACTAAAAATAGATATCTTGTTATTTCTATATGAATATTTGTCATAAAATAAAATTCTAATAGTGATATTTATGATGCATTGGAAAATATAGAAGTATCCAAATTTATTGGCAATTATTTTAGAATTATGGACTAATCCACAGCTTAAAGAAATAATTCTTTGATTATATGATCATGAATCATATGGTACTACTGAATTATATCTCAAATAGTTAAGAAAAATCACACATTCAGTTGAAGCGTCATATAATTTATGAACTCTATGGACTGAGAAATGTAGATATATGCAATCAAAATTTTATTAATGAAAAAATGGTTACACATACTCCATTGTACTTATCAATGTATTATCACAAACACGAACATGTGTATTTAATGCACATATTTTATGTTAATGATATATTTGTATAGTATAAAAGAGAAGTAAATAAAATAATGTGTGATAGAAAATAAAATGATTTGGTTTGATCGAATGAGCGAGTATAGTGGAAAGGGCTTCGAATCTACCTAAAATGAATAGTGATTCAATCTCAAAAGTCACTAATCTTCATACGTAATGATATATCGAGAAGGTGTAATTAAACTTTATCAAGAAAAAGTATTGGTGAGAGAAGTTGAGTTAACTTCTTTCTATAAGGTCGTGTACTTAAGGTTACTACATAAATAATTAATTTCATCTAAAGAATAGTTTACAACACTTACAAGATAACGGTTTATAAGAAACTCCAACATAGTTGAGGAATTGACAGGTTGTGCAAGTCGAAAGATTACACGTAATAATTGTTCATTAGGGATCTTGTATGGAACACCCCAAAAGAAGTTTAGGAACAATTGTCATTGGATGACCAATTTATGATTTGAATATAAGTTCTGTAAACTAAAACCAAATCAGTTTTTATTTCATAAGGTGTTTATGAGTACCATTCTGTTGCACTGAGAAACAATTATTGTTTCAAGAAATTCCAACTTCATAGAAAAGGAAATTCTTTTGTAAATTATTCGTAGTAAAATGGATTTGAATACGGTCCAAGAATATAACTGATTATGGATGAATTGAAATCAGAAAAACCAAAATGAGCACAATACATTTGAATGCCTAAAAGATATTCTTATACATTAAAGAGAGACTATGAGTTTCTCATCAATGCCAAGAATAGATAATCCTTAGTTTTCAATTAAATAATTGAGAGTATTGACTCTACGAAATGGTATGATGAGTAAATCCGAAATGGATTCCAAGTACGTTATTTAAATATGTTTTTAATAGTTGTGCCTAAAGGGATATGATCCATCGGTCGTGAATGTTTCTTCAAGAGCAAGACTAATACAGTTGGAATATAGTAAGTAATTTTAATAAGAATAACTTTATTAAATTTCAATTATTGAATTAGCATAATAGATTCTTCATTCAACGTGCTCAAATTAATTCTGGTTTACTCACAAAATTGTCGCTTAGTATGACTTTTTATTTTAGTACAAACGTTATAAAATAAAAAATTCAAAATAATGATTTAGAATAAACCATTTGCATATAACAACTAAAGTTCCTCGAAGTTAGTGGAAGTGATATTGAGTTTATAGGTTTTTCGGATAAGATCCAAGAAATGATATGAAAGTATCATTCTATAAGCATCATGATTGAATCAGTATTTTGATAAAAATATCAAATAGTTTGATTTTTAGTCACAACGCAGAGGAAGCATGTGTATACTAGAGATAACATTAAAAGGTACATAAATATTTCTTAATTATAAGTAACCATCATATTGTTGATTATTAACGATGTACTTATGTTAAAATCGGTAATAGTTTAGTTGCCTAATACTCAACATTGGACTTGTAAATGATTCTTTTATAATATGTATAATGGGTGTTGGGAATGTTCCTAACGATATCAACGACATCTTATTGAAATATTTAATATGAAACATATAAGATGGATTTCTTATGCATTAGCAATAGGTATTATTATATATGTAACGACCCGTAAATTTCGATAAATAAATTAGTTAATTTAGTAAGATTCCTGTAATTAAATGTAGAAAGAAATAAAAACATTATAATTTATAATAAAGCGAATGTTAAAAATGGAATGTATCAACGGTAACTAAAGCTAATTCTTGACAATTGGGGTGAAACCCTAATAATGAAATAGTGTAAATTGTTGCACTTGGTTATAAAAGTGAAAATAAGTAAATAAGGTTAAGTGTTGTATAAATGAATGAATTAGTATAATTAATGGTAATTTGACAAATTCAGTATTATGCAATTGTAAGGACCCGATTCTTCGACTTTCGAAAATTCAACATCGATACTCACTTTATCGACTGCCGAGCAATCGAACGACGGAAAACCGAACACTTAGGGTTTTAAGAAAAAGAGAAAGACAGAAGAAGAGAGAAGAAGACAAAAATAGAGAGGAAAAGAAAATAGGGAGAAGAAAAGAGAATAGAACATAGAACGGAACAGAAAACAACAGAACAACATCAGAATCTCACAATTCGCAGCGGAACAACATATTATAATAAATGAATAATCTTTAAACAAAGAACTTTATCAGTTATTACATTACATCACATTACATCATATCATCAGAGTGTACAACAACAACAATAAACAGTGCAGCGGAAAAAGAAATACTATATACTAGTAATTACGCCATGCCATCCATCTTGCCTCCAGCAACTCGAGAATATCCAGAATATCCTGATAAACCTAACTCTTGACTGCCCGTGTGGAAATTGGTGGGCACCCAGAGTTTAGGAAGGAAAACAATAAACTCCGAGTCAGTCATGTGACTGGTGTGAGAACTCAAAACAGTTTATTTATCTTTAAAATCAAAATAGAGGAATATTTTTAAAGTCAATTCGAAATGCTTTTAAAAATGAGACTACCATAAGGCCTCCCACACACACACACAATGCAAACGCAGAATCGGAGGAGATTTCTCCTTATGATAGTCAAAGATGCTTGATACGCATTTAAAAGAACATTTGATATTATTATTAGTGCATAGTGTAGGAAAAATTCATTTCGAAAGTAGAATATAAATCTTAGCCAACATACGACCATTATCGTATGCCTACTATAGCTAACTATGTTCAATAGCAGGTTACCGCCACATTCCATAGCAGGTTATACAACTAAAACTGTACAAGTCTCGTATTGTTTCTTTGGATTTCCAACGAATGATCAGGCCAAGGAACTTCCCATTTCCACATGAGAATGCCTCTGGATGGACATCCCCGAGAACCAAACCGGATCTCTACCAAACAAGGCCGGGTTACCCCTAACTGAGTAACAACTGACCGAATATGCCATCCCCCGGTCCTTTGGGACCTTTCACCCGAGCGCTCGTAATCAATTCACACAATCATAAAGTGTTTTCAACATGAGTAAGTATCTGGGCTCCATACCATGATACCACCATTTTCCAGAAGGAAATGCACACATCATAAAGGGCGCTACCCCTCATAACCTTGCTGCATCTTTCCTGTTTTGACCATTCACGGGGTGTGAGGCTCGACGAAGTCACGTCCACAAAAGCATACTTTATACAAAAGCCATGCTTTGGGTCAACAAATGATCATAGAAATGATCACCAGAATAGACGATCAAACAAATGATCCTATCACAAATAATCAACACAATGATCATTTACAGCAACACTCAGCATGTCACATTACCAAATTGGGAATATATCGCTGATAACATTCAACTACATAACCTCTGAGCTCATACGTCTCAGAGAAAGATGTTAAGCTAAAAGAATAAATTCTCCGCCACCAACATAAATATATTTGAATGAAATCTGCTTTATATCTCAATTTGTAACGTCAGACATACAATCCATACAAGTCTGTTCCGGACTCGAACAAAACCGAAGGCACTTACAAAGAAGTCCTTGCAATCCGGATATTCACAATCCTGATCGGATTTCCCATCACTTAGGGAGTCTCTATACCGTTGCAACTCAGTGCAGAGACAATCGACAGGTCATCCTATCGCTCTCGCAAATACCGGGTCTTCAACACCGATCTTCAAATGCAATTCACAACGACGTATCACATATTCGGAATGGGTTATACGACCCCATGGTCCTTTCCCAGTTAACCCGAATAGTGAGCGCTTATTCAAAATTAAGTGTGGCATTTAAATTCAAACAAATCACATCAATTACCCATTCAAAGGGAAATATTGATAGTCGGTTATTGAACTATCAATGGATATGCACACATCACCAGTTTCCAAATAGTTTTCCAAATTATTTATTTCCCAAAAATATCTTTACTAGATATATAATTTCACACTTCAAAAATAAATCAATATTTATTTTTAAACAAATTCCACTTTCTTTTATAAATTCCTTAGTGAATTTATAATCCAAAATATCTATGAATATTCGATTTCAATTATTCATTTCAATATTCCTTTTCAATTTATCTTCAAAAAGATAAATTCTCAAAATATTCACTTTATATTGGAAAACATTCCCATACTTATTAAAAATAAGTAATTCACAAATCTTTTTATTTTCAACCTTTGGAAAATATTCAATATACTTAAATCGAAATTAAGTATATATTTCATTCTTTAAGGAAATCATTCTCTTAAACATATTTATTTGGGCCAAAACGAATGTTACGTAAAACATCGTTACGACAATCCAAAATCACTAGTATAGGGATTCGAATTTAAGATAGATATATAAATCCCAATACTATACAAAACATTTCCTTTCGGAAATCATTTACTATAACAACAGTGTTATATTCCCTCATTTCCTTCTATTTCTCGAAACATCTATTTCAACAATAAATGTTGAAATCTATGGTTTCGAATCTTAACATGTTTAAAAACATCGTTAGATCGTTTTAATTCTATTTAAAACATCCCATTCTAAACAATTTCTTTAACATGTTATTCATTTTATATTCAAAAACGTGAATATACTACGTTAACAAGTTTCATCATTTCTATTCATTTTATTTTAAAGGATTATTCGCTGTCTAAAACGTGAATATAACTCCATAAGTAAATTATAACAATTTACTTATCAAAATAAGTTGTTTGCGAATTTATAAAACAACGTTTATAAATTCCATTTCTATTTATTCTATAACACTTCCTTTTATACATCTCCTTTATTAACCTATTCGATTTATAGCTCAATTATAAACCAAAAGTTCACATTATAAGTTAAATACTTATAAAAACGATTATTACAAAATCGTTCTTTTAAACTTCATAATTATAAATCTTATAACTTATAAGATTCAATGATTTATCCAAAACCATTCTTTTAATAACTTTATAAATTTTATAAACCTACCGCTTATAAAATTCCATTTATAACTTCACCGTTTATAATTCTATAAATTTCATTCACTTATGAAATTCATTTACAATTCATTCTAACACTTATAAAAGCTCGTTTTATAATTTCAATATTTCAATTTATAAATATCCATTTATAAATCTCTTAATATAAATCAATTTATGTTATTCTTTAAAACGTCTTTAAACTCCTTTAAAAACTTCATCATTTTTGATTTATAAAATAATCAAATTTTATAAATCCTATATTTTCAACTTTTTATAATAAATTCAAAAATCCCGATTAAACTATTTTATAAAATCATTAGCCTCATATTTTCAAAAATCAACCTTTAACCGTATTTCTCCAAAATCATAATTTTATATAACTTTTAAAAGTATAACGTTTATTTATTTATAATGGATTAACTCCAAAAATATTTTATAACTTATACTTTCAAAAATCTCTTTAAAAGCATTTTAAAATTCCAAAATTTGGTCCAATGATGCTACATACCAAATAGCCAATCACGACAACAACGATATCATATATCGATATGATAATCCATCAAACATCAAAATATCTGAATTCAAATAAATACTGTTGAGGAATCCAGTTGGATCCCCCCAACCTGTTTTCTGCATCCACAAACATTAGCACAATACCAATTCCGCTCCAGTACGGAATTATCGCGGTATATGAGATTTAAAATATTATCCGCTTAATAGACGGCGCAATAGGGTCTCATCCGCTAAACAAATGCGGGAAATCAATAACTCCAATATATACATATGCCAATATATATATATTGATATTATATATAATACCAATTTCACTGTTTATGAAATATTTGCGGTATATGTTTTTAATAAATAACATCCGCTTACTAATGGCGCATCATGTCTATTTTAACAATCAATAGATAACAATCATCATTCAAACATGCATTCAAATATTTTAAATCTAACTATTTAAAATAATATCGAAACTGATTCGATTGAGTGAGAAGTTCTCACCTTGATTTTATTTTCGTTTTCAGCTTTTATTTCGAATAAAATTAAACGCGCGTTTAATTTTACCCATAATTTTCACTAACTCCAATCAACTCCATCGCGTAGTGCTCGTAAATATGAAGCCAACGCAAAAAATCTCGTCCGAAAAGGACCTCGTATGAAAGAGATATCGCAGTTTAAAGTTTGAACAATTATAATATAAACAAATTACAAATTTTCTTTATAAATTTCATAACCTAAATCTACAGCCGTCCATCCATCATCCTAGCAATCTGAACCGTGCGCATGTTCTCCCCCATCTCCCTCTCGTACGCGTTTTAACGCAGAAACCCATGCCTCGTGCACCAAAATTCAAGGCCGCACCCACAAACTCCTTCGTGACGTTTATCAGAGCCCTTCCGATTTACGCACCGAAACTGACGTTCCTAGAGTTTATCCCACGTTCTGGACACAATGGAATAGGTTTCGGAAGCTAATTCGGACATCTGTGCGAGATATGGCAACAAATGTTCGATTTAAATTAAACCGATTTAAACGATTTTCTAGGCGTTTTAATTTGTACCGGACAAACGGTAAATCCAATTGACACGAAATTTGAAACCTTGCAATAATATCACATTACGGATCCGATGAAACTGGTTTCGTCGAAATCCGAGACTTTTTGAAAAATGGCTATTTTAACTCGCCAAATTAAAATTAAAAATAATTCGATGCGTTTCGAGCTGCCACGATCAAACGATAACTCCGATTGACACGAAAATTGAAATCCGGTAATAACTAACTATTACGGATCCAATGGAACTAGTCTCGTCCAATTCTGAGACTGTCCAAAAATTGACTATTTTCACTAGTCGATTAAATATTAAAATATTCAATTTTCACAAATAAACTTTTAATTCGATTTTAAAAGTTCTAAAATATCATTCTAACTTCAATATGATAAAATAAAATTTTACAAATCATTTTCAATCATATTTAACTCAATTTTCAATTATTTCCATAATCTAACATATTAAATTATCGATTTAATTATTCAATTAAATCCAATTATTCGAATTAAAATTTATTCGACTTATAAATTTACTTATTAATATTTAAAATTAATTAAATATTAAAAATTTAATTACTAAAAATCCTGGGTCGTTACAGCAATTAATTATAATAATTAGTTGAATATATAATAAACTAAAGTGTAAATTTAAGGTTATGATAACAATTATTATAAATTACCTATTTATTTGTCAGTGAAATTAAGTGGAAATCAATTTCATTTAAATGTTAAGTAAATGAAAGGTAAACAATAGTAACTAGGTTTATAGAGTAATAATGGACTTGGTATAAAGATTGGAATTGAATCAAATCAAATTTGTTTGGAATTTATTATAATTAATTGGAATTCAAATTTTAATAAATGAATTTATTGTAAATGAAATTAAATACCACATTAATTGGAATTAAGATGAAATTGGGAAACTTTTGAGGTGTTAGTATATAAACCAATGTTGATATCACCTTTAAGATGGTAGTTAATGGATTCAATAACAAGATTTAGAAATCAAATATATGGATTAATTGTTAATTTAAACTTATAATTTCTAAAGTAACTGAAATTGGAATTTAATGCTGTAAATTATGAAATGTCCAGTAATAAGTTAATAAGAGAATTTGTTTAAAGAATTTTAAATTACTAAATAATCCTAAGTGATAGAAACTGGAAATAACGATAATTGAATGGAAAAGTGATTTAATTTAATTTAATATTAATTTATTTAATCAACTGAGAAATTGCCATTTTGGCCACTGACTCGGATTTTGACGAAACTGGTTTCATCCGATCTGTAACAGTGAATTATTGTAGGATTTCAAGTTTCGTAATGATTGGACTTGTTGTTTGATCGTACGGGCTCGAAACACCTAGAAATAAATTTAGTTGAAATCAATTGAAATCAATTTAAAATAACTTGATTCTAGCATAACTTCTTCACACGACGGAATTTGCACTTAAAACCTGTTCCATTGTGTTTAAAATATTTAAAAACATCTATTTTGATATATGCGTTGACCCATTTTCGTTCTGGAGTCAGAACGGGCTTTTCGGGCCATTTGTCGCTCAACTTTCGATCCAAATCAAATCTGGTCATTCTAATTTCAGATCTGCCTACATATATCCAGTTATAAACCCAAACATCCTTTCTATTTCTCATTTCTATACGTACAAATTCTGTTGCTCCTCTTTCTTAATGGCAGACAAACCCTAAAATTCACAACCCAGTTTCAATTCAAAATTCAACTTCCAAAAAAATTCGAAATCCTCAAACTATATCGAATTATATATCGATTTGAAGCTCTCGACGAGCGCATCTTAGATTTATAATTTGTTCAATTTGAACCTTTGTTTGTCCAGAAATTGAAGAACAAATATTGGTCGTTCATCATGTTCTGATGAACGTCGATGGATCGTCAAATCGCTTGTACCATTGTGTAGAGAAGACCGAGGGGATGGCATCGGTGTGATTCGTTCGATGATTCAATAGTCAGATTGGCCGTGAATATTCAATTAGGGTTTTACCCTTTTGCGGTGGCGGCTACCGTGTTTGATGACATGGTGGTCTCGGGGTGGCGCGAAGTTGATGCCGATGGTGGCGGAAGCCCAGGCGAGGTCGCTAACGGGGGTACGATCAGAGTAGCGCGCGTGTTGGTCAGGGAGTGCAGGCAGAACAACGATGTTTTCACTTGCATTCGATTGTGTATAAGAGCAATTGCGTATAGAAGATGATGACGTGGTGTAAGGGTATATGTGATGCATTTTTTTTAATTTTTGATTTAATATGTTCTAACCGACGTAACTTTTACATACGAGGTCCGTTTCACACGCGGTTTTCTCCACTAAGATTGTATTGAAATTCCAGACATTTGACGCTGGTTTGGACAAATTCTGAGATTGCTTGAATTTTGGGTTTAAATTGGATTCAAATTCGATTTAAATTCAAAAGGTGAGTGTTTTAGCCCACTCATAACTTCTAAAATTTCTTATGTTTTTTAAATTGATATATGATGCGATTAGGAATTTATTTATGACTGTTTGGCATATTTTGAATCATCATCTTAGTTTATTTGAATTTATTTCGATAAAATAGTTATTTAATTTATTATTAAATGTAAACTGCCAGTAAATACCTGTTATTTATTATCTGTTCTATATGGTTGTTATTGATTGAATTGGATGATGATTATGATAAATGTTTGATGATTGATATTGGATGATGATTGTGATAAATGTTTGATGATGGATATTGGAAGAATGGATGTTGTATTTTATACTATTATAAACTGCAAGTTGTTATGGATTTTTATTTCATTCGGGATTGCGGTTTGAAATGATATTATATTTTAAATTACGGATTGAAATGATAAATATCCGTATCACTTGACCATAGGATAGGAAATTATATACAGACACCGTGGTCTATATATATAATATTTTTAAATGATTTCTATGGTTTTGTAAAGAAATATATGGCTTTAAATAAATATTGATCTTAGATATTATATAAATGTTACTTCTTCCTTGATTTTGGGCCATGTATAATTTGTTTTAATGTAGAATAAGCTTAATAATAAGTTTTATTTTTTTGAAGATAATATGGTTAAGTATTTAAATTATTTTAATATAGAGAGTTTATAATGATTTAAATAAATTAAGGTTGGAAGATAAATTTGAGATTTATTTGAAATTGAATTATTTAAGGATTAAACTCAAATAAACTTGATGTGAAATATACTATTTTAGAAAGTATGATTTTATAACTTGATTTTGGTTTAAGGTGAATTAAATGAATATTTCAAGTATAAATGAATTGAAGGAAATATTAGTTATTTTTAATTTAAGTTTTATTTAAATGATAATGGATTTATTATGTAAATATTTCAAAACTAAATAATAGAAATTTGAATTGTTGAATCGTAATTACTAAAATTAGTTTTGAAATTTTTGAATACTTAAAGTTTGAAATATATTGAATTTGAAATGGTTTATTCCGTGGATCAAATCTGTTTTGAAATCGATAAAATTTGGAATAGTTTATTTGGAAACCGAATCGAATTGAAATTTATGATTTGGGATTTGGTTAAATATAAAATATAGAAATTCAAGTTGTTTTGGAATTGATTTGTGAAATTGAAGAAGCTTTTGTATTATATAAAGTATTTTAAATTTTTAAACCATTTAAGTGGTGGAAGTTATGTTTCAAAGTTATGAGTTTCAAAGTATTATGATTTGAAAGTGTTATATTTCAAATGTTTTGATTTCGAAGCGTTATAACTTTGAAAGTGCTATAATTTTGGGGAAAAATATATTTGAAATAAAAATGATATTATATTGATTTGAGTTTTAATAAAAATAATATCATATTGAATGGTTTTTGAAACGGAAATGATATCATATTTATATGGTTTTGAAACGGATATTATATTCTGGCTTTGAAGTATATTTATTTTGAAATGACCGCGGTGTTATAATAACGTTTGGCTTTTAAAGAGACCGGGATTAGAAGTTGTCATACTCTCTGCCAACTCCGAAACCACTTTAACAACTGTGTACGCGGTGGAGATTCCAGAATGAAGTAGGATGGCGGCGGCGTTCCTTTGTGGTATATACATGGACCCAACTCCCGTGAGTTGGCAAAAGGTGGCTAAAACAGGAGCGATCTCGGGCCAAGGAGGTAGCCCCTCTCATCGGACACACTCCTTTGATATTATATTCTGACTTTGAGGTTTATTTGGTGGCCACTATTGATTTTTGGTCGGGGGGTGTGGCTCGAGGTGGGAGGTAGTAGTTGCTATGCGTTACCACCAGCCCGTGTGCGTAATTGGTATATCTACCCTGGCATTGCCTTGTGTGCCATGTCACCTACCCTAGCATGCCTTATACGAGTTTGGTTTTCCCCATAGCCCATGGAGTATCCTCTTGTGGCTTCCCAGTCAGAAGGGACTATGATACTTGATGCACTACTGGGACTATTATGTGTTAAGAGGGAGATTGGGTAACTCCTTAACGCTATTCAAAAGTAAGTTTATTTACTATAGGCATTATTATAATAGCGAAATATTGCTATGTAGTAAATAGTTTAACGGATCCTTAGGAGATGTGAATCCCGAACATCACTTAAGTTATTGCACTAAAGTTAGACACTGTATAGGAGATGTCAAATCCCATAAAAATCTCCGACGCCGTTTACACTCATATTTATTTACCGTTGATTTAACTTACATAAGATCTTTTAGTTCTGACTCGAGTGTTTTGTCTTTTCAATTCGCTCGGGTCAGCCTGAGCATTTCAGGGTTTGAAAACCTTACTTCTGGAGGACGAAGACGAAGAGTATATTACTATTATTTACTATATTGTTCCACTGCATCACATTGTTCCGTTGCATTGTTATTTATTATTCTTTGGTATGTGTAACTCTGATTCCGTATCGTATATGTATAATCAAACGTTTTGTAAAATAGCTTCATGAACTGTTTATTTGATTATTATATTTTGTCGTTCCGCTGTAAGATTCTGTTTTGTTTTTTTCTTTCTCTGTTTTCTTATTCACCCCAATAACAATCCTCCCTTCTGTATGGTTTGAGTCTGACGTGTGTGGTTTATCATCGATTCAAAATGTATAAAAAGGCAGGATGTTAAATTTGGTATCAGAGCTTTGGTTTCGCGATAAACCTTAGCTTTGTGGGGTCTAACACTTTACTAATAGGGTAGTAACACCCTATGATGAGTCGTTGAGTGCATGTATATGAGAGAGCGTATTTGTTAGTGTTATAAAAAGGTTTTGATATTGTGTTATTTTGTTCCGTTTTGTATTTATAAATTCTGGTTGGTGCATAGGAAGCTATGACATCATAGGGATTTCTAAACACTTAATAGGACAAACCGACACAATATTTGTTTTGAGTATAGGTGAATTAAATAATTTTGCCTATTATATTTTCTATATATATAATAATTTTTTTAAAAGGTTATATTGGTTGTTAGGTAGTGAAATTTATAAATATTGATTCGAAACAAAATTCGAAGAAAATAAAATAAATCAAAATTGGAAATTTTAGAACTTAAGTTCTGGGGTTTTGAAAATTTCTTTCAAATGATTTTGGAATATAATAACAATATTATTTAAAAGTACTTTCTGATATAAATATTTCAGTATAATTTGAAAGAATTGTTTTAAAGAGATTTTGGAAGAAAAAAGTTCTGTACTCCCCTCTATGCCGCTGGGAAATAATTTCGGTGATGAGCGCACGCATCATCGACATTCATTTTCGAGTTTCTAAGTGGTAAGGCCACTGTAGTAGTTTTACTACAGATTTATTTTGATAAACCAATGTAAATTTCAAATTGTTTTAAATATAATTGGATATATAAATTGTAAGTGTATACATCTATCTATTATTTTAAAATGATTTGAAATTTAAACCGGTATTAAATTCTTAAATTTCCGTTAATCAATAGTTTCGATTATTTTAGTGAAATGGAATGTAGCTAATTAATAATTGGAACCTTTAATTAAAATAAGAGACTAAATGCCTAGGTTATAAATGAAATTTCAGGAAAGTTGAAATTGTAACCTATAAAACAGAGGATATGATTATTGAACAATAATTTAGTTAAAAGAAATGAGAAAAACTTGTATAACTTTCAATTACATTCTTAAAGGCATATATATAACTTACCAAAAGATGTAAAAAGTTGAAATGCTAAAAAGAAAATCTAATAGATATTATACAAGTAAAACTTGAAGTAATGAAAGTATTCAATGAAACTCTTTAACAAATAATAATTTGATGTGTAGATGAAAGGCTACTAATTAAATATAATAGGAAGGTAAGTATTATAAATAAATGAAATGAACACTGAAGGAATAAATGGAGATATGAAAATTTAGAAGAAATAAATGTAAATTAAAAAGTTAAATCATTATATGAATGAAAAGGAAATCAAACAACAAATGTAAGAAATGAAATTTATAAGAATGAACTTGATCTATTGTTTGAAATTGTTGTTTATTTGGTTTATAGTTGTTTAGGCAAGGACACTTTAAAAAATTTTAGATGTATGAATAATCTATGTAGTTTCATTCAAGACTATTGAGCAAATGGTGCACTTAGCAGTTTATTTTTCATTCTGTACAATTTAAAGTTTTTGAACCCGAACTATTTGTTTTGTTTGATATGAATGGATAATGGATTTGTGTTGATCTTATAGATGATTATATGTTGCGGTTGCAAGTGATTGTTGCATATATTGATTTGTTTGATAATGGTTGAAACAACTTTAAATATTTCATTTATATAATTATTATTAACTCTTTTGGATTATATAAGTGAAATACAGGTTATGGAAGCAATTGCTACTGCTTTTGGTTTCGTAATTAAGCTTTAATTGCCCGACAAATAGGTACGTTCTCAGATTACGGTTTTATAGCATCATTATATTGTTTTTCCCATTGTTGGGATATATTATTCTGACATATTGTGACATATATTGTTATATTTGATATTATATTTTCTCCCGAGCCTCTACGTACAAAGGAGACTCTGCGAAATTTTCCATAAATTTTGGAGTTAGAAGAATTTTGAAAATGTTTTCCAAACTTTATTAATTTGAGTATAAGAAGATTTAATGGTTCTAAATTGGTATATCTTATTTAAATTAATTAATTTTGTAAATTTATTTGTTCATAAAGTAATATTTTTGAATAAGATGTATTGTTTACTCAATTCTTTCTTTTTCCTTCTTTTTCCTTGTTGGGGACGAAAAGTTTTGATTGGGGGAGAGTGTAACGACCCGTGAATTACGATAAATAAATTGGTTAATGTAGTAAGATTTTTGTAATTAAATGTAGAAAGAAATAAAAACTTTATAATTTACAATGAAGCGAATGTTAAAAATAAAATGTAGCAATGGTAACTAGAACTAATTCTTGACAATTGGAGTGAAAACCCTAATAATGAAATAGTGTAAATTGTTGCACTTGGTTATAAAAGTGAAAATAAGTAAATAAGGGTAAGTGTTGTATAAATGAATGAATTAGTATAATTAATGGCAATTGGATGAATTCAGTATTATGTAAGTAATTATAATAATTAATTGAATATATAATAAACTTTAGTGTAAATTTAAGGTTATGATAACAATTATTATAAATTACCTATTTAATTTGTTAGTGAAATTAATTGGAAATCAATTTCATTTAAATCTTAAGTAAATGAAAGGTAAACAATAGTAACTAGGTTTATAGAGTAATAATGGACTTAATATAAAGATTGGAATTGAATCAAATCAAATTTGTTTGGAATTTATTATAATTAATTGGAATTCAAATTTTAATAAATGAATTTATTGTAAATGAAATTAAATGCTACATTAACTGGAATTAAGATGAAATTGGGAAATTTTTGAGGTGTTAGTATATAAGCCAATGTTGGTATCACCTTTAAGATGGTAAGTTAATGGATTCAATAACAATATTTAGAAACCAAATATATGGATTAATTGGGAATTTAAACTCATAATTTCTGAAGTAATTAAAATTGAAATTTAATACTGTAAATTGTGAAATGTCTACTAATAAGTTAATAAGAGGATTTATATAAAGGATTTTAAATTATTAAATAATCCAAATTGATATAAATTGGAAATAACGATAATTGAATGGAAAAGTGATTTAATTTAATTTAATATTGATTTATTTAATCAACTGAGAAATAGCCATTCTAGCCACTGACTCGGATTTCGACGAAACTAGTTTCATCGGATCCGTAACAACGAATTATTGTAGGATTCCAAGTTTCGTAATGATTGGACTTGTCGTTTGATCGTATGAGCCCGAAACACCTACAAATCAATTTAATTGAAATCAATTTATGATTAAATTGATTTATAATAATAATAAATTGAACGTGTATACATCAATGGCTCCAGGCGATTAGCTGCATCGCGTCTCCCCGTCCTTTACCGTCCCCTTCATGTCCTCTTCCCCTTCCCTCTCTCAGCGTCTTCCATCCCCCTCATCTACACGCTCCGGCCGATGCTATAGCTCCATGGCAGTTGAAGATTGCTCTCATCCTGACCTCCAATCGTCTAGCGATTTCCCTCCCCTCAATCGGTCTAACCTAGCTCCTCCCCGCCTATGTTTGAGTGGTCTGTGCTCGGACGCAAACGTTCCTGTTGCTATGAATTCAGCATCGCCTAAGCCAGGTGATTCCAACTTACTCCCTATTTCTAGATCCAATGTGAATGACGATGTTGATCCCTGTAATGTTTTGGGTCTCCTTGGTATGGATTCTATGGCTACGGTCTGTGTGGCTAGTACGGTGGCACCAGCAGCTTTGCTTGCTTCTGGCATGATTGGTGCTGTGAGCGGCACACCATCTGTTCGACCTATTGCCAAAGACAATGTTGGCACTGTGCTCCAAGAATTATCCCCTGGTCCCCCTGCATGCCTATATGTTGAATCTGACTGTGACAATGTGAGGCCTATTGTCAATGACAACGTTGTTACTGCGAACAATGAAAGACTTCCTGCTGGTGACTTGATTGCAGATACTAATTGCTCCATTCCTGTAGCCTCATCTGCTGTAGATGTGTGTCGTCTTGCAGCCTCATGTCCTGCTCTTCCTAGACCCTGGACTTCCCTTTTTACTTCCAAGCCCCGTAACGCGGGTGTTTATGAACCAATTGATTTTGATATCGTTGAGGAAAATGGAGTTATGATACCTCCCCCCTGTGTAATCCAAGCAGGTATTGATTTCTGGTCTGGTTATGTTGTTGGATTTTTTTTAGACCCTAATCATCGTCTTCGTGATGTGGCTGCTGTTTGCCGTAGAGCCTGGAGACTTCAGGGTGGTCTTAGAGTTAAGCTAGTTGATTCCTTGTACTATTTGCAGTTCTCCTCCTCTGAGGAACGATGCCGTGTTCTTGAGTCGGAGCCCACTTTCTTTGATGGTCAGCCTTTCATAATTACTCCCTGGTCTCCGACAGTAGCTAGTGCTCGAGAACAAGTTATGTCTATCCCAGTTTGGGTTTATTTCTCCCATATCCCCTCAGCGCTTCAACCCCTGCGTGGTTTGAATTGGCTTGCCTGCAATGTTGGTAAATTGATCTGTTTTGACTCTAACACTGTTGCTCGTGATAAGCTTGTGTATGCCAAGGCACTAGTAGAGATTTCTCCCCAGAGGTTGCTTCCTACCACCATTCCTGTCCAGCTAGCTGTAGGTCACGTGGTGGAAGTTCGTGTTCGTTATGGTTGGGTCCCTGACATCTGTTCTTCTTGTCACTCTTTTGGTCATGTAGTCTCTGCCTGCAAGAAGAATGCTGTTTCTGCTGCTGCACCAAAGATCCCTCTTCCTAGGCCTCCTCTTGGGAAATGGGTTCCTAAAGCCCCTCAAGTTTCTTCTGCCCCAGTTCATATTCCTCCCTTGGTGCAGCCTGAGTCTTTTGCACCCGCTGTTGTCCCTTCTGTTTTGTCTGTTGCGCCTGTCCCCTCTCCACCTCTTGTGATTTGGGTCGAGGATGAGCTTTGTTGGGTTGACCGTCTTACTGCGATGAGATTCAATCCTGTGACTGGATCCTACTTTAAATATGTATCTGATGATCTGTTGGACCTACGATGCCTTTACTACAGAATTACTGGAGACTCTTTGGAGCTTGATTTGGATGGGATGTTCTCTGGAATTAATTCCGATATTCTTGCTGTTTCTGATTGGGATCGATCTTTTTTCTACTCCGCTGATGTTGGCTGTTATGATCCCTCTCTTGCTCTTCGTTTTAGCCCCTTCATTGGCCTTCGAGGGAGTCTTTCTCGTGATAAAACCCGGGTTGAAGAGAATGTTGGTGATTCTTCCTCTACGGAGGAGAACTAGTCTGGTTATTTATTTTTGTAGCTGTGACATGTTCGACACACTCCAGTGCTGTTATTTTTTTCTTACATTTTTAGTAGCAAAGGTGTCTCTACCTTTCTCCTGTACTTCAACTTTATTACGTTCGTAATAAAAGTGGTCGGTCCACTCTAAAACCGTCGGCCTTGCCAAAAAAATTGAAATCAATTTGAAATAACTTGATTCTAGCTTAACTTCTTCATATGATGGAATTTGGACTTGAAACCTATTCCATTTCATTTAAAATATTTAAAAACATCTATTTTGATATATGGGTTGACCCATTTTCGCTCCGGAGTCAGAATAGGCTTTTCGGGCCATTTGTCGTTCAACTTTCGATCCAAATCAAATCCGGTCATTCTAACTTCAGATCTGCCTATACATATCCGGTTATAAACCCTAGCAGCCTTTTTATTTCTCATTTCTGTACGTATAATTTCTGTTTCTCCTCTTTCTCATTGGCAGACAAACCCTAAAATTCACAACCCGGTTCAACTCAAAATTCAACTTCAAAAAAATTCAAACTCCTCAAAGTATGTCGCATTATATATCGATTTGAAGCTCTCGGCGAGCGTATCTTAGATCTGTAATTCGTTTTCCAATTTGAACCTCTGTTTGTCCAGAAATTGAAGAAAAAATATTGGTCGTTCATCACGTTCCAATGAACGTCGATGGATCGTCAAATCGCTTGTACCGTTTTGTGAGGGGACCGAGGGATGGCATCGGCGTGATTCGTTCGATGATTCAACAATTAGATTGGCCGCGAAAATTCAATTAGGGTTTTACCCTTTTGCGGAGGCGGCGGCCGTGTTTGACGACATGGTGGTATTGAGGTGGCGCGAAGTTGAGGCCGATGGTGGCAGAAGCCCAGGCGAGGTCGCTATGGGTGTAGGATCAGAATAGCGCGCATGTTGGTCGGGGAGTGCAGGCAGAACAACGATGTTTTCATGTGCATTCGACTATGTAAGGAGCGGTTGCGTATAGAACATGATGACGTGGTGTAAGCGTATATGTGATGCATTTTTATTTTGTTTTATTTTAATTTTTGATTTCATAAGTTCTAACCGACATAACTTTTACATACGAGGTCCGTTTCACACACGGGTTTCTCCGCTAGGATCGTATCGAAATTCTGGACATTTGATGCTGGTTTGGACAAATTTTGAGATCATTTGAATTTTGGGTTTAAATTGGATTTAAATTCAATTTAAATTCTAAAGGTGAGTGTTTTAGCCCACTTACAACTTCTAAAATTTCTTATGTTTGTTAAATTGATATATGATGTGATTAGAAACTTATTTATGATTGTTTGGCATATTTTGAATCATCATCTCAGTTTATTTGAATTTATTTGGATAAAATAATTATTCAATTTATTATTGATTATAAACTGCTAGTAAATACCTGTTATTTATTATCTATTCCATATGGATGTTATTGATTGAATTGGACGATGATTGTGATAAATGTTTGATGATTGATATTGGATGAATGGATGTTGTATTTTACACTGTTATAAACTGCAAATTGTTATGGATTTTTATTTCATTCGGGATTGCGGTTTGAAATGATATAACCGTATTTATATTTTAAATTATGGATTGAAATGATAAATATTCGTATCACTTGACCATAGGATAGGAAATTATATACAGACACCGTGATCTATATATAAAAATATTTTGAAATGATTTCTATGGTTTTGTAAAGAAATATATGGTTTTAGATAAATATTAATCTTAGATATATATAAATGTTATTTGATCCTTGATTTTGAGCCATGTATAATTTGTCTTAATATAGAGTAAGCCTAATAATAAGTTTGAGTTTTTTTTGAAGATAATATGGATAAGTATTTAAATTTTATTTTAATATGGAGAGTTTATAATGATTTAAATAAATTAAGGTTGGAATTTAAATTTGAGATTATTTGAAATTGAATTATTTAAGAATTAAACTCAAATAAACATGATGTGAAATTTATTAAATTTAAAATTTTAGAAAGTATGATTTTATAACTTGATTTTGGTTTAAGGTGAATTAAATGAATATTTCAAGTATAAATGAATTGAAGGAAACATTAGTTATTTGTAGTTTGAGTTTGATTTAAATGATAATGGATTTATTATGTAAATAATAGAAATTTGAATTTTTGAATCATAATTACCAAAATTAGTTTTGAAATTGTTGAATACTTAAAGTTCGAAATATATTAAAATTTGAAATGGTTTATTCCATGGATCAAATTGTTTTGAAATTGATAAAATTTGGAATAGTTTATTTGGAAACTGAATCAAATTGCAATTTATGATTTGGGATTTGGTTAAATATAAACTGTAGAAATTTGAGTTGTTTTGGAATTGATTTGTGAAGTCGAAGAAGCTATTGTATTATATAAAATATTTTAAATTTTTAAACCATTTAAGTGGTGGAAGTTATGTTTCAAAGTTATGAGTTTCAAAGTATTGTGATTTGAAAGTGTTATATTTCAAGTGTTTTGATTTTGAAGCGTTGTAACTTTGAAAGTGCTATGATTTTGGAGAAAAGGATATATTTGAAATAAAAATGATATTATATTGATTTGAGTTTTTATAAAAATGATATCATATTGATTTGGTTTTTGAAATTGAAATGATATCGTATTTATATGGTTTTGAAACTGATATTATATTTTGGCTTTGAAGTATAATTATTTTTTGAAATGACCGCAGTGTTATTATAACGTTTGGTTATTAAAGAGACTAGGATCAAAAGTTGTCATGCTCTCTGCCAACTCCGAAACCACTTTAACAACTGTGTAAGCAGTAGAGATTCCAGAATGAAGTAGGTTGGTGGCGGCGTTCCTTTGAGGTATACACGTGGACCCGACTCCCGTGAGTTGGCATAAGGTGGCTAAAACAGGAGCGATCTCGGGCCAAGGAGGTAGCCCCTCTTATCGGTCACACTACTTCGATAATATATTCCGACTTTGAGGTTTATTTGGTGGCCACTTTTGATTTTTGACTTGGGAGTGTGGCTCAAGGTGGGCGGTAGTAGCTGCTACGCGTTACCACCAGCCCGTGCGCGTATTTGGTATATCTACCCTGGCATTGCCTTGTGTGCTGTGTCACCTACCCTAGCACGCCTTGTACGAGTTTGGTTTTCTCCCGTGGCCCGTAGAGTATCCTCTGGTGGCTTCCTGATCAAGAGGGACTATGATACTAAATGGACTACTGGGACTATTACGTGTTAAGGGGGAGATTGGGTAACTCCTTAACGCTATTTAAAAGTAAGTTTATTTTACTATAGGCTTTATTATAATAGCGAAATATTACTACATAGTAAATAGTTTAATCGATCCTTAGGAGATGTGAATCTCGAACATCTCCTAAGTTATTGCACTCACGTTAGACACTGGATATGAGATGTCAAACCCTGTAAACATCTCCGACGCCGTTTACATTCGTATTTATTTACCATTGATTTAACTTAAATAAGATCTTTTGGTTCTGACTCAAGTGTTTTGTCTTTTCAATTCGCTCAGGTTAGCTTGAGCATTTCAAAGTTTGAAGACCTTACTTCCGGAGGACGAAGACTGTATTACTATTATTTACTATATTGTTCCACTGCATCACATTGTTCCGCTACATTGTTATTTATTATTCTTTGGTATGTGTAACTCTGATTCTGTATTGTATAAGTATAATCAAACGTTTTGTAAAACAGCTTCATGAACTGTTTATTTGATTATTATATTTTGTCGTTCTGCTACAAGATTCTATTTTGTTTTTTCTTTCTCTATTTTCTTATTCACCCCAATAACAATCCGCCCTTCTGTATGATATGAGTCTGACGTGTGTGGTTTATCGTCGATTTAAAAACGTACAAAAAGACGGGATGTTACAAGATATGTTTCATTGTCTAAAATATCATATCTGAAATAAAATTACCAAATGGTAGCTTAGAATGTTCTCGAATATTTATAGAGTGTAATAGAATTGTTTATAGAAATAACAAAATCCATAGAAGAAGTATTCAGACTCGAATTTAAGTGATGTTGAGTATAATGTATCTATATTAAATTCATTTTCAAAACTTAATTAAGAAGCTTTATGTTGGAAATGTTCCAAATCAAAGGTTGTGGCTGATTGAACAAAAAGGCTAAGTACATCGCCTTGAATAATGCCCAATAAAAGTAATGTATATATATACAAATCTATAACTGAGCTAAGGGTGATTCTAGATATTACAAATACTATATGATTGTTATATGATAACAATGTAACGATAAGAGCTCACTAGAAGTTGAAAAACGTACTCCAACTAGTTCAATGTAACAATGGTAATTTATCGGCATTGGAGATAGTTGATTGACATAGTAAATAATTAAAACGACATAGAAGGTATATTCATGAAGGGTCTAACTCGATAAAATGATCAAAGGGATAGGATAGAGATTCCGTAATTGGCCCCAAATGAGTTATGGGTATGCCCTTGGGGCAATCATGTAATTATTATATATATTTAACTCGAAAAACAATCTTGTTCGAAATAAAAGGTATTTTCTTTCCATCATATACTTGATATAAAGTGTTGTTTTAATTAATGAGTATAATTAAAAGTATATTTAATAAAAAAAACCATAAATGGTATGGTTCGTGATAGTAATTACAATATGTTGTAATCATAAGTGATTTACCACGATAAAATAAACACACCAAATATTCATAGTCAAGATGTATCGAGACTGGATATCGATACATCCATTGAGATTAGTGTGCATATTACTCTCCAAATGTTGGGCAGTGTATTATCATGGTTGTTGCAAGAGTAAAGGGTTGCGCATTGATAGTTATTGGATACTATGGAATGACTCATTTGTAGTTTTCTATTGGTTAGTATAACTAAGGTCATACAGAAAATATTGATGTGATAATATTACATTGTTATCTCGCCTTGAGAATGCCATTGAACTTCAATGTGGAAACTTCGCTATGATTATAGTTAAATCTTAGCACGACGTCCATCGAACAACTACAGTTGGATCAAGTGGAAGCATTGGAAGTAAGACACTATTCAAGAGAGAATCCGTCTCCTCAATTACATGAGGTTAGTGGCTAGGGTAGTTCAATTAATAATAATTGTTATTATTGAACCAAGTTGCAACGATCACCATTTCAACCCCTAAATGTCGATACTAATACATCCACGATATTCACGTACTGAGCACCCAAGTGCCGGAAAGGCAGAACGTTAGTGTAGAGTAAAAAGAGGAAAATAAAAGGAATAAGAAAGAAGAGAACAATAACATTAGAATCTCATAATGGAATGATAACATATAATATCAAAATGATCTTTTACAAAGAAAATTATATAGATACAATAATCAGAGCAAACAAAGTTATCATCAGCATGGATAGTTATAACAACTTGTTCTACAAAATTACTGATAAAAACAAACAGAGTAATCCAGGGGAAATAAAATCTACGGTAAGTAGTCATCCAGCTCCTCTCCTAGAGCTCCAACGAATCATCAACGACATTTGGAAATATACACGGGACTGACCCGAGCACTATAAGAAGTATAACATCCGGATCAGTCTGGGTAAATCGACATGAGAAAACTCATGTAATTTGAATTACTATATTTGTAAAACCCTTTAAAGAATAAAGGATCTCTTAAGACTATGCTACAAATAAGCACGGACAGGTTTTTACCTTATGATAACCAAATCATTTTACAGGAAAATTTAGTGATATTATAATAATGTCTAGGGTGTTAAATATAGATATAAATCATAGCTAAAATGGTTACACTGGTAACATTTAATAGAATACTAAGGTATACAAACAAAACTATTAAGGTATGTTTGTATAAATGGACTTTCCTTGAAGACCTCCTCAATGGGGCTGATCTCCATAAGTTAAAGTATATCTCTAGATAAAATATACCGTAAGGTAAACATAACTAGGCCATCATCCGAACACTCACATGAAAAATGTGTACCAAGTATCAAAAACTCCCCGCTAGCTACATCTACAAGCATACTCTAGATATGGAGTTGTCATACCCTCCATATCGCAGCTTAACCCCAGAATCTTGCATCCTACTCTGTCTTTAGTCATTTTCATGATGTTGGGGCTGTGTTCAGCATCTTCGCACGAGTTTTCAACAATACTCAATCAGTAATGAATCCCATATAGATTCCATCATCTCAACAGATTCTAGAACTACACATGGTTTCCATCATTCACTTCCAAATAGAGAACCCGTATCTCAAACTTAAAGTGGTTTTCAAAAAGTAGAACACTTACCGATCCCAGTCTATCCAAGACCGAGTCGATGAATTTGGTCTTATTTAACAATAATGAGAATGATCAGATACGGGAACTTAGTCTCGAATACTTTCTCATAAGCAAGTAAACATACCTGCACTATCATTTCATGCAAGGCATGGTCAAGTCATATAAACGAATTTTAATCCCTTTCTAATTAATTTATTTTTTATTAATTAAAAACCCTACTTATCTGGAAAACATCTTTTTATTTAATAAAACCTATCTTTTATACATTAAGACTTCCTTTATTTATTAATATTTTATTATTAATAAAACTCCCTTTATATACTTGTATAAATATATTGGATTTCCCTTTATAAAAGATATATATACATATCTTTATAAATTTAACTATTCATTTATCCTTTTAATGCTTAAATTTTATTCATATACTTATTCCAATGGTATAAGTGTATTCACAAATCTTTTAGCAAGTTTTACTTATTTGGAATATAATCAAAGAGATTAAAGCAATACCAAAACCTTGTTATAATGAACTCGTTTTCTTTTATAAATTAAACCTATAACATTTTCTATCTCTTTATAAAGGATTTCAATACTTGTTGTTATCTTTAAAATTCCATTATTAAAGATGTATAATATTTCTTCCAAAATATTTCAAGGGTTTAAAACAAATGTTTCTAAAACATTGCTTTCTATAAACCAAAACCATTCCATTTAATCAAAATCTTTACAACCTCCTTTAAAAGGTTTAATTACATTTAAGGGTTAGACTAGTGTTGCTAAAAATAATTGTTACAACAAACCCAAACATTTTAAACTTTGAAAACATTCCTCTTTAAAAATTCCTGCTTGAAGATTTATTTATGTTTAAGGGCTAAAGACAAGTGTTGCTTAAAACAATTGTTGCAGCAAACCCAAAAAATTTATACTTTGAAAATGTTCCTTTTTAAAACTCCTTTCTTAAATATTTATTTATATTTAAGGGTTAAAGATAAGAGTTGCTCAAAACATTTTTCACACCAAATCCAAAACCATTTACTTGTATTTTTCTACTAAATATCCATTAGTAAATATCTAATTATATTCCCAAGTCTAATTAATAATAAGGGTTAAAAATAATTGTTGCTAAAAACAGTGTTTACAACAACCAAAAACTATATACTTATCCATTAATAACTTTAAAAATTTATTTAAAGATCAAAGCATTTTCACACTTATTAATTAAGGCAATACACTTTTAGTTGATTCCATAAAGCAATTTATTTTAACTTAAGTGTTCAAATCAAGCTCCCTTTATTATATTTATAAAATACTTAAAACTTATATATACAAAACTATCTTTAAAATACTTATTAACATGTTAAAATACTTTTAAAAACTACTTCGAATATAAAATAATTATTTACATAGGATATTATGTAAAAGTAAGGAATTTTGAAATTAATAGAAAAACAAGTTTAATTTTAAAAGCTACTTAGTTTAGAAATTCACAGTTAATTGTTAAAGATATATTTTAACTTGAAACCAATTTTAAAACACTCTTACAAGTTAGAAAACAATCCTAGAAAGACTAGCAAAAAATACAAAACTTAAATATCATTTTTAAACAAATTATAGTTTCAAACGGCAAAAATTGCATTTCTGCAAATGCTAAGAAAATAATTCGCAACAGCTCAAAAGTGACTGAAAAGAAAAGACAACACTTCAGAAGTGCTACCAAAAGTCCTAATCTGTCGTTTAAGGTGAATTTGCTATGACTTTGTGCCCAGATTTTGACGTCTTAACAAATGATTTTTTTAATCCTTTCTTTTAAAAGTTGTTAATATACTTTGGGTACTTGAAAATCATGAAGAAAAATGACAAAGAATATCTTTTATTTATTTTAGAGAATTTTCCGAAAATAGGGTATTTTATCGAACTGTATTTATAGGGACTATTTTGCTATAACTTTTTGCACTTCGTTCAACCAGCTATTAAATGAATCAGGCTTCCAAAATTTCCCAATGAGAATAATATATTATATACTTTGTTAATTTTTAAAGAAACCTCCAAGAAAGTTTCCACAAAAATGCGCGTTATTTTGAAAGAAGAACTATTTTTAAAGGGGTTACTATAGCGACCGTTTTACTTCAATTTTGCTTTATTTTGATTTACTTCTTCTATAATTTTACAAAACATATTCTTCAATTTTTAAAACACTTATGAAATTGTAGATAATAACCAAACAAGTTATTATAAGATATGTTATTAAATCACCATTTCATAAGTTATAGTTTAAGGGATTCAAAGTGTGTTTATCGACTTTCGCTATACAGACTATTCCGTATTCAATTCAATAATTTGTGCCATTCACTTTTATACATAAATATGGTTCTAACTTCAAACCGTATCACTACTAAACATGTATTGACCTATATACAAGTTAACATATCCCTTTTAAGCATTCAAATGCACTTATTTTAAACTATACTTCTCAGTGGTTTAAAGGCAAATACCTTTGCAATTTATAAATCAAGGATTTAACTTCAAGTAGTTAATGTCTATTATTATTATAATAGCAAGCAATTCAACAATCAACTTTAACTAGCAATTAGCAAGTATATTAATTTCAAACTAAGTGAGATTAACTCACTTTTATTCAACCAATATTTTCTTCCTACCATCATTCTTTTCAAACAATACTTCTTCTCTCAATTTCAACTTCATCCAAACCTCACTAAAAACCTTCATTTCCCTTCCTAATGTGCATGCATCTCCACCCTAATCTCCCTCACGCTCACGGCCTTCCCTCTTCCTCCATCATTTGCTCATGCACATCACCCCCCTTCATATGGCTCACGGCCTAAGCTTCCACCATCATCATCTTAACACTCACGGCCCTAAGACCAAGACACTTCTTCCATCACTCAAAAGTACACGGCAAAGGCCAAAATATCCAAATCCTCATGCATGTAGGAAGAAGATAAGAAGAAAAAGAAGTAAAGATAAGAAGTGTTTTGGTTGTAAAGAATAAAGTGAATATGAGAGGATATTTATAGGCTTAGGAAACAAATGAAAAATATTCAAAAACTCCCTCCTTAGCCTTGAAGTTTAGCATGTAAGGTCATGCTCTTACACAAGCATGTTATCCTTAAATCAGGAGTAATTTAAGGGTCCTTTTGTACTCCTTGTCCATGCTTACTTTTTCTAATTAACTCTTTAGATTAATTAATCTTTAGTTAGTAAAGAATTGTGTTTTAATTCTTGTCATTTGTTTACATATGATAACTATTCAAGTTGCAACATATTTACATAACTTGTATTGTATAAAAAGTGATTTTTAACAAAACATTTTTCGGTCAATTAGTATTTATCGAAAGTGTATATTTTTGTAAACACATTTGAAAAATAATTTTTCTAACAGTATTTATTAATTAAAAAGTTCTTAGCTAGGTTATAAAATCATATTTAATCATATTAAATCTTGGAATCGGATATTTAAATACGAACTGTTTTTAATTTCGGTCATTAAGCATAACGATGTCTCTTTGTTATGAGACAAATTCTTTTCGTTTTTCCACAAGGACTCTATGTTTAGACTATAAAGTTGAATATGGATGATATTGTAATT
Source organism: Allium cepa (assembly GCA_030765085.1). Lineage (NCBI taxonomy): Eukaryota > Viridiplantae > Streptophyta > Magnoliopsida > Asparagales > Amaryllidaceae > Allium > Allium cepa. The sequence continues at coordinate 370,165,919 of CM060943.1, read as the reverse complement.
TTGACCATTAGCAAATTCCATAAGTCCTAGTGTGATATAGTTTTGATGAAGAGAATTTGTGACGATCTTTCTATGGAATGAAAGGCGGGTAGTGTTTACGGACAACTGACATGCACACTTCATATATATACAAAGGCTTTACTTATATACATACATATAAAGCAATCATCATTACAGAAATTTCACAAGCAACAATCATTTATCTACTTAAGCTTTTTTAATTAAATGTTTACTCACTGTTTAAAAAGGTAGAGGGCTTGAAAAGCAGGGATTTGAAAACTAGAATTGAAATCAAGAAAATACAGTAGATTTCTAAAAATATGTTAAAAACCAAACATCTTAATTTGCTGATTCATGTTTATAACTTGAATCTACTTTGAAATTAGGATTTTTAAAATGAAAATCACAATTTTAACATTGTATCGAGTAGGCATTTTGGAGATGACTAGAAAATGTGTTTTGGGCTATTTCTGGCGACTGGAGAGTGGTGAGGCCACGGGGTTTCGTCTGGAGGAAGGTTGGTGATCAGGGATGTTGGAAAAAATGGTGGAAGTAATGATTGTTCGTCATGGCATCGGCGGTGGACTGGAATAGGTTTTAAACCCTAGTTCAGTTTGAGATCGGAAATGTGGTCATCGCGTGGTCTATAGTTGATCGAGTGGCATCGAACTTTGGGAAATGGCAGCGTGGAAGGTCGGCAAGGCATGGCCATAGTTGCAGCGTTGTCTGGTGGTCGGAGGCGTGGGTTCGAGACAGTTTCTAGTGATGGTTTTGTTTCCAGTTTCATCTGTGTTGCTCGATTTTGATCTCGGGCTTGTAATGATGCATAGGTGGTCAGGAATGTTTGTAGAGGTGTTCGTCGTTGAGACAAAGTTGTCGGCGGTGGTCATCGCCGTCGCAATCGGCTGTGCAGGTGCATAAGGGTTGGTTGGTGTCTGTAGGTTGGGTTGTGGGTTTGACTCGAAGGAAGGTTCAGGCACATGGATGTGCTATCGAGTGGGAACAAGAGTGTTTTGGGTTTTAAAACTTAAACTAAAATCTAAGTAAAAAGGAAGAAAAGATGAAGGTGGGTTTTACTAGGGGCAAGACCCGAGTGGTCTTCGGGTTGGACCCGAAGCAAGGGTTGAACAGTTTTTAAAAGGTTTTAAAACAAGTTTTTTTGAAATTTAAAAATAAGTTTAGTTAAAACTTTCTTATATAAATTTCCTTTATATATAATAATTGTTTTCTTTAACATTTGATTAAGAAGTTTTGAAATTTGTTTAATTTAAATTTTGTTAAGTACAATTTTAAGTTATTTTAAATCTTAAATTAGAAATGAAATTTAAAAGTAATTCAAAGGTATAATGTTTAAAAACAGTTTTTAAAGGTTTTATAAAGGAAAGTTTTAAAATTTAAATTAAATTTAGTTTAAACTATTATTTGATAAATGTTTAAAGTTATTTAAAGGAAGTTATGATTTGGTAACTTTAATTTGTTATGATAAATGATTATTTTATTTTAAAATTAATTAAATTATTTAATTAAGAGTTAATTATAAGGTTAAAATGTTGTAAAAATGTTAATGATAATTAAGTCATTAATTAAGATAATGGTTTACCTTAAAGGATAATTAAGGTGTTAATGATTTGAGATTAATTAAGTTAATAAAGTAATTTAAGTATAATTGATTTAATTAATTATTAATTAAGGATTTATAAATTAATAACTAAGGGTTATAAGTTAATTAATTAAAGGTTAATTAATTTGTAATTAAGGATTATCAATTAAATAGTTAGAGATAATTAATTTATAATTAGAGATTAATTAATTGATAATTAAGGAATTAATTAATTAAGTAATTAAGATTGATTAATTTTATAATTAGAGATTAATTAATTAAGTAATTAGAGGTTAATTAACTGGTAAATAAGAAGTACTTAATTTGTAAATAAATTTTATTAATTAATAATTAGGATTTATTAATTAATAATTAAAGGATAATTAATCTGTAATTAAAGATTAATTAAGGATTGGTTAACTGCTAATTAAGGTTGATTAACTAGTAATTAAGATGTAATTAATTTGTAATTAAGTTTTGTTAATTAATAATTAAGGTTTATGAATTAATAATTAAGGGATAATTGATTAGTTAATTAAAGATTAATTAATTTATTATAAAAATGTAATTAAGGATTAATTAATTTGCATTGAGGGATATTAATTAATAATTAAGGTTTATTAATAGTTAAAAGATAATTTATCTGAAACTAAAGATTAATTAATTGGTTTAAAGAGTAATTAAGGAATCATTAATTAAATGGTTTGTAATTAATTAATGATTAATTAAGCAGGATTAAGTGATTAGTTCATAAGTAATTAATTTAATTTAAGTTAATTAAATTAATTATGATACAGATTAATAATTCTTGTTTGCGGATGATTGTTTTTGTAGAATATCTGGATTAATTGATATCTATTGTATGATAATCAATGATATTCTTTGATGTGATATTGGATATATATGTGATAAATGTGTGATATTTATTTGTGATAAATGCTGTGTGAATTCAAAGTATTTAATTGAATTAAATTGTTTAAAACTTAAACAACTTGGCCTTTAAGAAACGTTTTGATTTCGATGAGACCAGGATCGGATATCAGATTTGATTATCCGAAAACCACATCGATCCAAATTAAATGTTAGGTCGTGAATTCAAGTGAAGACCAAGATAAAGACTCGGAGTGTAAGAACTATGCATCGTTAAAAACTCTGAGGTTGATTCCAAGATGAGTTTAATTGAGATAGTACTTTTATGTTCGAGATGGAGATTCAGAATGCAAGGGCCATTGTCGTTAACTCTGAGGGTGATCCTAAAATGAGTGTAACGAGATAGAGCCTTCGGTTTCGTTCGAACCCGGAATGAACTTGTATGGATTGAATGCTTTCAGAACATCGTCAGGAGGACAATGAGCATTCTAAGACAGATGTGTTCCATAAAGGTAATCGCAGCCCTAAGCCTCATCAACCAAGAATGGCTAAAACAGGGGAGGTGCGGTAAGGTTAAGTGGGTCGCGCCCAAGTAGGATGAGATTTTCCCCTGTCTAGAGGTCCCTTTTTATTCGGCTTAGTGGGCAATTGGAATCGTGCGCCAACTATGGGATTGTCTTGTTCGGGACTATCCAGTAAGGTATGGTTCCGGCCTTGTGTTGCAGGGGATTTAGGGTGGATCCTTGGTACTCTAATCTAGACCAGGTACTGTGACGGTCGGTACCCCAGTAGCCCTGCCATTGATGGAAACCCATTTTCCCTACGTGCCTTAAAGTTTTGATTGTATAACTCACTCTATGGCTAGTGTTTGCACAAAAAATGGGAAAACACCTCCAAGTTATATGATTTAGTCGATTTTATGTTGTTCTTAATGATTTGGGTGATTTATGCAAATACGTAAAAAGCAGGGACTAAACTGTAAGAGACACACAGATTTATAGTGGTTCGGCCAGAATGTGCCTACGTCCACTTCATATATTATTCTCTTTCGCTGTTCAGATTACAAGTACAAAGCTTCGATTACAAGTGTATGAAAGTTGTTTGAAAGTTATGTCCGTGCTTGAGCTCTCAAACTTGTCCGCCATTGTTGTACCCCTACCCCTCTATTTATAGAGTGAGGCTGGGGGTAGGGGTCTTGGATGTATATAGCTGCTGGTGGGCCTGGGCTGAAGTGATTTGGCCTGGTAATCTTGGTTCGGTAGTGCTTTGGTTCGGTAGTTGGTGAAGCGTTATTTGGACCGGTGGTAGGTGGGTTGAGTTTTGATCCGGTAGTCTTGGTTCGGTGGTGTCTCCCTTACCTTGGTTCGGTAGCGCCTTCTTTGCCTTGATTCGGTAGCGCCTTCTTTGCCTTGATTCGGTAGCGCCTTCTCTGCCTTGACTCGGTAGCATTGGACTGGTGGTGGTTGGAGGGGTTTTGGTTCGGTAGTTCTTTGGAGTGGTTTTGGTTCGGTGGTTATTTGGTCCGGTGGCTCCGGTTCGGTGGTGGGTGGGTTGGTCGGTAGCATTCGCTTTGGTTCGAGTTGATTCGGTCCTCTGGGTGAGAACACGCCCAACATTTGCCTCCCAAAGTGGGGCATATGCCGGTATTGCCTCGCTTTGTTTTCCTCAGCTTGGACACCTTCATCCGGCCCAAGTGCCGAACCGGTTGGTCCGGTCATCCTACGCTTGTCTATAAGTATGGGCCTTACGCCTCTGTCGACCTTCATCGTTTGAAAATAGCCGAATCAATCAAGCACCGAACCAGACTTAACTGCCGGACTTGGTGAGTTTTCCTTCTGCCGAATAAACTTTATGCTTGAACTACCGAATGGGTCCGGGAAGTATGAGTGCTGAATGGGCTTTCGCCTCGAACTACCGAATGCACTTGGGGGTACGAGTGCCGAATGGACCTTTGCCTCAAACTAGCGAATGCATTTAGGGGTACGAGTGCCGAATGGACCTTGGCCTTGAACTACCGAATGTGCCTGGGGAGTACGAATGCCGAATGGACTCTGGCCTCGAAATACCGACTGAGCTTTTATGTTTTCAATTATGAATGAGATTCCAAGCCGTAGGTACTTGTTTGTCTACATCCCTTGTTCTAACGATGTGTTTTTTCGTGTTGCAGATAATGTCTCATAAAGTAGAAACTCGTTCTGACAAGAAGAAATCCAAGGACAAAGGGGAGTCCCCATAGTGCCCCCAGTTCAGTCAGAGCCAGAACCACATGGACCATCCCCGAGATCATTAGTAGATGGGTACGGTCCTCAGGAGCTTTTGAACTCACCGCCTGACTACTTTCCCAGCTCCCTCAAAGACGAGCAGCTTGATGTTATATCTAGATCCTTTGGGATTGACAGAGCGCATATGCTGTTGCCAAGGAAAGGAGTGATGCCGTATAAACCCCCTGAAGGGTATTTTTCTTATAGTAGGTATCATTGCATGTGCGGAGCCATTCCTCCGATTAACGCTTGGATCGTCAGCTTCATCACATACTTGAAGGTGGCCCCTTTCCAGCTTCAGCCCAACTCCTATGCCACCTTGGTGAGTCTGTTTATTATCTTCCAGAGAAAATACGGACGTCCTCCTCGCAACCGGGAAATTCGGTACCTGTACAACTTGAGAAGCTACAAGAAGGGGTCTCCATATATTAGCTTAGAATCGGCCGTGTCTTTCAAGCCGGTCCTGGACTTATATTCAAAATTTAGCATGTTCAAGAAGGAATGGTTCTTTGTTAGAGATGACTCTGTTTCTTTCCACCGCTTCACCTCTGGCTGTAAGTTGACTCTTACTTATAATTTTCGTTCTGACTGCAATGCTCCTCCTTATATGCTTTGTTTCTTGCTAGTGAATTGTGGCTTTGCGGTTGTAGAAAATGATCGTTTGGTTCGGATGGCTAAGGAAATAGAAGCCATTCCGGAAAAGGAGAGGGCAGCTTCTTATTTGATCAGTAATGCTACTCTTTTGAGGCACAACTTGATTCTGCCACGCCAGTCAGTGGTCAAGCAAAGAGACACAGCTGAGGAGAGGGCCGCCAAAGCTAAAGAAGGGGCTACGGCGAAGAGCAGCAAAAGGAAGCCCTTCTCGAAACATCCAATTGCCGGGGGGAAGAAACTTAAGAAGTCCGATGGACCCTCCCCCAGCACATGCCCGGATGTCCCGGAGGAGGAAGATGTGGAGGAGGAAAGAGGCGAGGTTGAAGGAGGTGAGGCGGAGAGTGGAAGTGGTGGAGAGGGTGATGATGATGGTCATAGCGGAGATGGTGGCGACGGACAGAGTGGTGATGGCACTGGGGCTTTGTCTTCTGAGCAAGCAGGTGTGATCTAGGAGTGGACAGATGACGCCTTCCGCCTAGCTTTTGAAGGGTTGGAGGAAGGACCGGCTTTAGTGGAGAAGCCTAAAAAAGCTGACAAGGCCAGGACCGGCGCCGATTCATCTTCTAAGAGTGCTTCAGCTAAGGCAACTCCTGCGATTCAAGGTGAATTTTCGACTCCTGCCGACTCCGTTTATGATAAGGATTTAGGAATATTTTATGGTCAGCTCCTGTCCTGGAACGAGATCCAGGACTTATTGCAATATCCTACTCCTCCCCAGGGTTTGTATAACAAAAGCGTCTCTTTACTCTTCTTAACTTGATATATTTCTTGAATTATAGCTCAATGTATGCTTGTAACACTTGGTTTTTATCACAGAAGCGGGTAAGGTGGCCAAGACATCAGATGTTCGGCACCGCCTTGAACAATACAAACTTCTCAAGGCTTCTACCAAACCAAAGCCTCCGACTAACCGCCCTGGAGACGTAGTCGGCTACCGTCCTCTTCTTGGAATTATCGAAGAGGATATCCAAAGGAAGAAGAGGAGTCGTTCCTTGTTTGAACCCTCACCTGGTCCTCAGTCCCCAACTCAGCCTCTTCGGGATACCACGAAGAAGAGTACTGAATTTATACCTCCTCCGCACCCGTCTGAAAATCTTACCTTTACCCGAATAGGCCATCCCGGCTTGGCTCGTAATCCGTTTGCAGGTCATCCGGATCTGGATCCGGGTTCTTGTGATATTACCTTTGATGAGGCTACCGGTGAGCACCTTCTTCCCCGTAATCCTATGGTAAGAGTCTTGGATGAAGCTAAGTCCGTGGACCTTGATTTGCTTACCACTCGGGTCGTAACTTTAGGGGACGAAGCTAAGGCAAACATTGACCGGGTTGCTGAGGAAACTAGGAAGCTAATGGGGCATCATGCCCGACTGGTCAAGGCTGGAGAAGAAATCGGAAGTGCTAACATTCGATTGCGGTTAATGGTTTCCGACTAGGCCAAACAACTTGCTGATCAGGCCATTCAGATCTCTCAACATGAGGCCGCTTTTAGGCAATTAAAGAAAACCATGGAAGAGGCCGGCAGGGCAGAGTTACGAAAAATGGAGGTTGTTTGTAAGGAACGGATTGACATGGCTATTACAATGGTGGATGAGGTTCGGAAAGCGGATCTCGAGCGGGTGCAGGAGTTATCCGGGAAACTTGAAGTCGTAGAGCTTGTTCAAACCAAGCTGAAGGAGGAGATGGAGGCGATGAGGAAATCCTTTCAGGCTGACTGCTCGCGATACCAATCGGAGAGGGATGATGCCACTGCAAAGCTATTGGCTTCTGAGGACCGAATAAGGGAGTTTGAGGAGAATGAAGGGATAATGGATGAGATGCTTCAGGATATATATTTTCGCACTTGGAAACAGGGTAACTTATCTTGGATGGATGATTATCCCCGAGTCATGGATAGGATTTATCTCAGGGCCCTGGAGGAGGCTAAGGCCGATGTAGATGAGGAGGGTGGCGTGGCCTTTAGAATGGATGTGGTTACGGCTCAATTCACCAAGGAGGAGAAAGTGGCGGCGAAGGAGGGTATGCGGCTGCTTACCGCTGAGGAGGTAGGTGTGCAATTAGAGGATGACGATCAAGGAGCAGATGCTGGTAAGTCTTTTCTTTTAGCTTTTCGTAACTTGATTGCCTATTGTTTATTTAATGGATTCTTCTCTTGAATTGGACAGGCGGGACCTCTAAAGCACCAACTACCTCTGGTCAACATGCTGGGAGTTCTGATCCTGCGGTTAAGTAGATCTCGGAGGGCCAGTAGGATAGAGGTGAAGCTCTGATGCAGTCGACTCCTTGACTTGATCTGGATATCTTTTGGTTTACTTGACATTGCTGTCTATGGTAGTCCCAAAACATTAATGTAACTTTTAGGCTGTAATTATGTTATTCGTAACGAACAACTTTATTCTTGGCATGTAATTTTTAACTTAAGCTGATTCTGTCATATTTGAATGCTATCGTTATTTTGGTGTGTTGCATAAGAAATATAGCTGTGCATATTCCTGTGATTCAATTGTGTTTGATGTCAAGTTCTTGCTTAAAATATAATTTCATATCTTGCAATGTTAGTATGATGTGCGAATAAATTATAGCTACGTATTCATATGCAAAAGAAGAATGTACCTCCCTTTATGTTTTAGTCGTAGACGGTTGCTTTGAACGCCTTGTAGGAATACAGCTGAGTGACCTGTCATCCAGTTGTGAGTTGCTATTCCCATTAGCGAGCGTCTCCAATTTTGTGTCATGTACTTTAGGGATCGTTATAGAGGATAGGAGGAAAGTTTTTAAACAAAATAGAAATATAAGGAATAGTAAAACTTCCAATCATGGAAGGCCTGCGATGAGCTTAAGATCGTGGCAAACGGGTTTTGTAGTCACTTTCCCTAGCTGTGGGTCTTGGAGACATTTGTCACCCATCTTACGCCTCCGCGGGGAGTTGGTCTTTTTTACCACAGCCATACTTAAGACACTCGGAGCCGAGATCACGCACAGTAACTACCCTGGTCATTATGGCCCGTAATCGTCTACCCCTGGCTGGCCACAGCTTATGTTGGGGCTTAAAGTAGGTTCACGGTTGCCGGCGAGCCGAACGCCGTAATGAGCTGCCTCGGCTATAGTCGGCCTTCTCGGTGGCTTATAATCGGCTCACTAAAGTTGGCTTTAAGGGCCAATCGCGAGCAATGAGTTAACCCGCAGCAGAGGGATGTTGGAGCAAAAGTGTCTCATTGGCGAGGGCACAGATTCGTATAGTACCTGTTAGGTCTTGTCCAGGTGAAGTCGCGTTGTGATGTGTCCTGAATGGAAATGCCATTACACAGGATTTTTTTCAACAGAAAAGGATAAAGTTAACAAGCAGCCAAGATATAAAGGAACAAGTTAAAAAAGAGACAAGTTTTTAAAGTGGTTCGGCACGAAAATGCCTACGTCCACTGATTCTTTTTGTTAATTCACTTCATATGGGCAGTACAAGTTAAGAAAAGTATCGACGAAGGTATTGGATGTTCCATGCCCTCTGGAACACCTCTCCGTCCACTGTTGACAAAATATAAGCTCCGTTGTGGAGATCTTTATGAATTACATATGGTCCGTCCCAGATTGGATCTAGTGCATCGGGGCGCGGGAAAATTCGCTTGAGGACAAGATGTCCTTCTTGTAAGCCACGATGCTTGACTTTGGAGTTGTATTGCACTGCCACTTTTTGCTTGTGATTTGCTGCTTTGAGTGCTGCATCGTTTCTTCTCTCTTCAATTAGATCCAAAGACATGTGAAGGAGTTCTTCGTTCTCTTCTGAGTTATAGTGGATCCTACGGTGGGAAGGCACTATAGTTTCGACTGGGAGCATGGCCTCCGATCCGTATGCCAAAGAGAAGGGAGTATGCCCTGTTGATGTTCTGAAAGATGTGCGGTAGGCCCAAAGTGCCGTAGGAAGTTCATCCACCCAAGCGCCTTTTGACTTTTTAAGTTTCTTCTTGATTAGAGTTTTGAGAATTTTGTTGACAGCTTCGACTTGTCCATTTGCCTGGGGATAAGCTACAGATGAGAAGCTTTTGTGAATTCCGTGCTCTCGGCACCAGTCGGCAAACTCCTCGCCATCAAATTGAAGTCCATTGTCCGATATGATTTTGAGTGGAACTCCGTACCTACATAGAACATTTTTGATTAAGAAGTTAATAACTTTTGCCGAAGATAATTTTATTTAGAGGTTCTGCTTCCACCCATTTGCTGAAATAGTCAACTGCCACTATAGCATATTTGGCTCCGCCTCGGCCCACTGGCAGTTCGCCAATCAAGTCAATTCCCCATACTGCAAAGGGCCAAGGGCTGGTCATTTGAGTGATCTCATTTGTTGGTAGTCGAGGAATCTTGTCAAATTTCTGACATCTGTCACATTTTTTGACGTAGTCTAAGGCGTCTTCGTTTAAGGCGGGCCAGAAATATCCATATCGGAGTATTTTCTTTGCCAGAGTCTTCCCTTCAGTGTGATCTCCGCAGCTTCCTTGATGGATGTTGGATAGGATTTTCTTAGCTTCCCTTCCAGCGACACACCTTAATAAGGGGTTATAGAAGCTACGCCGATAGAGGATGCCTTCTTGTATTGTGTAGCAGGAAGCTTTCCGCAAGATTTTCCTGACTTCGTTACACTCGTTGGGCAGTGTGCCATCTTGTAAGAATTTTCGGATAGGAGTCATCCAAGTTTCCTCTTCGATTGCAGCTATCATATTCACTTGCTCGAAAACCGGGGTCAGTTGCTTTGAGATGGCTATTATTCCGGAAATGGTACCGTCTTTCATGCTAGCATGTTTTGCCAGCTCGTCGGCCTCTTGGTTCTCTCCTCGAGGGATGTGTTTGATTAAATAGTGATCCAACTGATCGAGTAGCAGCTTGGTCTTCTTTAGATATGCTGTGAGTCGTTCTCCTCGAGTCTGAAATTCTCTTAGTATTTGGTTTACAATAAGTTGAGAATCACTATGAAGACATAAAGAACTGACTCCAATCTCTAAGGCAAGTTCTAATCCATCTATTACTGCTTCGTATTCTGCATCGTTGTTGGTGGCAGCGAATTCCAACCTTAGAGCATAGTGTAGCTTCCTTCCCCTGGGAGTGATTATTACAACACCTACCCCCGAGCCTTGTTCGTTTGATGCTCCATCCACAAAGAGATTCCACTTGATGTCTTTTGCTATTTCAGATTGCTCCTTACCTTCGTTGGTAGTGAATTTGGCAATGAAATCGGCCATAGCTTGTCCCTTGATGACGGTGCGAGGATGGTAGGTGATATCATATTGACTCAGTTCAATGCACCATTTAAGTAGTCGTTCAGAAGTGTCGGGACGATGGAGCACCTGCCTTAGCGGTTGATCGGTTAGAACTCTGATGGAATGAGATTGAAAATAGTGTCGCAGTTTCCGTGACGTGATTAGTAAACAGTATGCTAGCTTCTCAAGTTTAGGATATCTGGCTTCTGCCCCCATTAACCTCTTGCTTACAAAGTATACTGGCCGTTGCACGCGGTTGTCTTCTCTCACCAAAGCGGCGCTTAGAGCATGAGATGACACAACAAGGTATAGGTATAGCTCTTCGCCTTCATTTGGAGTTGAGAGTATTGGTGGTCTCTAGAGGTGTTCGATTAGATTAAGGAAGGCTGTTAAGCATTCGTTAGTCCATTCGAACTTTCCTTTGTCTTTCTTTAGAGCCTCAAAGAAGGGGGCGCACTTGTCAGTCGCTTTAGAGATGAATCTGCTTAGGGCGGCCACCTTCCCATTTAGGCTTTGCATTTCTTTTCGAGTGGAAGGTATCCTGATATCTTTCAGGGCTCGGACTTGTTCGGCGCTTGCTTCAATTCCTCTGGCATGGACGATGAATCCCAAGAACTTTTCTGACGATACCCCGAATGAGCACTTTAGAGGATTCAGCTTCATTCCATATTGGCAAAGTACTTGAAACATCTCGCCCAGGTGGCTTACGTGATCGTTGGCTTTCCTCGATTTTACTAGCATGCCATCCACATAAACCTCCATAGTTTGTCCTATCAGTTCTGCAAACATCTTGTTGATGAGGCGCTGATAGGTAGCTCCGGCGTTCTTGAGTCCAAAAGGCATTACTCTATAGTAGTACAATCCCCAGTCAGTGATGAAACTAGTGTGGTCTTGATCGGGGGCGTGCATAGGAATTTGGTTATATCCTGAGTATGCGTCCATAAAAGATAAGAGTTCGTGCCCGGCTGTGCTGTCCACCAGTTGATCGATTCAAGGGAGTGGAAAGCAATCCTTCAGGCAAGCGTCATTTAAGTTGGAGAAGTCAATGCATGTTCGCCACTTCCCATTTGCCTTCTTTACTAGTATCGGGTTAGCGATCCACTCTGGGTAGATGGCTTCTCGTATGAAGTCATTGGCGAGTAGGTTCTTTACTTCTTCATCAAGGGCTGCTGATCGTTCTGCCCTCATACTTCTCTTTTTCTGCTTTACTGGCACCTTGGTAGGATCGATGTTTAGTACGTGGCATGCTACGTCTGGGGAGATTCCAGTCATGTCAGTGTGCGTCCATGCAAATACATCCAAGTAGTGGCGGAGAAGATCAATGAGTTGATCCCTCAATTCTGCTCTTAGCTGAGATCCGATTTTCAACAGTCTACTTGAGTCGTGTTTGTCTACAGGTACAAACTCCATAGCCTCTGCAGGCTCCGCGGTGGCGTCCTCGTCTTTTTCTCTGGGGTCTAACTCATTGTAAGGACCACTGGTATATCGAAAAGGAGGGGCTTCCTTTAGTTGCTATGCTTCCAAGTTTTTCATGCAGAGAGTAGTCTCTGCATTCTTCCCTCTATCCTTCCTTCGATTATTGCGAAGTTCAGTTACATAGCAATCTCGAGCGGCGTCTTGATCTCCCTCTACTTCCCCTATTCCATATACTGTTGGAAATTTCATCTTCAGGCACCATGGGGCCAAGACAAATTAGAAGTCAGACAAGGCTGGTCTTCCTAAAAAAGGTGTTGTAGGACGAGTGGTTATCTATTAGCACAAATGTTTGTTTCCGCACAACGGAGCGGGGGTGACTTCCTATTTCAACAAAAAGGTCCAATTGCCCGAGGGGCATCTTCGCGTCTCCAGTGAAACCGTGTAGTGGTTTGTTGCAAGGGGACACGTCCTTCATTGACAGCTTCATTCTGTCGAAAGCATGCTCAAATAGGATACTTACTGAGCTTCCAGTGTCTACTAGAATTCGGAAAACTTCGGCTGGGCCGAACCGGGCAGAGATGACCATAGGATCCATGTGAGGGTACTGCATTCCTTCTAGGTCACGCCTATTGAATGTAATGTCATCATTCTCTTTTCGCTTCGTGTGGCGTTCTTCCGTAACAGAATTAACGTAGCCTTCATTGTTTCTAAGTGATTTTCCGTATCTTTCCATCTCTGCCCAGCTTGTGTCGGCGATGTGTGGTCCTCCCGATATGGTATGGACCACTATCTTCTCCTGACTGGAGCCGCTGGTGTTGCGATTTCCCCCTCTTATTTCTGGGAGGGGTGGCCTTGGGTTTTCATTGGCAGGAGCTGGGGTTCTGTTCTGACCTTTTACATAGCGTTCCAGACTCTTTCGTCTGATGTGTTCTTCAATTAAGTCCCGGAGATGATGGCATTCATTGGTATCATGCCCATAAGATTCGTGGAAACGGCAGAACTTTCCAGACTTAATTGCATTATCTGATTCCTTCTTGTACAGGGGGCGTCTGTATTTAACTTCGTCTTGGGTGGCCAGGAAGATGTTTCCGATTGTCTCGTTCAAAGGAGTGTAAGTATCAAATCTCGGCCCTAGCCGATATAGACGTCTTTCTCCCTTCTTGCCCCCAACATTGTCTCTAGAGTCATTTCTTCGAACGTCCTTTGCTACAGCGGGTGTGTCGCCATGAGCTGCCTTGGTTTGTTGCCCTGTCTGTCTTTCAGTGGCAGCGTCTTCAAGTCTCATATATCTTCTGGCTTCATGGAAGAAATCGGGTAAGGTAGCTGGTTTTTCTTTCTTTAATCTTCTAGCAAACTTAGTATCCGGATGCACACCACTACAGAGGGCCATTAAGATAAGTTTCTCATCGGCATCTTGGACTGCGGCCGCTGCAGCATTGAATCAGGTTCGATATTGCTGCACTGTCTCTCCAGGCTTCTGTTTGATATTAGATAGGGAATAAGCGTCCTTAGGTTTTTCCACATGAATGTGGAACTGGCTGATGAACTTTTCTTTCAACGTTTCCCATGAGGTGATGGATCCTTGGGGTAGGTGGCAGAACCAGGAGGTAGCTAGATCAGCCAGGAATAGTGGAAAGCATTTGCACAATACTCCTTCTATGGCTCCGCTCATGAGCATGTGTTGTGTGTATCTCTACAAGTGTACAACGGGGTCAGAGATTCCCTTGTAAGGTTCCATTGTTGGCATTTTCCATTCTCGGGGGGTGATGGCAATTTTGAAATTGCGGGTGAAAGGGCTGGTTACCCTAGCGCCTATCCCTCGATCTCTTTGATCCCGTTGGACGCACTCTCTGAACAATCGCGCCATCCTTTTATCAGAATTTGGAGCAAATAGAAATGAGTTTGGTTCTTCTCTGCGGGATTGATACCGTCTAGATGATCTGTAGGGGTGGTATCTTCTATCACTCCTAATATTTTCCAGTGGCTGTCTCTGGTCTTCTGGGAGCATGCTAGGGTCAGGTACAGTTGGCCCTTGCCTTGATCTTCCCCTGCTGGGTTCTGTTCTGAGCACTTCCTCGGGTCCAACTTCGGGCTGGACTCTAGGTCGGCCCCGTTCATTGGTGTTTCCATTGCTAGGTAGCACGACCGGCTCATCCAAAGCTGACCCTCGCCTGGTACCTCCCCCGTTGGGTTTGGTTCCAAATGTTTCCTCGGGTCGGAGTTCGGGCTGAGTTCGGGCTTGGCTTCTATCTTTGTTGTTTCTGTTGTTAGCTTCTTCGAAGAAGAAAGATCTTTGTCGCCTCCCAGATCCTCCAGACTGGGACTCATCCCATGATTCAGTGTTGCGGTTGGATTCTTCAGCATCCCTTAAGCGTGACATGAGTCGGTCCACCAAGGCTTCTTGTTGGGATGTGAAGCGGTTAGTCACTTCAACCACAACCCTGTCTAGATCTGCCCTATTAATTGCTGTCGGTTGTTCCGTGGCAGGGGCTGTCGGATTTGCCTGACTTCCATTTCGTACTACTGTTGAAACGGGACGGTTCTCTTGACCTGTGATCACTGGATCTGGAACACTGCTAGTTGCGATGTTCTTTCCTTTGCTAACATCTTTCTTCTGCCTGGGAGGCATGTCTTCCAAGCAATGAGCGATGCTGTCGGGAAGAAGGTTAAGTGGGAGATGCTGAAGCTTCTAGCTCGATCTCTAAGTGAAAGCACAAAAAATGTTTTCACAAAAAATGGGCAAACACCTCCAAGTCATATGATTTAGTCGATTTTATGTTGTTCTTAATGATTTGGGTGATTTATGCAAATACGTAAAAAGAAGGGACTAAACTGTAGGAGACACACAGATTTATAGTGGTTCGGCCAGAATGTGCCTACGTCCACTTCATATGTTATTCTCTTTCACTATTCAGATTACAAGTACAAAGCTTTGATTACAAGTGTATGAAAGTTGTTTGAAAGTTCTGTCCGTGCTTGAGCTCTCAAACTTGTCCGCCATTGTTGCACCCCTACCCCTCTATTTATAGAGTGAGGCTGGGGGTAGGGGTCTTGGATGTATATAGCTGCTGGTGGGCCTGGGCAGAAGTGATCTGGCCTGGCAATCTTGGTTCGGTAGTGCTTTGGTTCGGTAGTTGGTGGAGCGTTGTTTGGACCGGTGGTAGGGGGGTTGAGTTTTGATCTGGTAGTCTTGGTTCGGTGGTGTCTCCCTTACCTTGGTTCGGTAGCGCCTTGTTTGCCTTGATTCGGTAGTGCCTTCTTTGCCTTGATTCGGTAGCGCCTTCTTTTCCTTGATTCGGTAGCGCCTTCTTTGCCTTGACTCGGTAGCATTGGACCAGTGGTGGTTGGAGGGGTTTTGGTTCGGTAGTTCTTTAGAGTGGTTTTTGTAACGACCCGCCTTCCTTTCTCCAGAAAGACGCATCATCAAGAAGAAAAGAAAGGGATAGAAAAGGGAAAAGAAAGAAAAGAAGAACCAAACAACATCAGAATCTCACAGCGGAACGAATAAATTATATTAATCAAATAAAATTTTATATAGTATCATATACATTAGAGTTATACTTCTCAAACTACACAAAACTAGACAGTTATAACACCTGTCTAGATATTACAACTCAAGTACATCACAGATACAGAAATGACTCGAACACAGCAGAACTCTACATATATCTACATGTTGAAGCCTCCTGCTCCATTATCTCCTTCAGAACTCGTCAAAGAAATCCTGAAACACTTGACTACTCATACGTAATATGAGTACCCAAGAGTTTAATAAAACAGAAAATAAACATTCGGGTCAGACAGGGGTCTGGTGTGAGTAAACGGTTAAAAGTTGCTTAACTTTAGAAAATCCTTTGAAAAGAAAAGGTATCACGTAAGACTCCCCACAAATAAACATGGGTAATTTTTTACCTTACGCTAACCAAAACATTTGATAGGAAATCCAGTGATATTATAATAGTGTCTAGGGTTTTCAAAATAAAATACATAAATAGCTGGAATGCTAACATCTCACGTTCCAACATAGTTGGGCACAATCAAAACCGTACAGGCACTTATTGGATTTTGGATTCCATACAATGGCAGGGCTACTGGGGTACCGCCCGTCACAGTACGTGGCCTAGATCACCGTACCGAGGAGTACGCCCGCTCCCCTACAACACAAGGCCGGGACCATTCCTTACTGAACAGTCCCGAACAAGACCACCCCAACAGTTTTCATGATCAACTGCCCCACACAGCCGAAATAAAAAGGGACCTCTAGACAGGGGTCAATCTTAATCTCCAGTGGGAGCTACCCACGAAGCCTTGCTGCACCTCCCCTGTTTAAGCCATTCCCGGTTGATGAGGCTTGAGGCTGCGATTACCTTTATAGGACATATCACTTAGAATGCTCATCGTCCACCTGACGATGTGCTGAAAGCATTCAATCCATACAAGTTCGTTCCAGGTTCGAACGAAACCAAAGGCACTATCTCATTGCACTCATTTTGGAATCACCCTCAGAGTCAACGACCATAGCCCTTGAACTCTGAATCACCATCTCGAACCTATAAGCACTATTCCGTCAAACTCATTACGGAATCACCCACAGAGTTATACTGACGTATAGCCCTTACACCTCGAGTCTTCACTTGCTCCACTTGGATTCACGACCTAACGTTTAATTGGAATCGATGTGGTTTTCGGATATCCAAATATGGAAACCCGATCCCGGTCTCATCGAAACCAAACGCCATTTTAATGTCCAAGTTGTACTTAAGGGTTTAAACAATTAACTTATATTCAGGATGACATAAACAGATAGATGAATCACATTATCAAAACAGATAATTCATATCAAACATTCATCTCACAAAGCAGCATATCACATATCTCATAGACATCCAAATCATCCAGTATCAATCATTCAATATATATCAACCAATTCAGATATTCCACAACAATCATACACAAATAGGTATTATTAATACCTTTATAATTAATTTAATCATCTTAAATCAAATTAATTACTTGAGAATTAAACAACTAACCCTGCTTAAACAATCATTAATTAATTACAGTTAATTAATTAATCACTCTTTAATCACCTTCATAATCCGATCAATTAATCTTCAATTTCAGATTAATTATCTTCAATCATATTCTTAATTAATCACCTAGATTAATTATTCTTTAATTACACTATGTAATTAATCCTTAAATTAATTACACAGATTAATTTATCTTTAATCATTAATCTTAATTAATTCTAGTTAATTAATTAACAATAATTAATTACCTAAATCTTTAATTAATTACCTTAATTAATAATTACTTCTCACTTCATTGATTAATTATCTTATAATTAATCACATTTATTAATTAATTAAACAATTAATTATTCATTAATTACACTAATTAATGACCCTTTAATTTCAATAATTACATTTAAGTATTAATTATAAACTTAATTACAATTATTAATCAAGCCTGATTAATCACAATCAGTAATTAACTTCCTTAATTACTACATCAATTAAACAATACCTTGATTAATTTCATTAATCAATTCTTTAATTACACTGAGTAATTCTCCTAAATTACTTCCCTTAAGTAATTATACTTCTTTAATTACTATCCATCAAGTAAACTCTTAATTAATTACAATCAGTAATTATTTATTAATTACTTCATTAAGTAATTACACATCTTTAATTACTTTAAGTAATTATACTAAATTCCATCATTAAGTAATTCATTTTAATAAATTAAACTTAATTAATTAACTAAAAAAAATTAACTATACTTAACTTAATTAATTACACTATGTAATTAACTACCTTAATTACTTCATTAAGTAATTATATTTTAAATAATTCTTCTTAATCATTAGGTAATTAACTTCTTAATTACTTATTAACTAATTTATTTCTTAATTAATTAACCTTGATAAAAAAAATATTTAAGTAATTAATTATACTTAATTAATTACACAACTAATTTACCTTAATTTAATCACTTATATTAACTAATTTAAGTTAATTAAGTAATCTACTTTAATTATCTTTATAATCTAAAACTTGATTAAGATAAACCAAGTATTCCATTAACCTTTATTAATCATTTTAAAATTAAATATTTAAATTCAAAACTTGTATTTGGTTTACACAAAAACATTATCTTTGAATTTATCATTATTAAATACGTTACTTTAATCACATTTTAAATTAATTCAAATACATTTTTATTTGGAAACATTATTTTATCATTTACCAAAGCAAAAATAAAACAAACTATTTCTAAAACAAAAGTTTGCATTTTAAAAATCCAAACTTTAAAACTAAAATTCTTTTAAATTCAAACATTCATTTTTATTCAACTAAATTTAAACACTTTGTTTAACATCAATTTGTTTTTAACTTTGAAACTTCATTTTTTTATAAAGTATAAAAATTCGGTTAATACAAAGCTTAAAAACAACAAACTATTTTAAAAATAATTTAACTTAACTTGTTTTAACACAAAGTTTAAATTAAAACATTTCAATCATACTTAAACTATTTAAACTTTGTTTACAAACTGAGTTGGTTTATTTTTTTTAAAATTTAAGAAATTCCAATTTGCAGAAAAAAAACAAACAGGATTCAATCCTGAAACCCAACTACTCGAAACAAAACTCACGCGGCATCTCTCCTTTCCACTCCGAGTCATACGCGAGGCCATCACTACCTAATACTTGAGCAACACAGTAGAACCCAACCAACACTTCCTTTTTCTCAAACAACATGTTCAACTGCACAAAACCGAGGACGTGCACATGTACATTGGAGCAGGTCGACGGCGATCAACGCCGACACTCCTCATAAGTCATCTCTGGCCTCAGCAACCCCTTCGACACCCTCAACCGAAGAAAACGCCAACCAATCAAAATTCGAGCTACAGCCCCTCAATCCAGAAAACCAACAACCCATATCCACCACCGCCAACGACGAAACCCACCACCAGAGACCTCGGCTTCCCTTCCAGAACCTTACTGCACTTCGCCAATGCTATTTCCCTCCATGCGATCCACACCGAAGCAACAACGATGACGCACTCATGTCGTTACTGATTCGAACCAAAAACAGGTTGAAACCCTACTACGCCCCATCACGGCCACCACGCTTCCCATAAAAATCATCCTCTATTTTTCCCACATCACCCATCACCGTACCCTCCTCCATGCCAATGCTCGCCATATACTTCGAAGCAGATCAACAGAAATTGACAATAACCCAATTTAGGTAATTTCCCAATTTCTCTCCCAATACTATTTTAAAAATTACAAACTTCCTTTTAAAATTCATGATTTTGAACAACAATTTATATCATAAGATCAAAAATTTAAATTATTGAAATTGATTTTCACTCGAGTTCGATTTTCACTGTAAATCTAACAGTTATGGTATATTGTTAAATATAAATTTCTAAATTTATTAATAATCACAAGATTACTTCATTATACTCAAATTCCTTTCAATATTCAGTGATTAATAATGATCAACTTGGAGGTTAGGAAATTTTTGTAGAACTAGAACATGAATAAGAACAGAGTCTTAAAACTTTCATAGCCACAGGTATTCAACAGCTAAATAAACAAGCATTGGAACCATCAGATCAAGCATGCAAACATTTGTATTATGTTTACTATAATCTTCATGCAACAGAACAAAATATGAAGAATTTAAATTGTTTTTAAAAGGTGTTTACTCACCAGAATTTTGAAGCAGAGAATAGCTTTTTGTATTACTGCATTTGGATTTTCTGTTAATTAAATTTGCTTTTGCATTTGCATGCTGATTTCCAGTTGATCTGAAGCCATTTTCAGGTTGCAGTTTGAATCATGGTTGTAAGCTTCAGATTTGATTATAGATTGAATCAAAGCTTCAGATTTTTCAGATTTGATTTCTGTTTCTTTGGTTTCAGTTTTGAATCTTACATTTGAATTCTTTTTTTTTTGGTTGAAGAAAATTTATTATAGAAGATTAGCTGAAGGAAACAAAAACAAACAGATTTTTTTCACTTTCTAAACTTTAATCAAAACAAAACTTTCTTTTAAAAGATAGATTGCCACTTGTTTAATGAATACACCCACATATTAACAAATGTCAAACCCCTTATTAATTTGTATACAAGTGTATTTCATAAATTATTATGATGCCAAGTGTGTTTATATTTGATTATTAAAGTAATTGCTAATTATTACTAATGAACTAAACCTTAATTAAATACTATCCTAAACACTTATGTTTAATATAAACTATGAAATGTATTTATATCCTATGTTTTATTTATTTATATTTACAAATCCATTTTCTAAAGACAAGTTTGAAAGAAAGAAAGAAAACATTTATTTAAATTTTATTTTTAAAAGTTTAAACATAAATTTCTATAACTAACATTGATATTATATATATAAAATCTAAATTTGTTTTCAAAAATCAATTTAAAGAAAACAAATTAAATCTTTATAAAAACGTACTATTTCCAAGCCATTATTCATTTAAATAAAAATAAATCTTCCTTTAAGTGTTTTACGAATAAAAATTAATTTTTAATTGCTTTTGAAAAGCATCTATTAAATCAAACCAAAAACTTCCAAATCACTATAAAACTTATGTACATTATAAATTTGAAAACATATTTTCTGTTTAAGTTTAATCCATTATTTACTATCTACAATAAATATATACAAATATAAATATCCATTATAAATAGAACATTTAAATATTAACCTCAGAAATTATTTGAATATTAAAACAAAACATCAAATCACAATATATAGACATATATATTATAATTTGAAAATATTTTTATTAAATTTAAATTGAACCAATTTCCTTATTACAATGTATACATATATACATTACAAATGGAATTATTTTTATTAACTTAAAATGATCAATCAATTACACACATATATTATTTTTATAATTTGAAAAGAATAAACATTCAAATTATATTATCATTATTATTGAATTTTGAAAAGATAATCATTTGTCAAATTAAATTAATTATTAATTTTGAATATAAAATATTTGGTTAAATTAGATTTTAAATCAATATAACATATTTTAAAATAAATTATAAATAGAAATTATTAAGTAAGTATTGCCAAAATCCCGGGACATCACAGTTTTGGTTCGGTGGTTATTTGGTCCGGTGGCTCCAGTTCGGTGGTGGGTGGGTTGGTCGGTAGCATTCGCTTTGGTTCGAGTTGGTTCGGTCCTCTGGGTGAGAACACGCCCAACAGCTAGTATGCTGGAATTTAATCATGTAACAATTTCAGTTATTTTCTATTTACTTGAAAACCCTAGACACTATTATAATATCACTGGATTTCCTATCAAATGTTTTGATTATCGTAAGGTGAAAACTTTTCCACGTTTATGTGTGAGACGTCTTACAAGATACCTTTTCTTTCAAAGGATTTTTAAAGTTAAACAATTTTAACCCGTTTACTCACACCAGACCCATGCCTGACTCGGAGTTTATTTTCTGTTTTATTAAACTCTTGGATACTCAAATTTTTATGAGTAGCCAAGGGATTCAGGTCAGCTTTGACGAGTTCTGGAGATATGGAGCAGGAGGCTTCAGCGTTTATAGATATATAGTGATTCTGTTGTATTGTATCTCTGTGATGAAGTCTGTATTGTACTTGAGTTGTAATGACTAAACAAGTCTTTATAACTGTCTAGTTTGTGATGTTTAAGCTGTATAACTCTGATGTATATGATACTGTGTAATATCTTATGTGGTGTGTATGATATTATGTATAACTCTCTTTTGTTCCATTGTAACCAGTCAGGACCGATGATTAAAGTCTCCCACCTCCCCTATTTCAAGCTTCCAAATTCACAAATTAAATCAAATTCGAAGACCGGTGGTTGTTGCTTTTGGTTTGGTAGCTCTTTCTGAAGGATTGGATACTAATTAAAGGATTGATCGAATTTGACAACTCAAGGTGTTTCATCTAGGCTTTGGACAAGATGTTAATCCAACTCACATTTTTTATATATATTATATATTAGTTGTCATGTCATTGTGCTTTTAGTATGTATGTGCATATTATCATAAATTCATATATCTTTCCGCCGTTAGTAGTGGATGAATGTATTGTATGTATGTGTTTTAATTTTTTTTATATATTTGTATGTGTGTATTATTCAAAATTAATGAAAAAACAAAATATTATGCATATTTTAATTTCAAAAATAATGTATAAAATTTAAAATATTTAAAACTAGTTTAATTTGAAAATACGAACATGCATGCATACATACATACGTACTATATATATAATATACTTATAAATGTAGCAATATATATATATATATATATATATATATATATATGTATGTATGAATGTATATGTATATGTATATATACCTAATATGGTTTCAAATTTTTTCTTATTTTAACCGTGTATGTGTGTGTATGTATGTATATACGTGTGTATATGTATACATAAATATTTTTTATAAAAATTTCAAATATAAAATCTAACTTTATAAAATATATATAATATGCAACATGAATATATATATATATATGTATATATTTGGTAAACTTAAATATGTTATGCTTTCAAAAAAAATTAATTTTTTTATATACCTAAAAATATTGTATAGAAATCAAAATAGGATAGAAAACAAATTTTTTTAACCACAAGTTCATATATAATATATTATTTTAGTCAAATGTGTGTGTGTGTGTGTGTGGACTATCTATTTACATCAAAACACACACACACACACATATATTATAAAAATCTTAATATTAATTCAATATGAACATACATTATATGTATTTTTAAAAATTAATTTTTTAATAAGTTTCAAACTATATATATACGTTTATCTATTCAAAATTAATATACTAATTTAAATTTGAATTGTTATACACTATGCAGACCTTGATATAAGATTTTGAATTTGAATTTATAGCCATTTATATTAAATTTGCAATCACTGCATATTATAATATTAACTATTTATATATACACATACGCAGATACATACATACGTGCGTGCATGCGCACGCGCACGCACGCACATATGTTTACGTAAACTTATATAATTTACAAATATCATTTTACAACACACACATTCTCTTATATATACATACATATAAGACGACAAATATGCATATGAAGGGGCAAATATGTCAGTTGCAATGTGCATCCCAACATCTACACACTGGCATGTTAAAATCGTGTACACCATTTGTGTTGCACGTGCACGTACACACTGTATATGATACACATATTACAATAATATAATAAAACTTTGTTATAAACTAAATAAAATATTGATTTTATTTAAAAATAAATTTAGATAAGATCTAAATAGGTTTATACTTTATAAGCCGAATAAGATCCAAAGTGGATAAAAATCTTGAAATTTACCCATTTACCATACTATGTGCTGGCCCAATTTCAATATAGCTATGGTTCATCTTGGCCTCTTTGTTTTATTATATTTTATTGTTATTGATTTTAGCATTAGGATTGGGAGTCTTTGTTTATTTTATTGTATGAGGGGGTTTTTACTACCTACCAAGCTTGCTGGAAGCATCATTTTTAAGTTTGAACTCCTAGTTCTTTGTCCTTGACCACCAGTTATAAATCTTTCCTCTAGGCTTCACCAATTTGTAATAATGGAGGCTAGGGTTTTTTTTCTTACGTGCTTATGAATAAGAAATAGTGATGTAGTTATAACCTCTCTTGGGTCATGCGATGAAATCACTTTCAATCTGTTCTCTTTAATTTTCCATAGGTTGATTAGAGCATACGTGCATGGCAGTCAAAATTACTTCCTTTCTTACATAAGCATGGCCGACCATCTCTTATATAGTTTATAGGCTTTTAAACATATCAATTTAACGGTAAAATTAATTATTTAACCAATTCATTTAAACCTATTGGCAAAATAAATTTACAGCCTCAAAATGTTAGTTAGTTTTACCTACGGATCAAAAGTGTTAGTTTATATACTTCCTTAAAGATTTAGCTTAAACCGAAGTCATTTGCTTAAGTGAATCATGTTTTGCCTTTGTGACTTTACATAAAAATATGGGTCATCATGAGTTGAAGAAGACAGGCACAACTTAATTCTCTTCAGGAGTTTATCAGTCCGTTGGGTTCTCCTGAGTATATTTACATAAAAAATTATGGGTTGTCGCATATTCCATTGAATGATGGGTTGCTAGTAATATCCTTGTTAGGAATTGAGTTTGGAGCCATATATGAATTTTTAGCTATCTTGGGAGAATTTGTTTCTCCTAGTTCAGTATTCTCCATTGCAGTAGTTGAAGCGGCATCTCCTATCAACCAATAACTAGGCCTCTCCCCGTCGACTAGCTTAAATGAAGATGATGTTTCTTAGGAATTTTTCTCATCAACGGCTTGCTTACCTTGTACTACTATCATCCTTCTGACTATGTATATCATATGTAATACCTTGAATATTTGCATCTGCATTATCTTATTTCAAATTGCCACCACTCTCGAATGACCTTTTTGTCTCAAACACATCATCCATCTTGTCAATTTTCACTTTTTGTACTCCCATTTGCAAGTATTTCCTGCTTTCAAATTTTTCGTTATTTTTCTTTCTAATCCAAGAAGTTCATTAATAGAGCTATCTACTTAATTTAAAGCATGCTTCTTATCCTCATATAAATGTTCATGACACTCCTCTACAACATAGGAATTATGCATTATAACATCATCCCTTACTACGTTATTATGCCCAATGAGTATAGGAGTTAATATCTTCCATCTTAACTTCTTTATCCTCATCAACTCTACCACTACTCACATTAGAACTGAATTCTTAAGAATAATACAAGTTAACCAGTTCCTCAAATATATTATGTAACCCTTCCTTGGACTTTGACAAATACTCTTTAGAACTACCCTCATTTTCTATCCTACCATCTTATACATTGACCCTATCCTTCATCAAAATATATTCTTCAATCGAAACATCCTCCGCTCTAGCTTCTTCTGTTGATTTGCAATCACTATTCTCCTTTGTATTCTCATTTTCCTTACATATATAAAAGACTGATCCTCTTGAGTGTTATTAATAAGTTCTTCATCCTCATGAATTTTTTTAGCCCACCTTCTTTTTCTTGAATTCCTTTATTCCCCATACTTTAATAATAAGGCATTGCAATTTCAATGCCTAAAGTAGTATAGTTGTCACACCTTGATGGTGCATTTTCATAAAAATATGTCATGTTTAAGAACTCGTTGTCATCAAACTCTCCGTCAAGGTGGATAAAAAGATATTCTTCATCTTCATGTCTACTAAAACCATTGAAAAATAAGTTTTAATTCTTTTAAGTGATGGCTCTTCCATTTTAAACTCCTAATGTACCAGCAAAAGCACTGATGGTAGTCCTACGAATAACTAAGAACCTATAAGTATGATCCAAATAGGTGTCATGGATTCTTTATCCTCATCTAGTTTCATATTTGATGTTGATTGCTTCATAATAATCAAGGTTTTAACATAAAACCATGAATCATTTATAAAACAAACTTATAGTTATCACAACTCTTCGATTAACTACTTGAAAACCATTATTTTTGTAACGACCCAGAATTTATGTCAATTAAAATTTGTATATTTAATTGATTTTAAATATTAATAAGTGAAATTAAACAGTCGAATAAATTTTATTTCGAATAATTGGATTTAATTGGACAATTAAATCGATAATTTAATAGTTGAAATTACAGAAATAATTGGAAATTGGGTTAAATATGATTAAAATTGGTTTGTAAAATTTTATTTAATCATGTTGAAGTTAGAATGATGTTATAGAATTTTTAAAATTGAATTTAAAATTAAATTGTGAAAATTGAATATTTTAATATTTAATTGACGAGTTAAAATAGCCATTTTTCAAACAGTCTCGAAATTCGACGAAACTAGTTTCATCGGATCTGTATTGTGATATTATTGTATGATTTCAAATTTCGTGTCAATCGGATTTACGGTTTGTCCGGGGCAAGCCAAAACGCATAGAAAATTAGTTTAATCGATTTAATTTAAATTTGATCGTTTATTTCCGTAACTCGCATAGATGATCGAATTAGCCTTCGAAACATGTTCCATTGTGCTCGGAAAACGGGGTAAACATTAAAAACTCCAACCGGCACGCTTCGTTTGGAGTTTGGAAAATTTTGGATGAATAGTGTTTTCGTCAATTTTCTATATAAGGACTTCATTATTTTCATTTGCAAACAAAATTTAAAACCCTAGGCAGAAAAATCCTAGCTGCCACTTATGTCTTCAATGGCCAAAATGCTTTCGTTTTCTTCCTCAAATCTCTCTCAATCCATCAATTTTCTCAAGAAACTTCCAACTTGAAAAGTGTAGAACTCGTCGAGAGCCACGTATCCAACGGTTGAGATCAAATTTAAGCACGTAGATCAATGACAATTCGAGCTTAAACGCACACGGGTCGCGCATGAAATTTGAGGTGAAAGCTCGACCGAGCTTCGATTCCTTCTGGCCGATGGTGGTGCTTGGGTGGAGCTTTGATGTGGCGGTGTTCGATCACCTTCGAGTTGCCTAGGGTGGTTGCGAAAATTGCATGATTGGAGGCGGCTATGGGTTAGTTTGTACGTGCTTTTCACGTATGGAAGAAGAAAGATGTAGAGCGGCCCAGATCTGATGGCAGCGAAATGAACGGCTAGGATCTGTTAGGTTAAAAATTTAAAAATAGAAATTGTAAATATGTATATGTTAAATTCGTTTAAAGTTTAAAATGTGATAACTTTGTCATACGAGGACGGAATTTCACGAAACAAATTGCATTGGAATCGTATGGACGAGCACTACGCTATGGAGCTAGTTTGGAGTCATTTGGAGCTAGTTTGAATTTCGAGTAAAATTAAACGCGTGTTTAATTTTATTCGAAATAAAACGCTGAAACTGAATTGGAAGCAAGGTGAGAATTTCTCACTCAATCGAATTAGTTTCGATTTAAATTTTAAATAATTTGATTTAAAATTTATTGATTGTATGCTTGGATGATAAATTGTTATATATTGTGTAAAATAGACATTATACGACGTATATTAAGTGGATGTTATTTACTAAAAACATATGCCGCGATAATTCCAACTTGTATGGAATTGGTATTATATATGTACTTGGAGTTGATTTTCCCGCATTATATGGCGGATGAGACCCTATTGCGCCGCATAATAGCGGATAATATTTTAATCCCATATACCGCGATATTCTATATTGGAACGGAATTGGTATTGTGTTAACATCTGTGGATGCAGGGAAACAGGTTGGAGGGATCCAACTGGATTCCTCACCGGTATTTATTTGATTACGGATATTTTGATATATGTTGATTATCATATACTGATATATGATGTCTTTGTTGTCGTGATTGACTATTTGGTGTGTTGCATCATTGGGCCAATTTTGGAATTATAAAAAGATTTTAAAGTGAAGATTTTCAAATTTAAAAAAAGGTTTTAAAGTGATTTTTGAAGGTATACGTTTTATTAAATTTTTGAATTGATTCATTTTAAATAAATTAACGTTATAAAATTTAATACTATAAAGATTTATGATTTTTGAGAAATATAGTTAAAATGTGATTTTTGAAATATGGAGTTAATGAATTTTATAAAATAGTTTGAATTGAGATTTTTTGGATTTTTATAAATGGTTTATATAAAAGATTTATAAAATTGATATTTATAAATTAAAAATAATAGAATTATAAAACGAGTTTTTATAAGTGTTAAAATGAAATAAAAAAATTGATTTCATAAGTGAATGAAATTTATAGATTTATAAATTGGGAGGTTATAAAATAAATAGATTTTTGTAAAATAAAAGATTTATAAGTAATTAACTTATAAATCGGATTTTGGCATTTTAATTGAGATTTTCTACTAAGTATAAATGGTTTATAGATGAGATTTATAAAATATATATTTTATAAATCGAAATAATGGAATTATAAAAGGAGTTCTGTTAATGCTGAAAATGAGGTTATAAATGGAATTTTATAAGTAGTAAGATTTTTAAATTTTGTAAATTGAAGTCTTTATAAAATATAAATGGGAATTTATAAACATTGTTTTATAAATCTGAAACTGGCTTATTTTGATAAGTCAATTATTTTAGATTTTGAAAGGAGATATATTTACGATTTTGGACGGTAAATAATCCTTTAAACAAAATGTGTAGAAAAAAGTTAAATTTGGTTCAAGAAGAATATTCACGATTTTGGGACAGTGAATAATATGTTAAAGTGTTTTGGGGAGGTGATATTTTAAATAGAATTAAAACGATTTAAAGATGTTTTAAAATGCATTAAGTATCGAGTACATAGATTTCAACATTCATTGTTGAAATAGACGTTTTCGAGGAAGAAGGAAAAGATGGACTATAACACTGTTGTTATAATAAATGATTTCCGAAAGGAAAAGTTTTGTATAGTATTGGGATTTATATATCTATCTAAATTTCGAATCCCTATACTAGTGATTTTGGGTCGTCGTAACGATGTTTTACGCAACATTCGTTTTGACTCAAATAATTGTGTTTGAGAGGACATTTTCTTTAAAGAATGAAATATATACTTAATTTTGATTTAAGTATATTTAATATTCTCCAAGTTTTGAAAATAAAGGGATTTGTGAATTACTTATTATTAAATAAGTATGGAAATGTTTTCCAATATGAAGCAAATATTTTGAGATTTTATCTTTTAAAGATAAATTGAAAATTAATATTAGAAATCGATTTGGAAATCGTATATTCATAGATATCTTGGAATTGTAAATTCACTATGGAATTTATAAAAGAAAGGAAAATTTGTTTAAAAATAAACATTGATTTATTTTTGAAGCGTGGAAATAAATTTACGGATTTGGAACGTAAATATAAAGTAAATCGGTAAGGATTTATTTAATTGGTTTAAATGAACCATTTTGAAATGAAAGTATTTCCGCGTGAGGAAAATGATTGAAATTTGCTTTCAAAAGTGGTAAAGGTGAAAAGTGATTTGAAAATTCGTTTCCAAATGGTTGAAGTGTGGAAATTATATATCTAGTAAAGATATTTTGGAAATTAAATAATTTGGAAAATTATTTGGAATTCGGTGATGTTGTGCATGCCTATTGATAGTTAAATAACCAACTATCAATATTTACCTTTGAATGGGTATTTGTTGTGATTTGCTTGAATTCGAATGCCACGCTTATTTTTAAAATAAGCGCTCACTATTCGGGTTAGCCGGGAAAGGACCTTGGGGTCATATAACCCATTCCGAATATGTGACACGTCGTTATGAATTTCATTTGATGACCGGTGTTGAAGACCGGATATTTGTGAAAATGGAAGGATTACCGTCGAACGTTTCTGCATCGGCTGATCCCCGATATAGAAATTTATTACCCTTTGTGACGGGAAGTCCGGTCGTGATTAGTGAATATCCGGATTACAAGGACTTCTTTGTAAGTGCCTTCGGTTCCGTTCGATCCCGAAACGGACTTGTATGGATGTGTGTCTGACGTTACAATTTGAGATGTAAAGCTGGTTTCTATCAAATATGTTCCCGTTGGTGGCGGAGGATTTATTCTCTTAGCTTAACACCCTTAGAGGTTATGTAGTTGATGGTTACTAGTGATACATTCCCAAATTGGTAATGTGGCATACGAAGTGTTGTTGAGCATTTGATGATCAAAGCGTGGCTTTTGTAAAAAGCGTAGCTTTGTGGACGAGACTTCGTCGGACCTCACACCCCGGAAATGGTCAAAACAGGAAGGATGCGGAAAGGTTATTAGGGGGTAGCGCCCCATTAGTGTATGTCATTCCTTCTGGATAGAGGTGGTATCATGGTATGGAGCCCAGATACTTAACATATGTTGTTGCTGCAAATTTATTACTTTTTGGTTGTTGGAATCGAGGATCCTCGGATATAGATCGATTACGATCGGGGAATGACATTTTCATGTCAGTAGTTACCCAGTTTGAAGGGTAACACGGCCTTGTGTTGGAAGAGATCTAACCGTAACGTTAGGTTCTCGGGTCGTCTTTCTAGAGGCTTACCCATGTGGCAATGGGAAGTTCCTTGGCCTGACCATTTGTTGGAAATCCAAAGAAACAATATGATCTTGTACGGTTTTAGTTGTAGAACCTACCATTTACTTATGGTGGTCACCACTATTTAGATGGTAGCTATAGTAGGCATAAGTGCAGAATGCCTATGCTGGCTAAGATTTATATGTTACTTTCGAAAAAATTTCTACACTATGCACTAGTAATAATATTAAATGTTTTTTTTAATGCGTATCAAGCATCTTTGACTATCATAAGGAGAAATCTCCTCCGATTCTGCGTTTGCATTGTGTGTGTGTGCGGGAGGCCTTATGTTAGTTTCGTTTTCTAAAAAGCATTGCGAATCTATTTTAAAATATTTCTTTGTTTGTTTTAAAGATAAATAACTATTTTAAGTTCTCACACCAGTCCCATGACTGACCTGGAGTTTATTGTTTTCCTTCCTAAACTCTAGGTGCCCACCAATTTCCACACGGGCAGTCTAGAGTTAGGTTATCAGGATATTCTAGAATTCAGGAGTTGCTGGAGGCAAGCTGGATGGCATGGCGTATTCACTTGTATATAGTATTTCTTTTCTGCTATTTGTTGTTGTTGTTGTATACTCTGATGATGTAATGTGATGTGATGTAATGTAATAACTGATATAGTTCTTTGTTTAAAGATTATTCATTTATCTATTATATGTTGTTCCGCTGCGATTGTGAGATTCTGATATTGTTCTGTTGTTTCTTTCTATCATGTTCTATCTTTTTCTTTCTTCTTCTATCTTCTACCTCTTCTTTAACCCTAACGGTACGGTTTTTTGGCCTTCGATTGCTCGGCAGTTGATACAGTGGACGTATTGATGTCGGTTTTCGAGCGACGAAACATCGTAACCTTTACATTTGGTATCAGAGCATATGGTTAAGCGACAACCCTGGCTCTGTTGGGTATTACTCATTAGAGATAGAGTCAGTAGTACTCTAGAATGAGTTTGAGTGTAATAATAGCTATGAGCGCGTATTTGTTAGTGAATATAAATTGTTTTGTATTGTGTTGACTTATCGGTTGATTGTTTATGAATTCTGGTCGGTGCGGGAAGTACAACCGTGATCGATACGGGTTTCTAAACTCTTAAACAAGATAAACTAACACAATATTGTTTTGAAATTGGGAAAATGAAATAATTTTACCCAAACTATTTTCATATATTGAAAGAAATAAATTTTCTGTAAATGTGTATAATATATGGTTGTTTGATTGTTAGAAAACGATGATATTGAGATATTATCATTATTAAAATGGAAATTGAAATAATAACCAAAAGATAAAGGAATGAATTCATATACAAATGGGAATTGAAAATATTTATAAGTTGGAATAAAATTCATTAATGGAATGAAATTGGTAATGTGAATGTATAAATGAGTTTTATAAATTGAAATAAGATTTGATTGGGATTAAGTTGGATAAATTTAACTTAAAGGATGGAGTTAAATTAAAGTAAGTATAAGTGAATCAATTAAATCCAAGTTGCAATAGTTGAATATAAGTGAAACCAAATGATAAATGGTTAAACAATTTGGTTAAGCAAAACAAAAATCTGGATTTGAACAAGTGATGAAAATTTGACTTTGGTAAAAGTTAAACAGAATTAGAATCTGAATTGAATTTATAAGTGGAATTTTAAGTTAAGTTAAACAAATGATGTTTGAAATGGAATATAACTTATGTGAAGTCGAATAAAGTTGATTTTGGTATCGAAGTAAATTAATAAGTGAATTAATGAAATGAAGTTATGAATGTGAACTTGACTATATAAATGAAATTCAACTTTATTTGTAAAATGAATTAGCGATTGAATTAATGAATGGATGGAATATTAATCAATTGGATGTAAAATAAATTGATATGGAATAATGAATGTAAGTGTTAATTCATTAAAAGCTAATGTTATTGGAAGTTGAATAATTGAATGAAAATCAATTTAATATAAACTAATTGGAATTAAAAGTGTTGGACCAAATTGAATGTAAATTAAATAATTTGGTTATGTTGAATATACATTGGTTGTTATTTGATTATTAATTGATTGTGTATATTTCATTAAGTGTTAATGAAATTGAATTAGCGAAATTGGAAGCTAAAGTAATTGAATCCAACTTGGAAGAAAATGAACTTGAATAGAATTGAATTTGATTTGAAAGTGAACTAATGTGAATTTAATTAGTGAATGCAAACTAATTGAAATTGAAAATGAATGAATGTTGTTAAAATTCCAATGTTAATGAATCAAAATGTGATTGGAAATGAAAACCAATTCAATGAATATTAATGAGAAGTGAATTTATATTGATTTGGTTATGAATTGATTTGGATAGACATTGATTTGTTGGATGTTAATTGGATGATAGTTGTTTGATGGTTGCATTTGTTGATTGAATGCATTGCTATGTTGGGACATGCAGTTGATATGTTACTATATGATGTATATTGATATTATTTTCATATATACATGTTTCTCATTTGTTTGTTGAGTGCTTAGTGGGTGCGAATTGCGCTTGCTTCGCATTTGGAGCTCGCGTTCGCGCTATATTAGCCGTATACGCTCGCTAATAATAAATAAGGTACATCTCTCGGATTACATATCGTACTTTTACACTTTTTTCCCTGCGGGATGCCTCATCACTTGATGAGGTGTATATTTGTGATATATATACTGTCATTTTTTTTTTGGATCGAGCTGCGCAAAGGAGATATGGCGAATTTTTCCGAAAATTTGAGGCGTTAGAATATTTTTAAGAAAATTGGAAAATTTTGAAAACTATAACTTTGATTTTGAGTTGAAAGTTAAACGATATTGGTTGGTTTGGAAAGATAACTATGTATAGATTCGAAAACTTAGAAGGGTTTTTATAAAAAGTTTAACTATGAATTTTGGGAAAGTTAAACACTTAAGAGATTTGAAAAATCCAATTTGAATGGTTTGTTTTGGAAAGTTAATGGATTCTGTAACTTTTTCTTACTTGGTAATTTCGAGGACGAAATTCTTTTAAGGGGGGAAGTTTGTAACGACCCAGAATTTCTGTCAATTAAAATTCGTATATTTAATAGATTTTAAATATTAATAAGTGAAATTAAACAGTCGAATAAATTTTATTTCGAATAATTGGATTTAATTGGATAATTAAATCGATAATTTAATAGTTGAATTTACAGAAATAATTGGAAATTGGATAAAATATGATTAAAATGATTTGTAAAATTTTATTTAATCGTGTTGAAGTTAGAATGATGTTATAGAACTTTTAAAATTGAATTTAAAGTTAAATTGTGAAAATTGAATATTTTAATATTTAATTGACGAGTTAAAATAGCCATTTTTCAAACAGTCTCGGATTTAGAAGAAACCAGTTTCATCGGATCCGTAATGTGATATTATTGTATGATTTCAAATTTCGTGTCAATCGGATTTATGGTTTGTCCGGAGCAAGCCAAAACGCATAGAAAATTAGTTTAATCGATTTAATTTAAATTTGATCGTTTATTTCCATAACTCGCACAGATGATCGAATTAGCCTCCAAAACACGTTTCATTGTGTTCGAAATGTGGGGTAAACTTTAGAAACGCCAACCGGCACGCTTCGTTTGGAGTTCGAAATTTTTTGGATGAATAGTGTTTTCGTCAATTTTCTATATAAGGACTTCATTATTTTCATTTGCAAACAGAATTTAAAACCCTGGGCAGAAAAACCCTAGCCGCCACTTATGTCTTCAATGGCCAGAACGCTTTCGTCTTCTTCCTCAAATCTCTCTCAGTCCATCAATTTTCTCAAGAAACTTCCAACTTGAAAAGTGTAGAACTCGTCGAGAGCCACGTATCGAACGGCTGAGATCAAATTTAAGCACGTAGATCAACGGAAATTCGAGCTTAAACGCACACAGGTCACGCACGAAATTCAAGGTGAAAGCTCGGCCGAGCTTCGATTCCTTCTGGCCGGTGGTGGTGCTTGGGTGGAGCTTTGATGTGGCGGTGTTCGATCACCTTTGAGTTGCCTATGGTGGTTGCGAAAATTGCTTGATTGGGGGCGGCTATGGGTTAGTTTGTACGTGCTTTTCACGTATGGAAGAAGAAAGATGTGGAGCGACCCAGATCTGATGGCTGCGAAACGAACGGCTAGGATTTGTTAGGCTAAAAATTTAAAAATAGAAATTGTAAATATGTATATATTAAATTCGTTTAAAGTTTAAAATGTGATAACTTTGTCATACGAGGTCGAAATTTCATGAAACGAATTGCGTTGGAATCGTATGGACGAGCACGACGCTATGAGCTGGTTTGGAGTCTTTTGGAGCTAGTTTGAATTTCGGATAAAATTAAACGCGTGTTTAATTTTATTCGAAATAAAACGCTGAAACTGAATTGGAAGCAAGGTGAGAATTTCTCACTCAATCGAATTAGTTTCGATTTAAATTTTAAATAGTTAGATTTAAAATTTCTTGATTGTATGCTTGGATGATAAATTGTTATCTATTGTGTAAAATAGACATTATACGCCGTATATTAAGCGGATGTTATTTATTAAAAACATATACCGCGATAATTCCAACTTGTATGGAATTGGTATTATATATGTACTTGGAGTTGATTTTCCCGCATTATATAGCGGATGAGACCCTATTGCGCTGCATAATAGCGGATAATATTTTATAAATCCCATATACCGCGATATTCCGTATTGGAATGGAATTGGTATTGTGCTAACATCTGTGGATGCAGAGAAACATGTTGGAGGGATCGAACTGGATTCCTCACCAGTATTTATTTGATTACGGATATTTTGATATATGTTGATTATCATATACTGATATATGATGTCTTTGTTGTCGTGATTGACTATTTGGTGTGTTGCATCATTGGGCCAATTTTGGAATTATAAAAAGATTTTAAAGTGATGATTTTCAAATTTAAAAAAAGGTTTTAAAGTGATTTTTGAAAGTATACGTTTTATTAAATTTTTGAATTGATTCATTTTAAATAAATTAACGTTATAAAATTTAATACTATAAAGATTTATGATTTTTGAGAAATATAGTTAAAATGTGATTTTTGAAATATGGAGTTAATGAATTTTATAAAATAGTTTGAATTGAGATTTTTTGGATTTTTATAAACGGTTTATATAAAAGATTTATAAAATTGATATTTATAAATTAAAAATAATAGAATTATAAAACGAGTTTTTATAAGTGTTAAAATGAAATTAAAAAAATTGATTCCATAAGTGAATGAAATTTATAGATTAATAAATTGGGAAGTTATAAAATGAATAGATTCTTGTAAAATAAAATATTTATAAGTAATTAACTTATAAATCGGATTTTGGCATTTTAATTGAGATTTTCGAATAAGTATAAATGGTTTATAGATGAGATTTATAAAATATATATTTTATAAATCGAAATAATGGAATTATAAAAGGAGTTCTGTTAATGATGAAAATGAGGTTATAAATGGAATTTTATAAGTAGTAAGATTTTTAAATTTTGTAAATTGAAGTCTTTATAAAATATAAATGGGAATTTATAAACATTGTTTTATAAATCCGAAACCGACTTATTTTGATAAGTCAATTATTTTAGATTTTGAAAGGAGATATATTCACGATTTTGGATGGTGGATAATCCTTTAAACAAAATGTGTAGAAAAAGGTTAAATTTGGTTAACGAAGAATATTCACGATTTTGGGACAGTGAATAATATGTTAAAGTGTTTTGGGGAGGTGATATTTTAAATAGAATTAAAACGATTTAAAGATGTTTTAAAATGCATTAAGTATCGAATACATAGATTTCAACATTCATTGTTGAAATAGACGTTTTCGAGAAATAAGGAAAAGATGGACTATAACACTGTTGTTATAGTAAATGATTTCCGAAAGGAAAAGTTTTGTATAGTATTGGGATTTATATATCTATCTAAATTTCGAATCCCTATACTAGTGATTTTGGGTCGTCGTAACGATGTTGTACGCAACATTCGTTTTAACTCAAATAAATGTGTTTGAAAGAACGTTTTCTTTAAAGAATGAAATATATACTTAATTTTGATTTAAGTATATTGAATATTCTCCAAGTGTTGAAAATTAATGGATTTGTGAATTACTTATTATTAAATAAGTATGGAAATGTTTTCCAATATGAAGCGAATATTTTGAGATTTATCTTTTAAAGATAAATTGAAAATGAATATTAGAAATCGATTTGGAAATCGTATATTCATAGATATTTTGGAATTGTAAATTCACTATGGAATTTATAAAAGAAAGGGAAATTTGTATATGTACTTGGAGTTGATTTTCCCGCATTATATAGCGGATGAGACCCTATTGCGCTGCATAATAGCGAATAATATTTTATAAATCCCATATACCGTGATATTCCGTATTGGAACGGAATTGGTATTGTGCTAACATCTGTGGATGCAGGGAAATAGGTTGGAGGGATCCAACTGGATTCCTCACTAGTATTTATTTGATTACGGATATTTTGATATATGTTGATTATCATATACTGATATACGATGTCTTTGTTGTCGTGATTGACTATTTGGTGTGTTGCATCATTGGGCCAATTTTGGAATTATAAAAAGATTTTAAAGTGATGATTTTCAAATTTAAAAAAATGTTTTAAAGTGATTTTTGAAAGTATACATTTTATTAAATTTTTGAATTGATTCATTTTAAATAAATTAACGTTATAAAATTTAATACTATAAAGATTTATGATTTTTGAGAAATATAGTTAAAATGTGATTTTTGAAATATGGAGTTAATGAATTTTATAAAATAGTTTGAATTGAGATTTTTTGGATTTTTATAAACGGTTTATATAAAAGATTTATAAAATTGATATTTATAAATTAAAAATAATAGAATTATAAAACGAGTTTTTATAAGTGTTAAAATGAAATAAAAAAATTGATTTCATAAGTGAATGAAATTTATAGATTTATAAATTGGGAAGTTATAAAATGAATAGATTCTTGTAAAATAAAAGATTTATAAGTAATTAACTTATAAATCGGATTTTGGCATTTTAATTGAGATTTTCGAATAAGTATAAATGGTTTATAGATGAGATTTATAAAATATATATTTTATAAATAGAAATAATGGAATTATAAAAGGAGTTCTGTTAATGCTGAAAATGAGGTTATAAATGGAATTTTATAAGTAGTAAGATTTTTAAATTTTGTAAATTGAAGTCTTTATAAAATATAAATGGGAATTTATACACATTGTTTTATAAATCCGAAACCGACTTATTTTGATAAGTCAATTATTTTAGATTTTGAAAGGAGATATATTCACGATTTTGGACGGTGGATAATCCTTTAAACAAAATGTGTAGAAAAAGGTTAAATTTGGTTAACGGAGAATATTCACGATTTTAGGACAGTGAATAATATGTTAAAAGTGTTTTGGGGAGGTGATATTTTAAATAGAATTAAAACGATTTAAAGATGTTTTAAAATGCATTAAGTATCGAATACATAGATTTCAACATTCATTGTTGAAATAGACGTTTTCGAGAAATAAGGAAAAGATGGACTATAACACTGTTGTTATAGTAAATGATTTCCGAAAGGAAAAGTTTTGTATAGTATTGGGATTTATATACTATCTAAATTTTGAATCCCTATACTAGTGATTTTGGGTCGTCGTAACGATGTTGTACGCAACATTCGTTTTGACTCAAATAAATGTGTTTGAAAGAACGTTTTCTTTAAAGAATGAAATATATAATTAATTTTGATTTAAGTATATTGAATATTCTCCAAGTGTTGAAAATAAATGGATTTGTGAATTACTTATTATTAAATAAGTATGGAAATGTTTTCCAATATGAAGCGAATATTTTGAGATTTATCTTTTAAAGATAAATTGAAAATGAATATTAGAAATCGATTTGGAAATCGTATATTCATAGATATTTTGGAATTGTAAATTCACTATGGAATTTATAAAAGAAAGGGAAATTTGTTTAAAAATAAACATTGATTTATTTTTGAAGCGTGGAAATAATTTTACGGATTTGGAACGTAAATATAAAGTAAATCGGTAAAGATTTATTTAATTGGTTTAAATGAACCATTTTGAAATGAAAGTATTTCCGCGTAAGGAAAATGATTGAAATTTGTTTTCAAAAGTGGTAAAGGTGAAAAGTGATTTGAAAATTTGTTTTCAAATGGTTGAAGTGTGGAAATTATATATCTAATAAAGATATTTTGGAAATTAAATAATTTGGAAAATTATTTGGAATTCGGTGATGTTGTGCACGCCTATTGATAGTCAAATAACCGACTATCAATATTTACCTTTGAATGGGTATTTGTTGTGATTTGCTTGAATTTGAATGCCACACTTATTTTTAAAATAAGCGCTCACTATTTGGGTTAGCCGGGAAAGGACCTTGGGATCGTATAATCCATTCCAAATATGTGACACGTCATTATGAATTGCATTTGATGACCGGTGTTGAAGACGGGATATTTGTGAAAACGGAAGGATTACCGTCGAATGTTTCTGCATCGGCTGATCCTCGATATAGAAATTTATTACCCTTTGTGACGGGAAGTTCGGTCGTGATTAGTGAATATCCGGATTGCAAGGACTTCTTTGTAAGTTCCTTCAGTTCCGTTCGATCCCGGAACGGACTTGTATGGATGTGTGTCTGATG
Source organism: Allium cepa (assembly GCA_030765085.1). NCBI lineage: Eukaryota > Viridiplantae > Streptophyta > Magnoliopsida > Asparagales > Amaryllidaceae > Allium > Allium cepa. The sequence continues at coordinate 370,127,023 of CM060943.1, read as the reverse complement.
TTACAATTTGAGATGTAAAGCTGGTTTCTATCAAATATGTTCCCGTTGGTGGCGGAGGATTTATTCTCTTAGCTTAACACCCTTAGAGGTTATGTAGTTGATGGTTACTAGTGATACATTCCCAAATTAGTAATGTGGCATACGAAGTGCTGTTGAGCATTTGATGATCAAAGCGTGGCTTTTGTAAAAAGCGTGGCTTTGTGGACGAGACTTCGTCGGACCTCACACCCCGGAAATGGTCAAAACAGGAAGGATGCGGCAAGGTTATTAGGGGATAGCGCCCCTTTGATGTATGTCATTCCTTCTGGATAGAGGTGGTATCATAGTATGGAGCCTAGATACTTAACCTATGTTGGTGCTGCAAATTTATTACTTTGTGGTTGTTGGAATCGAGGATCCTCGGATATAGATCGGTTACGATCGGGGAATGACATATTCGTGTCAGTAGTTACCGAGTTTGAAGGGTAAACTAGCCTTGTGTTGGCAGAGATCTAACCGTAACGTTAGGTTTTCGAGTCCTCTTTCCATAGGCGTACCCATGTGGCAATGGGAAGTTCCTTGGCCTGACCATTTGTTGGAAATCCAAAGAAACAATACGATCTTGTACGGTTTTAGTTGTAGAACCTACCATTTACTTATGGTGGTCACCACTGTTTAGATGGTAGCTATAGTAGGCTTAAGTGTGGAATGCCTATGCTGGCTAAGATTTATATCTTTACTTTCAAAAAAATTTCTACACTATGCACTAGTAATAATATCAAATGTTTTTTTTAATGCGTATCAAGCATCTTTGACTATCATAAGGAGAAATCTCCTCCGATTCTGCGTTTGCATTGTGTGTGTGCGGGAGGCCTTATGGTAGTTTCATTTTCTAAAAAGCATTGCGAATCTATTTTAAAATATTTCTTTTTTTGTTTTAAAGACAAATAACTGTTTTAAGTTCTCACACCAGTCCCATGAATGACCTGGAGTTTATTGTTTTCCTTCCTAAACTCTGGGTGCCCACCAATTTCCACATGGGCAGTCTAGAGTTAGGTTATCAGGATATTCTAGAATTCAGGAGTTGCTGGAGGCAAGCTGGATGGCATGGCGTGTTCACTAGTATATAGTATTTCTTTTCCGCTATTTGTTGTTGTTGTTGTATACTCTGATGATGTAATGTAATGTAATGTGATGTAATGTAATAATTGATATAGTTCTTTGTTTAAAGATTATTCATTTATCTATTATATGTTGTTCCGCTGCGATTGTGAGATTCTGATGTCGTTCTGTTGTTTCTTTCTATCATGTTCTATCTTTTTCTTTCTTCTTCTATCTTCTACCTCTTCTTTAACTCTAACGGTACGGTTTTCCGACCTTCGATTGCTTGGCAGTTGATATAGTGGACGTATTGATGTCGGTTTTCGAGCAACGAAATATCATAACCTTTACTATTTATAGTTTGCAACTAAAGCTTCTCCTTAGTTTCTCATATTTTCTTAGCAAATAGCTTCAAAAAACTAGTAATAAGGCTTATGACCTACTACAAACATTAATAAGCAATTAGGCTAGTTTCCCATAGTTTCCAATTTCACATCTTTTGTGATAGCCCCTCTCTTCCACTCTTCTACATCTTTTGGTTCAATAAAATTTAAGTTACCTACTTGTTGTGATATAAATCTCAATGGCATCATTATATGTCACCTTTCTAGAATCATTACAAGCAACGAATTTTTTATTTGGAATCTCTTTTATATCCGTAAACATCCTTGGAGAAACTACAATTTTTTTCAGTTTCGGTAGGAAACCATCAGATCCAAACATGTTTATCCTATTGGCAGGGACCTTAGGATCTCTTTTGCATTTACTACTTCCATCCAATAAACTTTTCCTCCTTATTTTTGTCCTTGATGCAGTTTGATGGGACTATGTTGTGGATATTTTAACTGGGTATGGGATTGATGGAAGACGATGAGGATTCCAAGGATTAGCATTTTTAACTTACGTCTCCTTAAGAATTTTGTTTATTAATTACTAGTATGGGCCCATGCTTTGCACACGGAGTGTTTGTGTACAGGCTGTTTGTGTTATCGTATAAGTTGATATTTTATTTGAGCGTAAATATGTGAACGGAAAGCAAAGACATTTTTGGAATTTTAAAAAGACACCGAGAAAATTAGTTCAACGGGTTTTCATTATTAATAGTAGAGATTTATTTAGTAAATATAAAATTGGCACAATCTTACCTCTTCCTAACTCAATAAAGTTAATCACCTCAAATACAAATTCATTACACGTGATCATTAGTCTATTGTAGGGCTTTAGAGTTTGGATGATGTAAATATTTTAAATTTGAACTTTCGGTCGATGTTTTTTCCATGGGCTTTGTTAGTCCCTGAGGAGATGGTTTTGATGACAACAACCTTAGAATAAGATTATAAATTATAAATACTAACATTATAGCTTAGTTATATATGTATATGCAGGATTTAACCATGTAGGTGCCAGGAATGAAGACTGTACCGCATAGAGATTCAAGATTGGATGATATCAAGATCGAAGACTCATGAGTATCAAGATTATCAAGAGTTCAAGATTTCAAGATTATGATTTAGATAAGAATTTTGTTAAAACTCCTAGAAAAGCACTGGCATCTTAAAATCCAATTTATTCGTGGAATGGCATCCACTTCGAGCCTGTTAAAGGAATGGAACCCTAAGTAGGATGGAACCTATGAAAAATCTAGTGGAACATTGTTTTGTATCCACTAATCTTTTATTCAAAATGTTTTTACAAAATTATATCTTGTTTTCAAAATGATTTCAAAACCTTCCTTTTTAAAAGAATCAAAAACCATCTATCCTGGTTTTTAAATATTTTTAGCCTCAAAATAATCTTTATTTTCAAAATCAAATTATCCTTGGTTTTAAACTATCTTTTAATATATTTAACTTTTAATATTTATACTTAGATTTAAATATAAAATTATAGTAAAATTTTATATATATCAAAATATTATTCTTTATATTTACTTATGTATTATAACTATAGTTAAGTATATTTATAAAGTTTAAAATAGTTTTAATATAAGATAGAAGTTATTTTCAAAGAAAAACAAATTACCAAAAATTGCTTTGGCATGTCAACAACCTCAAGTACCCCTTGTCGACAAGGTGACAGTTGATTTCAAAATTTTGAATTTCAAAAGAAGTGTCTATTCGTCATATCCTTTCACTAATGGACATGGTTGTTGTTCTACTATAAATAGGGGCCGTTTTAAACGAATTTACATACATATTTTCTCTAATTTCACTCCTCTTCTTCTTCCACATTTCTTTATATACATTTTTACCATTACTCTGCCGAAATCAACATTGAATCTAGCTAGATCATTTCTAGTTTGATTCTCTATCCTTATCTCAACAACATCTCAGTGCTATTCAAAGTTATAGGCTTCTTTGTAATAAACTAAACGAGAAAAGGTGTGATTGTAGCATGTGAAATCAATCAAGCGAGAAAAAGTGTGATTGTAGCCTAGGAAATTAATTGGGTTAACTTGTTGCCCGTAAAATCAAGTATCTCTACCCATAGGATTGTGAATCTGGAGTGGTGTACTTCGTGGCCTTGAAATCGAGGGTGTAATTGTACAATTACTTTTGAAAGGAAATCCGTACTTGTGTGCGGGACAGGATGTAGGATAAATCCGAACTAGTATAAAATATGGTGTGTTCTTTTCTTTATTTCTTTTATTTTATATCTGCATCTGTGTTTGATTCTGTGATCATATCTGTGTCTGAATATAGCATACATTTGTGTTCAAATTATCATAAACTCAAAAAGATTTAGTAATTCTTTAAAACACTATTCATCCCCCTTCTAGTTTTAATTCTAGCCTTAAGATCCATAATCCGCATTTCTCACATTTAGTATCAGAGCAAGGTTTTCAAAGTTTCAAAATCTGAATTTTGGAAATTTTTCAAAATGGCTACCAACACTGGTACTATTAACACTACCAACACTTGTACTATTAACACTACCAACACTGGTTCTATTATCCTTGTCACTAGTTCATTTGTAGAGGGTCAGTCTACTGTCAGACCATCACTTTTTAATGGCAATAACTATGCATATTGGGCATGTAGGATGAAAATATATTTACAATCTATAAGACTAGACACTTGGAATGTCACACAGACTGAATATTCTGAATCCACAACTAATTTTGCATAGTGGACTGTTGAGCAAAAGACTGTTGCACAAAATAACTCTAAAGCAATGAATATTCTGTTTTGTTCACTTGATAGAAATGAATTTAATAGAGTGTCAGTTTGTAAGTCTGCATATGAAATCTAGAAAACTTTGCGAGTTACACACGAAGGAACAAGCAAAGTTAAACAGACCAAAATTTCCATGCTCACAAATCAGTTTCAATTAATAAAATGAATTCTAATGAGTCTATTTCAGATATGTATAGTGGATTTCAATATATTGTGCATTCTCTAATATCTTTAGGAAATGAATTTTCGGAAGAAGATCAAGTCAGAAAAATCTTAAATTCTCTTACTCCAGAATGGGACCAAAAGACAATTGCGATTGAAGACGCAAATGGCATCGGTACCTTAAAGAAAGAAGAATTAATTGGAAATCTAATGTCATTTGAAATCCGAATGATTGAAAAAAGAGAAAGCAAAGCATCTGAAAAGAAATCAATGGCATTCAATGCATTGACCGATGGATTAGACTCAAACAGCGATAATGATAAAGAGATAGTCCTTATGACCAAGAATTTTCGGAAATTTTTGAAATATAAAATGATGAATAATATCAAGAGAAACAACTATAAGAACTCTGAAAATCAGAATGTAGTGCCAAACAATATCAAATGTTTCAACTGTGACGAATCAGGACATATCAAAAGAGACTGTCCGTAACCAGATAGGCAAAATCTTCCTATAAACAATGATTTCACAAAGAAATGAAAACGTGCATTTACTACTACTCTTGATGACTCAGACTCATCTTCAAGCGATGATGATCAGAAGACGGATAATTCAAATATGTGTTTCACGGCAGTTCACGACTCCGACGAATTCAGAAAAACGGACTCAGAAAAAGGTGCATGTTTACAATACATTGGTTGAAATTGCATGCTTAGAATTGGATGCTTGATTGATTGATTTTGAATTGGTGTGTCGTTTGAATTTTAAAATTTTGTTTTTTTGTTTTTATTATTTTTACTATTATTTTATTATTATTTTTTATTTTTTATTTTTAATAGTATCATAATATTTTATGGAATATACTATAATCCTAGTAATATTCAAGATATATATATATATATATAGATTAAAAATAATAAATATATATAATTAGAATACTTAAGAGAAATAAATCATGGAAATTCAAAGACACCTGTCGATAAGGTCCCCACCATGTTGTCGACAGGAGTATAGAAATTCAAAATTCAAAATTTGAATTCGAAATGTTGAATTTCCCTCCATCTTTTCACTTCATTCAATTCTCTGAAAAGCCACTCTCTGAAAAGTCACCATTTGACCAGAGAATATGTCCTTTGAGAATCTATTTATTCACTATCTCTTATCATAACTTTTCACTCTTATTTTCAAATTCAAACTCTTATCTCAAAATTTCAAGCTCTCTACTCTCTACTCCAATGGCTTCTTCAAGCAACCCTTCCACAATGAGAATTTCCAGAAAGATAAAAGTGCAACTCTACAATGATTCGGAGGCTATAAAAGCATATATCAACTATGCTAACTATGGAAAAGTCCATCCTGGGAAGTTTGCTTTTTTTTTTTTTAAGATTTCTCTACTTATGAAATCAATTCTCTTTTTGCAAATAATCAAGTTCTTAGTCTTGTTGATGCTTCTCAAAATGATTTTGTTTGTTATCCAAATCTTGTTAAAATTTTCTATGCAAATCTTAACCGTGGATTTTATAATGGAAATGATGATGAAATTTGGAGTAGTGTCAAAGGCACTAGAATCGTTTTAAATTGTGATCATTTGGGTACCATTCTCAATTGCAAGAGCATGGGAATGGATCTTTCTAGTTTTAATATCGATGAAAATGATAGTGAGACATTTCATCACATTTTCGAAGGAAATGATAACTTTGAATTTAAAAATTGAAACTTTCGACCAAAAGCTAGAATTGTTAATCTTCTTTTACAACATACTTTGTACCCAAGATCGGGGAGTTTTAACAATCCAACTTCAAAAGTTTGCAAAGCACTTTTTGCTATTTTTGGAAATTATGATATTAATTGGGTGCAAGTTATTTTGGATGAATTTCGTATCAAAAATCTTGAAATGGGTGAAAACACTTTGTATATTGAAATCTATTTCACTTGGATTTTTAACCATTTTGGAGTAGATTTCAAAGGAGAAGAATTTGTTTCAAGAAAGGTTTTTAATCACTCAAACATTTCTCTTGTGAAAATTCCATTTGTTTTTCAACCTTATGAGACTCTTGCCGAAAAGGAAGGGTGTTTGGCTCATGAGGAGATGGAAGAGGAGGAAGAGGAAGAAGAAGAAGGGGATGAAATGGAAATAGAAGAAGAAGAAGAAGAAGAAGAAGAAGGTGAAACATCTTTGGAAAGCATTGACTATCCTCCAACCAACAAAACCTTACTCAAAAATCAAAAGACCACAACGGATTCATAAACGGTCCATTAGTAAGAAATTGGATAAAATGCCATCCAAGATGAACAAGTTTTTCTCCAAAGTCAGCAAGAAGCTTGGATTATCTTCATCTTCGTCATCCTCTAACTAGTTCTACCTTTTCATATCTTGTTGCATTAGTTTTAACTTGTTTTGATTTGAATGTTCATGTAGTTCTTAATGTTTAATCGTTGTATCGTTCTATTATGAAATGAAATTGAATTGCTTCTCTGTTATCAAGCTTATCCTGTCTCTAGAATAAATGTTAGTATATTATATAAATATATATATACACAATTATTCACAAAATCAAAATTAGTCATCAAAATTGACTAACCCTGTCGACAACCCCCTGACCATGTTGACACGTAATGGTCAGAAATGACTTTTCATTTTAAATTTGAAATTTGAATAACTATCTTATGTCTATTCATTTCAAATGAATTTCTACACCTATAGATACCTATTTCTTCAAGAATTCATCACTCAGAATTATTTCTTATCTACTTTATCTCTAATTCTTCTCACAAACTCAAATACGGCCAATCCAATTCATAATTTGACCGAGAATCTTGAAGAAACCCTTAATTCTTTCAAGAATATTCTCTCTTTCATTCATCGTAACCAGCGACACTTAGAGTTGAGTCAAATGCAGATGATCAAGGAGCAAGAAAAGCATTTCGATGCGATACGATGGATGATTTCCTCCCTGCACAAAGATGATAATGAAGCACATCCTCATGTCTCTCTCACCAATGATGATAAAAATTGGGATGCCATTAAAGTAGACCCAATATTTGGAGAAGAATGATAGGTGGAAGTTCCTCATAATGTTAGATTTTAATTGATAGCTTTGATTTGATTTGATTTGATTTGGTTTGGTGTGGTGTGGTTTGATATTTGGTGTGCTAAACATGTATAAAAACATTGATATTTATATGATCTTTGATTATTTATCGTGTCTACCAGTATAATTACCTCTTAATCTATTTATTATATACTCCATTGAATATTATATTAATGCAGGTATTTTAGTACAAGAATAAGGGGGAGTTATATAGTTTGGAATTAGTTTTTGTTGATGACAAAGTGGGAGAAGTATAAAATAGGATAGCTAGGCATAGATTAAGGGGGAGTTATTAGTTTTAGGGGGAGTTATTAGGATAGAAGTAATATTTTTAAACAAAGGTCATCTTGATCAAAAAGGGGGAGATTGTTAGTCCCTGAAAAGATGGTTTTGATGACAACAACCTTATAATAAGATTATAAAATATAAATACTAACATTATAGTTTAGATATATATGTACATGTAGGATTTAACCATGCAGGTACCAAGAATAAAGACTGTACAGTATAGAGATTCAAAATTGGAGGATATCAAGATCGAAGACTCATGAGTATCAAGATTATCAAGAGTTTAAGATTTCAAGATTAAAATTTAGATAGAAATTTTGTTAAAACTCCTAGAAAAGCACTGGCATCTTAAAATCCAATTTATTCATGGAATGAAATCCACTTCGAGCCTGTTAAAGGGATGGAACCCTAAGTAGGATGGCACCTACGAAAAATCTAGTGGAACATTGTTTTGTATCCACTAATCTTTTATTCAAAATGTTTTTACAAAATTATATCTTGTTTTCAAAATGATTTCAAAACCTTCCTTTTAAAAAGAATCAAAAAAACATCTATCATGGTTTTTAAATATTTTTAGCCTCAAAATAATATTTATTTTCAAAATCAAATTATCCATGGTTTTAAACTATCTTTTAATATATTTAACTTTTAATATTTGTACTTAGATTTAAATATAAAATTATAGTAAAATTTTATATATATCAAAATATTATTCTTTATATTTACTTATGCATTATAACTATAGTTAAGTATATTTATAAAGTTTAAAATAGTTTTAATATAAGATAAAAGTTACTTTCAAAGAAAAACAAATTACCAAAAATTGCTTTGGCATGTCGACAAACTCAAGTACCCCTTGTCGACAAGGTGGTAGTTGATTTCAAAATTTTGAATTTCAAATGAAGTGTCTATTCGTCATATCCTTTCATGAATGGACATGGCTGTTGTTCTACTATAAATAGGGGCAGTTTTAAACCAATTTACATACATATTTTCTCTGATTTCACTCCTCTTCTTCTTCCATATTTCTTTATATACATTTTTATCATTACCCTGCCGAAATCAACATTGAATCTAACTAGATCATTTATGGTTTGATTCTCTATCACTATCTCAACAAGATCTCAGTGCTATTCAGAGTTATAAGCTTCTTTGTAATAAACTAAACGAGAAAAGGTGTGATTGTAGCCTTTGAAATCAATCAAGCGAGAAAAGATGCGATTATAGCCTAGGAAATCAATTGGATGAACTTGTTTCCCATAAAATCAAGTATCTCTACCTAGAGGATTATGAATCTGGAGTGGTGTACCTCGTGGCCTTGAAATCGAGGGTGCAATTGTACAATTGCATTTGAAAGGAAATCCGTACTTCTGTGTAGGACTGGATGTAGGGTGACTCCGAACCAGTATAAAATCCGGTGTGTTCTTTCCTTTATTGCTTTTACCTTATATATGCATTTGTGTTTGATTCTGTGATAATATCTGTGTCTGAATATTGCATACATTTGTGTTCAAATTAGCATAAACTCAAAAAGATTTAGTAATTCCTTAAAATACTATTCACCCTCTCTCTAGTGTTAATTCTAGCCTTAAGATCCGTAAACCGCATTTCTCACAGGCTTTATACGCTTAAAAGTCGAATATATCATATCTAAAAATGTAACTAAATATCTTAACACTATTACCTATCATTCTTGATTCAAGCTATTGACACTAAAAAAATGTTAATTAACTCAATCTACACACATCGATAAAGTCAATCTACACACGTCGATAATGCACGTCTAGGGTTTGGATGTTTTAATTTTGCTACAACTAACAATGATTCAATCTACTGCCATCCTTGACTTGCCTTAGGAGACTGAAACAACATGCTTTTCTCTCAAGACAAGCTAGGTGGTTCTCCACTCTCCTTTAAAGAAAGTCTTTCCCTCAACAAAGCTACTCGTTGCTCTAGGCTACTTGAAGTGCCCTCCTCTGGATTATATCATACATGGTCGAATATGTCTAGAGATAGAACTCTTACCTTCTCTGAATTCGATAAAAAAATTCATGAATAAACATGCCCTTTGTAACTGGCGCAACGTTTCCTACGTTGTAATTCCTCTATGCATCTCTAGTCACTCCCCCTAGTTTTATCTTTCAGTGCATGTTAGGTAAGTTATCCCTCTCTTTTTAGATACTTCAACTCATGGGCTAATCACCTTGATTTCCTTGATATTGCCTCTCATGCATAGGCCTCTCCTATGTTTGGGAATCTTATGTATAGGTTTTAGTAGAAACTCATACTTTCCAAGATTTACCTTAGGTAGTGTAGTATTGAGACTTTTGGGAAAGGAAACAAGCTTACCACTCATAAAAAATCAACTTGATTAGGTACAAGCCAGTTTATTTAATAACCTTTCACGTATTTCCCTTGCCTTATAGACTTAGGAGCTTTCTGCTAAGCTAAAAGCTAGTCATTATGAATAAGCTGCTATGGTTCGACAAAAGTGCAGAGATTCTTGGGACATTCATGGTGACTAGAATACCAAGTACTTTCACAACTTCCTTAACACTAATGTAATAAAAAGAGGATCCATAAAGTTCAAGATAGTGAGGGAGTGCATTATAAGGGGCAGGAGGAAGTTAGTCATGCTTTTGTTGAACATTTTCTTCCATATTAAGTAGCTCTGACAATCAAGATGTATGTCCTACTTTGATGGATTCTCTCCTTATTCCTAAGCTCTCTCTAGAACAATCTTTCTTATTGATGCAAGATATTTCCGATCAAGAAATAAAATCTTCCTTATTCTCCATTCCAAAAGGCAGCTCTAGAGGGCCTAATGGTTTCAGTTCTAGTTTTTACATTTCATATTGGCTTATCATTAGCTCAGATTTTCTAAAACTAGTTCACAAATTTTTCCATAGTGATAGGATGCTCAGAGGTATTAACTCTACATTTATACGTCTTTTTCCTAAGGTTCCTATTCCTTCTAATGTTAATCAATATGGACCAATAAGCTGTTGTAAGACTTTATACAAATGTATCTCCAAAATCCCTGTTGTGAGGCTTAAACAAGCTCTTCCTGAGATCATTTCTTTGAACAAGAGTGCTTTCCTCTCTGGTAGGAATATTACTGATAACATCCTCCTTACCTATGAGCTGCTTAAAAGGCATGATGGTAAGAATTTAATTCCTAGATGTCGTATGAAAGTTGATCTTATGAAACCAAACGATTCAACTAAATGGAAGGCTATATTATATGTTATGAATAAGATGGGGTTCCCTCATAGATATTCTTAGAAGTTTCAGGCTTGCATCACCACTCAAACTTATTCTATTTTGGTCAACAATCAGGTTTGTTGTTTTTTTTTGAAGGAAAACAAGGCTTGAGGTAAGGGGACCCTATTAACTCTCTCTTCCTTATCATAAAGGTGTTTCTGACTGCCATGTTAAATCAACAATATGTTATTAAGTCTATTGAGTTTCATCCCAAATGTTAGTTCCCTTCTATCTCTGACCATTGTTACACCGATGATCTCCTCATTTTTTTCCAACCATCAACTCTCTCCTTGGGTAAAGTTTTCGAAAACCCTGAATTCCTTCAAATGCTTTTCTGGTTTACAGATTAATTGTGCTAAGTCATCCATTCTTTTCACTGGGCTGTCTCATCTTGATATGCTTACTTTGGTTTCACTTTTAGTGTTTAGCTGGAAGGCACTGGCTTGAAGTATCTTGGTATTCGTCTCACCGCGTCAAGAATTAGGAAAAGGGATTGTATTCAGTTGTATAAAAAGATAACCAACAGGTTGTGTGCGGGCTACAATAAGATCCTTTCAACTGCGGGAAGGCTTGTTATAATTAGATCCATTGTTTTTTCTATGCAAGTCTACTAGTTCAGAGTTTTCATCCTTCCTAAAAGGCTAATTCATATGATTGAGCAAGTGTAACGCCCCACCCCGAGACCCACCTTAGTAAAGAGAACTAATGAGCAATTCCGTCTACTAAAGCGGAGAATAGGGCTGGTTAAGGGTGACCATCCATAACTTTGTCTTAAACATCTACTGAATACGTCGATAAATGCACTATAATTTTTCTTTTCTATCTCAATGGATCGACATACACAGTAAATGCTTAATCCTAAACTATAGGTGGCTAATGGATCTATTAGAACAAAATACAATAACTAAATGTAAAGCACATCACAGAATAGTAATCAACATCATATATATACATATACACTGATACATGTTTATTACAATACAATATAAATACAATAAAGGTGGTATTCGACCATACTATATACATCGAATCAAATATAAATACATTAGAGTCAAGCGGATAGAAATATAAACCACAAAAGTGCCAGGATGATATCCAAGCAGATGCATCAAAGCAAAGTCCCGTAATAGATAGCTAACCTGAAACAACTCGGTCTGACCCGAGTACAAAGTACACGGGTCGGTCTAGCTAAAATAATCAGTCAATGAGGATAGATGATAATATGAAGCATAAGATACAAGGTGATAATTCTTTTCGAATGAGAAGAGGCAACAGAAAGAATACAACTCATGACTTAAGTGAAATAATGTCACTTAAGTATACAAAGACCTCGAAAGAGGTAAGTTCAATAATAATACTCAAATAATATAAACATTCGCCTCATATCATCAGCGACATCCCAAAATGTCTACATGGTTACCATGAACCATATCTCCTCAAAAGGTGAAACATTGATACAAAATCTCGCCAAAAAGGCAAACATAAGACATTCTCAAGTAGGATGATCCAAAACTCAAATATAAAAGAATCTCCAAACTCAATTATACCTCGTCTCATTGGTACAAATGTATATAAATCTCAATCTCAACTCGCCAGAATGGCAAGGCCTAGAATATCCTATAAAATCATGAAATCATCCAAACTCATAACTCAAGGAACACGATAAGAGTTCAAAACATCATAAATGAAATCACCATACATATAACATCTCATACAACACTAGGCTATCGATGTAATCAAACATCTTAAAATGGTGAAATCACAATAAAATAGAAAACATAGAACCCGGATTGGCCAAATCCCTGATTGTAATGCCGAAGCAATGCTGCACGTGCTAAACTCAGACGGCCGAAGCCTCAGACAAGGTTGCTAACACCTACCAAAGCAGTTCGTCCTCATGACAAGGTTGCTGACACCTCACCAAGCCGTTTTGTCAGCCCTAACAAGGTTGCTAAAACCTTCCAAGCAGTTCGTTCTCATGACTAGGTCGCTAACACTTCTCAAAGCAGTTCTGTTATGTAAACATCGTGAATGTGTCACAAAATCACGGATAGGAACCCGAAAAGTGTTAACGTGTGTCCCATACCACACATTCGCACTTAGCGGTTTACTACCCGTTAGTCGATGCCACACTAGAAACATCATAAAACTCATAAAATTATATCTCGCCTAATCTCATTGACGAGTGATAAAGAGACACCATACTTGTCTCATCTCATCGACAAGTATTAAATGGCATCGTAACTTGTCTCATCTCATGGACAAGTGAAAACATCTTGATGGTTCCTCATAAACCATAAATCTCAAAATATGAAATCATAAACTCAAGACTTGCCATATATCATTGGCAAGTAAATAAAACATCGTGATGGATCTCATCGACCATACTCCTATATAAGAGATCTCAAACCAAAATATTTGCCAAATATTGGTCATCTTAGATAATTCCAATAAATAGAAATTATAAAACTCAAAATACGCCATAAAATGGCAAAACATCTCAGAATCAATATTCTCAAATAGCTTCGATCGTACAAGTCCGAAATTAACCGAAATAGTAAACACACATGTCCCATACCACGTGTTTTACTAAATCATTTAATTCTCTTTCTCATACGTTCGAATAGTATAAAAGTAATTAAAATAAATAAAATTAATAATAAAAGATTTTACTTGAGAAAACGGGGTTATAAAACAAATTTTAGAAATTTATCTAAAAGATTTTGAGGAAAAAAAACATCATTAAAAAGGAAATTCTGAGAAAAAAAAACATCATTAAAAAGGAATTTAATAATTTTAAAAGCCTTAAAAATGAAGAATAATTGTTTAAAGACCTCTAAAAATGTATAAAAACATTTATCACTCCAACCATGATGTTAGAAGATTTTCTGAAATTTATTCGGATTTTTAAAACTCAAGAAAACATTAACTTGCAATTTAATCGGCTTAAACCGATAATCAAATTTAAATCGAATTCAAATTAAATTTAAATTCAATCTCATCCTAACTTGATTAGTCCATTGCTGGACAAAATAATCAAATATTAGCATCAAATTTCATAAAAAAAAGTTTCAAAAGAATGCATATGAATTGTTAATGACAGGCCAGCAGTAAAAACATCAATTTTTCACCATGTAAACAACAAAATCATACAGAATTTAAAACATAAAAGTTATAGCATATTTCCTAGGGATTTCAGAACATCTTGAATTTCAAGATTCCGATCAGTAATGCGAAAGTTATGATTGAAATACTACCAAAATAAAATAAAATATGTGCACTAGCTATCAGCACAGGACAGCGATGAAAAAGTTAATTTTTCGCTATGTAGACATCAAAATCATTCAAAACTGAAAACATCATAGTTATAGAATATTTCACAAGGATTCCAGAACATCTAAAATTCTAAATTCCGATTTGAAACAAGAAAGTTACAATAAAATTACTAAAAAAAACATCGAACTCGGCCTGAACTTATGCATTTGCAGGACAGCGACAAACAATTGCAATTTTAGCATAGATAACATCGAAGTCGGACAAAACTAATAAAATTTAAGTTGTAGCTTAGTTTCTAAGCTTTCCGGAATGACCAAGATCATCAAAATCGGTTAAGAAACGAAGTAGTTATGGTCCAATTCGTTTCAGCTTCAATGACAGAGAAAATATTGGTATTGCTCTCGGGTTAGCAGTAGAAAAGTTCAATTTTGTTATAGAAGCACTCAAAATTACAGAAAACTCAACAATTGAAAGTTGTAGTATATGATTTGTTCTTTCCATAACATCTAGAATTATCAAAATCCGATCAAAAGCGAGAAAGTTATGCCTAATTTTGTTTCAGCTTCAAGCACAGAGAAAATATAGACTTTGCCGTCGGGTTAGCAGTAGAAAAATCAAATTTTAACATAGCTAACCTCAAAATTACAGAAAATATAAAACATAAAAGTTGTATTATAGGATTTAAGCTTTTCGGAACATTCAAAATTATCAAAATCGGATGAGAGATGAAGAAGTTATTGTCAAATTAGTTTCAGTTTCAAAGATGGACAGAATTCAATTTTTACAGAAGTAAAAACATCAACCAAAAATCAATATTCTCAAGCTATTTGCATATATCTTTGCATTTAAAGCTTTGCTTCAGCTAGAGATTGTGAGTTTATTAACTCACCTTGCTGTTAGGGATGATCAAACCTCGAATTTATGCTAAAAGGTTGAAGCTTTAAGGAGACAATGACCTTCAACAACCTGTAGAACTCAAAAAAATGTGCATGCAAGAAGAAGACTATTGTAAATTAGAAACCTATTTCTCAATTCAGGAATTTAATGAAATTCTTGAGTTTGGATGTTGATTACCTTTAGATTTCCACTCTAGATTGAAGAATTTTCAGTTAGCTTAAATTAAATTGAAGAAATTGGCTTAGAATTGATTATTTGAGAGGTGGGTTTACTATTCTTTCTATTTTCAGAAAAGAGGAAGAAGAAGGAGTAAATGAATGTACTAGTTATTCTTTTTCCTTTCTCAATATTAATTGTAAGTCTACTAATGGGCCATGGACCCAATTAATTTAAAAGAAAACCATTTAGCCTAAGAAATTAATTCATTTACATCTATATTATAAACAAATGCCATTTCCTTCCAATTTTCACACAAATAAAATATGTAAATTTATATACATATAAAATAAAGTACTTTTCATCATATAAAAATATTATTAAAAAAATATTTTTATTATTAAAATCCTTTATTTTACAATAATACACAATTTTCACAATTAAATGCAAAAGTCTACATTTTTTTTACTTCTAAAATTCAACAAAAATTATTTTCTCACTTAGAAAAATATTTCAAACCATTTCCAAATATAATTTAAAGCCAAAACATATTTTTCAAATCAATTCTCATCTTTCTATTAAAATAACCACCTTTAAAAAAAAAATCAATTACTTCTCTTAAAAATCATAAATAGAAGAATTGGCAATAATTACATAATTATTGCATTTTTTTCTAAAATAAAAATCATTTCCCACTTATTATCAACCCAAACAAAATAAAATAAAGTTCTAAACTTTATTTTCACAATTTGATTCCAATTTCATTGTTTATTTCAAATAAACAATCTAAAATTTCTAATTAATTTTAATCACAATATTAAATTATAATTATCATTATAATTTAATATTGACAGGTAATCTCCAACCAAGGGTTGTTACAGCAAGCATGTAATCATTTCTTATAGTCCATCTCCTTTTTCTAGGAAGACTATTCCTATCTCTTTGAAGAAAGTGCAATTCCCAACTTAGCAAGGTGGTTTGGGAATTATTAACTAAGCTCTATAGAGTAAAGCGGCTAATTTAGCTCATTTCTCTAGTATGCTCAGCAACTAGACTTCAATCTGGAAATCCTGGCGTTTGCATCACTATGTTGGAAATAAAGATTTCTGACAGATAAGTCTTAATCCTAATGTTAGTTGGGTGTGGAGAGGCTTATTTAGGCTAAAAGATGAGCTCAAGCATCATTACTAGCGAGCTTTGCCTGTTGACTCTTCTACTTCCTTTTGGTTTTCTCCATAGGCTGGCAGAGGTGTGATACTCAGAGGGAAACTCGGCTTTTGGGAGTTTCAACAATTAGGGGTACCTACTTGTGCAAAGGCAATTGACTATATTCATAATGGAAAAGCCTTGTTTGCCTTATTGTAGTATTTCAAGGGTTCGAGAAGTATGGAACCAGGTCTCTACTTTCAAAATAATTATTCAAGAGTGTGATTGAGTACATTGGGGAATGAAACTAAAGCAGCACTCTATTAAGCTAGTCTATTACATTATTATGGATACTGGTTATGTTGATCCTTAGCACACGTGTGCGTGAGATAAATCTGGTGATCCTAGACAGAATTTGAATATATGGAGAATAATTAACAATACAATTCTCACGCAAGTTAAAATTTGTCATTTTGGGTTAATAACATATTCTTGTTGTTTATTTTGCCGATAGGAGAATGAAACAAATGTTTGCCTTTTTTTAATTGCACTTGCACCTATGGCATATGGAAGGATGTTATGCTTTTAAGAATGATATGTATCAACGACTTCCCTAGTGATGATGATTGATACATCATCTTCCTTGCGACCAGGTGGAGGGACTTTAAGGCAAGAGTGATGATGATTTCTCCCCCTAGTGTTGTTTGGATAAAATATGGAAGGAAAGAAATAAGCATTTATTTCAAAATGAAGAAAGGGCTAGCATGCAAATTGTTTTAGCTTGTGCTAAGAAAATTAAGATAAAGATGATTGCATGGGGCTCTGACCCGATCATAACTGGCTTTGATGAGTCTATTTATTATAAGTGAGCCTGTTATGAGTTGTAGTTTGGTTTCTTTTTTGCTTTTTATTCTTTACTGTACCTCTGTGTTTTCTTTTACTTATAATAATATAGAGGTAAAGGTCCTTTCCAAATTTTCCTTAGCTCCCTAAAAAAACAACACGGTAAGTATACTTTTCTTAATAAACAAATAAAATAAAGGGAATTGTTAAAAAAAAGAATGGATTGGGATAAGGGATGAAAAGATATTTTCTATTAATTTTTTTTGCTAGTGGGGAATCAAATACTTGATTTTCCCCTTATAACATCATTAAAATTACCAAATTTCCCTTTTATAATCAAGTCTCTTAATCTTTCTTGTTCATTTCTAAACCACTTGCTTTTTCATTACTTAATCCTAAACATAAATTCCATAATTTTAGATATTAGTTTTCTTATTCAAAGATTATGAAAGTTAATGCGTCTCAATTTCCGATTTTCCAATCTCTATCCAAATTCTAACAGAACAAGATGACACGAATATTAATATTTTTTCTTATGTTCAATGTTCATATGATGTTGTCGAAAGATATTTAAGATCTTATGTCTTAATCAAGTTTCAAAATAAGATATGTGATTATCTATCCCATTAAGATATAAAAAAAATTGTTTGTTCGGACAAAATAAGATCAATATTTTATTTGTTTTTAACTGAATTGATACAAATGAAAAACAATGAAAATAGTTCCTAATAAAATAAGGAGAAATATTAGAAAGCTTTGTATAATAAGTTTGGTATAAGCTAAAGGTTCTCCTATCAAATTTTGATGTTTGTAAAAAAGTTTCCATAATTTTTATTCCCCTTGACCAAATCACAGAGTATATTAATCGACCTGCTACATGTAAATAGTACACTGTTTTCATGAAAAATGCTAGCCTGAACGACTGCTTTCTATTAAACTACCATTTCCATCTTCTCCATGTAAATGCCCATAATGTGATGCTCCTTTTATTTTTCTCGCTTACAGAAGCTCTATGCGTCTTTACCGGAGCTGCGAAAACAACTGCCAAATGACTTTCGTGTTGATTTCGCAGGATACGATTTACAAAATAACTTTGAATGTGATAAAAGCTTTTCTTTTAAAAATTACAATAATGATAATAATTTAATGTGGTGAATACTTTTGAAACGAATTAAAAACAGATATTGAATTGGCTTTAATTGACAGAACACAATTACACAAACCCAAGATTAAGTGATGTCATAAAGTACTCGAATATTGTAAGGAGCACATAGGGCAGTCATCTCGGCACATAATGGTCGGATTTTAAACCCGCCGTCATTAATGAATCCCAAAGCTGATATCTTTATATCGATTCGACACCTTCTGTACATATCACTTGCAGAAATACAATCATATTTTTATACTTGCTCTGCACGCGATTATCAGTATCTACCAGTTTTATAATCTTTATTTCTTTGAATTTATTACGATTTTTGTTCAGGTGAGCCTATAAATACACCTGACAGCTCAACTCATTTTAGCATCTGTGGTCGAATTTCTAATAAACAACTATCTCACTTTTCCATTCTTCTTAAAAAGTTATGAACAAGTTTCTCTTTGCATTTTTTTGCTTACTAGTAACGTTCTTCACATTGTGCTACAGTGCCGAAAGTCGACAAGGTATAGTATTATAGATATAATAAACCTTCCACCAAATGTACTTCTGTTTTTAGCTATCTAAAGTTCTCTCTTCTCTGCATATTTTAGGTTGCAGAAGATGTTCCAGTCATGATGTGCAGGGTGGTTTGTTTTTCGGGTCGGGTTTGAGAGAGGTGCCATCAGGACCGAACCCGTTACATCACAACAACAACCCTAAAAAGCCACAAACACCATGACCAAAGATGCTGATAATAACCTAAAAAGCTACTTATAAGTTGGATTGAATCATGTATGACGATTTTGTGCTCCTCTCTCGTTTCTGTCAACTAATTAAGTTATAAGTCATGGTTTTGTAATCTCCATCATTGTGAAATTTACATGCATGCGCTTTGCGTGTATGTGTTTTGTATTTACAAGTGTGTGCACTCTTTTTAAGATAGTCGTGTATACTGTTATTAGTTCTCTCTTTTCAAGGTCGAAAGAAAGTTATGTTATGGGAGAAAAAACAATGTTTTGATCAGTGTGTCTTATGCAAAGGGCCAGTCAATTGTAACCAAAGATTATAAATCACGATATGTGCATGTTATCACACTCTTGGTTCTGTATATTTTAAGAAAATGTTCGCCGTTCACATGTGCGTTCAACGTATACAGCGTAGTAAATCTTTCAGCTTCACTAACTAGTCAAAATGATGAGTTGTTACATTAGATAAATCTAATTAGTGCCTAGTTATCAAGATTGAATCATGGTGATTCAAGTTCGAATATTTTGAAGATCGATCCAGTCAAACCAGAGTTCATTGCGAATTTAATTATTTTATAACAATAATAATTATGCTACTAGAAGATTACATATTTAATTTAAAGTTTTTCTAAACGTAATTAATTATGATTGATTGATGGTTTAATAACGTAGGTTTGCATATACAAATGTCATAATTAACTATTTGGTTACAACTATTGTTTTTAATCTAAAACTTTAGTATTTTGTGAAACAAGCAATACTTAAACAGAACAAAGTTTTTTCATATTAAATATGGTAGAATAACGTTAACAGAACATGGAACGCAATCTGTGCGCAGTCTTCATCAGTTTCTTGCATGCCAATTAAGCTATGTTATGCTTCAGAAACCGTAACTTGTTCAAAAAAGCAGAAAATTCTTGATATATCTTCCACATCGCCTGAAATCATCGAGGTTATCTATGCTGAATCATATAAATTGATGGTCCTTGATATGCGAGCCGACTTGTAGGCCCAAGTACCTTCTAGGCAACCTATATGGGCTATGACCACTGGCCTGTGTCAAAATTAAAATTCGTTGTGGGCTTGATGTGAAATAAAAGAAATGGTATTACTGGTTCGGATACGGTTTTCAAAGGCTTTTGCGATATAACGCAAATGCGCAAGGCCTTTTCGCATTCTGGATTTGTTCACTCCATGGTCGATGGTTTTTCCAGTTGGATCGGTGGTTGGGTTCGATTTTAATAGCATTGATTCCGATAGGGGATAATTGTTATCCTTACAACAGTTCATGATTTGATCGATATATTGAGCCACGTCATATTTGTAATCTTTAAAAAAGGTTGCTTTTGTAACTTAAGCGTTTCTCATCTATTTATGCTGCATTTGAATGTCATAAGTTATGACAGTGAAAACGACATCAAGTAGCTTGGGATGCTTTCATGGCCTACACAAAAGTAGGTGATTAAAGTAGAGTATAAAAGGAGCACGAAAAAATACATTCGTGTACTACGAAAGAAGCATTTGAGAGGAGGATTGTTTTGTCAAGAAGCATTTTGGTCAATGTTTTATTTTGTTTCCTTAATTTTGTAATCAAGTAGTTAAATAATATAAGTTAAAAATACAATTTTCATTAATCACTAAACATTGAAATATAAATATTACTAAAAACTAGAAATACAACGGTAATATAGAAATTAAAATATCAAAATACATTAAAATAAAACTAGAAATCAGAAGATAGGCATGGTGATGGGTAGTGAAGTGGATGGGCCATCAAATACTATTGGTATTTGATTGTGTATTGAGAACATTCTATCTTCAACCATCACCAATTCAGGGCATCATCATCTTTTAAAAACAAAATGAATATTTCTTCATTCTTTTGAATCTTGAGTAGTGATATTGCTTTACAAAATTGAATTTCTTCGAACTGCTTCACAAGAGCGGCTACATCCCTGAAGATCGTAGACGGACAATCTGATTTCTTCAAATTATTTTGATATACCATATCAGCAATCTCGTTTGTCTTCTAGTTATTCTTCGTTCGCCTTCTATTATGAACTTTGGTAGTTGAACCTCCATCGGATGGAGGAACTAGTGTAGCCTGTTGTGATGGTTGTTTGTTGAGGTCTTTAAGTTGAGTATGAAATTCATCAAATCCCCATGTTGTATCGAGTGACGTTATGGTGGTTTATTGTTGAGGAGGAGAACATTGAGTTTTAGTCTAGACTTGTTCTTCTATGTTGCCAAAGTGTGAAAGCACATTTTCCCATTGCAATAGTGGAAAATCCGTTGCATGGACTCCATATGATCTATTTGTTTCTCCTGCACTTCAAAATTGAGGTGCCGGTTAAAACAAAGGAAAAAACGAACAAATTTAAGTATTTCTTGTAAATTAAAAACAAAAAACATGATACAAAATTACATTCACATGATTGATCCATCATTGCTCACATTTGCTAACTATTTTCTCTCACTAGATCTCATTGTGCATGCGTTTTGCTTTACAAACTCTATTATACTGACAATTGTTTCTTTAGTCCCTCGTATCTGTTGTGAACTTTTTCGTAGGTTACCGGTATTTCATTCAGAATAGTCGCTAAAACCTCATTTAGTACCATTGCTATTCTCTTATGGATGCCTCTTTTATTGTCTCCAACTGCTCGGTAAGCATCAATGGCGTAACACATGAATTTCATCGTCACATTTTGGGTCCAATTTCTAGTACCTACCGAAGAAGATTTTGGGTTCAACTTTGGTTATTTTCTACCTTAAAAAAACTCAAAAAATTCCCAAGAAAAATATGAAAAATAAACGGAAATAAGGCAAAAAAGAATGCAACAAAATATACCTCAAAATCTACTTGCTTTTTGTAGATTTTTGAGTTAAAATTTTAGAATTTCAGTTATGGTGGAGAGAGGAAGAAAAGAGGGATAATAAATAGGGGGTGTGTTTTTTTACCGCTGTTTAAAAATTTATAGTTGACATTGAATGCATCGGTCCCTCTGGTGCCGACAATAATCAATGATGCAATTTTAATGGTTCGGTTAAATGGACCAAAAGTGAGGGGCCTACAGCTAACACGTTTGATGCGGCGCAAACTATTCTTGACTATTTTTTCCACACATACGCTACCTTGACGTTCTTGTATTCACATTTGTGTTTTTATTAAATTCTTTGTTGGTGTAAATATATTTTTCTATGAAATAATTAACAATTTCTAATGGGTGAAGAGAATTTAGTTTACCAAAGTAAATTGTATTTTTTATATCCCCTGAACTTGTAAACAAAGCTAATAGTATTATATCGAATAATTGTACACTGCTTACATTTTTAGCATGTTTTCAATGGGTCTACGGGACCAAGTTTGAACATTATTCCTAAGTATTTATTGGTCCGTTTGATTATAATTAAGGATAATGTTTTTTTATTCTCATAATGTAGACACCTTGGTGGGTTTGGTATTAACTAAGTCCTTAATTACATGTTTTAGTTAGTTCTAAGAACAATACAAGAGGACAATCATCATTGTTTCAGTGGTTAAGTGATTCGACTTTGGTGCGAAAGGTCACAAGTTCGAAACTTGCGTAGCGTGCTTCGAACATTTATTGACACATAATTTATGGTTTATTGTCCTAGTGACATGTTGTATCTAAGTACCATTTCAAAAAAAAATACAATACAAGAGGATTTAATTTTATAAATAAGCTTTACCTCGCTTCTCATCTACGATTATATTTCTCAATCACGGTTGAATGTTTCTGTCGCATAAAATATCAAATTCGATTTCTATTTCAATTTTCAATTATCGACTAAAGATTTTGATGTATGAAAATTGATAAAATTAAGGGTGTGCAATGCAGAAGTTATGTTGTTTGTTACATAAATTAACTTTTGGGAATGAAACTCATTAGAAATAAGCTATGCTTTTGGTTTTGTTTTCTATCGTATGTGTTGGTATATTATAATACGAGTAGTTATTTAACAAACCAAAATTTGAGCTATATTAATTAATTAACGAATTGATTAAATAACAAAATAAGTTTGTGAAATTATCAGAATTGAGCCACGGGAGTTGCACCATTTTGTCCATGGTAATTTGGTCAATTTCCATATATAGTTTGTCAAAATCCGAGCTAAAACGAAAAAGAATTGAACTAAAAAAAGAAAATATAATAATAAGGGTCAAGTCGACGCTAGGGTCGACCCTCACCATAGCCAGGTCAACCTCTAGGTTGACCCTCATGTGTTACAGGTCGACCCGCCTTTATTTTATACGTAGCTTCGTCCAGTTTCTTTGCAACACGTCATTTTGCTATTTCTTTTCAATCTTGTGCATTCGTGTATCCATCCCGCGGTTCCAAATGAGCCTATGATGTGCTTGCACCAGATTTAATCTGCAAATCCTATGGCCTGAGATCCCTAAATGACACTATGAATGAGACCCCAGACTTAGCTATTTTTCTCATTTAGATTTTCTTCCAATTGGATTCATTGCTTGAGGTTGGACCCTGAAGAAAAAAATTCTTAGGAGGGGATCTTTAAAATATTTTACACCCCTAGAAGTGGATCCGGGAAGACCAAGGACTAGAGCTAAGGACCAATGTGAGTGTTTAGTAATTATTTTAGATTTTTAAGTAATTTAAAATAATAGGGTTCTCAATAGTTGTAGTTTTTTCTGCAATTTTGAGACAATTTCTATATAAGCTATTTACAACTAGTTTTTAAAGTTCTTTTCGGTCCATTTTATTCAGTTATTTTATTTAGTTATTTTATTCAATTATTTATAGTTATTTACTGTTATTTGCATTTATTTACATCCGTTTTACATTAGAATTTAGCCGGTAAATTTTAGTTTCCTTTGTTCCTTTTTGCTCGAATAAAATATAAGAATATTAAAAAAGAGAATAATCCGCAAATATGGATTAAAATAGAAAACATTAAATTTACAAAAATTAGATGTAAAATAAGAAAAACTATAAAAAAAAGGAAGATATACTAAAATAGGCAAATTTGAGACATTTGCAAGCATGTTTACACTTGTTCACCTGTAGTGTATCGCTTTCTCCATTCAGCCATGGCAAGTGAACTAGGTTTTTTTGGTATTCCTTTTCAAGCTTCTATTTCCTCCGTTAAGGGAGATTCGAGAAAAGATGGAAGAAGAAGACTTGTTTCAAAAACGAACAATATACGGGTGGAAAAGAGTAATAATTATAACGTAGGTTATAATTAAGCAAAAAGAACAGAAAGGCTTATTTTAAAACTCTGAATAAGTTAATAAGCAAATTATAACATATGTTATAATTAGAAATAACATAAAAGACTTATTTTACGACATTGATTAAGTTAATAAGAAAATATAGTAGAAATAACATAAGAGGCTTATTTTTAGAACTTACACTATGTTAATAAGCAAAAATAGAAATAGGGCCCGTACCAACAGCATTCCCTTTCAGAATAGAACTAATGCTTTCATAAAAGATTAGGTGAGGTTGGGTAGGACTCTTTCAAACTAGGACTAATGGTCACACAATATAGGTGAGGCTGGAACACGCTTGTGCTAACTAAGGTAAATAAGGGACCAATAAATAGAAGCTCAAATCGGAGGATTTGGGCATGGGGCGCAATTAGATTTTTGTTTGTTAGGACCAGTACCGACACCATTCCCTTTCATGCTTGGACTGATGGTCTCACAAAATAATCAGATGAGGCTGGGTAGGACCCTTTCAGACTAGGACTGATGGTCTCATAATAGATTAGGTGAGGCTGGGCATACTTATGCTGATTAGGGAAAATAAGAGGTCACTAGAGGGAGCGACAGTTAGCGTGTATCAGCGATGACCGAACGTGCGACATCGATTAAGGTAGAAAAGTTGCTACTGCGTTCCAAACGCTAAACAACTGTCTTTTGCTGTGGGACCAACATGATTGGACTAGCTCACAGTGGCACAATAGAGACAAAATGCCTATCAGCGGGTAGAATTAAGATTTCAGCCTAATTAAAATAGTGTTAGGCTTTCAGCCTAATCAAAGTAGTAATCTAAGACAAGTGCAAACAATCACAATCAAAGCAAACAAAATCAGTTAAACAGTATTTTATTCCAGCTTTATCTTTTCCTTTATTTCCTTTATACTAGAACTGTTGTTAAGTCTATTATCTTTATCTTGCTTAGAAATACTAGTAATTACTTTAACTCACAAGACTTATGGTTTGACCCACTCCTCAATTTCCCTTTTCTTTCTCATAGGCCAGCCGAGGCAAGGACAGTAGATTTGGATTTCTTAGAGACCCATTTGCAGAGCTTTCTCATTCTTCATGTATTCTTCTTCCTTTCAATTTCCTTTTCATTTGACTTTGGATGTACTGGTACTTTATGAGAGGGATGATTTTTATTATGTACTCTGATGATGTGACTGAGATTATATTTTTCGTAAGACATGTGTATTTGGTATTTGAGACATACTCTAGTTTATGACATTATTTTATGAAGTTTAATTTTGAATATCAAGTTATTATTTAAATGTTTCCGCTGTTAATATTTTTTGTCCTATGAATCTTAGTCTCTGTGATACTTTAGCTATACCTATAGTGCACCATATCCTTTAGTGTGTCCTTTTTGGGTATACTAAGGGTGTGGGGTGTTTCACTTGGTATTAGAGCCTAAGATTGCAGGATTTCTAAACAAATTAAAAGTAAAATATTTTTCAAAGGTAACATATTTTAAAAGTATTTTTTCAGAAAGAAACTCTTATTATAGAAATGGTTTTCAAGTATAAAGAGAGTTTTTATAAAAATCCCCTCAAAGTCCAGTTCAACCTTCTTTCGATTCTTTCGAGCCTAAATTTTCTTTTCTTTGCACAGAATGGCGGACGCCCCAAATCTTCCAGAGGGTGTCCAAGTGCCTGGCTGGTTTCGTAGATACCTCCAAGCTATGATACCAGAGGTGCAGGGGCAAACGCCCAATCCATCATCAACGGGTGGAGATCCCATTAATCCACCTGCAACAGCCAGGTTCTAAACTATGCAAGGACTTCGCTAATCTAGGAGGAAAGAAGTTTACCGGCATAGAGGATTTCATGGAGGCACGAGCTTGGTTGAGGAATACAGAGCGGATATTTGGACTGTTATGATTGGAGGACCGCCAGAGAGTTCAGCTTACATCTTGGCAGTTGAAAGGAGAAGCTTCTTACTGGTGGGAGATCCTAAAATGGAAGGAAGAGACATGGTTGGGTTGGAATTCGAGAAAGATTTGAGAGAAAGTTCTTATCGCAAGCGGAGGAAAGCATGCAGTTGGAAAAGTTCATTAGTCTAAAGCAAGGGAGTCTTTCGGTGAAGGAGTATATAAATCAGTTTAATGAGTCATCATGGTTCGGGATGGAACTTGTTAATACACTACATAAAAAAACCATGAAGCTTGCTAAGGGTTTGAATCAGCCCCTCCAAGGGTTGTTATTAACACATGTACCCATGGGAGTGACATATAAATCACTTGTGGAGATGGCATTCATGACAGATGTTGTTAGGGAAGGAGAGCTTGAGGAGGTTCCTATGTCAGAAAACTCTATGAAGCAATGGTGAAAGGATAAGAAGGATAAGGATAAGAGGAAAGGAGGAGAACCTCAAAAGCAGATCAAGAAAGGCGAGAAGTGTCATAGTTATGCATTGGTTGGGCATTTCACAAAGGACTGTAAGAAGGACACGATGAAGGGGAGGTTTTACAATTATGGGCAGCCTGGTCACCTTAGAAGAGCTTGTCCATAGAGGGCAGGGCAGAGCGCAGGTGCACCTACAACGCAAGTACAGGCTTTAGATGCAGCACCTTCTAGTGGACCGGATCGAGGTAGGAAAGTCTCTGTAAAAGGTTTGATCTCTATTTCAAGTTTTCTTATTCGGACTCTTATTGACTCTAGAGCATCGCATTTTTTCATTTCCAATTCCTTGGTTGATTGTTTGCACCTAGATATTTCTCTAGTAATAGACCCTATAGTTGTTTCAAACCCCATAGGAGGATCGACACATTTATCCATGATTTGTAGGGGTTTGAAAATTTTTATACTAGGCATAGAGTTTGATTGTGATGCCTATGTACTAGGATTTTCGGGATATGAGATGATTTGGGGATGGGTTGGCTATCCTCTCATGGAGCGATATTGGACTGCAAGAGGAGAGTCGTCAGACTAGAGACATGTAGCGGTAGGACTCTCGAGGTTTCTTGTGACCCCACAAAGGTCAGTCATGTTGAGCTTCCTTTATTCCCTTGATTCATCACAAGAAGAGTTAGATTCCGTTCCAATCATTAGAGATTTTCCAGACATTTTTGACGAGGTTAAGGCATTACCCCCTAAGATATAGATCGACTTTAGGATCTACTTGAATGACAACACTAAGCCAGTGAGATTACCCGTGAGACATATGGCTCCTAGGGAGAGGAAGGAGCAAAGTAGGAAGATTGGTGAGCTATTGGAGAAAGGCTTCATCAGACGAAGCATATCTGAATGGGGAGCGTCGTCCATCTTCACTACAAAGGTGGATGGTTTCCTTCGACATTGCGTAGATTATAGAGATTTGAATAAGCTCATAAAGAAGAACCGTTACCCACTTCCTAGAATAGACGATCTTTTCATTTAGTTGGTTGGATCTTCAGTATTTTCTCAACTTGACTTAGCCACTGGATTCCATCAACTTAGGGTCGCTGATGATAGCATCGATAAGACATCATGTAGGACACCCGATGGATTATTTGAGTGGTGGTCATGCTGTTTGAGCTGACCAATGCCCCAGCCTATTTTGTAGATCTAATGAGCCTATTTTTCGAGATGTCCTAAATAAGTTTGTGATAGTGTTCGTGGACGACATTTCGGTGTTTTTCAAGAGCATGGAAGAGCATGCTATTCATCTTAAGGAGGTTCTCCGCACACTTCATGTTCATCAGTTGAAAGAAAAATTCTCGAAGTGTCACTTTTGGCGTGAGGAGGTGCGTTTCTTGGGGCATGTAGTCTCAAACGAGGGTATAACTATGGATCTTGCTAAGTTAGTAGCAGTACAAGATTGGAAGGTCCTCAAGAACTCTACCAAAATTAGAAGCTTTCTAGGTTTGGCTGGTTATTATAGAAAGTTTGTTAGAGATTTTACTAAGATTTCGGCATCGCTTACTCGCCTCACTAAAAAGAATGCGACATTCGTGTGGGATGTGAATTGTAATAATTTCTTCACGATGTTGAAAAAGGCCTTTACCAGTGTTAGTTTTACCTGACGGAGATAAGCCTTTTACAGTATACACTGATGCATGTGGGACTGGTCTTGGAGCAGTGTTGATGCAGGAAGGGAGGGTAGTATGCTATGGGAATAGATAGTTGAGAATGCATGAGAAGAACTACCCCATCCATGATTTAGAGTTAGCTGCTATTGTTTTCGCACTCAAGTCATGGAGATATTACTTGTTAGGAGAAAGGCTCAACCTTTTCACCGACCATAAATCATTGAAGTACCTATTCTTATAAAAGGATTTAAACTAAAGGCAGCAGCGATGAAAGGATATTTTAGCATCATATGACTTTGAGATAGCTTACACCCATGGTAAAGGGAACGTGGTTGCAAATGCGTTAAGTAGGAAGAGAGAAACCCTTAGTATAATGTTCGTAGAGTGGAAAAACCAAGAGTTTATTTCGACCTTTGATTTTAAACCCTTTACGGACACTACCCCCTAGATTATTGGCAACACTTAAGGTTAAGCCTACCCTCATAGATCAAATTGGATCAAGATAGTGAGAGGATTTAGAGCTTATGGATATTCTGGATAGGATTAGCAGAGGAGAAGTCTCTAAACATCTCCAACGCTATTCCATCGATAGTAAAGGGTGGCAAAGGTCCTCTACACTAATGATTTGATGAGAGCTGTTCTAGAAGAAGCATACCATTTCCAACGACTATTCACCCGGGTGGCGATAAGATGTATAGGGACATAAAGAGAGTGTTTTATTAAGATGATACAAAGAAGGATGTGGTAGAGTTTGTAGCTAAGTGTCTTGTTTGCCAAAGAGTTAAGGTGGAGCAGCAGAAGCTTAGCGGATTGCTTCAACCATTGGATGTACCCGAATGGAAGTGGGATAGTGTTTCGATGGACTCCATAGATGGTTTACCTCGATCTATGAAGGGGAATACCAGTATTTGAGTGATTGTAGATCGTTTGACTAAGCGCCCACTTCATTTCGGTCAAGAATAAGAGGAAAATGCCTTATTTGGCATCCTTATATATTTGTGAGATATTTCGACTTCATGGAGTCCTGCAAGCATAGTGAGCGATAGAGACCGTACCGTTGCTAGCAAGTTTTGGAGAAGCTTGCAAAAGGCTTTAGGAACACAGCTTAGATTGAGTACGACCTATCACCCTCAGACGGACGGCCAAACAGAGAGAGTTAATAGAGTTCTTGAGGATTTGTTGAGGATGTGCATTCTTAATTTCGGAGGAACTTGGGAGGAGCATCTTCCTTTAGTGGAATTCGCTTATAATAATAGTTTTCAGGCTAGCATCGGGATGGCACCTTAGGAAGCTCTTTATGGAAGACCTTGCAAGCCGCCTTCGTGTTGGTTGGAGTCTACAGAAAGATTGCTACTTGGTCCCGATATGATTAGAGAGACATCAAAAAAGATTGATTTAATTAGAAGGAGAATGAAAACGGATCAAGATAGGTAGAAATCTTATGCAGATAAGCGGAGAAGGGATATTGAGTTTAAGGTAGGAGACTTGGTTTTCATTAAGGTATCTCCGCTAAGAAAGGTAGTAAGATTTGGCTCAAGTGGGAAACTTGCTCCCAGATTCGTAGGACTGTTCCCCACTTTGGAAGGGATAGGGAAGATGGCGTATCGGATAAAGCTACCGGAGAGGCTCATAGGAATTCATGATGTTTTTCATGTTGCGCACTTGAGAAAGTGCTTACATGACTCAACAGAGGTAGTGGAACCTAGCCAACTTGAAGAAGTTGAAGTGGAGAGAGAAGCACCGGTTCATCGCATTCCTACCAAGATCGTTGGGCATGATATAAAGAAGCTTAGGAATAAGGAAGCCCTTTTGGTTAAGGTGCAGTGGGGAGATAGCACTGAGGATGCTACGTGGGAGGCTGAAGAGAAAATACGTATCTCTTATCTGTTTCTTTTCAATGGTACGTTTTGAATTTTCTATTTCCATTTTAGTTTTAAATAGTTCTTCCCTTTAGTATCCTTTGGGAGAGTAGATCTTAGGATTTAACCTTTTCTTGTTCTAGGAAACCTATTGATAAAGTCCATGGATACTTGCTTCCACTTCGAATTCAGTATCTCCAATGGTTGAAGTAACCCAACATACTTCTGCTGGTCACTCTTCACTTGTTGACAATTTGCACACCGGCTCACAAAGATCAAAATGTCTCTCTTCATCCCTTTCCACCAAAAGGTCTTCTTCATATTCTAAAACATTTTGGTTACTCCTCGGTGGATAAATAATCCTTATCGATAGCACTCTCTCAGCACATCCTGTCTAATTCCATTAACATCTGGCATGCAAATCCATCCATTCATTCTTAAAATGACTCGGGAGTCAATTTGGAAACTAGAAACAATTACCTATTCAACACTCCTATTAAGACGAGCTAGAATAGGGCCTTCTTCTTGCAAATATGCAATTCTCTCTATTAGTGTTGGCTTAACTTCCAAATTTGCAATCGTCGCCATATTCCTACTTAACGTATCTACAACGGCGTTTTCTTTCCTTGGAGTATAAAGAATCTCTAGGTCATAAGACGCGGGAAATTCCAACAATCTTTGTTACCTCAAGTTCAAATCCTTTTGGGTAAAAAGTTACTTTAATGACTTGTGATCTATATATAATCAGACTTTGAATCCAAGAGATAGTGCCTCTACACCTTTAATGCGAGCACAACTGCCAGTAGCTCCAAATTGTACATAGCATAATTCTTCTCATGAGGTTTCGATTGTTGACTCGCATAGGCTATTTCTTTACCATTTTGCATCACAACTGCTCCCAGTCTGGTCCTACGTGCACCCATGTGAACTGTTAATCCTTCACTCCCATTTGGAATAATCAAGATAGGAGCGCTAGTGAATTTCTCCTTTAACTCGTTGAATGCTTGATTGCAGTTTGGTATCCAAACAAACTTAGCACGCTTCTTTGTTAGATGAGAAGCAAACTTCGAGAAATCTTTAATGAAACTTCTATAGAAACCTACCAATCCTAAGAAACTACCGACATCGAACGCATTTTCATATTTCTTCCAATCTTGAACCGCAACTACTTTAGATGGGTCTGCTGATATGCCTTCTCCCAAAACTACGTGCCCAAGAAATCTAACTTTGGATTTCCAGAAATGGCACTTAGAAAACATTGCCTTTAAAACATGACTTATTAAAGTATTTAGAACAACATAAAGACTGTACTTATGCTCTTCCTCCGTTTTAGAATAAACGAGAATGTCATCAATGAAGACGATAATAAACTTGTTAAGAAAATCCTAAAACACTATATTCATCAAATCCTTGGAATAAGAAGGTGCGTTAGTCAATCAGAATGGCATGACTAACCACTCGTAAAAACTATCAGGGGTTCGAAAAGCTGTTAGAGGTACGATCTCATCTGCTACCTTTAATCGGTGAAAACCAGTGGCAAGATCAAACTAAGAAAATATCTGAGCTCCATGGAGATGGTCGAACATGTCCTCAATCCTAGGTAAAGGATAGTTATTCTTGATAGTCCTCATATTTAATTCTCGTAATACACACATAATCTAGGAGAACCATCAGCTTTGGTAACGAACACTACTGGCGATCCCCAACTTAATGTGCTACGTTTGATCACATCCTTCTGTAATAAATCAAATGTCTGCTTCTCTAATTCTCTTCTTTCTTTTAGAGCCAACCTTCGAGGAGGGTGAACAATCGATCTATTTCCTAGAATCTAATAAATGCAGAACTCTACTTGCCAATGAGAAGGTAAACCTTACACTTCTTCAAAAATATCCTTAAAGCCCCGAACAATTGGTATATCCTTAACTCCTCTTTGAGTACTTCGAGGGAATAAAGGAAACTGCTCATTTATTCGTTAGCCTTCCAAAATTTGCTTCTACCCCAATATTTCCAACGTCACTACTATAATAATCCTTCGATCACAATCTACGGTTGCTCTAAACTTAGAGAGTCAATCCATCCCTAATAATACCCCAAAACCTATGAACCCGAAAATAAAAAAGTTAGAAAAGAAAGGCCGCTCTCGATAAGAAATAGGCACATTCAAACATATGGTATCAAGATTGGTCGGACCACCAATTGGGTTCAAAAAACAAGGAGAATTGTTTAAAAGAATGGGTTTGAGGCTAAACTTATCGATAATGTCTCCTAAAATGAAACTATGAGATGCACGAGTATCAAGTAACACTCTAACAAGAATATCAAAATGGATATTGTACCTTGCAACGCTTGTTTCCCTTTTGGGTCCGTAGAAGTAAATGGTATTTTCTTATTAGTAAAAGCTTGTTCCTATGATCCCTTTTATGGAAAAGAGCACCGGTTCTTCATAGTAGAGTGGTCCACTAGCCGGGCTCGACGCTGATTTGCAAAGTGGCGCATTTTATTGCACTTATAACAAAGGATCGTGGTCAAGTATAACTGCTGTTATGTGCTGGAGCTCCACCGCAAAACTACTTTCCCAACCACTTCTTCCCTTTTCGCTTGAAAAATGGCTAATTAGCAACTGGTATCAGTGATATAGGTTGGGCATTAAATGCTGGCACTGCTCCTTTCTGAACTCCTTGCTTAATATCAGGAGCCTCAAATCTCAAAGCCATACTGATCAGATTGGTAAAGGTACCGTTGAGATGTTGGTCATTTCTCGATGGAATTTTGGTCACATTCCTTTCACGAACATTTCATTCTTTTTGAGTGGTGTATCAATTAATCCTGGTCTAAGCGAGACAACACAGTGAACCTATTCTCATATTGTGCCTCTTTCATCTCATCTTATTTTAAATCCATGAAACTTTTGAACAACTGAGTCCTTCCCGCCTTTGGATAAACTAAACTTAAAAAACCTCCTTAAACTGCGCCCAGGAGAAATCTTCTTCTGGTGTATTCATTGTGACTGGATCCTACCAATCCATTTCTGCTGTATAAAGCTGACGCGATGCTAATAATATATTTCAAGCATCTCGTAACCTGTGATATCCCGGAAATTTTTGGCAATATAAATTTAATAATCTGTGTAAAAATAAAATTTAATTTGATAATAATTGTTAATAAGATTTAAGTTGGTTTCATAATCTTCTTTTAAAAAACATATTTAACTGATAGTTTATCTTTTAAAAGCTAATTTAAATTGTTTCAGTTTATGATGTATATATGTATATATTTGTACATATAAGCTCTGTTTAAATTTAATAAATAAAGACGTGTTTTCTAATTTTAATATTTCTGGTAAATTTGAAAATTTGATTTAATTTAGTATTAAGCTATTAAATAATCATATGGCTTTAAAATACTTAAGATTTAAGTTTAATTTGTTTAAAATAATTTTAGCTTAAATTTAAATTAAACAAAAGGTTCGTTTGTTCTTTTAAAGTATAGATTGATACAATAAATAATTTATTAATAAAGGAATAATTTCTTTTATAAATTATTTTGAATTAATAATGAGGTATTTTAAACAATATTAATGATGTAATTTCTTTACAAATGGATTTTTAGTACAAATAGGAATTGTTATTTTAAATTTATTTATATATATATACTTGTATTTTAAAAAGAAAGCTATGATTGAAATTTTAAATAAAATCTTTCAAAAATGTTTAAGATAAAATAAATTTTATAAATACATAAACATAAGAAAAATATGATATTAACATAAGCAATAAGAATAAATACATAAGTTAAAATTATAACAAATGACTAAAGCAACTTTATATATGTAATAAAGCATAACCAGACAAAAGAAAGAAACATCTACATACCCAAATAAGAAAAGTATGAAGCAAGACAAAATAATAAAAGCAATCAGGCAAGAATAAAGTATGAAAACATAAGTAGGCAAGTAAATTATGCATATCCTGTAAAATAGAGATGCAGGTAGCTTACAAATTAAGACTCAGGCAAGAAAAATAAAATAATAATGCAAGTAGCTTGTAAATTAAGTATGCAGGCAAGAATAGAAAAAAAGAGACAAGTATGCAAAACAAAATAAAATATCTAATCTTAAAAATAAGTAAGTTGAGACACAAAGTACATTAGCATTAATGACACCAATTCTTAGCTGCTAACAACAGTCATTTCGAGTTGTATTTTAGCCTCCTAATACAAATATCTTGCCTGATAAAACAAATTCTTGTACCTGCAAAAATTGTTTGTCTCAGATGCCACCTTCCCCCGAAACTTCTTTATATATACATCTTATTTTTAGTTCGTTCATAAAACATATAAAACCTGAAACAAAGAAACAATAGCAAACATTTTCATTTATACAAACTAAAGTGATATTTACAACTAAACATAAGCAAGAAGATTAAGGAAATGAAGACAGACAACTTTCCAATTTTAAAAATCCAAAGTTTTCATACAAGCATGCTCTATTCTTTTTCAAAAGCAAGGTGAGTAACCTAAATTTTAAAATACTTAAGTTTATATGTTGCTTAATTACCGATGTGTATATAACTTAATGCATTCCTGGGTATATGTGTTACTGTGTATGTGTGTTGATAGCCTGTGATACCCTCTATATTTAAGATTAAAGTTCATGCTTTGCTTTCAAAAACCTATGGTGAGTAACATTTTTTTTAAATAACTTAAGTTTTAAACTTATTGTATGTCAATACTTGATTGCTTAAAAATATTTGTGTGAATATTTATGTGTTCATTCCTCTGTGCATTTGTGAAATGAAATATCTGCATGTTACCCTGTAAGACCATTCTGTTTATGAATTTTGAGCTCACGTATTACTTCAAAAATCATCTATGCTCGATATATTGATTTATAGGGCTTAGTATCTAAACAAGATGGGTTTGTTTAATCGTAAAGCAAATGTTAAAATTTGTATTTTAGTCTGCAAAGTAGAAATGCTCTGTGAAAACTTAAGGAGTAGGCAAATGTGTGATATGGGTGAAATTTCAAACACCTTAAATGATTAATCCAGATTTATAAATTGAATTCTTACCTATAATTAGGATTTTTAAAACTATAATCACATTTTTATGTTTAGTAATCGAAGAGCATTTCTAAGGAGATCATTTTGGGGTTCCTAGAGTATCACTGGTGATCTATGCGGCTGGAGATGGTCGGGTTGTGCGAAGTGATGGAGGAACTTACCGAGGTGATGGGGAAATTGGGCGGTGGTGATGGAATTCATCGAGGAGGGTGCCGTAGTGGATTTTCGTCTAGAACCCTAATTTAATTAGGCTTTGTTGTTCGATCAACCTCGGGTGCTACAATGGACCGAGTGTACTGTGCCTTTGGGGATGGGTAGGAGGATGTTAGTCGAAGCGGTGGCTGGAGTTTTTAACTTTCTGGTGGTCGAGGCGGCGTGTATAAGCTGTTGGCAGGTCTGGTGGTGGAGGGAGTATGTTGTTCCAGTTTTCGAATTCGAGTTCGATTTCGAATTCGAGACGAAGACAAGGCTCTGGCAACCAAGGGAAGGAGTATGGGTGATCGTCGACTTGTTCGGCATCGTGGCAACGCTTGGAGATGATCGGAGATGCCGTGCACGTGAACGTGCACGAGTTGTTGAACCTGAAGATTTTGATGGGTGCGGAGTATTTTTGCCTCGGGAAGTACTCGAGTAACTCGAGTACGTGACTCGAAGCATGGGAGGTGAAAACTCGAAGCCTTTTTAGTTCGCGTCGAGTTTATGATTATTCAGGTTTTTTTGCAGAAACTTAGAAGCAGTGTTTGTTTTAAAAAAAAACAAATTCAAATGAAATAAGTAATAGATTAAATCAAGTTTAATTTAGTGGGGAGTTTGAATTCAAGTTTATTGTTGGATTCAAATTTGAAAGGAAATCAAAGTTTAAGTGTTTAAAGGTAGGTTTCAGGTTTTTAAAAACCTGACAGGTTTCAGAATGTAAGTTAATTTAAAATTTGAAACCGAATTTAAACTGTGATTTAAATTCAAAAATTTAAAGTATAGTTTCAAATGAACGTTAGAACCTTAAGGATTTAAAATGGATTTGGATTTAAAAAAAAACCAGCTTTTAATTCAAGTTTTTTTTAAGGAAAGTAAATAAACTTGAACTTGCAAGTTAAAATATTAATGTATTTTGGTAGTTTAAGTTTAAATAAGGTTAAGTAGTTCAGTTTAAAAGATTTTCTTATATAAGTTCATATGTAAATAATAAATGTTATTTACATTTATTTAAAAAGATTTTAAATTGAATTTAAATTTGGTTAATGTTTAAACAATGATCTTTTTGAATTTCAAATTAAAAATGGAATTTGAATTCAAATTTGAAATGTAATGTTCTAATACACTTTAATATTTATGAAGTCATAAATGAAGAATAATTATCTTAAGAAAAATTAAGATATTTATAAATGAATAAGTTAATTAAGAAATGACTTATGTATTTAATTTATAATTTATAACTAGAAATTAATTAAGAAGTAAATTTAGGAATGTTATTGGTTAATGAAGATAATTAACTAAGAATTATTAATTGATTAACATATGTTATTAATTTTATTAATTAATTAGATTAATTAGTTAAGATAATCAATTGTAAATTGTGAAGTAATTACTTGATAAAAGTAATTAAAGAATTAATTACTTATTGAAATTAATGTTGATAAAATGATTAATTTAAGTTAATTAATTTAGTTTAATTAATTTAAGAAATCATTTTGATAAGTGTAATTACTTAGTGTATTCAATGGAGCATAATTACTTAAGGAAGAAATTAATGTTAATTACTGAATGTAATTAGTGAAAGATGGTGTGTTAATAAAGTAATTTGGATAATTACTTTTGAAATTAATCAAGGGATTAATTAATGGAGATAATTAATTATGGAATAATTAATTTATTAATATGTAATTAAGGGTAGTTAATTACTGGTTGATATTAATCAAGGATGATTAATAATTGTGTTTAATTAAAGATTAATTGCTTAATGTAATTAATTTAAATAAAGTAATTTAATTTAAATCTAAATTTGAGATCATTAATTAATATAATTAATGATGTAATTAAAAATTGTTTAATTGAGGAATAATTAATAATGTGGTGATTACTTTATGAAATTAATAAATGTAATTATTTATATTTAAATTAATAAATAAGGTAATTAAATGTTAATTACTATGAATGATGTAGAATAATTAATTTGTGAAATTAATTAAAGACTAATTACTTATTGTAATTAGGAATGATTAATCAAAGGTGTTTAATCAAGATGAATATCTAGAGATTAATTAATTAATTTGATTTATGATTAATTAATGGTTGTATAAGCAGGATTTATAGATGAAGTAATTAATTTAATTCACTTTAAATTAATTAGAGATAGAAGTAGTTAATTTAATTCATTTTAAATTAATTACAAATGGTATGATTATAAATCATTGCTTATGGATGAATGATATGGATATTTCATTTGATGATTGTGAATTCAGATCTGACATGAATAATATCTATGTGACATGGATGTTTGGTTTAAATATGATAATATTTAATTATCTGTTTGGATGATAATATTGATTATCTGTTTATGATGGTGATGTGATTATCTATTGTGATATTGTGAATTATCCATCTGTGTGTATATTGATGATATTGAATTAAACTGTTAAGACTAAATAGACAACTTGGCCTTAAAAGACACGTTTTGGTTTTTGATGAGACCGGGATCGGTTTTCCACATTTGGAACATCTGAAAACCACATCGATTCCAAATTAACGATAGGTCGTGAATTTGAAGTGAAGATGAAGATTCAGAGTGCAAGGGTTATCGTCGTTAACTCTGAGGGTGATTCCAAAATGAGTGTAACGAGATAATGCCTTCGGTTTCGTTCGAACCCGAAACGAACTTGCATGGACTGAATGCTTTCAACGCATCGTCAAGTGGGCGATGGGCATTCTAAGAAATGTATTCTCTAAAGGTAATCGTAGCCTCAAGCCTCATCAACCGGGAATGGCTAAAACAGGGGAGGTGCAGCAAGGTTAGGTGGGTCATGCCCAAGCAGGACAAGAATTTCCCCTGTCTAGATGTCCCTTTTTATTCGGTTGTGTGGGCGGTTGGATGTACACCAACTACGGAGTTATCTTGTTCGAGACTGTTCAGTAAGGAATGGTTTCGGCCTTGTGTTGCAGGGGGTCAGGAGTGATCCTCGGTACGTTGATCTAGGCCACGTACTGTGACGGGCGGTACCCCAGTAGCCCTGCCATTGTATGGAATCCACAATCCAATAAGTGCCAACGGTTTTGATTGTATTACCCACTTTTGTGGCTAGTAGCTGGAATTTAATCATGTAACAATTTCGGCTATTTTCTATTTACTTGAAAACCCTAGACTTATTATAATATCACTGAATTTCCTATCAAATGTTTTG
The DNA here is from genome assembly GCA_030765085.1 of Allium cepa. Classification (NCBI taxonomy): domain Eukaryota; kingdom Viridiplantae; phylum Streptophyta; class Magnoliopsida; order Asparagales; family Amaryllidaceae; genus Allium; species Allium cepa. The sequence goes on along the minus strand of CM060943.1, from coordinate 370,088,185 downwards.
GTTAGCGTAAGGTAAAAACTTACCCATGTTTATTTGTGGGGAGTCTTACGTGATACCTTTTGTTTTTAAAAGATTTTCAAAGTTAAGCAACTTTAACCTGTTACTCATACCAGACCCATGTCTGACCCGGAGTTTATTCTTGTTTTTCATAAACTCTCGGGTACCCAAATTTTTACGGGAGCCAAGGGATTCAGGTTAGCTTTGACGAATCCTGGAGGAGCAATGAAGCAGGAGGCTTTAGCGTTGTAGATATATATATATATATATATATATATAGTTCCGCCGTGTTGGTATCTTTGAGTTATTTGTTTGGGTTGTGTTGTATTAACTAGACAGGTGTTTATAACTGTCTAGTACGTGATGTATTATCTGTATAGCTCTGATTGATGTTGTATATTATGTTAATACTTATGTGATTATTATAATTTATTCGTTCCGCTGTGAGATTCTGATGTTGTTGTTCTTTCTTCTCCATCTTTTCTATTTTCTCACCCCTTTCTTTCTTCAAGACGAAACGGTTTTCTGGGCATAGGAAGCCGGGACGTCACATAACCGAAGATCCCAACGTATCCTTTCACAAGAGTAGAGCCACATCTAAACTCCCCAAATGCCTTCAATTCCATAGAAAGGCTTACCACCTAAAGTAGTGTAATTTTTGCATAAGGTGGTAAAGTTCTGAGGCGGTTGAACTTTTATCATTATTTCTACTACCAGCTCTACAACTGACTCATTTCTAGGTGCTCTGCCATTTGTAGCCGTGTTGGTTCCAGATCCCCTCCCTCTTCTTCCTTTTGTACTCATTTTCAGTAACCTGGATAAGTGATAGGTATCGCTAGAATACAAAGACAGGTTCAAAGATGATAAATGGGAAACTTCAACAAAGGATCTAAAACCAGACTTTTAGGGTAGAGAAAGAAACACACTCTCAAGATTAACTCATTCTAGGGCACTACTCACCTTATCTCTAATGAGTTGTACCCCAATTAAGCTAGGGTGTTCGATTAACCGAAGCTTTGATACCAACTTTGATGACCTACCTTTCTAATCCCTAGAAACAGCACTTAACACATCCTCGGTGTTCGTGTACCGTTATCCAAGCATCGAAAAGATGAATCGTCATGGGAAAAATAAAGAACAGAATAGAAAACCTCATAACGAAACAGCAAAAAACCATAAAAGTCAATAGTACTTTAGGTTACTCCTTAATGGGGAGTTATCAGAGTTATGGAAAAGTACTACAAATCAACTTAGGCAGTTATAACATCATGCCTTTACATATGCTGAAACAAAATACACTTACACAAACTGGATAATATAGCAGAGTAGATAACTAAGACGAGGAAAAGCCTCCTGCTCGGCCGCCGTCTTCAAAAGAGCCCATAAAAGACCTGCTACTCTTAGACTACTCAAATAAAGTGAGTACCCGAGAGTTTAGAGAAAAAAAACAACTCGGGTCAGACGATATGTCTAGTATTTGTAAAACTTTTTAAACTATAGTTGTGAAATTATACACAAACATGTGGGACCACGCTGCTGAACACAGAACGGGTTTACTCCCACATAAATCAACATCCAAATGTAAAGAATGGATAAATAATTAAACACCATGAAAATGGTTGACTCTTCCTGATGCAAATAAGGAAATAAATTTGAAGGTTCGAATCAAATAAGAAAAGGAAAATCATCAACAAATGACTAGGAGGGTGCACACCCTTGGAGCATACCTCTCGTAATATACTTCTGAGAAGCTCATTTATTATGTGACACTTTTTGAAAACCTCCAAGTCGGACCGCGCTAAACCTTACCGAAAATTCGAATATATCACATTTAATAGTGCTACTGAATCCAATCTAGATGAGATGTGAAAGTATCCTAATGAGAGCAACCCCACATAGCTTGGCCCCTTCTCGCGCTTTGGTTTTAGTCATTTTCGACTAAGGATAGCAAAGCTCAACGGAGCAATACATCATCTTAGAATGACGATAATAAAGAAGCTGAAGTAATCGATAGTCGAGAAACCAATTATCGAGGTTATAAAACAATCATGTATGGAAATTAAGTCATGTATACTTACCACCACTCATCGAATTCAAATTTGAACTGTTTCAAGGTTAACAATAATACTAGACACGTCAAGGTAGCGTTACCTCAAAGTCATGTCTCACAATTATTCTTAACTTTCAAAATAGCAACAAGTTTACTTTTTCTATGTTTAATGCTAATTGCACAAATAAATCGATTTCATATAATCGCTTTACGAAAATTAATTTATTATCATAAACGAATTAAACCTTTTCTTTTAAAAACCTGAATTCATATTTGGCTTCACATTACAAGTATTAGCTTTAAAACCCTTTGTTAAAAGAGTTTACTAGCTTTAAAACATCATTACAAAAAAGGATTTAACAACTTAAAACATCGTTATTACATTGATTAATTAACTTTAAAACTTTGTTAACTAAGTTAACTAATCAACTTCAATAACTGTTAATTAAAAAGGGGTAAGTTACCTTTTAAAATATCATTAATTAAATTAATTAATACTATCTAAAAATAATTAATTAAACTAATAAATAAATAAATAAATATAATGATTTAAAAGTGATAATTAAAATTAAACTTTATTTAATAAAATATTTATTTAAGGTTAAACGGATTTACTAACTTTTGAAAGTCATTAATTAAAAAAATTAGTTCACTTAAAAACATCATTAGTAAATTGATTATTTAACTTCAATTCATCATTATTAAAAGATTAATTAATCTTAAAAATCAATAGATAAAATGATTAATTAATTTCAAAACATCATTAAACAAGTGATTAGTTAATTTTAAATATATCGTTGATAAGTTAATTAGTGAACTTTAATCCTTATTGATTAAATATGTAATTAAATTAAATAATCACTATTAAAATAATTATTTATTTTTGAAAACATCATCATTAAAAACTTGCTTAACTTGTAAAATAATTCCAAGCATGATAATGAAACCAAACAGTTTCGATAAAAGGTGATTTTCCGAAAGTGCCGATATAGCGACTATCGCGGCTAGTTCAAAATTCAAGCTTATGTCATTTGCAATACAAGCACACATCATATAGCAAGGGTATGAGCATACATACATAAGGACTTACAATAATATAACATATATCAAGCATTTATTAAGAAAGGCATAAACTTAACTAATAAAATTTCATATGTCTTATGATTCGCTTACTAACTTTTCAAAGCGACTAACTTTCAAGAAACAAACCAATCTAATAATCAAACTATTATTTCACCAATATAACAAGCATTCAATAGTTATAGCAATGAACACAAATATAGTTTTAAAAAATTTAAGGTGAAAGCTTTACTCACCTTAACTCGGCTAAACCTAAGCAATTCTTCTTTGAATTTTCTTTGACCTAGCACATGCTCCTAGCATTGGAAAAATCAAAGTTTTATGATCTCTTGAGTAATGAATGGGCTTGGCCTAGGACTTATTTAGGATTGGCCATGGTCATGTCGGTGTGGTGGAGCTTTATTTTGGTAGTGGAGTGGTTTAAAATGGATGTAGGGAGTTTAGAATATTGTTTTGAAGTATGAAAGCAAACTTATTAACTTAGGAAAAATTGTGGGAAGCCATGAATGAAGATATGAAGAAATTAAGAGGGTCGAGATGAAGAAATGAAAATTTAAAGTGAATAATGGTGTAGGAATGAGGGTATATATAGAAAAATGAGAAGGGAATTTCATTAAATGACCTAAGGCATTAAAAATGATTTCTTTATCATGAAACATGGAAGCCCATGCCCTCCTACCCTAGGCACACAAGTTGACCCCTCTAGGTCCTATCTCCTTCATGCCTTAGGTACTTACCTAGGTAATGTAGGTTATGGGTTGTACTTCCTTAGGTTATTTAGGTTTTATTTTATATTTTTAAGTCAAATCTTGTTTTATTTAATCTAAGCAGGGTTATTTATTTTAACACTATCATTACCATTTCACATGACATATGTGCATGTGTATGCATGTGTATATGAGTTATACAAATGTGTATGATGTTTTTGATGACTTTTCGATGTCGAAAACTAGAAATTTCGAAAAAATAATTCGATCACACTTTCTGTTTTTATTTGAACTGATTATTTTGGTAAACAAAATTTAAAAATGATTTTTAATATCATTGATTCATATTTAAATAGGTTTATTAGTTATTAAAGTTAATTATTTAAATATTTAAAAATGATTTAAATATTCAAATATAAAGCGATTAATTTATGGGTCGTTGCATTTTTATATCATTTCATTCCTTCACTAGCAAGGTATATGTTTTCCAGTGTATCATTTATGGGCGGATAGTCTTCCGGTTTCATATTTCTTCGGTGTTTCTTATTTCCGCTACGCCTACTACCAAAGCATTGATTTATTTTATTTTGGTTACCAGGTTTTCAACACTAACTGCTATGTTAGCGAGCTCTTTCCAATTGTTTAATTGCCACATTGCTCTAAATTACTTTCTTCGACTATCCATCATCAGTCTTCCCTGTAGCTAGACTCGCTTCTTTCAATTACAGGAATCGATTAGCCTACTAGTGGACTTACTCCAGAGTTATTGGTTGTTTCATTTTCAACCACTTGCCAAAATCTGTGTTTGGATGTATACCCCTGATCAATGCCCTAAATACTAGAACCTAGTTTGGATTACTCACTTCTGTAACCAAAAAATTAAACCAATTCAAGAACCTTTTTAGTGACTCCTTAGATCCTTTAGATTGGCTCAACAAGGACATCACATTCTTAGGTCAAGCAACATTAAGCCGAAACTGCTCCAAGAATTTCCTAGCTAACTCACCAAAAGTCGATAAGAATCTAGGCGTGAGCCTAGTGAACCACATAGATGCAACACCATCTAAGAAAATAGGAAAATATGTACATCGACCATCATCCATCACCCTGGCACAATCCATGTGCTATTCATACTTGAGTAAATGCTGCCCAAGATCGGTGGTTCCATTATACATGGCATTATCAGCATCATAAACTCCCCGGATACTCTTCTTTTAGAATATTTTCTTTTAATGGATTTCTACTTGGCGTGGAATGCCAATCCTCATTTTTCTATCCTTTGCTTTCCTCGACCGATCACTTAACCACATCCTTTATATATTCCTCACTGGCATGGCTTTACGAAGGTCGACTATCAGGGGAAACACTCGGGATTTGGCTCTGCAAATGATCTTGGTTTGCCCACTGACATCTAGGTTCTCTAGTCTTTGGGAGAACCACTCCTCCGGTCTCCCATTGACTCTCGATTGGCTCTATTGTAGTTGTTTGTACTCTAGCTCCGTTAACCCCAACATCCAGCTCGTATCACGGTCATGCTGTAGGTCATCCTTTGAGTTAGATAAGTCCACAGCCTTAGCTACCCGTCCAACCAGTTATCTAGGATTCCTTGCGGTACCGACCTAATTCCCATCAATATTGAGTTGACTTCTGCTAGAGAGCGCTCTGACTTCCTCCACTAACTCATACTACTCTAGCAACTACTTCCTTTTGTTTTTGCCTTTCATTTCACTTATTCTAACCAGAAATAGATGCATTCTCTTCTTTAGATCATGGTAGAGAAACTTCCTTCCTTCTTCTCTTAGGCCTCTATAGTTGTTGGGTCAGTAGTGCTATGCTAGCATCCATCTTTTCCATCAAAGCTTTCTGACTGTCAAATAACTTCTAATTCAACTCCAACATCTTCTTGTCAAAATCAAATCTAGTTACCATCTCATATTGAGCAAACGTTTCTAGTACTGCCTGCTTTTTATTGACTTCCATCCGATGAACATTTTCTTTGTCACCACCAGCTATTGTTCCTTCTGTACTAGTAATGCCCTACTCGATCTTCTAGGTTTCCAAGTTGCCATTGATTCCTATCTGTAAATTTTCAAATTTCTTAAAGCAAATCTTCTAGACTTAATGACCGGATCTCTCAAAACCAAAAATAGCAAGCTAGATCTAAGCCTGAGTATTGAGTCTCTCAATGAAAGCACCAAAATGTTAACGCCAAAAATAGATCAACACCCAAAGAACTATAGGATAATAGAGATCTAGCAAAAACTATAAGAAAAGTAAGAAGTACACTAGAATTTTATAGTGGTTCGGCAATATCTGGCCTACGTCCACTGTAATTTATTGATTATTTGATTGGGAGTCACTAGTACCGGGGATTGACAAGTTTTTAAAGCCAAGAACCAAAAATCTCTACTTCAGTGACTATGGAGAAAGGTGATAGGAGATGAAGAAACTGAAGAGAAAAAAGTCATTTTCTAGTAGCCATAGAGTCTATATTTATAAGGTAATCGTCTAACAGAACCGGAGGCCCATGAAATATCAAGTACAGATCCAGATCTGAGGGTGTGAGAGAGGAAGGTAGGACCCATACATCAATAAAGATCCCTCAGTACCGAGTGGAAACACTCGATATCAACTGCTTTTTGCAGTCAAAAACTCCCCTCCTTCTTTTATTTTGCCTTCTATTTTTGGTGCATCGTCTTTCAAGAATTTTATGAGATTGAGTCTTTTTAGATAATTCCTGATACTGCTTGTTCTTCTCTGCTTTCTTTCCTTACTTTCATAAAATCTTTACAGTTGTTCATCTATTCCTCAGAAATGAATTTCATAATAATTACTTATGCTAGAGCTCCACCTACAAGTGGTTTTGGAGGTCCAAAGTGCAATGAAAAGAACTCACTACCGAGTGGTAGGACTCTGTGTCGAGTAATCCCCTTTGTTTCAAATCTTCTAGAATTTCTTGAGTGTGCTCCAATTTCCCTTCTAAGCATGTTTCTATGTCCTCGAATTGTTTCGTTTTCATCTTGATATTCTAGTTCCAATGAGTGTTTGCTTGATAAAAAAGCCGGATAACACTAACCTACAAACTAAACAAAATAGAAACTTATTTGGAGAGAGCTCATGGTGGGAAATACAGATTCTCTTCTAGAGTTTCCACATAATCTCATCCAAGCCTTTTCTTCGTCGTACTTGGACCAACTTCATTTCCTTATTTTTATGTCGGATCACATCAAGTCCTAATATGTGAATACACCCACTGAGTATTCTAGACTTCTTCTCTACTTTCACGTCATAAGCCGACTAAAGTTTATTATAACTGCTAAATCATCAACGTGCATTCATAGATGGGATAAACACAAAACGTGTACACTCCAGCCAACTTCTCAAGAAGCCCACTCAAACGTGCTGACTAGTCTCTATAAAATTAAGAAAGACCCAACAACTTATGGCAATAGCTTTCTTACATGATAGATCTCAATAGTGAGTCCTTTATATACCTAGCTACCCAATGAAAACTCTTTATGCATGCATATCCTATGCAATTTCCATCCCTTAGCAAGTCACTGAGGTGTCTCTAATCATATAATATATAATGCATAGCTTCGGTTTAAACAATTTCACTCTGGCTTACCTCCATCGTTAAAAATCTAATAACGTCCTCCACCACTTGCTTCTTCATCCTTGACCAATGGAAACCCTCTTTGTATCCTTTGATGTATCTTACTAAAATCCTTCTTTAAATCTATTAGCACAACAACACGATCGTGGACAGTGTCTTACCTTTAAGTGGACTAATATTTAGGATTAATAGGTGAACCTTATACGTCATCACCATTTAATTTATAGATATCAGTAGTGGATGATTCCTTATTTTTGGTGGACACTATATTACTATAACAAACTCAAATTTAAATCCTATTAATTTAAAAATAGTTGAAAAATCATTTTTCATGTTATAAAATTCGATAGAACCCTTTTTCAAATAATTTAATTATAAATACCTATTATTTCTTCAAATCCAAATAACTTGAATAAAAATTCAAGTTTAATATTTAAAATGTTCTATATACTTAAAATCTTCATTATAATCAAAACCATATTAGTTTCAAAACAGACAAAATATTCGTATCAGAATTCTAAGTTCAAAATCCATAAAATTCCTTTACAAATAATTATAATGTTAAAAGTTCCTTCTTTGAATATAAATTTAGCACACAAATTTGAAAATAAAATTCAAGTTCATAATTTTTAAAATATCATTTAAAAGTTCTCATATTATTTTATAAAGCTAACCATAGATTTTATTACAAGCTTTTGAAGTTTTTTTATGTTTTTAAATATTCTAAACCATTTCAAACAATTTCAAAACAAGAAGTAATCGAGTTAGTGATTAGATAAAACACATGTTCACAACTTCATTAGCAAGAAACTCAATCCATATCACTTGTCGGATAAAATACATTTATTAGATTAAATAATTAACATCTAACATCCCAAAAATAGTAGATATTCTCCAAAACGATATATACATCAAAATCCCTTTGTTTTCAATGTATTACGTTTAATACACCAAACATTCTTATTTAACTCAAAAATAATAATTTTCGTAAAATTTCCTCTAAAACAATAATATTATTATTTTTTTATGTTAAAAATAATAATTAGTATTTAAATCTTTTTTCTATAACTATTTTATTATTACATAATTCAAAAAAACAACATTTTATTTTAAATTCTTCTTAGTTTTATTTACATCAAGAATAATAATAATTTATTCCAAAAACAGTTATATAAAATATCGCTTTAATATTATTATCTTTTTCAAAATGACTCTTATTTTTTTACTTCAATAGTAAAAGTAAAAAAATTCATAAACTTCATAAACAGTTACATTATTGTTTGCTAAAAACTTAGATTACTTTCCAAAAATCATATTCCTATTTATTTAAATTCCACCGTACTCTGTTTTTTTGAGAAAAATGTGTGATCCTCTAGAACAGAGAAGAGCACACATGTAAATATGTATATATCACTGAAGGCAAGGTGCTTCCAACATGCCAAGCAGGTAACTAATCATAGTATAAATAACAAACAGAATAACTCAAGTACCCCTAGAATTAGCTCGGACAAGGCCACCGCCCATTACACCCAATATCGAGCTCTGGCAAGGCCATTATCCGGTATTGAGGTGTTAGAAGTACCTAAAAAAAAATCTGTGAATCGACTCAACGCCAATGATGCTAGAAGATAACTCCATCTGTGAAGGAAACGCCACGCTGTTGACTCAGAAGAACTGTAGATACGAAGGAAACGCCCGGTAGTAAATTGCATATTACTTTGTAAATAATAGTAAATTCCAAATTCAAAATATATTTTCCATTATTGCTTCAAAATTTTCAAAATTCACAAATAATATCTTCATAAATTTTTAGTAATGTTCATTTATAGCTAGTCCTAAGCACACCAACGTATTAACAATCCTTGCTAGTTCACCTTAATCAATTCAAACTCTATAGGCTATGTTATTCTTCTCTAGCTCCAATCAAATTTCAATGAAAAATATCATAACTTTTCAATTCATTTTAAAAGAATCAAAATTGTTGATCTCAAATCTTATTCTTTACATTACTTGTATGATTTGAATACCCTAAGATTCTCTTTAAATTTAACAAACATTTAATAAAATCATAATACATTTTTTTGTATCAAATTATTCAAATTCCAGTTAAATAAATTTTCAAAGAGTTTTAATTTAGACGTTTCATATTAGATTAGAATAACTTTGGTTATTTTCTGTGAAACTCATACTCCATTTTTTCGAACACCATTTCATTTAATTTAAAACCATTTTATCATACATACATACATACATACATATACATATATATATATATATATAAGTATAAATCCTTTTGTTTAATTACTAGTCAATTTAAATCATCGTTAAACAATACTAACGTCAAAAATTATATTTTTAAAACCGCTATATTTTATAATTAATCAATTTCCATCACCTTTTAACTTATACATAATATATATATGTGTGTGTGTGTGTATTTCTAAAATTCATTTTTCTTTTTTACTAGCTATATCCACATCGGATTCGAAAATAATTTCCAAAATGTTAAATTATTTACCAATGCATCTTTTCATGAGTTTATATCACAAGTCGTCAATCCATACAAAAATTCATACATATTACAAGAAAAAAATTCCATAATATTTAAAATAATTATTTTAAATCCTCTTTTTTCAGTTTAGATTCTATCCAAAATGGTTCAAATTTACTTAGAAATATAAACATGTAAAGTGTACAATTATAAATGTTACCTTTAAATTAGAATTTTTCACAAAAATGTAAAGTAAGCATAATAATTTAAAATTTTCAAAGTGTAACAAAATATTTATAAAGTGAAAGACATTCAAAACAATATATCTTACCTACTTTTTACTTGCCTTTTTAAAGTTCCTTTAGTTGAAAGCAAAATACACATCAAAATATAAGTGTAAAAATGGACCCTACATTAAAAAATTATGAAAATAAAACCTTCAAAATATTTTTAGAAAATTACTTCTTATTAAATTTTCTTAAGTCGAAGCGTACTAAAGAAGTTATTATTTCGATATATTATATAAACATCAACTTTTATAATTGTCCCTAAAATCTCAAACATAATTATTTCATACTGTTTAGGGAAAGCATTTGAAATAGTCTAATTAGTTTAATCACTTTAATTGGAGTAGATCACAAATTATACAAGCCTAACTACAATCTAGAAAAATTGCTTAAGTGCCTTCATTACCCACCATCAACATCAGATTATATCTTACGAACTTAAGGGTAATGCTCTCCTTCTTATCCATTCCTAGTCTCATAATTACTCTATTGCTACTTTGCATATAAACCTATTTTAGCAATATTCTATGGAGTAAATTAAAAAAAATATAACGGATTTATTTAACTAACCCAAACTATTTAAATATTAACATTTATTTAACTTGTAGTTGTTTACTTCTATAAGGGATAAGCCAACAACTACTTCTACGAGTCAAAATATATGGAGTGTGGTGTATAAAAATAATATATACACACACACACACACATATCTAAAATTTGTTCCTTTTTATTGATTTTTCAAATATATTACATAACATACCACACTATACAAACTACTCAACTAATATCGCTATTCCAACTGTTCGTACATGTGTACAGTAAATCAGAAAATACATTACATAGAGATAAACATATTCACTAAATAATATCCCAACAAATATTTCTCGCTTCTTATGGGAACATTTCAACATTATCCATCTACAGATGATCCTAACTAACATTCTTAAAATCTAACTAGCATTTTCCAAATAACACTAACTTGTAAACATTGTAGGTCCAATTTCTTTAAAATAGCTTAATAAATATTTCTTTTATCCTCTAAATTCTAGCCCATTAAATTTCCCATTACGTTTGGAAAATGTGGGCGTCTTTCTTTTCCAAAAGCGGTTATGATAGCTGCAACTTATCTCATGTAACTGCTCCAGCCTTATATGCAAACCGCTCATTGAAAGTCGGCAATGGTCTAAGATCAACGAAAGTGTTCTCATCCCCAGAATACCCATGTTAGTGACAAGAAACTATTTAGCCTCTTGAGTTATGAATCGCAACAGCTTGATTCGCAAAATTAGGGTGAAAATCGAAATGGGATACTTGGATTGATTTTGTGGTTTTTTTAGATTTGGTCTTACTATTTTGAACAATTACAGATGTGCTCTCTCATAAGCCTTAATTTAGTAGGAATCGCCTAACCTAAGCTATGATACCAATGTAACAACCTGCTATCTTCGGCGCCTAATTCATGCATAAAATAACATAGATATCATGGACCTCACATATGACGAATCATTTTGAGGCAAAATATATAAAACATTACACGAAGCTATCTACAACATGCTACACTTTCTAAAAATCACAACGGAAAGAATAAAATTAATAGAAATCAATAATATAATCCTAGACAAATATAGTTTCAAATAAAAGTACAATTAGATGCACTCATGTAGCAATGGAATAGAGATGGGGATGCTTATCTAAGTAAGCAAACCAACATAGCTGCCTACGAGAGTTAACAAGACATAGTTAGTTGTACTTGGAATTTTCCATACTGGATTGTTTTATTGTGGCTCTACAATGGTTCAGATGATCCCAATACCTTTTATATCTATCTCTATAGGTTTATACCTAGTATATAGATGCTTCATGCCAAAAAACTATCAGATAGCTAAGCTTTCAATAATTGTAATATTGGCACATCGTTACCAGTAAGTAGTAAATCATCAATGTATAAAACTCGATTTATTATATCACCATTTTTTGTTTTCTATATACACACGCTTTATCCATGTTTCGACTAAAACACCATTTGACTACTTTGCCGAAAAATTTGTTCCAGCTTCTCCATACATTCTTAAGACCATAAATTGATCTTATGAGTCAACATGCCTTATCATGGGTCATGTTGATCTGGAAACCCTTTGGTTAAGACATATAAATAGTTTTTTTGGCAAAACCATTTCGATTTGTTGTTTTGGTTTCCATCTACCATATTTCATTTTCACAACAATCAGTGATTCCAAGTAATATATGAACTGGTTAAACATGGTGATTGGATTCCATCATGTTAAGCCATAAAGTAGAATCTTTACTATCCTAGGCTTTTCTTTATATAAGGGGATCATCATTATGAATGATGCAGTCATCTTTTTTTACTATTGATGAAAAATCCATAATCTCTTTTGTGCACGAGATTCCCTAATAGATCTTCTAATAGATTATATGTCTTGTATGGGTGTTAAATTATTATCAAAATATTTAGTTTCCATGAGAGTTTCTCATATCTCTTCCATGTATATCTTACTATCATTAATTTCTCTAGAAATTAGTTCCTTTTAATAAAAGGAGGCACAACTTAAAACATATTATCAGGAACGCCTTTTTATTAGGCTTTGACGTCTATTAGAACATCTATTTATGTAATCATTCTTTTGATGCATTACATAGACCATATTGCAATATATGTTTATTAAGTTGATATATTTTGTTATATTTTTAGATAAGATGTTTATTGCATTGCTCGAATGGGGGTTTCCCGAAAAGAAGCATAAAGGACTTGTTTGTTACGAGGAAAATATTATGGAGGGATCTAGATACACATCAAAAACTATTACAACAATATCCTTAGAAGCATTTGTTTGTTATCCACACGGTATTGTTGTCCTATGGATCTGTTCATTCATTATCTAGATTGATAATTACTTTTATTGTTATTATAACTTAACTATCATATACACATGTTGCTTGATTAGATGAATATCAGGTTCTATGCATATTTTTGAATGCATAACTATTGTATAGGTATAAGACTTGAGCAGACGGACTGGAAAGAAATAACTCACTTATATAATCAAATCACTTCGTCGTGCCCCAGCATAGAGACCCTTGAAATATCACATCCATGGGGTGTATAGTCGAGTAAGTAATGAGTTGAGGTGCACTATTGCTGTATGGATGATTGTGTTAATTACCATATTATATTATTATGGAATACATATGCATTTCAATATAAACTTCATATTTAATGCCATTTAATATTAGTTGATCATTTATCATCATTATAAATGTGATATCTCTCCCAGTAAACTATCTACCTAACCCACATACTATACTAACCTATAATTCTCGGACCAGTCAGAGAATACTGATAGATTAGGAAACTTATCTTTATTGACTTTTAGGCTGCTTATCAGAGGACCTTTAGGATATATTGATTTTTATTACTATCTAGCATGACTCTTGACATACTTTATGCACATGTATATTTTGGAGGATGATGTATATCCTTACTCTATATATGACTCATATTTGTATGACACAAATATATAGTATATCATATGCTATATTATACTTTTTCCACACCTTTGGAACTATTCCTTTTTTATTTTTGTAATAACACAACATTTTTTACCCTTTGATTTTACATAACTCATGATATGTAAACCTCAAAAGATAAAAAGGACAAGTTATTAGTAATTAATATAAGGGTAAAAATAATGAATATGTTATATCTTTCTCTTTTTGAACTCATGGCAGAAGGTAACTACATATAATATAATCAAATATCATTATATTCCAAACCAATAGATCCAACATATACATAGGTCAAATACATATCCAACCAAATCCAGATACACATACATAAAAACCAATATAAGTATCAGATGATCATTTATATATAGGTTTATAAACATAAGTAACGTCATCGTCGTTCGCACCTTCAAACATTACATGTCACAACATACTGAATTTGATCCACCTAGTGATTAAATAAAAAGGAAAAAATATAGAGAGGGACATACTACATTATGTGAATTATGCACATCCACTTTACTATGTACTCTAATTATTCCCAAATAATACTAAAATAACTATAATGAATGTCATACCTTGGTCTCGCTTTACTTATAATTAAAAGGTTAGTCAAACGATGCAATAAATATTAGCTAACTCATGAAACAAGGTCTTAGTCTAATATAGTTACAATGGTCAATGATGTGATATAATCCATATATAAAGCTAACCCTACCTTATTACATTAACACATGACTGAATCACCAAGTGGATGCGTTACCATATACGGCTTACGAATCCATTTTCATACAACAACACACACCTTAGAAAATCCTTGGATAACCCAGCGATTGTGTTACCGTGATAATCACTAGAGGTCACAAAAGTCAATAGATAAACAATTACTAGCAATAGCGCTTAACCATCCATAGTTGTATATGTGTGCATGCGTGCACACACATACAATATATAAATATAACTCAATTCAATTAAGTTGGGAAATACATCATAACATTGTTTATGCTCTACCTAAAAAAACTATGAAAAAGCTTCGGAATGATTGAAAAAACCTATGTGACCCAGTGTTGTTAGGTCAAGGCCAACCTAACCCAATAAATTTCAATCGATTGACCAACTCTTCTACTAGTGGACCCGTAGCGGTTGGAGTATAGGAGCAAGTAGTCTTCTTAAATTCCCATTCCTGTATATTTATTTTTTTAGATTTTGTTTCTTGTGTTTCTTGCTCATTTTTTATTGGTTTCTCAATCCATTTTCTTTAATATTTTGGTATAATCATCTAATTTCATTATACTTCAAAATTCACCAGGAAATATGCATCGAAATTGTTAAGGAATCACTTTTAATATCAGTATTTACAAAACTAGTTTTTAGAAATTATAAATATAATTTTCCCATATATATATATATTTAAAAATATACTTAAAAATCATATTAAATTTGAAATTAAATTATGTTATCTCCTGACATACCATATGGGATTTTACGTACATTTGTACATTACTTTATATTCATTTAAAATGTATATTTAAATATAAACATACTTTTATTACTTAAACACCATTTTTCCTATCCTTACTAAATGACCCACACAAATCGAAAAAATTTATATTAAAATTAATATTTATTTTCTAAAATATGTTATCTTGATTTGAAAATCAATTTATAATATTTTTGTATGATTTATCACAATATTTGTCATGTATTATAAATACACATATATGTATGTATATGTACATATAGAGAGTCGGTTAAAGAAGGAAATAGTGAATATGCATTATTGCCAGACATATTGCAAAAATCCAGTACAAAATGGAAAACACTTCAATTTGTTATGTTTTCGATCTCAAACCTTATTTTTACCAATTTAAAAATTATATTGGTAAGGTTTGGCTGCTCGAAAATAGTTAAAAGCCGCAAGTACATAACTCAAGACAGTTTGTTTTACATCTATCTATTGCTATTGAAATTACAAGGATGTTGGACAAAAGTCCTTATACATTTGATTCACAGTTTGTATTATTAGGCAATGGATCCCAAGCATGGATCTGATAAAGATATATTCCAAGAGATGCCTATTTGGATAAAACTGAGGAATTTAAGACTCAAACATTGGGAAGCAAAAGCTCTAAGCAAGATTTGCAGTGTTATTAGCATCCAATTTGAGTGGACAGTATAACTGCAGTAATGAATGGAACAAATTATGCCAGATTACCTATTCAGATTAATATTACAACTATGTACAACAACTATGTAATAGTTAAGACCAATAATGGGAAAACATGTCAAGTGCAAGTGGACTATGACTTCAAACCATAAATTTGCCATCTTTGTGAGCAATTAAGACATCAGACATATAATTGTGCAAAAGGAAAAAAACAGAGTATGCAACAACCCAGAATTTTGGTCTTTGGATTTTGAATATTTAATTAAAATAAAATATTGCAATAATTGGTTGTAAAAATGTAATACCTTGAATTCGAACATATAGATTATTGAAAATCTTTGAATTGGTGAATCTTATATTTGAACAGTGAGCTAAATATATTAATTTTAAATGAACATTAATTAATTGTCTTAAGGGTCTTATTTATCTATTTTAATTAATAAATAATAATGGTGAATTCATTTTGTTAATCTATCTACAGAAATAAGTGGTTTAAATAGATAATCGAAAAATATATTTGTATTATTACAACTTGATTTTTATTGATGTATTTCTAATTTAATATATTTGATTTTTCCATAGCTTTAATTTGGATAATATTTAAACTATTCAATTGACGATTTATCAGCAAATGGAAGTGTTTCTGTATTTCACAGAATCGGTAAACCAATGGTGTTATTATTGTTTTGGGGTCGAGTTGCTGTTCTTAGTGCGACCGTACTTTTGTTTATTTGTTCGGAGTCCATACGCAAAAGTAAATCTGTACGACGGAATGACAATTTTTTAATTAAATATAAGTCAACACTTCAATACCCAACATCCTCTAATACTCTTTTCTTTGTCTCTTAACATGCACCATTCTATCAACAGCAAGAGTAAAGGAAAGTAAACATTTTGATTTTTAAAAATAATATCTCAAGTTTCATTACACTAAAATTTACAAAATAAATTCCTCGGTGTTTTGTCGAAGAGATCTTCAAATCTACACTCACGTTGAAGTCTGTGATTGAGTTGGTAGACTTTTCAGTTAAGGTCATGCCTAGGGTTAGGTATATGATGTGAAATAGGTAAAATTAAAGGGGATCAACATCGGATTTGGGTTCGTCGTGGCAAAGGGCCTTGGCGGTGTGGATATAGAGAGGCGTGGCTCAGTTTTCTGTACCACGACTTTGTATGCATTCGAATGGAGAACCGAGATCGTGAATTTTTTGAAAGAGTCTAGTTCAACTTCTTTGTGATGGTTATGATGCTCGTCGGAAGTGGAGTTTGACGGAGGAATCCAATTGAGTTTTCATGTAATGTGGATGGAGTATTTGTGGATGGATGGTGGCGGTAATGGCCTATAGTAGGCGGGAGTTAGTCTTTGTAGAAAAAGGATTAATCTTAAATAGGTAACTATATTTAAATAATATGTAATTAGTAAATTTAAATTTAATTTGAAAATCGATAACTTATAAATGTATTAACTCTATCATACGATGTCCGATCGAGATGAAACTTTTTGCATTATGCTCGTCATGATGATAACTTTGTAATGGAGCTAGTTTGGATGAATTTGGAGCAAGCTGGAATTTGGACTAAAATCAGACATCGTTCGATTTTAGTTCAAAATGGAACGTTTTGGTGATAACTGGAATTTTTGTTAGTATAACTTACCTATTTGGATAAATTAGTTTGTTTATAGTGGATAAAATTTACTGTTTGTGTTTAGTTGAAATTATTGGCTATTTGGTTAAATATTCTCTTTTACAAGCAATTGTAATTTAAAATTGAAATACAGGAATTTTATTTAGAAATTCGGGTTTATTGATATTGTTGCCTTTAAATTTCCAGTTATATACCTGTTGATTCTGTTGTAGTTATATCTCTATTACATAAATTGTTAATTGCTGAATCTTGATTGTTTAGCACTATTAGTTATACATTGTTATATGTTCAAAACGTAACCTCTATAGTGATAAAAATAAATAACAATATTGGTTAAGTGCTTTGGTGGCTATTGGCATCAATTTAGTATTTCGAAATAATATTAATTGCCATTTTGCTTGAAATTGGTTTTTAGTTCGGAGAATGATTTGAAATCTGAATTTTGTGTTTTCTGGAATATTTTGTTTAAATGGGTTTGAAACTTCTCAATTTTAGTCCAACCCCTTTATTTGTCTTTTCTAAATCATTTAGAAATGTTTTGAAGTTACTTAATATTGTTAGATATTGTTTTAAAAGTTATTTACTTATATTTGATATTGTATAAAAGTTATTTATCAATATTTTAATATTATACAAAGTTATTTATCTAAATAATTAATATCGTCTGAAAAATAATTATTAATTACTAGTTTTTCGTAATGTTTTGGAATTTATAAAAGTTATTTATTAATAATGTTTTGGAACTAATAATTATTATTTATTAATAATGTTTTGGAAGTTAATAATTATTTATTATATTAATGTTTGAAGATTAATTATTATTGTTTTATTAATAATGTTTGAAATTATTAACTATTATATTTATAATCTTTTGAAGCTAATAATAATTATTTATTAGTAATGCATTGTTGTTGAAAATTATTATTATATAACAAGGTTTTGTAGTAAATAATAATTATTTATTTATAATATTTTGAAGTTATTATATTTTAAAGTTATTAATTACTTTATTAATTAAGTTTTGGAGTTAACAAATTATTTTATTAACGATGTTGGAAAGTTAATTTATTATTTATTTAGGATGTTTAAAGTAAATTAATTTATCTGATTTATTGTATTTATAAATAATAAATTGATTTATAAACGGAGTTTATAAATGAAAATGGGGTTTGGATTTATAAGAATTTTTTTAGAAGAGATTTTTTTGAAGGGTCTTTATAAGTAAGTTTTATAAATGGTTATATAGATTTATAAAAGAAGTTTTATAAATAAGGAGCTTTATAAATGGTTTTAGAAATTTATAAAAAGAGTTTTATGAATGGTTTTAGAAATTAATAAAAAGTGTTTTATAAATTATTTTGGAGATTTATAAAAGATTTTTATAAATCCTTTTAAAGACTTATAAAGAGTTTTATAAATGATTTTAGAGTTGTATAAATACATTTTCTAAGTGGTGAAATTATAGTTTTTTTTGCGAATATACTTATATGTTGAGATAAGTCTACGGATATTTTTCCCGGTATAAAAAGGAGTATAAAAGGGTTTATAAATATATCTTTGTAAAAGTATTTTGATATAAGTATTTACAAAGCGATTTTAATTCATGGAAGGATTTATTAAAGAGGTTACTGGAGACATATATGCTTAACCAACGTTGGTTTCTCTATGGAAATAAATCCCCAATTTGATTGATGCTTGTTTGTTTATTTGATAGTTAAATTATCGACTATCAAAATTGGCCAATTTTAAACTATCATTGTTTGTTCGGAGAGACCAGGATCGGATATATTATTTATAAACCACTTCGAACTAACATAGGCATTCGAATGGAAGACATCTTGAAGATGATTGAAGACGGAGTTCTTGAAGTGCAATGACTACTTGCTACTAATCCTAGTGGTGATTCCAAAATGGATGTAGTAGAGTTAATGCCTTCGGTTTTGTTCGGACTCTGAACAAACTTGTATGGATGAATGCTGGCATTGCATTTCAGCCTGAAGGGCAGTATTAGAATTCCAAGTGGAATTGCTATATGAAAAGATACCTGTAGCCTCAAGCCTCACAAACCTGGAACGGCTAAAACAGGGAAAGCTTCAGGGTTATTGGGTCGCACCCATTAGGGTATTGTTATCACCTTTTCTAGACATATACATTTGTGGATTAGGTTGCACATGAGAGCTCTCAGAAAAAGTTGCAAAAGCAACTGGAGTGATGAAATATTCAGAACTATCCAGTAGGGGTAGGGCCGGTCCTGATTCGTAGAGGGTCCATGTGAGGCCCTCGATATGTTACCTAGAGATGTACTGTAACAACCCGAATTTTGGAGATTACCATAATATTAAATTATAATGCAAATAATAATTTAATATTGTGATTATAAATGAATTGGAGGAATGAAATTTGAGTTAATATTGTTTATTTTATATAAACAATGTTTTAATGAATAAAACTTGGGTTTTTAATTTATGTGAGTTAATTTATCTCATAAGATGTTACTTCAACATATTGATGGTTGGAATAAATATAAATGAGTGAAAATAAGCATAGAATATTTTATTTGTGAAAGTGGGTTGAAAATAAATGATGTTAGTTATTTATTGAGTCAAAATGGGAAGTATTTGAATTTTATTCCAATAATAGCCTTTTTCAGTAAATAAAAAGGGCAGATGAGAAGAAAATGTATTTTTCGAAGTGTATTAATGATTGAAAATAGTGTTGTAATATTTTAAAAAGTATTAAAACTTTTAATACACTTATTTGAGTTAAGAAATAATTTTTATATGACTCAGATTGTTTAAAATTGTTTTTTTTTGTCTAAAAATAACAATATCGTCAAATATTGTGTAAATTAAAAGTTTAATGGGAAAATAATATTTTTAAGTGCAAAAAAAAAATATTGTGTTAATCATGTTCACTTTGTTAAAATATGAAGAATGCATTTTGTCTCATGTAAAAAGAAGTTAATATGAGAAAGTAATGCTAAAAATGGTATAAAACCTATGTATATTAGCCTAAATAATTTTCTAAGTATGAGAATGGACTAATTGGGTATAGTAAACATCCAATAACCCAAATTCTAGAGTTTTCTAATAAAGTATGTACCTTTTCTCCCAAAACTCATTACTGTACAACCTAAATCAGAAAAGAAAAAGCTTCAAAGTACAAAACAATGGCTACCCTCTTTAAAATTTAATCTTCAAACTCAATCTTTGCAAATTTAAAAGCCTAATTCAAGTTAAAATCATAAAAGAAGGTAATCTCCAACCGATTCTATCTTAGAATCCATCTAAAACCCTAGAATTGTTTAGTAAATTGTGTTTTGATCAATTTCTTCTTTGCATGTATTGTTTTTTTCTATTTTCAGATGTTTAGGGCTCCAATCTTATGCTAAAGGTTCAATCTTGCTTGCAAATCCTCACTGAAAATCAATTGGTAAGTGTAAAAGCTTACAAATGCTAGCCAAAAATAAGGTTTTGAGTTGAATTTTCGTATTAATAAGATTGCGTTTCGTCTTTGTTATTTTCTGTTTTCTGTTGCCACATTGTTTTGGCCATAACTTTTTCATCTTTATCCAAATTTCATAATGTTTGATGTTATGGAAAGCGCAGACAAAGTGCTAAAAGTTTCATGTTTTAAGATTTATAAAATTTTGAAGTTTGCTTGATCAAAATCGTGCTTGTTTGTTGCTGTCCCGAGATCAAATGACAGCAACAACAATCATAAAATCTGAAGATTTATTTTGACCATAACTCATTCATTCTTATCCAAATTTCATAATTTTAGATGTTCCGGAAATCCCAGACAAAGAGCTGCAAGTTTTATGTTTTGATTTTTCTAAAATTTTGAGGTTTAATGGACCAAAATCATGCTTGTTTGTTGCTATCCCGAGAGCAAATGACAGCAACAACAATCACAAGTCTGAGAAATCTTAGGTCGTGTGTTACAGGTTTAATTCATTGTGTTTTCTGGAATTTTGAAGTTCGTTTAGTTGAAATTATGGTTGTATGTTGCTGTCCTGAGAGCAAAATGACAGCAACAACAATCGTTGACCTTAGAATTGTATTAGCTCGTTTTGCTTTCATTCTCTTCGATTTTAATGATGTTTTTGAGATATTTTCAGAGCTATGATGCCTATCAATAGTCTAGATATATTTGAAGAATTTTAAATTCAAATTTTAAATGGAATTAGAATTGATTTTGGGTTAAAACTGAATTGAATTCGTATTGAATTCAAGTTATCGGTTTTGAGATATCCCTCTTAGTTCTCATTGTTTTCGAGCATGGTTTTCATCGAAACCAATTTGAAGTGTTATTTTGAATTGATTTAGAAGTTACCAAATTTTGGTGAAGATTATTGGTTTGAGAATTACTCTTTGAGTACATTCGACGACGAACCAATCTAGATGCATTTTGTGATGGCCGATGAAATGAGGCAATATTGATGTTAAGTTTTAACTTGCAATTATGGTTAGAAATAACCATCACGATGTTCTTTTACTTGCCCAGGAGACGAGGCAAGTTGTTATGATGGACTGATGATGATTTCGATATTTATGATGAATTTTTACTTGTCGATGAAATGAGACAAGTCTCGATGTCACTTAAAATTCGTCTAAGTATGAGATAAGACGAGTTAGGTATCTTACACTCGCCGATGAGATGAGGCAGTGTTTATTTGATGATGTTTTATGATGGTTTTCTAATGTGGCATCGACTAACGATTAGTAAACCAATAGGTACAAACGTATGGTATGGGACGTACGTTGACGCCTATTAGATTCCTATTCGAGAAGTTGAGACACATTCACGATGTTACTAGTGCTACAGACCGAGTACTCGATTGGAGTCATCACGAAGTTCATGAAGTTATTACTCGACTCCAATCATCACGATGTTATTACTCGGGTTTTTGTGACTGGGTGTCATCAAGATGTTTCCGACTATAGTCAATCAAGATGATCACGATGTTATGATGTTATGTGACCCCAAGTCATTACGATGAATGGTACCAAATAATGGTAGTACTAGTCAAGATGTAAATGCACGTGCTGTTTTCCATGAAGTTTAGATGTTTCGTTTTCACTGTTTTGATGATGATGCTTTAGTATAGCCTTATGTAAGAAAAAGGCTTATTGACATACATGGTTTTATTTGTGATTTCGAATATGATGTATTGGATTCTTTCCAGGCTCTATCAAGATATTTGAGACATTATGTATATTTATACCAATGAGATGAGGTATAAATTATGATAATGCTTTTTTGATGAGTTTTGATAATAGATTTAAGATATATTTATATTTATACCATGATTTGCATTATGGATCGACAATTTGACGATTTCCTAGACTACTTGATGTTAAGATGGAGTTGAGATGTATTTATAAATTTATACCAATGAGATGAGGTATAAATGATTATGAAGAATCTTTTATGATGATTTTTAGTGATGGATTTGAGGTGTATCTATATTCATACCGATGAGATGAGGTATGAATAAGTATAATGCTTCTTTTATGATTGGGTTTTATATTTCCTTGAATGATTATTAGGATGCGCCAATGAGATGAGGCACGTCCATATGCGTTTTATTCTATGTATGAAGGATATGTACCTTTGATGTATTGTTATATTGACGAGCACTTCTAAGAAGATAATTTATTCATTTGAAGTCATTATCCATATTTTTTTTATACCGCTGATGATATGAGGCGAAAGCGATGTTTATTGAATCTTATCTTTAAAATTTTGTTCGGCGATATTCCATTTGCTTAAGTATCTGTTATGCCACTTAAGTATGACTTTATCATCATTATCTCCCTTACTTGCCAAGAAGAGATGTTGTCCTTTCTTATGATGTTGAAACCTTGTTTAGGGCATGGCATCCTTTATGAAAAAGGATACCGTAGCTTTCACCTAATTATCCTCATCGATTATTCTGTTTAACTGATGATTTTAGCTAGCCTGACCCGTGTGTTTTCACGCGGGTCAGACCGAGTTGTTTCAGGTATCATCTATTGGCCTTAGCTTGAAGTTGATGTTGGATAATAGCTCTTCTTTTGCTTGAGTAGTTTATTTCTTCCGCATACTCTGATGCTTTTACATTTGATTCGATGTATACGGTGTGGTCGTGCACCACCTTTATTGTATTCATATTGTATTGTACCGAACGTGCATCAGTGTATATGTATATATATGATGTTGGTTACTATTCTGTGATGTGATTCACATTCAGTTATTGTATTTTTTTCTAATAGATCCGTTAGCCACCTATAGTTTTGGATTAAGCATTTACTGGGTATGTCAATCCACTTGAGTTGAAAAATTATAATGTATTTATCGACGTATTCAATGGATGTTTAAGACAAAATTATAGATGGTCGCCCTTAACCAGCCCTATTCTCCACTGTAGTAGACGGAATTACTTCTTAATTCTCTTTGCTAAGGTGGGTCTCGGGGTGGGGCGTTACATGTACTATATGAATGGTCCCTCACCTTGTCATTGTATGGAATCCATTCCCAATAAGTGCCTTCCAAACTTAATTGTATACCTATCATGCTAGAATTTAATTAATATAACAATTTCAGCTATGATTCAATATTTATTTTAAACCCTAGACATTATTATAATATCAGAAGATTTCCTATGTAATGTATTGGTTTCCATAAGGGAAAACTCGTACATGTTTATGTACGATGTGATCGTTATCCCAACTTTTGTGAAAGCCATGATATCATCAATTTGACCAGGAATGGACGATCAACAACCTTAAGAGCCAGATACGTATAGTATTATAGACGACGGTCAAGTAGATTCGAACCAAGACCCTACCGAAGTGTAGCTAGCACGAAGTAACTGGCATGGCCCCGTAAAGTTATATCTCCAGTTTGGAATTGATTGAGGTTCATACATTCATATGCTCAAGCTATGGATGAAGCAAAAATTTGTTTGGATCGACCAGAGAACGGTCCACGAAATAGTACAAGTCGTCAGAGAACATGCAATATCTCGAAATCCATGAAGCCAAATCATGTGAAACTTTTAGGGCATCGATGGAATGAGGAAGAGGCCTTACAAAAATGATCATGTATTACACAGAGAAAGATGGGAGATGATCGATTATTCATTACCGATCATTTTGGATGATCTATCAAAATGATCGGTCTAATTTAGTGTGCATCCTAGCTTCGACCAAGATCGATCGATATTTCATAATCTACCACCCACAATGATCCCATATTTACGAAGCAACATCAAGAAGCGCATAGGACCATCCAAGAATGATCGCACAGTGATTAGAGCTAAGGAAAAGGGTCTGCTATCTTTATACCGATTGTTCCTGATCATTGAATTAACATGGCCAATCGATATGGTGGGCCTTTCTAGATGTAGGAAGCCTTCTTGCAAAGTTTCAGTCCGATCCATGCACGTCCACTCCTATACATACAGCAGGCATAACTTCAAAAAAGGGATCCTTCTTCCTGGTGCCGGGGATTTGCCATTTTCATTTTTCATTCTTGTATTAATGGATCCTAGTTGATCCAAACATCTTTGTAATTGTAATCAAATGAAAGAACAATAGAAATATGAAGTGGATGTAGGCCAAGATTGCCGAATCTGTGCGTTTGTTTACTTTTTCTGGTCTATTTTTAATTTCATTCATTGTTTAATCTCCATGAGATTCTATGGATATTAATGCCCATTTTCGGCATCAACATTTTGGTGCCATCATTGGGAGATGAATTCTGAGCTCGATTGGATCTCATGTTCTACTGGTGAATTTTCATTTCGTGAGATAGAGCCAGCTTTCGATCGATAAGTTTCCTATTCTACTCGGATTGGAAAGATCTAGATGGAAACTATTCCCCAAGGCTATAAAAGCCAAGTCTACCTCCCTTGCAGAAGAAGGAAGTCAGGAGATTAGTGACCAATTAGCCATGCGTTTCACGAAAGTGCACACATGTTCAAGTTTGGAAGGATATGTGAATGATCGCCTATCGACCATGACCCATACACACGCAATGAACGTTCGTTTATCATGGATCCCTATGCCCTATCATCTTAAACTAATGTTCCCTACGATGGTTCACATTGGTCGTTTCAACAACTTGGATTCGGCTAGTTTCTTCTCTACATGATCATTTTACACCGATCGTTCCTATACAATCGTTCCAATTAGTCCTTCACCAATTGATTCTAACCGATCGTTTCTTATACGATCGTTCCAGTGGCCAACTTGACCGATCTTTCCACTTCCATCCTTATAACCAATCATTTTCTATTAGCTTATCCACCAACAAACGATAGAATTATTGTCATTCCTATACGATCGGTCTAGTACGATCATTCCAGGGTCACTGAATAC
This sequence comes from Allium cepa, assembly GCA_030765085.1. Lineage (NCBI taxonomy): Eukaryota > Viridiplantae > Streptophyta > Magnoliopsida > Asparagales > Amaryllidaceae > Allium > Allium cepa. The sequence continues at coordinate 370,062,252 of CM060943.1, read as the reverse complement.
AACCGATCATTTTTATTAACATATTAATCAACATATGCTCAACCATCCAATTCTACTTCGGCCCATAGTCTAGCAATGATTGATATTGAAGTTCCTCGAAGCTACGTTCCTATGGAGAAGTATGGAAAACGACATTCAAAATTCTTCGAAGCCTGGTGTTGCATGTGAGTTTTGACAAGTACAAAGGCAAGCAAGATCTTAGAACCCTCACTCTGACCCAAAGCCGGACTCGGGTAAGACAAAGTTTTTCCCCAAGCGGATGCCAGGATGGCTCCAAGCACCTTTCATGCTGACCTTCAAATTCAATAACTCTAAGCGACCAAAAATTTTCTCGGGTCCGACTTCAAGTTATTTTCCACTAACCGCCAATACCGATCTTTTTCACTTTGCACTTATCTTGGACATGCATATGTCATTTGCGGAGCATAACAAGTGGCACTAACTTAAAAATGTACCAGATTGAAGATGGCAAAAACATCTGACTCCTATCAATAAAGGACTTGAATGATTAATTGAACCACCCGTGATCGACTCCCAGTTAAGAAGGGCTTCGACAGAGTGGAATAACGAGCATATGACATTGCTTTGCTTATAAATAAGATTTATTACGATCTTTTTTGAATTATACCTATTTTAATTTCAACTGGATGAACTTGAACTAAACTACTTCTAAAATGACGCAGGTGACCAGGCACTCAAAGTTGGCTACCAGCCAATATCCGCAGACCTTGATAGAACCTGTAGATTTTTTATCTAGACAAACGTGATTCGACCGTTCATCAGCTACCGTATGCCCCTGACTTGGGACACCGAGACATGGAATGGAAACGCCCGACTAGGTCAGAATCCAATAAAACATGGACACGACTGACCGTCCACTCATCAACCATCATATTAGACTTGAAGTGCCGCAATTGACTACCTACTCATCAACCACTTCTCTCAACACATGGACATAACTGCATCCTGAAACGGATGCGACTTAAGTGTCCACTTAATAACTCTCTACCACTGTTTGCTAGAAAAAATACGAAAAATTATACAAGACTTGATTATCCAATCCGAGCATGGATGTGATCCAGCCATCCATCATGTACCTCCTTCCTTGACTTGATTGGAAGAGCTACAAACACCAAGTGGACGAGAATCAACCGTCCATTTGTCTGGTTTTGTCATTGATGCCGGGGATAGAATTCCATTCCATGGATGAATATGGTTCGACCGTTCGCTCAAAGGCTCTGACCTCGACTTGACAACTGAAGTATAAATAAAAAATGGGTATGATTAACTACGCATAAGAAAACTCTAAGTCCTCAGAGTGTAGACTAGAGTATAAACAACTTGGGTGGAAAAAACGACTGCCCTGGGTGGAAAAACGACTACCCACGAGAAAATTTTAAGTCCTCGAAGTGCGGACTGGAATATAAACAATTCGGGTGGAAAAACAACTCTCCGGGTGGAAAAAATGATTGCCCACGAGAAAACTCTAAGTCCCCGGAGTGTGGACTGGAGTATAAACAATTGGGGTGGAAAAAATTACTGGCCCGGGCGAAAAAACGACTACGTATGAGAAAACTCTAAGTCCTCGAAGTGCGGACTGGAGTATAAACAATTCGAGTGGAAAAACGACTGCCCAGGGCAAAAAACAATTGCTCATGAGAAAACTCTAAGTCCCTAGAGTGCGGGCTGGAGTATAAACAATTCGAGAGGAAAAACGACTACCTCGGATAGAAAACGACTGCCCACAAGAAAACTCAAATCCCTAGAGTGCGGATTAGAGTATAAACAATTCGGGCGGAAAAATGACTGCCCCGGATGAAAAAACGATTGACCACAAGAAAACTCCAAGTCCTCGGAGTGTGAACTGGAATATAAACAATCTGGGTGTGAATTGACCACTGATGAAATAATTCTAAGTCCCTAAAGCGCAGACTGACTTGTAAACTAATGGACAGAAGAACGGATTTCGACTGTTCTCTGCCCCAACAATTCTGACCTGGAATCGGTAGGAGGAATACAAACTACTAAAAACCAAAATAAGCATGACCCGATTTTTTATATCAATTAGCCCGATTCCACGACTCAACGGGGAATAGTATAAAGCTAAACAGAACATGACTTACCTTCTTTCTTATCAATTCATGCCCCAGACTAGGGGGCATGAGAGAGAAGCATGATGATTGTGAATCGACCATTCGTTCATCAGTTTTAATTCTTTTGGAGGCAAGGTGAGAGCGTGAACATGATTGGGACGAATCTCGACCATCCATGCAGTACATTGATCGACTTGAAACCGGGGCAAAAATGTGATTGTCCAAGGAATGACTGTGATAGCTTAACATTGCAACTCATATCTAGCGTTTACAACGACTCGAGGCCACAACCGTAAGGAGGCCTTGAGAAGGAATAATCAAATCCATGTTCAATTCAACAAGCGATAAGTCACGACTACATAAAATGAGAAACGTTATAGTTTGGACATTTGAGCGAGTGAATGTAGAAATCATACATAAGAACGTTAGGGTTCTTATTTACATGAAACTGGTTGTACAATATACAAGAAGAAAATGATGGGCCATGCCTAAACATATACAACCAGCAAAAGGAGAAATGATCATTCAAATTACATGTCTGAAGGTTACTTTTTGGATATTTTTATCCTTCTTTTGCTTCTTCGGAGTGGTTCCCTCTCAACTACCGCTCGAATTCCTCTTTGATCCTTTGCTGCCTCGGCCTTTCTTCGAAAGAGTTTCCTCAGCCATATGGACCGACGCGGTATTGTCTTTGGATGTGGGAGGGATAGGGGCATCTTCAGCACCAGAAGCATGGGGAATGTTGTTCAGAGGAATCGTTTGAAGTAGGGAAGGTATTTTTTCATCTGAGACCGACTCAACTGACTTGCCCTTTACCTTCCTTTTGAAAGCTCCTTTCGTTCAATCTGCTTTTTCATACTGAGCCCACTAGTGGGGTCTGAGGAAACGATGATCACGACTTCCGCGTTAAAAGGAATTTCATGGTGCAGGTCACTTCCCTCCTTGAATAACGCCTCCATGAATTGGTCGTTGAAAAAAGACTTCTTCATGAGTGCTCTGAGTGACAGCCAAAGTTGTAACTTTAACAAATTCTTCACAAGAATCTTGAGCGATCTTTTGAGCGTCATCTTTTTCTTTAATCGCATATTCAAGCTTGGCCTTAAGCTCGGCTATTTCCTTCAAGGTTGTAGACTTATTGTTTCATGCTGCGTCTCGCTCGAGCACTATCTACTGGTTCCGATGATGCAATTCTTGAACTATATCGAGATGACTAGATTTCATCTCCTCCATAGATTTTAGGATGGCGTCATATTTCCCTTTGGCTTCTATTAAGGCAATTCTAAAGGCCTCTAGCTCATTCATCAAAGTGTCGATAATTCTTTTGTCCTGGACCTCTTGTCGTTTTAGTATTTCGATTTCTACAGCACAATCGAAGGAAACTTTTGACATGTTTTCTGCAGCCTTTATCCGTTCTTGATATTACATATGAATGTCGACGATGCAATCAATGGTCATTTTTAGAACACCATCCGAACCCTCTTCAAATTGGGAAGAAAATAGAATCCTTCGAAGCATAAGTTCGAAAGTTCCTCTCGAAGTTGCTGCATATGAACATTTGGATCAATTGGAAGATCTTTAGACTGAGATGGAACCAAGGGTTTTGGAGGCATTGGAGCATTATAGGGGGCACGAGGGGGATCGACGGGTAGGTCCCTACGCTCAGCTGGTTTTTCACAACCATTCAAGGAGAAGATATTGACCTTGATCTGTGTACATCCTAAAAAGGCTTGTCCCTGTCATCTCTCTCTTGAAAACCTCGATCGCGGCTGAGGCGATAACTAGAATCATAATAATCTCATCTACTATGGTAGGAGCCAGATCGCGATCCTGATGACTGATGTCGTACATACCATAGAGAATTGAACATGCTCCTCTTCATCAACATCGTTTCTGCAAAGAAAAGTGGATATCAATCAACTTTAAGTATTATAATGTATAAACTCAAGTACAGTGTAGTGTTGAACAGTGCAAGTGTGTGCAAGTGTTCTAGTGTAACCCTTTGACAGACCAGGTGCGGGCGCTTTGCTCATCGGTGTAACCTCCCCTCCAGAAGTAGGTATCTCCTAGCCAATTCTGATGGGAGGCTCTGACCCTCCAATGCTTACGTCGGTGAAATGATAGGCATCGAGATCTGCTAGAATTGGTAGATCGGATAGAGGACTATGGTAGATTCATATATGACTTAGTTTGGTCAGAAAGACGACTTCTTGGAAGCCTGTGTGTGAATGTTTTCCTTTTTCTTTGGACCACGATGGGGGTTATGAGATTTCGAGGATCCGACCACGACCCTAGGATCAGATCTATCACCTCATGATCAGGTGAATCTTCACCATGTCTTCCGACATCTATATCAGCGAACTGTCGAGTACTCATGATTAGGGCCACCACGGGACCGGTTGACAATCTCTTTGACTAATTGTGGCCTATGGTCTTATCCCCGCCGTCTGGGCAGTTTTAGTTAGCCCCACGCTGAGGCCCTCCTTTATTAAACCGAAAGTGATGAGACGTTCGTCCCTGAGCAAAAATTCGATATTTCTATCCTCGGGTGAAGCATTCTTCAAAATTGAGACGGCCTCTTCGTAAATATTGCCGCTAGGCAGGGTAACGACACATGAAAATGATTAACATCGTAAGAATGCAACTTGAATACTATTTACCTATCTTATTATGAAATTGGTGAGAAACACTTACACCTTTCTAGCCATTGCCGAGCGAAGCCAGGTGGGCAGCGAACGAAGAACCATTCGTTCTTGAAGGCACTTAATTTGTTCCAAGTGCCTGTCAAAATTTGGCATCTCTTTGCCGACTCGAGGAATGTAAATGATAGACTCTCTATTTGCCATTTGAAAGTAAAAATAAATCAGATGTCTTCGATGGTGGGAGGATGGTGTAGAAACTCCATAAATATCATATAAGTACAGTTGATGAGCACATAGCCATTTGGATGGAGTTGTGCAGGAGCTATCCTTAGATGGTGTAAGATCCTCCGGATATATGAATTGAAAGGCGGGATGCATCCCGCCCAGTACATAATTTTTTTACATGTTGTAAACCCTTTGGGAGGTCTATGAACGCTGTCGTCTCATGACAGAACCAACACATCGCCAAAAGGAATTCCATGGCTTATGCAAATCCTTTGGAGAGCTTCTTCTTTAATTTTTGAAGACACAGGATCAGGAGGGTTTTCGAGGATGACTACGTCCTCTAAAGTGTCAGGCCCTTGTTTGATAACTTCCGACGAAAAGATAGGAACAATTTCAGAAAGGTCAAGCTGAAATCCCAAGAGTTCCGGCTATTCTGAGTCGTGGCTGAGTGCCAAACTATCAGACTCGGTCACCAAACTAGACTCTACGTCGGAATTAGTCCTATGCGAAGATGATCCAGCTGGCATGGTTGCGGAGTGCTCGAAACATCTAGATTCCATTGCTATCAAGCTTAGTAAAAATCATAATTAGAAGAAATAACCTATACCCCCCAGTGCATAGTGAGTGTATGTGTAGTGTGATAAAGTGCTACTCAGTATAGTAATAACTTGTGCAAAACTGAAGATAGAAAAGGCAATAAGACTTAAAAATTTGTTCAGAGAGACCATCATCCCTGACCAATTCAACCGTCCCTCTGCGTTACCAGGAAACGATGCAGCTTGAGTTTCATGGACGATTGTTAGCTAACATAAATCTGATTATTGTCTATGTTACGGATGTGTTTTAACATGATAGTTAAAGGTTTTCGTTCATGACATTTGTTCTAAGGCAATCTGCTACTATTCAGGAAGTTTGTATCATATACAAGTCATATAGAAGTCCAAATGTTTGTTCAAGTACGAAAAAATAAAGCTCGTTGCTTAGTTCAAGTTAATCTATTTTTATTCCATTTTATGGCAAAAGAGAAGAATGGTTCGTTTGTGGGGGTGAAAGCACTTAGTTTCAAGTTTAGATCGATCATTCTATGTGTTCTAAAGGTCGAACATTCTGGAATTATGTCACAGCCGATCGATCCTTAAGGCAACATTAGCCAATCGTCCAACATCGATCCTACCCACCAATCATTCTTATGTCCAAGCTATAGTGATCGTTCGCATGCAGTTGCAAAGCTTCATCATTCCAGAATCTCAACAACCGTCCATGAGCGACCATTTATGGTCGATCGTACAATTCGTTCATACCCACAACTTCATCTCCTTCAGAGAATGATTGACTGTCATAATAGTTCAATCATGTCCTATAAAAGTGAGCCACTTTATCTCCACCACAAACAACCGTAAGGAAAAAGAAAGGGGGCGATCCATAAATGAATCAAGTCGCCATGTTAAACTCGTTTCGATCTAAAAAACATGAGGCGAATGTGGAAATTGTGCTACCTAGATTCAAAACTGGAGAAAGAAATCGTCGAATCGATTAAAGGATGGTAAATTTGCTGTATTTAATGGAGGATCGGTAGGAAGGAGCGACGGAATATGCTTTGTCTTTGCTTTAGAAGGAAAAGGATGAAGCAGGTTAAGGAGAAATGACTAAGTACCAGGCCCTATATGAGGGACAGACCTGGCCGACTGTTTTTACTTTGAAGGATTAGGCCGATCTTTCAATGCCCAAGCTATGCTGATCCATCTCCAAGCAGCATGTCGACCGATCCATCTATAAGCCATATGCCAATCATTCCATCATGTGCCGATCATCCCTTATCTATGTCTTAGGTCGATATTTTCACTACCTAACATATAACGATCAATTCCATGATCACAAGTTCTTTGAAATCTGTTTATTTTTATATGCAAAGGAGAGATATATAAAAAAGTTGAAATGAATGAAAAGAGGAATGATGAATGACTATGAGAATTCGATCGCAAACACGAATATGTAGAATATCACGAAGATAGGCGACGACCCGTGGACGTTTGAACACATCTGGAAGCCAATGACATAAACATATATATATGAATATACGTAGGAACAGTTTAACGGTTCAACCTTTCGAAATCAACAAAAATTGCAATCGAACCTGGAAATTTCGAGTTCGAGATTGGATCAGATAAAAGAAGGATCATAAGCCCCACATGACCGAATTTGCATATGCAAGCATAATGCGACATCAGATGTATACTATTGAAATTCGATAGAGGAATAACAATCAACCAGGAAGCTGAATGAATTTCTTTACGGCAATTTAGATATTTCTCGATTCAACGCATGCCATGTTACTCACATGACATACTTTGGGGAGAAAATGTTATCCCATCTCTTGGCAAAGCCGTGATATCATCGATTTGGCCAGGAATGGACGACCAATAGCCTGAAGAGACAGATATGTATAGTATTACAGACAATGGTCGAACAAATTCGAACCAGGACCCTACCGAAGTGTAGCTAGCACGAAGTAACTGGCATCGCCTCATGAAGTTATATCTCAAGTTTAGAGTTGATTGAAGTTCATACGCTCAAGCTGTGGACAAAGCAAAGATTTGTTTGGATCGACTGTAGAACGATCCAGAAAACTGTTCAAGTCGTCAGAGTACGTTCAATATCTCGAAATCCATGAAGCTAAATCATGTGAAACTTTTAGGGCATCAATGAAATGAGGAAGAGGCCTTACAAAAATGATGACGCATTACACAGAGAAAGATGGGAGATAATTGATCTTTCGTCACCGATCATTTTGGATAATCTATCAAAATGATCGGTCTAATTAAGTATTCATCCTAGCTTCGACCAAGATCGATCGATATTTCACAATCTACAACTCACAATGATCCCATATTTAAGGAGCAACATCAAGAAACACATGGGACCCTTCAAGAATGATCATATAGTGATTGGAGCTAAGGAAAAGGGTCGGCTATCTTTATACCAATCGTTCCTGATCATCGAATTAACATGGCTGATCGATACGGTGGGCCCTTCTATATGTAGAAAGCCTTCTTACAAAATTTTAGTTCGATCCATGCACGCCCACTCCTATAAATACAACAGGCATAACTTTAGAAAAGGAATCCTTCTTCTTGCTGCCGGGGTTCTGCCATTTTCATTATTTATTCTTGTATTAATGGATCCTAGCTGATCTAAACATCTTTGTAATTGTTATCAAACGAATGATCAATAGAAATATGAAGTGGATGTGGGCCAAGATTGCCAAACCAGTATAAAAATCTGTGTGTTCATTTACTTTTTTTTGGTCTATTTTAACTTCATTCATTGTTTAATCTCCATGACATTCCATGGGTGTTGATGCCCATTTTTGGCGTCAACAGTGGTCTTATAACATATCTTTATTTTGAAGGGTTTTTATAACATTAAAATCCAATCGATGTGTTTCTTATGTCGGTTTACTAGACTAATCCGGGTGTTTTTTTTCTTATAATGCTTGGGTCAAACTGAGCATATTTACAGATTTAGTTTGGATACTTGGAGCTTCAGAGATGAGATGGATGCCTCGAAGTCATATTCACGTATATTCTATTTTTCGCTGCATTGTTTGTTTATATTTATCAACAATTGTGACGATAGGTTGTTATAACTGTCCGGGTTATTGAATTATTAGTTGACTCTAATTGATATAGTATATTACAGTTTTTCTTTCTTTTGTAAATATCATTGTTATATTATGGATTGCTTATCATGTTATGAGATTATGTTATGTCTTTTCTTTCTTTTTCGCCAACAATCTGTCTTTTCGACACTCAGATGCCCGACACATGAATACCGTGGATGTAGTAGTATCGGTTTTTTAGATGTAAGAAAAAGCAGGTCGTTACTCGTGGTATCAGAGCTTAGGTTAAGCGAACGCCTAGACTTTGGTGGGTTTTAACTCAATTGAGATAGGACAAGTGAGACAAAAGGAGGTGTTTGAGTGTTTATATATTAGCGTGTATTTGTTAGTACTATAAAAATGTTTTATATTTGTGTTGATTTATCCGTTGAGTGGTTTATGAATTATGGTTGATACAGAAGGAACAACTATATCGATGAAAGTTTCTAAATTCTTGAACAAGGCAAATCAACACATTATTGTTTTAAATTTGATAAACGAAATAATTTTACCAAGATATTATATTTTATATGTAATAGAATTATTTTCCAAAAATTATTACAGTTATATATGGTGTGTTTGGTTGTTACAAAATGGTAATATTCAATTGTTATTATTTATTGTTGATTAGTTGCGCTCAGATAGTTAATGGGCATTTTTGTTTGGTTAAATTAAATATGAACACCTCGTGAATTTAGTTTCATAATTTGACTGTAAGGCATTCGATGCATTAGTTGGATTAGAAGCTAGAAGTTTAAAATATAATTTTAATAAAAGTTGTTTGTTATAATTCCATCAAATATAAAAATTTGTGAAATATTTTATATAAGAGGTGAAATTATATAAGAATGATTTATAAGCATGGTCTACTTATCTGGGTTAAATTAAGAATTTGAAAATTTAATTCCCGATGATTTTGGAAGTTGTTTTTTTCAAAGTATCAGAAGAAATAATAATGGCATTATTTGAAAGTATTTTTGACTGAATATATTTTAAACAAATTTGGAAAGAGATAGAAAGCACTAAACTCATTTCGACTGTTGGGAATAATCTGTTGATGGCTACAATATCATTACAATTCATTTTCTAGTTTCTAAGTAATGGATCGCTATCATGGTAGTTTTGCTTAAGAATTGTTTTGATAAAATAAGTTTTGTTTTAAAATTTCCAAAAGTATGATTTGATACATAGAAAAAGGAGCTGTGTATTATTAAATTTCAAATGGTTTTGAATTAAAATAGAGTATTTAGTTGTTGAATTTTCAGTTAAGAGATTGCAGACTCATTTATCCTATCGATTAGGACAGTTGGTTTTTTGTATCTTGTTATGATATATTGTTTAGTAAATATTCATTTATCAAAATGAAATGGAATATCCGATGATTTTGGATGGTCGAAAATTTTCAAGTTTATTAAGAAATTTAAGTTAAGTGCTCTATGATATTGTAAATCAACAAGTTTTGTAACTTGCAATTTGAGAAGATAGGAATTAAAACAATTTTTAATCTGTTGAATATCTTAGTTAAGTAAAAATTTGAATGTTGTATATATACTGTTAGGAAGTAGAAGAGTATTTTGAAAATATGAACTTGAGTTATAGAATGTTAACAGACTTAAGTAATGTTTCTTACATAAAATAATGGTTCCTTAAAGAGGTTATTATAATCTTGGAAGATGATTTATTAATGAAGATAAGTCTTTATGAAATGTTTGTAGGCATAAAGTAATATGTTACGAAATTAACCAAAAATTGGCTCTAGTATTACTTAAAAATATGAATTTAAGTTATTAAAGTCGATAATAAACATAATGTGCTTTATAAAATGTTTCTAATAAACTTACGTATGTAGGAGCTTTAAGATGAAGTTGTGACTTTTGAGAATGTGTACAAACAGTGTACAAACTTGAATTTTAAAGGGATTGGATTACATAAGCGGTGTTATAAGATGTTTTTGAAATTAAGCAAAGGTTTTATAAAGTAGTTCATAAATATTTATAGTATTGAAGGAAATACTATTAGAAAATTAAATGTGATTTAAACTAAATGTGAATAAAAAGAATTTGATATAATTTAGGAACCAATGGAACAAATACATATGTTGTACGTAGATCATTCCATTCGCATGACTGTTTTGATCCGGATTCGAATACACAATATCGAGGTGATTTACATCGGTCTGAGTTAGGATTTTTCACTCGATTCTTAAAGGCGAACACTTGATGTGGATTTTTGATTTGATTCTGAAGTTTTCTATCATAATATATGGCTATGTAAGGAGAACAGAGGTATCTAATCAAGAAACCTAATCAGAGTCTGCACTGGAGAAGTCAAGTGAATGATACTAGTTTGAAAGTGAAATTTGTGCGATCAAACAAGCGATCGGATTTCATATTGCGTATGTATAACATATGTACATCATACGTGCTTTAATACAATTGTAGACATCTTTCTTTTGAAATGCAAGTTAAATGATTTGTTATGGCATGATTGTTTAAAATGGTGCTGTGTTTAATTTAACATGCTTAGATTCATATTATACGATGGATAGGTAGTTGTATGGTTTCATTGTAATGTTTAAATCTCTTTTGGTTAAATAAGTAAGTTTCAGGTACATGGAAGCAAAATGGTAGTTTGATGCTTTTGGTTTCATGAGTTGAGTTTTGTTGCCGATTATTAGGTACACGTTTATATTTTTGGTTTGGTTTGATGATTTTATGCCCCATATATGGAAGGCCACTTGGCTTTTATTTTCTTTGGTTGGTTTGGGTCCATAGGGGCGATTTGCAGTTTTTCCAAATGGAGCCGTGCAAAGGAGATGCTGTCGAATTTTAAGTAATTTTAAAGGACTTAGAAAATTTGATAACAAGTTTCAACTAATTGATTTTGAAAAATTAATGGGTTAGGAGGCATTTTCCTTACTTAGGAAATTTCCAGGACAAAATTCTATTAAGGGGGAATGCAACAACCTGGAATTTTGGTCATTGGATTTTGAATATTTAATTAAAACAAAATATTGTAATAGTTTATTTTAAAAATGTAATAACATGAATTCAAATATATAGATTATTTAAAATCTTTGAAATGGTTAACCTTACATTTGAATAGCGAATTAAATATGTGGATTTTAAATTGAATATTGATTAAATGTTTTAAGGGTCTTATTTAACTATTTTAATTAATAAATAATAACGATGAATTCATTTTATTAATTAATTTGTAGAAATAAATGGTTCTAACAACTAATCAAAAAATAAATTTGTATTACTACGACTCATTTTTTGTTGACATATTTCCTGTTTGATTTATTTGATTTTCCATAATTTTTAATTCAAAAAATATTTAAATTATCCGTTTGATGATTTATGGGGAAATGACAGTGTTTTTGTGATTTTACAAAATCAGTAAACCAGTGTATGTTATTATTGTTTTGGGGTCGCATTGCTGTTCTAAGCGTGACCATATTTTTATTTTGTCATACGGAGTCCGTACGCGAACGAAAATATGTGCGGTGGAATGCTAGAAAGTTTTAATTTAATATATGTCAATATCCAACATCCTCTGATCCTCTTTTCTTTGTCTCCTAACATATACCATTCTATCAACAGCAAGAGTAAAGGAAAGTAAGCATTTTGGTTTTCAAAAATTAATATTTCAAGTTTCAATCCATTAAAATTTACAAAATAAATTCCTTTGTGTTTGAATCGAAGAGATCTTCAAATCGGTACCGCATTGAGATGTGCGATCCAGTTGGCTAGAGTTGTCAGTTAAGGCCATGCCTAGGGCTAGGTACATGATGTGATATATGAAGAGTTAGAGGAGATCGGTGTCGAATTTGGGTTCATTGGCGAAAATTACTTCGGCGGTGTGGATATGGGAAGGTGCGGCTCAATTTTCGAGACCGCGACTTTTGCATGCAGTCGATCGAAGAACTTAGGTCACAATTTTTTTTGGGAAAGGTGAGTTTGACTACTTGGTGATGGTCGCGATTCTCATCGAAAGTGGAGTTGGATGGAGGACATATTGAGTTTTCGTGTAACATGGATGGAGGATTTATGGATGGAAGGAGGCAGCAATGGCCTATAGTAGGCCGGAGTTAGTCTTTGTAAAAGAAGGATTAATTTTAAATGGGTAACTAGAATTAAATAATATGTAATTAATAAATTTAATTTTAGCTTGAAAATAGATAGCTTATAAATGCAATATCTCTTTCATACGAGGTCTGACCGAGATGAAACTTTATGCATTGCACTCGTAATGACGATAGCTTCGTGATGGAGCTAGTTTGGATGAATTTGGACCAAGTTGGAATTTGAGCTAAAATCATATGTCGTTTGATCTTAGTTCAAACCGAAATCCTTCAGCGATAACTGGGATTTTGGTGAGTATAACTCACCTCTTTGGATAAATCAGTATGCCATATAGTATTTAAAATTTACTATTGGTGTTTGGTTGAAATTATGGCTGTTTGGTTATATTTTGCTTTTACAAGCAATTATTATTAAAAATTAAAGCATAGTTTCTCGATATTGTTACATTTAAATTTCTAGTTATATTCCTATTGATTCTATTTTAGTTACACCTCTATTACATAAATTGTTAATTGCAAAATCTTGATTGTTTAGCACTGTTAGATATGACATTGTCATATGTTCAAAACGTAACCCCTATAGTGATAAAAATCAATAATATTATTGGTTAAGTGCTTTGGTGGCTATTGGCCTCAATATAGTATTTTGAAACAATATTAATTGTCGTTTGGTTTGAAATTGGTTTCTAACTCGGAGAATGATTTGAAACCTGACTTTTGTGTTTTCTAGAATAATTTTTTAAATGAGTTTTGAAACTTCTCAATTTTATTCCAACCCCTTTATTTGTTTTTTCTAAATAATTTAATTTTTTTTAAAGTTGTTTAAATATTGATTGATATTGTTTTAAAAGTTGTCTATTTATATTTGATATTATATAAAAGCTATTTATCAATATTTTAATATTATAAAAAGTTATTTGTCTAAATAATTAATATCGTTTGAAAGATACTTAATAATTATTACTTATTTATAATGTTTTGGAGTTTATAAAATTTATTTATTAATAACATTTTGGAATTAGTAATTATTATTTATTAATAATGTTTCGGAAGTTAAAGTTATTTATAGTATTAATGTCTGAACATTAATTATTACGGTTTTATTAATAATGTTTGAAATTATTAACTATTATATTTATAATGTTTTGTAGCTAATAATAATAATTTATTAGTAATGTTCTGCTATTAAAAATTATAATTATATAATAAGGTAGTGAAGTAAATAATTATTTTATTTATAATGTTTCGATGTTATTAATTACTATATTAATTATGTTTTGGAGTTATTAAATTATTTTATTAATGATGTTGGAAAATAAATTTATTATTCATTTGGGATGTTTAATGTAAATTAATTTTGTATGATTAATTGTATTTATAAATAATAAATTGATATATAAAAGGAATTTATAAATGAAAATGAGGTTGGATTTATACAACTTTTTTAGAAGTGATGTTTATAATGGATATTTATAAATAAGTTTTATAAAATAATAAAGTTTTATAAATGGTTTTATAGATTTATAAATGAAGTTTTACAGATATTCTTATGGATTTATAAAAGTGCTTTATAATTGGTTTTAGAAATTTATAAAAAGAGTTTTATCAATGGTTTTAGAAGTTAATGAATAGAGTTTTATAAATATTTTAGAGATTTATAGTAGAGTTTTATAAATGGTTTTGGAGATTTATAAAAGAGTTTTATAAATGATTTTAGAGTTGTATAAATACATTTTTTTAAGTAGTGAAAGTGTTGTGTTTTGTGCATATACTTTTATATGTTCAGATAAGTATATGGATATATTTTGAAGTGTAAAAAGGAGTATGAAGGATTTGTGAATATATCTTTTTAAAAGTACTTTGATACAATTACTGACAAAGTGATTTTTAATTCATGAAAGGATTTATTAAAGAGGTTAGTGGCTGCATATATGCTTAATCAATGTTGGTTTCCCTATGAAAGTAAATCCTCGATTTGATTGATGCATGTTTGTTTGTTTAATAGTTAAATAACCTACTATCGAACTTGGCCAGTTTTAAACTATCGTTGTCGGTACGACGAGACCAGGATCAGATATATTATTTGAAAACCACTTCCAACAAACATTAGCATTCGAATGGAAGACTTCTTAAAGACGATTGAAGACAGAGTTCCTGAAGTGCAAGGGTTACTTTCTACCAATCCTGAGGGTGATTTCAAAATGGATGTAGTAGAGGTTGTGCCTTCGGTTTCGTTTAGACCCATAACGAACTTTTATAGATGAACGTTGGCATTGCATTTCACCCTGGAGGGCGGTGTTCGCATTCCTACTGGAGTTGCTATATAAAAAAGTAATCCTAGCCTCAAGCCTCATAATCAGGGAACAGCTAAAACAGGGAATGCTTCAAGGCTATGCTGGTCGCACCCATTAGGATATTGTCATCACCTTTTCTAAATATATGCATTTTTGGGTTTATTTGTGCATGAGAGTTCTTGGAAAAGGTTGCAGAAGCAACCAAGATGATGAAATATTCAAAACTATCGACTAAAGGGTAGGGCCAGTCCTGATTTGCATAAGGTCTATGTGAGGCCGTCGGTACATTTTCTAGAGATATGCTGTACGGAAGGTAGTCCCTTACCTTATCGTTGTATGGAATCCATTCTCTAATAAGCTCCTTTCGGACCTAGTTGTATACCTATTATGCTGGAATTAAATTTATGTAACAATTTAGGCTACGATTCAAATTTTTTAAACCCTGGACATCATTATAATATCAGAAAATTTCCTATGAAATGCATAACGACCTGCCCTTCCGACCTTCGAATGTTGACACTAATACATCCACGATATTCGTACGCTGACATCCAAGTGCCAAAAAGTCGAATTATTAAGGTGAAATAAAAAGAAAATGAAATAGAACAAGAAAGAAGGGAACATAGTATCAGAATCTCACATTGGAACAATAATATATAATATCAAAGGAATAATCAAAAGGGTTACTTCGATATAGAAATTTTAAAGTTACAAAACCTAAGTAGCATCATCAGCTTACATAGTTATAAGAGTCTGTCCTCACAAATGCTGATATGTTCAATATAGTAATGCAACGGAAATACGAATGCTACGCTAGGTGAAACATCCAACTCATCTTCTCAAGCTCTAGTGAACATTAATGAAAACCTGCCTTTCTCAAAATACTCGAAAGAACATGCGAGGAATTTAGGGAAAACAAAAATCAAGCATCAAACATAGGTCTCGTATGAGAAACTCAAGAAATATACGATCAACGTACAACAGTAATTTTGAGACTGCATGGAATGCCATAACGGTTATCCTTTCAAAAGAACCACCATCTAATAGGTACATAAGGTGATATAATAGATAATATTTATGGTGTAGAATATAAATATTATAACGTAGCTGGAATGGTTACATTGGTTACATTCAATAGCATATTATGAGTACAGTCAAAACCCAATAAGGAACGTGCGCATGTTAGATTTTCCATAGAGATCTCTTCGGTGGAGCCATATTCAAACTCCTCACACAAGGAACAAAAACACCTTCCGAGTGTCATATATCTCTACATTAAGGTAAAAACAAAGGCCCAATCCCAAACATAAACATGAACAACGTGAACTAAATACCCACAATGCCCACGTGCAACATCGATAAGCATACTCTTGATCTGAAGTTAACAATATCCTATCGTGGGACTGCAAAATCCTAGATTATACATCCTACTCTGTCTTTGGCCATTTTCGATCTCAAGGTTACGTTGGGCATCTTTTACCCGAGTCTTCATCACTAGAACAGAGCTCAAATCCCAAATTGGATCCCCACATCTCGAACAGATCGTGAAACCACACATGTTTTCCCATATCTCAACAGATCTCATAATCACATATGGATTTTGACATCCTGAATAGATCGCGAACAACTACTTGTGTTTGAGAATCTTAAACAGATCTTGAATCTCCACATAGATTCCAACATCTATAACCAATCCACTTTCAAGAGATAGAACATGCATCTCAACCTTGAAGTGGTTATCGATAAGTAAGACACTTATCGATCCTGATCACTTCAAGACTGATTTGACGAATTTGAGCATTGAATGACAATGAAAGCGATCGCATATGGAAATCAAATCTCGTATACTTATCACGTTTCTGATATTTTCATCTCACGGTGTCCCTTGATTAAGAGTGTAGCTGGTAGGCTAGAGCACTATTACTTATATCCCTACTCGAACATTAGTCTTAATTCCAATGGATAGACAAGCCTACTTCATCAGCTTTTAGTGCTAAATATATGACTAAATGTTTTCTATAGACGAGTAAACATACACAGCACGACCAAGTCACACAAAGAATGATTAAATCACATAAGTGACTTCTAATCCCCTATTTGTTTAACTAATGTTTTATTAATCATAACATATATTATTGGCAAACTTCTTTTATCTAATAAAACATCGTTTATCAATTACTGCTATTTATTTGTACTCTTTCAATACTTTAAAATGATCCATATACTTATCTTAAACTGTATAAGTATATTTAAAAGTCATTAATAAGATTTCTTACTTTAAACCTCTGCTTTTTCTATACCTCAAAAAGTATTTATATACATATCTCAAATGGTATATGTAACATCCCATATTTTTGGTAACATTATTTAGGATATTTAATTAGCTAAATAAAATAAAATAATGTGTTGATTAGAGGATTGAGATTTGATTTTAATTAAGGTGTAGCCGTTCCATTTAACCATGAACTGAAATAATAGTTTAATATGAAATAGGTAGAGGGGTAAAATAGGAAAGGGGTCATTCCTATATACTTTTCCTTAGGCTGTATATTCCTATACACATTCATTTTCATTTGAAAATTTTACTAAAGGCCTGCCACCATTAACAAGGAAGAAAAGAAGAAAAGCTAGGAAGAAGCTAGTTCAAATCAAATCTATTCACATCTCAATGTCCATAATATCTAAAGCTAATGTGAACAATGTTTACATCTTATTTTTGATTGTATTTTCGATTTTTAGATGATTGTCGAATATTTTGCAATGATTTTCCATGTTTTTGAATGATGTAATGATTATATATACATGTTGATGATTTATGAATGTTCATATTGATTTTATGATATGTTTTAAGATGAAAACCTATTAAATAACATCTAAATGCCTTGTGAATTTTTATGAAGATCATAAATATTATTTTGGAAATGGGTTTCAATTTTCATATTTTCTTTGAATTTTCATAGAATTAATATGAATTTTCTAGTAAAGAAAATGGTATTTTGGGTTATAAGTTAATTACAGGTAAATAGTTATTAGTAAATAGTTATTATTTGGGTCTTAAATTATTATATGTTAGAAAACATATATAATGTGATTTTCTGGAATATTTCTAGATTTTTCCTAAGTGTTTTAAGGGTTATATAATTTACTTAAGGTACGGGACTTAAATATTTATATGATTTAAAGAGGAGAAGGGTACTTTTATAAAATAACTTAAATATTAAAACTGGAAAGTCGTCAGCCCTTTTGACAAAGTACAGTACTTTTTATTGGTAATAAAAGAAGCAACCAATCATAATTAGATACGTAAGGCAGGTTAGGTCAAATGAACTACTTGCTACATGTTTTTCACTGTTTCGACATGCCTGCACCAGGTTCCGCCTCCTCATCTTCACTTCCGACACTGTCGAAACCAATGCGCATGGAATCAGTTTACTGGTACGTAGTGAATTGGATGTAGACGGAAGGTTAGGAGTTGAAACCTGGGGCTCTGAAGTGGTTGAGGCAGCCCTTTTTTTTTTAAATTAAAGAAATACGTCTGCTTGCTTTCGACTAAATGACTTTCGATAAAGTAGCTTTCGACCAGGTCAAATGACTTAAAGGAAATGGTTTAGATTGGGTTGCACCTCTGTTTTTAAATACTTTCTTTCGACTAAGATGAAACCTTTAGCTGCCGCTTGCTATCTTTCGATCCAGATGGTTTCAAAAGGATTGTTTTGTTTTCTAAAACCTGGCCACTTACCTAAAGCTTTCGAAGGGTTGGTTTCAACATCATCACTTAATTACTTAAGAAATGGTTTCGAAGCAGTTGCTTTCGACTTAAATGTTTTAAGACCTCTTTCTATACTTGAAGTAAAACCCAAATTGGTTTCGAAAGAGATAGTTTAAATGGTTTAAAAACAGATGCTTTCGACTTTAATGGGTTTTTGATCCTTTTGCTTTACTTGAATGCAGAATCCAAATGGTTTCGATGGAAACATTTTTCAAAGGTTTTGAAGGGGTGAAATTTTGAATGGTTTCGAAAGGTTTTCGCTTATTTTAAATTGAACCCTAAGTGCTTTCAAAAGGATTGAGTTTTGACTGTTTCAAAAGATTTTATTGAATGGTTTCGAGAAAGGTGGTTCCCTTGGGTTTCGAAAGGGTTGAAAGGAAAGGTTTTTCCTATGCTTTCGAAAGAAAAAATGTAAAAGGTTTTAAAGGAGGATGGTTGATATTCTGAAGTTTTCGGAGAAAATAAAGGAAAGGCTTTTCCAATGTTTATGAAAGGCAATATTTAATGGTTTCGAAAGGGTCTTTCAATGGTTATGAAGGGGTTACCTTGTATGGTTTCGAAAGGGTTGTTTAATGGTTTTAAACAAAGGTTTCGAATGTAATAGATAGGCAATGTAGCCTAAGTATTTTCAAGTTAAAAAGAGTTTTGACTTGTTTTGGAAGGATAGTCGATCCTTATTAAATCCCATCAACATTATTTTGAGTAAAATATATATAACATGGCAAAATGGCTTAGAATAAAGCTAAAAATATATTTTCTTTTTGTATATATATATATATATGATTTGAAGGACTAAACCATTTTGGAAAGGTTTTCAAGGAAAATTTGTAGGGTAGTTAATCCTAAGAAAATAATTCGGAAAGTTAGTCCATTATGTAGGCAGTTAGTCTAGATTTCGGAGAGTTAGTCTAGTTTGCTAGTAGGTGGCCCTGTTTGCACCAAAATTGGGCAACACCCTTCGGAAGTTTTTGAAGAGATAATAAATGAAGAAATTAAATTGAAAATGAGGATATCTAACAAAAACTCCAAGTCACAGAAAAGTAAATTGCACGGAAGACAAAAATTTAGAGTGGTTCGGCGTTTTGCCTACGTCCACTATGAAGTTTTATCACTTTATTGCTTAATACTTGAAGATTACAAATGTTTTAGAGCGATGTACAGCAGATAATAGACTTAAATTCAAAATCAGCAACAGTGAAGACGATATGGAGTGATTCTGGTAGCGTCCGGGCGTGCTTTTTTCTAGAAATTCCCCGATCCCCTTTCTGAATGTCCAAGGGCTCTATTTATAGGTGTAGGAGGTTGATATTTCGTTTAAAATCCGGGGAGACCGCTTCTGGCATGTGAGGGGGGCCCACATGCCCGGTCTCAGGAAATCCGGGCCCACTTTAGGATTGATACGAACTCTAGTTCGAATCGATCAAAAAAGTGTCCAATCGAGGTGAAATTTGGTGTGGGCATTCTTCAACATGCATGCAATCTCCTATGAAAATTTCATAGCATTTGGACTTGTAGATCTCGAGTTTTGATCGATTCAAGATTGTATTTTCGGTTAATGCGCTTCGTTCTAATCGACCCCCTTCGAATCGATAGGGTCGAATCGATGGCTTTGTGCGTGGTGTTGTTGACGTGGCGTGCTTTCTTTGTAACGATCCGCCTTTCACTCCGAGTTGACTGGGTCGAATCCACGGTTTTCGTCTTGACCTAATGGACTCGAAGGCTCCATTCACTCATGGATTCGAACGGAGGCATGTTCGTATCGATCGTGATGTGTATTAGTTGATCGATACGAAGTTGCTACAGCTGGATGGTTTCGAACACGTGCTCTTTCATGGGTTCAAAGCAGAGGAGATTTGATGGACTCGAAAATGTGGCTTTGGGCGATGGATACGAAGCTTGACCACCTGATGGGTTCGAACAAGGAGGTGGCGATCGATTCGGAGCAAACATATGTTGATGGATTCGATCTTATATGATCTGATGGAGGCGAAGAAACGTACGCCGATCGATACGAGCTTATATGCTCTGATGGAGGCGAAGTGACGTACGCCGATGGATACGAACTTATGTCCTTTGATGGAGGCGAAGTAACGTACGCCGATGGATACAAACTTATATGCTCTGATGGAGGCGAAGTAGAGCAACTTCATGGACTCAAAGGACTTCAACCTGATGGATACGAAGTGAAGTGATCCCATGGATTCGAAGTAAGAGGAACTCGATGGATTCGAACTCATGCTCTTCTGATGGATTCGAACTTAGGGTTATTTCCTCCAACTTGCATCGATGATAGCTTGAGCATACGAACTCGGATTGACTTGAAATTTGAGATACTAACTTCTATGATCTTTCTTGTCATATCCTATCAATTGTACCTCAATCTGGACTCGAACAAAATTCATCGATATCCATAGTGAAGCGAAGCATGACCAATCTCTGGGACAAACCATCCTTTTCTTTCGATCGATCTTTTGGTATCACGGCTTTGCCAAGAAGAGGGATAACATTTTCCCCCCAAAGTACGCCTAGTGGAAACATGGCATGCTTTGAAAAGCTGTAGTTTCTCTCTGAACAATCATTGTTCCTTTGTCGAAGGTTGTAACCTTGCGTTGATATGTTTTATTGCTGCAGAACATTTCTTAGCTGTTGATTGTTGTAATCGTAACACGATGAATGTTTAATCCCTGTAAATGTTTAAAACCGAGTATTAGTTTGACATATATGCACATACGTTAATTTGACTCTCATTAACATTGTGTGTTCACGAGTCGTTGTCGGTTTTGTTTTTTATTGAATTTCGTATCGATTCTCTCCTGAACCAATTTGGAAATTTGAGTTCGAAACAATGTTTTGACAATTATTTTTGATTATGCTCTTGTATCGATCCTCTCCTGAATCGATGTAAAAGGTTGACAAGTAGTTTTTCACGTTGGTGCGGGTTGGATTGATGGATACGAAGTGTTCACCCTCATCGATGGTTTTTGATGGATTCGTAGTGATCATTCGTATCGATGGTCTTCGAATTGTTGTGAGCCGATGGTCGTGAAACTCATGCTTCGAATCGATAAGGTTTTGGCGATTTCAAGTCAGCTCTCGTTAATCTCTTCGTATCGATGAAGCCTTGTGGTCACGTCGCTTTGATGGATTCGAAGTGCAATGGATTCGAACACGATCATTCGAATCCATCCAGTGTTTTGACCGGTAGTGATCGGTTGAAGTGACCGGAAGGAGAATCGCCCCGTTTCCTTTCTAGGATCCATATAAATACCCGGGACTCGGCTCAATTTCACTTTTTACTTTTTATCTTCTTCTTCCTGTGTCTTCGAATCCATCTCGGTCCTTCAAGAACAAGGCTGAACTACTCTTCCTTCCTTCGAGTCGAGGAAATATCCAACTCTTTCGGATCGATTCATGCATTCAGGTAGTTGAAGCTTTATGGATCTGAAGATTCAAGAACAAACCTTTCCATCGTATTTTGCTTATTTCAATCTTGGATGAGTCCAAGTTGAAATCAAGTTGGCTGGTTGGAGAAGAAACAGGGTCGAGTCCTTCGTATCGATCTCTTGCGATCGATTCGAACATCTTGCCTATGCGATCGATACGAAGGGTTCCAGTTACCATCGATTCGAATCGTATCGATTCGAACGTAGTTGATTTGGAGCTTCGTCTCTTCGGTCGATTCGAACAATTGAAACCTGGCCCTGATCGATTCGAAGCATTGTCCCTTCGATCGATTCGAAGTGACTTATATGGATACATAACTTTCGCATATTTAGCGGCATAATTCTGACGAGCTTTATCTCTGCATATCTGGACTAAACTTCTATTGTGCATACTTGATTGCCCTTCAAAGCTCGTCGATGGAACTGTAACTTATCACTGTGACAACAAACTTTAACTTGAATCAACTGCCAACATCGGGATGGTTCGGCGATGACGGTCAGCGACGACGGTCATCTCGACTGGATCTCTAATGTCTTCGCTGCCTGCGAATTTTCTTTAACTCTGTAGGATTTTTCTAAGTAATGCACAACACTACACTGCACCACACACACCTCACACTGGGAATTAACAGGTTTTCTATGTGCTTAATGTTGCTTTCTGATGAGTTAGTTAGTTATGAAATCTTCAAGCTCTCAACAACAAGAAGTACAGAGTTCGCCTCCTCCAGAAATACTTGAAATCCCTAACATTCCTCCCGAAGTAGTTGGGCTGGCTCCGGACGAAGTGCCGGAAGCCATATTTATTGATGATCCTATCGACTCCATTTCGTCCAGTATTTCTGAAGCCTCACTGGGCCGGATCTGCTTGAAACATAACTTATCCTCGGACGACGTTTTGCTACCGGGCGTTGATGACAGACCTCACAACCCGCCCGAGGGGTATACGGCTTTCTATCGTCATGCCTGTGCGGCTTGAACTCTCCCTCCATTTAACCAATATATCAGGGAGATGTTATCGTTCATTGGAATCGCCCCCTCACAACTTCATCCCAAAGGACACGCATTGCTGAATAGTGTTTTCGTTCTATTTATGGACCATCTCTTTCGTCCGCCAAGGCCAACCGAGATTAGACACATATTCAACTTCAAGAGCAGGGGCGATAGCCCATCTTTCACCTTTTTGGAAGAAGTTAGAAACTGCCAGATTATGACGGGAGCCTGGACCAGACTCAGTTATTTTAAGAATGAATGGTTTTTTGTTCGATGCCCCCCAGGGTTCGCTAGGCGATGGCTGTCCAGACATAAGTGTTGTAAATCGCACAAGCCTTCTTTAACAGTCGTTATCAACACTTGAACTAATATCAGGTGTTTTTCTTATAGCTATCATCTCAAGGCCTGACGGTGGACACCACAAAGGCGTTGTCCGAAGTTTACAAGAGGTCCCGAGTGATTTGCGGCACATCGACTCGGTGTTAACTGATGATAACTTAAGGACGCTGGGTTTAATTGAGATGAACCAGAGTATTGTTATCGAGGGGTTGGCGAAACCGGCTTCGAAGACAAAGAAGAAGACGGTGAAAAGAAAACCCGGCATAGTGATAAGAGAAGTGAGCGATGACGAGAGGACGCCCACCGATACCGAGTTAGCGGCTGATCTTTCCCGAATAGAAGAAAAGCGGAAAGGCAAGGCTGTTGTCCCTAAACTTAAGAGATGGAAGTCTGTAGTCTTATCTCGTTTGATCCCCGAAATTACTACCTCTGACGCTGCTCCTTGTCAATCAGGAAACATTTTTATAGGACTGGATGACATTCCCATCCCGGAATACGTATCTCTCGACCACGAGTCCGGGTTGGATGAACTTCGGGAAGCATTAGAAATAAGCGAGCCTTTACCTGTTAGTGCAGTCGACACTTCTGGTTGGTCGGGGGTTTTGCACATTTGCATACGCTTTCATAACACTACACGACTTTCGCACAAATCGTATTGCTTTCGCCTGGTATTTAACTAAATTGCTTCTCTTTTTCAGGTGCTATGTCTGGCCGTCAATCTACACTAGACAAACTTCGAAGAGTGGATCACCCTTTGTCTTATTACGAAGCTCGACGTGGAGACTTCGATCGCGATCGTGAACAGAGGCATCATGGCCAGGAATATTATGCAAGGGATCATCATCGTAGTTACTCTAGTCAAGAGCGATCGGACAGAGATCGGAGATACCGCTCCCCTTCTCGTTCTCCTCCGCCACCCCGAAGCCATATTTAGGTATCCGAGCCTCTGCGACATCAACCGTCTTTGCAGGTTTCGAGGCTCGAGCCACATCATTCTAGAATCGAGGTTGCTACGACCACGGCTGCCGAGGAGGCTCCTATTGAACCATCTGGTGAAGGGGCCATCAGACTTGCTCAATTGAAAAAGGACTTTCCGGAGATTTGCTTCGACGCTTGTATTTTTCCTCCTAATCTTAAAAGAATTCCCGAAGATGCCGTGACCACAACACTTAGCTATACCCGTGATTTCTATGCTCAGTACAAAGAATGGTATAAGGCTGCTGTTAAAGCTTCAAAAGTAGCCTTCGATCGAGCTAAAATTATCGAGAAACTGGAAGCCGACTTGGCTCAGAAGAATCGTATTGTTGATATACTCCAATCTGAGGCGGAATCCTCCCGTAAGGCCGAAGTTGAGTCGCTAAAAAAGGTTGATGAGACATTAGTTGAGATGGCAAAGATGCAACAGGCACATTGCACTTTAGTTGAAGACTTGGGCCATCGATACAAAAATGTTGAGGCCGAGCGGGATGCGGCAGTCAAAGAACTAGAGGAATTGAAGGCTAAGTTTGCTGATATAAACAAGGAAAAAGACGATGCTAATACGGCCGCGCAAGAAGCGTGTGAGCAAGCTGTGTCTCTCTGAGCTAAGCATGATGCGGCAGTCGCAAGGGTTAAGGAGGTTGAAACGGAGGTGGAGGAGAGAGTCCAGGCAGAGAGGTTCAAGATGGAGGCCGAATTTGACGAACTCTTGGACATATATAATGCCAATGTGTTAGAGCATAGAAATCTCTCCTGGCTAGGAGATTACTCGATGCTTCTCTACAATGCCTGGAAGAAATTAGTGGAGAACAAGAGGATGTCTTGCCCGGATGGAGTATTAGATGAGTTTGAGCTCGAGTGACGTCTGCTTAGCGAGGATGAGAGGAGAACTCTTCACGAGGTGATAATTTCTGTTGAGAAAGAAAGACTCGACATCCATCAAACGGAGATCGGCGAAGGTTCGGGTGTCGCGCATCATAGTGAAAATATCGAAGTCCCTATCCCAACTTTGTCCGAAGCTGTCGCCGCGGTTGATCCATAAGTTATTCCTGCTTACAACCCGGATCAACCGGGGTTGTCTTCTGGCAAGACTGCTGTCTCCAAGCCTATTCAAGCTCCAAGGCAAGGTAAAGAAGGTACTTTGATTATTTTCCTCATGTCTTAAAGTATCGATTTTCGATAGAATTTTCTGGACTGGTTACTTTTGTTCTCCTTTGTTCATTGATTGAGAGTGCCGCATTCGTGCCCCCAGTTCCTCCGGTTCTATATCCTACGCATGGAGATATTGTCACCGAGGCGATTTCAACTGCTGCCATGCCCGGTGATCTTGGAGAGGGGAGCTCGATGTCATTCGATGCTCAAATGATTGAAGAGCTACTTGGTCACTCTCTTGACCCTATTCCTGATCCTTTAATCGCGATGAGTGGAGCTGCTCCAGTTTTTAGTTCTGTCGTGACGACCACCAATGTATCCAGCGCAGCTCAATTGTCTCGAGAAGAAAAGATTTTAGGTGAGATAAGTGCTGAGATGGCCATGATGGTAAGGGTTGGTGGTCCTGGTAGCGACACTGCCCCTTCAAGCTTATCTTCTTTAATGGTGATCTCTCCCGGTGGCACGGTAACTGTCCCGAGCATTGCTGAACAAACACCTGTCAATGCTCCCATCCCTTCAGTTCGTCCTCACAAAAGGATCTCTGTCCCTTCCAGCTCTGAGGAAGACGTTGATATCATGCCAGATCCGGAGGATGTTCCAAAGAAGGGCAAAAGGTCTCGTAGGAAGCCGGGTAGTGGGTCCAACGGCTCGATTCTGAAGAAGAAGCCTCGGAAGAAGAAGGAGTGAGCTTCTTGTTTTATCATGTGGTTGTGAATATCAATTCTTTTACCTTTTCTTTTGTTCTTTTAGAGCCGTGTATATGTGTGGATTCGGCCTCCACTTAATTGAAACCTTTTGACTTGCCATGTAATCAAACCTGTTTTTGTTGGTTGATGGAATAGGAAGTTGCTCTTTTCTTTTACTCAAGTGTTTTGCAGTGTTCGTTGTTTTTTTTATCTGCCAAGTATGAAAACATAACTTCGTGTCATGATTTGACGAATAGTATTACTTTGGTTAGTGATTAACACTTAGCTTTTTTGCCTCTTAGTCTCGGGGAACAACATTTGTATTTTGGTGATTGATCGCATTTATTGCAAATCTTAAGCATATGTCCACATTCTGGGGACTTAGGATAATTGGAGATCGATAATCTAGTTCGCACTCTGAAAATTTGAGAGTTATCGATACTTGTCACACGGTTCGTGCTCTGGGAACCTGGAATTGATGTTTATACTCCGCTTCATGCTCCGGGAACTTGGAGTTAGCATTGATATTTCAGTTCGCACTCCGGGAACTTTGACATAGTGTTTGTGCTTCATTTCGCACTCTGAGAAGTTGGAGTCAGCACAGATTCTTCGGTTCGCGCTCCGGGAATGGTGGATTTGATGTTTATACTCCAATTCGTGCTCTGAGAAGTTGGAGTCCGTTCGCACTCTGGGAACGAGTTATTGAATTGTTCATACTCCAATTTGCACTCCGGGAAGTTGGAGTACGTTCGCGCTCTGGGAACGAGTTGTTGAATGTTATACTCCAATTCGCACTCCGGGAAGTTGGAGTCCGTTTGCGCTCTGGGAACGAGTTATTGAATGTTTATACTCCAATTCGCACTCTGGGAAGTTGGAGTCCGTTCGCACTCCGGAAACGAATTGCTGAATGTTTATACTCCAATTCGCACTCTGGGAAGTTGGAGTCCGTTCGCACTCCGGGAACGAGTTGTTGAATGTTTATACTCCAATTCGCACTCTGGGAAGTTGGAGTCCATTCGCACTCCGGGAACGAATTGCTGAATATTTATACTCCAATTCACACTCTGGGAAGTTGGAGTCCGTTCGCAATCCGGGAACGAGTTGTTGAATGTTTATACTCCAATTCGCACTCTAGGAAGTTGGAGTCCGTTCGCACTCCGGGAACGAATTACTAAATGTTTATACTCCAATTCACACTCTGGGAAGTTCGAGTCCGTTCGCACTCCGGGAACGAGTTGTTGAATATTTATACTCCAATTCGCACTCTAGGAAGTTGGAGTCCGTTCGCACTCCGAGAACGAATTGCTGAATGTTTATACTCCAATTCGCACTCTGGGAAGTTGGAGTCCGTTCGCACTCCGGGAACGAATTGCTGAATGTTTATACTCCAATTCGCACTTTGGGAAGTTGGAGTCCGTTCGCACTCCGGGAACGAATTGCTGAATGTCTATACTCCAATTCACACTCTGGGAAGTTGGAGTTAGTAAAAGGATTGTCGTGTATCAATCCTTGTAAATGCTAGTGTAGTGTTCTGCCCCCGATCTCGGGTTTCACTTAGTGCGTGACCGGTCGTATCACAGTCACTCCCTATTTGAATAAATCCCACCATGTGATGGAATTTATCTCTCCGTGCATCGTGATATTATACGTCATTTTCAGTTAATCACAACTTTTGGCTCGAAGAGATGGCATTTAATTGCTGAAATAAAAGAAATATGGCAAAATCAGTTTCCTTATTACAAGTTCAAACTTCAAAATACAAAAATAAAATGCTAAGGAAGAAATCGACTAAAAATAGATAAATAAAGCCTGTTATGTGTAGTAGCGACGGAGACTTTCACTATTCCAAGCTCTCGGTAAAGTAAGACCGTCAATTGTTGACAATTTGAACGTGCCATCTCTGAGCTTTTGTGAAATCACGTACGACCCTTCCCAATTTGGCTTTATGCGTGAAGGGACCGGATAAATCCTCTTGAGTACGAGATCGTCGGGTTCAAAGGTTCGCGGGCGGACCTTCGCATTGTATATTCGAGCAACTCGACCCCGATATGCGGCTGCCCTCAAATCAGCTTCTTCACGCTTCTCATCAAGTAGATCCAGAGATTCAGCAAGTAATATGGCATTCGTTTTCGGATCATAATACGTCACACGATGAGAGCGAACTTCCAACTCGACTGGAATAACGGCTTCAGAGCCATAGGATAGAGAAAATGGAGTGTGTCCGGTTGTAGTCTTGTGAGTCGTTCGGTAAGCCCATAGAGCCATAGGCAGTTCATCAACCCACTTGCCCCCGGCTTTTTCCAGTCGTTTCTTCAAAATAGACTTGATAACCTTATTGACGGCTTCAACTTGACCATTTGCTTGAGGGTGTGCTACTGCAGAGAATTTCTTGTGGATGTGAAATCATTGACAGAAGTTTTTGAATTCAACACTGTAGAATTGGGCTCCATTATCGGTGATAATAGTATGCGGGAGATCAAACCGGCAGATGATGTTGCGTACCACGAAGTTGATCTCTTTCTTTGTCGTAACTGTTGCAAGAGGTTCAGCTTCAGCCCATTTGGTGAAGTAATTAACTGCGACGATGGCGTACTTCGCGCCACCTTTAGCCAAAGGCAATGCACCAATTATATCAACACCCCATATTGCAAATGGCCATGGGCTGATCATTTGGGTTATCTCAGTAGGTGGAGCTCTGAGAATTCGAGCGTGTTTTTGGCATTTATCACACTTTTTGGCATAGTCCATGGCATCGCGATTTACGGTGGGCCAATAATATCCATATCGGAGTATTTTCTTGGCAAGTGCTTGCCCCCCAGTGTGATCGCCACATTCTCCTTCGTGCACATCGTGTAGCACTCGTTTGACTTCGTCGTGTGCGATACACCGGAGAAGAGGAACAGAATATCCCCTTCGATACATAACTCCATTCTAAATGACAAATCACGAAGCTTTTCGAAGAATTTGTCTTTTCTCACTTCGTCATTCGGGCAATATGCCACGCTCAATGTAGTCTTGGTAGGGGGTCATCCATGATTCCCTATGGGAAGTAGCTTCAAATGTGAATTCATTCTCTGCTCGATCAATGCTTGGAGAGGATAAAGTCTCGACAGGGATGAGTCCCAAGTGTTGAGCTTCGCCTGTACTTGCCAACTTTGCCAACGAATCAGCTTTCTGATTATGCTCTCGGGGTACGTAGAAAATGGTATAATAATCAAACTGATCAAGTATTTCCTGGACTCGAGCTAGATAAGCGGCTAATCTTCGATCTTTGGCCTGGTATTCACCCTGAACTTAGCATACTACTAACTAGGAATCACAGTAGATTTCTACAGCAATAATTCTTAGGTCACGGGCCAACTTCAACCCAGTAAGCAAAGCTTCATATTCGGCTTCATTGTTGGTTGCACGGAAATCAAACTTTAAAGCGTAGCATATGGATCGGCCCTCGGGTAATTCAAGCACTATCCCTGCGCCCGAGCACCGATCGTTGGATGCACCATTAGTATATAGCTTCCATATGTATTCGGGGGATTTACTAGTTCCAGGTAAGTCTTCAGGAGTAGTGAATTCGACAATGAAATCTGCAAGGACTTGACCGTGTATGGCTCGTCTCGGAGTATAGATGATGTCGAATTGACTCAGTTCAATGTTCCATTTTAGTAACCTGCCAGACGTCTCAGGTCGCGTGAGGACTTGTCGTAACGGCTGATCGGTGTACACGGTGATGGGATGAGCCTGAAAATATGGACGGAGCTTCCTCGAGGCGATGACTAGGCAGTATGCCAATTTTTCTAACCTTGGATAATTTCTCTCGGCTCCGGTTAACCGTTTGCTAACATAATAGACTGGTTTCTGTACTCGGTCTTCCTCCCGAACTAATGCGGCACTGATTGCGTTTTTAGATACGGCCAGATAGAGGTATAACTGTTCATGATCAACAGGTTTTGAAAGAATCAGCGGTGTGGAAAGATGCTGAATCGGTGATTGAAATGCGCCCTCACATTCCGTAGTCCATTCGAAGTTTCGTTTCCCTTTTCGGATCAGGTCGAAGAAGGGTATGCATTTGTCAGTTGATTTTGAGATGAACCTGCTCAGTGCTGCAACCTTTCCATTAAGGCTTTGAACCTGTTTTATGGTCCTTGGAATATGGAGATTCCTGATCGCCCAAATCTTTTCGGGGTTAGCCTCTATTCCTCGAGCGTTGACGATGAACCCAAGGAATTTTCCGGACGCGACTCCAAAATGACATTTTAGAGGATTAAGCTTCATCCTGTATCTCCGGAGGACATTGAACATTGACTCTAAGTCTTTGATGTGATCAGTGGAGTGTCGCGATTTTACCAACATATCATCTACATAAACTTCCACAGTCTTTCCGATCTGTTCGGCAAACATTCGGTTGACTAAGCGTTGGTAAGTCGCTCCGGCATTCTTTAACCCAAAAGGCATGACCTTGTAGCAGTATAGTCCCAGGTCAGTTACGAAGCTCGTATGTTCTTGATCGGGCACATGCATGGGTATCTGATTGTAACCAGAATAAGCATCCATGAAAGATAATAGTTCATGCCCGGCCGTTGAATCCACAAGTTGATCGATTCGGGGAAGTGGAAAGCTGTCTTTCGGACAAGCCTTATTTAAGTCAGAGTAATCGATGCACGTTCTCCATTTCCCATTCGGTTTTCGGACAAGTACAGGGTTGGATACCCACTCCGGGTACAAAGCATCCCGGATAAACCCATTCGCTCTTAGCTTATCAACTTCTTCTTTGAGGGCGGCATATCTCTCTGGATCCATACCACGTCTTTTTTGTTTGACCGGGATATACCGTGGGTCAATATTCAGGGTGTGGCGCACGATATCCGGCGAGATTCCACACATATCAGAGTGCGTCCAAGCGAATACGTCTAGATTTGCTTGGAGAAATTCGACCAATTCCCATTGCTCTTGTGGTTTTAGTTGAGACCCAATTTTTAACATTTTTGAATCATCATCATCATTAACTGGAATGTCAATTGTCAGCTCGACGGGGGAAGCTTGACTTTCTTTAGATTCATCATTACCTTTAGTGTCTTTGGGGTCTGGATCTTTCTGGAATTGGCCGTGGTGCCCGGGCTGAGGCCCAGGCACTAATTGTCAATCATCGGCGAAACGAACGTAGAGAGATTCCTCCACGCCCTTTCCTTTCTCCTTTCTCTGTGCTTCTCGCAGTTCGACAACATAGCAGGCTCTCCCAGCAGCCTGATCTCCTTGAATGACCCCAATCCCGTGATCAGTGGGGAATTTCAAAGTTAAGCACCATGGGGTGATTGCTGCCCTGAATTCGACAAGGGCCGATCGGCCCAAAAAAGCATTGTACGGAGAGTGGATATCTAGGACAACAAATTGTAACATTCGGACTCTTCGGCGTTCTCCAATTCCCAACTCCACTGGCAACTCCACCACTCCAGTGGGTATATTAGCACTTCCATCGAAGCCATGGATTCTAGATTGACAAGGCTTTAAATCTTTGGCTTCCATCTTCATTTGATCATATGATCTCTTAAACAAGATATTTACTGAACTCCCACTGTCCACCAGGATCCTCTTCATCCAAGCAGGACCAACCTGGGCAGATATGACCAGTGGGTCTGTAGTTGGGGCTTCGACCTTATGAGCATCTCGGTTTCTAAATACAATGTCGTCTGCCATCGCCCTCTGTTGTTTGGCCGAAGCCCCTTCATCAAGTGTGCTGCAACTTTCGAAACTCACATGCCTGATCGAATTAGCGTATGATTCCATTTCCCTCCAGCTTCGTCCGCTGGATGAGGACCACCACTAACTGTATTTATGACCAATCTCCCGCCTGTGCGAGCGAGCTCCTCCTGTCTCTCTTGGTTTTGTGCACGATTTTGGTTTAACGGGCCCACACCAACAGCCTGCGGTGCCCGCACGAACTGATCTAACTTCCTTTCCCTGATCAATTTTTCAATAAGATCTTGCAAATGCCTGTAATCATTGGTATTGTGTCCATAACTTTCGTAGAATCTACAGAACTTCCCCGTTTGAATCTGTCTCTCCGACGATGGCCTTGGAGTTGACTTCTTATACTGCATCGCATTGCAAGTTTGTAGATACACGTTTTCCAGTGACGTATTCAGTGGTGTATAGCTTTCAAACATTTGCGCCCTACGCCGCGGGCCACGATTCTGATCCTGCTTCTTATTTCTACTATCGCCGTTCCTCGGCTGGGTTTGCTTGTTTTGAATATTCAACTGTACTTTTCCTGAGCTCTCCCCTGACTGTTTAACTGCCACATTGCTTTGAATTCCTTCATTGCTGGTTCTCGCATCGTCCTGGTTCCTAGATTGTTTCGCATCCTCACGCCTTAAGAATTCGGCGGCTTTGGAGTAGAAACGATCCAACGATGCGGGAGGTTTCCCAGCTAGCCAATTTCCAAATTCAGAGTCGGGGTCAATCCCCTTAGTCAAGGCCATCAAGATAGAATTATCATTGGGGTTAGTGATCTCTGCACAAGCGGCATTGAATCTTTCTAAATATCATCTGAGTGTCTCTCCTGGAGCTTGAGTGACACTAGATAAAGTATTTACGTCTTTAGGCCTAGCAACGTGCATACGGAACGTTTCAACAAATTTAGTAGCCAATTGGTCAAATGAAGAAATAGATCGTGGGGGTAATCGTGTAAACCACATCGTCGCAATTCCCCCTAAGGAAATGGGAAAACAACGGCATTTTACTGCATCATCAGCTCTTGCAGCAGTCATCGACCATTCGTATTTCAGAATATGTTGATTAGGGTCAGAATTTCCTTCATACATGGGGAGAGTCGGCATCCTGAATCGCCGAGGAGGTTCAGCATATAATATGTCATCGGTGAACGGAGTATGACTTCGGGAGATTCCCCAATCGTCATTTGTTAAGCCCTGACTTTCACGGATCATTTGGCGTACCATAGCTGAGAGGTCAGGTGTTGCTATATTCGGAGGGTGGCGAACCAAAGTGTGGTCGGGTTCCATAGTGCGAGGTAGGATCGGGCGCTGTCGACGATCCATGTCTCGCCTCCTTGGCTCGGTGTCTTCTGGGACATATGGCCCCGGAGTATGTTCCTGTTAGTGGTAGTTCTGATTGGAGTGATTTCGGGTATCAACTCCTATGTCAACTGCAGTAGCGGTGGCTTGGTTATCCATAGTATGTTGTGGAAAGTGCCTCCTCGTGAGGAGGGTCCTGTATGAAAACTGGCAGAAGGACCAACTCTTATCTCCCCGACAGTTAATGCTTGTTGGTGACCAGCAGTATGCACATGGTTTTCGTCTAGCCTGGGACGTGTAGATCTGCCGCTGTAATCAGACGAGGCAGAGCTTTCGGTGGAGGAATGAGGGGCGTGGTCCCTTCTGGACCTTCTACGCCTTTGGCGGTTTAGTTCATTAGTCAACTCAACATTGGCACGTAGTTGTTCAGTCAGCTGTTGTCGACTTTGGGTTAGTTCTTGGAGCAATGTCTGGAACTCTTATCGAGTGACCGGACCTGATGGATCTGAGTGCCCGGTATCATCTTGATTGGGTGGCGGGAGTTGCCGGGGATTTTGTCTATCTCGGCCTTCTTGGCTGGCGACAGTAGAAGTGGTTCTCGTGCTAACCATCTTGAGGTGTAGAATCCTTTCATAGATTTCGGTAAATCTGAATAGTATGGAAGGAGTCTGAAATTGAAGTCTGGATCTCTCTCTTAGATTTATGCAATCCGGTATCGATGATAGATCCAATGAGCAGGAGAAAAACTGGGTTTTTCTCAGTGAAAGCACCAAAGTGTTTGCACCAAAATTGGTCAACACCCTTTGAAAGTTTTTGAAGAGATAATAAATGAAGAAATTAAATTGAAAATGAGGATTATCTAACAAAAACTCCAAGTCCCAGAAAAGTAAATTTCACGGAAGACAAAAATTTAGAGTGGTTCGGCGTTTTGCCTACGTCCACTATGACGTTTTATCACTTTATTGCTTAATACTTGAAGATTACAAATGTTTTAGAGTGATGTACAGCAGATAATAGACTTAAATTCGAAATCAGCAACAGTAAAGACGATATGGAGTGATTCTGGCAGCGTCCGGGCGTGCTTTTTTCTAGAAATTCCCCGATCCCCTTTCTGAATGTCCAGGGGCTCTTTTTATAGGTGTAGGAGGCTGATATTTCGCCTAAAATCCGGGGAGACCGCTTCTGGCACGTGAGGGGGGCCCACATGCCCGGTCTCAGGAAATCCGGGCCTACTTTAGGATCAATGCGAACTCTAGTTCGAATCGATCAAAAAAGTGTCCAATCGAGGTGAAATTTGGTGTGGACATTCTTCAACATGCATGCAAGCTCCTGTGAAAATTTCATAGCATTTGGACTTGTAGATCTCGAGTTATGATCGATTCAAGATTGTATTTCCGGTTAATGCGCTTCGTTCGAATCGACCCCTTCGAATCGATAGGGTCGAATCGATGGCTTTGTGCGTGGTGTTGTTGACGTGGCACGCTTTCTTCATAACGATCCACCTTCCACTCCAAGTTGACTGGGTCGAATCCATGGTTTTCGTCTTGACCTCATGGACTCGAAGGCTCCATTCACTCGTGGATTTGAACGGCGGCATCTTCGTATCGATCGTGATGTGTATTAGTTGATGGATACGAAGTTGCTACAGCTGGATGGTTTCGAACACGTGATCTTTCATGGGTTCGAAGTAGAGGAGATTTGATGGACTCGAACATGTGGCTTTGGGCGATGGATACGAAGCTTGACCACCTGATGGGTTCGAACAAGGAGGTGGCGATCGATTTAGAGCAAACATATGTTGATGGATTCGATCTTATATGCTCTGATGGAGGAGAAGTAACGTACGTCGATGGATACGAACTTATATGCTCTGATGGAGGCGAAGTGACATACGCCGATGGATACGAACTTATGTCCTTTGATGGAGGCGAAGTAACGTACGCCGATGGATACGAACTTATATGCTCTGATGGAGGTGAAGTAGAGCGACTTCATGGACTCGAAGGACTTCAACCTGATGGGTACGAAGTGGAGTGATCCCATTGATTCGAAGTAAGAGGAACTCGATGGATTCGAACTCATGCTCTTCTGATGGATTCGAACTTAGGGTTATTACCTCCAACTTGCATCGATGATAGCTTGAGCATACGAACTCGAATTGACTTGAAATTTGAGAAACTGACTTCTACGATCTTTCTTGTCATATCCTATCAATTGTAGCTTAATCTGGACTCGATCAAAATTCATCGTTATCCGTAGTGAAGCGAAGCATGACCAATCTCTGAGACGAACCGTCCTTTTTTGTCGATCGATCTTTTGGTATCACGGCTTTGCCAAGAAGCGGGATAACAGGCCCGGTTGTATGGCAGTTAGTTCATTTGTAGCACAACTGACCTTGCTATTATATGTAACATTACTGTTTTTAAACAAATTTAAATTGTTAATTAATTTAATTTTGGAATTTAATTATAAATTAATGGTGAGTTAATTTGAATTTTTCTAAATTTTATAAAGATATGTGTTTGGTTTGTGTTTATATATATACATAAATAATAATTAGAAATTTTAATTTGAAATTCAAATTGTTAATGTATTGAAATTTAATTGGACTTAAAGAAAATTATATATTTGAAACAAAAATATAATAAGTATGATTACTTAAGTTTAAAATGAAAATTTTAGAATAAGTATTTGTTAATAAGTTTAATATCTTAAGTTTAAAAATATAAGTGTATTGAAAATAAATTTGATTTGGGATTCAAGAATGAATATTTTAGAAATAAAATTGGACTTATTAATTTTTATGTTTCAAGGAAACAATATAGATGAATATTTCTAATTATAATAAGATAATCTCTTTTATAAATTATTTAAAATTGTTAAATTTGTTATTTTCAAACAATATTAATAATATTTTATTTTTCCATATAAATATAAAAAGAATTAAATAACAAAATGGAATTATCATTTCAAATTGAATAAGTTAACTTTAATTGGGATTTCAAAAGTTTAATTTGGATTTGAATTTGGAATTTATTTTGAAATTCAAAAGAATAGATCCTTAAAATATTTGGATAAATTTTTATTTATAATCTGTTTTTATTACATTCTCTTTACATAAGAAATTCATAATGTATTTACATAAGAATTAATAAATTAGGTTAAAGGCTTTAATTAACATTTAAAATAAAAAGGTAAATACTTAATTACAAGTGTTAACATATTAAGGACTTATAATAACATGTGTTAGCTAATAAATTAAGGTATATGACAAGTGTCATTCCATTATTTATTTTTATTTTCCTTTAATTTTAATAAAAATTCTAGTAAACATTTTATAAACTCATATCTCCTCACTTTCAAAGAAACTCAACATTGTAAAACTATCTTTCACAAACCAAAAATTCTCATGGATTAAAACCTGAATACTTCCTCAAGCAAGATGATCAAAACAGCTCAAATCCAAATCTGTAAATTCATTTTCAAGTAATCACTTCCTCAAAAAAAAAGAAACAATTTAACTCTGTAACTATTTCCTCTCAAGTCTGTAACTTTCTCAAACAAGCCTATAAACAGAGATGTATTATCATATCTACAACCTGGAAACAAGAAAATAAAATGAAAAGAGAAAGAAAAATGAAATTAGACAACTACATGAACCTGTAAACCAAACCAGTGCAAAGGAAAATCAAAAAACTGGAAAACCTTTGCAAAGCTAAATCTGTTTCAACTTGATGAAAATCAAATGCAACTTCAAAGCTTCAAGATCAAAGTTAAAAATTCCAGATCATCTCCAGTTTTCAAAACCTGGAAGTATAAGTTCAAAATCCTGTCTCTGCTTTAATCCAAGGTGAGCAAACTTCTTCGACCCGATCTTTGAATTTATATGATGTGTTATGCTTGTTTCTGTAAAGTAGTGAAAATTGGGTTGCATGGATGTAAATATTGTTGTTGTATAGATAGATAGGCAGATGTTAAACATGCATGCCTGTACCTATGCATTCACAAGGTTCTGTCTGGGTTACAGATTTTAAGAAATAAATTCAAAGATCAATTACTCTTCACCTGATCTCCTATAGGATGAACAAAATATACTTGTAATAACAAGATATTGGGTTTAAAAATATTTTTAAGGATGAATCTGAAGAACATTTAACAAGAAAGAGGAATTACAGTGGAATTTGAAACTATATCAAAATCACGACCTAAATGATTCGTTGTTTCAAGTATATAAATTGATTTGTAATCGAAATCTATGAATTTTAAAATTATAACCATGATTTTTAAGCTCGAAATGCAAGTGAAATAGCAAGTTGAACAGAAAAAACAAATTGATCTGTTTCTGACGATCGTGTAATTGTAAATTCTTGGAATTGTTTCTAGAGGTAGATGGAGGATTGTAGATTACAGGAAAAATGATCGAATTTTTTTTATCAATTATGGTGGGCAGACGAAACGATTTTAGGGTTTTGGTACCCAAATATGATCGACGAGGTTTGGGGGGAAATGCGTCATCAACGGGGGATTTGGAGCTATCGCATCTGGGGGAAGAGACCCGTGGGGGCAGTGGTGAAGTTTCATTCATGGTGGCAGAATGTAAGATGGTCTGGATCGATGGTGCAGGGTGGTTTTGCCGATGGTGGTAGGTTCCAGTTTCCAATCGGATGTCTCGATTTCCGATTTGCTGTCATTTTTGTTGATGTGGGTTATTGAGAGGGGTGGCGTAGTTGCCAATGACAAGTGGGTGGTCGTGGCATCAATCAAGGATAGTCGGAGAGATTGTGTTCGTGCACACGTGCACAAGTCTCTGCAGCGTGTTTGTAAACTTAAGCTTTGGGAAGAAGAAGTAAGCTCGAGGTTGAACTCGAAGTAGATCCTGATTTCTACCTGGGTTTTGTTTGATGGTCTCGGGCTATTTGAGTTAAGTTACCAGGATTTCGGATTTTAAAACAAGTAACAGATTTTAGAATATAGAAGGTGTGAGGCGCGGGAAGGAACTCGAAGTATGGCTCGAGTAAAATTGTGATGGGCTCGGTTTTTAAAAGATTAAATTTTTGGGTTTTTAAATTTTAAAAAGGAACATGTTTTTCGGTTTTAAATTCGTTTTAAAATAAATGTTGACCAAGTTTTGAATCGAAATTATAAACCAGTTTTAAAACAAGTGTCAAATCTGTTCGAAATGTTTTCAAAATTTGTTTTGGTAATTAATAAATTTTATATTAGTTAACAAAATAAATTTAAATAACAAGTATTTTCAAAATTATAATATTGTGATGGGAAAAGTGATTAAGGGAGTGTTTTATTCCTTAATTAATCAAGAAAATTTTATATGATTTTGTATGATAAGAATTTTGAGTATTTATCTTGATTTAAAGGATGTAATTAAGTGATTAAGTAAGTATGAATTACCTTTTGAAATTGATTTAAGAAGCTAATTACTTTGTGTAATTCAATTAAAGATAATTAATTACTTAAAGGAAAATCTTAATAATGGTGATTAAAGAATAATTAATTAAATTCTTAATTTATGATTAAAGGTAATTAATTACTTAAAAATAATTACTTAATTAAAAAATTGATTTATGATTAATCAAGTAATTAAAAGAATAATTACTCAATGTAATTAATTTATGATATAAGTGATTAAGCATAATCGTTTAGATTAATTTTAACTAATTTAATGATAATTCATTAAGGGTTAATTAATCAATATAATTAAGGATAAATTAATTAAGATAATTATTAAGAAATGATTTAATGTATTATGGTGATTAAGACTTAATCAATAGTAGTTAGTGATAATGAATTTATTGATTAAAGATAATTAATAAAGGTTAATTAAATGGTAATTTGTTTAAACCATTTGAAGAAAAGTTTGGATTTTAAACTTGTGACTTAACTGAGATCCTATATCCATATGTTTTTAAATATTGCGTTCATTATTCGGTTTAGCCGGGAGAGGACCTTTGTGTCATATAACCCATTCCGAATAATGATACGATGTATATGGATAGCAAGTGAAGACCGGTGGTGAAGACCGGATATTTTCGAAGACGAAAGGATTTTTTGTCGAATGTCTCTACACCGGCTGATCACCGGTATAGAGATTTGAGCACCCATTGTGATGGGACGTCCAGACGTGACTAGAGATTATTCGGATTTGCAAGGACTTCTTTGAAAGTGTCTTCGGTTCTATTCGAACCCGGAACAGACTTGTATGGATGTATGTCTGACATTACACTTTGAAATGTAAAACCAGTTTCTATCAAATACATTTCTGTTTGGGGGCGGAGATTTATTCTCTTAGCTTAACACCCTTCTCTGAGACGTATGAGCTCAGAGGTTATGTAGTTGATGGTTACTAGTGATACATTCCCAATTTGGTAATGTGGCATACGAAGTGCTGCTGATCATTTTTTGATCAAAGCATGGCTTTTGGTGAAAAGCGTAGCTTTGTGGACGAGACTTCGTCGAACCTCACAGCCCGGAATGGTCGAAACAGGAAGAATATAGCGAGGTTATAGGGAGTAGCGCCCCTTAGGTTATGTGCATTTCCTTCTGGATAGAAGTGGTATCATGGTATGGAGCTCAGGTACTTAACTTATGTGGATATCGCAAATATATATTACTTTGTGATTGTTGTTGTTGGGGCCCCGGATAGAGGTTTTTTACAACCGTGGAATGGCATACTTGTGTAGTAGTTATCTATTTTGGCAGAGGTAACCCGGCCTTGTGTTGGCAGAGATCCGGTTAGGTTCTCAGGGTGTCCCTCCAGAGGCATACCCATGTGGCCCAGGAAGTTCCTTAGCCCGACCATTTGTTGGAAATCCAATCACCAATACGCGTCTTGTACGGTTTTATTTATAGAATCTGCCATCTAATATGGTAGCTATAGTAGGCATACTATAATGGTACGTATGATGGCTAAGATTAATATTATACTTTTGAAATGTTTTCCACTATGCACTAATAATAATATCAAATGGTTTTCGCGTATCAAGCATTTTTGACTATCATAAGGAGAAATCTCCCCCAAGTGTGCGATTGCATGGTGTGTGTGCTGGGAGGCCTTATGGTAGTTTCATTTTCCAAAAAGCATTGCAGATTTCAAATTTAAATTCTTTTGTTTGTTTTTTAAAAAAATAAAAATAAAAATGTTTTTGTTTGCTCATACCAGTCCCATGACTGACCCGGAGTTTATTCTTCCCTTCCCAAACTCTGGGTGCCCATAATTTTCCACATGGGCAGTCTAAAGTTGGGTTTTTCAGATAGTAGATATAGATATCGATTCGGTAGCTTTTAGCTTTCTCTTTGGTATTCTTTGAAGACTTTGGATATTGAAGTCTTTGGATTCACCGACGAGGCTTGCTTAGCTTGGTGCAACTTGATTGCGGTTCGAGCTATCTATGGAGATTGCTGATATTGGTGTTTCTTTTGGAGTTTCAAGTTCTAGTTATTTCCGCTGCTAGTTCATTGAGTTTTCCGTTGTAGCAATTCATTGTATCTCTGATATTGATATCATTGTTGTATATCATTCTGGATATTGTATCATTAATTGTAAATGATATTCATTCTTTTTCTTCCGCTGTGTTGTTATACTTGGTGTGTTATAAGCTCTGGCGAACCAGATTCGACGTTTGGATCTGCGGCATTTGAATATGAGGGTCGTATTCGGTGCCCATTTTCGAAGGTCAAGTCAGGGCCGCAACATTTGGTATCAGAGCTGAAGGTTAAAACTTTAGCTCAGGAGTATAACACATTAAGTGACTCCTTAGAGATAGGGTGAAGTATACCCTAGAATGAGTATATTCCTAAGATATTCGTTCGCGTGCCTCAGTAAATTCTCTTACTATCCACTGATAGTGAGTATGAGTGCAAGAAGAGGACGAGATAGGGGACAGGGGAATACCACTATAAATAGTCAGTACCCTGCAATAGCGAAAACAATTCTCTCTATCAATCTCCTTTGGTTCGTCTTTTCAATTCTTTGATGATTCCTGACAGCTCCAGGAAGAAGCCTTGATGTATTTGCATGGAACACAAACTCCAGATGGGTCAGAATTGTTTGTTTGGATGTATTGTTTGCTTTAATTGCTATGGTTGATAGGTATATTTTGGTTAAACTAAAAAATTTGGGATTGCATCCATATATCTGTTTATTCTGTTGCGTCCAGAAATATTTTACGAATGGTTAGTTATCCCTTCGAACTAACCGATCCCCTATATATTCATAGTTCTGGTGACCCGAATGTCTTGTATTGAATGAGTTCATTCTCAAAATTATTAGTAATATTCTGATTTGGTAAGCCAAATGCAGAATAGATACCCAGTTTGATTTGGAAACGGTTTCTCTATCTTTGTGTATCCATCCTTTGTTGTCTCCCTACGTTCAAATTTCGAGGACGAAATTTTCTTAAGGGGGGAAATCTGTAACATTCCTATTTTCAAACAAATTTAAATTTTTAATTAATTTAATTTTTGAATTTAATTGTAAATTAATGCTAAATTAATTTAAATTTTTCTAAATTTTATAAAGATATGTGTTTGGTTCGTGTTTATGTATATATATATAAATAATAATTAGAAATTTGAATTAGAAATCCAAATTGTTAATGTTGAAATTTAATTGGACTTAAAGAAAATTTTATATTTGAAACAAAAATATACTTAAGTATGATTACTTAAATTTAAAATGAAAATTTTAGAATAAGTATTTGTTAATAAGTTTAATATCTTAAGTTTAAAAATATAAATGTATTGAAAATAAATTTGATTTGGGATTCAAGAATGAATATTTTAGAAATAAAATTGGATTTATTAATTTTTATGTTTCAAGGAAACAATATAGATGGATATTTCTAATTATAATAAGAAAATCTATTTTATAAATTATTTAAAATTGTTAAATTTGTTATTTTCAAACAATATTAATAATGTTTTATTTTTCCATATAAATATAAAAAGAATTAAATAAGAAATGGAATTATCATTTCAAATCGAATAAGTTTACTTTAATTTGGATTTCAAAAGTTTAATTTGGATTTGAATTTGGAAATTATTTGAAATTCAAAAGAATAGATCCTTAAAATATTTGGATAAATTTTCATTTATAATATGTTTTTATTACATTACCTTTACATAAGAAATTCATAATGTATTTACATAAGGATTAATAAATTAGGTTAAAGGCTTTAATTAACATTTAAATAAAAAGGTAAATAATTAATTACAAGTGTTAACATATTAAGGACTTATAATAACATGTGTTAGCTAATAAATTAAGGTATATGACAAGTGTCATTCCATTATTTATTTTTATTTTCCTTTAATTTTAATAAAAATTCTAGTAAACATTCTATAAACTCTTATCTCCTCACTTTCAAAGAAACTCAACATTGTAAAACTTTCTTTCACAAATTAGAAATTCTCATGGATTAAAACCTGAATACTTCCTCAAGCAAGATGATCAAAATAGCTCAAATCCAAATCTGTGAATTCATTTTCAAGCAATCACTTCCTCAAAAAAAACAATTCAACTCCGTAAATATTTCCTCTCAAGTCTATAACTTTCTCAAACAAGCCTGTAAACAGAGATGTATTATTATATCTTTAACCTGGAAACAAGAAAATAAAATGAAAAGAGAAAGAAAAATGAAATTAGACAACTATAGGAACCTGTAAACCAAACCAGTGCAAAGGAAAATCAAAAAAATGGAAAACCTTTACAAAGCTAAATATGTTTCAACCTGATGAATATCAAATGCAACTTCAAAGCTTCAAGATCAAAATTAAAAATTCCAGATCATCCCCAGTTTTCAAAACCTGGAAGTTTAAGTTCAAAATCCTGTCTCTGCTTTAATCTAAGGTGAGCAAACTTCTTCGACCCGATCTTTGAATTTATATGATGTGTTATGCTTGTTTTTGTAAAGTAGTGAAAATTGGGTTGCATGGATGTAAATATTGCTGTTGTATAGATAGATAGGCAGATGTTTAAACATGCATGCCTATACCTATGCATTCACAAGGTTCTGTCTTGGTTACGGATTTTAAGAAATAAATTCAAAGATCAATTACTCCTCACCTGATCTCCTATAGGATGTATGTTACAAACAAAATATACTTGTAATAACAAGATATTGGGTTTAAAAATATTTTTAAGGATGAATCTGAAGAACATTTAACAAGAAAGAGGAATTACAGTGGAATTTGAAACTATATCAAAATCACTACCTGAATGATTCGTTGTTTCAAGTCTACAAATTGATTTGTTATCGAAATCTATGAATTTTAAAATTATAACCATGATTTTTAAGCTCGAAATGCAAGTGAAAGAGCAAGTTGAACAGAAAACACAAATTGATCGATTTCTGACGATCATGTAATTGTAAATTCTTGGAATTGTTTCTGGAGGTAGATGGAGGATTATAGATTACAGGAAAAATGATCACAATTTTTTTTATCAATTATGGTGGACAGACGAAACGATTTTAGGGTTTTGGTACCCAAATATGATCGATGAGGTTTGGGGGGAAATGCGCCGTCAACGAGGGATTTGGAGCTATCGCACCTGGGGGAAGAGACGCGTAGGGCAGTGGTGAAGTTTAATTTGTGGTGGCAGAACGTAAGATGGTCTGGATCGTTGGTGCAGGGTGGTTTTGCCGATGATGGTGGGTTCCAGTTTCCAATCGGATGTCTCGATTTTCGATTTGCTGTCATTTTTGTTGATGTGGGTTATTGAGAGGGGTGGCGTAGTTGCCGATGATAAGTGGGTCGTCGTGGCATCTATCAAGGATGGTCAGAGAGGTTGTGTTCGTGCACACGTGCACAAGTCTCTACAGCATGTCTGTAAACTTAAGCTTTGGGAAGAAGAAGCGAGCTTGAGGTCGAACTCGAAGTAGATCGTGATTTTTACTGGGGTTTTGTTTGATGGTCTCGGGCTATTTGGGTTAAGTTACCAGGTTTTCGAATTTTAAAACAAGTAACAAATTTTAGAATATAGAAGGTCTGAGGCGTAGGAAGGAACTCGAAGTATGGCTCAAGTAAAATTATGATGGGCTCGGGTTTTTAAAAGATTAAATTTCCGGGTTTTTAAATTTTAAAAAAGAACATGTTTTCCAGTTTTAAATTCGTTTCAAATAAATGTTGACCAAGTTTTGAATCGAAATTATAAACCAGTTTTAAAGCAAGTGTCAAAGATTTGAAAGTTCAAAATGTTTTCAAAATTTGTTTTGGTAATTAATAAATTTTATATTAGTTAACTAATTAAATTTAAATAACAAGTATTTTCAAAATTATAATGTTGTGATGGGAAAAGTTATTAAGGGAATGTTTTATTCCTTAATTAATCAAGAAGATTTTATATGATTTTGTATGATAACAATTTCGAGTATTTATCTTGAT
Organism: Allium cepa; assembly: GCA_030765085.1. NCBI lineage: Eukaryota > Viridiplantae > Streptophyta > Magnoliopsida > Asparagales > Amaryllidaceae > Allium > Allium cepa. The sequence goes on along the minus strand of CM060943.1, from coordinate 370,017,471 downwards.
TTAAAGGATGTAATTAAGTGATTAAGTATGAATTACTTTGTGAAATTGATTTAAGAAGCTAATTACTTTGTGTAATTTAATTAAAGATAATTAATTACTTAAAGGATAATCTTAATAATGGTGATTAAAGAATAATTAATAAATTCTTAATTTATGATTAAAGGTAATTAATTACTTAAAAATATTTACTTAATTAAAAAATTGATTTATGATTAATCAAGTAATTAAAAGAATAATTACTCCGTGTAATTAATTTATGATATAAGTGATTAAGGATAATCATTTAGACTAATTTTAATTAATTTAATGATAATTGATTAAGGATTAATTAATCAATATAATTAAGGATAATTTAATTAAGATAATTAATTAAGAAATGATTTAGTGCATCATGGTGATTAAGACTTAATCAATAGTAATTAGTGATAATGAATTTATTGATTAAAGATAATTAATAAAGGTTAATTAATTTATGAAAGTGATTAGGGATAATTATTTTAAGGATAATTAATTAAGAATTAATTTAGGAATTAATTAAGAATAATTAATCAAAGGATTATTTATTAATTAAAGGTTAATTAATGATTAAAGAATAATTAATCAAAATGGGTTGTAATTAATTAATGATTAATTAACCAGGAGTAGAAATTTATCCATAAGCAATTAATCCGATCTAAATAAATCAGATAATTAATTGATCTTACTCATGGATATTAGGATTCTATGGAGTGCTTTGAATTGATTGACATCCCTAATTTGTGATAATGTGTGATATGAATTATTTTATTTTGTGAACTGTGATGTAATATATTCTGTGATGAAATTAATTATCTGTAGTGTAATTTATTATCTGTAATATATATATATATATATATCTGTGATCTGTGAATGAAAGATAAGCGTTATAGCTTATACCGCTTATCAAAGGTATTGTTGTACTTGAATCTGTGATAATTGATGTTGTTGCACTATTGTGTGCAAAATCCCTGGACCACACTATATACACACAAATATGGATTCCACGAGGAAGTCAGTTAAGTCACAGATATTTGAATTTAATATTTTGAAATGGTTTTAAAGTTCGAATTTTGAATCCAAATGATTTTGGAAATGAAATTGGGTTAAATTTGAAAAGTATTTGGAAAAGGAGTTTTGAAGATAAAAGTTATTTTAAATAACTTGATTTGGTTTGAAATTTGAAATATTTTGATTTGAGTTTGAATTCAGTATTTGAAATTGAATTCAATGATTTGGAAATTTTGGTTTAAAAATATTATACAAGTTATAAAATGCATTTATATGGGTTTTTAAACCATTTTAAAAGTATGGTTTTGAGAATTTGAATTTAACCTAAGTGTATTTTTGAAAGGCTTAACTCATGCAAATATAATCGGGTTTTCAGAAACTGAAATAAGTGATTTCAAACAATAATAGCTTTTATATAAGGAAAGAATTTCCAAAATTACGATGAAAAGATTTCAAATTTGAAATGGAATGGTTTTGAAAGCTATAATTGAATCTTTGTGAAAAAGATAGTTGAACCCTATTTTGAAATTGAAGTGGATTTTTAAATGTGGCATTTTTATATATAAAAGACTGAAACGGGAATTGTTTTGAAAATTATGAAGGAATTTTTGGAAATTGTTTTGAAAGCTATGAAATAAGTCTTTGATTTAAAGACCGAATGAGTTAATCCAACTTGAAATTGAATGTTTTGAAATGTTATGAATGAATCTTTGTGAAAGATTGGTGAACCTTGTTTTAAATTGAAAGGGGTCTTAAAAATGAATCTTTTATTTAAAAGATTTAAGCGTGGAAATTATTTGAACCATTGAAGGTTTTTGAAAATGAATCTTTTTGTTTAAAAGATTTGTAAATGGTAATTTGTTTAAACCATTTGAAAGAAAAAGTTTTGGATTTTAAAGTTGTGACTTAACTGAGATCTCATATCCATATGTTTTTAAATATTGCGCTCATTATTCGGTTTAGCCGGGAGAGGACCTTTGTGTCATATAACCCATTCCGAATAATGATACGACATATATGGATAGAAAGTGAAGACCGGTGGTGAAGACCGGATATTTTCGAAAACGAAAGGATTTCTTGTTGAATGTCTCTTTACCGGCTGATCCCCGGTATAGAGATTTGAGCACCCATTGTGATGGGAAGCCCGGACGTGATTAGAGTTTATCCGGATTTGCAAGGACTTCATTGGAAGTGCCTTTGGTTCTGTTTGAACTCGAAACAGACTTAGATGGATGTGTGTCTGACATTACACTTTGAAATGTAAAACCGGTTTCTATCAAATACATTTATGTTTGGGGGCGGAGATTTATTCTTTTAGCTTAACACCCTTCTCTGAGACGTATAAGCTCAGAGGTTATGTAGTTGATGGTTACTAGTGATACATTCCCAATTTGGTAATGTGGCATACGAAGTGCTGCTGAACATTTGTTGATCAAAGCATGGCTTTTGATGAAAAGCGTAGCTTTGTGGACGAGACTTCGTCGAACCTTACAGCCCGGAATAGTCGAAACACGAAGAATGCAGCAAGGTTATAGGGAATAGCACCCCTTAGGGTATGTGCATTTCCTTTTGGATAGAAGTGGTATCATGGTATGGAGCCCAGATACTTAACTTATGTGGATATCGCAAATATATATTACTTTGTAATTGTTGTTGTTGGGGCCCTGGATAAAGGTTGTTTACAACCGGGGGATGGCATACTCGTGTAGTAGTTACCTATTTTTGTAGCGGTAACCCGGCCTTGTGTTGGCAGAGAACCGGTTAGGTTCTCGGGGCGGCCTTCAAAGGCGTGCCCATGTGGCCCAGGAAGTTCCTTAGTCTGACCATTTGTTGGAAATCCAATCACCAATACGCGCTTTGTACGGTTTTAGTTGTAGAACCTGCCTCTAACATGGTAGCTATAGTAGGAATACCATAATGGTACGTATGCTGGCTAAGATTAATATTATACTTTCGAAATGTTTTCCACTATGCAGTAATAATAATATCAAATGGTTTTCGCGTATCGAGCATTTTTGACTATCATAAGGAGAAATCTCCCCCAAGTGTGCGATTGCATAGTGTGTGTGTCGGGAGGTCTTATGGTAGTTTCATTTTCCAAAAAGCATTGCGGGTTTCAAATTTAAATTCTTTTTTTTTAAATGTTTTTGTTTACTCATACCAGTCCCATGACTGACCCGGAGTTTATTGTTCCCTTCCCAAACTCTGGGTGCCCACAATTTTCCGCACGGGCAGTCTAGAGTTGGGTTTTTCAGATAGTAGATATAGATATCGATTCGGTAGCTTTTAGCTTTCTCTTTGGTATTCTTTGAAGACTTTGGATATTGAAGTCTTTGGATTCACAGATGATACTTGCTTAGCTTGGTGCAACTTGATGGTGATTCGAGCTATCTATGGAGATTGCTGATATTGGTGTTTCTTCTTGAGTTTCAAGTTCTAGTTATTTCCGCTGGTAGTTCATTGAGTTTTCCGCTATAGAAATTCATTGTATCTCTGATATTGATATCATTGTTGTATATCATTCTGGATATTTTATCACTGATTGTATATGATATTCATTCGTTTTCTTCCGCTGTGTTGTTATACTTGGTGTGTTATAAGCTCCGGCGAACCAGATTCGACGTTTGGATCTGCGACATTTAATATGAGTGTCGTATTCGGTGCCGATTTTCGAAGGTCGAGTCAGGGCCGCTACATTATATGTGTGCAAATAGTTTGCATATTACCTGTTTTACGGATTGAAAATACATTTATTAGCATAAAGGGAATTACTATTTTGATATAATCAGATTAATTAACCAGTTTGGTTGTAGGAATGGATTTGCAAAATATATGTTTTAAAGCGGATATAAGTGAGGGGAAACCCATTCCGCTAAGCGGCATGGTCTCACTTAATATCAGTAAACCGAGACGTAATAGAATTATCCACACTAGGCTTTATGTCTGACTCGAAGTTTTTTGTTTTTCCCTTAAACTCTCGAGTGCTCAAAAATTGATTTGAATAGACTGAGGGTTGAGGTTTTCAGGTTTTAGTCTTTTGGCAAATAAAGCTTTTGGAGATGAGCAGGTGGCTGATAGATAGCTAATCTAGGATTTGCTTATTGTTTTGTTCCGCTGTGTATTAAGTTAGATATGAAAATATTTCTCTAATCAACCAAGGTGGCATCGTCATATGCTGCTCTTGGCCTATCTTTGTAATGATATATTTAATCATTGCATAGGAAACGTTTAGGGATTATGCAACATGGATATGAATTATTGTTTTGAAATGTAATCAGCAAATAATTGTTTTTTGAAATTTGTGATTTTGTTCATATTCATGTGCTTTTGATATTATGAATACCATTATCATTACTTTATTTTATCACCATAAGTTAATAATATGGATGACTGCAACATTTGTAGCACTTAGGTTTTGGCCTCCAAATACGGGATGTTATACTTAGTATCAGAGCATGGTTTATGAAAAACTTTAAACTAAAAAATGAATTTTAAAACATAATCCTAAGAAATTAGAATAAGATTGGGGTATGAGATAATGCTATAGTAACGTACTTGTATTTTCTATATATGAGTATATGCTTTATCTCTAGTCTTATATCCTTGTTAGGTTATTTTTCTGAATCTCATAAGGTTTTATACAGATATGAAAGGTAAAAGAGGAAGAGTTAACCCAAGAGGGGAAGGCACCAATGGAAATGCCAGGCCTAATATTTGAAGAGGTCAAGGTCAGGCACAAGCAGAGAATGTGGGTGTTGAAGTCCTGCAAGTTGGGATGGAAGCTATCTATCAGTTTTTTGTGAATATGATGCAAGTCGGAGTTGTAGTTGGAATGATAGGTGGAAATGCAGCAGGAGTAGGGGTTCCGGAAGTTCCGATAGTTAACCGCTGAGTGGGATTACACCAAGCTTGGAAAGAAGCCATTTGTTGGAACGGAGGATACCATTGAGATAGAGAATTGGTTGTTGCACTATGAAAGGATTTTTGCAGATCCGAAGCCTAATGATGAGTAGAAGAGGAGGTTTGCATCTAGACAGCTTCAGGGAGTAGCTCTGTTCTGGTGGAATAATGTGACTGTGACAGTGGATGAAGAGACTATGACTTGGATAGATTTTAAGGGAAGGTTCCAGTAGAGTTTTATGTCAGCAATGGCACAGTCAGCTCTGATCAGGAAGGGAAGATGTCAGTTTTGGAGTATGTTAGAAAGTTTGAGGTGTAGGATCGTTTTCACCCTAGAAGGGGGGTGAATAGGGTGAAACTAATAATAGTAAAAATTAATACAGAAATAGAAATAAATCACAAATAATAAAATAGGAAGGTAATGCAGAAGAGATCACACAAAAATTTACCCAGGTTCAGCAAAATCCTACCTACGTGTTGCCCCAAGTTTCTACAAGAAATTAAGTAGTCAGACGCTTACACACGTAAATTTGCGACAACTATTAATGACTAACCTAACTCTAAGTTCAAAACCTTGCCACAACTCAGCCATTGAGTTGCAAATTCTCGAATTATACCACAGTAGTTCGTAGCCTAATCACACGACTAGAAATAAAAACAAATTTAAAATACAAAACCCAATTATATAAATTAATTCCAATACCGTATATAAGTGCCGACCCAATTTTAATATAAGAAGATGTTCTACCTCTCTTCTTTTCTGTGTAGAACTTCGGTCGATCCTTTCTTTCTTCGTTCTTCTTTCTAGGGATTTGTTCGATTGAAGTTGCCGCTTCGATTGTGATCAATTGAGATTATAATTTCAATTGTTTGGCTTCGTTAATCGATCACTGGCTTTGGTTGGTTTTCGGCATCTCCAATTTGTCGACCTCGAATCGATTGCTTGTTTTGATACTCTAGTTCCTCAATAGGCCTACTGCTTTAATTAGTGATCTTTGATTTGCTTTACAACCACTTCAGTGACGAGTTCAAATGCTGCTTTTAATTAGTAAGTGATTTGCCTCTTTTCGATATTTGTTTATGCTCGTTTTGATTGTTCTCGAACTCATGAGTTTCTGCCAATGATGATGTTGGGTTTAAATAGGGAATTAAAGCCCTATATTCACGTTCGTATAGTTCCATTTGAATTTTTTATGATTTTACTTGGCCATGATTTTTAAATTGAATGATGGTATTTTATTTTTGACTTGTTCATGACATATTCGGTTGGATTTGGTTCCGTTCTTTTCTGGCATTTGACTTCTTGAGATAATATGAACTTGTTCATTCTCGTATTTCTTCTGCAAGTTGAATTCTTTTGATGACTTCATTCAAACTACTACCTTGATGACCCACGGCTTCTGACCATTTTAGTGATGAACCATACTCGTTGTCACACAATCCTGAAATGTTGAAATTGAAGTTTGCATATTTTTGTATACTGCATGTAAACTTGTATATGTCTTGTTGCATTACTGTCACATTTCTATCTCCTCCGTTGCATTGGTTTTCAAACTTTGAGTCAGTGCATATGAACTTGTATGCTTGTGGATAGTCTATGTTTCATATGTATGCATACCCATGTTGATATATTGATGTCTGAAGCTTGTTGTCATTTGGTAGTGGTCTGGGTTCAATGATGTGTTGAGCCTGATCTGGTCTGGTTTCATAAGAGCCGGTCTGCATTTTGTATTTATGGCTTCACGAGTCTATTATCATGTGATCTGGTATCTCCTGCATGTTGTCATGTTGTTTGTCACTGTGCACTCTGTCTATTGTTTTCAATGGCTTGTATATTTTGTTTGAAGACTTGTTGTATGTTGGTTGTTCAGTGATTGTTGTCGAGGTTGGTTGTTGTTTTACATTGTTGTCATGTGATCTTGTTTGGTTACATGATCTGGTCTTCATGTTTAGTTGCTATGTGCTGGATATATATGTTGTCTCTATGCACTTGTATCACGTGGTCTGGTTGCTTCCATTGTCCTTGTATGGTCATGTATGTTTGTTGGTTCCTCTTGTCATTTGGGTTGTTGCATCATGGAGTCTGCTGCCTTGTACATGTTTGGTTGCTTTGAACATCAAGTGCTCACTTATGTGTCTACACTTGATCACTGTTACATGTCTTTGAGGCTTCTTCCAGTTACCATTTTGAGCTACTTGCTTATTCACTATCTGCATTTATATGTATATATCTTGTGAGTTACTTGCTACTTCTTCAAGTCTAGTTTGTGTGGTTCCTTTGTGCTGAGGTAGTTTCATTGATCCGGTGCACTTTCTCGTATATTCCTTGTGCTTCACTTTGCTATAACCATTCAGTTCACCACTTTGTTTTAACTACACTTTCTTCTGGTTGTATAGACTTGTATGGGTTCATCCCTTCATAGCATTGCCATCTTTGATTTGTGCACTGATTGTGTATTTTTGAGTCTGGCCATTGTATTGAACTTTTATTCATGTTCATGTGTACTGATGTCTCTTTGCTAAAATTCAAGATGTTGAAGGAGTGCATATGTGTTCGTGTACACATGTGTATATGCAGGCTCTAGTATATTTGAGACTTTGTGACTTGTTTTCGTACTGCTCCTAAGTTGAATCCAGCATTGGCTCGGGTTTGACCTTGTGCCCACCTGACCCCGTAATTCCAACACGCAAGTGTATATCGATGTACATGGCCTTGTGGCATGTAGAGTGATACATTGTGCATGTCACAAGTTGTTTGTGTAGACGAATTCAAAATAAATAAATGACAAACAACCCAAATAACTAAGGAAAATAACATTTTCAAAATCACACATTTCATTGTACACTGTAGAAATATTTCTATTTCAATTTTACTATGTCAGTGCTTATTTTGTAGATCATTCAGATGCTGGATTCAATCTGGAATAGAGTTGAAGATAAATACGAGTGAATGTGTGATATGTAGTGAGGTGAACATTGTAAATTGAAATTTGTGATGTAATCTATTTGTACCAAAATTGGGCACAAACTCTTCGAAAGTACTTGAAGAGATAAAATGAAGAAATTTAATGGAAAACGAGGATTATCTAACAAACACTTCAAAAACAGATAGGAAAATGCATAGAAACACAGAGTTATAGAGTGGTTCGACGTATGGCCTACGTTCACTATCAAATTGATAATTTTACTGATGTTTTCTTGCTGATTACAATAGACTACAACGAACTACAACGATAAATTTCGAGTACAACAGTAGCTTTGGAGTGCAAAAATGGATTCGGTAGTGTCTGGACGTAGGAGGGCCAAAAAATCCCTTTTCTATAGGCTTTAGGATGTTATTTATAGGCGTAGGCTGCAAATATCTTGCTCAAATCTCGGGAGACTTCTTCTGGCATGTGTGCAGGCTCACGCGATCGATCCCATGCGATTTGCACTCGGTCCGTGATCGATACGAATGAATTTCATATCGATCAAGATTTGGCCCAATCGATTCGAAATTGAGCACGAACATTCTTTAAGTTGTACGTAAGCTCTTGTGAAAATTTGGTGGCATTTGGATTTGTAGATGTGAGTTATGATCGATGCAAGCTAACGTTTTATGTCGGCTGCCTTGTTCGAATAAATATATTCATATCGATCAGTTCGAATTGCTTTTGAGCACATGCCTGCAAGTTGACATGGTGCTAATTCCTCAGATCGATCCACTTTTTATGCCGAACGATCGAGTCTTCCTATGTATATGCCTTGTTCGTATCGATCGCTATGTTCTGTTCGTATCGATCGGTCATATTGCTCTGCTCGTATCGATTTGCAATGCCTTATTCGTATCGATCAATATGTTCTGTTCGTATCGATTGGTCATGTTGCTCTGTTCATATAGGTTTGCAATGCCTTGTTTGTATCGTTCGTTTGATGTTCAATTCGTATCGGTCCTTAGCCGAATGATACGAACTGACTCCCATCGATGGATTCGAAATCGAATCAGGCCAGTCGGATACGAAATAGAGTATACGTGTTGGATACGAACAGAGGACACTTGATGGATACGAAATAGAGTATACGTGGTGGATACGAACAGAGGACACTTAATGGATACGAATAGATGGATGTGAAATGATGGACCCGAACAGATGGATACGAACAGCATGGTTACGGATGGATTCGAACGGATCGACTCGAACATGGCTTTTTGATGGATACGAACAGCTTGTTTACTTGAGTTGTATAGATCATATTTCGCGCATGCGAACACCGATTGACTTAAAACTTGGAATGGTGGCTTTCATAGCTTTGCTTGTCATATCATATCAATTGTAGCTTGATCCGTACTGGGACAAAATTTACCGACATCTATAAGGAACCTGTGCATAACCGGTTTTTGGGAAAATTTGTCTTTGGTTTCTAGCCAACTCCTTAGTGTAACGGTCTTTCGAAAAGTCGAGATAACATTTGCCTCCCGAAGTACATCTTGTGAGGACATGATATGCTTTGAATGGTTGTATCCTTCATTCTAAAAAGTTCTGTCCGACTTATCGTACGATTGTTGTCTTTCCATCAAAAGTTGCGATCTTTGACTGATTTTTCTGTAATGTGAACCGTTGACTACCTACAGTTGTACTATGAACTGTTGTAATCGAGTGCCGTATGATAATGATCTGTCATTTTGTTGTTGTCATCATCGGACAAGTGTTTAATTCCTACGAATTTTAAAGATTGGATATTAGTTCATTGTACATTACGTATGTTAGCCTGACCCCCGTTAACGTTTGAACGTTGACGAGTCGTGGTCAGTATTTTTTATATCAAATTCCGTACTAACCCTCTCTTGAGTCAATGTGAAATTCGAGTTGTAACAACACTTGGCAGTTCTTTTGGAGTTTTTTTCATATTGATCCTCTCCTGGATCGATGTATAAGGTCGAAAAATTGTTATCGTGTCGATGTCGATCGACATGAATGTTTGCAGTACGCATCGATGGATATAAACTCAGATGTTCTTCAAAATGATGGATGCGAAATCGTCATTTCTTATCGATGGACCTATAATGGATATGAGCAGTCCAATCGGTCCTCCGAGTATTATTTGTATCGATATATACGAGTCTTCATAGGTCGTGTGTTGATGGATATGAAGAGTGCAGTTCGTATCGATGCGTCTTAAATGGAGTCGAGAACATTGAGTGGTATTTCGCAGCAATAAGATACGATTCGATGGATTTGCATAGTACACTTCGTATCGACCCAATGAGGAGCTGGTTGGGATCGGTCGCAACGACCGGGAGACGAATTATTTTTCTTCACTTCTTGGGTCCATATATAAACGTTTTGTACTTATAAAGTTTTTTATCTGCTTTCACTTGACTTTCAGCCTTCGTATCGATAAAACTTAGAAAGCCGAAAAACTACATTTGCCTTCAAACCGACCCTAGTTTTAATCCCCCATGCTAGGTGCTCAAATTTGGTAATTAATCGACGAATTCTTACAGATATTGAGGAGGCTCGAGATTCAATGCTAACTCATTCAAAGCTATGGCCTATTCCGGCATTGTTGATGCCGAAGTTGGATCGAAGCGAAGTCATGGAGAGAGTAATGGTGTTTGCATTCATTAGAGAAGAAGCAATACAGAGGGATACGAAGGAATTGGTGGATGACTGTTCGATTTTGATTTCGTATCGAGAAGAGTTGAAGGAACTTGATTTTTCCTCGAATCTCAACCAGGAACTTTGTATCAGTCCTCTACCTTCGACTTCGCCTCGATTGTTAGCTCATGGATTCTACGTTTATCATTTCGAATCGATACTGATACGAAGTATAGTTGTGATGGACACGAATTCCATTGTAGTCTGATCGATACGAAGTCAATGCGAAGGGCATGTTTTGGATCGATATGAAATGATTAAGTTCTGATCGATATGAAGTTATCGTGAACTGATCGATGCGAAACCATCGGGTTTTGATCGATATGAAGATGGCATCCACTAATCGATACGAAACCATCGAGTTTCGATCGATATGATTGAGTCTTTAGGTGCTCAATCCGAACTTGCATTTTGATGGATACAAACTTCAACCGAACATATGACTCCAACGAACTTCATTCTTGCATATCTGGACTTAATTGTCGAACTTCATATTTGACTGCCTTTTGATGCTCGTCGATGGAACTGTAATTTGAAATTTTTTTAAAGAACTTCAACTTGGAATGATCTCTAAAGTATGGATGGCACGGTCGTGAGGGTCAACAATGACGGTCACTCCCGTTGAATTTGGAAGTCGTCATTTGAATATTTTCTCAAACTCTATAGAATTTCTCGAGTAATATGTAGCATTGCATTGCACAACACATTCAGGCAGTTCATCCCTGGGGACACACATGCTTATTGTCGTCTAATGATGATTTTTCATAAGCTAAATAGTTATGGAGTCTACAAGCTCACGACCGCAGGAAACACAGGTTAACTCCCTTAATGATAGAGATACCGGCCATCGCGGCCGAAGTCATCGATCCAGCCCCGGATGAGCTGCCAGGTGCTATTTTCATCGGTAACCCACAAGATTCTGTTCCATCAAACGTCTCCGCAGATATATTGGGATGGATATGCCTAAGACATGGCTTGTTGTTGGACGACGTACTATTACCGGGATTGAATGATATACCGCATGCTCCCCCAGAGGGATCTACTGCCTTTAATCGCCATATATGCACAGCGGGAACACTTCCTCTGTTCAACTAGTACATTAGAAGTGATGTCTTTCTTTGAAATTGCTCCATCACAGCTACACCCGAATGGATACGCTTTGCTGAACAGCATATTTATTGTATTTATGGAGCATCTTTTTTGACCACCGACCTCGATCAAGATCAGGTACTTATTTAATGTCAAGAGTCAGGGAGATAGTCCCTCGTTCACATTTCTAGAGTCAGGAATTGTCAAGTTGTGATCGGCTCCTGAACTAGGCTGAGTTATTTTAAAATGATGTGGTTCTATGTCCGATGTCCTCTAGGACTCCCCCAGACTTGACACACAACCAATTGCGAATCACAATAAATTTCCACAGTGATGATTCTCAAATCCCAGGCGAGTCCCGATTCGGCAAGCAGGGCTTCATACTCAGCTTCACTGTTCGTCGCATGAAAATCTAATTTGGAATGTAACATATAGATCGACCTTGGGCATATCAAGTATAACTTTAGTCTCCAGCTCTCGGGTATCGATCGTTTGACGCACCATCAGTATGCAACTTCCAGATATACTCAGGAGATTCACTGGTTTCGAGCAAGTCATATGGGATAGTGAATTCAGCTATGAAATCTGCTAGGACTGGTCCTTGAATGGCTCGCCTTGGGGTATAGGTAATATCAAACTGACTTAGCTCGATATTCCATTTGAGTAACCTATCAAACGTCTCAGGCCGCGTAAGGACCTGTCGTAATGGCTGATCGGTGTAAACAGTGATAGGATGGGCCTGGAAATACAGACGAAGCATCCTTAAGATTAACGAGAGAATAAGCCAACTTCTCTAACATCGGATAATTCTCTCAGCTCTGGTTAGTCGTTTACTAATATAGTAGACCGGTTTTTGTACTTGGTCTTCCTCTCGAACTAAGGCAGCAACGATTGCGTTTTTTGATACTTCCAAGTAAAGGTACAATTTCTCGTGATCGATAGGCTTTGACAAAATAGGCAGTGTGGAGAGATGTTGAATTAGTGCTCGAAATGCACCCTCACATTCCGTGGTCCATTCAAAATTCTGTTTCCCTTTTCGAATCAAATCAAAAAAAGGAATGCATTTGTCGGTGGAATTTGAAATGAAGCTGCTCAATGTTGTTACTTTCCCGTTGAGGCTCTGGACTTGCTTTATGGTTCTTGGAGTCTCAAGATTTTCGATTGCCTAGGTCTTTTGGGATTGGTTTCAATTTCAGGCGTTGATGATAAACGCAAGGAATTTTCCCAATGCGACCCCAAAATGACATTTCAATGGATTGAGCTTCATTCTGTATTCTTGGACGATATTAAACATTGGCTCGAGTTCTTTAATGTGATTAATGGAGAATCGTGACTTCACCAGCATATCGTCTACATATACCTCCATAGTTTTCCCAATCTGGTTGGTGAACATCCAGTTAACCAATCATTGGTAAGTTGCCCCGGCATTCTTGAGTCCAAAAGCATGACTTTATAGCAATAGAGTCCCAGATTGGTTACGAAGCTGGTATGTTCCTGGTCGGGTAAGTGCATGGGTATCTAGTTGTAACTGGAATATGCATCCATAAAGGATAATAATTCTTTCCCAGCCGTTAAATCTACGAGCTGATCAATTCGAGGAAGTGAAAAACTGTCTTTCGGGCAAGCTTTGTTCAAGTCTGATTAGTCAACACACGTTCTCCATTTCCCATTTGGCTTTTGGAGAAGTACAGGATTGGATACCTACTCCGAGTATAAGGCATCTCGAATAAACCCTTTCGATTTTAACTTATTGACCTCTTCTTTAAGGGCGGCAGATCTCTCTACATATATACCATGCCTTTTTTGCTTGATAGGGATGTACTGCGTGTCAATATTCAACGTGTGGCTCACGATGTCCGGCGAGATCCCACACATGTCAAAATGCATCCAGGCAAAAACGTCGAGGTTTACTTGGAGAAATTCAACCAATTCCTCTTACATTTGTTGGCTTAACTGAGACCCAATCTTTATCATTCTAGAATCATTACTATCGTCGATCGCGACATCGGTCGTTAGTTCGGTCCGAGAAGCTTGACTATCTTTACTTTCATCTTCACTTTGTTATCTCTCGGGTCAAGATCCCTTTCGAATTGGTTGGGGTGCTCGGGCCTGGGCCTATGCACCAATTGTCAATTTTCGACAAATGGACGTACAAAGATTCCTCTACGCCCTTTCCTTTCTCCTTTCGTTGTGCCTCGCGTAGCTCAGCGGCATAACAGGCTCGTCCAGCAGCCTGATCTCCTTGAACGACTCCAACTCCACGATCGGTGGTGAATTTTAGAGTCAAGCACAATGAGGCAATGGCTGTCCTGAATTCCTCTAGGGCCGGTCGGCCCAAGAAAGCATTATACGGCGAGACTATATCCAAAACAACAAACTGCATTATCCGGACTCTCCGACATTCTCCAACTCCCAATTCCACTGGTAGTTCCACTACTCCAGTGGGAATAGTAGCGCTCCCATTGAAGCCGTGGATTCGAGATTGGCAAGGCTTCAAATCTTTGGCTTCCATCTTCATTTGGTCATTGGCTCGCTTGAACAAGATATTCGCAGAACTTCCACTATCAACCAAGATTCTCTCCTTCCAAGCATGACCTACTTAGGCTGATATGACAAGTGGATCAATAGTGGAGGCTTCGACCTTGTCAGCATCTCTATTCGAAACACGATATCATCAGTCATCGTCTTCTGTTGTTTGGCCAGAGCCCCATCATCAAAACTATTACAACATTCTAAGTCCGCATGCCTAATAGAACTGGCATACGACTCCATTTCCTTCCAGCTTCGGTCTGTTGGATGAGGACCACCACTTATAGTATTTATCACTAGCCTCCTGCCGGTACGAACGGGTTCCTCCTATCTCGCCTGATTAGGTACAATTTTGATTTGATGAGCCCGCACTTCCAGACTATGGCGACCGCACAAACTGTTCTAGCTTCCTTTCTCTTATCAACTTCTTAATGAAATCTTGTAAATGACAAAACTCATTTATATTATGGCCATGACTTTCGTGGAATCTTCAAAATTTCCCTGTTTGGATCTGTCGCTCCGACGATTGCTTCAGAGCTGGTTTCTTGTTCTGGATAGTCTTAAAGGTTTGTAGATATACATTCTTCAGCGATGTATTAGAGGAGTGTAATTATCAAACATAGGAGCTCTATGTCGTGGACCACGCTTCTGATCCCTCTTTCTGTAACGACCCAAACCACATACATGGGCCACCCTCCTCCATATTTACTTACACGATCGCCTGGAAATCAAACATGCATGGTGACACACATGCACGTGTACACCAGAGCCCCTGATCAACACGCCACGGCGCCATTGCCGTTGAATCTACCCTTGTTCCCAGACCACATTCGCCACGACGTCGAAGTACCACAAACTCCAAATCGGAAATCGTCACTTAACTCGAACCAAAGGAAATGCATACCGCTGATGATAATCGAACTGCCTCCACCGATCGTCATGGAACACTACATCACCCCCACCGTTCAAAAGCCCTATCGATACGCTACCACCCTCCCAAACCCCAAAAGCTCCGGTCACGAATTCGCAGCAAACAGACATCCCAAAAGTCGAAGCCCCAAACCCTAATCTTCCTTCTACAGATCTTCTCGACGATCTGAAAAATCACCGTTGATTTTCCCCAAGTCCAACATTCCCCAAGCTGTCCTCAGCAGTGACCTCGACCCCCAAAGTCTCATCGATCATCAGAAATCGCTAAAAATCCCTTTTCCGATCAACGTGCAAATCCTCTAGAAATAACAGCCTAAAAATTACAAAACTATAACCTAAAATCATTATTTCACATGATGATTTCAATTATGTAAACAAAACATTAGATTTTAACAACTTATTTTCTAACCTGGATGGGTTTTACTGTAAATTAACCCTTTTTAATGGATGCTTAATAATTTTGACTTAAAATTATTTTTAAAAGTTGAATCTGGAATCTACAAACAAATTTACCTTAATACTCATTGCCTAAAATTGTTTAGTTGCAGAGATATGATTTTTCTTGAGCCTGTAAGCCAAACAGAATCAGGCATACCCAAAAACAGACATGCTTCCAGCAACAACTTTTTTTTCAAGTAAAAATTCATTTATATCTCCATGCAAAATATTTTCAATCAGTACTATCATTATTCATCATATAAAATTTTAACTAAAAGGATTCAGATTTACTCACCCGGTTGAGGAACAGAGACTGGAAATAAATTGAAAGTTGGAAATTTTGTTTTTGAACCCAAACTTGGATCTGACTTTCTTTAAAACTGGAGTTGATTCTTGATTTGATGATTCTGAAAACTAAAGTTGATACTTTCTTTGCTTTGATCAAATTGTGGCTTTTATCTTATTTATTTTTTTCTGTTATAACTTTGCTTTTTGACCAGATCTGAGTTTGAAAATGAAGAAACTTCTGTTTGCAATTCTATCTCCTTTGGTTGTGTTTCTTTTTGATTAAATTTTCTTTTCGTCTTACATATTTACGACAAGAAATCTGGAAGTAAAGCCTGGTTTCTTAATTCATTGTATTTCATGAAATTAAATCTTGAAAGAGGACAATTATGCCACTTGTAACATCAGATTATACCATGTTAACATTTGTTACTTATGTTACAAATTTGCCTCCACTTGTAATTTGTGTGTATAACTATCTTACATATATACTTAGATGTTTCAAATGTTTAAATATGATTTTATAAAAAAAATTGTACATATACAAATTAAATTTTTCTCTTGTTAATTTTTTTTAAAAGAAATGTATAAAACCCTTTGATAAAATTTAAAATCTACATAACTTTTTTAAAAGGAATGATTTAAATTAAGAAAAAATCATATATACATAAACTTTTAAATTCAATTTATATTTAAGACATATATCTATCTTTTGAAATTCAATATTCAGAACAAATTCAAATTAAATTTCAATTTAAAACCCAATTTGAAATCAATTCAAATAGGTGTATATATTTAAACATCACAGATTAAATTTGTAGATAATAATTCTATTTTAAAATCTATTTATATCTATATTTAAATAATTTATAAAGGAGATTATCTAATAGCTAAATCATATAATTATCCAATTATCTATTGCCCAAAAGTCCGGGTTATCACATTCCTCCCCCCTTTGAATCTTTTCGTCCTCGAAAAGGAACGAAACCAAAATTATTATAATCAAAAAAATTACATTTTTGATAAATTCCTAAACATTTTAAAATATTATAAAATAGTTTTTTTTATATAAAGATACTTTTTATAACTCAATGTTTCAACACGTCCATCCTCATTGTTACAGAAATTCGGTCATACGTTGACTAGACGTAGGGCTGAAAATCTGTAAGTACTTAGCAGACCTATTGTGAACACCCAGTGAAAATACTTGAAAAATAATTTTATTGAAAATATAGAAAACATTTTTGAAAATAGATGAAATATCTTTGGTGAGAATGCTCTGGAAATCATCACCCCTATCCATGGTCGTAGTTAACCCGATGGTTTCGTTGCTATCCCGACAAAATCCATAGATAACTATAGGCCTCCTCGCCCCTCGATTACACCATGGAACCCGCTACAAATCGCAGCTACAACTGGGGTTACGTTGTTATCACAGGCAAAACCCATATAACTGTAGACCTCAGCGCCCTCGAATTCCGCTGCCAAAAGAATTAAACTACTCCACACCCCTTTAAAATATTTTTGATGTAATGCTCGGGTTAGACCGAGTATTACAGATTTTCAGGTAAGGACATTCTGGAGCTCAGGAGGCGAGTTGAAGGGCAGGAACGTATGGAGTATTTCTGCTGTAATATATTATTGTATAACTAGGACATGTTGTTTTAAACTGTCCAGTGATTAGCAATGGTTGTAAATCTGATGTATAAAAATATAAGTGTACCGGTACAGTTCTTCTTTGTAAAACTTTTATTTATGTGATATTATGTTTTGATCCGCTGCGAATGTGAGGTTTCTGTGACTTGTTATTGTTTCTTCTTCTTTCACTTTTCTTTTTTTCTAACTATCTGGAATATTTCGGATCGAAAATTCTGGGTCGTTACACTTTCAATTCTGATTCCCATTGCCTTTTATGCTAAGTTTGTTTATTCTGAATATTCAATTGCACTTTCCTAGAGCTCTCCCTGGACTATTTAAATACAACATTACTTTGAATTCCTTCCATGCTAGGCCATGTGTTATCCTATTACCTAGACTGTTTTGCATCCTCCCTTCTCAAGAATTGGGCTACCTTGGAATAGAAACGGTCCAATGAGGCAGGGGGTTATCCGGCCAACCAGTTTTTGAACTCAGAATCAGGGTTAATCCCCTTAGTCATGCCATAAGAATGGAGTTAACATTAGGTTTGCTGATCTCAGCACACGTAGCATGAAATCTTTCTAAATAACATCGGAGTGTCTCTTAGGAGCTTGAGTGACAATAGATAGATTGTTAACATCCTTCGGCCTTGCGACATGCATGCAGAATTGTTCAACAAATTTCATAGCCAGCTGATCAAAGCAAGAAATAGATCGAGGTGGTAAACGTGTGAACCATATAGTAGCTATGCCCCCCAGAGAGATCGAGAAGCTTTGCCATTTAACTGCATCGTCAACCCATGCAGCATTCATCAACCACTCATATTTCATGATGTGTTAGTTGGGATCAGAACTTCCTTCATAGACTGGTAAAGTCAGAATTCTGAATCATCGAGGTGGTTCAGCATAAAGTATTTCATCGGTAACGGGAGTATGAGTCTGGGAGATTCCCCGGTCGTCATTATTGAGGCCTTGACTCTCTCGAATCATGTGACGGATCATTTTGGGAATGTCTGGAATCTGTACATTTTGCGCACGCTGGGCCAAGGTGTGGTTGGGTTCCATAATATGAGGTTGGAACGGTGCGGTCGACGGTATGTATCTCGCCTCCTTGGTTCGAAGTTCTCTGTAACATTGGGTTTGGGATTATGTCTATGTTGACGATGGTTCAGATCTGACTTATTCCGGGCATCAACTCCTGGTTCAATAGCAGCGGTGGTAGCGCGGTTGTCTGTGGTGTAATGAGGAAAAGTACCTCCCTAGGAGGAGGGTCCAGTCTGGTAGCTAGTTGACGGGCCAACTCTAGGTTGCCCAATGTTCAGCGTAGGTTGATTTTTGGTAGCTTGAGTGTAACTTCAATCTATTCATGGGCGCGTAGATCTGTGATTGTAATCCGAAGTGGCAGAACTATCCATGGAAGAATAGGGGGACTGATCCCTCCTGGATCTCCTACGTCTTTGGCGATTTAGCTGATTAGTAAATTCTATGTTTTCATGCAACTGTTGAGTGAGTTGCTGACGGCTCTGAGTTAGCTCTCGCATAACCATCTGGAATTTTTCCCTCGTAACAGGGCCTGACGGGTCTGATGGTCCGACAACATTTTATTGGATGGAGGCAGTTGTACGGGATTTTGTCTGTCCCGTCCTTCATGATCTGCAGGTGTAGAAGTGGTCTTGTGCTAACCATGGTGGATGGTGAAGTCCTTTCCTGGATCTGATGCAAATCTGAATAGGATGGAAGAACTCTGAAATTGAGATCTGGATCTTCTTCTCAGATTTGTGCAATCCGGTATCGATAGTAGATCCAAAGAGCAGGAGAAAAACTGTGTTATTCTCAATGAAAGCACCAATGTGTTTGTACCAAAATTGGGCACAACACTCTTCGGAAGTATTTGAAGAGATAAAATGAAGAAATTTAATGGAAAAAGAGGATTATCTAACAAATACTTCAAAAACAGATAGGAAAATGCACAGAAATATAGAGTTTTAGAGTGGGTTGGTGTCTGGCCTACGTCCACTACGAAATTGATGATTTTATTGATGTTTTCTTACAGATTACAGCAGATTACAGCGAACTACAACGATAAATTTCGAGTTCAACAGTAGCCTTGGAGTGCAAAAAGGGATTCGGTAGAGTCTGGACGTAGGAGAGCCAAAAAGTCCCCTTTATTAGGCTTTAGGATGTTATTTATAGGCGTAGGCTGCAAATATCTCTCTCAGATCTAAGGAGGCCTCTTCTGGCGCGTGTGCGGGCCCACACGATCGATCCCATGTGATTTTCACTCAGTCCGTGATCGTTACGAACGAAATTCGTATCGATTAAGAATTGGCCCAATCGAATCGAAATTGAGCAGGAGCGTTCTTTAAGTTGTACGTAAGTTCCTATAAAAATTTGGTGGCATTTGGACATGTATATTATGAGTTATGATTGATGCAAGCTTGCATTTTATGTCGGCTGTCTTGTTCGAATCGATCCATTCGTATCGATCAGTTCGAATCACTTTTGAGCACGTGCCTGCAAGTTAACGTGGTGCTAATTCCTCAGATCGATCCACTTTTTATGCCGAATGATCGAGTCTTCCCTATGTATGCGCCTTGTTCGTATTGGTCGCTATGTTTTGTTCGTATCGATCGTTCATGTTGCTCTGTTCATATCGGTCTGTAATGCCTTATACATATCGATCCCTATCTTTTGTTCGTATCGATTGGTAATACTGCTCTGTTCGTATTGGTTTGCAATGCCTTGTTCGTATCGTTCATTTGATGTTCAATTCATATCAATCCTTAGCCGAATGATACGAATGGCTCCCATCGATGGATTCGAAATCGAATCAGGCCAGTTGGATACGAAATAGAGTCTACGTGGTGGATACTAACAGAGGGACACTTGATGGATACGAACAAAGGGACACGAAATGATGGACACGAATAGATGGATGCGAACCACGTGGTTACGGATGGATTCAAATAGATCGACTCAAACATGGCTTTTTGATGGATACGAATGGCTTGTTTACTTGAGTTATATCGATCATATCTCAAGCATATGAACTCGATTGACTTGAAACTTGGAATGATGGCTTTCATAGATTTGCTTATCATGTCATATCAATTGTAGCTTGATTTGGACTCGGACAAAATTTACCGACATTCATAAGGAACCTGTGCATAACCGGTTTTCGAGAAAAACCGTCTTTGGTTTCTACCCAACTTCTTGGTGTCACGGCCTTGCCAAAAGGCAGGATAACATAGTTTCTTGTGTGATATGTAGTGAAGTGAACATTGTAAATTGAAATCTGTGATGTAATCGAAATTGTAATGTAATTGAAATTGTGTATATATAATGAGACTCAAATTTGTACTATTCAAAATTGTAATAAAATATTTGTTTGAATAAAATATTTGTTTGAATTTGAATTCTGTTTTATTTATTTTATCCAGCAAATATTTATTTAATTATGTGAAAATAAAATAGTATAACAACAAATACGTTTAAATGAATATATATATATATATATATATATATATATGTTTATTATCATCAAACAAAAATAATATACTAGCATATTCTACAATCTCCCCCTTTTTATGATAACAAAAATATATTAAGATTATGACTCTATTAAATGTATTTGATTTTGATGGATTTTATTAGCTCTCCCTATTTGAATGCTCCTCCTACAACAAAGCTCCCCCTACACAGATGCGTGTAGTTAAAACTGAAAAATTAATTAAAAATAACTTTGAATAAAAACACTCTCGAATATTAGTAAGAATATTGCTAAAAAATCAAAATCTTAACCTCTCTCTTCTTTTTGTTATCATCAAAAATAATAATAGTAATTGGAATAGCTACAATTTTGATTAAAAACATAAAGCAATTCAAGAGGGAAATATTATTTTCAAATTCCAATTAATCAAACAAAAAATCATAATATTTTATTAATTAGAAACTAACTCCACTTTAGAGAAATGGTAGGATCATGGAAAATTTTACATAGTGACAAGAGTTTGATATTTTTAATAAAGGAATAATTTGCGCATTTTCTCTTTTCAAATGTTATACAAAAAATGTGACGCACTTGCTAACCATGCATAATCGTTAGGACTTTTAAATGTGGTTAGTTGTTGCCCTTTTTTTTTAAAAAAATATGTCAAGTATTTTCTAACCATGCATAACTGTGAGCACTTTTAAATGAGATTAGAATATACTTGATATTTATCCCTTTCTTATATACGTCACATCCATACATAACCATGAGGACTTTTAAATGAGAACAGAAGCCCATATATAGAAATTCAAGTAATTCACCCATGCATAACCACGAGGACTTTTAAATGAGAGTGAATACTTTAGGATATAATTATTTTACAAAAAAATATTTCCTTATTTTGAAATACGAAATCCTGCACACTACATTATGATGTATGGATTGACAGAAAGGTGAAAGTGATAGAAATGATCATGGAATAAATACTAATTTAAAAATATTATAAAAAAAAATTAGTTTTCATGAAATTATAAAACTATACTTCCTCTTGTTATGAAATATAATTTAATCACTATCCATTACTTTTCAAGCACTATAATAATTTTGATAGGTTCCAAATGGTTCAATTAGTCAATGATTATCTTTTCCAGAGCACATCTCTTATCGAAATAAACTAGACTATTTTAACATGATGAAAACCTAAGTTTGTGAAAATCAATTTTCTGTAAGGGGGTTTTGTGAAAATGACTTTTCGTTGAAAATCAATATAAATTATTAAATAATTGAAAAAATGATTTCAACATGAGATGATTTCAGATACCACTTATATTTGAGATATTCATGGTGACCTATAGTCGTTTAAAAGAAAAATGTGTACTCCTCAACACATAATTTGTTTTTTGAAATTTTCAGCACGTCCATTTATATCAAGGAATCTATATTAAACAAAAAACACACATTTAGAAAAAAATTCATCAAAGCCATTTTTCATGACATTCCAAAATGAAACAATAAAAACTAAAAAGAGAGAAGTTGTAGCATTATCGATTAGCTTTCTAGAACTTTAAGAATTTTAAAAATCAAAGTTGAGATGGCAGAAATACTTCAATAATGTCGATGTGAACAAAATTGAGTTAGGAAATCATAGCTCACTTTCCTTGGATTCCATGATATCTGAAATGCGATGATTTCCATCCAAACTTTATAGGCTAAAGAACAATTAAATTTTAGTTTATCAATCTTCTAGAACAACTCAAAATCTATCTCCATCAAATTTGTTCCTTAGCCTACTTATGTGTCTAAATTTTGGAGAAGGCAAGTAGTCTAGCTGACAATGTAGGACCACTATTATTATCTATTGAAATCTTTGGCATCCAAATTTGTAACATACTGTTAGCATTTACAATTGTAGCTTTGGGAATCCAAATTTGTTTAAATTTCAAACCATTTATGTTCATACCTTTTGGAATCCATATTTATTTAACTGTTTAGTGTATGTATATATTTCGGAAATTGTTCTTGCCATGTCCAATATTTCCATACTTTGCTCATTAGGGTATCACACTTCTCCCTTTAACAATGTTATTAGTCATTTGTTCATATTTTGACACTTTCGCAAATCCAAATCCTTTCCTTTTATCCACGAAGTGTTGATTTTCTAAGAGCATATTAAATGATTTTTCTCTAGTGAAGAATTTCCGAGTAATTAACTCAAGTTTATTAACTTTGGATTTTAAAAGTTTATTTTCATTCATTAGCTTCGAACAACAACTAATGATACTATCTCCCTTTTCAAAATTATTCATTTTCAAGCCTATATTTTCATTTTCAAGCTCTCTAACTTTAGTCTTAATTTCTAGAAAATCATTTTCAAAGAGTTGGAGTTTTTTAAAATTCAATTTTTTCAAAATTCTTGATTTTTTTCAATCTCCTTTTCAAAATCATGATTTAATCGAATAGTTTCAGATTTTCTCAAAATCACATCCTTTTCAAGGGTTTTGAAATTTTTGTTGACATCATTTAATTTCTTTTCAAAAATAGCACATTTAGAACTTTTTGACTTTTTAAAACTATCCAACTCTTTTTCCAAAATGTTATTTTGAAAAATCAACTCAGTTTTTTCTCCCTCATTAAATTTTCGTTTTCTAACTTTTGAATTTTGTCATGAAAGTAGGCAAATTCTTTTTCATAGTTCAAACACCTTTTGCAATTAGATTTTTTATTTTTCTTAATATTCTTAAGCTCATTTTCTAAGTCATTATCTTTCTAACATAATTTAGAGTGTTCCCTTTTCAACTTATTATTTTTCATCTCAAGAGATTCATTATTTTCAGTTAATTTTTGGCACATGAGAACTAAATCATGAAATGAAAGATCACTTATCTTATCGGCTATTGAATCTTCATCACTGCTGTCATTTGCAAATCATGTCAAGCATGTTTCTTCAACTAAGTTGATTGTGGGGGATTTCTCACCATTGTTGACTTTTGCACCATAAATTGCATCAAAAGTATTCCATATTTCCACGCACTTTCACAATGAGAGATATAGTTAAAATTATCTCGACTAATATGAGAATATAGTATATTCATAGCAAGAGCACTAATCGAAGTATTTTTCTTGTCTACTATATCATACCCATTTTTAATAATATCCCAACATTCAGAATTAGCAGACTTTAAATAAAATTCCATTTTTAATTTCCAATTTAAAAAGTCTGTTCCATCAAAAATAGGAGGAATAATGCTGGAACGACTCTCGCTAGATTTGCAACTAGGGTTAGATATCCTTGCTATTAACCTGCTCTGATACCACTTGTGGGATTATTTTCACCCTCAAGGGGAGGTGTATAGGGTGATATTAATAATAGTAAAAATTAATGCAGAAATAAAAATCAATCACAGATAATAAAATAGGAAGATAATGTAGAAGAGATCACACACAAATTTACCCAGCTTCGTCAAAACCCTGCCTACTTGCTGCCCCCAAGGTTTGTACTAGAAATTAAGTAGTCATACTCTTACACATGTAAACTTACGACACCCGCTAATGACTAACCTAACTCTACGCTCAAAGCCATGTCATAACTCAGCCACTGAGTTGCGAATTCTTGAACTACACCACCGTACTTCATAGCCTAGTCACAGGACTAGAAAATTACACAATTTAAATAGAAACTACAAAATAAAAACAAATTAAAAATACAAAACCCAATTATATAAATTAAGCCCAAAATAATATATAAGTGCCAGCCCAATTTTAATTATAAGAAGATGTTCTCCCTCTTTTCTTTTCTGTGTAAAACTTCTGTCAGTCCTTTCTTTCTTCGTTCTTCTTTCAAGGGTTTTGTTCGATTGAAGTTGCTGCATCAATTGTGATCAATTGAGATGATAATTTCACTCGTTTGGCTTCATTAGTTGACCACTGGCTTTGGTTGGCTTTGGGTAGCTCCAATCTGTCGAGCTCGAATTGATTGCTTGTTTTGATACTTTAGTTCCTCAATAGGCCTACTACTTCAATTAGTGATCTTTGATTTGCTTTGCAGCCACTTCAGTGACGAGTTCAAATGCTTCTTTTAATTAGTAAGTGATTTTCCTTTTTTCGATATTTGTTTATGCTCATTTTAATTGTTCTCGAACTCGTAAGTTTCTGCCAATGATGATATTGGGTTTAAATTGGGAATGAAAACCCTAACATTTGTATAATTTTATTTGAATTTTTCATGATTTTACTTGGCGGTGATTTTTAAATCGAACGATGGTATTTTATTTTTGACTTGTTCATGTCATATTCAGTTGGATTTGGTTCCGTTCGTTTCTGCATTTGAATTCTTGAGATAATCTAGACTTGTTCATTCTCGTGTTACTTCTGCAAGTTGAATTCTTTTGACGACTTCATTCAAGCTACTACCTTGATGACCCACGGCTTCTGACGATTTCATTGCTGAACCATACTTGTTGTCACACACTCCTGAAATGTTGAAATTGAAGTTTGCATGTTTGTTTATGTTGCAGATATACTTGTATATGTCTTGTTGCATTACTGTCACATTGCTAACTCCTCTATTGCAATGGTTTTTAGACTTTGAGTCAGTGCATATGAACTTGTATGCATGTGGGTGGTCCTTGTTTCATATGTATGCATACCCATGTTGATCTATTGATGTCTGAAGCTTATTGTCATTTTGGCAGTGGTCTGGGTTCAATGATGTGTTGAGCCTAATCTGGTCTAGTCTCATAAGAGCTAGTCTGCATTTTATATTTGTGGCTTCACGACTCTATTATCACGTGATTTGGTATCTCCTGCATGTTGTCATGTTGTTTGTCACTGTGCACTCTGTCTATTGTTTTCACTGGCTTATATATTTTGTTTAAAGGTTTGTTCTATGTTGGTTGTTCAGTGATTGTTGTCGAGTTTGGTTGTTGTTTTATATTGTTGTCAGGTGATCTTGTTTGGTTACATGATCTAGTCTTCATGTTTAGTTGATGTGCACTAGATATGTTGTGTCTGTGCACTTGTATCATGTGGTCTGGTTGCTTCCCTTGTCCTTGTATGTTCATGTATGTTTATTGGTTCCCCTTGGCGTCTGGGTTTTTGCATCATGGAGTCTATTGTCTTCTACATGAATGGTTGCTTTGAACTTCAAGTGCTCACTTGTGTGTCTGCACTTGATCACTGTTACATGTCTTTAAGTCTGCTTCCAATTACCATTTCGAGCTACTTTCTTATTCGCTGTCTGCATTTATATGAATATATCGTGTGAGTTACTTGCTACTTCTTCAAGTATGGTTTGTGTGGTTCCTTTGTGTTGAGGTAGTTTCATTGATCTAGTGCGCTTGCTTGTACAGTCCTTATGCTTCACTTTGTTATAACCATTCAGTTCGCCACTTTGTTCTAACTGCACTTTATTTTGGTTGTATAGACTTGTATGTGTTCATCCCTTCATTGCATTGCCATCTTTGATTTGTGCACTGATTGTGTACATTTGAGTCCGGCCATTGTATTGAACTTTTATTTATGTTCATGTGTACTGATGTCTCTTGGCTAAAATTCGAGATGCTGAGGCAGTGCTTATGTGTACATGTACACATGTGTATATGTAGACTCTGGTGTATTTGAAACTCTGTGACTCGTTTTCGTATTGCACCTGAGTTGAATCCAGCTTTGGCTCGGGTTTGACCTTATGCCCACATGTCCCAGTAATTCTAACAAACAAGTGTATATCGGTGTGCATGGCCTTGTGGGATGTATAGTAATACACTGTGCATGTCACAAGTTGTTCTTGTAGTTGAATTCAAAAGAAATAAATGACGAACAACCCAAATAACTAAGGCAAATAACATTTTCAAAATCACACATTTCATTATACACTACAAAAATATTTCTTTTCAATTTTACCACGTCGATGTTTATTTTGCAGATAATTCAAATGGTGGATTCAATCTATAATAGAGTTGAAGATAAATACGAGTGAATGAGTAATATGTAGTGATGTGAACATTGTATATTGAAATTTGTGATGTAATCGAAATTGTAATGTAATTGAAATTTTGTATATATAGTGAGAGCTTAAATTTGTACTATTCAAAATTATAATAAAATATTTGTTTGAATTTGAATTCTGTGTTATTTATTTTATCCAACAAATACTTATTTAATTATGTGAAAAATAAAATAGTACAACAACAAATACATTTAAATGAATATATATATATATATATGTTTATTATCATCAAACAAAAATCATCTACTAGCATATTCTACACGAAGAGTTGGCCTGATATGGGCATGCTTCAGTGGATACAGTGATGAAAAGGAATGAGAAGTTTATTAGGGGGTTGAAGCCTGAGTTAGCTAGAGCCGCACTACCTCATATTAGAGATCCTTCTAACTTTGTTGTGGAGATGGCCTTAAGGCATGCAAAGTTGCTTGATTCTCTAGAGAAGAGTAAGACTAAAGAAGTCCAGGGTAGGAAGAATCAAAAGAGGAAGTTCTTTTCGAAGAAAGGTACTTAAAAGGGTGGAGCAGATAAGAAGGGAAAGTCTGAGATTGTTTGTTCAAATGCGACAATAAGGGGTACTTTGCTAATGAATATCGTGCCGGGAAGGATAAGGAAGTGGCTAGGAGGAGGAATGTTAGGTACTACAACTATGACTAGATTGGCCATTATAAGAGCCAGTGCAAGGAGACCGCAAAGGAAGGAAAGGATAAGGTGTATGCATTGGAGCCTGCTACTTCAAAGCCACCAGCCTAGGAAAGGGAAGGTAGTCTTGGAAAGTACGCTTTAGATTCATCGTATGACTATTAGCGTTCTATTTGATACTGGTGCATCATATTCTTTTATATCTAGATGTTTGATGGTAAGCTTAACCTAAAACCCACATATTTAATTACTTCCTTATGGGTTACGAATCCAATAGGAGGGTATGAAACTCTAGGGTTAAGGTGTGACCAGTTAGAGTTTGACCTGTTAGGTCATACTTTTGTTTGCAGTTTGCATGTGTTTGATTTTGTGGGGTTCGGGAATATTCTTAGGATGGGTTGGTTAAGTGAATACGATGCTAGGATATTTTTCTAGGATAGGAAAATATCTCTTAAACACCATGATTGTAGTGATCGGGTAGTTTATGCCGTAGAAGGTTCCTGCAGTGGGATGTATGCTTTATTGAGTGCTATGGAATTGGACGATGAGTTGATTTGAGTTTTCATGGTTAGGAAATTCACAGATGTCTTTGAGCTTGTAGTGGGTTTGCCACCGAAATGAGCCGCTGAGTTTCGAATAGATTTGGTTCTGGGAGCAGAACCAGCGAGTAGACCGCCAAGCGGGAGACTCCCTACAGAGATGAGGGAGTGAAGGTGTAATTGGTGGATTTAGACGGCAAGAATTTTGTCCGGCCGAGTAGTTAGGTAGCAGCTGCATGGTTTGCTAAGAAGTCGGATGGATCGTTAAGGCTATGTATCGATTATCATAATTTGAATGATAGAACGATAAAGAATCGATATCCACTGCCAAGGATTGACGATTTATTCGACCAGTTGAATGAAGCCAAGGTATTTTTGCAGTTGGATTTAGCGACAGGCTTCCATTAGCTCAAGATGGTGGAGGATAGTATACCTTTGATGGTGTTTAGGACTACGTATGGATCGTACAAATGGCTAGTCATGCCGTTCGGACTGACTAATGCACCAACTTTCTTTGTGTATTTGATGAACCAGGTTTTTCGAGAGCGCTTGGATAGGTTTGTATTGGTTTTCATAGATGATATCTTGATTTACTCTAAGGATGAAATAGAGCATGAAGTTCATTTTACAGTGGTGCTTGAGACGCTGACGCAACATAAGCTGAAGGCAAAGTTTTCAAAGTGTCATTTCTAGAAGAAAGAAGTGAAGTTTCTTGATCAAATAGTCTCAAAGGAAGGGTTGTTAATAGATCCATCTAAGATTGAAGCGGTGAACGGTTGGAAGAGACCCAAGATAGTGACGGATAAAGAGTTTCCTTCGATTAGCTGGTTATTATCGAAGGTTCATCAAGCATTTTCCACGGATAGCGACAGCATTGACCAAGCTGGTAAGAAAGGAGGTAAATTTCATGTGGACCGATAAGCGAGGAACCATTCTAGGGTTTGAAACACTTACTGATCCATGCGCATGTGTTGGTGGTTCCGGAAGGGAATCACGATTTGGTACTTTATGCCGATGCATGTGGGACAAGACTAGGAGCTGTGCTGATGTAGAGAGGTAAAGTGATTGCCTATGCTTATAGATAGCTTAGACCACATGAAGTCAGATGTCCAACACATGATTTAGAATTGACTGAAGTTAATTATGCTTTAATGGTGTGGAGACCTTACCTTTTAGAAGAAATGTTTGAGTTATATACAGATCATAAGTCGCCGAAGTATTTGTTCTCTTGGAAGGAGTTGAACATGGAACAGCAAAGGTGTTTAGAGTTTATTGCTTCTTATGATTTTGGGATTGAGTACACACTAGGAAAAGGCATCGAGGTTGCAAATGCACTTAGCAGGAAGCTTCAGAATGTAGTTTTGGCGATTGCTGAGTGGAAAAATTTGGAAGCATAGTAGATTGCAGAATGGAGTGGAGATCCGAGGCTGGGTTTAGTGGCGATAAAGTTGTATTATCTTGTTTGGAAGTTCGAGCAGTGATGATCGAAAGGATTACTTCTAACGGGAAGAGGATTCGGTATTAGCTGAATGGATCAGGAAGCTAAGAGATGGAACTGAGAGCGATTATTTGAAAGATTTCAGTCTTGACCAGAATGGGAGGTTGAGAAAGAAAGGAAAATTGTATGTTCCGAGTATGGGAAACATAAGGAAAGAAATCTTAGAGGAATACCATCGTTCGAAGTTCTCTATTCATCTAAGAGGTACTAAGATGTATCAAGATATGAACAGAAATTTCTTCTGGGAAGGTATGAAGGGGGATATTGGGTTATGTGTGAAGCAGTGCATGATTTGACAACAGGCAAAGGTCGAACACCAGAAATCAAGTGGGTTGCTTCAGCCATTAGATATTCCAGTATGGAAGTGGGATTTTGTTTCTATGGATTTTTTTGACGGGTTGCCAAAGTCGAATAGAGGAAATGATAGTATACGAGTCATAGTGGACAGATTGACCAAGAGTGCTTATTTCATTCCAGTAAGGTCAACTAGAATGGCACCTATTTTAGCAGGGTTGTTTATTAAGAATGTTGTTAGACTGCATGGAATCCCTAGTGACATAGTTAATGATTTGGATCCTTTGTCCATTAGCGAGTTCTGAAAGACTCTGCAGGAAGCTTTGGAAATCAAGCTCAAGATGAGAACCGCTTACCATCCGCAGACATATGGTAAAACGGAAAGAGTTAAGAAAATTTGAAAGATTTGTTGAAAGCTTGTGTCCTAAATTTCGAGGGATCATGAGTAGTCCATCTGCATTTAGTTGAGTTTTTGTATAACAACGGTCATCAGACAAGTATTGGGATGGCACCGTTTGAAGCTTCGTATGGAAGGCCATGCAAATCTCTCGTATGTTGGTTGATGACCGAGGATAGGTTGGTTCTTAGTCCTAATTTAGTCAGAGAAGCTGTAGAAAAGATTGAGGTCATTCGAGCTAGAATGAAGGAGGCTCAATCTAGGTAGAAGAGTTATGTAGATAAGAGACGGAAAGATCTAGAGTTCTCAATTGAAGATCAGGTTTTCATCAAAGTATCACCGATAAAGGATGTGATTAGATTTGGGAAATCGGGAAAGTTAGCACTGAGATTCATTGGACCTTTTCCTATTATTAAGAGGATCGGGAAATTTGCATATAGAATTGAGTTACTTAGCAGCTTGGCATGAGTCCACGATGTTTTTCATGTTTCTCATCTTAGAAAGCGTGCTAGAGACCCGGAGACTACTATTGCACCAAATGTGCTAGATGATTTAGTGGTAGAACCGGATTTGACTATTGTGAGAAAGCCAGTTCACGTAGATTAGTCAAAATCTAGTGGAGCGACGATGACAGGGACTGTACTTGGGAGATTGAGTGCATGATTAAAGATACTTATCTTAACTTGTTTGATGGTATGTTTTACCTTCTTGTTTGATTTGTTGTGTACCGTATCATAATTTCGAGGATGAAGTTCTTTAAGGGGGGAGTTTATAACACCCCAGATTTTTGGTAACATTATTTAGGATATTCAGTTAGCTAAATTAAAAAAAATGTGTTGATTAGGCGACTGAGATTTGATTTTAGTTTAGGTGTATCCATGACATTCAACCATGAACTAAAAGAAGAGTTTAATATGAAATAGGAGAGAGGTAAAATTAGAAAAAGGCCGTTCCCATATCCTTTCCCTCAGGCCATGTATTCCTATACATTCATTTTCATTTGAAAATTTTATAACTACAAATCGGTCACCATTAAATGGAAGAGAAGAAGAAAAGCTAGGAATAAGCTAATTCAAATCAAATCTATTCACATCTCAATCTCTATAATCCCTAAAGCTAAGATGAATAATGTTTACATCTAATTTCTGATTGTATTTTCGGTTTTTAGACGATTGTCGAATATTTTGCAATGATTTGCCATGTTTCTGAATAATGGAATGATTATATATACATGTTGATGATCTATGTATGTTCATATTAATTTTATGATATGTTTTAAGATGAAAACCCTATTAAATGTCAACCAAATGCCTTGCGAATTTTTATGAAGACCATAAATATTATTTTGGAGATGAGTTTCAATTCTCATTTTTTTTGAATTTTCGTGGAATTAATATGAATTTCTAGTAAATAAAATGGTATTTTGGGTTATAAATTAATTACGGATAAATAATTAATAATCTGGGTCTGTAATTTTTATATGTCAGAAAACGTATATAATGTGATTTTCTAGAATTTTTCTAGATTTTTCCGAAGAGTTTTAAGGGTTATATAAAATTATTTAAGGCATGGGACTTAAATGTTTATATAATTTAAAGCGTACAAGAGGTTTATGTAAATAACTTAAATTATTAAATCAAGAAAGTCGACAGCCCTTTTGACAAAGTGCAGTACTTTTTATTGGTAAAGAAAGAGGCAACCAATCACAATTAGACACTGACCGGGGATGTATCATCAGCCTTGAAATCAGCAGCCACAATTCATTGCCAGTATGATCTGATGAGTTGATTGTTGGAATAGGGTAGTACAATTCGACTATTGAAAATATAAGAACTTACAGATGCATTTCTGTCAATTCCAGTCTGCATTATTTGCTGATGAGTCATCGTCTTAAATAGTATCACCCCTCTAACACTCCATGGATCATCCTAGAAAGATATGCTCAAATCAGAAGCTAAATTAACTCTGACATAAGGTAGGAAAGTTTCACGAAGGCCTTGAATCCTTCTCCATGCCCAGCTACAAGCTTGAGGGGCATCCATAGTCCAGAAACTCTTTCTTCCTATACCATGAATCCATGTCCACTGAACCCACAAAGAGGCAGACTTTGAGATCAAGTTGTGAAAATGAGTACTAAACGCAGCAGTATTCCAAGTCAATATGTTATGCAAACCAAGACCACCATTACGTTTAGGAGTTTCAAACTTTTGGAAGGAGCATGGCAGCAACAGCATCCCATCAACATTATTTTGAGTAAAGTATAAATAACATGGCAAAATGGTTAGAGTAAACCTAAAGATATATTTTCCTTGTGTATATATATACGATTTTAAGGACTAAATCATTTTGAAAAGGTTTTCAAGCGCAATTTATATGGTATTTGACCCTAATAAAATAATTCCGACAGTTAGTCCATTTTGTAGGCAGTCAGCCTAGATTTCGGACAGCTAGTCTAGTTTGCGGGCAGTCGGCCCACCTGTATGGATAGATAGTTTATTTGTAGCATAACGGACCTTGCTATTTTAATACAATCAGATTGATTTACCAGTTTGGTTGTAGGAAAGGATTTGCAAAATATATGTTTTAAAGAGGATATAAGTGAGGGGAAACACATTCCGCTAAGCGGCGTGGTCTCACTTAATATAAGTAAACCGAGATGTAACAGAATTATTCACACCAGGCTTTATGTCTGACTCGAAGTTTTCTTTTTTCCCCTTAAACTCTCGGGTACTCAAAAATTAATTTGAGTAGATTAAGGGTTGAGGTTTTCAGGATTTAGTCTTTTGGCGAATAAAGGTTTTGGAGATGAGCAGGTGACTGATGGATAGCTAATCTAGGATTTGCTTAAGTTTTGTTCCGCTGTGTATTAAGTCAGCTATGACAATATTTCTCTAATCCACCAAGAGGGAATCGTCAGATGTCGCTCTTGGCATATTTTTATAATGATATATTTAATCATTGCCTGGGAAACGTTTAGGGATTATGTAACATGGATATGAATTATTGTTTCGAAATGTAATAAGTAAATTGTTGTTTTTTGAAATCTATGATTTTGTTCATATTCATGTTCTTCTGATATTATGGATACCATTATCATTGCCGTATTTTATCACCATAAGTTAATGTTATGGATGACTGCAGCATTTGTAGTTCTTAGCTTTTGACCTCCAAATACGTAATGTTATAGTATAAGTGTATTTACAAATCATAAACAAGATTACTCAAATGTTATAAGCATATGAATACTTCCATAATGCTTCAAAAAGTATTCATATACTTACCGCGAATGGTACAAGTATATTCTCAAATTATAACAAGATTTCTTACTTATAATTTCCTTCAAAATATCCATCTTAAGGACCTAAGTGCTTTGACAAATCCATTCAAGAGGTTTAAGACTAATGTTACTTAAACATTGTCACTACAAACCCAAAACCATTTCACTTATGCTTATCTTCAAAACATTCTTTTAATACATTCATAAATATAATCAAAGAGGGTTAAAGATAAATGTTATTAACACACTATCACAACAAACCCAAAACCATTTCACTTATGCTTATCTTTAAAACATTCTTTAAAGATCTATTTACATCCCTAAGTATCATCGAAAAGGGTTAAAGACGAATGCGGTTAACACATTGCTACAACAAACCTAAATCCATTTCCTTCTTGTTACTATCTTTACAAACCTTTGTCTTAAAGATATACGTTCAAATTTGGTTAAGATCGAAAATCGATTAATCGATTATCTACTCAAAAACCATAGCTTGTACAAATCAACGTTTATATAGTTAACTCATATTTTATGTTCCCGACCTAACCATTCCTTATTCAAGAGGGAAGCCCGATAGGTTAGAGTTCTATTGCTCCATCCCTACTTGACATCAATCTTAACTCCCAGAAATATAGAAGCCTACTTCATCAGCTTTTAGCGTTAAACAAAGTTAATTACCTATTTAGACAAATAAGTAAACAACAAGATTAACATGTTTCCAACATTTCAACTATAATGACCCCGAATTTAATCGCTATTTAAATGAATGTTTAATTATATTTTAAATAATTAAGAAATGAATTTTTATTAACAAATAAAACTATTTTAAATGAATACTAATGGTAATAAAATCGTTTTCAAAATTTGTTTACCAATGTATATATGTCATAGAGAAATAGAAAATATGACCAGAAATTATTGTCCGAAATATTGATTTTTCATAAGTTAAAGTTATCTAAAATGTCATAGAACTATTGTAAACACTCATGAACAGATTACAAACTATTTTAACATGATGAACACATGTGTATATGCATGTATATACTTCTCTTTAAAAGTGTATATATAAGACTAAGAGAAAGTAATTTATAAAGAAAAGTTATATATATACACACACATATAAAACAAACAATTTCCACACAAAGTACAAGGTGTATGGCATGAACAGTGCATGATAAGGGGGGAGTACGTGGTAGATGGAAATGATGAGCAGGAAGGGATGGAGGTGCATGCATGCATATATATTTAATATAAGCACTAATATAATTTTTAAATTATTTACCTAAGCTTATATATACCCCTTAACTTTCATGTTCTCATTTTTACAATCCTCCTCTTCATTCAAAATTACTAAGAGCTTGAATGAACCATCTATGGCTTCTCCCCATAAATTCTAAAAATAAGAAAAATCACTTCTTCTGCTACAAAAAATCTCCTCTTTAGTTCACTAAAACACATCCACAAGCCATTCTACACCTCCTCTTCCAAAATATAAGCACCAAAAACCCCTTAGTCCACATGACCGAGCCCAAACACTATATGGCCAAGCTTAAAACCCACATGGTGGAGGCCATTTAGGGTGTTCAAGGTCGAAAGTTTCAAATTTTGAAATATCGTAGGTTGTTTCAAAGTTTAACAAAAGCTCACCTTAAGTCAGTAAAGTTTCGATGAGTAAAACTCTTGTTTTTGGAAAATAAAATAACTTAATTTTGATGAACTATATGTCATGAAAATACAGTGGTTGTTGTGTTGTTATAAGTTTGTGGTTGAGCTTGGATTTGTGATTTAGTTGTTAAATAATATATTTGCGTACGGATGTGTGAATGGAGTGATTATGATATGATGGTAGTGTGTTTGTGAAATAAAATCAAGTATATATGATGTAAATGTTGTGAAGTTGGCACCTTGAAAAGTTGCAAAGGACTTGAGATCCGATTTGAAAACCAAAAGCTTGTTTCTAGTTTTGGATTTTGAAAAATGTTTTTTTAGCTTTCACTTTTGTTTAATGTTTTCAAAACTCTTCCATTTGTGTTTCAAAATATGTAGTAGTTAAAGTTAAAGTGAAGTTTCTAGCTAGAAATCAATCTAGCGAACTGCGCTCATAGCGATAGTCGCTATGGATGCAGTTCGAGAAAATTTCACGATTTCAAGTTTTAAAGTATTTTCTTTTGGATTATTTTTGAAAACTCATTTCAAATTAATTAAATCAGAAGTTTAATTTTTAGTTATTTAATAATTTAAGTAATTAATTAATTAATTAATTAGGCTAATTATTAATTAATTAATTAATTAAGTAATTAGGTTAAGCAATTAGAGTTTAAGAAATTATTAACCAAGTAATTATTTTTAGTTAAGGAAGTTTTTAATAATGATTAATTAAGATAAAAGGATATTAATTTTTATTTAATCAAGTTTATTTACTTTAATTAGAGTTAGTTATTTGATTAATTATTATTTTACTAAAGGTTAATTACCCATTTAAGTTGGGTTTAATTCTTAGATGAATGTTATTTAGTTAAAGTTTAATTAAAGTTAATTATAAATAAAAAAAATATTAATTAAGGTTTAAAGTATGATTTTTTATTTAATTAATATTAATTAAAGTTTAGTTAAGTTTTAAACATAGGATTTAATTAAAGCCGAATTATTTTTAACCAACTTTCTTATTTAAGTAAATTATTTTAAAAGCAAAGGATCTCTTGTCAATGCTACTAAGTAGCCAAATGAAATAAAGTAAAACTTTGACACATTTTATTGAAATTAAGTCGACTTGTACTTATCACAATATACCGCACTTCAGAAACGTGATGAATACAAGGGAGTTAATTTGCAACGACCCAAAATTTATTTTTTATTTAAATGAAAATTAAATTATATTCTAAATAATTAATAAATGGGTTTTTATTTACAAATAAAAATATTTTAAATAATAACTAACGATAATAAAATCGTATTCAAAAATTTTGTACGAAAATATATAGTTCATAAAGAAATAGAAAATGTGATCGGAAATTATGTTCCCAAATATCGAATTTTCATTCGTTAAAAGTTATTCGAATGGTTATAACACTTTTTTAAACATACATGCATACAATATAAACTAAGTTAACATGGTGTGTACATGTTTATATATGCATGTGCATGCTTCTCCTTAAACATATAAACATATAAATTAATATAAGATTTTATATCATAAATATATGTACACATAACATTTTTGAAAATATACCTTTTCACCAAGTATACTAGAGAACATGGCATGAATAACTGAAAGTAGGGGGTATGTAGTGGATGAATTTAAGGGAGGGTATGGATGTGCATGCATATACTATTTAAATATAAATCACTTTATATTGTTTTAATTAAATCCTAAGCCTATAAATACCACTACTCTTCCATGTTTTTCATTTTTCAACCCTCCTCTTCACTCCAAAATTTCCTAAGAGCTTGAGATAAAGCATCCATGGCTTTGTCTTGATAATTTTAAAAATAGAAAAATCACTTCTTTTGGCTAAAATCTCTTCCTTAGCTCACAAAAACATTTCTACATCTTCTTCAACACCTCCTCTTATAAGTTATAACACTCCATCTACCCAAGAACATAACGGATGATCCAAACATCCCAAGGTTGGGCCCAATTAGCCTAGGCCGAGCCATCTTGGAGGTCCAAACACCCAAAAGTTCCATATTTGCAAATTTTCTAAAGCATTTTCAAGTTTTGTAAAAAGTTTGCACTGATTTAGAAAAGTTTCGGTAAGTAAACTAATATTTTTGGAAAAGAAAACAACTTGTTTTTAGTGGTATATATGTTGTGAAATTATAATGTTTGTCGTGTTGAAAATCATGTTGTTTGGATGATATATGATGGTAAGTTGGTTGTTTGGTATAGATTTGTGACTTGAATAATATGTTGATATGTTTGGATATGTACAGGGATATGGATATATCATATTGGTTTATGATTTGATGGTAGTATTATTTGTGAAATAAAAACAAGTATGTTGTGAGATGGTTGTGAAAAACTAGTGCTATAAAAGTCGCAAAGGACTTGAGATCCGAATTCAAAACGAAAGCTCTTTTTTCAGGCTTTGGATTTTCAAAATGTTTTCCCAAGTTTTTACCCTTAGTTTATGTTTTCAATACTCTTATAATTGTATTTTCAAACATGAGGTAGCCAGAGTTAAGTGAGATTTCCGCCTAGAAATCAATTCTAGCGAACTGTGCTTATAGCGATAGTCGCTATTGATGCAGTTTGGAAAATTTCGCGATTTCAAGTTTTAAAGTGATTTCTTTTGGATTGTTTTTGAACACTCATTTAAAATTAATCAAGTAAGTCAAAAGTCAAAGTTTTAATTATTTAATAATTTATTTATTTAATTTATAAATTAGGGTAATTATTAATTAATTAATTAATTAAGTAATTAGGTTAAGTAATTGGAGTTTAAGAATTATTGACTAAGTTAATTATTTTTAATTAAGTTTTAAATAATCATTAATTAACATAAGAAAATTAATTTTTATTTAATCAAGTATATTTATTTCAATTAATTATTTAACTAGAGTTAAGTATTTAATTAATTATTGTTTAATTAAGGGTTAATTACCCAATTAATTATGGTTCAATTTCTTAAATGAATGTTATTTAAATTAAAGTATAATTATAAGTAATTTTGAATTTATTAGTTCAAAGTATGACTTTTGGTTTAATTTAAGATTAATTAAACTTTAATTAGGTTTTCAACTTATAACTTGGTTAAAGTTTATATATTTTAAAGTTCCTTTTAAAACACCATAGGTTATTTATTTATAAACAATTTTCTTGTCTAAGTGAATTGTTTTAAAACCAAGGATCTCTTGTCCATGCTATTAAGTTGCCGAATAAATTAACGTAGTGGTAATAAAACGGTGATGTGTTTTATTGAAAGTAAATCGACTTATACTTATCACAAGTACCGTACTTTAGAAATGTGATGAATACAAGGGGTTTAATTTCGATAAGCAGGTCATGATAATCTAAGAATATGGAACGTATGTTCATACGTAAATCCTTATACCCTGATAGTGAAATGTTCCACTATAAACAACTTGACCTTTCAAAATTATCGAACGTTGGTTTGGATAGACCGAGATTGGATACTGGTTGTTATCCAAAAATCACTTCGAACCAATATAAACGTCCAAATTGGAAATAGTAAAGGCAAGGTCTAGGATAAAGACTTTGAAGTGCAAGGGTTACTCGCTACTAATCCTGAGAGTGATTCCAAAATGGGTGTAGTGGAAGTAGTGTCTTCGGTTCATTCATCTCCTGAACGACTTGTATGGATGAGTGCTGACATTATGTTAATGTATGGAAGGTAACGTTAGCTTTCCAAATGACAATGCTATAATAAAAGGTGAAACGTAGCCTCAGGTGTAACGACCCGCCTTTCATTCCATAGAAAGACGCATCGTTAAGAAGAAAGAAAGGGATAGAAAAGAGAAAATATAGGAAAGAAACAAACAAACAACATCAAAATCTCACAGCGGAACGAATAAATTATATTATATCACATAAAACATTACATAGTATCATATACATCAGAGTTATACAGCTAATACAACACAAACTAGACAGTTATAAACACCTGTCTAGTTATTACAATTCAAGTACATCACAGAAAACTGATACAACTCAAACACAACGGAACCACTATATATCTACACGCTGAAGCCTCCTGCTCCATTTCTCCTCCAGAATTCGTCAAAGCAATCCTGAATCACTTGACTACTCATACATAATATGAGTACCCAAGAGTTTAATAAAACAGAAAATAAACACTCGGGTCAGATATGGGTCTGGTGTGAGTAAACGGGTTTAAAGTTGTTTAACTTGAGAAAATATTTTGAAAACAGAAGGTATCATGTAAGACTTCCCACACATAAACATGGAATAGTTTTTACCTTACGCTAACCAAAACATTTGATAGGAAATCCAGTGATATTATAATAGTGTCTAGGGTTTTCAAAATAAAATACAGAAATAGCTGGAATGCTTGCATCTCACGTTTCAACATAGTTGGGCACAATCAAAACCGCACAGGCACATATTGGATTTTGGATTCCATCAATGGCAGGGCTACGGGGGTACTGCCCGTCACAGTACGTGGCCTAGATCACCGTACCGAGGATCACTCCCAATCCCCTACAACACAAAGCCGGAACCAACCCTTATTGGACAGTCCCAAACAAGACTACCCTGCAGATGGCCGTCGCAAACTGCCCACATAGCCGAAATAAATAGGGACCTCTAGACAGGGGTAAATCTCGTCCTACTTGGGCATGACCCACTTAGCCATGCAGCACCTCCTCTGTTTTAGCCATTACCGGTTGATGAGGCATGAGGCTACGATTACCTTTATAGGACATATCAATCTTAGAATGCTCATCGTCCACCTGACGATGTTATGAAAGCATTTAATCCATACAAGTTCGTTCCGGGTTCGAACGAAACGGAAGGCACTATTTCGCTACACTCGTTTTGGAATCACCCTCAGAGGTAACGACAATAGCCCTTGCACTCTGAATCTTCATCTCGAACCTGAAAGTACTACCCCCGTTAAACTCGTATTGGAATCACCCTCAGAGTATTAACACGAATAGTCCTTACACCTCGAGTCTTCACTCTTCACTTAAGATTCATGACCTAACGTTTAATTTGGATCGATGTGGTTTTCAGAATTCCAAATTTGGAAAACCGATCCCGGTCTCATCGAAATCCAAACGCCATCTTAATGTCCAAGTGATTTTAATTTGAACAATTAATTCAATTCATCATTATCTATACACAAAAATAGATAATTCACATATCACAATAGATAATCACATTCTCATAAACAGACAATCCGTATTATCATCACAAACAGATAATCATCACAAACAGATAATCTATATTATCATACTTTAACTAAGCATCTATATCATATAGATATTACTCATCTCATTACTGAGATCACAACCATCCAATGAAATATCAATATCATCTATAAGCAATGATTTATTAATCATCATCTATAATTAATTTAAAATGAATTAAATTAATTACTTCTATCTCTAATTAATTTAAAATAAATTAAATTAATTACTACATCTATAAATCCTGCTTATATATCCATTAATTAATTAACCTAGTTAATTAATCATTCTCTTAGTATTCATCTTGATTAAACACCCTTGATTAATCATTCTCTAATTACAATAAGTAATTAGTCTTTAATTAATTTCACAAATTAATTAACCTTAATCATTAGTAATTAACATTTAATTACTTCGTTTATTAGTTAACTATAATTAATCACATTTATCCTTAATTAATTATATTAATTAATCACTTTATTATTAATTATTACTTAATAAAACAATTCTTAATTACATCATTAATTATATTAATTAATGATCTCTAATTTATATTTAAATTAATTACTTTATTTAAAATTAATTACATTTAGTAATTAATCTAAAATTTAAAAATACAATTATTAATCACCCTTGATTTATATTAATCCAGTAATTATCTACCATTAATTACTCATTAAAAAATTAATTATTCCATAATTAATTATATTCATTAATTAATCCCTTGATTAATTACAAAAGTAGTTACCCAAATTACTTCATTATAAATCATCTCTCACCAATTACATTGCAGTAATTATTATTTATTACTTCTCTAAGTAATCATACTTCATTAATTACATTAAGTAATTATTCTTATTAAATCATCAAATGATTATCTTAAATTAATTAAAATAAATTAATTAACTTAAACAAATCACATTATCATAATTAATTACAATAAGTAATTAATCACTTAATTACTTTTATCAAGTAATTATGCTTAACCATTTACAATTGATTATCTTTAATCCAATTAATTAACAAAATTAATCACATTAATTAATTACTTAATAATTCTTAGATAATTATTTTAATTAACTAATAACATTTCTATAATTACTTTCTTAAGAAATTTATCTTAGATTAATCATTATTAAATCATCTCTAATTATAAATTAATCTAAAACATTAATTAAAATAAAAAATAATTAAATTCTTTAATTCTCTTATAAATTAAATTCTTTTTATTATCTTAATTATTTCTAGAATAATTCATTTACTTTATTAATGACTTCACTAACATTCAACTGTATTTAAAACATTACATCGTTAGCCAGTTATTATCTATTTCGGTGTGTTTTATGTACGATCTATGTATTTGTAAGGATAGGTAGTTATAATTGTCCGGTTAAAGGTTGTAATGTATTGAATCTGATGTACTAGTATTATGGAAATGAAAACGTAATATCCTATGGTATCTGTTATATGTTGTTATGATTTGTGGTGAGATTCTGTAATTTTGTAGTTTCTTCTTATCTTTCTTTTTGTTCTACCCTTAATGGCTCGTCATTTGGTGCAAGAAAGGCGATCGTATTAATTTTGGCATCAGAGCCTAGGTTAAGCGAACATCTAAGCTTTGGGTTGAGGGTCAACTTCAAGAGTGCGTATTCGTAATTTTTATTCATATATATATGTGTGTGTGTGTGTGTGTGTGCGCGCGCGTGTGTGTTTATGTGTGTGTGTATGTATGTATGTATGTGTGTCTCTTTGATATATAGATCAGCTTGATAAGATTGATTGGTACCCTTCTTTCAAGATTTATCTCGTCCAAGTATTCCAAGAATTATCTTACTATATCTAGGTAGTAAGACATGAGTAAAAGAGGCGGATGAGGCCAGGGAGTAGGTAGCACTACAATTACAAATAGTCGAAATCCAAATCCTGGAGGAGTTCAGGTTGCAAAGAGACAGTGCCATAGCAGCAAAGAGTGAATTT
Organism: Allium cepa; assembly: GCA_030765085.1. Lineage (NCBI taxonomy): Eukaryota > Viridiplantae > Streptophyta > Magnoliopsida > Asparagales > Amaryllidaceae > Allium > Allium cepa. Next base: position 369,974,992 of record CM060943.1, on the reverse strand, counting down.
CGCAACCTTATGTAAGGATTGCACCAATCTATAAGGGAAACCATTTAAGGGAACTAAGTCTATCATGGATGTGCAAGCTTGGTTGTGATCTTGCAAAAAGATTTTTAAAGGTCTTGGTTTATCCCATGAACAGAAAAGATTTTTAACAACATGGAAACTACAAGAGGGAGCAGCGGCTTGGTGGGACTCCCTCACTGGAAATATTCCAGAACAAGAGTTTTCATAGGCCTGATTCAAAGAAGAATTTAAAGACCAATTGTTGCCAACAGTTAGAAGAACTAGGATGACCGCAACTTTATGGACTTGAAGCAGGGTTTTGTAGCAAAGTATGAGACAAAGTTGAACGAACTATCTTGTTTTAGGCCAAATTTGATCAACGCTCCATTAAAGAAGAATGAGATGTTTTATTTGGGCATGAGGGAAGAGTACCATGAGAAACTGCTCATATCAAAGGTACTTTTGTGGATCTATTTGATATGGCTCTATGGTACGAGTCCCTATAAAAGAAGAAGCCTACTACAATTGCACCTACTGGAAATATCAGTGGAGGGGGTTCTAACAAGAGGAAGTTTAATCCAAACTGGAAGAATAAAGGAAAAGGGAAACATAGAGAAGGTCAAGGAGGTAAGCCTAAGGATAATGGTTGTTATATCTACAAGCAGAAAGGACATATTGCTAGGTATTGTCCGAATAGTGAAGTTCCAAAGCAGCAAGGTGGACCTATATCTCCAATAGTCTAGAAGACTCTTTATTTTAATTACCATCAGCCCCGGAATATGGTAATGGACTACCCACTCACGAAGAAGGTGCAGCAGCCCATGGTGTACGCCGCTAAGTATGAACCATCTACTTCAACAAATGTGAAGGGGATAGGCATCCTTGAAGGTACCTTACTGATTAATGGTACTTTTGTTTGAGCATTATTTGATACTCGTGCCTCCCATAATTTTGACTCTAATGAATCAATAGTTAAATTTCATCTTATTCCTAGGATTGTAGAAAACTCTATGTGTGTCTAAGCCCATAGGTGGTGTAACCCATTTGAATATGTTTTGTGAAGATGTGCCCATTTTCTACCTTTCTCGTCACTTTTCTTGCGGTCCATATGTCTTAAACTTTGAGGGATTTGACATTATTCTTGGTATGGATTGGTTATCAAAATATGGAGCAATTTTAGATTGTAATGAAAGAAATGTATCATTAGTAACCAATTTGGGAAGAGTTGCTAAGGTATCATGTAAGGAACCGATATTCATATGTGCAGTTTCCTGTATACCCTGGAGGCATCCTAAAAAAATCTAGGGTCTATTGAAGTTGTTAAGAATTTTACAGATGTATTCGAGGAGGTTAAAAGTTTACCCCCACACCGAGAGATAGAGTTCCACATTAATTTGGTCCCGGGTGCAAGGCTTGTAGTTTAACCTAAGCGAAGGATGGCTCCAGGGGAAGGGAGGAGTTGGTAAGTCAAACCCAAGACCAGTTAAAGAAAGGATTGATTAGACCCAACCGTTCAAGTTAGGGATCTTATGTGGTATTTGGGGCTAAGTCTGATGGATCTTTAAGGTTGTGTGGGGATTATAGGGAGTTGAATAAGCTAACCATTAGGAACAAGTATCCCTTACCCTGCATTGATTATCTTTTTGATCAACTTTATGGAGCTACGATATTTGCTCAGATGGATCAAGCTACTAGATTCCATCAATTGAGGGTTGCTGAAGATAGTATACGCATATCTACTTTTATAGGCCCTGACTGTTTCTTTGAGTGGTTGGTTATCACTTTCGGGCTAATCAATGCACCTACATATTTTGTAGACCTCATGAACCATGTCTTTCGAGATGTTTTTAATAAGTTTGTCTTAGTTTTCATCGATGACACCCTTATCTACTCGAAATCTAAGGAGGAGCATATGCATCATTTAAAAATAATGTCAGAGACATGTCTTGAAGGAGAAATTTTCTAAGTGCCATTTTTGGAAATCATAAGTAAGATATTTAGGACATATTGTGACAAGAGAAGGTATTTTAGCAGATCCAGTGAAAGTGGAAGCTGTTCAAGAATGGTAGCAACTACGAACTCCTACAGAGGTTCGTAGTTTCTTAGGGTTGGATGGATACTATAAGAGGTTTATTTAGGATTATTCTAAGATTTCCTCCCATTTGAGTAAACTATTAAGAAGGAGGAGAAGTTTATATGGACTCCTAAGTGTTCTAGATTGAAGAAGATATTGACCAGTGCACCAATTTTGCTGTTCCTAATGGAAATAATGGATTCACGGTATACATAGATACATGTGGAATGGGACTTGGTGTTGTTTTAATGCATCATGGTAGAGTGATTGCATATGAAAACAGAAAATTGAAGCCACACGAGAAGAACTATGCTACGCATGACCAGGAGTTGTTAGTTGTTGTCTTTGCATTGAAAATGTGGAGACACTATTTGCTAGGTAAGGATCATTCTATTCCTCTTAGTTTCTTTCCAGTATTTGAGATTTTAGGATTAAGTTTTCTTTATTTAATTAGGTGAAAAATTCGAGCTCTTCATGGATCATAAATTCCCGAAGTATCTTTTTACTCAGAAGGATCTGAACCTAAGGCAATAGAGGTGGTTAGAGTTTCTGGCGGCTTATGACTTGGATATTCTTTATATACCAAGAAAGATAGTGGCGGATGCCTTAAGAAGGAATGCTATTTTGGCTCTTTTGAAGGTTGCCCCGACTCTCCTAGAAATAATAGCGAGTGAGCAAAGAGTGGACAGAAGCTTAGTGGCGATCACCAAGAAGATTGAGGAGGGATAATGTTCGAGTTTTGAGGATGAATGGACGATCTATGTACTGAATGTCAACGGTCTTAGGCAGGATGTTTTGTAGAATGCCATAGTTCCAAGTTGAATATCCATCCAGGTGTCTCAAAGGTGCATAGGTAGATGAAATATATGTTTTAGTGGAAGAGAATGAAGAGAGATATCTCTATCTTTGTTAGCAGGTGTTCGTGCTATCAGCAAATCAAAGCTGATCATTAGAAGACACCCGAATTATTACAACCTTAGAAAATACCTAATTGGAAATGGGAAACGATATAAATTGTTTTATCGATGGTTTACCCAGAACCAGAAAGGAAATGAAGGAGTATAGGTTATCGTGGATCGGCTAATAAAGAGCACATATTTTATTCTGGTGAAAACAATCAGGAATGCTGCTTCTTTAGCTAAAGTGTTTATGAGAGAGATAGGTTGCATGGAGTTCCTATGAGTATTGTAAGTGATCGAGACCTCATATTTACTAGTCAATTTTGGGAAGCATTACAAACAACCTTGAAAAAAGTTGAGCTTAAGCATAGCATATTACCCCTAAACAAATGGACAGACGGAGCGGGTGAATTGGTTTCTAAAAGATCCCTTGAGAGCATGTATTTTGAATTTTGGTGTATCATGGGAGGATCATTTGTATTTGGTTGAGTTCTCCTACAACCAAATGCAAATGATCCATGCAAGCATCGGAATGGCACCGTATGAAGTCCCATATAGAAGACTGTGCAAGTCACCAACATGTTGGGTTGAGATGGGAGATAGATTAGTTCTTGGACTGGACATGATCCGAGTGGCTATAGAGAAAGTTGCAGTGCTTAGAAAAAGAATGAAAGAAGCACAGGACTGCAAAAAGAGTTATGTGGATAAAAGGCGATGGGATTTTAAATTTATAGTTGGAGACTTGGTGTTCGTAAAGATTTCACCAATAAGAGGAGTTGTTAGATTTGGAAAACTGGGAAGTTAGCTCCTTGATATGTTAGACCCTTCCGTATTCTTGAGAGGATCGGATTGCTTGCTTATATGGTCGAGTTGCCAGAGAGCTTGGTAGGTGTTCACAATGTGTTCCATGTGTCTCATTTGGGAAAATATGTTCATGACCCCTCTTGAATTGTGGAGCCATCGATTCAAGATGAATTGGAAATAGAACCGAACTAGACGATGGTTAGACATCCAGTTTATATTGTCGATCAGGATGAAAGGACGTTGTGTAACAGGGTGGTGCGACTAGTTAAGATTCAGTGGAGCGAGGATCCTAGAGAATGCACTTGGGAGATGGTGGATCGTATGTAAGAAGCCTATCCCGAGTTGATGTTAGGATAACTAGTCATAGGTTGTATGTATAGTATATGTTTGTTTGTTATGGATGCTTAGCGTATGTCTTTGTATGTGTCTATGATATGAATATATAGCTTTTCACATAATTTGAATAATCTCCTTGTTTGCTAATTTCGAGACAAAATTCTTTTAAGGGGGAGATTGTAACGACTCGGAATTTAATTGCTATTTAAATGAATATTGAATTATATTTTAAATAAGTAAATAGGTTTTTATTTATAAATAAAACTATTGTAAATAATAAATAATGATAAAAAATCATTTTCAAAATTCGTTTACCAAAATATATAGTTTATAGAGAAATAGAAAATGTGATTGAAAATTATTTTCTGAAATATCAACTTTTCATTCATTAAAAGTTACTCAAAAGGTTATAACACCATGTTGAACATATAAGCACACAATATAAACTAAGTTAGCATGGTGTGTACATGTTTATTTATGCATATGCATGCTTCTACTTAAACATATAAACATATAAATTAATATAAGATTTCGTATCATGCATATATATATATACACATACATACATAATATATTTCAAAATATACTTTTACAAGTACACTAAAGAACATGGCATGCATAGTTGAAATTAGGGGGGAATGTAGTGGATGGATTTAAGTAAAGGTATGGATGTGCATGCATATACATATTTAAATATAAATCACTTTATATTATTTTAATTAAATCCTAAACCTATAGATACTACTACTCTTTCATGTTTTTCATTTTACAACCCTCCTCGTCACTCCAAAATTTCCTAGGAGCTTAAGCTAAAGCATCCATGGCTTCCTCTTCATAATTTTAAAATAGAAAAATATTACTTCTTTTGGCTAAAATCTCTTCACTAGTTCACAAAATTTCTACATCTTCTTCAACGCCACCTTTTCCAAGCTACAACACTCCATCTACCCAAGAACATAAGGGGATAGCCCAAACATCCCAATGCCGAGCCCAATTAGCCTAGACCGAGCCATCTTGGAGGTCCAAGCACCCAAAAGTTCCATGTTTGCAAATTTTCTAAAGCGTTTTCAAGTTTTGGAAAAAGTTCGCTTTTATTTAGAAAAGTTTTGGTAAGTAAAACTAATATTTTTGGAAAAGAAATCAACTTGTTTTTAATGATTAGTATGTTATGAAATTATAGGTCGTGTTGAAATATCATGTTGTTTGGATGATATATGATTGCAAGTTGGTTATTTGCTATAGATTTGTGACTTGGATAATATGTTGATATGTTTGGATATGTATATGGATATGTGATATTGGTTTATGATATGATGGTAGTGTTATTTTTGAAACAAAACCAAGTATGTTGTGCGATGGTTGTGAAAAATTAGTGCTTTAAAAGTTGCAAAGGACTTGAGATCCTATTTGAAAATGAAAGCTCTTTTTTTTCTAGCTTTGGATTTTGAAAATGTTTTTCTAAGTGTTTACCTTTTGTTTAAGTTTTCAAAACTCTTACAATTTTGTTTTCAAACATGTGGTAGCTATATGTTTTATTAATTTGTAAACCCTAGACATTATGATAATATTAATGGAATTTTATATAAAGTGTTTTGGTGATCGTAAGGTAAAAACCCGTCCGTGTTTATGTGTAGCGTGGTTTTACGAGATACCTTATATTTTAAAAATGTTTTATAAAAGTAAGAATTAAGTTGTTTGAGTTTACACACACCAGATCCATGTTTGACCCAGAGTTTTATTTTCTTTTCCTAAAACTCTTCGGTACTCAAATATATATATGAGTAGCCAAGTGATTCAGATTTATTACGGAAGCATTTGAAGGAGATGGAATAGGTGGCTTCACCGTTATCTAGATGTTATCTATTCCACTATGTTTTATGTATAATGTATGTATTTTGTATGGACATGTAGATATAACTATTCAGTTGAAGGTTTTAATGTATACACTCTTATGTATTAGTATTATGGAAATGGCGATGTAATATCCTTTGTTATTTATTATATGATGTTCTGATTCCTGGTGAGATTCTGTGATTGTGTAGTTTCTTCTTATCTTTCTTATTCTTCTACCCTTAATGGCTCGTCTTTCGATGCAAGAAAAGACCTCGTTACATAATTTTAATAAGCGGTCATGCTAATATATGCATATGGAACAAATGTTCATATGTAAGATATCAAACCCTAATAGTGGAATGGTCCATTGTAAAAAACTTGACCCTTTAAAATTATCGAACATTGGTTTGGAGAGACAGGATCTTATATTAGTTGTTATCCTAAAACCACTTCGAACCAACGTAAGCATTTTAATTGAAAATAGCAAAGACAAGATCCAAGATGAAGACTTTGGAGTGCAAGGGATATTTGCTACTAACTCTAAGGGTGATTCCAAAATGGATGTAGTGGAAATAGTGATTTCGGTTCATTCATCTTCTGAACGACTATTATAGATGAAATGCCAACATCTGGAAGGCGATGTAGCAATCTAAGTGGCAGTACTCTAGTAAGGGTTTCAGTCCTCATCAACCGGGAATGACTAAAATAAGGGAGATGCAGCAATGCTAAGTAGGTCGCTCCCAAGGTGAGGTCATCCTTATCTAGAGTCTCTACTATCAACTCATGTATGCTTCAGTACAGTTGTTAATCCCAACCGAGGAATGATCTTATTCGGTACTATCCAGTATGGAGTAGGCCTGTCTTATGTTGGCAGAGGATCCCGATGAGGTCCTCGGTGTTATTTATCTAGAGATGCACCGTGATGGATGGTACCCCAGTAGCTCAGTCATTGTATAGAATCCATTCTCTAATAAATGTTGTACGGATTTAGTTGTACCGAAATATGTCGAAATGTATGATGCAAGCATTTCAGCTATGTTCTATTTTACTTGAAAACCTTATACATTACCATAATATCGTTGGATTCATATGTAAAGTGTTTTGGTTATCATAAGGTAAAAACTCATCCATGTTTATATGCGGTGCGGTCTTACAGGATACCATTGATTTTCAAAGTGTTTTATAAAAGTAAATTTTAGTTATTGAGTTTATTCACACCAAAACCATATCTGACCCAAGAGTTTATTTCTTTTCCTAAATTTCTTGGGTACTCAATTTTGTATGAGTAGCCAAGTGATCCAGGTTTCTTATGGAAGCATTTTGAAGTAGTTGGAGCATGTGGCTTCACCGTAAGCTAGTTATTATCTTATTCCATTGTGTTTATGTATGATCTATGTATTTTTGTGTGTTTGAGTAGTTATAACTGTCCATTTGAAGGTTGTAATGAATTGATCGTGATGCATTATTATTATGGAAATAACAATGTAATATCCTATGTTATCTGTTATATGTTGTTTTTATTTGTGGTGAGATTCTTTGATTATGTAGTTTCTTCTTATCTTTCCTCCTCTTATACCCTTAATGGCTCCTCTTTCCATGCAAGAAAGGCAGTCGTTACATTTTGGTATTAGAGCTAGGTTAAGCGAACACCTAGGCTCTGGGTTAGGGTTAAATTTGAGAGTGCGTACTTGTAATTTTTTTCGTATATATACATACATACATACATACATACATATATATCTGATATATAGATCAACATGATAGGTTTGGTTAGTACCCTTCTTTCAAGTTTCATCTCATCCAAGTATTCTAATATTATCTAACTATGTCCAAGTAGTAAGATATGAGTAACCGAGATAGACGAGTTAGGGGAGTAGGTTGCACTACAACTACAAATGGTCAAACACCAAATCCTGGAAGACTTTGGACTGCCGAATAGGCAGCACCAGAGCAATCAAGAGTGAATTTTGCAACCCTATGCAAGGATTACACCAACCTAGGAGGAAAACCTTTTAAAGGAACCGAGTCTATCATGGAAGTGCAAGCCTGATTGCGATCTTGTGAAAATATTTTTAAAGGTCATGGTTTATTTGATGAACAGAAAAGTTTCTTAGCATCATGGCAATTACAAAAGGAGCAGCAGCTTGGTGGGACTCTTTTACTACAAATGTTCTGGAGGAAGAGTTTGAGGACCAATTCTTGCCAAAAGTTGAAGGACCAGGATGTACAGGAACTTCATGGATTTGAAGCAAGGGGTTCCATCTGTAGCAAAATATGAGAAAAAGTTCAACGAGCTATCTTGTTTTGGATTGGAATTGATCAACGCCTCATTAAAGAAAAATGAGATGTTTGTTATGGGTATGAGACAATGACTGCTTACGTTAAGGGTACTTTTGTGGATTTAGTTGATATAACTCTAAGGTACAAGGCCTTGGAAAAGAAGAAGCCTGCTTGGAAGTAGCACCTAGTGGAAATACCAATGGAAACGGTTTTAACAAGAGGATGTTCAATCCTAATTGGAAGAAGCAAGGAAAAGGGAAACAGATAGAAGGTCAAGGAGGCAAGCCTAAGGATAGTGGTTGTTATATTTGCAAGCAGAAAGGAAATAAGGCCAAGCCTAAGGATAGTATGTTCGATGGTCCAAAGGACTCTTATTTTAATTGCCATCAGCCCGGGCATATGGTAAAGTACTACCCATTCATGAAGAAGGTGCAGCAACCCAACGTGTACGGCATTAAGAATGAACCATCTACTTCAATGGATGTGAAGGGGAAAGGCGTCCTTGAAGGCACCTTACTGATTAATGGTATTATTATTTAAGCACTATTTGATACTGGTGCCTCTCATAGTTTTTTCTCTTTAGAATCTGTAGATAAATTTCATCTTATTCCAAGTATTTTAGAAAATCCTATGTATGTGTCTAACCCCATAGGTGTTGTATCCCATTTAGATATGATTTGTGAGAATGTGCCAATTTCCTACCTTTCTCGTCACTTTGGTTGCGACCTATATATCTTAGGACTTTAAAGGGTTTGACTATATTCTTGGTATGGATTGGTTATCAAAATATAGAGCTATTTTAGACTATAATGAAAGAACTGTATCATTAGTAACCAATTTGGGAAGAGTTGCTAAAGTATCATGTAAGGAACCCTGTATTCATCTGTATAGTTTCTTGTATGCCCTGGAAGCATCCTAAGAAAATCAAGGTTCTATTGAAGTTGTTAAGAATTTTCCCGAGGCCGTCAAAGAGGATAAAAGTTTACCCCGCACCGAGAGATAGAGTTTCGCATTGATTTGGTCCTTAGTGCAAGGCCTGAGGTACAACCTAATTGAAATATGGCTCCGAGGGAGAGAGAGGACTTGGTAAGTCAAACCCAGGACCTTTTAAGAAGAGGATTAATTAGGCCCAGTTGTTCGAGTTAGGGATCTGTTGTGGTTACTGCGGCCAAGTTTGATGGATCTTTAAGGTTATGCATGGACTATAGGGAAATGAATAAGCTGACAATTAGGAACAAGTATCCCATACCCTATATGGATGATCATTTTGACTAACTTCAAGGAGCTTCGGTATGTTCTCAGATGGATCTAGCTACTAGATTCCATTAACTGAGGGTTGCGGAAGATAGTATACCCATAACTGCGTTTAGGGCTCCCGACTGTTTCTTTGAGTGGTTGGTTATGCCTTTCGAGATAAACAATGCACATGTATATTTTGTATATCTCATGAAGCGTCTTTTCCATGATATTCTTAACAATTTTATGTTAGTTCTCATCGATGACATCCTTATCTACTCCAAATTTGAAGAGAAGCATAAGCATCGTTTGGAAGTGGCGTTGGAAACATTGAGGAGGCATTACTTGAAAGCGAAATTTTCTATGTGTCATTTTTGAAAATCAAAGGTAAGATTCTTAATACATGTTGTGATAGAAGAAGGTATCTCAGTGGACCCAGTAAATGTGGAAGCTGTTCAGGAATGGAATTAACCGCGAACTCCTACCAAGGTTCACAGTTTCTTACATTTGGATGATACCTTAGGAGGTTTATTCAAGATTATTCTAAGATTTCCTCCCATTTGACAAAGCTGACAAAGAAGGGGGAGAAGTTTGTATGGACTCCGAAGTGTGAAGAAGCATTTCTGGAATTGAAGAAGAGATTGACCAGCGCACCGGTCTTGGCTGTTCTAAATGGAAATAGTGGATTCATTATTTACACAAATGCTTATGGAGTAGGACTAGGTGATATTTTGATGTAGCATGGTAGAGTGATTGCATATGCCAGCAAACAGTCGAAGCCTCAAAAGAAGAACTATGCTACGTATGACTTGGAGTTGCTGGCTGTTGTCTTGCATTGAAAAGTTGGACACACTACTTGCTGGGTAAGGATCATCCTCTTAGTTTCTTTCTAATCTTTAGACATTTTAGGAGTAAGTTTTCTTTCTTTAATTTGGTGAAAATTTTGAGCTCTTCGCAGTCATAAGTACCTGAAGTGTCTTTTTACTTAGAAGGATCTGAACATGAGGCAACAGAGATGATTGGAGTTTTCTGGCGGCTTATGGCTTGGATATTCTTAATCGTCGTGAAAGGCTAATGTGGTGGCGGACGCCTTAAGTAGGAATGTTTTTTTGACTCTCTTGGAGGTTACCCTGACACTTTAGGAAAGGATTATGAGAAATCAGAAGAAGGATGAAATACTAGAAGGATTAATTCAAGGAGTCAAAGGAGGTATATGTTTCGATTTTGAGACGGATAGTCGAGCTGCTTTAAGGATGAATAGACGATTACGTGTTCCAGATGTGGATAGGATGAGGGAGAAAGTTTTGTCTAAACGCCATAAATCTAAGTTAAGTATTCGTCCAAGAGTTCATAAGATGTATAAGGACATAAAAAGAGTATTTTGGTGGCCGGAAATAAAGAAGGACATTTCAGTCTATGCTAGCAGATGTTGTATTACCAACAAATCAAAGGCGATCATCAAAAGATAATCAAATTATTACAACCCTTGGAAATACCTAATTGGAAACGAGAAATCATATCAATGGATTTTATCAATTTTTTATCCAAAACTAGAAAAGGAAATGAAGGAGTATGGGTTGTCGTGGATCGGCTAACAAAGAGCGCACATTTTATACCAGTAAAACCATAAAGGACCACTGCTTCTTTAACAAAAAATTTATGAGGGAGATAATCAGGTTTTATGAAATTCCTATGGGTATAGTAAGCGATCTAGACCCCACATATAATAGTCAATTTTGGAAAGCATTGCAAACAACTTTAGGAAAAAAGTTGAGCCTATGTACAGCAAACCACCTCCAAACAGATGTACAGACAGAGTGAGTGAATCAGATTCTAGACGATCACTTAAGAGCGTGTATCTAAGATTTTGATGGATCATGGGAGGATCATTTGCATTTAGTTGAGTTCTCCTATAACAATATCTTCCAAGCAAGCATCGATATGGTACCTCATAAAGCCCTATATGGAAGTCCGTGCAAGTCACCAGCATGTTGGATTAAGACGAAAGTTAGGCTAGTACTTAGACCGGACTTGATCCGAGAAGCAACCGAAAAAATTGCAGTGATTAAGAAATAAAAGAAGAAAGCCCAAGATCGCCAAAAGAGTTATGCTGATAAGAGGCGAAGGGATTTGGAATTTATGGTTGGAGACAAGGTGTTCATGATGATTTCACCAATAAGAGGAGCTGTTAGATTTGGAGAAGCTGGAAAGTTAGCTTCTAGGTATATTGGATCTTTTCGTATTCTTGAGAGAATCGAATCCCTTGCTTATAGGTACAAGTTGCCGAAAGGTTGGCGATTGTTCATAATATATTCCATGAGTCTCATTTGAAAATGTTCATAAGCCATCTTTGATTTCGGAGCCATCTGCTCAATAGGAATTGGAGATAGAAAGAAATTTGATAGCGGTTAGACATCCAGTTTATGTTATGGATCGGGATGAAAAAAGGTTACCCGGCAAGGTGGTGCGACTAGTCAAGATTCAATGGAGTCCAAGAGACTGCACTTGGGAGACTGTGGATCAGAAGCCTAACCCAAGTTGATGTTAGGATAACTAGCCGTAGGTCGTATGTATAGTGTATATTTGTTTGCTATGGATGTTAAGTGCAAGTCCTTGTATAGGATTATGATATGAATATATCGCTTTTGGCATAGTTTGAATTATCTCATTGTTTGCTAATTTCAGGGCCAAATTCTTGGGGGAGTGTAACGACCCAGAGTTTCATAGCTATTTAAATGAATATTTAATTATATTTTTCAATAATTAATAAATGAATTTTTATTAACAGATAAAACTATTTTAAATGAATACTAATGATGATAAAATTGTTTTCAAAATTTGTTTATCAAAATATATAGTTCATAGAGAAATAAAAAATATGATCGATAATTATTTTCCTAAATTTTGATTTTTCATTGGTTAAAAGTTATCTAAAATGTTATAGCACTACACATTACAAACTATTTTAACATGATGAATACATGTGCATATGCATATATATATATATACACACGCACACACACACACTTCTCTTTAAAATTGTGTATATAGATAAGGAAAGGAGAAAGTAATTTATAAAGAAAATTATATATATATATATATATACATATAAAACTAACATTTTCAACACAAAGTGCAAGGTGTATGACATGAATAGTGTATGATAATATGGGAGTACATGGTTGATGGAAATGATAAGGGGGAAGGGATGGAGGTGCATGCATACATATATATTTAATATAAGAACTAATATAATTTTTAAATTATTTTCCAAAGCCTTTATACACCTTTACTTTCATGTTCTTATTTTTACAATCCCTTCTTCATTCAAAATTCCTAAGATGTGATAACCCGAACTCGATGCCCGACAAATGATATCGAAATCTGTATCATTGGAGCCTATAACAACATTAGATGAAAAAAACACAGCGGAAACTAAAGATGATTGCATTGAAATACAATATAAATACAATGTCAGGTATATCATGATATAACATATCCACAAATATCAGAGACCATAAACAACAGCGAAAAAGATCACAATTTAAGACATGACTCCAATATGATCTTCGATAGAAAGTGAATCTATAATCTGCAACTCCAAACTAAATCTTCAAAGCCAAAGCTCTAAACTTCAAGCTCGAACCACCATCAAGTAGAACTTGCAGCAAATGCGATTCCAAACGCGATTGCCAAACCAAAAACTTCAAAGATCAAAAAATGAAGAAGATTTCCAAATGCTACCAAACCAAAGACTTCGAAGGCTATCCAATATATGTCTATTATTTGATTATTTGAAACCCAACTCTAGACTGTCCATGTGGAAAATTGTGGGCACCCAGAGTTTAGGAAGGGAACAATAAACTCCAGGTCAGTCATAGGACTGGTATAAGCAAACAAAAATAGTTTTGAATAAAAACAAACAACAAAAGAATTTAAAATACTGAAATCCAAATGCTTTTTGAAAAATGAAACTACCATAAGGCCTCCCGCCGCACACACTATGAAAACGCAGAATTGGAGGAGATTTCTCCTTATGATAGTCAAACATGCCTACTACGCAAAATCCTTTTTGATATTATTTTTATTGCATAGTGGAAAACATTTCGAAAGTATAATATTAATCTTAGCCAGCATAGGTACCATTATATTATGCCTACTATAGCTACCACCTGAGGTGGCAGGTTATACAATTGCAATCGTAAATGGCTCGTATTGTTCGATTGGATTTCCATTAAATGGTTAGGCTAAGGAACTTCCTATTGCCACATGGGCATGTCTCTGGAGGGAAGTCTCCGGTCGTTTGCGACCTTCATCCCCGGTCGTTTGCGACCTTTATCCGAGGATCCTCAACCACAAAGCAACCATACAGTAATAAATTTTACATTGTCCACATGAGTTAAGTATCTGGGCTCCATACCATGATACCACCCTTTTCCAGAATAAATAGACATACCTAGGGCCGCGACCCCTGAAAACCTTGTTGCATCTTTCCTGTTTCGACCATTTCCGGGGTGTGAGGTCCTGATGCAGTCTCGTCCACAAAGCTACGTTTTTCACAAAGCCATGCTTCGATCAACAAATGATCAGCAGCACTTCGTATGCCACGTTACCAAATTGGGAATGTATCACTAGTAACCATCAACTACATAACCTCTAAGCTCGTACGTCTCAGAGAAGGGTGTTAAGCTAAGAGAATAAATTCTCCGCCACCAAACAGAAATGTATTTGATAGAAACCAGTTTTGTATCTCAAAGTGTAACGTCAGACACACGTCCATACAAGTCTGTTCCGGGTTCGAATAAAATCGAAGGCACTTCCAAAGAAGCCCTTGCAATCCGGGTATTCACAATCCCAATCGGATTCCCCATCACATATGGAGATCTCTATACCGTAGCTACTCAATGCAGAGTCATTCGACGGGTAATCCTTTCGTTTTTGAAAATACCCGGTCTTCACCAATGGTCTTCAAATGATATCCATAACATCGTATGATTATTCGAAATGGGTTATATGACACAAGGTCAACTCCCGGCTAAACCAAATAATGAGCGCAATATTTTAAAAACATATGGATATTGGGATTTCAGTTAAGATACAACTTAAAACTCAAAACTTGCCTTTCAAATGGTTTAAACCAATTACCATTTTCAAATCTTTAAACAAAAAGATTCACTTCACAAAGTTCACCCATATTTCACAAAGGTTATTCGCAGTTCAAATCTTTTATACAAAAGATATACCTTTAAGATCCGTTTATTTTGGAAACAAAGTTCACTAATCTTTAACCAAGATTCATTAGTAGCTTTCAAAACAATTTTCATTCAAACTTGAAATCTTTTCAACACAAATTGAAAATCATTTCTTTATATGAAAGCAATTATTTTTGGAAACAAATAGCTTCCATTTCGGAAAAATCCGATTACATTTGTACAAGTTAAAGCCCTCGGGTTAAATTCAAATTCCCAAAACAATATTTTAAAAATGGATTAAACCCACATAAACACATTTATAACTTGTATAACCTTTTTAAACCATAATTTCCAAATATAGAATTCAATTTCAAATTTTGAATTCAAATTCAAATTTTATTTAAATTTCAAAACTCTATCAAAGTTATTCAAAATAACTTTTATCTTCAAAATTTCTTTTCAAAAGCTTTTCATATAAAAACCAATTCCATTCCTAAAACCATTTGGATTCAAAATTCAATTTCAAAACTATTTCAAAAATATATGACAACCAATTTCCTCGTGCAATCCATATTTGTGTGTGTATAGTGTAGTCCAGGGGTTTCACACAATGGTGCAACATCATTAATCATCATAGGTTCAAGCATATCAATATCGATAAGCAGTTTATTCTTATAATGCTTATCTTCCATTCACAGATCCACAAATATATAATATATTTTCATCATAGATAAAATAAATTATATTCATCACAGGTTGAGTTAAAACAATTCATATCACAAAGCATCACACAGCAGAGCATATAATTCAAACATCCATAAGTAGGATTAGATATTCATCCGATCGATTTAAATCAGATTAATTACTTATAAATAGACTAGTAATTATGGTTAATTAATATTAATTAATTACAAACCTTAATCATTAATTAATTAATATTTAATCATTTATTAATTAACCTTTAAAATAAATTAGTCAACCTTTAGTTATTAATTAATCAACCTTTGATTAACAAATTAATCAACTTTTAATCATTAAATAATTAATCTTTAATAATCTAGTTATCCTTTAAAATTAATTCCCCCTAATTTATTAATTAATAAATTAATTTTGAAATTAATTTTCCCTAATTTGTTAATTAATAAATTAATTAACCCTTAATTAATTACCATTTAATTAATTTTCCTTAATTAATTACATTAATTAAATAACCCTTAATTAATTATAATAAGTAATTATCTTAAATTACTTAATTAACTTTAACCATTAGTTAATTACTTTTTTAACCAAGTAATTATTTTCAAGTAATTAATTACCTCTAATTACTTTTCATTTATTAATTACTTTAATAAATTAACCTTTAATTATTAAGTAATTAACCTTTACCCTTTTAAATTAATAATTAATTACTCTTTAACTAGCAATTAATTAACCTTAGTTACTTATATCATAAATTAATTAATTAATTTAAAATTAAACCATTTTATCTTTATTTTAATTACATCACTTAATTTAATTAAATTCAATGCTTAGCATTTATTTGAGAAATCCTAGGAAAATTATTTCTTGACTTTGCCAATAAATTACACTTTGGAAACACTTCGAATTTATCAAATCTTCTTAATAAAAATTTTACAAAAACATATTAATAAATTTTAAAAACACTTAATCTTATGGAAATAAATCTTGGAAATTTATTTAAAAATCTTGTAAATAAATATACTTCGAAAACTTGATCTATATTCCCTTAAAAACTTATTTATTTAATTAACTTTAAAATTTAACTAACATTCATTTCAAAACTTATAAATCTTCAAACTTAAATAAGACCTGAGCCACGCTATTAAAATCCCGAGCCAAAACGCCTTTTTCTCAAGCAAAACTTCAAGTTACACGCGACTTCATTTGCTTCGAGATATTCACACGAGTAACTCGAGCACGAACCCGAGCGTTCCATTTCTTCCTCAACGCCTAAATCCTGCTGACACCCCTCTGATACTCGTGCCCATGCACGATCAATCGCGGCAGCTCCCATCATCGCCTCCGGCTCCAAAGCATAACCCACGACCTCATCCATTAGCGTGACAACCCAGAAGTACGAATCGAAGGCTACAACAAAAAATCGATACTTGATCGAAAAACTTGAAAACACACTCATCGGAAAAATGACCATCACCGCCGATATCGACCACGATGAATTCCATCATTCACGCCGCAGACTCACCTTGACTTCCAGTAACTATTCCCCCCATCGTGAACGCCTCTGAACCATCCTAGACTTCGCCATTACCCCGAGAACATTGACAGCCCAAACACCTCATAAAAACCTACTTCTCCCAATTCTGACCGCCTCGACCATCAATAACTTCCACCAGTATTTTTCCTAAGATCGTAGCCCCTCATATCATCTTCTGCCCAAACATCTACCTTCCAAACGCCGCAGATCATCGGCAATCACCCAAAATATCTACTACGTTCATCTCGAAAATTCCCAAAGATTATCAAACTAAAAATCATGAAATGTATATTAAAATTCATGATTTTCAATCACGAATTCATTCATGTAATTCAAAACAGAAATTGAGTTGGTTGATTTTTGTCATATGTAAGAATTTCACTGTAATTTTCAATTTTAAAATTATTTGTTGATTTTAAAATCTTGAAACTATTTTTATAATCATCATTATACTTCAAAAAACAACTTTTATTTAAACATCAAAGGTTAATATTGACTCGATTGAGAGATTTGAATTTTTTTGAAATTAATTTATGCTTGTAACAAAGAACAGAGGCTAATTTTTCTAGTTACTAGACATGCGCACATATACATATACCATATTGCAAGCATAGCAATACATTTCACAACAATATCCAAGCACTTATCATAGCCATCAGATATAAAACCGCTTTAATCTTTTTTTTTGTGTCAGTTTGCTCACCTAAGATTTGGAAAGAAGAAGAGGACAGAGATTCTAGAGTTTTGCTTGAACTATTCTGCTGAGTTGAACCTAAAGCTTGATTTCCAGGTTGAAGATTTTAAATTTCTATTTGAATCCTAGTTTCCAATTTTAAAAACTTTTGAAACTGAAGATGTTTTCAGGTTTGAGTTTGAAACTTGCCTTAAATTGAAGATTAAATTTTTGATTTTTTTTTTAATTATACTTTGTTTACTGGTTTTTGGATTAGATTTGTAACATGATTTGCTTCAGGTTTTAATCTGTAGTTTTTGTTTTGATATTGAGATGATTTTATATCTTCTTCTTTTTTCTTATTTCAGTTTTGACGTTGAAGATATGAAAAAATGAAAAATTTTAATTTATTTTTAAAAAATATTAATGTCACTTATTACCCTAATTTAACACTTGTAAAAATTTGTGTCCATTTCTTTATACTTGTTATATGTAATTAAAATTTTGTTGCATCCTTTATCTAATTAATTTAAAATTTGTTTTTTAACCCTTTATGCAATTATAATTTATGTTATATGTTTTAAACGCTACAAATAATATAACTTTTATAAATATTACTCTATATCATAGTAAAATTTATGAAACATGTTTTACCTTTTATTAATATGCCTTATATTTTAAAAAGGTATATCCATATCAAAACTTTATATTTATTCTAACTATATTTATCTTCCAACATAAAAGAAAAGTAATTTAAATCATCGTGCAAATCTTGTTTAACCTCAAAAGATTTGTATATTAAAATCTTTATCCAATCTTGTTTTAAAATATACATATACATTTTCTTTATCAATCATTTATATAATCTTTTAAAGCCAAATGTTTTTAAAATATAATTACACATGAATAAATATACTAAAATTTTATTCTTAATTGGTCTTTGAAAAATTTATTATATCAAATTCAAAATATCATTTTCAAATTACAATGCATATTAAATAAAATTAGAAACAAATTCTTATTAACTTAAAAACAAAATTTTAAATCCAAATTATTTCCAATATATTATTATTGAGTTTTTCAAGTACAAGTTTCAATTAAAAATCAATAAACATATATAAACAATTAATATTTTATTTTATTTTGGAAAACTCAATTTAATACATAATTTAATTTTTAAAATTAAATTAATTATCAAATTAAACTAGGCTAAAATCCGTGAATGTTACAGATTCCTCCCTTAAGAAAATTTCGTCCTCGAAATTTGCTAGGAGACAACCAAGGACAGATGAAAAATAGAGAAATGTCTTTTCAGATCAAGCTGAATATCTATTCTGCATTTGGCTTACCAAATCAGAATATCAACAATAGATATGAGAAAAACTACATCCAATACTTTACAAAATACTTGGGTCATCCAGATCTACGAAATATGCAGGGGCATTGGGGCATTGGTTAGTTCGAAGGAATAACTCACCATTCGTAGAATATATCGAAACCCAATGAAACAGATAAAAATAGGTTCGTCTATGATCTCAGATTCAAGATACGATTTGCAGAGAAATAAAACTGTGTGTAGTTCCTATGTCGAACAAAACTTGAAAATTTTTGTCGTAAACAAGAAGGTTAACTTCTAAAATTCCTTTTCCACTATAAGCCTTTGAGGTTGAAGGATCATCTTTGATTGCATACATCTTCACTACTTAAGCTTGCTTCAGTGCTGGGCAATCCTTGATCCTATGTCCTGGCTTGTGACAGTAATAGCATTCCCTACATTCCAGTTCAGGCTTCATAAATTGCTCCTCTTTCCTTGCTTCCTGGGGTTCTTACAACTGTTCGAGTAATGTCCTTTCTCAAAGCAATTGAAACAAGTAACATCTTTCATCTTGTTATCTTGTGTATTCTTCTTTCTTTTTCCTTGCCACGGTTTCTTTCTGCCGAACTTCCTTTTTCTCCAATTCGGATTGCTTGCATTCATTTTCTCCTTCAGAACTTCCTGCTTATCCAAAGTAGCGTATCTATAACCCATATCGATCAATTCAGAAAAATATTCTTTTACGTGAGTAGTCATTCTTTCCTGGAATTTCTTGTTCATTGCTTGAATAAACTTTTCATTCTTCTTCAAAGGCGAGATAAATTTGTTCAAGTATTCCTCAAACGATAATCTTCCTTGCTTCAAATCTGTGAACTCCAGGTACATTCTGGAGATACCAGCAGACGACATATATCGCTGCTTGAACACTTCCTTGAAACGACTCCAAGTAAACTCATCCGTCGGATCATCAAATGTAACAGTTACCCACCATGCTAAAGCCTCTTCCTGGAGTTGCCAGGAAGCTATCAATCGCATCTGATATCTTCCAATTTTAGTCCTTTGAAAATCCATTTGCACGATCGAATCCAGGCTTCTGCTTCAACAATAGACTCCATGCCGGTAAATGGCTTTCCACCAAGTCTGGAAAAGCTTCGATATAAATCAGCCAGATTCGGCTGAGGTAGAGTGGGAATAGCTGTTGCAGGGACTTAACCAGTTGAAGTGGTACTTCCCCGTCCCCTACCTCGTCCTCTTCTTCCACTCATTCTTATTATCTGTAAATAGTAAGAAAACCGATTTAGGCATTCGGATGAGATATCTTAGGGAATAACAACAGTTAAAGCAGATAGACTAAGTAATTTGCATTTTCGGTTTCACGGGTTGTACTCATTCTAGGGTATACTTCACCCTATCTCTAATGAGCCATCTAATGTGTTACACTCCGTAGCTAAAGTTCTTACCCAACCTTAATCTCTGATACCACTTGTGACGACCCGAACTCGATGCCCGACAAACAACATCGAAATTCGTATCGTCAGAGCTTATGACAACATTAGATGATAAACAACACAGCGGAAACAAAAGATGATTGCATTGACATACAATATAAATACAATGTCGGGTACATCATGATACAACATATCCATAAATATCAGAGACCATAAACAATAGCGGAAAAGATAACAATTTAAGAGATGACTGCAATATGATCTTCAGTAGAAAGTGAATCTATAATCTGCAACTCCAAACCAAAACTCCAAAGCCAAAGCTCTAAACTTCAAGCTCGAACCACCATCAAGCTAAACTTGTAGTAAATGCGATTCCAAACGCGATTGCCAAACCAAAAACTGAAGAATATTTCATGCTACCAAACCAAAGACTTCAAAGGCTATCGAATCTATACCCATTATTTGATTATCTGAAAACCCAACTCTAGACTGCCCGTGTAGAAAATAGTGGGCAACCAGAGTTTAGGAAGGGAATAATAAACTCCAAGCCAGTCATGGGACTGGTATGAGCAAACAAAAACAGTTTTGAATAAAAACAAACAACAAAAGAAATTAAAATATTGAAATCCGCAATGCTTTTTGGAAAATGAAACTACCATAAGGCCTCCCGCCGCACACACCAAGCAAACGTAGAATTGGAGGAGATTTCTCCTTATGATAGTCAAACATGCTTACAACGCAAAATCATTTTTGACATTATTATTAGTGCATAGTGGAAAATATTTCGAAAGTATAATATTAATCTTCGCCAGCATAGGTACCATTATATTATGCATGCTATAGCTACCACCTGAGGTGGCAGGTTATACAATTGCAATCGTAAAGGGCTCGTATTGTTTAATTGGATTTCCAACAAATGGTTAGGCTAAGGAAGTTTCTATTGCCACATGGGTACGCCTCTGGAGAACCTACCCGGATCTCTGCCAAAACAAGGTCGGTTTACTCTCTGCCCGGGAGTAACACCTACAGATATGCCATCCCCGGTCGTTTGCGGCCTTTATCCGAGGATCCTCAACCACAAAGCAACCACACAATAATAAATTTTACATCGTCCACATGTGTTAAGTATCTGGGCTCCATACCATGATACCACACTGTTCTAGAAGAAATGGGCATACCTTAGGGGCGTGACCCCTGAAAACCTTGTTGCATCTTTCTTGTTTCGACCACTTTCGGGGTGTGAGTTCCTGATGCAGTCTCGTCCACAAAGCTACACTTTTCACAAAGCCATGCTTCGATCAACAAATGATCAGCAGCACTTTGTATGCCACATTAACAAATTGAGAATGTGCCACTAGTAACCATTAAGTACATAACATCTGAGCTCGTATGTCTCAGAGAAGGATGTTGAGCTAAGAGAATAAATTCTCCGCCACCAGACAGAAATGTATTTGATAGAAACCAGCTTTACATCTCAAAGTGTAACATCAGACAAACATCCATACAAGTCTATTCCAAGTTCGAATAGAACCGAAGGCACTTCTAAAGAAACCCTTGCAATCTGGGTATTCACAATCCCAATCGGACTCCCCATCACATATGGAGATCTCTGTACCGTAGCTACTCAGTGCAGGGTCATTCGTCGGGTAATCCTTTCGTTTTTGAAAATACCCGGTCTTCACCACTTGTCTTCAAATGCTATCCATAACGTAGTATCATTATTCGAAATGGGTTATATGACACAATGCCCTCTCTGGCTAAACCGAATAATGAGCGCAATATTTTAAAAACATATAGATATTGGGATTTCAGTTAAGTCACAACTTGAAACTCAAAACTTTCCTTTCAAATGGCTTAAACCAATTACCATTTTCGAATCTTTAAACAAAATGATTCACTTCACAAAATTTACCCATCTTTCACAAAGATTATTCCCAGTTCAAATCTTTTATACAAAAGATATACCTTTAAGATTCATTTATTTTGGAAACAAAGTTCACTAATCTTTAACCAAGATTCATTAATAGCTTTCAAAACAATTTTCATTCAAACTTGAAATCTTTTCAAAACAAATTGAAAATCATTTCTTTATATGAAAGCTATTATTATTTGAAACAAATAGTTTTTGTTTCGAAAAAATCTGGTTACATTTATACAAGTTAAAGCCCTTGGGTTAAATTCAAATTCCCAAAACAATATTTTAAAAATGGTTTAAACCCATATAAACACATTTATAACTTGTTTAACCTTTTTAAACCATAATTTTCGAATATAAAATTCGATTTCAAACTTTGAATTCAAATTCAAATCAAATTATATAAATTTCAAAACTCTATCAGGTTATTCAAAATAACTTTTATCTTCAAAATTTCTTTTCAAAAGCTTTTCATATTAAACCTAATTCCATTCCCAAAACCAATTGGATTCAAAAATCAATTTTAAAACCATTTCAAAAATCTGTGGCTTAACCAATTTCCTCATGCAATCCATATTTGTGTGTGTATAGTGTAGTCCAGGGGTTTCACACAATGGTTCAACATCATCAATCATCACAGATTCAAGCATATCAATATCGATAAGCGGCATATTCTTATAACGCTTATCTTCCATTCACTTCACAGACATATAATATATTTTCATCACAGATAAATAAATTATATTCATCACAGCTTAAATTAAAACAATTCATATCACAAAGCATCACACAGCATAGATATCAAATAATTCGAAGCCTTTCATATAATTCAAACATCCATAAGTAGGATTAATTATTTATCCGATCGATTTATATCAGATTAATTACTTATAAATAAACTATTAATTCTGGTTAATTAATATTAATTAATTAAAAACCTTAATCATTAATTTATTAATCTTTAATCATTTATTAATTAACTTTTAAAATAAATTAATCAACTTTTAGTTATTAATTAATCAACCTTTGATTATCCAATTATCCTTCAAAATTAATTACCCCTAATTTATTAATTAATAAATTAATTTTTAAATTAATTACCCTTAATTTACTAATTAATAAATTAATTGATCCTTAATTACTTACCATTTAATTAATTTTTCTTAATTAATTACATTAATTAATTAACCCTTAATTAATTATAGTAAGTAATTACCCCTAATTACTTAATTAACTTTAACCATTAGTTAAATAATTTTTTAAACAAGTAGTTATTTTCAAGTACCCCTAATTACTTTTCATTTATTAATTACTTTAATAAAGTAACCTTTAATTATTAAGTAACTAATCTTTACCCTTTTAAATTTATAATTAATTATTCTTTAACTAGCAATTAATTAACCTTAATTACTTATATCATAAACTTAATTATTTAAAAGATAAACCATTTTATCTTTATTTTAATTACATCACTTAATTTAATTAAATTCAGTGCTTAGCATTTTTTTGAGAAATCCTAGGAAAATCATTTCTTGACTTCACAAATAAATTGCACTTTGGAAACACTTGGGATTTATCAAATCATCTTGATAAAATTATTACAAAAACATATTAATAAGTTTTAAAAACACTTAATCTTATGGAAATAAATCTTGGAAATTTATTAAAAAATCTTATAAGTAAATTTACCTCGAAAATTTGATCTATATTCCCTTAAAAACTTATTTATTTAATAAACTTTAAAATTTAACTAACATTTATTTCAAAACTTATTCAATCTTCAAGCTTAAATAAGACCCGAGCCACGTTATTAAAATCCCGAGCCAAAACGACTTTTTATCGAGCAAAACTTCAGGTTACACGTGACTTCATTTGCTTTGAGATATTCACGTGAGTAACTCGAGCACGAACTCAAGCGTTCCATTTCTTCCCCAACGCCTAAATCCTGCTGACACCCCTCTGATACTCGTGCACATGCACAATCAATCGCGGCAGCTCCCATCATCGCCTCCGACTCCAAAGCATCATCCACGACCTCGTCCATCAGTGCAACAACCCAGAAGTACGAATCGAAGGCTACGATAAAAAATAATATTTGATCGAAAAACTAGGAAACAAACTCATCGAAAAAACGACCTTCACCACTGATATCGACCATGATGATTTCCAACATTCACGTTGCAGACTCACCTCGACTTTCAGTAACTATTTCCCACATCGCGAATGCTTCCGAACCATCCTAGACTTCGCCATTACCTCGAGAACATCGACAGCCCAAACACCTCACAAAACCCTACTTCGCCCAATTCTGATCGCCTCGACCATCAATAACTTCCACTAGTATTTTTCCTGAGATCCTCATCCCTCAGACCATCTTCTGCCCAAACATCTACCTTCCAGACGCCGCTGATCATCGGCAATCACCAAAAATGTTCAATACGTTCATCTCGAAAAATCCCAAAGATTATCAAAATAAAAATCATGAAATGTATATTAACATTCAAGATTTTCAATCACGAATTCATTCATGCAATTCAAAACAGAAATTGAATTGGTTGATTTTTGTCATATATAAAAATTTCACTGTATTTTTCATTTTTAAAATTATTTGCTGATTTTAAAATCCTGGAATTATTTTTATAATCATCATTATACTTCAAAAAACAACTTTTATTTAAACATCAGAGGTTAATATTGACTCGATTGAGAGATTTGAATTTTTTTTTGAAAATAACTTATGCTTGTAACAAAGAATAGAAGCTAATTTTTCAAGTTTCCAGACATGCACACATATACGTATATCATATTGCAAGCATAAACAATACTTTTCACAATAATATCCAAGCACTTATCGTAGTCATTAGATATAAAACAGCTTTAAACTTTTTAGGGTGTCAAATTGCTCACCTAAGATTTGGAAAGAAGAACAGAGGACAGAGATTCTAGAGTTTTGGCTGAACTATTCTGCTGAGTTAAACCTGAAGCTTGATTTCCAGGTTGAAGATTTTAAATTTCCATTTGCATCCTAATTTCCAATTTTAAAAACTTTTGCAACTGAAGATGTTTTCAGCTTTGGATTTGAAACTTGCCTTAAATTGAAGATTGAGGTTTTGATTTTTTTTGAACTATACTTTGTTTACAGGTTTTTGGATTGTATTTGTAACCTGATTTGCTTCAGGCTTTAATCTGTAGTTTTTGTTTTGATATTGAGATGATTTTGTTTCTTCTTCTTTTTTTATTTCAGTTTTAATGTTGAAGATATGAAAAAATGAAAAATTTTAATTTATTTTTAAAAAAGATTTATGCCACTTGTTACCATAATTTAACACTTGTAAAAATTTGTGTCCGTTTCTTTACACTTGTTACATGTAATTAATTTTGTGTTTACATCCTTTATCTAATTAATTTAAAAATTGTGTTTTAACCCTTTATGCTATTATAATTTATGTAATATGTTTTAAACACAACAAATAATATATCTTTTATAAATATAACTTTATATCATATTAAAATTTATGAAATATGTTTTATCTTTTATTAATATGTCTCATATTTTAAAAAGGTATATTCATATTTTAAAATATATCTGTGCATGTGCAGAGCACCTGCTCTCCCTTTTTTTAATATATAGTGGCACGGCCCACTATAAAGCCGGCTAGCCTTGCTAAAAATATGTCTTATATTTTAAAAAGGTATATTCATAGCAAAACTTTATATTTATTCTAACTATATTTATCTTCAAATATAAAAGAAATGTAATTTAAATCATCATGCAAATCTTGTTTAATCTCAATAGATTTGAATATTAAAATCTTTATCAAATCTTGTTTTAAAATATACATATACATTTTCTTTATTTATCATTTGTACAATCTTTTAAAGAAAAATGGTTTTAAAATTTAATTGCGTATGAATAAATATATTAGAATTTTATTCTTAATTAGTCTTTGAAAAATTTATTATATCAAATTCAAAATATCATTTTCAATGCATATTAAATAAAATTAGAAACAAATTCTTATTAACTTAAAAATAAAATTTTAAATCCAATATATTTATTATTGAGTTTTTCAAATTCAAATTTCAATTAAAAATCACTAAATATATATAAACAATTAATATTTTATTTTATTTTGTAAAAACTCAATTTAATCCATAATTTAATTTCTAAAATTAAATTAATTATCAAATTAAACTTGGCTAAAATCCGGGAATGTTATAGATTCCACCCTTAAGAAAATTTCGTCCTTGAAATTTGCCAGGGAGACCTGGTACATTCTGAATATCTATTCTGCATTTGGTTTATCAAATCAGTATATCAACAATAGATATGAGAACAATTCTATCCAACACTTTATGAAATACTTGGGTCATCCAGATCTATGAAATATGCAGGGGCATTGGGGCTTTGGTTAGTTCGAAGGAATAACTAACCATTCTTGAATATATCGAAACCCAATGAAACGGATAAAAATAGGTTCGTCTACGATCTCAGATTCAAGATACGATTTGCAGAGAAAAAAAACTGTGTGTAGTTCCTATGTCGAACAAAACTTGAAATTTTTTATCGTAAACGAGAAGGTTACCTTCTAAAATTCGTTTTCCTTTATCAGCCTTTGAGGTTGAAGGATCATCTTTGATTGCATACGTCTTTGTTACTTGAGCTTGCTTCAGTGCTGGGCAATCCTTGATCCTATGTCCTGGCTTGTGACAGTAATAGCATTCCCTAGATTCCTATTCTGGCTTCATAAATTGCTCCCTCTTTCCTTGCTTCCTGGGGTTCTTACAACTGTTCGAGTAATGGCCTTTCTCAAAGCAATTGAAACAAGTAACATCTTTCACCTTGTTATCCTATGTATTCTTCTTTCTTTTGCCTTGCCACGGTTTCTTTCCGTTGAACTTCCTTTTTCTCCAACTCGGATTGCTTGCATTCATTTTCTCCTCCGGAACTTCCTGCTTATCCGAAGTAGCGTATCTATAACCCATATTGATCAATTTAGAAAAAGATTCTTTTACGTGAGTAGTCATTCTTTCCTGGAATTTCTTGTTCATTCCCTGAATAAACTTTTCATTCTTCTTCAAAGGTGTATTCACCAACTCCGGACCAAACCGAGATAATTCGTTAAATTTGTTCATGTATTCCTCAAACAATAAACTACCCTGCTTCAAATCTGTGAACTCCTGGTACATTCTGGAGATACCAATAGACGACACATATCGCTGCTCGAACACTTCCTTGAAACGACTCCAAGTAAACTCATCCGCCAGCTTATCAAGCGTAACAGTTTCCCACCAAGCTAAAGCCTCTTCCTGGAGTTGCCAGGAAGCTATCAATCGCATCTAATCATCTTCCAATTTTAGTCCTTTGAAAATTCTTTCGCACGATCGAATCCAGGCTTGTGCTTCGACAATAGACTCCTTGTCGGTAAATGGCTTTCCACCAAATTTGGAAAAGCTTTGACATAAATCAGCCAGATTCGGCTGAGGTTGAGTGGGAAAAGCTGTTGCAGGGACTTGACCAGTTGAAGTGGTGCTTCCCTTACCTCGTCCTCTTCTTCCACTCATTCTTACTATATGTAAATAGTAATAAAACCGATTTAGGCATTCGGACGAGATATCCTCGGGAATAACGACAATTAAAGAAGATAGACTGAGTAATTTGGGTTTTCGGTTTCACGGGTTGTACTCATCCTAGGGTATACTTCACCCTATCTCTAATGAGCCATCTAATGTGTTACACTCGTTAGCTAAAGTTCTTACTCAACCTTTAGCTCTGATACCACTTGTGACGACCCGAACTCGATGCCCGACAAACGGCATCGAAATCTGTATCGCCAGAGCTTGCAACAACATTAGATGATAAACAACACAGTGGAAACAAAAGATGATTGCATTGACATACAATATAAGTACAATGTTAGGTACATCATGATACAACATATCCATAAATATCAAAGACCATAAACAATATCGGAAAAGATAACAATTTAAGAGATGACTCCAATATGATCTTCGATAGAAAGTGAATCTATAATCTGCAACTCCAAACCAAAACTCCAAAGCCAAAGCTCTAAACTTCAAGCTTGAACCACCATCAAGCTGAACTTGTAGCAAGTGCGATTCCAAACACGATTGCCGAACCAAAAACTTCAAAGATCCAAAAATTGAAGATGATTTCCAAATGCTACCAAACCAAAGACTTCGAAGGCTATCGAATCTATACCTACTACTTGATTATCTGAAAACCCAACTCTAGACTGCTCGTGTGGAAAATTGTAGGCATCCAGAGTTTACGAAGGGAACAATAAATTCTAGGTCAATCATGAGACTAGTATGAGCAAACAAAAATAGTTTTGAATAAAAACTAATAACAAAAGAATATAAAATGTTGAAATCTGCCATCTTTTTGGAAAATGAAACTACCATAAGGCCCCTCGTCGCACACGCCATGCAAACGCAGAATTGGAGGAGATTTCTCCTTATGATAGTCAAACATGCTTACTACGAACAATCCTTTTTGATACAATTATTAGTGCATAGTGGAAAACATTTTGAAAGTATAATATTAATTTTAGCCAGCATAGGTACTATTATATTATGCCTGCTATAGCTGCCACCTGAGGTGGCATGTTATACAATTGCAATCGTAAAGGGCTCATATTGTTTGATTGGATTTCCAACAAATGGTCAGGCTAAGGAACTTCCTATTGCCACATGGGTACGCCTCTGGAGAACCTACCCGGATCTCTGCCAAAACAAGGTCGGTTTACTCTCTGCCCGGGAGTAACACCTACAGATATGCCATCCCCGGTCGTTTGCGACCTTTATCCGAGGATCCTCAAACACAAAGCAACCACACAATAATAAATTTTATAGTGTCCACACGAGTTAAGTATCTGGGCTCCATACCATGATACCACACTTTTCCAGAAGAAATGGGCATACCTTAAGGGCGTGACCCCTGAAAACCTTGTTGCATCTTTCTTGTTTCGACCATTTTCAGGGTGTGAGGTCCTGATGCAGTCTCGTCCACAAAGCTACGCTTTTCACAAAGCCATGCTTCGATCAACAAATGATCAGCAGCACTTCGTATGCCACATTACCAAATTGAGAATGTATCACTAGTAACCATCAAGTACGTAACCTCTGAGCTCGTACGCCTCAGAGAAGGGTGTTAAGCTAAGAGAATAAATTCTCCACTACCAAACAGAAATGTATTTGATAGAAACCAGCTTTACATCTCAAAGTGTAACGTCAGACACACATCCATACAAGTATGTTCCAGGTTCGAACAGAACCAAAGGCATTTTGAAAGAAGCCCTTGCAATCCGGGTATTCACAATCCCGATCGGACTCCCCATCACATATGGAGATCTCTATACCGTAGCTACTCAGTGCAGAGTCATTCGACGAGTAATCCCTTCGTTTTCGAAAATACCCAATCTTCACCACCGATCTTCAAATATTATCCACAACGTCGTATCATTACTCGGAATGGGTCATATGACACAAGGTCCTCTTCTGGCTAAACCGAATAATGAGCGCAATATTTTAAAATCATATGGATATTGGGATTTTAGTTAAGTCACAACTTAAAACTCAAAACATTCCTTTCAAATGGTTTAAAGCAACTTCCATTTTCAAATCTTTAAACAAAAAGATTCACTTCGCAAAGTTCACCCGTCTTTCACAAAGATTATTCACAGTTCAAATCTTTTATACAAAAGATATACCTTTAAGATCCGTTTATTTTGGAAACAAAGTCCACAAATCTTTAGCAAAGATTCATTAATAGCTTTCAACACAATTTTCATTCAAACTTGAAATCTTTTCAACACAAATTGAAAATCCTTTTTTTATATGAAAGCTATTATTATTTAAAAACAAATAGTTTCCGTTTTGAAAAAATCCGATTACATTTGTACAAGTTAAAGCCCTTGGGTTAAATTAAAATTCCCAAAACAATATTTTAAAAATGGTTTAAACCCATATAAACACATTTTTAACTTGTATAACCTTTTTAAACCAAAATTTCCAAATATTGAATTCAATTTCAAATTTTGAATTCAAATCAAATCAAATTATTTAAATTTCAAAACACTATCAGGTTATTCAAAATAATTTTTATCTCCAAAATTTCTTTTCAAAAGCTTTTCATATCAAACCCAACTCCATTCCCCAAATCATTTGGATTCAAAATTCAATTTTAAAACCATTTCAAAAATCTATGACTTAACCAATTTCCTCGTGCAATCCATATTTGTGTGTGTATAGTGTAGTCTAGGGATTTCACACAATGGTGCAGCATCATCAATCATCACATATTCAAGCATATCAATATCGACAAGCAGTATATTCTTATAACGCTTATCTTCCATTCACAGATCCACAGACGTGTAATATATTTTCATCACAGATAAAATAAATTATATTCATCACAGCTTGAATTAAAACAATTCATGTCACAAAGCATCACATAGAAGAGATATCAAACAATTCAAAGCCTTTCATATAATTCAAACATCCATAAGTGGGATTAATTATTCATCCGACTGATTTAAATCAGATTAATTACTTATAAATAAACTACTAATTCTAGTCAGTTAATATTAATTAATTACAAACCTTAATCATTAATTAATTAATCTTTAATCATTTATTAATTAACCTTTAAAATAAATTAATCAACTTTTAGTTATTAATTAATCAACCTTTGATTAATAAATTAATCAACTTTTGATCATTAAATAATAAATCTATAATTATCTAATTATCCTTTAAAATTAATTACCCCTAATTTATTAATTAATAAATTAATTTTTAAATTAATTACCATTTAATTAATTTTCCCTAATTAATAAATTAATTAATTAACCCTTAATTAATTACCATTTAATTAATTTTCCTTAGTTAATTACATTAATTAATTAACCCTTAATTAATTGTAATAGGTAATTATCCCTAATTGCTTAATTAACTTTAACCATCAATTAATTACTTTTTTAACCAAGTAATTATTTTCAAGTAATTAATTACCTCTAATTACTTTTCATTTATTAATTACTTCAATAAATTAACCTTTAATTATTAAGTAATTAACCTTTACCCTTTTAAATTAATAATTAATTATTCTTTAACTAGCAATTAATTAACCTTAATTACTTATATCATAAATTAATTAATTAATTAAAAGATAAACCATTTTATCTTTATTTTAGTTACATCACTTAATTTAATTAAATTTAATGCTTAGCATTTATTTGAGAAATCCTAGGAAAATCATTTCTTCACTTCATCAATAAATTACACTTTGGAAACACTTGGAATTTAACTAATCATCTTGATAAAATTATTACAAAAATATATTAATAAGTTTTAAAAACACTTAATCCTATGGAAATAAATCTTGGAAATTTATTTAAAAATCTTGTAAATAAATTTACTTTGAAAACTTGATCTATATTCCCTTAAAAACTTATTGATTTAATAGGCTTTAAAATTTAACTAACATTCATTTCAAAACTTATAAAATCTTCAAGCTTAAATATGACCCGAGCCATGTTATTAAAATCCCGAGCCAAAAAGACTTTTTCTCGAGCAAAACTTCAGGTCATTTGCTTCGAGGTATTCATGTGAGTAACTCGAGCACGAACCTGAGCGTTCCATTTCTTCCCCAACGACTAAATCCTACTGACACCCTTATGATACTCGTGCACATGCACGATCAATCGCTGTAGCTCACACCATCGCCTTTAGCTCTAAAGCATCACCCACGACCTCTTCCATCAGCGCGACAACCCAGAAGTACGAATCGAAGGCTACAACGAAAAATTGATACTTGATCGAAAAACTGGAGAACACGCTCACCGGAAAAACGACCATCGCCGCCAATCTTGACCATGATGAATTCCACCATTCATGCCGCAGACTCACCTCAACTTCCAATAACTATTCCTCCCATCGCAAACGCCTCCAAACTATCCTAGACTTCGCCATTACCCCGAGAACATCGACCGCCCAAACGCCTCACAAAACCCTACTTCGCCCAATTCCAACCGCCTCGACCATCAATAACTTCCACCAGTATTTTTCCTGAGATCCTCATCCTCATACCATCTTCTTCCCAAACATCTACCTTCCATTTGTGTTTTCAGAATATATAGTAGCTAGAGTTAAAGTGAAGTTTCCATCTAAAAACCAATTCTAGCGAGCTGCGCTCGTACTGATAATCGCTATGGATGAAGTACAAAAAAACATTATGATTTCAAGTTATAAAGTGTTTTCTTTTGGATTGTATTTGAAACATCATTTCAAATTAATTATGTAAGTCAAAAGTTTAAGTATTAATTATTTAATTTATTAATTAGGTTAATTATTATTTAATTCCTTTATTACGCAATTAGATTAAGTAATGAGAGTTTAAGAAATTATTAGCCAAGTAAGTATTTTCAGTTAAGGAAGTTTTTAATAATGATTAATTAAGGTAAAAGTACATATTTTTATTTACTCATGTTTATTTACTTAATTAATTATTTAATTAGAGTTAGTTATTTAATTAAAGGTTAATTACCCACTTAAATTGGGTTTAATTCTTAAATGAATTTATTAGTTAAAGTTAACTAAAGTCAATTATAAATAAATTTTTAATTTTTAAAGTATGATTTTTTATTTAATTAAGAAAAATTAAAGTATAGTTAAGTTTTAAACTTATAATTTAAGCAAAGCTTATTTATTTTAAAGTTTCTTCCAAAACTCCATCGGTTATTTATTTTTAACCAATTTTCTTGTTTAAGTAAATTATTTTAAAACCAAAGGAATAGCATGTCCATGCTATAAGTAGCCAAATAAATTAAAGTAGTTGCAATAAAACGTTGACACGTTTTATTGAAAGTAAGTCGACTTGTATTTATCACAATATACCGCACTTTGGAAATGAGATTAATACAAGGGATTTAATTTCGATAAGCGATCATGATAATATAAGCATATGGAACGTATGTTCATATGTAAAATCTTTCACCCTGATAGTGGAATGGTCAATTATAAAACAACTTGACCCTTTAAAATTAATGAACGTTGGTTTGGAGGGACCGGGATCGGATATTAGGTGTTATCCGAAAACCACTTCGAACCAATGGAAGCGTTCGAATTGGAATTAGTGAAGGAAAGATCCAAGATGAAGACTTTGAAGCGCAAGGGCTATTTACTACTAACCTTGAGGGTGATTCCAAAATGGATGTAGTGGAAATAGTGTCTTCGGTTTATTCATCTCCTGAACAACTTGTGTGGATGAATGCTGACATTGTGTCAACATCTGGAAAGCGATGTAGCAATCTAAGTAGCAGTACTCTAGTAAGGGTCATAGGCCTCATCAACCAAGAATGAGTAAAACAGGGGAGATGCAGCAAGGCTAAGTGGATCGCTCCTATTATGGTAGGTCATCCCTATTTGGAGTCCCAACTGTCAACTCATGTATGCTTCAATATGGTTGCCGATCCCAACCGAGGGGTGATCTTATCCGATACTATCCAGTAAGGGGTAGGCCGATCTTATGTTGGTAGGGGATCCCGACGAGGTGAGATGCACTATGATGGGCGGTACCCTAGTATCCCAATCATTGTATGGAATTAATTCTCCAATTACTGTCGTATGGATTTAGTTGTACCCAACTATGTCGAAATATGAGATGCAGATTCTTCAACTATGTTCTATTTTACTTGAAAACCCTTGAGATTATCATAATATCACTGGATTTCTATGTAAAGTGTTTTGGTTATTGTAAGGTAAAAACCCATCCGTGTTTACGTGCGACGTGGTCTTACAGGATACCTTTGATTTTCAAAGTACTTTATAAAAGTAAATTTAAATTGTTGAGTTACTCACACCAGACACATGTCTGATCCAGAGTTTATTTTCTTTTGCAAAAAATCTTAGGTACTCAAATTTGTATGAGTAGCGAATTGATCCAGGTTTCTTACAGAAGCATTTTGAAGGAGTTGGAGCAGGTTGCTTCACCGTTAGCTAGTTATTATCTTATTCGCTGTGTTTATGTATGATCTATGTATTTATGTATGGTCAAGCAGTTATAACTATCCAGTTAAAGGTTGTAATGTATTGACTCTGATGTATTATAATTAAGGAAATGAATGTTATATCATATGTTATCTATTATATGTTGTTTTGATTCGTGGTGAGATACTTTGATCGTGTAGTTTCTTCTTATCTTTCCCTTTCTTCTACCTTTAATGGCTCCTCTTTCGTTGCAAGAAAGGCAGTCGTTACATCTATTTACAATGTTCCTCTTTCAAGGGTAAAGTTAGGTAAGTTTGGGCATTAGTTGCTCCAATCATTGCTTAAACTCCAATTCTTGAATCTCATAAACAGACAAGTTTACTCGTCATCTTTTAATATTAAGTCTAGTCAATCACCTTTGTCAAAACTTATATATATAAAATAATACTTTAGAAACACTTATAAATAAGTTTCAAAAAACTATGTAAAATATTACTTGAAAATAACTAATTTAGAAGTTTGATTAAAAACAGGTTTTACATTTTGCGGCACTTTACTTTCAAAATTCATAAATATCATTCAAACTATATTTAAACTTATGTTCTTTTTTTCGTACTCAAATACATTTAAAGAACTTCCATAAAAAGATTTTCTAAAGAGAATAATTTTGAGACCATTTAATCACGAAAAACTAGCCAAAACCTTGCATTTTAAACACTTAAAACAATAAGCGACTTGCTACAGCATTTATAAATGTTGTTAAAAGTCCTTGTTAAAATAAATTAAAAGCACAATCTTTATGACTAGTTTTAACCACTTAAACAAATGATTTAATATTTCAAATTTTGCAGTAAGTGCTACCATTACGGTACTTATACACCATGGAAAGAAATCCCTAAGAATATCTCTCATTTATTTATAAAAATTCCTAAAAACAAAGGATTCCAAAGTGTACTTATAACGACTACTCTCATTTTAAACACTTTCAAACTTACTTCAATTTAACACAAAAGTTAAACAATCATTTAAACATCAAGTCAAGGTCATGCAACATGTTTAAGAGGGTAATAGAAATGATGTTATACAATATAAATTTATCATTTGCTTTCAAAAGCAGTAGGGGTCCAAAATTTATAACTTTACTTAGTTAATGTCACTTTAACTATTATACTTTGCACACAGCAAATATACACAATATATATTTGAGTGTGTAACGACCCGCAAATCTGTACCCCTTGAGTCAACACTATTTTACAACAATTAACTTAAGTTGCACCGAAATATGAACCATTTGGGTTAAAGAAGAAGAGGTAAAAGAAGAGAAAACAGAAAACAACAACAGAATCTAACCAACGCAGCGGAATAAAATATAATAGATAATAAATGATCTTTACACAAAAACAAATATATCTGTTTATACATTACATCATCAGAGTACATCATTCACAGTTCAACAAACATCAATAACATACAACAGGATACACAGCTACTCAACACATCGGAATATATATAAAACAAGTACGAAAATACGCATCGTCCTCCAGCTCGTCTCCTGAGCTCCACAGCATCAAATCCTATATCCTATAATACTCGGTCTGACCCGAGCATTACAGTTATATAACACCCGAGTCAGTCTGCAATACCAGCGTGAGAAAATCACACTCAATTGATTATTAAAGTTTCAAAAATCTTTTGAAAAGAAAAGCATCTCGTAAGACCACGCCACAAATAAACATGTCGGGTTTTTACCTTACGATAACTAAAACAATTTTTATAGAAATCCTCTGGTATTATAATAGGGTCTGTATACAAATACTTATAAAATAGCCGAAATTGTTACATTATTAAATTCCAGCTACTAGCCACAGAGTGGGTAATACAAACAAAACTTGTACAAGGCTCGTAGGGAAAATGGATTTCTAACTAATGACCAGGCACTGGGGTACCACCAATCACAGTACGTGGCCTAGATCACAGTACCGAGGAGTGCGCCTGCTCCCGTGCAACACAAGACCGGGACTACCCCTTACTGGATAATCCCGAGTGAGATCACCCCGCGGTTGGGATCAGCAACCGCCTAGTAAGCCGAAATAAAAAGGGACATCTAGACAGGGATGACCTCACCCTGCTTGGGTGCTACCCACCTAGCCTTGCTGCATAACCCCTGATTTTCAGTCATTCCTGGTTGATGAGGCTTGAGGCTAAGCATTACCTTTTTAGAACATATCCCTTAGAATGCCCATCGTCCACCTGACGATGTTCCGAAAGCATTCATCCATACAAGTCTGTCATGGGTTCGAACGGAACCGAAGGCACTACTCCTACTACATCCATTTTGGAAATATCCTCAGGATTAGTAGCGACAAGCCCTTGCACTTCACTACTCCATCTTTGAATCCACACTCGTTTCCATGAAACGTACAAACCGGATCGAAGTGGTTTTCGAGAAATAAATCTCGATCCCGGCCTCTTCGAAACGAGCAACGCATTTGCCCAATATTGATAGTCGGTGATTTAACTATCAATTAATATCCACAAACAACCATCCAACAATAAATTATTTTCCAAATTATTTATTAACCTCAAAAATATCTTCACAAGATATATTTCTATTTTCAACCCTTTGAAAACAATTTCAAACCATCTTCTTTTCAGAATAAACTTCCTAAATATTTTCTATCTCCACTGAAATCATCAAGCACAAAACTAGATTTTAAAATAATTTAAAGTGCTTTACTTTGAAATGTATTTTAAAACACTTAACTTAAAAACTACTTTGATAATTTATTAAAAATACATACTATATGAATATTTGAAAATAAGGTTACTTAATAAAATATAAAACTAGATTTTTCACTTTTAAAACAAAATACTAAGTCACTCTTTAAATAATTACTCCTATAATAGATTAAAAGAAAATACCTACTTTAGAATTTAAATATTAGAAATAATAAATTTTCCAAAACTTGCTTTTTAAATCAACATTAAAACCTTTAATTTACATTTAAAAATTTATTTTGAAAATGTACTTGGTTATTCAGAGAGAATTTCCAATCTCAATTACTTAAATCAATTTTCCAAATCGATTCCCAGTTTATTCTACTTGAATTAAATCTCTTTACTTACTCAATTCATTTCAAATTTCATTAATTATGGGCCTTATTATTAATGTTATTATTTTCCGTTTGATTTTAAATCTTTTAACTGAAATATACAAATTTCAGATCTTATCCCAATTTCTTTTTTTATTCTTTTCAGTAATTTAAAACTTAAATTTTAAATGAATGTTTTGTTCTTTTAAAATAATAATACTGAAGTTTAAAATTCATTAATCTTCTGATTATTCAAAAATTTCCTTACTATACTCAAGATTTATTTATTAGAAATTTTAAAGGCACTTTATTTCTTTTCCAATTCATTCTTAAATTTATTCAAATTATCTATATATTTTTTCTTACAAATTCACTTCTTTTATTTTCCTTCCAAAATCCAATTTATATATCTTTGGTAATTCATTATACCCAATTATATCCAATCGAACAATAGCATTCAATATTTCCACATGATTCATTATAGTATATCAAATAATCACAACAGAGAATATTAAATAATTTAAATAAATGTCGAGGGGTCCAGTTGGATCCGTCCAACCTGTTTTCCCTGCATTCACAGACTTTAGCACAATATAAATACCAATCCCAAAATATACCATACTATAGCACATCAATCAATTCAATCATTCAAACAATTACTTAAATTTAACCATTTAAATTTAAATTTAACTGAGTGAGATTAACTCACCTTTATTGTTTTGCAGTCCATTTCAATATTGCCTTGGAATTCCTGGTGTTTAACCTTAAATAAACAATTTATATAATTTATTAATATTTTGAATTAACCAAACAATTTTATTATTATTTATTAATTTGAGTAAATAAGAAATCTAGTTTAAACCGATAATTTCCCATCCAAATTGTATATAAAAATAATTTATATATGCCAAATCTTATGTATATGCATATTTCTGCTTTGAACCTTATATATTCATCTATATATATATATATATATATATATATATATATATATATATATAAAGTTTAATAAAATTACAATACCCTTTTTAGCCTAAATATTAAAACAAATTATCTCATTACAGTAAACTATAAAATTTAATACTCATTTTACTGTAACAATTTTTTTTCTCTGCATATATATATATATTCTTAATTTAACTATATGAATTTATAATTTTAATTAAGTTCAACGAGAATACCTCACCATCGATCGAGAGCTTCCAGGCAAACGCCATCACCTCCAACTGACCAAATCGAACGCAGCTATCAACCATCACCTACTGCTAATATCCACGGCCATGCCAATCGCCGCCTCGAGCTAACTCCAACCAACATCGTCGCACTTGAAACCCAAACATCAAATCGCGACCGAAGAAGTCTATCTTGATGACGATACTTCAGCGCCGCTAACCCAATGCCTGCGCGAACACATCCCATCGTGACTTCGATCGCGTACTAACTCGACGAGCCCCAAAACCTACGAACGTGCGCCGTCGTGCGAAACCCCGAGTGTCGATTACGTAAAGCCCCGAGTGCTCGCCGACCCCATTTTTTTTCAATTTGACCTGCGTTGATTTCGAATTGGGAAGAATTTGGCGGTGCTGTAAGATTGAGAAGGAGGGAGTCGCGATTTTAACATGGTTTCGGCCATTATTATATTATTATTTTTCTACGATTTGAATTGAAGAAAGAGGGGATAGGAAAGTAAATTTTTTAAAGAGAAAGTGGGAAAGAAAATGGCTTCCGCAAGAAGACGATTTGGATTCGATTTTAAGTTAAGGGAGGAGGCGTATACAAGAAGGCTCGACTATTTAAATTAAATTTCATCAGATTATTATCAATTAAATTTTTCAGCGCGTTTATATATCGTACACTCACAAACTGACTCCGATAAATACGAAATCTGAAATCCGATAATAATTTAATATTACGGATCCAATGGAACTGGTTTCGTTGAATTCCGAGACTGTGCCTCGGAATGTTATTTTTAAGTTCAATTTAAACGATAAAATTTCAAAACCGAACAAATCACTGTTAAATTCAATTTTGAAACTTCTATTATCTTCAATGTTATCAATATAAATTTTATAAGCCTTCAAATTATTTTCAACAGGCTTAAAACTTCAGATTTCATATTTTACCCTATTCCAAATTACTTAATTTAATAATTTAAATATCAAATAAATTGTGACATTTGAAATTCAAGTTAGAAATTAACCTTTAAATATTCAAAATCGATTGAATATTCCGATTTTAAATGCTTTAAAATTCCGGTTGTCACATTCCTTCTCCCTTAAAAGAATTTCGTCCCCGAAATTACTAGTTAGGAAGAATGGTCCAATACACGTTTACTTTTCTCAAAACCAACAATTCAACATTCTACCAACTATCTTTTTATAGAAGTCCCATTATCATTCTTACTAACTTCCCAAACTCTCCCTAGTTTTCAAACAATACTATTTGCTCAATCATTCAAATTTCAATTTAAAACCAATTTTGAGTTATCAAAATTTTCTCAAAAAAATTATAACTCCCTAAATTTCCAAAAAATTTTGCCAGCGTCTCCTTCGCGCGGCTAGCTCGGTACAACTACAAAAGGCCTCTACGGGCTCCCAAATTCCAAAAGAAAACAAAAAGCCAAGTGGCTAGATCCAAAAACCCAATCAAATTTCATACAGAAATTTAAACACATACCTTTTTGTCGAGCAACTTAAATTTATCTTTTGAAATCAAAACCAACTCTCTTTTCGTTTTATAATACTTGTGTATTCCACTTAGCAATAATATCCAATCACAACATTCAAAATATTTTATTGACTTCCTTACGAAATGTCAATATTTATTCATTCCAAATATTTCTTGGAATATATTTGTAATATCAATTTCCAATTGAGAATGCACCATTCCTTACTTAAGTTTAGTATAAGCATTTAATATGTTTCTTTATTTATTTTCAATTCACCACTTTTAGTTTATATCTATTTCTATTCAAATTGATTCTCCCATTTCCATATGAATTTAATTTATTTTCAACTCTGAACACTTAATTTTGTCATCCATTTATAACTGATTCATAACATTATTTTAAATTAGTTTCATTCACTAATTTATATCAATTTTCAGTTTGAAATCGTTTTGTAATTGTTAACAAATTTTTTCAAATTTTCAAAAAAGTTCTAACTCCCAAAATTTTCGAATTTTTTTGGCAGAGTCTTCTTTGTACGGAGGAGCTTTTACAATTTGACAAAAGATATAAATATATATACATCGACCCACACAGTCGGAAAAACCAAAAACAGTTCATATTTCCTATTTTTATTGCGTAGGCCATTTATAAGCAAGTCGCTTATTTATTTTACCATTTTGCACGATCAAATCCATCCATACGGCTACCTTGAACCTGTACTTACTCAAATTAAATATGTAAGTACTAAATATATGCAAATTATTAACATTTCACTCATATTCAAATTATTAACATATAGATTTCATAAGTAATGCATGAGATATACATTCATAAGTACATATGCAATGTTTCGAGGCTAGTTTTAAATTGTTTGCATCCAAATAACATACCATTCAATTCGTTTTTAAAAGAAATGAGCGCATATTCATTTCAATGGATGCCACAATCAATTTATTAAACTGCTATTTTTTCATATAATTTTGTCTACTTCCGTTTACGTCGAACGACTAATTTACTAATGCAATTCAACAATATTAATGTGAATAAATAATTACTTAAGCTTTAAAACCATTTAAATTGATTCCAACTCAATTTACACTTAATTCCATCCCATTTTAAATTTTATTCACAATCCTTTCGTTGCATTTTCTTCCATATCCAAAAGTTTGATTTCAAACCATTTTATTATACATGACATCGTCCCATGCTTCTATTAATTTTTAAACTTAAGTTAATTTACTTCAATTCAGTATCATTTCATAACTTAAGTTCATTTCCATTTTAATTTATTCATACTCGAATTGGATTTATTTTCATCTCAAATCATTTTTATTGTAATCCAATTCCATACAACTTCAATCCATATTTAATTCACTTACAATTTTAAGTTGAATTTCCATTTATAACTCAAGCTTCATTTCCAAATTCTATTACATATTCACAATCTTTGATTTGATTTTCCTTTGATCAAATTCCAACCATTCCACTAATTTATTCGATTAGTTTATTCTTTTATCCATTTTAAATTTTAATTTACATTAATAATTCATTGTTGAATTTATTAATAATAAGACCATTCAATTTATGCTTGAATTGGATTTGTTTATATTCCACACCATACCCTTTTTAATCCAATACAAATTTTCATTCAACAACACTTCCAATTATAATCCCATACTTGATTTTCTTTTTCATTTATCTAAAAAATCATTTTATTTGATTTACTTGAGTTCAATCTTATTTTATATCCCAAGTTTGGATTTTTATCTCAGAATACAATATTTTTATTCCGGCTTATTTATTCCCTTTTTAAATTTTATAATCTACTCACTTTTAATATTCATACTTCATCATCTATTTACAATCAATTATATATATATATATATTCAATGCTTTTCAATTCTTTATTAGCTCCGAAGTTTATTTATTCTAATTCAATATTTACTTAGTTTACATTTACAGGTAAGAATCTAATTCCATTTAATAACACCCATAACTCAATTGAATTCTACTCCAATTCATTTCTATTTAACTTAATCTGAGTTAAATCTTGTTACATACCATTCTTTTGAATTTTTGTTAAGCGAGGACTTAATTCCATTTAATATCATTCGTGACATAACTGAATTTTGATTCAATTCAATCCAAATTTAACTAAATTTTATTTCTCAATATATGAGTTCACAACTTATTTATTTATTCGAAAGCTTATATTATTCATTTGAATCATTTCATCTTATAACCACAATTTCAGATTATATATATAACACCTACTAGCTTAAGGTATAAATTTTCATTTCATAATTATAATCGTTTTACCTTTCAACTTTATATCAAATTTAATTCAATTTCAATTTCAATTTTATTTAACTTATCTTAAGTTAAATTCAAATATATTTTCTTCACTCTCATTCACTTAAGTTAAATTTTAATTCCCGGATTACAAATTTCAATTCCTTCTTATTAATATCAACTTACGTTATAAGTTCAATAGTTGATCCATTTATTCATTCACAATTTCATTGTCAACCAATAAATTTTATTTCCAAACATTAATTATTTTAGTGCATTTGAACCTATTCTACACCTTATTTTACATATTTAAATCAAGCATCATCCAGTATTGAATTTCATTTCATTTGCATACCATATAAATGCTTCAGTTATTTACAAATTTTAAATCTCAAAACTTTGTTTTATTTAGTCCAACCGGACTACTATTTTTTTTTATTCCACATAGTTTAACACAATTTAAATTTTAACTTCCAGTATCCAGTTTCCACTTTATTTACTTACAAAGTTGAATTTTATTTCAACAAATTCCCATTTTACAAGTTATCAAACTTTTTATATGCCATAAACATTCTTAGTTAAAATTCCAAAGTTTAAACAATCTTTCAATACTTCAAAATTCCCTTTGAAATCTTCTATATCCAAAATTTCTTGCATTTCTAAAAATCAAATTCATCCACTGCAAACAATTCCAATTCAAAACAATTTGGTAGCAATTTCTCTCTTGGAAACTCGAAAATAAACATCGATGATGCTGCAGTCATCACCGAAGTTATTTTCTAGCAACCGAAAGAGTTTAATGCTTTTATCTCTTTTAAAATTCTTCCAATATTTTTAAATTCCAAATCTCTCAAGATTTCACATCGGATTCAAAAATATTTCTCAATACATATTATTTTTCCCAACCTTTGGGAATCATTTCCAAATTCAAAGGAACTTAAATTTCCAAATTTTCATATTCCAAACTCTTTAAATTTATATTCAAACATTACTTTGGAATTTTATCTTATATTAATATTTAATCACACTATAATTCTCATTTAGTTTATATTTACAACTTTCATTTGTATGCAAATTGATTTCTTAGTTTTTAATTATGGTTTCAATATCTTATTCAATTATGAATTCCATTTATATATCCCTTTTTTTATTAATTTATTCCTTAATC
This sequence comes from Allium cepa, assembly GCA_030765085.1. Lineage (NCBI taxonomy): Eukaryota > Viridiplantae > Streptophyta > Magnoliopsida > Asparagales > Amaryllidaceae > Allium > Allium cepa. The sequence continues at coordinate 369,931,522 of CM060943.1, read as the reverse complement.
TCTGGTTATTATTTTTAATTCTTATTCAATTATCATATAATGATAATAATTTAATATTATCACTTTCCAACAACCAAACATCCATATATAACTATAATAATTTACGAAAATTATTTTCTTTATATACAAAATAATTTTGGGTAAAATTATTTCATTTACCCTATTTAAAACAATATTGTGTCGGTTTATCTTGTTCAAGAGTTTAGAAATTTCTATTGATAATATGTGTAACATCCCGGAAATTTTGAATTTAAAAAATTTGGTAATTTATTGGAACTTTTAAAGGTAAATTCGAGAAATTCAAAAGAAATAAAATATTGAAATAAAATTTCATAGTTATTTAATGTTAATAACTATAACAACTTTTCTTTTTAACAAAGTAAAATAATAAATTGTGATAGATGAGCTTTTAGTAGAAATAAAAAATTGTTAAAGTAAGTTATGATGAAATTATAAAAATTTAAATAACATAATTATAATTAAACATATGAATAAATGAATAATTAAACATATAAACAAATAAACTAAGATAACAAATTTTTATGAAGAAATATAAAACTGTAAAAGAAAACACACACTTTCATAAACCAATATGAAGACATAAGAAAGCAAAACACTTTCAATTAGCTATGTAAACAAATAAGTAGACATAAGAAAAACAAACCTTTTTAAACAAAACAACACATACATATAAAAGAAGAAACCAGACAGCATGTTGTAATATACAAGTACACAGGATAGAAGCATCACAAAACATGCTTACATTAAATGCAAGCCTCTACAAAGCAACATGCTTTCATTAAATGCATTTACTCTCCAGCAAGAAGAAAATCACATCAGCAACTTTAAAGCATGGTTGAGCAAAGAAAAAAAAACTGTACTTGCCTATACTTTACTCTGTACACCACCTTTCACCTATATGTATACATACACAAAGCCTCACGTTCATTTGTTAAAAACAACTCAAGTATCATTCAACAAATTTTAGCAAAGAAAAATAGAAATTAAAAAGAAAAGAGGATCATCAACTTATATTACAAGTTGAAAGGCAAATTATTGAAGGAAGTTCAACTGCAGAATCAAAACAAAACAAATATATAGCCTCTGTTTCAATATTTTTCCAAGTGAGTAAATTTACTGCTTGGATATTAAAAATATGTGTATTAAATTTGTGAACAGTTGCTTAGCTATGTATGTTTTAAAAGATAACTCTGCATATGTTTGTGATATCTGTTCTTCTAGTTTTTGGTTTCAAAACAGACTGAAGTAGAAAAATAAAATCAAAACATTTTCATTTAACATTTTTAACTTAGGATTCTTAAAATAAAATAGGTTGTGTAAACTTAACTTACAGTTTAAATTTTTGTTTAAGCTTGAAATAAAAACTTTTGACTCTGTAACATGAATATTACAGTAAAAATGAGATTTTAAGGTAAATTCAAGCATTGTAAATCATTGAATTGATGTTATAATTTGAACGGACATATGAAAATAGGATTTTCAAAAAAATAATGATGATTTTTAATTGAGTAATTCGAGGACAGTTCGAATTTGAACAAAAACAGCACTTTGATCAATTTTTGAAAATTTAAGAAACATTGGATGTTGAATTTTCGTTTGAAGCTAGTTTGGAACTTAATAACGTTGGGAAAAATGTAAATTAATTTTTTCATTGCGTGAATTGGGAGTTTGAGATCAAATTAGGGTTTTAGTTCCATTTTTTTTCGAGTTCTGTAAAAATTTGATGGCGCCCTCTTGAGTTGATCGAGTTCGAAGATTTTGAGGGAGATGTTGGCTCGGGGTATGGACGTGGTAAGGCCGAAGTCACGAACTTTCTGGTGACTCGAGGCGTGGCGGCGAAGCAAATTCTGTTCGGTGGGTTCGAGCTGAAGGGTCGAGCAAATCGGCGTCTTTTGATTTCGACTTTCGTTCGAAATACTGAGATTTGATTTTGAGTTGGGGGTCGAATTTGGGTTTGTGGGAGGTGTCGAAGGGCACCGGAGACGTGGCGGCGCTCCGTGCACGTGCACGGAGGCACGAGGAGTATCAGCACGTTATAAAAAAAGAAACAGAGAACAGGGAAAAGAAGAACGTTGGGGAAGAAACGTACAGGGAAGGCACGGGAGTTTACTCGAGTTTCTCGTCGCATAGGCTCGAGTCTTTAAAAAAATGAAGCTACAGGTTTTAACTTTGAAAAAAAAAGAAAAAAAAAAGGGAGGAGTAGGAACAGACGCGGGGAAGAAGAAGATGCTTCGGGGAAAATTGGTGTGATACTCGAGTTTTGACTCGAGTGAAGGCCTGGGAATTCGTTTTCAAAAATGGGTTAAGCCCAAAATAATTTAAAGTTGATAATGTAAAATTTATGAATGTTTTTTTTTGAATTCAATTAGTCCTTTGATTAAGTATGAAGTCAATTAACATTAAACTTTTTATGACTATAATAAAGTGATTTCCAAAATATGAAGAAGATTTTAAAAATGATAATGAAGGTAAATAAAATTTCTTAATTAATAGTTCTGGAAAGAAATTATAAGTGATTTATTAATTGTAACTAATAATGGATTTAATAAACAATTTAGTGTTTAAATTAATTTGTAATTGAGAATTTGTAAATTAGACAAATTAAGTTAATTAATTTAAATTGGCAGTTAATTAAAATAATTAATTAAGGAATAATCAATGAACCAAGATGATTAAGATTAATTAATTTATCATTAAGGATAATAAGTCATTGATTTAAAATGATCAATAAAATAAGTATATGGTTAATTTATTAAATCCTATTCACTTTGATTTGGAAAACGATTAACTATCGATGTGCACTATATTGATATTTCTATTCTGATTGTGATGCTGTGTTATATAAATTGCCATGTACTGCATTGTGATTGTGATTCGTTCTGTATTGATGTGAAAACCCTGTTGCCCGTAAAACGGCATTTAAACTTCGATGCGACAGGGAATCGGATTTCAGTTGGTTATCCGAAACCCACATCGAACCTGTGAATATTTGTGAATGACATCCACATGTTTTAAAATTTGACACTCACTATTCGAATTAGCCGGGAAAGGACCTTTGTGTCATATAACCCATTTCGAATATGTGATTCGACGTTGTGGAAAGCAATTGAAGACCGGTGTTGAAGACCGGGTATTTGCGAGAGCGATAGGATGACCTGTCGATTGACTCTGCACCGAGTTGCTCCGGTATAGAGTTCTCCATATGTGATGGGGAATCCGATCAGGATTGTAGATATCCGGATTGCAAGGACTTCTTTGGAAGTGCCTTCGGTTCTGTTCGAGCCCGGAACAGACTTGTATGGATTGTATGTCTGACATTACAAATTGAGATATAAAGCAGATTTCTTTCAAATATATTTCTGTTGGTGGCGGAGAATTTATTCTCTTAGCTTAACACCCTTCTCTGAGACGTACGAGCTCAGAGGTTATATAGTTGAAGGTTATCAGCAATATATTCCCAATTTGGTAATGTGACATGCTGAGTGTTGCTGTGTAATGATCATTATGTTGATCATTTGTGATAGGATCATTTGTTTGATCATTTATCTTTGTGATCATTTCTATGATCATTTGTTGACCCAAAGCACAGCTTTTGTATAAAGCGTGGCTTTGTGGACGAGACTTCGTCGGACCTCACACCCCGAAATGGTCGAAACAGGAAAGATGCGGCAAGGTTATTGGGGGTAGCACCCCTTAGGGTATGTGCATTTCCTTCTGAATAGAAGTGGTATCATGGTATGGAGCCCAGATACTTAACTTATGTTGATATCGCAGATATATATATATATATATATATATATATTACTTTGTGATTTGTTGCTGGGGCCCCGGTTAAAGGTTGGTTACAACCGGGAGATGGCATACTCGTGTCAGTAGTTACCCAGTTAGGGGTAACCCGGCCTTGTGTTGGCAGAGATCCGGTTTGGTTCTCGGGGACGTCCTTCCAGAGGCGTTCTCATGTGGCAATGGGAAGTTCCTTGGCCTGACCATTTGTTGGAAATCCAGAGAAACAATACGAGACTTGTACGGTTTTAGTTGTAGAACCTGCCATTTACTTATGGTGGCGCCCCACCATTTAGATGGTAGCTATAGTAGGCATACGATAATGGTCGTATGTTGGCTAAGATTAATATTCTATTTTCGAAATGATTTACTTCACTATGCACTAGTATAATATCAAAGAATTCTTTTCTCGTACCAAGCATATTTAACTATCATAAGAAGAAATCTCCTCCAATTCTGCGTTTGCATTGTGTGTGTGGTTGGAGGTCTTATGGTAGTTCCATTTTTAAAAGCATACCGAAAATTCTTTTATAAATCTTGTTTTATTTAAATACAACTGTTTTTGTTTACTCATACCAGTCCCATGACTGATCCAGAGTTTATTGTTTTCTTTCCTAAACTCTGGGTGCCCATTATTTCCACACGGGCAGCCTAGTAGCAGGTTTCTGTATTTTGGAGTAGAAGTATTTTGGAGCTTTTTATCTGGGAGATATCTTAGGAGCTTTTGGAGATTTCAAGTGTTAGCTTTTGGGAGTTCGTTATCATCTCTCTCATTTGAGAACTTTTGGATATATGTTCACAGTTGTGTTATCATGTTGTTGTATTTGGAGTTGTGGTGTATGTATTATGTACTCTGTTGCAATATGGATATTATGTTGATATTGTAACTGTGATGATATTTATGGTATTGATTCTGTTCCGCTGTTTTATATTCATCTAATTGTTGTTATAAGCTCCGGCGATGCGAATTTGGTGTCGTTTATCGGACATCGAGTTTGGGTCGTCACAAGTGGCATCAGAGCTGTTGGTTGAGTAAGAACTTTAGCTACGGAGTATAACACATTAGATGGCTCATTAGAGATAGGGTGAAGTATACCCTAGAATGAGTATAACCAAGATTGAAACTTTAAATTTTCTTAGTCTATTTCTTTTTACTGCTGATATTCCTTAAGATATTTCGTCTGTATATCTAAATCAATTTTCTTACTAATCTCAGATAGTGAAAATGAGTGGACGCAGAGGAAGAGCTAGGGGTCAAGGCAATGCCGCAACACCTAATCAAATTCCCCCAGCCGCAGAAGCAGTAATAGAAATTCAGCAGCAGCCGGACTTGGCTGATTTATATAAGAAGTTCGAAAAGCTTGGTGGAAAACCGTTCATTGGCAAGGAGTCAATTATTGACGCTCAAGCTTGGGTAAGATCGTGTGAAAAGATTTTTAAAGGGCTAAAACTGCAGGATGAGCAGAAAAGACTTATAGCTTATTGGCAACTCCAAGGAGAAGCTTCAGATTGGTGGGAAACCATCATTATAGATGAACCCGAGGAAGAATTTACTTGGGATCGTTTTAAGGAAGTGTTTGAGAAACGTTACATGCCATCGGCGGGAGTTTCCAGAATGTATCAGGAATTTCTGGATTTGAAACAAGGAAGTTTGTCGTTTGAAGAATACTTGAATAAATTCAGCGAACTATCTCGGTTTGGCCGGAAATTGCTAAATACACCTCTTAAGAAAAACGAAAGGTTTATCCGTGGTATGAACCAGAAATATCATGGGAAAATGACAGGTCATGTTAAAGAATCTTTTTCAGATTTAGTAGATATGGGGTACAGATACGCTACCCTTGATATACAAGAAGCAACTATGGAGAAAGGTAATTCAGGTAGCCCGAATTATAAAAAGCGGAAATTTGGCGGCAAGAAACCTTGGCAAGGCAATGAGAAGAAGAGCGCAACAGAAAATGTCACTTGTTACAACTGCAAAGAGAAAGGCCACTATTCAAATGACTGCCCAAAACCGAAGAAGCCAGCTAAAGAATGCTACAATTGTCATAAACCGGGACATTTAGTTAAAGATTGCCCAGTGATGAAGCCAGCGCAGGTGGCAAAAGTTTACACGATAAAGAAGGACCCCTCATCTTCAAAAGCTGATAAAGGGAAAAGTGTTTTGGAAGGTAATCTTACTATTAATGATAGAACTGTTAGAGTTTTATTTGATACAGGAGCTTCATATAGCTTTATCTCCCAACAAACCGTAAATGAATTAGGACTTGAAACTAAATTTGCTAATGATCTTATTTGCGTGAAAAATCCGGTTGGAGGTCCCGCAAATCTTTGTTCATATTGTAAGAGAGTTCCTATTTCATATGCTAGCTATAAATTTCCTATCAACCTTTTTGTCCTCGAATTTAATGAATTTGAAATCTTACTCGCTATGAACTGGTTATCGAAATACGAAGCTATATTGGAGTGTAGTAGTCGGACAGTTTTAATCAAAACAAGTTTTGGAAATTTTATTGAAATCTCTTGTGAGGATCCAAGTCCAAGGAGAGATAGGTTGATGTATACTTTGGGAAATCTTGAACCCACTTTGTAGTCTATACCTGTTGTTCGGGATTTTTCCGACGTATTTGAAGAAGTGAAATCTTTACCTCCTCATCGAGAAGTAGAATTCCGAATCGATCTTGTACCCAATACTCGTCCTGTTGTTCACGCAAGTCGCAGGATGGCACCCAGGGAAAAGAATGAATTGGTTCATCAAACTGATGAGCTACGAGCAAAAGGATTAATTCGACCCAGTGTTTCTGAATGGGGTTCAGCCGTCGTATTTGTTGCCAAATCAGACGGATCTTTGAGATTGTGTGTAGATTACCGCGATCTAAATAAACAGACTCTCAAGAATAAATTCCCTCTACCAAGAATTGATGATCTATTCGACCAACTTCATGGTGCTCGTTTCTTTTCAAAAATGGATCTAGCCCAAGGATTCCATCAACTACGAATCGCTGAAGATAGTGTCCATTTGACTGCTTTCAGAAGTCCTGATATGTTCTATGAATGGTTAGTTATGCCTTTCGGGCTAACCAATGCCCCGGCATACTTCGTAGATCTTATGACTCTTGTGTTTCGGAAAGTTTTGAATAAATTTGTGCTTGTATTCATTGATGATATTTTGATCTATTCTAAGACTAAAGAAGAGCATGCCAAACATCTTAAAATCGTATTGGAAATATTGAGGAGAAATGTTCTATTTGCAAAATTTTCCAAATGCCACTTCTGGGTCAATGAAGTCAAATTCCTTGGCCATATTGTTAATGAAGAAGGAATTTCAGTAGATCCTAGCAAAATTTCCGCTATTCTTGATTGGAAACAACCCACTACTCCAAGAGAAGTTCGAAGCTTTTTGGGTTTAGCAGGCTATTACCGGAAATTCGTTCAAGATTTTTCTAAGTTGGCTAGTCCGCTGACTAAGTTAACAATGAAAAATGCAAAGTTCATTTGGGCTTCAGAATGTGAAGAAGTTTTTCAAGAGTTGAAAAAGAGATTGACCACTGCTCCTGTTCTCACTATTGTTAACGGGAACCAAGGCTTATCTGTCTATACGGATGCATGTGGTGAAGGGGTAGGTGCAGTATTAATGCAAAATGGAAAGGTAGTTGCCTACGCGAGTAGACAATTACGTCCGCATGAGAAAAATTACCCAACACACGATTTGGAACTTTTGGCTGTTGTTTTCGCTTTGAAAATATGGCGACATTATCTTCTGGGTAAGAATCTTTTCAGCTTTCTTAACAATTTATGAACTAGCTTAACTAAAGAAATATACCTAATAAACTCTCTTTGTTTTAGGTGAAAAATTCGAATTATTCACCGACCATAAATCCTTGAAATATCTTTTCTCCCAGAAGGATCTAAATTTGCGACAACAACGTTGGTTGGAATTTCTGGCATCTTATGACTTAGATATTTTGTATACGCCGGGAAAGGCCAATGTAGTTGCAGACGCTTTGAGCAGAAGACATGCTGTTCTCGCATATCTAGTTATCACTCCTACTCTTCTTAAGAAGATCGCGAGCAAGCAAACTGAAGACAAGTTTCTTCGAGAAATGCGTAGAAGAATAGATTGAGGAGAGGATACTACTTTTGAAATAGATAATAGAGAAGTTATAAGATTAAAAGGCAGGATTTGTGTCCCTGACATTCCAGAACTGAAACGTGAAGTATTGGACGAATGCCACAAGTCAAAATTCAACATCCATCCAGGAGTCAACAAATTGTAGATCGTGATGAGAAGCGATTAAGAAACAAGATTGTGAAACTGGTCAAAGTTCAATGGAGTGGCGATCCAAAGGACTGTACTTGGGAGACCGAAGATAATATGAAGAAATCATATCCCAACTGCAGAATTGACATCTCGACTTAAAACTATAAGTCATTTCCTTATTTATAGATTCGTCTATTCTTTGTTTACGTTTCTCTCTCTTTCAATTTCGAGGACGAAATTTTCTTAAGGAGGGGATATTGTAACATCTCGGAAATTTTGAATTTAAAAAATTTGGTAATTTATTGGAATTTTTAAGGTAAATTCGAGAAATTCAAAAGAAATAAAATATTGAATAAAATTTCATAGTTATTTAATGTTAATAACTAAAACAACTTTTCTTTTTAACAAAGTAAAATAATAAATTGTGATAGATGAGCTTTTAATAGAAATAAAAAATTGTTAAAGTAAGTTATGATGAAATTATAAAATTTTAAATAACATAATTATAATTAAACATATGAATAAATGAATAATTAAACATATAAACAAATAAACTAAGATAACAAATTTTTATGAAGAAATATAAAACTGTAAAAGAAAACACACACTTTCATAAACCAATATGAAGACACAAGAGAGCAAAACACTTTCAATTAGCTATGTAACAAATAAGTAGACATAAGAAAAACAAACCTTTTTAAACAAAACAACGCATACATATAAAAGAAGAAACCAGACAGCATGCTGTAATATACAAGTACACAGGATAGAAGCATCACAAAACATGCTTACATTAAATGCAAGCCTCTACAAAGCAACATACTTTCATTAAATGCATTTACTCTCCAGCAAGAAGAAAATCACATCAGCAACTTTAAAGCATGGTTGAGCAAAGAAAAAAAAACTGTACTTGCCTATACTTTACTCTGTACACCACCTTTCACCTATATGTATACATACACAAAGCCTCACGTTCATTTGTTAAAAACAACTCAAGTATCATTCAACAAATTTTAGCAAAGAAAAATAGAAATTAAAAAGAAAAGAAGATCATCAACTTATATTACAAGTGGAAAGGCAAATTATTGAAGGAAGTTCAACTGCAGAATCAAAACAAAACAAATGTATAGCCTCTGTTTCAATATTTTTCCAAGTGAGTAAATTTACTGCTTGGATATTAAAAATATGTGTATTAGATTTGTGAACAGTTGCTTAGCTATGTATGTTTTAAAAGATAACTCTGCATATGTTTGTGATATCTGTTCTTCTAGTTTTTGGTTTCAAAACAGACTGAAGTAGAAAAATAAAATCAAAACATTTTCATTTAACATTTTTAACTTAGGATTCTTAAAACAAAATAGGTTGTGTAAACTTAACTTACATTTTAAATTTTTGTTTAAGCTTGAATAAAAACTTTTGACTCTGTAACATGAATATTACAGTAAAAATGAGATTTTAAGGTAAATTCAAGCATTGTAAATCATTGAATTGATGTTATAATTTGAACGAACATATGAAAATAGGATTTTCAAAACAATAATGATGATTTTTAATTGAGTAATTCGAGGACAGTTCGAATTTGAACAAAAACAGCACTTTGATCAATTTCTGAAAATTTAAGAAACATTGGATGTTGAATTTTCGTTTGAAGCTAGTTTGGAACTTAATAACGTTGGGAAAAATGTAAATTAATTTTTTCATTGCGTGAATTGGGAGTTTGAGATCAAATTAGGGTTTTAGTTCCATTTTTTTTCGAGTTCTGTAAAAATTTGATGGCGCCCTCTTGAGTTGATCGAGTTCGAAGATTTTGAGGGAGATGTTGGCTCGGGGTATGGACGTGGTAAGGCCGAAGTCACGAACTTTATGGTGACTCGAGGCGTGGCGGCGAAGCAAATTCTGTTCGGTGGGTTCGAGCTGAAGGGTCGAGCAAATCGGCGTCTTTTGATTTCGACTTTCGTTCGAAATACTGAGATTTGATTTTGAGTTCGGGGTCGAATTTGGGTTTGTGGGAGGTGTCGAAGGGCACCGGAGACGTGGCGGCGCTCCGTGCACGTGCACGGAGGCGCGAGGAGTATCAGCACGTTATAAAAAAAAAGAAACAGAGAAACAGGGAAAAGAAGAAGGTTGGGGAAGAAACGTACAGGGAAGGCACGGGAGTTTACTCGAGTTTCTCGTCGCATAGGCTCGAGTCTTTAAAAAAATGAAGCTACAGGTTTTAACTTTGAAAAATCAAAGGAAAAAAAAAGGAGGAGTAGGAACAGACACGGGGAAGAAGAAGATGCTTCGGGGAAAATTGGTGTGATACTCGAGTTTTGACTCGAGTGAAGGCATGGGCATTCGTTTTCAAAAATGGGTTAAGCCCAAAATCATTTAAAGTTGATAATGTAAAATTTATGAATGTTTTTTTTTTGAATTCAATTAGTCCTTTGATTAAGTATGAAGTCAATTAACATTAAACTTTTTATAACTATATTAAAGTGATTTCCAAAATATGAAGAAGATTTTAAAAATGATAATTAAGGTAAATAAAATTTCTTAATTAATAGTTCTGGAAAGAAATTATAAGTGATTTATTAATTGTAACTAAAAATGGATTTAATAAACAATTTAGTGTTTAAATTAATTTGTAATTGAGAATTTGTAAATTAGACAAATTAAGTTAATTAATTTAAATTGGCAGTTAATTAAAATAATTAATTAAGGAATAATCAATGAACCAAGATGATTAAGATTAATTAATTTATCATTAAGGATAATAAGTCATTGATTTAAAATGATCAATAAAATAAGTATATGGTTAATTTATTAAATCCTATTCACTTTGATTTGGAAAACGATTAACTATCGCTGTGCACTATATTGATATTTCTATTCTGATTGTGATGCTGTGTTATATAAATTGCCATGTACTGCATTGTGATTGTGATTCGTTCTGTATTGATGTGAAAACCCTGTTGCCCGTAAAACGGCATTTAAACTTCGATGCGACAGGGAATCGGATTTCAGTTGGTTATCCGAAACCCACATCGAACCTGTGAATATTTGTGAATGACATCCACATGTTTTAAAATTTGACACTCACTATTCGAATTAGCCGAAAAAGGAGCTTTGTGTCATATAACCCATTTCGAATATGTGATTCGACGTTATGGAAAGCAATTGAAGACCGGTGTTGAAGACCGGGTATTTGCGAGAGCGATAGGATGACCTGTCGATTGACTCTGCACCGAGTTGCTCCGGTATAGAGTTCTCCATATGTGATGGGGAATCCGATCAGGATTGTGGATATCCGGATCGCAAGGACTTCTTTGGAAGTGCCTTCGGTTCTATTCGAGCCCAGAACAGACTTGTATGGATTGTATGTCTGACATTACAAATTGAGATATAAAGCAGATTTCTTTCAAATATATTTCTGTTGGTGGCGGAAAATTTATTCTCTTAGCTTAACACCCTTCTCTGAGACGTACGAGCTCAGAGGTTATATAGTTGAAGGTTATCAGCAATATATTCCCAATTTGGTAATGTGACATGCTGAGTGTTGCTGTGAAATGATCATTATGTTGATCATTTGTGATAGGATCATTTGTTTGATCATTTATCTTTGTGATCATTTCTATGATCATTTGTTGACCCAAAGCACAGCTTTTGTATAAAGCGTGGCTTTGTGGACGAGACTTCGTCAGACCTCACACCCCGAAATGGTCGAAACAGGAAAGATGCGGCAAGGTTATTGGGGGTAGCACCCCTTAGGGTATGTGCATTTCCTTCTGGATAGAAGTGGTATTATGGTATGGAGCCCAGATACTTAACTTATGTTGATATCGTAGATATATATATATATTACTTTGTCATTTGTTGCTGGGGCCCCAGTTAAAGGTTGGTTACAACTGGGAGATGGCATACTCGTGTCAGTAGTTACCCAGTTAGGGGTAACCCGGCCTTGTGTTGGCAGAGATCCGGTTTGGTTTTCGAGGACGTCCTTCCAGAGGCATTCTCATGTGGCAATGGGAAGTTCCTTGGCCTGACCATTTGTTGGAAATCCAAAGAAACAATACGAGACTTGTACGGTTTTAGTTGTAGAACCTGCCATTTACTTATGGTGGCGCCCCACCGTTTAGATGGTAGCTATAGTAGGCATACGATAATGGTCGTATGTTGGCTAAGATTAATATTCTATTTTCGAAATGATTTACTTCACTATGCACTAGTATAATATCAAAGAATTCTTTTCTCGTACCAAGCATATTTAACTATCATAAGAAGAAATCTCCTCCAATTCTGCATTTGCATTGTGAGTGTGGCGGGAGGTCTTATGGTAGTTCCATTTTTAAAAGCATACCGAAAATTCTTTTATAAATCTTGTTTTATTTAAATACAACTGTTTTTGTTTACTCATACCAGTCCCATGACTGATCCGGAGTTTATTGTTTTCTTTCCTAAACTCTGGGTGCCCATTATTTCCACACGGGCAGCCTAGTAGCAGGTTTCTGTATTTTGGAGTAGAAGTATTTTGGAGCTTTTTATCTGGGAGATATCTTAGGAGCTTTTGGAGATTTCAAGTGTTAGCTTTTGGGAGTTCGTTATCATCTCTCTCATTTGAGAACTTTTGGATATATGTTCACAGTTGTGTTATCATGTTGTTGTATTTGGAGTTGTGGTGTATGTATTATGTACTCTGTTGCAGTATGGATATTATGTTGATATTGTAACTGTGATGATATTTATGATATTTATTCTGTTCCGCTGTTTTATATTCATCTAATTGTTGTTATAAGCTCCGACGATGCGAATTTGGTGTCGTTTATCGGACATCGAGTTTTGGTCGTCACAATATGGCATCCCACACATCGACCAAAATCCATAAACACTCAACCGATAAATCAACGCAATATAAAAACAATTTTGTATTCACTAACAAATACACACTCATATCTATTAATACTCTCAAACCCATTCTAGAGTACTTCGGACTCAATTTAATGAGTAATTCCCACCAGAGCCAAGGTTATCACCAACCTAAGCTCTGATACCAAGTGTAACGACCCTCAAATTCGTACCCCTTGAGTCAATGCTATTTTACAACGATCAACTCAAGTTGCACCGAAATACGAACCATTTGGGTTAGAGAAGAAGAGGTAGAAGAAGAGAAAACAGAAAACAACAACAGAATCTAACCAACGCAGCGGAATAAAATATAATAGATAATAAATGATCTTTACACAAAAACAAATATATCTGTTTATACATTACATCATCAGAGTACATCATTCACAGTTCAACAAACATCAATAACATACAACAGGATACACAGCTACTCAACACAGCGGAATATATATAAAACAAGTACGAAAATACGCACCGTCCTCCAGCTCGTCTCCTGAGCTCCACAGCATCAAATCCTGTATCCTATAATACTCGGTCTGACCCGAGCATTACAGTTATATAACACCCGAGTCAGTCTGGAATACCAGCGTGAGAAAATCACACTCAATTGATTATTAAAGTTTCAAAAATCTTTTGAAATGAAAAGCATCTCGTAAGACCACGCCATAAATAAATATGTCGGGTTTTTTACCTTACGATAGCTAGAACAATTTTTATAGAAATCCTCTGATATTATAATAGGGTCTATATACAAATACTTATAAAATTGCCGAAATTGTTACATTATTAAATTCCAGCTACTAGCCATAGAGTGGGTAATACAAACAAAACTCGTACAAGGCTCGTAGGGAAAATGGATTTCCAACTAATGAATAGGCACTTGGGTACCACCTGTCACAGTACGTGGCCTAAATCACAGTACCGAGGAGCACGCCCGCTCCCCTGCAACACAAGACCGGGACTACCCCTTACTGGATAATCCCGAGTGAGATCACCCCGTGGTTGGGATCAGCAACCGCCCACTAAGACGAAATAAAAAGGGACATCCAGACGTGGATGACCTCACCCTGCTTGGGTGCTACCCACCTAGCCTTGCTGCATAACCGCTGATTTTCATTAATTCCTGGTTGATGAGGCTTGAGGCTAAGCGTTATCTTTTTAGAACATATCCCTTAGAATGCCCATCGTCCTCCTAACGATGTTCCGAAAGCATTCATCCATACAAGTCCGTCCCTGGTTCGAACGAAACCGAAGGCACTACACCTACTACATCCATTTTGGAAATATCCTCAGGATTAGTAGCGACTAGCCCTTGCACTTCACTGCTCCATCTTCGAATCCACACTCGTTTCCACGAAACGTACAAACCAGATCGAAGTGGTTTTCGAGAAATAAATCTCGATCTCAGTCTCTTCGAAACGATCAACGCATTGGTCCAATATTGATAGTCGGGGATTTAACTATCAATTAATATCCACAAACAACCATCCAACAATAAATAATTTTCCAAATTATTTATTAACCTCAAAAATATCTTCATGAGATATATTTCTACTTTCAACCCTTTGAAAACAGTTTCAAACCATCTTTTTTTCCTAATAAACTTCCCAAATATTTTCTATCTCCACTGAAATCATCAAGCATAAAGCTAGATTTTAAAATAATTTAAAGTGCTTTACTTTGAAATGTGCTTTAAAACATTTAAGTTAAAAACTACTTTAATAATTTATTAAAAATACATATTATATGAATATTTGAAAATAAGGTTACTTAATAAAATATAAAACTAAATTTTCACTTTTAAGACAAAAATACTAAGTCACTCTTTAAATAATTACTGCTATAATAGATTAAAAGAAAATACCTACTTTAGAATTTAAATATTAGAAATAATAAATTTTCCAAAACTTGCATTTTAAATCAACTTTAAAACCTTTAATTTAGATTTAAAAATTTACTTTGAAAACGTACTTGGTTATTCAGGGAGAATTTCCAATCTCAATTACTTAAATCAATTTTCCAAATTGATTCCCAATTTATTCTACTTGAATTAAATCTCTTTACTTACTCAATTCATTTCAAAATTCATTAATTATGGGCTTTATTATTAATGTTATTACTTTTCGTTTGATTTTAAATCTTTTAACTGAAATATACAAATTTCAGATCTTATCCCAGTTTCTTTTTTATTCTTTTCAATAATTTAAAACTTAAATTTTAAATAAATGTTTTGTTCTTTTAAAATAATAATACTGAAGTTTAAAATTCATTAATCTTCTGATTATTCAAAATTTCCCTTACTATACTCAAGATTATTTATTAGAAATTTTAAAGGCACTTTATTTCTTTTCCAATTCATTCTTAAATTTATTCAAATTTTCTATAATTGTTTTTCTTACAAATTCACTTCTTTTATTTTCCTTCCAAAATCCAATTTATATATTTTTAGTAATTCATTATTCCCAATTATATCCAATCGAACCATAGCATTCAATATTTCCACATAATTCATTATAGAATATCAAATAATCACAACAGAGAATATTAAATAATTTAAATAAATGTTGAGGGGTCCAATTGGATCCCTCCAACCTGTTTTCCCTGCATCCACAGACGTTAGCATAATATAAATACCAATCCTAAAATATACCATACTATAGCACATCAATCAGTTCAATTATTCAAACAATTATTTAAATTTAATCATTTAAATTTAACTGAGTGAGATTAACTCACCTTTATCGTTTTACAGTCCATTTCAATATTGCCTTGGAATTCCAGGTGTTTGACCTTAAATACACATTTATATAATTTATTAATATTTTGAATTAACCAAAAAAATTATTATTATTTATTAATTTGAGTAAATAAGAAATCTAGTTTAAACTGATAATTTCCCATCCAAATTGTATATAAAAATAATTTATATATGCCAAATCTTATGTATATGCATATTTCTGCTTTGAACCTTATATATATATATATATATATATATATATATATATTTATAAAGTTTAATAAAATTACAATACCCTTTTTAGCCTAAATATTAAAACAAATTATCTCATTAAAGTAAACTATAAAATTTAATAATCATTTTACTGTAACAATTTTTTTTTCTCTGCATATATATATATTCTTCATTTAACTATATAAATTTATAATTTAAATTAAGTACAACGAGAATACCTCACCATCGATCGAGAGCTTCCAGGCAAACGCCATCACCTCCAACTGACCAAATCGAACGCAGCTATCAACCATCACCTACTGCTAACATCCACGACCATGCCAATCGCCGCCTCGAACTACCTCCAGCCAACATTATCGCACTTGAAACCCAAACATCAAATCGCGACCGAAGAAGTCACATCCACGACCATGCCAATCGCCGCCTCGAGCTACCTCCAGCCAACATCGCGGCACATGAAACCCAAACATCAAATCGCGACCGAAGAAGTCCATCTCGACGATGAAACTTCGTCGCCACTAACCCACTGCCTGCGTGAACACGCCCCATCGCGACTTCGATCGCGTACTAACTTGACGAGCCCCAAAACCTACGAACGTGCACCGTTGCGCGAAACCCCGAGTGTCGATTACATGAATCCCCGAGTGCTCGCCGATCCCATTTTTTTTTTAATTTGACCTGCGTTGATTTCGAATTTGGAAGAATTTGGGCGATGCGGTTAGATTGAGAAGGAGGGAGTCGCGATTTTAACATGGTTTCGACCATTATTATATATTTTTTCTACGATTTGAATTGAAGAAAGAGGTGATAGGAAAGTAAATTTTTTAAAGAGAAAGTGAAAAGAAAACGGCTTCCGCAAGAAGATGATTTGGATTCGATTTTAAGTTAAGGGAGGAGGCGTATACAAGAAGGCTCGACTATTTAAATTAAATTTCATCAGATTATTATCAATTAAATTTTTCGACGCGTTTATATATCGTACACTCACACATTGACTCCGAAAAATACGAAATCTGAAATCTGATAATAATTCAATATTATGGATCCAATGGAACTAGTTTCATTGAATTCCGAGACTGTGCCTCGGAAGGCTATTTTTAAATTCAGTTTAAACGATAAAATTTCAAAACCGAACAAATCACTGTTAAATTCAATTCTAAAACTTCTATTATCTTCAGTGTTATCAATATAAATTTTATAAGCCTTCAAATTATTTCCAACGGGCTTAAAACTTCAAATTTCATATTTTACCCAATTCCAAATTATTTAATTTAATAATTTAAATATCAAACAAATTGTGACATTTGAAATTCAAGTTAGAAATTAACCTTTAAATATTCAAAATCGATTAAATATTCCGATTTTAAATGCTTGAAAATTCCGCGTCGTCACAAAGAGATAGTGAGATAACTTACTTAGATCCATGCCTAACCTAAGCACAAAGTTATAAAAACCAAAGAACTACCTCCTTCAATCAACATGAGCCTAAAGGTCCACCTTTAGCACTTCCAACACCTTCCTCCTCCTCCACGCTCACAGCCCATTCAAGCCACCATCTTCCTCTCACCTCCTCCCACTTCTTACTTTCTAATCATTCGTCCCATGATATCTTAGGCCCAAAGCAAAAGTTTAGAAGGGATTAGAGAAGATTTGGTTAATTTTTAAAAAAGTTAGAGAGTAATAAGTGGATTAGTGCTTAAGCACTTTCATCATTTTCAACCCTTCTACTTCATCTCAAGATTATTTGATTTTTTGTGATTATTTCTTACAGGTATACCCCTCCATATATAGGCTTAGGAGTGTGATGGGAAAAGATTAAAAACCCCTCAAAACCCTTATTACATTAATTACAAATATCACTTCTCCTTTATCATTTACTTAACTTTTAAGACTTCCCATTTATGCACATTTCCTAAAGTTCTTCCCTTACCTCATGCATGACATCATCCATAAAGAAAAGTTTATTTCCATAAATGGAAAAATATTTTTATTTCATGTTTTTTAATTCCTAACCAAATAAGTGTGTAAAAAAATCTGAACAGTTTCTGACATTTAAAAAGCAGTTTATCGATCAAACGATTTTCGGTCACATTATCGATGTTTTTCGAAGTATTTATTTTTCTAAACATTTTTCCATAATAATTTTACCATCATTACTTATGATTTAAAAGGAGGTTAAAAATCTTATTAAATCATTTTAATAACATTTAATCCATGATTCAAATATTTAAATAATTCGGATATTTAAATATGAAGTGTCTAAAATTCCGGGTCGTTATAAATGTTTTGGTTATCGTAAGGTTAAAACACATCTGTATTTATGTACGACGTGGTTTACAATATACCTTTATTTTAAAGGGCTTTTATAACATTGAAATCCAATGGAGGTGAATTTCTTACGCTGGTATACCAGACTGATCCGGGCGTTATTTTTCTTATATTGCTTGAGTCAGACCGAGCATATTTACAGATTCAGTTCGGATACTTAGAGCTTCAGGAGATGAGCTGGATGCCTCCAAGTTGTATTTATGTGTATTCTAGTTTTCGCTGCATTGGTTGTTTATATTTATCAGCAATTGTGATGACAGGTTGTTATAATTGTACAGGATGTTGACTAATTAGTTACTCTTATTGATATATATGTATATTACATTTTTTCTTTCTTTCGTAAAGTTCATTGTTATATTATAGATCGCTAGACGTGTTCTGATATTATATTCTTTATTTTTCTTTCTTTTTTTCCAATAATCTGTCTTTCCGGCACTCTGATGCTGGGCACGTGAATACCATGAATGTATCAGTGTCGATTTCATTAGGGGTAAGAAAAGGCGGCTCGTTACAAAGCATAATCAGGATGCACAAAGGACTGGTACCAAAACACAAACACACAAAACGTGGCAACCTAAACATCCAACGGGTCTGAACCAAAAAGCACTACACGGACTTCTCAAACAAATGTTACTGCAGATGTTCATCCAACCAAGTCATCTCATAATGAAAAAACTTCCGAACTTTATGCACAATAGAGTACCAGGAAATTCAAAGATAATACAATTAAGTATGACAAGCAACAAAACAGGGAAGCAAAGATAAAGGGAAACAAAAGATGGATACGAATATACCTACTAGCAACAAATTTGAAATACTTATCTCAGAAACATATGTTGATGATATGGACTCAGGAAACACAACTGAAAAGGAGTTCATTTTTGCACAGGAAGAATTTATGCAAGATACTTGATTTATCGACAATATTGTAGAAAATATTATAGAACAAGCTGAAGAACCAGAACATGATACTAAATATGTGGCTGATGTATTAAACAATCTAGATTATAATAAAGATTTCAAAGAAGAAACTACCTCTACTAATATCAAGCCAAAGCCCCCTAAAAGAGCAACTGGGGCTAGAAGGTCAGGAAAATGACATTCATCTCTTGTAAAATAAGAGGGATTAATATTGATTTTAAAATGAGTCAAGTATTGTCCTTCCTTAAATCCAATAAACCAACTACTGTTGGTCTATTGGAAAATAAATTATCCGTAGAAAAAAATGTCAAATCTTTTTACGAGAATAGATAAAAACCGAAAGTATGCACATAATAATGACTATGGCTCAAAAGGAAGAATTTTATTGATGTGGGACAAGTCAGTGTGGAAAATAAATATTTTACACAAAAACGAACAAAATATAACGTGCACAATTGAAAATATAGGTGGTATGTTAAGTTTTTAACTATTATGTATGCAAGTAACTTTTTTCAGGTATAGAGTTGATGTGGCAAGAACTAGCCAACCTTGCAAGTGTTTTAGATAAAGCATAGCTACTCATGAGGGACTTTAACAATGTACTTAACCCTAAGGGGAGGATTTCTAGTGCCTTTTTCTTATACTAAAGGGTTCTTGAATTTTTTACTCACTTGTGGCCTTGCATAAAAGCTTTACAATTCACACAGACAAGAAAAGGGATAGCTACACACATTGATAAACTGCTAATAAATGACACTTTTCTACAACACTTATAAGATTTTGTAGCTACTGCCACTACATTAGCACTTAGTGATCGCAATCCTATCATCATCAAACTACATGCACAAAGTGCATAAGAAAAGGTAAACCTTTCAAGCATATCAGCAGATGGCATGTGACAACTAGCTATGAGCAACAAGTAGTATCTGTCTTAGCAGATTTCACTTGAGGCAGTGCAATTCAAAAATTCATGATAAAGTTGAGAAGAATAAAACCAAATCTGAAAAAATGGAATAAGACAAGAGAAAAGGATACAGAAGCTATAACAAAATTGGAAATATATTACGATGATAAACTACTAGCTGCGGATAATAACCCAGACAAGTATTTCTATATGATGAATTGATTGCTACAGGCAATATCTTAAAATAGAAAATGCAGGAAAAATATGTACAAGTAGTGCAGAAATAAAAAAAAAATACATTGGTTGCTAAAGGGGACTCAAATTTAAGATTTTTTTATATGCAAAAATGTCAATAAGGAAGTGCAGAAATAACATAAAATCACTATGCAATGGTAAAGGATAATTGATTTTTGATACAGTGCAGATTCAAAATCAGGCAATTCAATATTACAGTGATCTATCCAATGTGGATCAAGCAGCAATCAACCAACTTGATAATATTAACTACAGGAAAGTTATTATGAACGTGGGGAAAGATTATTTGCTAGAAACTGTTTCAAAAAAGGAAGTAGAGGACGCATCCTTTTCGATTAAAGATGAGAAATCACTGGGCCCTAATGTCGCCTCCTCTAAATTTTGTAAACTACATTGCCCATTACTCAAAGATGAGTTAACTTCAACTGTTAACTATGTTTATGTTTTAGCTAGTATACCTGAAGGTTTAAACCATGCTATTTAAACTTAAGTACCAAAAAGTGATAAACCTACAGATATATCAGATTATAAACATTTCGCCTGTTGCAATATGCTTAGAAATTATATCAAAAGTCATATACAATAGGATAATAGGTCTAATGCCTTATTTAATTTCTGAATTTCGGTGTGCCTTTGTTCCAGGAAGAAATATTGTAGAAAAAAAAAAATACTAATAGCACATGAGATTATAAGAAATTTCGACAACAAAGGCACAAAGAAATTATGTCCCAAAGTGGATCTTCTAAAGGCGTGTGATAAGATAAATATAAGATTCATATGTAACATGTTAATTGTCTAGTGTACCAAAACAGATAGCACGCTACAATAAACTCGTCGCACAAGTTTATTAATTAGAATTTCACTACGCTGGATTCTGTATTAGATAAATGTAACAATAAGTTACGTTGTAAATAAATTACAACAACAACGTTATACTATTGTAAGAAATAGTATAACTTATAAACGGGAAAGATTACAGTGAATCTAACCAGTATATAAAGGAAATTCCGTCTGAGGCTTGTCGTAACAATTTCCTTAAGAATTTTATTTCAAAACTCTCCCAAGATACAACAGACGTAATCTGCACGAGATTGTAATGAGTATGTCAACTCTGTGATATATATGGAATATAGAGCAGCGGAGCAAAGAAGCAGAAGAAATTAGATTGGAATTGGATGAGAATGTGATCAGTATTCTCTCCTATTTATAATTTCGTCTGCATCCCTTCGAACAGTCGCGTCCGCTTGACGGGTCGCACCCGTTGCCTTTTGGTCGCTGTTGTTCGTTAACGGACCGCACCCGCTCGCTACTGGCTTGCACCCACTCGTACCGCCTGATACTGTTTCGCCTGCACTGCTTCAGTCAGGTCGCACCCGTTCGCGTTTGGCCGCACCTGTTTGCTTCTAACGGGCCGCACCCGCTACTGTTCGCCTCTAACGGGTCGCGCCTCTTCAGTTATTCGCGTCCGCTTATGAACAGTCGCATCTACTCAAGAAAAAACCCTGCGTCTGTTCACCCGCCCGCTTCTCTTTAAATTCCAGGCCCAGCCCAGTTTCAAAAGAAGCCCAAAACCGTTAAACAATGGCCTAGTAAAAAGAATGGTCATTTTAGACCCGAACCCGAGCCCGGCCTGGTTCGGCCGGACGGACGGCGGCGGCGAATAATGCTTTAGGAATTGTATTTTTCATTCACTTTGCTCTTTAGGAATTTCAACAATCCCCCACATGAATGATAATACACATATCCCCCACACAAAGCGAAATATCACAGAGTACATATGGAATAATGCTTTATCGTGGATAAGTAGATATTTCACTTTGAACTTTACCTAGTTAAAACTTATCGGATCTACTTGGCTAATCGGTGAATTATTTCATCTTGAACTGTCGGCCTTTATTTTATATCCAGACAATAAGCTTTACGAAGCATTGATTCCCTTCTCATCCAATCTCTTGGTTGTGTTCATTTTGGTCCTGAACAATTTTTGGTTCTGCGAGTGTTTTTAGAGAATAAAAGCCTTTTAATATTCTCATAGAGCCGACCCAGCTCACACTAACATAGGTGATCGCAACCATTACGAGTATCCTACATATACCCCACTTGTTATTTCCAAGATATGGTCATCATTAAAAAACATAGTTTTAACCTTTAAAACTTTTGCAGGCATGCATTATATTTTGCACCATAGGAATGGAGTAGGACCAAGTCCAGACAAATGCATTACTTCTTGAGTTACTCATAACTGGTTTGCCTATTGATCCTAGTCCGTGGGATCTCCAGTCGCTAGGATATGTTTCCGTATAAGGTAACTCTTGTTGGTTTAGGCTTTTAAACTCATTCCCCTCGATGCGCAGTCAATTTTCTCACTTGATAAACCTTTAGTAAATGGATCTGCTAGGTTATCATTTGTTCTCACAATCTATGGAAATAGTCACATTTGAGAGTAACTGCCTAACTGTATTATGGCGTCGACGAATATGTCGTGACTTTCCATTATACACAAAGTTTTGCGCTCTGCTTAGCACTGCTTGGTTATCACAGTGTATGCATATGGCCGGTATAGGTTTAGGCCAAAACGGAATATCTTATAAAAAGTGACGAAGCCATTCTGCTTCTTCGCCTGCTTTATCTAATGCAATGAACTCTGATTCCATAGTGGATCGAGCTATGCATGTTCGTTTAGTAGATTTCCACGACACCGCTGCCCCTACTAGGGTAAAGACATAACCACTCATTGATTTTGATTCCTCTGAATCTGCAATCCAGTTTGCATCACTATATCCTTCTAAGACGGTAGGATATTTTCCATAATGTAAGGAATAGTTAGTGGTATTTTTTAAATATCCAAGCACTCTCATTAGTGTTTTCCAGTGTTCCTTCCCTGGATTGCTTGTATACCTGCTCAATCGACTTACTGCATAAGCTATATCTGGTCTTGTGCAATTCATGAGATACATGAGACATCCTATTACACGAGAATATTCCAGTTGCATTACACTCTCATTAGTGTTTTTATGCAGTACATCTGATGGATTAAAAGGTGTATTTACTTCTTTAATTCCGAAGTTTTGAAATCTTTCAATCACTTTTTCTACATAATGTGATTGAGATAACTCAATTCCATTAGATGTTCTTATTATTTTTATTCCCAAAATAATATCCGCAACACCCAAGTCTTTCATGTCGAAATTGTTGATCAACATTTTCTTTATGGTCTCAATTACCTGAGTATTTGGACCGAATATTAGCATATCGTCCACATATAGACAAATCATCACATATGATTGTCCAAGTTGTTTGTAATAAACACATTTATCACATTCATTTATACGAAAACCATTTTTCATCATGACACTATCAAATTTTGCGTGCCATTGCTTTGGAGCTTGTTTTAGTCCGTATAATGATTTGACTAATCTACAGACTTTGTTTTCATTTTCTTTGAAAATAAATCCCTCAGGTTGCTCCATGTAAATCTCCTCATCGAGATTTCCATTTAAGAATGCTGTTTTTACATCCATTTGATGAATCTCTAGATTATAAATGGATGCAATTTCTATTAACATTCTTATAGAGGTTATTCGTGTAACCGGTGAATAGGTATCAAAGAAGTCTACTCCTTCTTTTTGACGATATCCTTTGGCTACTAATCTGGCTTTATACTTGTCGATAGAGCCATCTGCTTTCATTTTCTTCTTGAAAATCCATTTGCAGCCAATTGGTTTTATTCCTGGTGGAATATCAACAATTTCCCAAGTATTATTACTTAGAATTCAATCAATCTCACTTTGGATTGCTTCTTTCCAACATGAAGATTCAGAAGATGACATTGCTTCCTTGTACGTTTGAGGTTCATGTTTTAACATATAAGTTAAAAAATCCGAACCAAATGTTTTGGAAGTTCTTGCCCTTACGCTTCTTCTTGGTTCAACCTCCTCGTTGTGCTGATGAGTTTCATCTTCACATGTCTCATCTCTGTTATCTCTTGTCCTTTTTGGGACAGGGATTTCCATCGTTTTTTTATGTGGAAACACATCTTCAAAGAACGAGGCATCTCTTGATTCCATGATTGTATTTACATGAATATCATTTATATCAGACTTGAATACCAAAAATCTGTAGGCACTACTATTTTGGGCTGGCCGAAGATAATAATAATCTGCTGTTTTTGGTCCAAGTTTGACTCTCTTGGGAGGCGGAACTGGAACTTTTGCCAAGCACCCCCACACTTTGAGGTATTTAAAGCTTGGTTTGTGTCCTTTTCATATCTCATATGGAATTGTTCCCGTTTTATTGTGAGGAACTTTGTTTAATATGTGATTAGACATATTTAAGGCTTCCCCCCACAAGTTCGTCGGCAGACCAGAAGTTAAAAGCATGGCAGTAATCATGTCTTTTAACGTTCTGTTCTTCCTCTCGGCTACACCATTTTGTTGTGGTGAATATGGAGCTGTTGTTTGATGAATTATACCATTTTCGGCACAGAACTGTTCAAATGGTGATTCATATTCTCCACCTCGATCAGATCTCAATATCTTGATCTTTTTATTTAACTGATTTTCTACCTCAGCCTTGTATTTTATAAACGCGGTTATTGCTTCATCCTTACTATTTAAAAGATATACATAGCAATATCGCGTATAATCGTCAATAAAAGTAATAAAATACTTTTTCCCACCTCTTGTAGGTAGTGATTTAAAATCACATAAATCTGTATGTACCAAACCTAATGGTTCGGTGCTTCTGTCAACAGATTTAAATGGTTGTTTGACCATTTTTGCTTCTACACATGTCTCACATTTGTAGTTCTTATCTACTTGGAAATTTGAAATGAATCCCAAGTTTGATAATTTCTTCATTTTTCGGAAGTTTATGTGTCCTAATCTATCGTGCCATAGTAAAATTTCGTGCTCAAGCAAGTAAGAGACTTCAATTTTATTATTAGCACAATCAGAATACATAGATTTATTGCCGGTAACGGCTACATTTGCCTTAAATAGGCCATCACATAAATATCCCCTTTCGATATACATTCCAGCTTTGGACAGAACCATCTTGTCTGACTCAAACACCATCTTGAATCCCTTCTTTGATAGGACTGCACCAGAGATGAGATTCTTGCGTATGTGTGGAACGTGAAGCACGTCATTCAATTTGACAGTTTTTCCAGAAGTGAACTTGAGGATAACTGTGCCACTTCCTTCGATCATGGAAACTGCAGAATTACCCATGTAGAGTCTTTCTTTCTGATCGAATTTCTGGTATGTTGAAAACATGGATTTTTCAGAGCAAACATGACGAGTAGCTCCTATGTCAACCCACCATTGGTTAGGGTTCTGAATCATATTGCATTCAGAAATAACCGCTGAAAAGTTGGACTTATCCATTTTCATGTTGTCAACTGTTAACATCTCTGTTTTAGTGTAAAACAGTAAAATTCTTAAGATGTTAATTGTCTAGTGTACCAAAACAGTTAGCACGCTACAATAAACTCGTCGCACAAGTTTATTAATTAGAATTCCACTACGCTAGATTCTGTATTAGATAAATGTAACAATAAGTTACGTTGTAAATAAATTACAACAACAACGTTATACTATTGTAAGAAATAGTATAACTTATAAACGGGAAAGATTACAGTGAATCTAACCAGTATATATAGGAAATTCCGTCTGAGGCTTGTCGTAACAATTTCCTTAAGAATTTTATTTCAAAACTCTTCCAAGATACAACAGACGTAATCTGCACGAGATTGTAATGAGTATGTCAACTCTGTGATATATATGTAATATAGAGCAGCGTAGCAAAGAAGCAGAAGAAATTAGATTGGAATTGGATGAGAATGTGATCAGTATTCTCTCCTATTTATAATTTCGTCCGCATCCCTTCGAACAGTCGCGTCCGCTTGATACCCGTACCCGTACCCGTACCCGTACCCGTACCCGAGCCCGAGCCCGGCCCGGTTCGGTCGGACGGCCGGCGGCGGCGGCGCGCGCGTGTGTGGTGGTGATGCATGATCTCCCTTCTCACAACGAAGCATACATTTGGGAGCCCCAGGCCCCCAACCTCCTCATGAGAAAGCTATATTTAAACCAATATAGCTCTCGCAATTTGGAGATGTGGGACTTGTGTTTTTCATTCACCTTGCTCTTTAGGAATTCCAACATAACATGCTTGCAAGAATGGGATTTCCCAATCAATTTATTCATCTCATGTACAAATGTACCACAATACCTACTTTTTCTGTCCTGGTAAATGTCATACCGCAGGTTAACATTACTTCAAATAGGGTATAAGACAAGGGGATGCATTGTCACCTAATTTCTTTTGCATAGCCATGGAATACATGTAACACTCAATGATATTAACAAAAAATTAATTAAGAAAAATGAATTAATCAATAATGACGCTAAAAACGGAAATTTTACAAATGTCGGACTTCGGCTATGAAACTTGTACCATTGTGTTCATGGAGATTTCTAAGCAATCTTCATCTACAGCATCTCGATTGGAGTACAAAAAAAAGTTATCAACATTTGAAAATTTCAAATCAAAAATAATTCAAAACAAATTAGGGAAATAAGTATTATTAAAATTAATCCTAAAATAATGGCACTTAACATCCAAGTAATGGCAATTCTATTTCAACCCGAGTATTTACTTAGTAGTCTTTCAAAAATTAAAAAAGTCTGTAAACCCAAAAATAACTTAATAGCCCCTGCCATTTACAGAACTATCCTTCCCATCATGCAAAATGTGAAAAAATTGAATTTTTTTCTTTACTGATTTAGAAACTAGGGTTAGAATTTTTTCTTCACTGATTTAAAAACTTAGTAGTGAAAATTTGAATTTTTCTTAATAAAGTCTATAAACCCAAAAATAACTTACAAGTGAAAATTTGAATTTTTTTTCTTCACTGATTTTGAAACCCAATTCAAATTTTCTTCAAAACTACAATTAAAAAAGTCTGTGAACCCAAAAAATAACTTAGTAGTAAAAAATTGAATTTTTTCATTACTGATTTAGAAACTAGGGTTTTGAAGAAGCGGTAGTTTAGAATGTAAGAAAGTGACGTAAAAAGATAATGGAATTGAGAAAAAAGAAAGTACACAGCTTTCTAAGGGTATTTTAATCTTTAAAATTTTATTTATTTAAGGGGGCCTATTAAGTAATTATCTGTGTCGAAATAGAATTTGCCATAAGTAATTGTTATCATTAAATTAAGATAAGGTAATAAATAATGATGAGATAACATCAAAAAATATGAGACAAAAAAGATTAACCAGTTGACCCCCTTTATAGGACCAGTCGACCGCAAGCGTTCGACCGCCTCTAGTTGTTTGGCCAGTCATTATGTGATGGCTAGGATTTGCCTAGGCTTGAGCACACCATATTTAATATTATCAAAATATTTTTTATCCGACGATTCCTGTGCATTCGAATTACTACAAATAAGAGGCTAGCTCCTTCATTCTTTTCATACAAATCTTAAGCCGTCAACGACACTTTTCCATTCTCTTTCTTTATAATAAAACTTCTTAAACTCCAACTTCAAAAATAAAAATACGTGTCCAAGAATAAAAGGAAGATTTACAGAAATCTAGCAAAGGAGAAAGGTAATTATATATACAAATATGTGCGTGTATCTATTCCAGCCTACTATATAATTTCTAAGTATAATATGTACAAACAAATTTATTCTTGGAGAAAGGGAAAGGTTGCAGCAGAAAGCAAGTCCAACCTGATTCAACGGGGATTCTCTGAGTGGGAATCATGATTTTTCCATGATGGTATTGTATAGTTTGATATTTGGATTTGTATATGTCATGGAAGATTTTTAATGCAAAAACTATCAACCTAAACCCTAAAATAACCACATAATATGTGACTTTGTGAGTTGATTGGAATCTTTGTTGTTTTATTTTAATATATTAGAATTTAATTCATGAATATTTGCAATATAGATAACTTATGTCTTAATTGATTTCACTTTTCTATTTGTGATTGTAATGGCAAGGAATTCCAAACAAAGTAGAAAGAGATGTGCAAAGTAAGGAAAGAGAGATTCTTCTTATCTTGTTCGTAGTTTGCACTACCTATTTCAATTATTAAAAATAAGTGAGATTTCTTTATCATTGCAACACAATTCATTTAAAAAGCTTGTGTGGAATAAAAAAGTTTATATTGTAAATTGGCTTGAGGCATAGGTCTACTATATTAACGTAAAAAAAGTCATGCGCTCTAGATTTCCTTTTTTTATATATACCAATTTTATTGATAATGTTGGTTATTGTGAAATTGTTGTAATTAATTGACTTGTATAATTATTGCAATTGTTAATATTAAATGATATAACATCCTAAATAAGAAATGGACAAATTACCCAAGTACCCATAAAAAATAGAAATAAATGTAATAATAACATATTCCTTTAAACTCTAAAATTTGACAATTTTACCTATGTACTGGTAACTTACATAATTAACCATTAATAGTTAGTCTAATAAAAGGGTTAGGAAAATTTTGGAATTTAATCCATAAATAAAGGCTAAATAAGGAGTTTCTTATATGACCTTTAATGCATAAATATGGGTGAGGTATATTATGTATATATTATACACATATGTTATTACAGTTTTAATGTTAGAGAGTGAAAAATGGCTAAGCTATAGGGATGCGATGTCAGTTAAAAGCACACGGAAGTCTGGCCAGCTAATTTGGCCACTATTAATGTGACTTTAGAAATGATGTAAGACATCACATATAATAAGTACCCACGGTGGATGCGAGGTTAATCCCAACTCTGTAGGATAATTCTGATCGGCTAATCTGACAACCAATGCCAACGAATAGTCAGACTAATATGAGACGTAACGGTTTGGATTACGGGTCATAAACTAATACCGTAGGATGGGTGTAAGACCCGTTTTTCCATAACCTTTGAATCGATAATAAACCACACATGTCTAACTCAAATTGCACGAACAAGCGAATAATTAAGCGTAGAAAGAAAAACAAAAATAGAACGGAACAGAAAAACAGAATCTCACACAAATGGAATAACATATATTATTTTAACAATAATCTTTATAGTGGAAAATTTTAAAACATATATCAGAGTCTAACCTAGATTCAACATGGACAGTTATAACATCTTCCTTTACAAATGTTGTCAAACAACCAAAAAATGCAGCGGATAATAGAATACGTCCATACGATGATGAAGATCTTCAGCTCTTCTCTGGAAACTCCAAGCGTCTTCACCTAATCATGAAACTACTTGGATCTTACCTGAGTATTAAAAATACCCGGATCAGGCTTGATAGGCCAGCGTGAGATACTCGAAATTTTAAATGTATAGCTCATGACGGTGTTATCAAAACCTTTGAAAAGAAGGGTGTCTCATATGACCACGTCCATACATAAATACGGACGGTTTTCTACCTTATTATAACCAAAACACTTTTATTACCAAAATAATTTGATATTATCTTTCATGACATTCTTTTGGAAAACATCTAATAAACTTATTCAAATAAGATATCAATACCGGGACTAAGTCTAAGGTAATATATTCAAACTAGGTCAACGGAATATACCGGACGTAATATATGATACCAAAAGGGATAGCTGAAATGTTTGTAAAGCATTATAGCTATCATAGGAATACAATAAAAACCATAAAGCTCGTAATGGAATTGGATTTTCCAATATGATAGGGAACCTCGATAACCGCGCTAACAACCGAAACCCGATGGTTTTTCGTGCAAGGACTCACACACCACTATTCCTCATGTTGCCACGTTTCTTGATATCCGGTGACTTCTCATGCAAGGACTCACACACCACTATACCATACAATAAGGGTCCTGTTTGGACACCTTGGTGACATAGATCATACGCCGCCAGTCACCTTGAGGTATCATACGCCACCCTCGATATACAAAGCTTGAAATATGTAACATAATTCTCGTATCGTTTCTGAGATGTGAGGCTTAGGAGTGAGATTACACTCAATTTAGACAAAGCAATGCTTTTCATATAAAACCATACTTTGATCATAACAGGTTCCACTTTGAATGCCTCATTGTCATTCCTTAATCACACGACTAATTTCTACCAACGTATAACTCTTGAGCTCGTTCATCAAGGAAAAAGGTGTTAAGCTAAGAGAAGTTGTCTTCTCCACCATCAAGCAGATAATGCGTTGATAGAGATCAATTAATGTGATCAGAAATGTACTGTCGGACACTCGTCTATACAAGTTCATTGTGAGACTGAACAAAACTGAAGGCACTCCTCCTACTACCATTAGTAGCGAGTAGTCCTTGCAATTTGAAGATTTCAAAACAGGATAGAACCACTACTATAAATGTCTCTATATTGGGAGCTATCCAGAGAATGTCAATAAGCAGCCCTTCCGCTATGAAGATCTCCGGTCGTCAATAATCAATATCTTCAACACGTCTTCATTTTTGAACGTATACATTGTTTCGAAGTGATTTTCGAATAGGAGTTACCCAAATCCGACCCCGGTTCCTTCAAAAAAAATTATCGATAAAAAGATGTTTAGTTCATATGTGGATATCAATCATCAATCAATTACTTCATCTTTTATTTAAATCAAATATCTTTCTTAGATATATTCTTTTCAATTTATTCAATTTTATTTTCAAAAGTATGTGGAATCATTAAGCCTCATCTATCAAATCATTTGATTTATTTAAATCTTGGAAGAATTCCAAATTATTTTCTCTTCTACTTAGGAAAATATTTCAACATTATTTCTTTAAATCTTTCATTTAGAACTCCTCTTAAATCTTGGGAAATACCAAGTCATCTTATTTGAAACACATTTAAACCTTTAATAAAGATTTTCTATTTAAAGCCTCATTTAAATGGGTATAAAATGATGTTATGTAAAACATCGTTACAACAAACCTAAAACCATTTTATTCAAATCCTTGTTTAACACTTGGAAAAATCTTCACTTTTTACTTTGGGAAAACCTTTTTAGAGCATCCGGGCTTTCCTTTTGATTTGTTCTAACCCTCGTCTGAAAGAGAAAGCAAAGGCCAGGTAAGTTCAGGGCACTACGTAACGACCCGTAATTTCACTATTCGAAAATGAGGGATTTCATTCGTTTTTTATTTAAAAGGAATTTGAATCTTAAATAAAATGTTATATATAATAAATAATAATGACGAAATCATTTATTTTTATAGTTAATAATTTAAAAAGGTATAAATTTGGATTTTAGAACAAATCGACAAAAGTTATGTTTTCTTAAAAATAAATAAATGCTTAAATAAATAGGTTCAAATATTTATTTAAAAAGATAAATCTTTTTATAAACATTTAATGAAGATAATAAAATTATATTAAAATATTTAACAATATATTAATAATCATTTTACAAAAATAACCAAAATTTATCACATTTTGTCTGTTTTACACACACTGTAAAATTAGAGATTTTGATATTATTTAGATATGATTTTAAAATATGAATAGACATGTTTTAATTTATTTAAAAGAAGGAAAAAGTTCGTTTTAATTTGGTTTACATACATGAATAGTTTAACTAAAACGTCAAAATATGACCGTAAAATATTTTGTCGAAAATCAACGTTTTATCTATTAAAAGTTGTCGCAATGCTGTTGCACCTTTTTTTCTTATGTATGAGCATATATTAAAATAGTATAAGTATTATTTAATTCAGTAATCAAGTTTACTTTTACTAAACAAGTTTAGAAACAATTAGCAAAAGTAAACACAAAAGGACAAAACATGTCATATCAAATCCAACCAAATCTTTAGTTTTCTTTACTTAAATAACTAAGTGATTAAGACATAAAGTGCTGATGTGATAAGAAGATGGTAAGTGTTGAAAAAGTAAGATAAAGTAAGGATATTTTGGTAATTTTGCAAAAGATTGGTTTTGTAATTTACCACTCCTTACTTTTTCTATAAATACCCATCCATTCTTCTCATTTTTCACGCAAATCATTCTTTTCTTCTTCTTGCTTTGAGCAATTTTAATGGATTCTCTCTTTAAGAGAGGTAGGAGGGTTAAAAATAATAGAGTGCTTAAGTACTAATCCACTTGTTACTTCTAACCTCTTCTTAATTCACTTCTTCTTCTCTTCTTAAAAAATGGTCTTAAGCCATCAGGATGAAGGTGTTTAAGGGCATAGGCTGAGACCAAGGTGGTGGTGGAGGAGGATCATGGCTGTGAGCAAAGCAGGTAAAGGTGGAGATGGTCGAGCACTTGGAATCATGGTTATGATAAGGTTTAGAAATGTTTAGTGAAGTGTTTGTTTGGATAAGAATGTTGGTAGGAAGTGAAACGACTTTGGTTAAAGGTGAGAAAATTCTCACTGCTTTTTAAAGATCATATTTTGATTTTGTTATAATAATCATCTTATTACATGCAATTATACACCCTTTAAAATGTTGCTATGGATGTTTGGTTATGTTAAAACAATCACATTTATACCCTTATAAAATAAGAATGTTTATACCAATTTGATTGTTAATATGGATGATTTGATAGTTTGTCAGATAAGTGAATTATGATAATATATCCCGTTATTGTATCAATAAGTGAATGTTGGATTTGAAATCATATGTTATGTGATTTTTTAAATGAATGTTATGTTAGCGATAAATATGGACATTGGTTATGTTCATTTTGATTAAGTGATGCCTTTATTTAATAAGACCATATTTTAGTGATATAAGATATTTTGAAAAAATAAGTCTCTTTTCAATTAGAAGTGAAACTAAGTTAAAAATAAAAGAAAATTTGAAATTTGAAGTGAAACAAGGTTGAAAAGGATAGTTAAATTGAAATGAGATAAATAGTGAAATTGAAATCTATTTTGAAAATTGAAGTTGGGATTAAGGTTGAATTGAAGTTTAAATTAAAAATAAATTTGAAATCTAAGTTTTGAATAAGTTTAATTTGAAGTTAGAATTGAAATTGAATTGAAATTGAATTGAATTAGAATTTAAAATTTAATATTAAAATAATGAGAATATAGTAATATTATAATATGGTAATGGTGAAAATACATTTCGAATACTTCAAAAAGTGAAAATATTGATTTAAAATGATTTATAATGATTTATAAGTGATAAAATCCATTTTGAATAAATTATTTCAAATAAAAAAAAAGTTAAAACTAGGTGCGTCGCGCAACGGTAGTTCGTGATTTCGCGTCAAAAAGTTCAAATTAATGTATAGAGTGGAATATAGCAAGGAATTTTTCGAGATAAGAAAATTCCAAACTATTATATCCATATTTTCTAAACGAAGAGAGAAAATCAAGATTTCGTTTTGTAGATTTTGAATTAAGTCCAAAACAATTTTGTAGAAAAATCGCGCTAGAGCAGTTAAGTGACCATAACAGGAAATTTGTTTAAATGAACGTTTTTAATTATGGAAAAATACGGAATAAATTTGATAAATCTATTTAAATGATTTAAAGGAGATTTGGATTGAAAAATATGAATTATCGAATGTTTAAAAGTTGTTTAAATCAAATAAGCTTATATAGCACTTTTATGCTACGAATTGTATAATTTTTTGATTATGAGTTTACAAGTAACGATTTTTCCTGGAATCAATTTTGAATGTTGTTAAAAGGAAAATTAAGCGTTATGAAAGATAATTTGGAATCTTTATAATCAATTCCAAAATGTAGTCGATAACCGAGTGTGCTGAAACGAATAGTACATTTGTCCCGCCTGTGAGATCTGCGAAAATAAAATAAGGTGTTTAACTAAGGTTGGGAATGGAGCAACCGGTGCCCTAAACTTATATGGCCTATGTTTTCTTTTCTTAGGCGAGGGGGTGGAACGGATCGAAAGAAAAGCTCGGATGCTCCAAAAATAAAAAGATTCTGTTAAGTTTTCCAAAATAAAAGAAGATTGGTATTATTCAAAATTTAAGCAAGCTCCAAAATGAATGATTTCTATGATCCTATTTACTTAAAAATGTTTTCTAAGATTGATTTTAGGTTTATCATAAACGATGTCTTAAATAATATTGTTTTGGGCCCGTCTAAAAAGTTAAGGAATTTGGATCGAGAGTTAAGTAAGGAAATTTGAGATATTTTCCAAAGTAAAAGAATGAATAACTTAGAATTATCCTAAGTCAAAAGAAAGAGATTTCGAAATCATCCGAAAAAAATTAAAGTGAAAAGAGACTAAATAAATCCTCTATACTCATATTCACTTTTTATCAATAATTGGATTAGGAAGGAACCGGGGTCAGATTTGGGTGATTCATGTCTGAAAACCACTTCGAACTAATATATACGCTCGAATGTAAAGACATGTTGAAGATGATGATTGTTGAAGACCGTCGATCTTCATAGCGTGAGGACTGCTTGTTGATTTGCTATGGGTAGCTTCCATTATAGAGTTATATATAGCAGTGGTTTCCTCATTGTGGAGATTTTTCGGATTACAAGGACTACTCGCTACTAGTGGTAGTAGGATAGTGCCTTCGGTTTGTCATGTTCTTGGACAACTTATATGGATGTTTGTCCGACATTGCTGTTGGGTATGTTTCTACCACCACCGAATCGGGATGGGGAAGCAAGGGACGAGCCACCGAATCGTCTACAACCGGACCACCTGCCTACCGAATCACCTACAGTTGGACCACTTGCCGAACCAACATCACCACCGGACCAAAAGCCCTCACCTCCACCAGCACCGGTCCATAGCACAGCCGAACCAACACACAAGACCATCTATCACCGATCCAGGATCCATCCCCCCATCACTGATCCATGTTACCACTGATCCATGCTGCTACCGGTCCAACTCCATCTACCACTGTCGAACCAACATAAGG
Source organism: Allium cepa (assembly GCA_030765085.1). Taxonomy (NCBI): domain Eukaryota; kingdom Viridiplantae; phylum Streptophyta; class Magnoliopsida; order Asparagales; family Amaryllidaceae; genus Allium; species Allium cepa. The sequence continues at coordinate 369,896,324 of CM060943.1, read as the reverse complement.
ATGGCATACCGGACCGACACTACCAGGCCAGATTGCATCGGCCCAGGCCCACCAGCAGCTATATACATCCAAGACCCCTGCCCTCAGCCTCACTCTATAAATAGAGGGGCAGGGGTACAACAATGGTAGACAAATTTGTGAGCTCAAGCACGGAAGGAACTTTCAAACAACTTTCATATACTTGTATACAAAACTTTGTACTTGTAATCTGAAAGAAAAAGGAGAATAATATATAAAGTGGATGTAGGCACGTTCTGGCCGAACCACTATAAATCTGTGTGTCTTTTACAGTTTAGTCCATCTATTTTATATATTTGCATAAATCACCCAAACCATCCAGATCAACATAAAATCAACTAATTCATACGACTCGGAGGTGTTTGTCCATTTTTTGTGCAAACATTTTTGGTGCTTTCACTGAGAATTAAAGGAGCTCGAAGCTTCAGCTTCTCCCACTCAACCCTTTTCCTATCAACATCGTTCATTGCTTGGAAAATATGGCTATCGGACGGAAGAAAGATACTAACAAAGGAAAGAACGTTGCGACTGGCAGTATCCCAGATCCAATGATCAGGGACCAGGACAATCGTCAGGTTCCGACGGCAAATTTAAATTAGGCAAATCCGACAGCCCCCGCTACGGAACAACCAATTACAAGAGCGGATCTGGACAGGATTGTGGATGAAGTAACTAACCGCTTTGCATCTCAACAAGAAGCCTTGGTGGACCAACTCATGTCACGCTTAAGGGATGCTGAAGAATCCAACCGCAACACTGAATCGTGGGGTGAGTCCCGGTCTGGAGGATCTGGGAGGCGACAAAGGTCTTTCTTCTTCGAAGAGGCTAACAACAGAAACAGCCATGGTAGGAGCCGAGCCCGGACTCAGCCCGAATTCCGACCCGAGGAAACACTTGGAACCGAACCCAACGGGGGAGGTGCCAGGCAGGGGTCGGATGTAGCTGAGCCTGTCATGCTACCTAACCATGAAAACCCCAGTGGACGGGGCCGAGCTGGTGCCCGGCCCGAAGTTGGACCCGAGGAAGTGCTGAGAACAGAACCCAGCAGGGGAAGATCAAGGCAAGGGCCAACTGTGGCTGACCCCAGCATGCCCCCGGAAGACCAGAGGCAGCCATTGGAGAATGTCAGGAGAGATAAACGATACCATCCTTACAGGTCATCTGGACGGAATCAATCCCACAGGGAAGAACTAAACTCATTTTTATCGACTCCAAGTTCTGATGAAAGAATGACGCGATTGTTCAGGGAGTGCGTCCAACGGGAGCAAAGGGATCGAGGGATAGGTGCTAGGGCAACCAGCCCCTTCACCCGCAAGATTGAAACTGCCATCACCCCCCGGGAATGGAAAATGCCAACGATGGAACCTTACAAGGGAACCTCTGACCCCATCGTACACTTACAGAGATACACCCAGCATGTGCTCATGAGCGGAGCAACGGAGGGAGTATTGTGTAAATGCTTCCCACTTTTCTTGGCAGACCTAGCTACCTCCTGGTTCTGCCACCTACTCCAAGGGTCCATCAGCTCATGGGAAATGTTGAAAGAAAAATTCATCAGCCAATTCCGCATTCATGTGGAACAACCCAAGGACGCTTATTCCTTATCTAATATCAAGCAAAAACCCGAAGAGACAGTGCAACAATATCTCACCCGATTCAACGCTGGAGCGGCCGCAGTCCAAGATGCCGACGAGAAACTTATCCTAATGGCTCTCTGCAGTGGTGTACATCCGGATACTAAATTTGTTAGAAGACTAACGAAGGAAAAGCCAGCTATTTTACCTGATTTCTTCCATGAAGGTGGAAAGTATATGAGACTTGAAGACGCTGCCATTGAGAGGCAGTCAAGGCAACAGATTAAAACAGCCACAGACAGGGTTTTCGCTGCAACAAAGGATGTTCGGAGAAATGACTCTAGAGACAATGCTGGGGGCAAGAAAGGGGAAAAGCGCCTATATCGACCTGGACCAAGATTTGACTCCTACACTCCTTCGAATGAAACGATCGAAAACATCTTCCTAGCCACTCAAGACGAAGTTAGATACAGGCGCCCCCCGCACAAGAAGGAGTCAGATAACGCACTCAAATCTGGAAAGTTCTGCCGTTTCCACGAATCCCACGGACATGACACCAATGAATGCCACCATCTCCGGGACTTGATTGAAGAACACATTAGAAGGAGGAGACTGGAACGCTATGTAAAAAGCCAGAGCAGGACTCCAGCTCCCGCCAATGAAAACGCAGGGTTACCCCTCCCAGAGGAAGGCGGAGGAAATCTCAACACCAGCGGCTCTAGTCAAGAGAAAATAGTAGTCCATACCATATCAGGAGGATCACACATCGCCGACAGAAGCTGGGCAGAGATGGAAAGATACGGTAAGTCACTTAGAAACGCTGAAGGCTACGTTAATTCTGTTATGGAGGAACGCCACCCGAAACGGAAAGAGAATGACGACATCACATTCAGTAGGCGTGATCTAGAGGGAAGACAGTACCCACACATGGATCCTATGGTCATCTCTGCCTGGTTTGGTCCAGCCAAAGTTTTCCGAATTTTAGTAGACACTGGAAGCTCAGTGAATATCCTATTCAAGCATGCATTCGACAAAATGAAGCTGTCAATGAAGGATGTGTCTCCCTGAAACAAACCACTACATGGTTTCACTGGAGATGCGAAGATGCCCCTCGGGCAACTGGACCTTTTTGTTGAAATAGGAAGTCATCCCTGCTCCGTTGTGCGAAAACAAACATTTGTACTGATAGAGAACCATTCGACCTACAAGCCTTTTTGGGAAGACCAGCCTTGTCTGACTTCCAAATTGTCCTAGCCCCATGGTGCCTGAAGATGAAATTCCCAACAGATAACGGAGTAGGAGAAATAGAGGGAGATCAAGACGCCGCTTGAGATTGCTATGTAACTGAGCTTCGCAATAACCGCAGGAAGGATAAAGGGAAGGATGCAGAGACTTCTCTCTGCAAGAAAAACCTGGAAGCCTAGCAATTAAAGAAAGCCCCTCCTCTTCAATATACTAGCGATCCTTTCAACGAATTAGACCCCAGGGACAAAGAGGAGGAGGCCACCACCAAGCCTGCAGAGGCTATGGAATTTGTATCTGTAGACAAACACGACCCAAGTAGACTGCTGAGGGTCGGGTTTCAGTTAAGAGCGGAGTTGAAAGGTCAACTCGTCGATTTTCTTCGCCACAACATGGATGTATTTGCATGGACGCACGCCGACATGACAGGAATCTCTCCAGACGTAGCATGCCACATGCTGAACATCGATCCCACCAAGGTGCCAGTGAAGCAGAAAAAGAGGAGCATGGGGGCAGAACGATCAGCGGCCCTCGAGGAAGAAGTAAAGAACTTACTCGTCAATGACTTCATACGAGAAGCCATCTACCCAGAATGGATCGCCAACCCGGTACTGGTAAAGAAAGCTAATGGGAAGTGGCGAACATGCATCGATTTCTCCAACTTAAATGGCGCTTGCCCGAAGGACTGCTTCCCACTCCCCCGAATCGACCAACTCGTGGATAGCACAACCGGACATGAACTCTTATCCTTTATGGACGCATACTCAGGATATAACCAGATCCCTATGCACGCCCCCGATCAAGACCACACTAGTTTCATCACTGACGGGGATTGTACTGCTACAAAGTAATGCCTTTTGGACTTAAAAACGCTGGAGCTATTTATCAGCGCCTCGTCAACAAGATGTTTGCAAAATTAATAGGACAAACTATGGAGGTTTATGTGGATGACATGCTGGTAAAATCAAGGAAAGCCAACGATCATATAAACCACCTGGATGAGATGTTTCAAGTACTTCGCCAATATGGAATGAAGTTGAATCCTCTAAAGTGCTCCTTCGGAGTATCGTCGGAAAAGTTCTTGGGATTCATCGTACATGCCAGAGGGATTGAAGCGAACCCCAAACAAGTCCGGGCTTTGCAAGATATCAAGATACCATCCACTTGAAGAGAGATGCAAAGCCTAAACGGGAAGGTGGCTGCCCTAAACAGGTTCATCTCTAAAGCAACTGACAAATGCATCCCTTTCTTCGAAGCTCTTAAGAAGGACAAAGGAAAGTTCAAATGGACTGACGAATGCTCGACAGCCTTCCTTAACTTAATCGAACACCTCCAAAGACCACCAGTACTCTCAACTCCAAATGAAGGCGAGGAACTATACCTATACCTTGCTGTATCATCCCATGCTTTAAGCGCCGCGTTGGTGAGAGAAGACGACCGCGCACAGCGGCCCGTATACTTTGTAAGCAAGAGATTTACAGAGGCAGAAGCCAGATACCCTAAACTTGAAAAGCTAGCATACTGTTTACTAATCACGTCACGGAAACTGCGACACTATTTCCAATCTCATTCCATCAGAGTTTTAACCGATCAACCGCTAAGGCAGGTACTACATCGCCCCGATACTTCTGGGCGACTACTTAAGTGGTGCATTGAACCGAGTCAATATGATATTACCTACCATCCTCGCACCGCTATCAAGGGACAAGCCATAGCTGATTTCATTGCCGAATTCACTACTAACGAAGGTAAGGAGCAATCTGAAGTAGCAAAAAATATCAAGTGGAATCTCTTCGTTGATGGAGCATCAAATGAGTAAGGCTCGGGGGCAGGTGTTGTGATAATCACCCCCAGGGGAAGGAAGCTGCACTACGCCCTAAGGTTGGAGTTTGCTGCCACCAGCAATGACGCAGAATACGAAGCAGTGATAGCCGGTTTAGAACTTGCCCTGGAGATTGGAGTCGGTTCTTTATGTCTCCATAGTGATTCTCAACTTATTGTAAATCAAATACTGGGAGAATTCCAAACTCGAGGAGATCGACTCACATCATATCTAAAGAAGACCAAGCTGCTGCTCAATCAGTTGGATCACTATTTAATCAGACACATTCCTCGCGAGAAGAATCAGGAGGCCGACGAACTGGCAAAGCAAGCTAGCATGAAGGACGACACCGCTTCCCAAACAATAACCATCTCGCAGCAACTAGCCCCGAGTTACGAGACAATGAATATGATAGCTGCAATCGAAGAGGAAACTTGGATGACTCCTATCCGGAAATATTTACAAGATGGCACACTGCCCGACGGGTGTAACGAAGTCAAGAAAATCTTAAGGAAAGCTTCCCGCTATACAATACAAGGAGGCATCCTCTATCGATGCGGCTTCTCTAATCCCTTATTAAGGTGTGTCGCTGGAAGGGAAGCCAAGGAAATCTTATCCAAAATACATCGAGGAAGTTGCAGAGATCACACTGGTGGGTAGACTCTGGCAAAGAAGATACTCCGATATGGATATTACTGGCCCACCTTAAACAAAGACGCCCTAGACTTCGTCAAAAGATGTGACAAGTGTCAGAAATTTGCTAAAATTCCTCGGCTACCAACAAACGAGATTGCTCAAATGACCAGCCCTTGGCCCTTTGCAATATGGGGAATTGACTTGATTGGCGAACTGCCAGTGGGCCGAGGCGGAGCCAAATATGCCGTAGTAGCAGTTGACTATTTCACCAAATGGGTGGAAGCGGAGCCTCTAAATAAAATATCTTCGGCAAAAGTTATTAACTTCTTAATCAAAAATGTTTTGTGCAGGTACGGGGTTCCACTCAAAATCATATCGGACAATGGACTTCAATTTGACAGCGAGGAATTCGCCGACTGGTGCCAAGAGCACGGAATTCTCCAAAGCTTCTCATCTGTGGCTTACCCCCAGGCAAACGGACAAGTCAAAGCTGTCAACAAAATCCTCAAAACCCTAATCAAGAAGAAACTCGAAAAGTCAAAAGGCGCTTGGGTGGATGAACTTCCTACGGCACTTTGGGCCTACCGCACATCTTACAGAACATCAACAGGGCATTTTCCTTTCTCTTTGGCATACGTATCGGAGGCCATGCTCCCAGTTGAAACTGTAGTGCCTTCCCACCGCAGGATCCACTACAACCCAGAAGAGAACGAAGAACTCCTCCACATGTCTTTGGATCTAATTGAAGAGAGAAGAAACGATGCAGCACTCAAAGCAGCAGCTCATAAGCAAAAGGTTGCAGCACAATACAACTCCAAAGTCAAGCACCACAGCTTACAAGAAAGAAATATTGTCCTCAAGCGGATCTTCCCGCGCCCCGGAATGCTAGATCCAATCTGGGACGGGCCCTATGTAATTCATAAAGATATCCACAACGGAGCCTATATTTTGTCAACAGTGGACGGAGAGGTGTTCCAGAGGGCATGGAACATCCAACACCTCCGTCGATACTTTTCTTAACTTGTACTGCCCATATGAAGTGAATTAACAAAGAGAATCAGTGGACGTAGGCATTTTCGTGCCGAACCACTTTAAAAATCTTGTCTCTTTTTAACTTGTTCCTTTATATCTTGGCTGCTTGTTAAGCTTTATCCTCTTCTGTTGAACAAAATCATGTATGACGACATTTCCATTCTGGACACTTCACGACGCAACCTCACCTGGACAAGACCCAACAGGTACTATGCGAATCTATGCACTCGCCAATGAGACACTTTTGCTCCAGCATCCCTCTGCTGCGGGTTAACTCATTGCTCGCGACTGCCCTCAAAGCCAACTGTAATGAGCCGATTATAAGCCATCAAGAAGGCCGACTATAGCCGATGGCAGCTCATCACGGCGTTCGGCTCGCCGGCAACTGTGAACCTACTTTAAGCCCAAACATAAGGTGTGGCCAGCCAAGGGTAGTTCACGGTTGACGATCGGCACCCACGCTAGCCGGCCATAGTAAATCGAATAATACCCACGATTACGGGCCATAATGGCTCGGGTAGTTACTGTGCGCGATCTCGGCTCCGATATGTCTTAAGTGCGGCTGTGGTAAAAAAGATAAACTCCCCGCAGAGGGGTAAGATGGGTGACGAATGTCTCCAAGACCCACAGCTAGGGAAAGCGACTACAAAACCCATTTGCCACGAACTTAAGCATATCGACTGCCTTCCGTGATTGGAAGTTTTGCTGTTTCTCATATTTCCATTTCATTCAAAAACTTTTCTCCTATCCTATATAACAATCCCTAAAGTACAGGTCACAAAATAGGGGAACTCTCGCTTGTGGAAATATGAACTCACATCCGGATGACGGAACACTCAGCTACATCCCATACTCAGTCACGCAAGACATTCAAAGCAATCCTCTACAACTAAAACACGAAGGGCGGTACTATCTTCTCTTGTATACATATATGTAGCTTTAATTTATTCACACATCATATTGGCATTGCAAAACATGAAACAATATTTTGAGCAGAAACTTAGCATCAAATACGATTAAATCACTAGCACATGCACAGCTATATTTCTTATGCAACACATCAAAGTAACAAAAGCATTCAAATATAGCAGAATCAGTCTGTGTTATGAGATTACATGTCAAAAATAAAGCTGTTCATACGAATGATATAATTACAACCCAAAAGTGCATTAATGTTTTGGAACTAGTATATACAGGACTGCCAAGAAGACCAAAAGATAATCAGCTACAGCAGGGCTCCGCCTCTATCCTGCTCGCCCTCCGGGATCTACTTGACCGAGGGTTAGAACTCCCAGCATGCTGGCCAGGGGTCCTACCTGTCCAATTCGGGAAAAAAATACATCAGATAAATTATACGCAGTCAAGTTAAGAAAAGATTGAGAGGGAATACTCACCAGGACCTGCTCACTGACCATCATCGTCTAGCTGCACGCCTACCTCATCCGCAGCAAGCAGCCGCATGCCCTCTTTAACCGCCACCTTCTCTTCCTTGGTGAATTGGGCCGTAACCACATCCATCCTGAAAGCCGCACCACCTTCCTTATCCGCATCAGCCTTAGCCTCCTCCAAAGCCCGAAGATATATCCTAGCCATAACACGAGGATAATCGTCCATTCAGGACAGGTTGTCCTGCCTCCAAGTACGGAAATACATGTCCTGGAGCATCTCGTCCATCATCCCCTCGTTCTCCTCAAACTCTTTCATCCGGGCCTGAAAAGCCGACAGCCGTGCGATAGCAGCATCTCTTTCTAATCGGTATCTCGAGCAGTCAGCCTGAAGGGACTTCCGCATCACTTCCATCTCCTCCTTCATCTTGGCCTGAGCAAGCTCTACGGCCTCAATCCTTCCAGATAACTCCTCTACCTGCTCAAGATCCGCGCTCCGAACCTCATCCACCGTTGCGATGTCCATGTCAGTTCGTTCTTTGCAAGCAGCCTCCATTTTTCACAACTCAGCCTTGCTAGCCTCTTCCATGGTTTTCTTTAGTCGTCTGGAGGCCGCCTCATGCTGGGATATCTAGATAGCCTGATCGACAAGCTGTTTGGCCTGATCAGCAACCTTTAGCCGCAACCGAATGTTAGCACTTCCGATTTCCTCCCCAGCCTTGGCCAGTCGAGCGTGATGCTCCATTAGCCTCTTGGTCTCTTCAGCCACCCGATCGATGTTTGCCTTGGCCTCATTCCCCATGGTCACAATCCGAGTAGTAAGAAAATCGAGGTCTAAGGACATAGCCTCATCAAGCACCCATACCATGGGATTGCGGGGAAGAAGATGCTCACCCGTGGCCTCGTCAAAAGAAATGTCCTGAAAACTCGGGTCAAGATCCGGGTGGCCGGAAAATGGGTTGCGAACCAAACCAGGATGGTCTATCGGGGTGACGGTTGGATTTTCGGACGGATGTGGGGAGGGCAGAAACTCAGTATCTTTCTCAGTAATATCATGGATAGGCTGGACTGGAGCCTGAGGGCCAGGTGAAGGTTCAAACAAAGATCGGCCTCTCTTCCTCTTTTGCATATCTTCTTCAATAACTCCGAGGAGAGGGCGATAACCAACCACATCTCCGTGACGGCTAGTTGATGGCTTTGGTTTGGCGGAAGCTTTGAGTAACTTATACTGTTCAAGGTGGTGCTGAATATCTGATGTCTTGGCCACCTTACCCATTCCTGGAATAAAAATCAAGTGTTACGAGCATGCATGAAACTATAATTCAAGAAATGTGTCAAGTTAAAAGGAGTAGGAAGACGTGTTTATTTTACGAACCCTGAGGGGGAGTGGGATACTGCAATAAGTCCTGGATCTCATTTCAGGACGGGAGCTGGTCATAAAATATTACTAAGTCCTTATCATAAAGGGAGTCTGCAGAAGTTGAAAATTCACCTTGAGTTACCCTAGCTGAAGGATCCTTAGAAGATGGATCGGCACCAATCCCAGCCTTGTCAGCCTTCTTCGCCTTCTCCACCGAGGCTGATCCTTTCTCCAACCCATCAAAAGCCTAGCGGAAGGCATCATCCGTCCACTCCTGGATCTCCCCTGCCTGCTCGAAAGACAAAGCCCCGGCACCACTACCACCCTGTCCTTCAACTTCTCCATCTCCTCCGCTCTCCTTCTCTCCACCTTCCTCCTCCGGAATATCTGGATATGTGCTAGGGGAGGGTCCATCAGACTTCTTAAGCTTTTTCCCCCCGACAACTGGAGGTATCGAGAAAGGTCTCCTCTTGCTACTCTTCACAGTGGCCCCGTCTTTAACTTTTGCAGCCCTCTCCTCGGCTGTATCTCTCTGCTTAACCACGGATTGACGTGGCAGAATCAGGTTGTGCTCCAGGAGAGTAGCATTCCTGATCAGGAAGAAGCCGACCTATCCCTTCCAAAGATAGTCTCTATCTCCGCAGCCATCTGTACCAGGCGATCATTCTCCACGACCGCAAAGCCACCTGTCGCTAGGAAGAAATAAAAGCATATAAGAAGAAGCATTGCAGTCGGGACAAAGAAATTACAAATGGAATTCAACTTACAGCCAGAAGTGAAAAGGCGAAAAGAAACGGAGTCGTCCTTAACGAAGAGCCATTCCTTCTTAAACATAGTGAATTTCGAGTATAAGTCCAAGACCGGCTTGAAGGACACGGCCGACTCTAAACTAATGTACGGAGACCCCTTCTTGTAGCCCCTCAGATTATACAAATATCGGATTTCCCGATTAGAAGGGGGTGCCCATACCTCCTCTGGAAGATAACGAATAGACACACTAAGATGGCATAGGAGTTGGGCTGAAACTGGAATGGGGTCACCTTCAAGTATGTAAGGAAGCTGACTATCCAGGCATTGATCGGAGGAATAGCCCCGCACATGCAATGGTATCGGCTATAGGCGAGATATCCTTCAGGAGGATCATACAGCATCACACCATCTCCCGGCAGCAGCATGCTCGCCCTTTCAATCCCGAAGGAGCGAATGATGACATCAAGTTGTCCCTCTTTGAGGGAGCTTGGAAAACAATCGGGAGGAGAGTTCAGAAGCTCTTGAGGGCCATATCCGTCCACTAATGACCTTGGGGCAGATCCATGTCGCGCTGGTTCCGGCTGGACTGGGGGCACAACGGGGGACTCTCGTCTATCCGTAGATTTCCTTTTTTCTGATCGAGTTTCCACTTTGCGAGACATTTTCCTACAAACGCAAAAGAAAAAACATATTGTTAGAACAGAGGATATAAACAAGCAAGTGTATATAGTCTGAAATTTCACTCATAAATCAAAACGCCCAGAACTCCTAGTATCATTCGGCAAAGCCGATACGAAGGTTCATCCGGTATTAAGTCCATCCGGCATTAAAAGTCTTTAAGCTCATCTGGTGTTAGGTTCATTCGGTACTAAGGGTTCCCATTCGGTACATAAAGCTTTCAAGTTTATCCGGTGTTAAGTCCATCCGGTATTAAAATTCTTTACGTGCATTCGGAAAAAACGAAGAAACACAACCATAAGATGTCATTCGGCATTCACCTGACTCGGTAGTTAGGTGTGATTCGGCAATTCAACAGGGAATTCTGATTCGGCTATCTCGTCCGGTAAGTAAAAACGAAGGCTTGAGGCTCCTATTTATAGAAAAAGGTTGAGTAGCCGGACCGGACGTCTCGGGTCTCGGGCCGAATATGGTAGTTCGAACTGAAACAAAGCACGACATATGTTAACATATGCACTACTTTGGGGGGAAAATGTTGGGTATGTTTCTACCACCACCGAATCGGGATGGGGAAGCAAGGGACGAGCCACCGAATCGTCTACAACCGGACCACCTGCCTACCGAATCACCTACAGCTGGACCACCTGCCGAACCAACATCACCACCGGACCAAAAGCCCTCACCTCCACCAGCACCGGTCCATAGCACAGCCGAACCAACACACAAGACCATCTATCACCGATCCAGGATCCATCCCCCCATCACCGATCCATGTTACCACCGATCCATGCTGCTACCGGTCCAACTCCATCTACCACTGCCGAACCAACATAAGGATGGCATACCGGACCGACACTACCAGGCCAGATTGCATCGGCCCAGGCCCACCAGCAGCTATATACATCCAAGAACTCTGCCCTCAGCCTCAATCTATAAATAGAGGGGCAGGGGTACAACAATGGTAGACAAGTTTGAGAGCTCAAGTACGGAAGGAACTTTCAAACAACTTTCATATACTTGTATACAAAACTTTGTACTTGTAATCTGAAAGAAAAAGGAGAATAACATATAAAGTGGACGTAGGCACGTTCTGGCCGAACCACTATAAATCTGTGTGTCTTTTACAGTTTAGTCCATCTATTTTATATATTTACGTAAATCACCCAAACCATCCAGATCAACATAAAATCAACTAATTCATACGACTCGGAGGTGTTTGCCCATTTTTTGTGCAAACAATTGCATTTCTAACAATTACGTACCTTAAATTTTTACAAACGTACATCAATGGTGGCGGAGAAGGCAACTTCTCTTAGCTTAACACCCTCCTTGAGACGTACAAGCTCAAGGGTTGTACTTTTGTCGAAGGCAATTAGTAATCAATGGAAATGGAAATGCGACATTCAAAGTGATATGTACTATGTGAAAAAGTAATCGTTGCGTCAAGCCTCATCAAACCGAAAATGACCGAAACAGGATTAGATGCAGTAAGGCTAAGTGGGTCATTCTCAAGTAGGTATGATCATTTCCTTCTAGATATATTTCTTCCCGCTATGACGTTCGGGGTGTAAATTAATGTGGTGTATAGAAACGAGCGCTCTGTTAAAGGTCGGTAACGACCGGGGGATGACATATTCGGTACTATCTAGTTATAGAGGTAGGACGACCTTTTGTTGGTAGAGGTCAGATGTTTTATGACTCGAGACATCCATCTAGAGATGTACCCATTTCGAAAGGTAGATCCTTCACCTGGTCATTTGTATGGAAATCTATTCTCCAATAAGAACCTATGGTTTTGTTTGTAGAGCCTAGTATGCTGAAATTTAAATAATGGTAACAATTTCGGCTAAGATTAGTAATTTTATTTGCAAATGTTTTCAAAGAATGTCATTATAAGTAATATCAAAGGTTTTGATATAAAAGTGTTTTAGTTGTCATAAGGTAAAAACTCGTTCGTGTTTATGTGTAGCATGGTCCTATGAGATACTCTTTCTTTTCAAAGGATTTTTATTCAAAGGCTGATATATGACACTGCCATGTATTATTGATTTTTTCTCACGCTGGTTTGTCAAGCCTGATCTGGGTATTTTCAATACTCGGATCAGATCCGAGTAGTTTCAAGTTTAGTCGAAGATAGTTGGAGTTTCCAAAGGAGAGTTGGAGATATTCATCTATGTATGGACATATTCTATTATCTGTTATACTTAGTTTGTTTTAGTTCGATGATTGTCAGCAATTGTAAGGATAGATGTTTACACTATCCAAGCTGAATTTAGGTTAAACTCTGATATATGTATTTAAAAGTTTTCCACTATAAAAATATTTATACAGTATTATATATTATTCCATTCATGTGAGATTCTGTTCTATCTATTTTTCTTTATTTACCCAGATAATCCACAATTCTGTGTAGTTTGGGTCTGACATGTGTGGTTTATTGTCGGCACAAAGGGGACAGAATTATAGGTCGTCACACACTAGTTGCTCCATTCCTAACCCTAGTTGCACACCATGTTTTACCGTTTAGATCTCATAAGCGAGACAAATGTACTAGTCGTTTTACTCAATTTGTTATTACATTCAAGGAAATGATTTCTATTATATTGTTTAAGTGTTATTATAACCATTTATTTAAACTCTTTCTAAAAGAATTATAAAACTTCCAATTTATGTTTAAACGATTAATTATTCATTTATAAACAACTCTATAAAGAATTGTTAAGTTTAAATCTTTATTTCAAAAGATATAAAAACTACAGCAAAAAAGCGATGTGAAAAGTGCTTAAAACAGCTTATTTGATTAAAACAGCTTTTTTTTAATGTTTGAAAATTCTTATTTTCCAATTCAAATCGCTTTCGAGCCATTTTAATAGATTTATCAAATTTATTTCATATTTTCAATCATTAAAAATATCATTTATAAAGAAATTCCTTCTTGGATTCCAAACTGCAAAAACCACGATGTTTTTAGAAAATTGTTTTGGACATGTTTCAAAATCTACATCATGAAATCTTGATTTTCATTCTTCATTGTTAAACTATGGATATAATAGTCTGGAAAATTCTTATGTCAAAGGATTTCGAGCTATATTCCACTTTGTACACTTATTTAACTTTTATGACGCGAAATCGTGGACTACAATTATGCGATGCGTTTACTTTTGACTTGTATTTTTCAATTCCTTTTCAAACTTCATGGAATTACTTTTAAATGTTTAAAAAACATTTATACATCATGTAAACTCATTTTAAACAATATTTTTCATATTTCAAATCCATTTTCTATTACAATTATTATAATATCTTTTTCAACCTTAATAGATATTTTAAAATTATTAAGAGGCTAAATAATTTCCATATACATATTTATAAGGATTTAAATTTTCATTTACTTAACTAGGGTTAATTCTAACCATTTCTCTTATCGTTTATCTAACCAAGTAATCATCCATATTAACAATCATGTAAACAACCAACTTTGCATCTAAGTTATCGAACATATTAATCACCTAAGATATTTAACTTTCATATTATTAAAACTTGGAATTATTAGTTAATTCAAAAATGAATGCCCACCTTTAACCAAATTGATTAACTTCCTACCAACATTCTTATCCAGCAACACTTCACTAAACTAATCTGTACTTCACTAATACATCCATAAACACCTCGACCACCTTGCTCATTCTCACGACCATCCTTCCTCCTCCACTTTTCTCTCGGCCCAAACCTTCCTTCCTCCTCCATAGCTCACCACTATAGCCTCCCTATCCCAATACTCATGGCCTAAGGCCATTTAAAGAAGAGGAGAAGAAGAAGAAGTGAATTAAGGAGATGTTAGAAAGTATATAGTGTTGGTGCTTAAACACTTCACTATTTTTAACCCTCCCACCTCTCTTAAAGAAGAGAAGTCATTAATGAACAAAAGAAAGCTCAAAAATGAAGAAGAAGAAGACAAATGAGAAGTGTGAAGAAAATGAGAAGAATGGATGGGTATTTATAGGAAAGGTAAGAAGAGGTGGATTTCAAAATTAACCCTTTATAAAATTACCAAAATATCCTTACTTCATCTTACTTTTTCAACACTTACCATCACTTTTCATATCATGCATTATGTCTTCATCACTTAATGTGTAAGGAAAATAAAATAAAGATTTTATTTTATTTTATTTGACATGATTTTGTCCTTTTATGTCTACTTTTTCTTAATGATTTTCTAGAAATTTCTAACCTTAATTAGCAAAAGTAAACTTGATTAGTTAATTGTTGATACTTAACATATATAAAAATGTGCGCACGTATATGTACATAAAGGTGCAATAACGCTGCGGCAACTTTTGTTCGACAAAATGTTGATTTCCGACAAAATATTTTTCGGTCATATTTTAATGTTTTTGTTAAACTATTTATTCATGTAAACTAAACTTAAAATAATTTTTTTCATCTTTAAATAATTAAAACGAGTGTATTTGACTTATAAAATAATATAAAACAATATCAAAATTCATTTGTAAATATACGACATATATTTTGTCAATGTACGACGAAACTTGTCAATCACTATGAAATAACAATATATACAGTTATCAAACTTTCATCAACCAATTATATAGTGATTTTAAAAGTAATTATTTATCCTTTAAAACAATTATTGGACTGTATATTTAATTTTATTGAAAACCGGCTTTTGTCAATTTTGTCAATCTTACAGTAAAAGTCAAAAATCTTTATTCAATTCTAAAAATAAATCCACCATTCTTATTTATTATATAAAGCATGATTATTTAAGTTTGAAATTTCCATATTTGAATATTTAATACATTAAGTATTTAATTTTCAAAGTGGTAAAATTACGGGTCGTCACAGGCTTCCTCCCTTAAAAGAATTTCATCCCCAAAAATTACCCCCAAAATATTTATCTTTACTCTTAATTCTTTAGGATATATATAGACCATCCGTATGTCATATATGATTTGATCTCTTACTCGAATACACAACTTTTCTTTCGAACTAGTATCGATCCCCTAATCCTCTATTGCGGATTCTAATCAGGCTTCTAGTTCATAAACTTTGCTTTCCTTGGATAGCTCTCAACTATGATAGAAAACTCAAGTACCTAACCACAAATCCTATCAATTCTCACATCAAGAATCGAGTGGTAAATCCATTTTTGGATTGGTGTAAACACCTCAAAGTTCCGTACTCGAATCTTAGATCAAATTCGTGTAACGAAATGATCTACATATACCATATGTGTTTATTAACTTCCAAAAAAATTTCGCAAAAACTTTTACCTTAAGTTCAAATATTTTATAAAGATGCTTCTTTATATAATCACTTTAATTATTTATTTCCAAATATTTCTATTAAGGGAAAATATTCCAAAGGAATCATTTTTCACTCCATAGATAATTTATCTTTATTATAAAAAAATATGTTTTTTTTCAAAAGACATGCACATTTGTTATCTTATATTAATTCATTTATCTTAACACGGTATTATTATAAAACATCTTGTAGTCAAATCATGAAACTTAATTTACAAAGTGTTTGTTAAATCAAGGGATGATGATACTTAAAGGTTATCATTCCCTTAATTACAAGCTAACACACTATAAATAACTATACCGTTTTCAAAAGTTATTTCTTCATAAATAATACGTAAGCTTAGGTAAAATTATTTCATTTACCCAAAATTTTCAAAATCAGTTGTCGGTTCACCTTGTTTAAATGCTTAGGAACCCCCATCGGTAACGGTGATCAGGCGCATCGATCAGGATCCATAAATCACTCAACAGATAAATCAACACAAAATATTTTATTAGTTACAAACATATACGTGCACATATATAATACTCTTAAACTCATTCTAGGGTGTTACTAACCCTATCTATAATGAGTTCTTCATCGTAGGGTATTACTAACCCTATCTCTAATGAGTCTTACCCCAACAAAGCCTAGGTGTTTGCTCAACCTATGCTCTGATACCAAATGTAACGATCCGTTTTTCCATATCCTTTTAATCAACAATAAACCACACATGTCCAACTCAAATTGCACGAACAAGAGGATCATTAAGGGAAGAAAGAAAAATAAAAATTAAACGGAACAGAAAAACAGATTCTCACACGAATAGAATAACATATATTATTTCAAAAACAATCTTTACAGTGGAAAATTTTAAAACATATATCCGAGTCTAAAATTGATTCAGCCTGGACAGTTACAATACTTGCCTTTACAAATGCTGACAAGCAACAAAATAAATGCAGCGATAATAGAATACATCCGTACGACGATGAAGATCTCCAGCTCTCCTTTGGAAACTCCAAGCACCATCAGCTAATCCTGAAACTACTCGAATCTGACTCGAGTATTAACTATACCCGGATTAGGCTTGATAAACTAGCATGAGATACTCGAAATTTTACATGCATAGCTTATGACGATGTTATCAAAACCTTTGAAAAGAAGGGTGTCTCATAAGACCACGCCCACACATAAATACGGACAGGGTTTTACCTTATGATAACTAAAACACTTTTATTATCAAAATAATTTGATATTATCTTTAATGACATTCTTTTGGAAAACATCTTTCAAATAAACTTGTTTAAATAAGGTATCAATACCCGGACTAAGTCAAAGGTAATATATCCAGACTAGGTCAACGCAATATACCGTACGGAATATGCAAAACCAAAAGGGGTGTCTGAAATGTTTGCAAAGCATTACAGCTAATATGGGAATACAATCAAAACCATAAAGCTCGTATTGGAATTGGATTTCAAGTATGATAGGTAACCTTGTTAACCACGCATAGCAACCGAAACTCGGTGGTTTTTCGTGCAAGGAATCACACACCACTATTACTCATATTGCCACATTTCTTGATATCTGGTGGATTCTCATGAAAAGGACTCACACGCCACTATACCATACAATAAGGGCCCCGTCTGGACACCTTGGTAACCTAGATCATACGCCGCCAGTCACCTTGAGGGATCATACGCCACCCTCATCATACTAAGCCTGAAATATGTAACATAATTCCCATATCATTTCCGAGAAGTGAGGCTTGGGAGTGAGATTACACTCAACTTAGGCAAAGGACGCTTTTCATACAAAACCATGCTTTGATCATAAAAGGTTCCACTTTGAATGGCTCATTTCCATTCCTTAATCACACAACTGATTTCTACCAACGTACAACTCCTGAGCTCATACGTCTCAAAAAAGGGTGTTAAGATAAGTGAAGTTGCCTTCTCCGCCACCAAGCAGATAATACGTTGATAGAGATCAATTTATGTGATCATAAATGCACTATCAAACACTCATCCATACAAGTTCATTCTGGGATTGAACGAAACCGAAGGCACTCCTCCTACTACCATTAGTAGCGAGTAGTCCTTGCAATCCGAAGATTTTAAAACACGATAGAACCACTACTATAAATGTCTCTATAATGGGAGCTACCTAGAGAATGTCAATAAGCAGTCCTTCGGCTATGAAGGTCTTCTATCTTCAATAATCATCATCTTCAACACATCTTCACTTTCAAACGTATGCATTGGTTCGAAGTGATTTTCGAATAGGAGTGACCCAAATCTGACCCCGGTTCCTTCGAAAACCAATTATCAATAAAAAGATATTTAGCTCATATGTATATATCAATCATCAATCAATTACTTCATCTTTTATTTAAATCAAATATCTTTCTTAGATATATTCTTTTCATTTTATTCCATTTTCTTTTCAAGAGTATATGGAATCATTAAGCCTCATTTATCAAATCATTTGGTTTATTTAAACCTTTTTTAAATCTTGGAATAATTCCAAATTATTTTCTCTTCTACTTAGAAAGACATTTCAACATTATTTCTTTAAATCTTTCATTTAAAACTCCTCTTAAATATTGGAATATACCAAGTCATCTTATTTAAAATCACGTTTAAACCTTTAAATAGGATTTTCTATTTCCAAATCCTCATTTAAATGGGTTAAAATGATGTTATGTAAAACATCATTTCGACAAAGCCAAAACCTTTTTATTCAAATCCTTGTTTAATTAACTCTTGGAAAACTCTTCACTTTTAACTTTGGAAAAACCTTTTTAGAGTATACAGGCTTTCCTTTCAATTTATTCGACCCCTTGTCTAAAAGAGAAAACAAAGGCCATATATGTTTAGGGCACCGACTGCTCCATTCCTAACATTAGTTACACGTCTTATTTTACTGTTTAGATCTTACAAGTGAGACAAATGTACTAGTCGTTTTCGCATACTTGGTTTGTTATTACACTCAAGGAAATGATTTATATTATATTGTTAAGTGTTATAATACCATTTATTTAAACTCTTTCTAAAAGAATTATAAAACTTCCCATTTATCTTTAAAATACTTAATTATTCATTTAAAAACATTAATAAATGATTCTAGAAAGAATCGTTAAGTTTGAATCGTTAATTTTTTTTAATGTTTGAAAATTCTTATTTTCCAATTCAAATCCCTTTCAAACCATTTTAATCGATTTATCAAATTTATTTCATATTTTTAATCATTAAAAATATCATTTATAAAAAAATTCCTTCTTGGATTCCGACTGCAAAACTACGATGTTTTTAGAAAATTGTTTTGGGCATATTTCAAAATCTACTTAATGAAATCTTGATTTTCTTTCTTTGTTGGAAAACTATGAATATAATAGTCCGTAAAATTCTTATCTCGAAGGATTCCAAGATATATTCCACTTTGTACACTTATTTAATTTTTATGGCGCGAAATCGCGAACTACTATTACGCAACGCACCTACTTTTGACCTATTTTTTCAATTTCTTTTCTAACTTCATGGGAACACTTTTAAATGTTTATAGAACATTTCTAAATCATTTTAAACTCATTTTAAACAATATTTTTCATATTTCTAATCCATTTTCCATTTCATTTCATACTACAATATTATATTATTATAATATCATTTCTAACCTTATTAGATATTTTAAATTCATTAAGAGGCTAAATAATTTCCATGCACATATTTATATGGATTTAAATTCTCATTTAATTAACTAGGGTTAATTTTATCCATTTTTCTTATCATTTATCAAACCGAGTAATCATCCATATTAACAATCATGTAAACAACCAAATTTGCATCCAAGTTATCGAACATATTAATCATCTAAGGTATTTAACTTTCATATTATTAAACTTGGAATTATTAATTAATTCAAAAATGAGTACTATCCTTTAACCAAGTTGATTAACTTTCTACCAACTTTCTTATCCAACCACACTTCACTAAACTAACATATACTTCACTAATACATCCATAAACACCTCCACCACCTTGCCTATGCTCACGACCATCCTTCCTCCTCCACTTTGATCCCGGACCAAACCTTCCTCCCACCTCCATAGCTCACAGCCAAAGCCTCTCCATCTCAATACTCATGGCCTAAGGCCATTTAAAGCAGAGAAGAAGAAGAAGTGAATTAAGAAGAGGTTAGAGAGTAATTAGTAGATTGGTGCTTAAGCACTCCACTATTTTTAACCCTTCTAGCTCTCTTAAAGAAGAGAAGTCATAATGATCAAAAGAAAGCTCAAAAATAAAGAAAAAGAAAATTGAGAAATGTGAAGAAAATGAGAAGAACGGATGGGTATTTATAGGAAAAGTAAGAAGTGGTGAATTACAAAATTACCAAAGTATCCTCACTTTATCTTACTTTTTCAACACTTACCATCACTTTGTCATATCACTACTGTAACATCCCGGATTTTTAAGCCATTGAATCTGAACATTTAATTCGTTTTAAAGGTCAATGTGGATTCTTAGTTTACTTTGTAATGGATGGATTCGGGTTCGATCAATGAAATAAGCTATAATTTTTAATTATAGTAATTCCGATTGAATTTGAATAATGGAAAATATAATTAACTATTCAGGATTTAGATAAAAGGGTAAATCTGGATGTAAATAGTGATAAGAATGGTTTTAAAAAATTATTTTGAGTTATTTGAGTGTAAATAGTAGGGTGGGAATTTTAGATGAATTTTTAAGTTGATAAGTTAATATTTAGGATTTTATATTAATTTAAAGATAAATTTAATATTAAAAAAATACAATTTAATCAGATTTTGGGTCCGGAATGAGCCAGAATGATTTTTAATGTGATTATAAATTTTATATGATTTATTATCAAGTTAATAAAAAAATTAAAAGCAAAATTTTAAGCGTATTCGACAATTTTGAAAATCGCTCGATGTGATAGACGAGTTAAAATAGCTTTCCAGGGCACAGTCTCGGAATTCAACGAAACTAGTTCCATTGGATCCATAATAGTTTGTTATTATCGGATTTCAATTTTTGTAGCAATCGGAGTTGTCGTTTGACCGTGGCAGCTCGAAACGCATAGAAATCGATTTAACCGATTTAATTTTTAAATGGATTGTTTAATTCCATAACGCGCACATATAACCGAATTAGCTTACGAAACCTATTCCATTGTGTCCGGAACGCGGAAAAACCCTAGAAACGCCTATTGGAACGTAAGAATTGGAGTTTGTTTGCATAAGTTGTTAAAGACTGGAAATCAATATTAAAATAATATTAATAATATTATTATTTAAACTCATTTTATTCTCTAACCCTAAGTATATTGGAGCCGCCGTCGTTCCTTTTGTTCAATGGCCGAAACCCTCCTAATTTCATCTTCGCTTATCGATCAATCCACGTTTCAATTGAAGAAACTCCCAACTAGGAAGTTGTAGATCACCTCAATCTCTTCCCATCTAACGGTCGTGGTGGCTTTTAGTGTGACGATGGCGAAGTAATTGGTTTCCATTCGCTGTATGTTTGCACGCGCGTTTTGTCGAGATGGAAGAGCCGAGCTCGGCGCTGCTTCAGCCGAAGGGAGAGTGGGGGATGAGCTTCGTAGTGGTGGTGTTGGATCGTTGCCGTGTTCGCCGTGGTGGACGCGGTCGTCAACCCTAATTCAGCGTGATGGGTTCGATTTTAATGATGGGGGTACGTGAGAAGGAAGAAGAAGCTCGAGGCCGTGATTTTGGGATGGTAATCGTGCGGCTATGGTTTGTTAAGGTCTAAAATAATAAAATAAAATTAAAGCAATTGGTTTAAATTCAAATTCAAATCTTTAAATTTGAATAACTTGTTCATATGTAATCAGATTTCGACGAAATTTGCGGCACCAGAATCGCAGAGATGCATACTACGCAGTAGTACAGTTCGGGAATCATTTCGGGCAAGTAGAAATTTGAGTTAAATCGAACGTCGTTCGGTTTAATTTAAATTTTGAACGCTCGTCGAAACCCAAGGTGAGTTATTCTCACTCACATCTGGATGCTAGCTAATTTAAATAGTTAATATTTAAATATCTGTGTGATTGGTTGAATAAAGATGTTGTATCAGTCTGAAATAATATTTATATATGTGATGTGCTAATATTTGTGGATGCAGGGAAATAGGTTGGAGGGATCCAACTGGATTCCTCACAATGTAGCAATTGTTTTATAATTGATAATGATGCCTGATTATGTGTTGTGATTGACAAATCTGAAATTAAATTGTACTGTGAAACTGTTGTACAAATTATAATTACAGAGTTTAATTATGAATGGATTAAATTAGGTTTTTACGAAATAAAATGAATTGTTAATAATAGAATTTCGAAGAATAAAATGTGAAATCTGATTTGGATGGAAAATGTAAAATTGGTAAAATTGGGATTTGAAATACAGTGGAAATTTACCAATCGACAAATGTGAAGTGTAGATTTCTGGAAATGAATCCTATGGAAATTACAGTTTGGTTTAAAATAACGATGGGTTATTTTAATAATGAATAGTGTTATCCGGAAAATTAAAATATGTAAAAATAAAGCTTCCGACTTTAAATTAACAGTTAAATGTAAATAAAATAATTTGAAATGCATTTTCACCAATGGGATTTTATTTTAGTAATTCATAAGTATTATTTTCCTTTAATAAATTCTCAAAAGATTATTTTAAAGGATTTTTAAACCCGAACTTTGAAAGAAAATTTCCAGGAATGGAAAACTATGTTTTGGGCTTCGAAAGAAGTTATCTTTGTTAAAAAGCATGGAAAGGAAATTTAAGTTATTAAAATATGAATTTGAATGGTAATAAAACGGCTAGATTTATGAGATGAATTCTTTGAATGTTGGAATGGAAAATGTGTTTCCCTGGAAAACCAAGTTTGAGTTTTAAATTGGTTTTTTTAAAAGAAAATTTAAAGTTTAAACTTGTTTAAAGAGTGTTTGAGAATTTTATTTTAAAGTAACGAATTAATAAATTAGCAATAGTGATGATTTAATAATACATTTATAATTATTTTTTACAAATGGATTTATTTAAAGGCTGGTTTTGTCTTAAGTTATTTTGAAATTAATATTAATCTCTTTAAAAACACTACTTTTAAATTTAGTCTAACAAAACCTTATTTATAATAAAAGTTTATATTAAAATTTATAAATGGTTTTACTTTACATATTGAAATCATATTTTTTTTGAGTAACAACTAGTAGTAAATTTCCATATTTTAAACCATATTTTAGAATAAAGTGTTTTACTTGTTAAAACCTGAATTGTTTGAACTTGGTTATTTTCCAATGGGAATAAAGGGTAAAGAATTTACTTTGTAAAGGAGAATTTTTAGGAAATTGTTTTCAAACGAGTTTTGAAAATTTGAAATTATATCTTGTAAGAGATATTTGAGTAAATAAATAATTGGGAATTATTTATTGTGTGATGAATGCTTATGGATGTAAATTGATAGCTAAATCACCGACTATCAATATTGGACAAATGCGTTGATCATTTGAAGAGACCGGGATCGAGATTTATTTCTCGAAAACCTCTTCGATTCAGTTTGTACATTTCGCGGAAAAACGTGTTCGGAGTCGAAGATGGAGCAGTGAAGTACAAGGGCTAGTCGCTACTAATCCTGAGGATATTTCCAAAATGGATGTAGTAGGAGTAGTGCCTTCGTTCCGTTCGAACCCGGGATGGACTTGTATGGACGAATGCTTTCAAAATATCGCCAGGTGGGCGATGAGCATTCTAAGTGAAACGTTCTAAAAGGTAACGCTTAGCCTCAAGCCTCATCAAATGGGAATGACTGAAAATCAGGGGATATGCAGCAAGGCTTCGTGGGTAGCCCCCACTGGAGAGTTAGGTCATCCCTGTCTAGATGTCCCTTTTTATTTCGGCTTAGTGGGCGGTTGCTGATCCCAACCGCAGGGTGATCTTATTCGGAACTGTCCAGTAAGGGATGGGTCCGGCCTTGTGTTGCAGGGATCGGGCGTGGTCCTCGGTACGGTGATCTAGGCCCCATACTGTGATAGGTGGTACCCCAGTGCCTAGTCATTGTTGGAAATCCATTCTCCCTACGAGCCTTGTATGAGTTTTGTTTGTATTACCCACTTTTATGGCTAGTAGCTGAAATTTAATAGATGTAACAATTTCGGCTATTTTATAAGTACTTGTAAATAGACCCTATTATAATATCAGAGGATTTCTATAAAAAAGTGTTTTTGCTATCGTAAGGTAAAAACCCGACATGTTTATTTACGGCGTGGTCTTACGAGATGCTTTTGTTTTCAAAAGGATTTTGAAACTTTAATAATCAATTTGGATGCATTATTATCAGCTGGTACTCCAGACTGACTCGGGTGTTATTTCATTATAATGCTCGGGTCAGACCGAGTATTACATGTTCAGGACAGGATGCTTTGGAGCAGGAAAGGAGCTGGAGTCCGAGACATATTATCTGTACCTATATATATATTATATTCCGCTGCTATGATTGTATGGCTTTATCTGATCGATAATTTGATGTATGAGATACTCTGATGATGTGATGTATAAAACTGGTATAGTTTTCATTTTGTGTAAAAATCTATATTTACTATTATATTTTACTCCGCTGCGACTGTGAGATTCTGACATTGTTTAGCTTCTTCTTCTTCTATCTCTTCTTCTCAAAACCCAAATGGTTCGTATTTCTATGCCACTTGAGTTAACAGAGGTAGAATGGTGTTGATTCAAGGGGTACGGATTTGCGGGTCGTTACACTTTGTATCAGAGCTTAGGTTGGCGACAACCTAGGCTTTGGTGGGGAAATTACTCATTAAACAGAGTCAATAGTACTCTATAATGAGTTGAGTGTGATAATAGATATGAGAGCGTACTTGTTAGTGGATATAAAATTTGTTTTTATACTGTATTGACTTATCGGTTGAGTGTTTATGAATTCTGGTTGGTGCGGGAAGTAAACCGTATCGATAGGGGTTTCTGAACTCTTGAATAAGATAAACCGACATAGTATTATTTTAAAGTGGGTAAATGAAATAATTTTACCCAAAAGTATGTTTTGATATAAAAGAAATAATTTTCTAAAAATATTATATAATTGGATGGTTGGTTGTTAATACTATAATCAAATCAGAATCTAAAATTTAATCTAAAATTCCAAATGGTTATAATCAAATAAAATTCTATAAGTATAAATTATATAAAAGGAAGAATAACTAAATTTGAATTGAACCGGAATTTAAATCCCAGAGTTTTAAAAAGGATTTTAAATGTATTGAAACAAAGTTTGGAAATTTAAAATCCTGGGAACGTTTGAAATGTTGCTAAGGTGTTTAAAGGCAATGATGGAATATTATTTTGGGTAATATGTTTGAATGAAAAACTATTTTGAAATGAATTTGGGAAAAGTAAGGAAGCATTGAACTCACTTCGGTCGTTGGAAAATAATCCTGATGATGCTGGCCACATCATTAGAATTCATTTTCGAGTTTCTAAAGTGATGGATTGCTACCAAAATGGTTGGTTATGATATTGTTTGGATTTGTTGGGTATGCCAGTTGTTTTGGAAATTTCAAGGGAGGAAATTTGTTTGGTATAAACCAGTTGTTTTGGAAAATCTGGAGATTTGATTGATATACCAAATGGGTATGAATTGATTATTATTTCAAAAATGGTTTTGGAATAAAAAAACCGGGTAATTGAATTCTGGAACATTCTATTTAAATGGTGTGTAAAGTTATAATGCATCAACTAATGAACTTATTTGGTAAAGTTGGTGCAAATGAGAAGGAAATGTAAATTTTAATCTTGGGATTAAAATTTAACTTGAGTAAATGGAAGTGAATGAAATATGTTGAGGTGACTAGAAAATTTGAATTTAACTTGGGATAGGTTAATTAAAATTGGGTTTAGAATTAAATTGATTTGGATTAAATTGAAATTTAGAAATTCCATTTAAAATGTGAAAGATGAAGAGAATCAACTATTGAACTTGAAGTTGGATTAAAATAAGAACAGGGGTTGATATTAATAAGGAAGGGAAATGAAATTTTATCCTGGAATGTGAATTTAATTTGAGCATACGAAGGTATATAAAATATATTTGAATTTAATTTAAGGTAAGTTAAATCAAAGTGGGCATGAAAATTGAATTAAAATTTAATGATGGAATTGAATTGAATGTAAGTTGAATGTAAAATGGTTATAGTTGTGAGTTATAATTATATTTGAATGTAAAATGGTTATAGTTGTGAGTTATAATTATATAACGAAAACTTATATCCTTAAGCTATTCTATAATTTGAAATTACAATTATGAAATGGAAGCGACTAAGATGAGTGATATGGAGTTTTAAAATAAATAAGTTGGGAAACTTATGAATAGAAATGGAATTGTAATTCATAATGGAAAGAGTTGAAATGGTATGGTAGATTCAGACTTAATCCTGAATGAAATGTAAAGAAAGATAAAAAGAAGGGTGATACAAAAGATGTGAATGAATTTGAAATAGAAAATAAGTTTGAACTTATTTATGGAGAAATAAATTGGATTGAAGTAAAATTCAAAATTCAGTTGCATTATAAACAATATTGGTGAAACTAAATTCTTATTTAAGATAATAAAGGTGATGGTATAAATTCAAGATGGCTACATAAATCTGGTTGAACTTGAATTAGAATTGGAAAAGAATTAAACTGAAAGGAAATTTAATTTATAGAAGCAAGAATGATATTATGTGAATAAAATTTTAACTCAACTGAATTCAAGGGAATTGTTTGAGAATGAATTTAGCGTAAGCTAAAGTAAATAAAGCGAAGTTTGAAGGTGAATTTAGTGTAAACTAAATTGAAGGGGATTTGTATTGGCATGGATAAGATTTTGGGGATTTGTTAAGAGAATTTGGAAAGTAAATAAGAATCCAGTTGTGGCATGGATTTAAATTTGTGGTAATAAATATTGGAAGTGTGAGTGAATAATAGAATTAGATTATAACTGTGATGGTTTGAATTGTAATTAAATTCAAATGAGTGAAATAATTTAAAGTGGTCTCTTTGCCAATAAAATAAATCTAAAAATGGATTGAATAAATAAACAAAGCGCATTAAAATTTGTAAATGGATTGGAATTGATTTGGATGAGAATCAAATGAAAATAAATAAAAGTGATATAGGAAGAAATAGAAATATTGTGTGATTGAAACAATTTAAGCAAATTGGAAAAAAATATTTGTGATCAAGCTTATAATGTGGTATTGGATAAATTTGTTTAGATGATGAAATTGAGTTACAAGTGAAATGATATTAATTAATTTTATTGTGATAAATTAAGGAGGTATGAGTTGTAAATAATATGGAATGTGATGATATTAATTTAAACTTAACTTGGATGAGCTTTATTTAGTAGATTTGAATGAAATTTGTTTAGGTAATAAAATTTAAATGCAATTGGAAGAATCTTAATTAATTGTTGTGATGAAACAAAAATGTAATGGGTTGTAAATGCCCCAGGATGGAATGATATTATTATAAACTTGAATTGGTTAATGAAATAAAAATGTAAGGGAAGAATTTAATTTAATAATTGCAATATGATAGGAATGCTTGGATTGTGAACCATGAAAAATTGAATAAAATTAATACGAATCTAAGTTGGAAATTAATTTTAACTAGTTATAAGCTTAAGAATTGGTTATTTGTTTGAATAATCACACCTGCATAGAAATTAGTCGTTAAACTTAAGTGAATGGATTAAAAGAAGTAAATTGATGATAGTAAAGCTTACATTCATAATATTGAAGTGAATATGAATTGGTTATGGTAATTCTGAATTGGGAATGGTAACTTGAATGGATTCGTTGTAGTGAAATACAAAATGAAGTTCGAGTTGGCAAAAGGAAACTAAGGTAGTTTTGGTGCTTGTGATTGCTTATAACATATGGTTTATATGTAAACTTGAGAAATGTGTCGCGTATGCTTGGTAATTGATGTATTGTCTTAATAAATGAATGAAATGTTCATATTTTTGGAAACTGATGAGTTTGTTGAGTACGTACAGGTATGGGAGGCGTTCGATAGAGTTGGGGCGCATATATGCGTTATATTAGCCACTTGCTATTAAAATTTGCTAAAAAGGTACGCCTACGCAAATATAATTCGGAAATGATATATTTATTGTGATATATTTTGGTTTCCGACCATGTGGGTCGATGTATATATATTTATCTATATCGCGACATCGCGAAAGCTCCTCCGTACAAGGGAGACTCTGCCAAAAAAATTCGGAAATTTTGAAAGTTAGAATTTTTTTGAGATTTTGGGAAAAATTTATTAACTTGGGAAGTTATTTTGATATACGTTAGAATTTAAAGCTTTAGAGTAAGTAAAACGAATGAATGTGGGATTTGGGCTAAAGGATTTTGGAAAGTGAATATAAGCTTTTAACTAAGCAAATTGGATGAGTAAGTGAGTTTGAGCATAGTTTCTACCTTAGCAAATTTCAGGGACGAAATTTTTATAAGGGGGGAGGAATGTAACATCCCGGATTTTTAAGCCATTGAATTTGAACATTTAATTCGTTTTAAAAGTTAATGCGGATTCTTAGTTGACTTTGTAATGGATGGATTCGGGTTCAATCAATGAAATAAGCTATAATTTTTAATTATAGTAATTCCGGTTGAATTTGAATAATGGAAAATATAATTAAATATTCGGGATTTAGATAAAAGGGTAAATCTGGATGTAAATAGTGATAAGAATGGTTTTAAAAATTTATTTTGAGTTATTTGAGTGTAAACAGTATGGTGGGAATTTTAGATGAATTTATAAGTTGATAAGTTAATATTTGGGATTTTATATTAATTTAAAGATGAATTTAATATTATAAAAATACAATTTAATCAGATTTTGGGTCCGAAATGAGCCAGAATAATTTTTAATGCGATTATAAATTTTATATGATTTATTATCAAGTTAATAAAATTTTAAAAGTAAAATTTTAAGCGTATTTGACAATTTTGAAAATCGCTCGATGTGATAGACGAGTTAAAATAGCTTTCCAGGGCACAGTCTCGGAATTTGACGAAACTAGTTCCATTTGATCCGTAATAGTTAGTTATTGTCGGATTTCAATTTTCGTAGCAATCGGAGTTGTCGTTTGACCGTGGCAGCTCAAAACGCATAGAAATCGATTTAACCGATTTAATTTTAAATTGATCGTTTAATTCCATAACGCGCACATATGACCGAACTAGCTTACGAAACCTATTTCATTGTGTCCGGAACGTGGAAAAACCCTAGAAGCGGCTATTGGAACGTAAGAATTGGAGTTTGTTTGCATAAGTAGTTAAAGACTGAAAATCAATATTAAAATAATATTCATAATATTATTATTTAAACTCATTTTATTCTCTAACCCTAAGTATATTGGAGCCGCCGTCGTTCCTTTTGTTCAATGGCTGAAACCCTCCTAATTTCATCTTCACTTATCGATCAATCCACGTTTCAATTGAAGAAACTCCCAACTAGGAAGTTGTAGATCACCTCGATCTCTTTCTATCTAACGGTCGTGGTGGCTTTTAGTGTGACGATGGCGAAGTAATTGGTTTCCATTCGCTGTATGTTTGCACGCGCGTTTCGTCGAGATGGAAGAGCCGAGCTCGGCGCTGCTTCAGCCGAAGGGAGAGTGGGGGATGAGCTTCGTAGTGGTGGTGTTGGATCGTTGCCGTGTTCGCCGTGGTGGACGCGGTCGTCAACCCTAATTCGGCGTGATGGGTTCGATTTTACTAGGGGCGTACGCGAGAAGGAAGAAGAAGCTCGAGGCCATGATTTTGGGATGGTAATCGTGCGGCTATGGTTTGTTAAGGTCTAAAATAATAAAATAAAATTTAAGAAATTGGTTTAAATTCAAATTCAAATCTTTAATTTGAATAACTTGTTCATATGTAATCAGATTTCGATGAAATTTGCAGCACCGGAATCACAGAGATGCGTACTACGCAGTAGTGCAGTTCGGGAATCATTCCGGGCAAGTAGAAATTTGAGTTAAATCGAATGTCGTTCGGTTTAATTTAAATTTTGAACGCTCGCCGAAACTCAAGATGAGTTATTCTCACTCACATTTGGATGCTAGCTAATTTAAATAGTTAATATTTAAATATCTGTGTGATTGGTTGAATATAGATGTTGTATCAGTCTGAAATAATATTTATATATGTGATGTGCTAATATTTGTGGATGCAGGGAAACAGGTTGGAAGGATCCAACTGGATTTCTCACAATGTAGCAATTATTTTATAATTGATAATGATGCCTGATTATGTGTTGTGATTGACAAATCTGTAATTAAATTGTACTGTGAAATTGTTGTATAAATTATAATTACAGAATTTAATTATGAATGGATTAAATTAGGTTTTTCCGAAATAAAATGAATTGTTAATAATAGAATTTCAAAGAATAAAATGTGAAATCTGATTTGGATGGAAAATGTCAAATTGGTAAAATTGGGATTTGAAATACAGTGGAAATTTACCAATCGACAAATGTGAAGTGTAGATTTCTGGAAATGAATCCTATGGAAATTACAGTTTGGTTTAAAATAACGATGGGTTATTTTAATAATGAATAGTGTTATCCGAAAAATTAAAATATGCTAAAATGAAGCTTCCGACTTTAATTAACAGTTAAATGTAAATAAAATACTTTGAAATGCATTTTCACCGATGAGATTTTATTTTAGTAATTCATAAGTATTATTTTCCTTTAATAAATTCTCAAAAGTTTATTTTAAAGGATTTTTAAACCCGAACTTTGAAAGAAAATTTCTATGTTTTGGGCTTTGAAAGAAGTTATCTTTGTTAAAAAGCATGGAAAGGAAATTTATGTTATCAAAACATGAATTTGAATGGTAATAAAACGGCTAGATTTATGAGATGAATTCTTTGACTGTTGGAATGGAAAGTGTGTTACCCTGGAAGACCAAGTTTGAGTTTTAAATAGATTTTTATTAAAAGAAAATTTAAAGTTTAAACTTGTTTAAAGAGCGTTTGAGAATTTTATTTTAAAGTAACAAATTAATAAATTAGCAATAGTGATGATTTAAGAATACATTTATAATTATTTTTTACAAATGGATTTATTTAAAGGCTGGTTTTGTCTTATATTATTTTGAAATTAATATTAATCTCTTTAATAACATTACTTTTAAATTTAGTCCAACAAAACCTTATTTATAATAAAAGTTTATGTTAAAATTTATAAATGGTTTTACTTTACATATTGAAATCATTTCTTTTTGAGTAACAACTAGTAGTAATTTCCATATTTTAAAGCATATTTTAGAATAAAGTGTTTTACTTGTTAAAATCTAAATTGTTTGAACTTGGTTATTTTCCAATGGGAATAAAGGGTAAAGAATTTACTTTGTAAAGGAGAATCTTTAGGAAATTGTTTTCAAACGAGTTTTGAAAATTTGAAATTATATCTTGTAAGAGATATTTGAGTAAATAAATAATTGGGAATTATTTATTGTGTGATGAATGCTTATGGATGTAAATTGATAGTTAAATCACCGACTATCAATATTGGACAAATGCGTTGATCGTTCGAAGAGACCGGGATCGAGATTTATTTCCCGAAAACCACTTTGATTCGGTTTGTACGTTTCGTGAAAAAACGTGTTCGGAGTCGAAGATGGAGCAGTGAAGTACAAGGGCTAGTCGCTACTAATCCTGAGGATATTTCCAAAATGGATGTAGTAGGAGTAGTGCCTTCGGTTCCGTTCGAACCCAAGACGGACTTGTATGGACGAATGCTTTCGGAACATCGCCAGGTGGGCGACGAGCGTTCTAAGTGAAACGTTCTAAAAGGTAACGCTTAGCCTCAAGCCTCATCAAATGGGAATGACTGAAAATCAGGGGATATGCAGCAAGGCTTCGTGGGTAGCCTCCACTGGAGAGTAAGGTCATCCCTATCTAGATGTCCCTTTTTATTTCGGCTTAGTGGGCGGTTGCTGATCCCAACCGCGGGGTGATCTTATTCGGAACTGTCCAGTAAGGGATGGGTCCGGCCTTGTGTTGCAAGGGATCGGGCATGGTCCTCGGTACGGTGATCTAGGCCCCGTACTGTGACAGGTGGTACCCCAGTGCCTAGTCATTGTTGGAAATCCATTCTCCCTACGAGCCTTGTACGAGTTTTGTTTGTATTACCCACTTTTGTGGCTAGTAGCTGAAATTTAATAGATGTAACAATTTCGGCTATTTTATAAGTACTTGTAAATAGACCCTATTATAATATCAAAGGATTTCTATAAAAAGTGTTTTTGCTATCGTAAGGTAAAAACCCGACATGTTTATTTGTGGCGTGGTCTTACGAGATGCTTTTGTTTTCAAAAGGATTTTGAAACTTTAATAATCAATTTGGATGTATTATTATCAGCTGGTATTCCAGACTGACTCGGGTGTTATTTCATTATAATGCTCGGGTCAGACCGAGTATTATATGTTCAGGACAGGATGCTTTGGAGTAGGAAAGGAGCTAGAGTCCGAGACGTATTATCTATACCTATATATATATATATATATATATATATATATATATATATATATATATATTACGCTGCTATGATTGTATGGCTTTATCTGATCGGTAATTTGATGTATGAGATACTCTGATGATGTGATGTATAAAACTGGTATAGTTTTCATTTTGTGTAAAAATCTATATTTACTATTATATTTTACTCCGCTGCGACTGTGAGATTCTGACATTGTTTAGCTTCTTCTTCTATCTCTTCTTCTTAAAACCCAAATGGTTCGTATTTCTGTGTCACTTGAGTTAACAGAGGTAGAATAGTGTTGATTCAAGGGATACAAATTTGCGGGTCGTTACAACTACTTTATGTCTTAATCACTTAATGCATAAGGAAAATAAAGTAAAGATTTTATTTGATTTGACATGATTTTTTTCCTTTTATATTTACTTTTTCTTAATGATTTTCTAGAAATTTCTAACCTTAATTAGTAAAAGTAAACATGATTAGTTAATTGTTAATACTTAACATATTTAAAAATGTGTACGTGTATATGTACATAAAGGTGCCACGACGTTGTGGCAACTTTTATTCGACGAAACTTTGATTTTCGAAAAAATGTTTTACGGTCACATTTTGACGTTTTTGTTAAACTATTTATTCATGTAAACCAAACTTAAAAATATATTTCTTATCATATTTAAATAACTAAAATGAGTGTATTTGACTTATAATAATATAAAACAATATCAAAATTCATTTGCAAATATACGACATTGATTTTGTGAATGCGCCCAAAATTTGTCAATCACTATAACATAAGTACATATATATAGTTATCAAACTTTTATCAACCAATTATATCTTGATTTTAAAAGCAATTATTTATCCTTTAAAATAATTATTGGACTGTCTATTCTATTTTATCGAAAGCTGGCTTTTGTTTATTTTGTCAGTATTATGGTAAAAGTCCAAAATCTTTATTCAATTCTAAAAATAAATTCACCATTCTTATTTATTATATAAAACATGATTATTTTAGTTTGAGAAATCTATATTTGAATATTTAAATACATTAAATATTTCATTTTCAAAGTGGTAAATTACGGGTCGTTATAATGGGCCTGCTTTGGGGACTGATGTATTAAATAGCTGTGTTAAGGTCTGCCTCCTCCCTACTTATGAAGTATTAAATGGTCGAGATTATCTTATAAGTGCATATTAGATGGTCATGTCGTTTATATGTGTTAGAGGAAATCTCTTGGGAAAGGTCCGCTTTGTGACTGAGGTACTAAATGGCTATGTTAGAGTCTACCTCCTCCTTATCTAGAAGTAGTAAGTGGCCTAGAAGAGATTTCGTGCGATGTTGGTTAAGGAGTACCAAAAAAGAGTTTGTCTTGGATTAGGTATTAAATGGCTGGAATTCCTGCATATTTGCTAATTCAAGGGATTAAGTAACCAAGTATTTCCTTCCTTAGCATATTTACCACATGATTGAACGAGAGGAGGGTTGTTGAACCCAATATGGTATAGTTGCATGCACCCTCTTCTAGTCACGGAATAGGACTTGTAGGGCTGCTGTAACAACCCGCATATTTAACGATTATATATTTAAATGTTTTATTTAAATATAGTGTCGTTAGTCGAATTTAGGTCCGAAATGTTACTTTTTGCAAACGGCCGAATTGGAACTCGCAACCACCTCCATTGGTTCCAAAATGGCATTTGCGATCTTTTTGAGTATAATCTTTGATATGTTTAGAGCAAGTAAAATTTTGGCTACTTTTCTACTTAGGCTTGAGTTTGGGTTCAGCCCAATCTCCACTTAACCCTCTAGCTTAGCCCCTTCTCTTCATTCATCTCCATTTCATTTCATTTCTCAAGCAAAAACTGAAATGGTGGAAGGGAAGAGGAAATAGAAATTTCAAGCCCTAATTCCATTTGCAAACTCCAAATTCTTGCTACAAAATCAAAGAGAAGCCATTGGTAAGCTCTTCTTCATCTTCTCCAACTCTTCTCCTCTTCAATTTCAGAAAATTTCCTAAACCTAAATTGGGAAATATGTGTTTTATTCTTAGATTGAAGCTTGTTGAGTTGAAGTAGTGTGTGGTTGGTCTTCTCCTTGATATTGAGCTTCATCTTCGTTGTTTTTGGGTAAAGGTGAGTTTTGAACTCACATCTACTTCTCTTGGTTTCATTAATGTTGGGTATGGATTCCTAACACTTGTTCATATGCTTTTGCTTTCGATTTGGATTGTTTTGGTGTAATTGCCAAATTATGATTTTTGAATCCAAATCTATGTAAAACCTTATATGGTTGATGTTTATGTTGTTCGGAGTGTTTGGGGGTGTTGTTAAGGTTGGGTAGTCGTTTGACGTAAGCCCATAATCAACACGCATCCGGTTTCAGGAAATGTTGTTCGGAGTGTTTGGGGGTGTTGTTTGGCCATAGTTGGCCTAGGTTCAGGAAATGCCTAGGCATCTGGTTTCAGACGTCTGAAATGCCCATTTCAGACGTCTGAATGGGAAGAAATTTATTCCCAGATTCAGACGTCTGAATTTATATTCCAGACGTCTGAATTGGCTAAATTTCGACCAGAAAGGAAATAGGCAAAATATTGCCCATTTCAGACGTCTGGATGTTAGCATTCAGACGTCTGAATTCTGTTTTGGGAAACAAATTGATTTCCAGATTCAGACTTTCTGAATCCCTTCTTTCAGATGTCTGAATATGCTGTTTTTTTTCAAATTGCCTTATTCGTTTAGTTTTCCAAATTTGATCGACGCTTGTTGATTCCGATTAGTTGTTTATGCATATTTGACCTAGATAATTCCTTTTTGTCTTCATTCACGGGTTTTATAAATGATTTCTTCAAATTATATTAAAAGCTCGCTCCTCCAATTTATAAATTCTATTTAAAGCACGCACAATTTCGCACTTCGAGCGAAGTGGAAGGGTGATTAAATGGTTGTGAAAAACACGGACCATGAATCTGTGCGTTTATCCTTCCGATTAATCCCCGACCTATTCAATTGATCGTTTTGACCTTTGGGTTTGGTTTACCGATGATATGAGGTAAACTTTGTACTGCTTTAAGTGTGAAAGTGACTTACGGATAGTAAACAGTTTAGTGCGAACGAGTGGTTATGGGACATACGTTAACACTTTTCGGATTTCTTTTCGATAGTTGAGACACATTCCGCCAGTAGTGGTGTCCAGTACTGGGTCTTCGACCTTCACCACTACGGCTTGTCGCCCTATAGTATCGCTTACGATGTTGGTCTTTATGAGCCGCATGGGTGATATTGGGTTTGTGCCTTCGGGTTTGTCGCCCTATAGTATCGCTTACGATGTTGGTCTTTATGAGCCGCATAGGTGATATTGGGTTTGGAGTCTTCGGGCTCATGGATCCTTGTTTATACAGTACCGAGCTCGAGCAATTTTCTAATGTTTCATTCATATGTATATTCCCTTGGTATCGCCCTTCGGTGTTGGTCATTATGAGCCGCATGATGCGTAGCGTTTACCTTGTGGAACTTGTATACCTTATTGGTATTTGTTATTGCCTTTTTGGCTTGTTTTAGGATATTCGTATCCTTTGTTTCTATATGTTGCCGATGATATGAGGCTTGTTATCATATGGTTCATCTTTTGTTAGTTGATTGTGTTATCTCTTTTAGAGATATTTGCTATACTTTGTAACCCTACAGGTTTATTGTTGTTCAGTTTATTTAACTGATTTGTTTAGCTAGACTGACCCGTGTATCTTGTACTCGGGTCAGACCGAGATGTTTCAGGTTAGGTGCGTTTGGACTTAGCCTATTTTGCTTCCGCATGGACTACTCCGCTAGATTCTTTTTGTCATAGCTTTTTGTGTAGTCCCATTTTGTAGTAACTCTGATATGTATTCTATTGACTCGCCTGTATATTGTGGTCTGCTATACCACTTGACTTGTATTGTTTTGTGAACTCTGTTATGTATCTGTATATGTGTATATGATGATCTACTGTTCTGTGATGTATATTACATTTGAGTTGTTATGTTCTATTCTAATAGATCCAACCACCTATGGTTTTGTTTTGAGTATTCATTGGGTATGTCGACCTTATTGTTACGTCTATGTCGATGTATTCAATAGATAGTTAGAGCAAGGCTATAGATGGTCGCTCCCGACCAGCCTTATTCTCCGTGTTAGTTGATGGCATTACCTTGTAGTGTCCTTGGCTAGCGTGGGTATAGAGGTGGGGCGTCACAGCGTGGTATCAGAGCTGAGTTCAGAACAAAATATGATAAACACAGAATAGATGCACATATTATGGTACATCAAAGTGTACAAGTGATACAAATCTTTGAATCATTGTGTCTCTTTATTCCATCAAGGTTAGATAGAGTTTGGGAATACGTCTAGGAATGCATTTTATTCCGTAGTATTCCATATTGCAATATCTACCTTGTGCATAATCTTGTTCTTATCCTACCTTCAGCGTATGGCTGGAAGAGGCAGGGGACGACGTTCAGATGTTGGGCAATCCAGTGGATCACATCCGGATGGCGTTTATATGTCTGCTGATAAGTTTTTGGAGTTGTTTAGGAGCACTCAGCCTCCAGTTCCTCCTTGAGTGTCTCCACCTCGCAAGTCTGCCTTTGCACGTCAGTGCAGTGATTTTTCTCATCTTGGAGGAAAGCCGTTTAAAGGCTTTGAATCCGTTCTTGAAGTCCAAGCTTGGTTTCGCACGTGCGAGCGTATCTTCTCTCGTATGGATCTTTCTGACCATGATAGAGTTCTTGTAGCTTCTAGCTTATTACAAGAGCGTGCTCTTGATTGGTATGAGCTTCTTGTAGCCGAGATTGATGAGTCTACTCTTTCTTGGACCCAGTTTCCGGAGCGATTTGAACTCAAGTTCGTTCCTGAATCTGAAAAAGTTTTATTGACCCGTCGCTTCCTTGAGTTGAAGCAAGGGAAATCTTTTGTTTCTGAGTATGTTGCATCATTCGAGGCTTTATCTAAGTATGGTCTTGAATTCATCAGCACTTCTTATAAGAAGAATTTGAAGTTTGTTTCTGGTCTTAAGAAATATCTTAAGAAATCTTTGTTGCTCCAACTTAAACTTTCTTTTGAGGAGTTGGTTGATTCGGCACTTCATCTCGAGACCGTCGAGAAGGAGTGTGATAGTGATATGGATGTTGAGGTTTCCAAGAACCCCAACAAGAGGCCGTTTCCAATTCAGAAGTCCAGGTCTTTTCCTTCTAAGAAGAAGAAGAATGGTGGTCCTAGTTCTCAGCCTCAGTCTTCCGGAACACCTTTCGTTCGAAAGTGTTTCAATTGTGGTTCTCCGGATCATGTTATTCGAGCTTGTCCTAAGCCTCTCTTCTGCCGTTATTGCAAGAAGGAAGGTCATCATATTTCAGCTTGCCCTACTGTTCCGGCTGGTGCTAAGTCTAGCAATCTTTATGCTACCAAGGCTTCTAAAGGTCCTTCTCAACCCAAAGTATATCTCCATCCATTTTGGAAGGTTCTATTTTATTTCAGGATCATAGTATACAAGTTCTTTTCGATACGGGTGCTTCACATTCTTTCGTATCGAAGAAGTTCGTCGATGATTTATCTTTGGATGTTTCTTGTATGATTACTTCTTTAAGGATTGCGAATCCTATTGGGGGATCCGCGACCCTTAGTTTGCTTTGTGATGATGTTGAGATTGTTTTGTGTGGTTTTTCTTTTCGTGCGAATCTGCATGTTATTTCTTGTCTGGGATTTGATATGATTTTGGGTATGGACTGGCTAGTGAGATATGATGCCAGGATTATTTGTTCGGAGAGAATTATATATCTTCGACATTCGGATTTGCCTACTCAGTTATCTCTTATTCTTCGGGATGTGGATAATTCCGAAATGGCTTTATATTCTCTTGACTCGCGAGATGATAATGATATATCTCGTATTTCCATTGCTTGTGACTTTTCTGATGTTTTTGAACCTGTTTTGGGTTTGCCACCCAAGCGGGCAATTGAGTTCCGCATTGATCTCCTTCCAGGCGTGCAGCCAGTTAGTCGTCCTTCTACGAGGATGTCTACAAGGGAAAATAAGGAACTCAGAAGCAGCTTTTAGAGCTTGAGTCCAAGCAGTTGATTCAGTCCAGTTTTTCTCCGTGGGGATCCGCGGTTGTCTTTGTGAGGAAGTCTGATTGAACTCTTAGGCTTTGCATTGACTATCGCAAACTTAACGAGTTGACCATTAGGAATAGGTATCCATTGCCTAGGATCGATGATATGTTCGATCTATTGAGTGGTGCTAAGGTCTTTTCTCAGCTAGACCTTGCCACAGGTTTTCATCAGTTACGAGTCGCGGAGGATAGCATACCTCTTACCGCTTTCCGCACTCGTTATGGTTCTTTTGAGTGGCTCGTTATGCCGTTCGGTTTGACGAACGCTCCTACTTTCTTTGTTGATCTCATGAATCAGGTATTCCGGGAATATCTCGATAAGTTCGTCTTTGTCTTCATTGATGATATCCTTATTTATTCTAAGTCTGAAGCTGAGCATGCTAAATCACTTGAGAATTGTCTTGAGTACCCTCCGTCATCATCAGCTTAAAGCCAAATTCTCCAAGTGCCACTTTTGGGAAAATAAGGTTAAGTTCTTTGGCCATGTTGTATCTTCCGATAGCATTTCTGTCGATCCCTCAAAGATCGAAGCCATCCAGAATTGGAAGAGGCCTGAGAATGTGCATGAGATTCGTAGTTTCCTTGGATTGGCGGGTTATTACCGTCGGTTCATTAAGGATTTTTCTCGTGTTGTGCTTCCTCTCACTTGCCTTACTCGGAAAGGCATTCGTTTTGATTGGTCCGACAAGTGTGAAGCTTCCTTTCTGATGTTGAAGGAACTTCTCACTAATGCTCCTATTCTTGTGGTTCCCGAAGGGAATCATGATCTTGTTGTCTACACCGATGCTTGTGGTAGTGGCCTCGGTGTTGTTCTTATGCAGAAAGATCGGGTAGTTGCTTATGCTTCTAGGCAACTGCGTCCGAATGAAGTTCGCTATGCCACTCATGATCTTGAGTTAGCCTCTGTTGTCTTCGCCTTGAAGATTTGGCGACACTATTTATTGGGCGAGCGCTTCATTCTCTATACCGATCATAAATCTTTGAAGTATTTGTTTACTCAGAAGGAACTCAATATGAGACAACAGCGTTGGCTCGAGTTTCTTGCTTCCTATGACTTTGATATCCAGTATACCCCAAGGGTAATCGTGTTGCAGATGCGCTTAGTCGCAAACATTCGGCTGTTATTTCTATGATGCTTGCCGAATGGGATGTTCTTGAGACTCTATCTTTTTGTGAAATTCGTGATCGAGGTTCATCTTCTGATTCTCCTATTATATTATTTAGTTTAGGAGCTTGACCTATTTTATTGGATCGTATTGCCGATGCCCAGCAGCGTGATCCTGATTTGTTGCATCTTATTCAACTTTGTGAGTCTGAATCTTGTGATGAGGCGTTGCGGAATTTTAGTATTGATTCTCATGGGTGTCTTCATAAGAAGAACCATCTTTTTGTGCCTTCTGATTTTGCGCTTAGGCATGACATTCTTGATGACTGTCACCGTTCTAAGTATGCTATTCATCCCGGTAGTAGTAAGATGTATACCGATATGCATCGTCTTTATTATTGGGAAGGCATGAAACGCGATGTAGCGAGTTATGTGAGTAATTGCATAACTTGTTAGCGTTTTAAGGCCGAGCATCAGCGTCCTTCTGGTCTTCTTCAGCCTCTTGAGATTCCATTGTGGAAATGGGATCAGATTTCTATGGATTTCATTGACGGCCTACCTCGTTCGAGATCTAGCCATTCTAGCATTTGGGTTATTGTTGATCGCCTCACCAAGTCTGCTCATTTTGTCCCTATTAAGTCTAATAGGACTGCTTTGCATTTGGCTAAGTTATATGTCAAGGAAATCGTGAGACTTCACGGTGTTCCTAGTTCTATTGTGAGTGATCGTGATCCTTTATTCACGAGTCATTTTTGGAAGAGTCTTCAGCAAGCTTTCGGAACAAAGCTTAATTTTTCTACAGCTTATCATCCGCAGTCTGACAGACAGACTGAACGGGTGAATCGTATCTTGGAAGATCTTCTCCGTATTTGTATTTTTGATTTTGGTGGAAGTTGGGAGGATCACCTACCTCTTGTAGAGTTCTCCTACAACAATAGTTTTCAGTCTAGTATCGGTATGGCTCCTTTCGAAACCTTATACGGAAGGCCATGTCGATCACCTTCTTGTTGGTTAGAATCTGGAGAAAAGCTTATTCTTGGCCCGGATTTTGTTCGTGATTCTTTCGATAAGATTGATCTTATTCGGTTGAGAATGAAAGAGGCACAGAGTCGCCAGAAATCCTACGCTGACAACCGTAGGAAGCCTCTCGAGTTCTCTATTGGTGATCTTGTTTTTATTCGTGTTTCTCCTTTGAAGGGGGTTATGCGTTTCCGTACGACTGGAAAAATTGCTCCTCGTTATATAGGGCCATTTTCTATTACTGAACGTATTGGCCCTGTGGCTTATAGAGTTTCACTTCCAGCTCATTTATCTGGCATTCATGACGTATTTCACGTCTCGAAACTTCGAAAGTGTCTTCAGGAGTCGGATTCTGTTATTACCTCTCCTAATTTGCAAGAGCTTGAGGTCTTACCGGACTTATCTATTGTACAGCAACCTATTCGCGTGCTTGACACGGAGGTGCGACACCTTCGGAACAAGAACGTGCCGCTCGTTAAGGTTCAATGGTCCGCTAATCCCAATGACTGTACTTGGGAAACCAGAGAGTTTATTGAGCGACCTTATCCGGGGTTTCTATCTTAGCTCGAGAACGGTGAGTTTATATTTTCATCTACAGCTTATTCTCTTTTCTTTTGAATGTTGTATGTAAGTAGTTGTTACAAATATCGTCTCTGGGAATTGCGGGGACGCAATTTTGTAAGGAGGGGAGATCTGTAACAACCCGCATATTTAACGATTATATATTTAAATGTTTTATTTAAATATAGTGTCGTTAGTCGAATTTAGGTCCAAAATGTTACTTTTTGCAAACGGCCGAATTGGAACTCGAAACCACCTCCATTGGTTCCAAAATGGCGTTTGCGATCTTTTTGAGTATAATCTTTGATATGTTTAGAGTAAGTGAAATTTTGGCTACTTTTTCTACTTGGGCTTGAGTTTGGGTTCAGCCCAATCTCCACTTAACCCTCTAGCTTAGCCCCTTCTCTTCATTCATCTCCATTTCATTTCATTTCTCAAGCAAAAACTGAAATGGTGGAAGGGAAGAGGAAATAGAAATTTCAAGCCCTAATTCCATTTGCAAACTCCAAATTCTTGCTCCAAAATCAAAGAGAAGCCATTGGTAAGCTCTTCTTCATCTTCTCCAACTCTTCTCCTCTTCAATTTCAGAAAATTTCCTAAACCTAAATTGGGAAATATGTGTTTTATTCTTAGATTGAAGCTTGTTGAGTTGAAGTAGTGTGTGGTTGGTCTTCTCCTTGATATTGAGCTTCATCTTCGTTGTTTTTGGGTACAAGGTGAGTTTTGAACTCACATCTACTTCTCTTGGTTTCATTAATGTTGGGTATAGATTCATAACACTTGTTCATATGCTTTTGCTTTCGATTTGGATTGTTTTGGTGTAATTGCCAAATTATGATTTTTGAATCCAAATCTATGTAAAACCTTATATGGTTGATGTTTATGTTCTTCGGAGTGTTTGGGGGTGTTGTTAAGGTTGGGTAGTCGTTTGACGTAAGCCCATAATCAACACGCATCTGATCGCTTACGATTTGTTTAGCCATAGTTGGCCTAGGTTCAGGAAATGCCTGGCCATCTGGTTTCAGACGTCTGAAATGCCCATTTCAGACGTCTGAATATTATTGTTGGAAAGAAATTTATTCCCAGATTCAGACGTCTGAATTTATATTCCAGACGTCTGAATTGGCTAAATTTCGACC
This sequence comes from Allium cepa, assembly GCA_030765085.1. NCBI lineage: Eukaryota > Viridiplantae > Streptophyta > Magnoliopsida > Asparagales > Amaryllidaceae > Allium > Allium cepa. Next base: position 369,853,955 of record CM060943.1, on the reverse strand, counting down.
AGAAAGGAAATAGGAAAAATATTGCCCATTTCAGACGTCTGGATGTTAGGATTCAGACGTCTGAATTCTGTTTTGGGAAATAAATTGATTTCCAGATTCAGACGTCTGAATCCCTTCTTTCAGACGTCTGAACATGCTGTTTTTTTTTCAAATTGCCTTATTCGTTTAGTTTTCCAAATTTGATCGACGCTTGTTGATTCCGATTAGTTGTTTATGCATATTTGACCTTGATAATTCATTTTTGACTTCATTCACGGGTTTTATAAATGATTTCTTCAAATTGTATTAAAAGCTCGCTTCTCCAATTTATAAATTCTATTTAAAGCACACACAATTTCGCACTTCGAGCGAAGTGGAAGGGTGATTAAATGGTTGGGCAAAACACGGACCCTGAATCTGTGCGTTTATCCTTCCGATTAATCCCCGACCTATTCAATTGATCGTTTTGACCTTTGGGTTTGGTTTACCGATGATATGAGGTAAACTTTGTACTGCTTTGAGTGTGAAAGTGACTGATGGATAGTAAACCGTTTAGTCGAACGAGTGGTTATGGGACATACGTTAACACTTTTCGGATTTCTTTTCGAGAGTTGTGACACATTCCGCCAGTTAGTGGTGTCCAGTACTGGGTCTTCGACCTACACCACTACGGCTTGTCGCCCTATAGTATCGCTTACGATGTTGGTCTTTATGAGCCGCATGGGTGATATTGGGTTTGTGCCTTCGGTTTTGTCGCCCTATAGCATCGCTTACGATGTTGGTCTTTATGAGCCGCATGGGTGATATTGGGTTTGGAGTCTTCGGGCTCATGGATCCTTGTTTATACAGTACTGAGCTCGAGCAATTTTCTGATGTTTCATTCATATGTATATTCCCTTGGTATCGCCCTTCGGTGTTGGTCATTATGAGCCGCATGATGCGTAGCGTTTACCTTGTGGAACTTGTATACCTTATTAGTATTGCCTTTTTGGCTTGTTTTGGGATATTCGTATCCTTTGTTTCTATATGTTGCCGATGATATGAGGCTTTTTATCATATGATTCATCTTTTGTTAGATGTTGTGTTATCTCTTTTAGAGATATTTGCTATACTTTGTAACCCTGTAGGTTTATTGTTGTTCAGTTTATCTAACTGATTTGTTTAGCTAGACTGACCCGTGTATCTTGTACTCGGGTCAGACCGAGATATTTCAGGTTAGGTGCGTTTGGACTTAGCCTATTTTGCTTCCGCATGGACTACTCCGCTAGCTTCTTTTTGTCATAGCTTTTTGTGTAGTCCCATTTTGTAGTAACTCTGATATGTATTCTATTGACTCGTCTGTATATTATGGTCTGTTATACCACTTGACTTGTATTGTTTTGTAAACTCTGTTATGTATCTGTATATGTGTATATGATGATCTACTGTTCTGTGATATATATTACATTTGAGTTGTTATATTCTGTTCTGATAGATCCAACCACCTATGGTTTTGTTTTGAGTATTCATTGGGTATGTCGACCTTATTGTTACGTCTATGTCGATGTATTCAATAGATAGTTAGAGCAAGGCTATAGATGGTCGCTCCCAACCAGCCTTATTCTCCGTGTTAGTTGACGGCATTACCTTGTAGTGTCCTTGGCTAGCGTGGGTATAGAGGTGGGGCGTCACAGCTGCTAGCTTATATTCGGAGATATGTAGAAAATTTCCCATAATGGAGATATATGTAGGGAAATGCCCATAGTTGGAGGTATACGTAGGAAATAAAACAATAATTAAGACATAATACTTATCTAAATACTTATTTCCCATATACTATTATTGAAAAAGTTAAGATTTTCATTCACTAAACATTGTTGTTCTGACCCCCTCCTTTTTACAACATACCGGTTAGATTTGAAGGTGTGGGTGGAGGAGAAGATGATGAAGACCTGGTGGTAGTACTATTTATCTATTTACGTTTTGTTGTACCCTAAAACAGTGTATTTAACTTGGTTTATGTCTTTTGATACATTTTATTTCCGAGACATGGTTATTATGCAATGGATACTTATTTGATTATTACATTTTATCCCTTCGACAATGAAATTCTAAAAGTATAGTTAGATAGGTTAGTGAATTGGTCATTTATACCAATCAACAGCCAGCTACGGAATGGACCAAAGGTTCGATGAGCTTTTACTGATCGAAAAATAAGTCCATTTCAGAACGTGTTGTTACATTCGATATCAGAGCTTAGGTTACTCGATCAACGAGAATATGAATACACAAGAGTACGTACTTGTTATTATTGAAAATATTTTTCAAAACTCTACTATATATATATAAGTATACATATATAGACATATGCAAACACCCAAGGAAAATTCTTAATTCAGCAAGTAATACAATAATAAGAAGTCGTGACTAAATTTTGAATGTATAAATAGTTTATTATGGCTGTAAACAATGACTTTAAGGTTAAGAACCCCAACATCCAGAAATACCTACCATACCAGGTATGCGAGTGTGGTTCCTGCAATACTTATGATTCATAGGGCTCCACTACGTTGAGCTACCTATATTATCTTAGCCTATCACAGGATGAGCTCTAATCTATACCTGTAGTGTGAGAATTTCCAAACATTTTGAAGAAGTCTCCGGTCTCCCACCTCGAAGGGAAATAGAGTTTAGTATTGATTTGGAGAAAGATGACAGACCAGTTGCACTTCCATTAAGGCATATGGCCCTCATACAAAGGCAAATTAGATAAGCAGATTTTGAAGCTATTACGGAAGAAGTTTATTTGCCATAGTACTTTAGAATGGGGAGCACCGATTTTTTTTTCCGCTAAGGCAGATATCTTCTTATGACTATGCATCGATTATTGAGAACTCAACAAACTAACCAAGAAGAATAGGTATCCCTTACCTAGAATATATGTCTTATATGACCAACTTGCCGGAGCCAAAATCTTTTCTCACTTAGACTGAGCCACTAGATTTCATCAATTGAGAATACTTGATGAGGATTTATTTTTGCACTCCAAACGAACTTTATGAATGGGAGGTAATGCCTTCTGGGTTGACAAATGATCTTGCATACTTTATAGATTTGACGGGTGGAGTCTTTAGGGGTAAAGTGGATAAGTTCGTTGTTGTTTTTGTGGATGATATTCTAGTATTCTCTAAAAAAGAAGATAAACATGAAAATCACTAAATTAAGGTATTATAGATCTTGAGAAGGTAAAAAAACGAGCCAAAACAAAGTGTCATTTTTGGAGGAAAGATGTAAGGGTTCTCGGCCATATAGTCTTTGAGAAGGGGTTGTCTATTGAACCTACTAAATTAGAAGCTATTCATGCCTAGAAGATTTCAAAGAATGCCACGGAAGTTAGGAGTTTTCTTGGATTGGCGGGTTACCAAAAGAAGTTCATTAAGGAGTTTGCAAAGATTGTAGCACCATTAACTCGCCTTACCAAGAATAACTTAGTCTTTGCATGGGAAGAAAAATGCACAGAAGCCTTCGAGAAGCTGAAAAAGTTATTAACCAGTTCGCCTGTATTAACGATCCTGGCCGGATCGAAACCTTTCACTGTTTACGATAATGCAAGCGGCATAGGATTAGGAGTTATTCTTATGCAAAAAAGGAGAGTGATAGCCTATGCAACAAGCAGTTGGAGGGTTATGAGAAGAGGTATCCCTATCATGTTTCAGAATTAGTAGCTATAGTATTTGCCTTGAAATTTGGAGACATTATCTTTTGGGAGAAAATTTTGAGTTATTTATGGATTATAGGTCTCATAAATACCTATTATCCTAAGAACACTTAAACTTTAGGCAGTAGAGGCGGATGGAGTTCATAACATCATATGACTTTGAGGTTTACTATACTTCCAAAATGGGAAATTTTGTTGTCGATGCCCTTAGTTGGAGACATGCTACTCTAGGTGCTATATATGAGTGGAGGCGTGGAAGTTCCACTCGGATTTCAAACTCCAACCGCCATCAGAATTTGTTCCAGGATATCTAGCAGCAATGGATGTAAGGCCTGCATTGGTAGACCGCATCGGTCAAGAATTGAAGAAGGATACAGTGATAATTGATATTTCAACTAAGATAAGTAAGGGTATTTCCATCATCAAGGCAAGTATTCGATAGATGAAAGAGGATGGCTAAGTAGAGATGGATGCCAATGTGTTCTAATGGTGAAGGATGTTCTAGAGGAAATACTAGCTGAATGCCACTGATCAAAGATGACTATTTATCTCAGTGGAGATAAGATGTTTAGAGACATGGAGTGGACTTTCTATTGGTTGTGAATCAAAAGGCAAGCAACGGAGCATGTAGCAAAGTGTTTGATATGCCAATGAATCAAAGCTGAATAAGGAAAGCCTGAAGGTCTATTATTATCGTTGAAGGTTCCAACTTAGAAGTGGGAAAATATATTGATGGATTTTATTGATGGGTTGCCAAGAAGTCGTAGAGGAAATGAAGCTATATGGGTTATAGTCGATAGGTTTACTAAAAGTACCCACTTTATCCCAGTAAGGAGTAATAGGACCACATCATTCCTGCCGTAGACGTACATCAAGGAGGTCATCCAATTACATGGCATCTCGATCAATATTGTCAGTGATAGGGCCCCGTTATTTACTAGTGAATTTTAAAGGAATTTGTAGTCAATTTTAGGTATGATGCTAAGTATTAGTACCGTTGGCCACCCTCAGACCGATGGACAGATGAAAAGAATGAATAGAATCTTGGAGGATTTATTGAGGCCTTGCATCATGGATTTCGGGGACATTGGGAGAAGCATTTACCTTTAGTAGAATTCACCTTAATAATAATTATCAGGTGACAGTAGGTATGGCATCCTTTGAAGCCTTACATGGGAGGCCATGCAAGTCACCCAGTTGTTGGTGGGAGAATATCGATAAAATTCTACTTGGACCGAATTTGATACGTGAGACTATGGAGGAGGTTGAGGTAAACAGATAGCGAAAGAAGACCGCTCAGGACTGCTAGAAATCCTATGCTGATGAACAAAGGAAGGAGTTGGAATTATCAGTTGGTGACATGGTATTTGTTAAAGTTATCCTCTTATGAAGGTTATGAGATTTGGAACCTTGGGGAAGTTGGGGCCGATATTTGTTGGCCTTTCCTGAATTTAGAGAGAGTAGGGACGCTTGCGTATTAGGTAGAGCTTCCAGCTAAGTTGGTTGGAATCCATAATGTTTTCCATGTATGGAATTTAAGGAAGTGTCTACATAGCACAACTATCATAGTGGAGCCTGATCAGTTAGTAGATAAAGCAACATACCAATAACATCCCATGCCATGACACGCGTAGTGGAGCATGGATTTAGGAAGCTTCTTAAAAAAGAAATTAGGCTGGGTCGAGTACAATGGGAAGATGATCCGACAGAGAGCAGCACCTGGGAAATAGAATAGACGATGAAGGCTTCTCATCCAAAAAAATTCTCTGATAAATTTTCTACCTCTAGATTTAGTATTATGTAGGTTTTGGTTACATCGTGGTTGCTAGATTGGATGATTGGGGATGGTTTCCATACTTTTTCTTGTTATTTTTGCGCTCATGCAGAATTTTAGGCATATTTAGATGGTTTGCATACATGCCTATGTGTCACAATCTTGCATCCACGCTAGGGTAAAGCCCACTTATAGACATGTAGCATATGTAATCACATTACACTTTTGGTTGAGTAGATTTTCGTGTAGATAACTTGGTCATACAACATGGTTGTAGAGTGTGTGTTACACTATCTGTCCCTTAGGAATTTCGAAGATGAAATTCTTTTTGGGGGGAGATCATAACACCCTGTAAAATTAACAGGAAATTAATTAAGAAAAATCAATCAATTAAGAATGATGCTAAAAATGGAAATATTGCTAACACCGGAATTTGGCTACAAAACTTGCATCATTATGTTCATATAAAGAGCTTCCTGAACGAAATTTAAACGAAGAAGTTATCCACGTTTGAAAATTTCGAATCAAAGTTAACTCAAAACAAATTAAGGAACTAAATATTGTTAAAAATATCTTTAAAACAAGCAACACTTAACGTCTAAGTTAACGTTTAAACTAAAATAAGGTAATAAATAATGATGAGATAATGTTAACAAATATACGTTCGAAAAGATTAACCAGTCGACCCCCGATAAAGGTTGGTCAACCGGTCCTTGTGCACCATGGCTAGGATTTTCCTAGGCCTATACGGCCTAGATTAAAATTAGTAAAATATTCTCCATCCGACGATCCCAGCGCATTTGAACTACTATAAATAAGAGGCTATCCTTCTCATTTCATATAAGTCTTAAGTCATTAATGATACTCTTCTATTCTCTTTCTCCATACTAAAACTTCTCAAACTCCTACTTCAAAAATAAGAATTTACGTTCAAGGATTAAAGGAATGTTTAGAGAAATATAGCAAAGGAGAAAGATAACTTTATATATATATATATATATATATACACACACACACACGTGTATATATTTCTTCTTCCCTAATCTATAATTTCTAAGTTTAATATGCATAAACAAATTTATTCTTGGAGAAAGGAAAAGGCTACAGCACAAAATAAGTCCAAGTTGGTTAATTAGGGATTCTCTATGACTGGTAATCTTGTTTTTTCTTTGATAGCATTATATAGTTTGATATTTGGATTTGTATTGTACTTTGGGTGATTTTATACGTGAAAAATATCGACCTAAACCCCAAAATCTCCCCATAATACATGAATTTGTGAATTGATTAGAATCCTTGTTGTTTCATTTTAATGTAATAGAATTTAATTCATGAAAATTTACAGTATAAATAATTTGTGTTCTGATTGATTTCACTTTCCTAATTGTGATTGTAATGGCCAGGAATTCTAAACAAAGTAGCAACAGGTGTGCAAAGTTGGGGCCTAGAAATTCTTCTTCTCTTATCTGTAGTTTGCACCGCCTATTTCAATAATTAAAAATAAGTGTGATTTTATGTCATTGCAACACTATTCATTTAAATAGCTTGAATGGAACACAAAAGATTTATACTGTAAATTGGCTTTTTGGAAAAGGAGGCATAGTTCAACAATATTAACGTAAAATAAATCAGATGTAAAATAAATCCAATGCTTTGGATTCCTTCTTATATATATATATATATATATATATATATATATATATATATATATATATATATATATATGTATGTATGTATGTATGTATGTATGTATGTATGCATGCATGTATGTATGTATACAAGTCTATTTTTATGTACCAAATTTATTGATAATATTGGTTATTATGTAGTTGTTGTAATGAGTTGACTATGTGATTATTGCAGTTGTTAATATTAAATAATATAACATCCCAAGTAGGAAATAGATAAATTACCAAAATATGCATAGAAAAAAATAAGCATAATACAATAATAACATATTCTTTTTAACCCTAAAATTTAGTAATTATAATTATAAATCGGTAATGTGTATAACTAACCGTTAACAATTTAATCTAAGAAAAAGGTTTAGGAGAATTATGGAATTTATTCCATAAATAAAGACGATATATAAGGCGTTTTCCTCATATGGCCTTCAATGCGTAAATACGGGTAACGTATATTATATGTGTGTGTGTGTGTGTGTGTGTGTGTGTGTGTGTATTGTACACATATGCTGGTGTAGTTTTGTAATGTTAGAGAGTAAAAATTTGACTAACTTATAGAGATGTGAGATAACATACTAATACATACTGACGTAACGTCTAGCCACTCGCCATCCTATTTAGATTGCCTAATGCGATCAAGGTAATACCCTCCTCTTAATTTCTTGAAGCAGATTCTACTTAGGGTAATCCTGCACCTATACGCAAGCTTATATACTCAATGAGTCCTATAATTGGATATGTCCCACATCAGTATAATGTACACATAACTGCTAGTAGCACCTTGTGGTGGGTAGGCTTCTACTGTGTAACACTACTCACCTCGCATTCCGATCCATTATAATGACTATGTTATTCTCATTGATTTTAGTTATTTACACATTTATATTATCCACATTCATCATAAATGTGTTCTTGAAGCTATGTATATATATATATATATATATATATATATATATATATATACACATATACATATATATGTTTATATATATCTTCATTTATTCTTGTTTAATTACCATGTCTCTACTTTTCACGTTGACAATATTTCTTTACTTTTTTATGCATTTACATCTTATTCAATTTAAGGTCATTTACTACTTTCTTTTAAATACCTTTTCTCATTTACTAACCCTCATTATTTAACCTCCAATTTATATTCCTTCTTAATCTTTAATTATGTGCCTTGATTTAGGAAACTTTCTATATCCTTTATTATGACTTGTTTATTTTTTCATTTCTTTTTATTTCACTTCCGTTTTGCTTATATTACGCATATTCTTTCCATGGACTGTTTCCATCACATTTATAATTCACTATTAGGAATTTTTGTATTTTAATGCATTATAATTACATTTCTCTTAAATGGAATGGTTAATACTATAAATTTCTATTTTTTATCCAAAAAGGGAATTTTTGTTACATTTGGAATTACAAGGAAATTTATTTTCATGGTTATTGAATTAGATAGTACAAAATATGGTAAATATCCATATTTTATACATCTCTTTCTTTTTAGGTTTATTCCTTGTTTTTTCAACCGTTGCATTTTTATTTATATATTTGAAGCTCGATAGTGTATAGAAATTCACGTTGCAACACACTATCATTTGTAAAAAAAAATTATGGGCATTACTAATTAGTAATTTATTTCTTTAAATTAATTATCGTTAAAATTGTGGGGTGTTACATTCTTCCCCTTAAAAGAATTTCATCTCCGAAATTCCTTATGAACTGAACAACGTAACACAACGTACAACCATTCTAAAGTAACCAATCAATTATTGTGCGACCAATTTTGCAACTAATCGGGTATGTATGTAGAATGAATCTAATTGGCGCCTCTTATATGAATGTACTTCTTTAAAACAGTTTTGAAAATATGGTGCAAACAACCTAATATACTAGTAGTTCTATGTGCATGCAAAATTTGAAAAACAAAAACTTGTTTTTACATCCAAAATTTTTCCCACTTCAATGAAAAAAAGCATAGCTCAATCAATTTTGCATCCAATACCTACCATCCAAAATCCTGCTAGCATCCAAATTTAGAAAATTTCAAAATCCAATTTTCTAAACCTATTTTCTTTATGTCGGGAAACGAGTTTAGATGAAAAAATCCATATTTCCATCCTTTTTCTCTTGGATACTCAGCTTTCCACTATACTTTGAAACCTTCTCTTGCCCCCCGATTCTTTTTCAACTTTTTTTTTTCAAATATAGTTTGCACAGTTAATTTTTATCTTAGAAGTTTCTAAAACATGGTTTATTTCAAAAATCGACCTTTTGTTGCCTATCGACAAAATATATACAAAAAGATTTCATGGCTAAAACAGCTTCCTCTCCGTTTACTGTATTTTATTTTGTTACCACTTCTACTGCATAGTAAAATCTATACTAGCTAACATGTTAACTATTCTTCTATGTCAAGTATGTGGTATTCTGAAAATTAAAAAATTTCTCCTTTTCGACTAAAAAATGATTTTATATTACTTTTTAAAATATCAGTAAAAATTTAGATTTTAAAATTTCCTTCTTCAGAAAATTTCAAATAATTTTAACAAACATATATTTATGTACTTATACATTCATACATATTTATACTGTACTACCAAAGACGAGTTTCTCATACTCATCTCTCCAAGCTCCTCAAACAATTTGAAGTGGAACAGTCTCCTTATGAGAAATTTTCACCCTTTTCCCTTTCTTTTTCCCGTGTAATTAATAGTCCATAATGTCAACTACCCCCATGTGGAAAGCCTTTCTGCATTATCATTATCAACTACTCGCTTTAAAACTCTCCTTTTCGCGAAAACCGAACTTGAAAATAGAATTCTACGTCTCACCCTTCTTTGTCTCACTCATTAAAATTCACAATATTCATCAAAATAATGGTTCTACTTTTCTATATACTTGACATTTTTCTCCCCGTCTGATTTAAAATTTTGATCTAGATTACGGAGATTTGGACCATTCCAGGAAAAAAGCAGCAACAGTACCTTGGATAAATGCACTTGCCTCTGCCTCAATGGCGGCTCGATCCTGCCAAATATTAGACGCAAATCCCCGACTTCTTAATTCAAAGGTTCTGCTTGTTGTAAATCGTATTTTCCATCTTTTACCTCAGATTTCCCTTTTTTTGGAAAAGTGTAGTAATTCTTTCAATACCCAATTTATATTTGAATTGAAATGTTAGAAAACAACAAACTCTTTTGTTATTGTACAGAGGTCCTTTTCAAGATGATTGAAAACTTATTATTCCGAAGTAGTGATTCTCTCTGTTAACTCTGGACTTTGAATAAAAGTCCTTCTCATTTTGAACTGGCTATAGCATAAGCTATAATATTACTTCTTCCCGGTTTGCAACATCTGTAGATATTTGTATGCATTCACTAAATTGTTAACTCCAAATGTAACTATGTTCTAATATATTGCTTTCATCTTTTACTCATAGACTGTGTGTCAGTTTCCCACCTTTAAAGGTCACCTAACTATGTGATTAAGAGGGATAAACCTATTTTTTCAAAAGTCAATTGAGTGTCCTGGTCATTGTACCCGTTCTTTGTATATTTTAAGTTACACTCAATTTTCATCTGCGTTTGTGTGTGACTGAAGTTTAGGATGAGTTAGTTAGGCGACTGCTATATTGGTTAAGTTTAATGAGTTTGACTTCTACTTTAACTTTTAGTTCAGTAAGTTTATATTATTGTAATCCAAAATGTTTAATTTTCATGAATTTGATGATTAAATGATTGTAGAGCAAGGTGCAAAGTATATCAGGCTTGACTTGACTTTGATAATGCTTTATTCCTTCGCATCAATCTCATGTTTTCTCAAATAATAACAAAATCACAATGTAGTATAGGAAAAGTTTGCCTATAAGGAAGTGTCGTATGATTCATGGTTGCTTTACTTTAATATTGAACATTTTGATGACCATGATTTTTGGGTTAGAAAACCACTCCGGTATATAAGATAACAAATTAATTCTCACTACAGTTCGAATGTAGTTTAATACATGAATATTTCTTAAAAATGATACAGGAACAGGGATTGTGTTATAAAAACTAATTTACTTATCTATATCTACTATAATATTTAGCAGTCTACATAACACTTTGAGTAATTTAGATTTTGGTCATTCTAATTGAATTCAAGATAAAGGTTACGTTACTACATCACAGTAATATGTATGTTCTATTTCTTAATGGGTATGTTTCACCATAAACTTAAAAAGGGATAATATTGTTTATTTCCTTCGTTTTTGCAAATTTGTTGGCATCTCTATGCTTTGCATAGATGAATTTAAATGGATTGGATTTCAATGTTTTTTTTGAAATGGTATTTTATATACAACCTTGTACCAGGACAACATATCACATGTCAATAAACGTTCGAATGCAAGTTTCGAACTTGTGACATTTCGCACCAAAGCCGAATCACTTAACCACTTGGACAATGATGCGTCGGATTTCAATATTATTTATTACCTTTTTATATTGTAGTTGAAATATAGTAATTTTAATTACTGTTTTCTTTTTTATTTTTCTTTTATTATTTGTGTGTTGTTGGCTTGTGTTGACAACTTCAGCCATAAGAACGTATAAAATTATAGGCCTAAAATTATGAAGTGACAATTACTAGCATAGTTTTAATAACAGTTATATAAACTAACCGATAAGGTACATCAATACAAAGTGATATATATTACAGTATACTTGAATTAAAAAAATTCAACTGCGTTTTTCATGTTCTTTCTACACGATATTAGTTTTGTACTTATATGGAGTTTCTACCACCTATTCAATGGTTCCACCTTTTAGCACAAAATATCGGTTGCTCATTTAGTATTTTGTATTGTCCAAGCATCATTAAGACAAGCTACATTCAGTGCGTTCACTAAGTTTAATACGAGATCAATATTTATCTTGCTTCACATTTAATCTCATCCCAAATATTAAATTATTAGATTAGGATTTCCTGGTTCATTTTACATTTCGATCCCTTTGCCATTTTATATGTTTAATATTATTTGTATTTCATTCCCTCGCCCCATCCTCACCCCATTTTACTTAAAAAATCTTCATACGTGAAAAAGACCATACTCTACTAATGGCGAGGAACTTCGATTGTTGTCGGTTTCCTTCATTAATCCCACGTCTTCATTTGTTGCGCTTCCATCTTCAATCCTTATATGTGGTCGAGCACTCCAACTCAATAATCGAATTTTTTCACCCTCTTCGTGGATTATACCTTGCTTAATATCGATTTTAACGAACTTTGCTTATTTTTTGGCTTGGTTTTGTTCTAGTTAAGCAATGCAAGGTATTCTCCCACCTTTTCCACACTTTAGCACGAGCTCAGTTAATATCTAAATCATGTTTATTTAACCTCGGCTTATTTGTTTTTTTTTCTAAAGTTTCTTTGATATGCGTTCATGTTATGTGGATTCAATACAACTACCAAAACTTTCACTAAATTCCAAAAAATTAGGATACTTTACATATTATTTGCAGTAAACTCCATAAACCGAATATTTTTAGCTACACATTTTCTTTCATGAATATGGTTCTTATGATCTTCAAGAATGCACTACTTGAAAAGATAGACATATATAATAATAAAAATGCTACTAAAATCATAATAATATCTAGGAGCTTGTTTTTGTTTCAATGTGTTTCTTTTTGTTCGTTAGCTTTTCTAGGTTTCAAGTAATGGTGATTCCACAATATTTAATTCCTAATTTATGGAATGATGTATTGACTTCCCATTTAATTTTGTGTTATAACTTAGACTTTCTTTTTTGTTTTTCCATTACAGTTTAGATTCGTAATAATATTGATAAATAACTAAAGGAGTTATATCTAGGATTTTATGCAACTTGTTGTCACAGTTAAATATAGTTAGAAGAGTTTATTACGATAGATGTGCATATTACCTGCACAAATAAACATTCACAACATATATAATGTAATGTATGTGTGTGCATAAATATATTCAAGGCAAAATTCCTTTGATTTTGGTTAACTGTTCTTTAGATCATACTTCTTGAATCATCAATTGATTATGTTTTTAAAAATAGCCAATTGCTTGGATTTTATTTCCATTGTATAAGTTAATTTTCATTGCCACATAGGTGGCTGAATTTTGGATTGTCACTAAGTTGCACTATTCCTTGAAAACATTGTAGAAATACCTCTTCGATCATTACCTCCCTTTTATTTTATTTTGTTGAGTTCAATTTCACAAGCTATGCTTATATCTGTAACTGCCATTTCTGGCGTCTACTTTCTGTAGTATATCTACTTATTGCAGTATCTAAAGTTATAGCTTTAGTGCAGTTTAAATATCTATTTGTGCCTATTATTTGGAATTTCCAATTTTAGTATCATTACTAGTTATGTGATTTGTGCTTTGTTGATCAATATATGTATAGTAGGTGTTTAGGTCCTGATCAATTATTCCATCTTTGGAAACTTGATTTATATAATTTTATTAACCCCTCTATTATTTTGGATTGATTTTGTAAACTAAGCATGATTAAATTTGGTCGTAGTACTTGAATTTTTTTCTGTTCTTTCTTTATGTAAAATACTGGTTTACATAATCTATTTCCCTATCTTCTAAAATTTTGTTGTTCAAGGTAATTTTGAGACATAATGTAACATCCCGCCTTTTAGTACGCTTTAAATCGACGATAAACCACACACGTTAGACTTAAACCATACAGAAGGACGGATTGTTATGGGGTAAATAAGAAAAAGCAGAGAAGAAAAAAAATAGAATCTTGCAGCGGAACGATAAAATATAATAATCAAATAAACAGTTCATGAAGTTGTTTACAAAACATTTGATTATACTTATACAATACATATCAGAGTTACACATACCAGAGAATAATAAAAGTGCAGCGGAGTACATGATGCAGTGGAATAATATGATAAATAATAGTAATAATATCATCGTCTCTGTCCTCCAAAATATAGTCTTTAAATCCTGTAATGCTCAGACTGACCCGAGCGAATTGAAAAGACAAAACACTCGAGTCAGAACTAAAAGATCTTATGTGAGTTAAATCAACATAATAAATATGAGTGTAACGGCGTCAGAGATGTTTACGGTAATTGACATCTCCTATCCAGTGTCTAACGCGAGTGCAGTAACTTAAGAGATGTTCGAGATTCACATCTCCTAAGGATCCGTTAAACCATTTACTATGTAGTAATATTTCGCTATTATAATAATGTCTATAGTAAGATAAACTTACTTTTAATTTGCATTAGGGCTTTACATTTTCCACCTTAACACGTAATAGTCCCAGTAGTCCATCCAGTATCAGCGTATCTTTAGATCGGGAGACTACCGTAAATACTCCACGGGCTACAGGAGAAAACCAAACTCGTATAAGGCGCACTAGAGTAGGTGATACGACACAACTAGGCTATGGCAGGGGTAGATATACCAATTACGCTTCCGGATCGGTGGTAACGCGTAGCAGCTACTACCACCCACCTCGAGCCATATCCCCAAAATAAAAAAAGGGCCCTGATCAATCACAAAGTAATAGAATGGTATCGAAGGAGTGTGTCCGATGAAAGGTGCTACCTTCTTAGCCCGTCGATCGCTCCTGTTTTAGCCACGTTATGCCAACTCACGGGAGTCGGGTCCACGTATATACCTCAAAAAAAGCGCTGCCACCATCCTATTTCATTCTGGAATCTCCACCACGTACACGGTTGTTAAAATGGTTTTTGGAGTTGGCAGAGAGTATAACAACTTCCGATCCCGTTCTCTTTAACAATCAAACGTTATTATATCACCGCGGTCATTTCAAAATAATTATACTTCAAAACCAGAATATACGATCCATTTCAAACCATATAAATACGATATTATTTCCCCTTTAAAAACCAAATCAATATGATATAATTTTTATTTCAAATATATCATTTTTTAAAACCATAACACTTTCAAAGTTATAATATTTTAAAACCAAACGCTTGAAATATAACCTTTCAAAACATAATAATTTGAATTCCCTAACTTTGAAACATAACTACACCGCTTAAATGGCTTAATTATTAAATTACTTTATATAATAAAATAGTTTCTTCAATTTCACAAATCAATTCCAAATAGAGATTTGAACCCCCAAATAACCATTTCAATTTCTATATATTTCAAAGCTTTAATGTTCCATCATTTCAAAACTAATTCTTTGATAATTCCATATATATCAAATTCAGTTACTACTATTTAGATTTGAAATGTTTACTTATTAAATCCAATATCATTTAAGTAAAACTTTTAAACTTCAAATAACTGGATACTCTTTCAATTTATTTAACATGATATATTCATGTAAATCAACTTGATATTCATTTAAATCACTCTAAACCAAAATCAAGTTATAAAATCATTTTCTTTAAAATCTCAATTTTATTTAAATTTCAAATCAAATTTATTCGAATATAATTCTTAAATAATTTAATTCAAATCAATTTCATATTTATCTTCTCACCTTAAATTTATTTAAGTCATTATAAACTCTATATACAATATAATTTAAACAGATACTTAACCATATTATATAAAACAATCAAACTTTATTATTTAACTTACTTTATATTTCAAAACAAATTTATACATGGCTAAAAATCAATAATAAAATAACATTTATATACATCTAAAATCAATATTTATACAACCCATATATTTCTTTACAAAACCATAGAAATCGTTTCAAAATATTTTTCTATATAGACCATGGTGTCTGTATATAATTTTCTACCCTATGGTCAAGTGATACGAATATTTATCATTTCAATCCGTAATTTAAAATGAAAATACGTTTATATATCATTTCAAACCGCAATCCCGAATGAAATAAAAATGCATAACAACTTGCAGTTTATAACAATATAAAATACAACATTCATTCATCCAATGTCAATCATCAACCATTTATCATAATCATCATCCAATTCAAACAATAACATCAATATAGAACAGATAATAAATAACAGGTATTTACTGGCAGTTTATATTCAATAATAAATTAAATAACAATTTAATTGGCAGTTTATATGCAACAATAAATTAAATAACAATTTAATTCAATAAATTCAATTTAACTGAAATGATGATTAAAAATATGCCAAACAATCATAAATAAATTTCTATTCACATCATAAATCCATTTAACAAGTATAAGAAATTTTAGAAGTTGCGAGTGGGTTAAAACACTCACATTTTGAATTTAAATCCAAAATTTGAACAGTCTCAGAATTCATCCAAACCAGCGCCAAAATGTCCGGAATTCTAATACGAACCTAGCACAAGAAACCGTGCGTGAAACGGACCTTGTGTGTAAAAGGTATTCGAGTTACAAGTTATGACTACGATTTGAAATTTAATTAGAGAAAAAAACGAAAAAGAAGAAGTCAAACACGTACACATCACTGTCTCCTTCCAGAAGCACGAAGGCCAAAGTTCCACCATTTGATTTCTTCAACGCACTGCATAGAACCCTATCGATCGATCACCAGAAACGCACGCAACCATAGATGATCGCGACCCCCTACTGCCTTGCCACGACCTCGCCGTGGTCCCCCCTCCAATTTCGACACGTCACCTCGTCGATCGGTGACGAAAGCATCCCAGCCGCCGCCGAAAGGGGAAACCCTAGTTGGATAAATCGAGGCGATCTAGCCGTCGATTTGCGAGATGAACCGTATAGATGTGCTTTCCTCCGTCCTCTCTACACGACTGTACCGTTGATTTAGTGATCCATCGCAATTGACCGTCGCGATGATGAACGGTCGTGGCTGCTTTGAGAAATTCTGGCCAAAGAGAAATCCAAATAAAAAAACGGATCATATATTTGACTTGCGCTCGTTGAGAGCTTCAAATCCATATAAAACTAGTGTGTAACCCGTGCGTTGCACACGGTAATGTTGTAAAAGAAACTGTCAAATATACATAGTTAAATAGTTGACGTACAATGTAATATGCTACTGTTAAACATTTATTTATTTATTTATTTTAGCATGTTAAAATGTTATGTTTTCATTGTAAAATATATTCAAAAATTATTTTCGTATAGTTAAAAATAATCATATATTTATTATTTTCATATTCTAACTATTTAAAATGATAGATTTTGTTTCAAATTAGTTTTACGATAACATTTCTAAAGTTTAAGGAAATTATATGTTAAACATATTATTTATTAATATATACGTTTAAAATGGGTGTACATAGATTATTGTTATTTCCAAAATTTTATATTTTAAAATATGTTATGTAATTTTAAAATAGGTGTAATTTATATTTTGAAATTAAGAAATTATACCTTAAATATGACTAATATACCTATACATGTGAAATAATTTTAGTGTTTATGTATACGATAAATTTCAAAGAAAAATATAGATGTAATATGTTCCATTTTGAAGTCACATTGAGTAAATTCATGATTCTGTGTATTTTGATGCGCATGCGCACCCGCACATATGCATGATGTTGGGTTTTAGATGTCAAATTGCAAATCTGTATTGATAAGAATGTTAAATGTAACATGAGATAATTAAGGGAAAAACTATTTTTTTAATTTACTAAAATTGTGGATAATAATAGCAATAAAGTAATCGAGTGTATCACATGCATTGCGCACGCTAATTTTGTAACAACATGGTACTCATACTTTAAATGTTGTTAAAATAAAATTTTGTTTTGCAATGTTCGATATATCAATCATAAATTAGAAGTTTTATTATTGTTTATGCCTATAATTTTTGTTAAGCGATTCAGATATTTTTATATTTGAAAGAAATGCCTACCATTTATTACTACTAATGCGGTATATTAATTGAAATTGTCATTTTGTTTATATATTATCAAAGAATTTAATGAGTATTAATTACTTGAATTTATTTATATAGTATAGTTTTGTAGTGTTTGGTTAATTTAAATACATAGATTTGAATGCAAAATAATAAAAGAAAATTGATGGAAACTTGGTAATGACTGTAAAAATTATAAAATTTCGGTATATATGAATATAAAATCAGGGAAAAAATTAACATAATATTTTGGATAACTATAAAATGATAATTTATATGGATTCAAAAAAAACGAAGAGAATTAATGAGTTGGGGTGAAAATTTTATAATTATTGTGATGATTTGTGATCTTTAAACTTCAATCATTTAACTAATAATTTATTAAATAAATAATTGTACAATAAAGTTATTCGTATTGTTTTTTATGTGATCCATATTTATACTATTTTGTTACAAAGAGCATGATACTTTATTGACATGGTTATCTATATTATTTATTAGACAAATTAATAAAAAAAAGGTTAATTAATTGTTTTTAAATAATTTGTAATGAAATTATTTAATTAATTTAAGCATACATACTTAAATATAAATTGTACATAAAAAATGAGGACTTTGAAAATAATAGTAGAAAGCAGAAAGTGTAGATTTTTTAATGTAAAACGATAGTGTAAAATTAATAAAATCTTATAAACAATTCAAAACTAATGAATTGTATTAGGTCTTTAAAATAAAATTTTAATAAATATCTAGAGAAAATTAAGGAGAGTTGAGAGAAATGCTAGAATTAATGTGAGAGCTAGAATTTCTTCTGCTTTACTATTATTTAATAGATTCGATATACTTTGTGGAGTATGAAATTCTGGCTTTAAATTTGATTTGAAATTGCATTTTGGGATTTAGGGTTCTGTCTGTCATTGAAAGAGGAGAAGCAAATAGAATTGTACGTATAGAAATGAGGAATAGTAAGGCTGCTAGGGTTTATAACAGGATATATATAGGTAGGCCAGAAATAGAGATGAATGGACACGATTGATTTGGACCGTTGAACGACAAATGACCCGAAAAGCCCGTTCTAAATCCGGAACGAAATTGGGTCAACCAATATATCAAAATAGATGTTTTTAAATATTTTAAAATCAATGGAACATGTTTCAAGTCCAAATTCCATCGTATGAAGTAGTTATGCTAAAATCAAGTTATTTCAAATTGATTTCAATTTCATTGATTTCTGTGCGTTTCGCGTTCGTACGATCAAACGACAAACCCGATGTCTATGAAACTTGAAATCATACAATAATTCACCGTTACGGATCCGATGAAACTGGTTTCGTCGAAATCCGAGTCAGTGGCCAAAATGACTATTTTCTAGTTAATTAAATAAATTAATAATTGATTAATTAAATCAAGTTTTCAATTTCAACTCTATAATTAACAAATTTCATCATTTTTGATTTCTTAATCGTTTACAATGATTTAAACAAATTTAAATGTCAATTTAGAGTTGATTAATTTATCAATTTCAGTGTTAATCTCAATTTCATTAAATTCAAAAATTATAAATTTAATTTTCAATAATTCTATTTAATTTACTTTTCATTCTATTATTCAATTCATTATTATCAAACGGATGAAATTAACATTGGATTTACATTAATTTCTCACATTCCATCTTAATTTCAATTAACATAATATTTAGATATTTAATTTCATTTATTTGCAATTAAATCCAATTATTATAGTTCAAATCTCATTAAATTGATAAGTCTTCATTTTCATTCTTTTAAATTCAACAAATTGTCCTATTATGGATAATATTAACATTATTTTCAAATATTACCTTAATTAACATTAACGTAATAATTTATTTAGATTTATTGCAATTGATTCCAATTCAATTTAATGGATTAAAATATATCGGTAACTTATAATAATTGTTGTCATTAACTCTTAATCATACTTTTATAAGTTATCATTTCCAAACAATATTATAATTACTTACAGGACATTGATTTTATTCAATTACTATTTATTATTATTAATTCATTAATTAATTCAATATTTACGTTTGCTTTCTTATATTCAATTTATAGCCTAGTATAACAATTTACATTACTTCAATTAATCGTAATTTCATTTCAATTGTTTATACTTAGCTTTAATTTACATGGTTGCATTTCATTTTAGCATTCATTTCATTATTAAATTACAAAATTTTGTTTCATCTTAATTTATTTACCAAAAGCTTAATAAACCAATTAATGTAAATCATCGAAAATTACGGTCGTTACACATAATTTGAGTCAGGAACTTCTAATTTTTTGTTGTTTAGGGTACAACTTTTATGCATATCGAGAAACATGGATAGGAGAATCTACCTAATATGTTGGTTTTGTCAAAGGGGTTTGGACCAAAGGTCCATATTCTCAAAGCTTATACACAAAAAGTCCCTACTCATGAATCCATGTAAATTAAGTCCCTATTAAGTTATTTTTTTACCAAACTGTCCCCTCTTAGAAAATCGTCCCAGCATTGAAATCAAGGAAAATGTAGCATAAATTAAACAAAAACTACAAACAGGGACCTAATTTTCACAACTTTTTTGGGATGGACTTTTCTCTCATTATCTTTCAATTTTTGTGACTTGGCAGTCATTCCTTGTTTATTAAAACTATGACATTTAGTAAAGATTTCATTTTGGCTGTATACTAAATGAACTTCTAAGTTGAGCAACACAAACTGATGATGATAGTTCATTAAAAATCTAGTTCTTATAGTTAGGAAAAAGTATGGAAAAATGTGTGTCAAATTTTTAGTACTAACAAATTTATCCCAGCCAAATATAAATCAACTAAACATATTTTAAATTATCTTTGCTGTGATAAGCACATATTTTATGCATGAGAATATGTTAATTTTTGTAATTTGCTGACAGCCTCTTCAATTATTGTTCTTATATTGGATTATTCTAAATACATATAAATTCACATCATGCCATCCACATAATAAAATACAGTCTATATGCATTGTCGATTTTACATGTATAATTAATGTATATTTATGAAGCAGGTTTTCTAGTTTCATTTTATATACTGTCTAAACCCTATTTTGTTGTAGGCGAATAAATAAAGCAGAGACAATGCATTTCTTATACGAATCAGTAATTTTTTTCAAGTGAATTTTTTTGTAGTTCTTTGTTTTCCTTTATTACTAGTGTGTAACCCGTGCGTTGCACACGCTAATGTTAGTAAAAATGATATTTATATTTTAATTATTGTTAAAAACGGAATGTTATGCAATACATTATCAATTTATTGAAATAGAAGAATTTCAAATTAAAATGACATAAGACGCTCAGATGTAAGGTTGAAAGTTCAATCTTTGCTAATTATATATCTATGCGAGAATTAATTTTCTAACTCAAATATGTATTATTATATATATGCACATTTTTAATATATGAATGAAAAAAAACTTTACCACTTCTATTAACATGAATGTTGTATATATATTAGATTGTGTTTTAGGATTTACAAATGAATTAATAAATATTACATAATTGAATTTATTTAAATAATTTATAAGGAATTGAATGTAAAAAAGTAGGAGAAAATTGAGAATAGTTCTGTACATAATTGTAGATGAGAGGAGCATATTATGGCTAGCTCATCTATATGTGGATCATAATCCATTATTTCAGATTTTAATTATTAAACAATTTTAACTTTGCTACCAACCATAGATTTCATTTTGTTGTAAGGGGGTCATGTTTACAATTTTGATAATTGCAAAATATTGTCATGTAACATTACTTGAGCTATGAATTTGGTAAGGTTTAATATCATGTTAAAATATAATTTTGTATAACTCAATTTTTACGGTGTAATACGTGCGTTCACATTGCAATTTTAAAAGAAATATAAATTTATCCTTTAAAGGTTGTTAACAACGAAATTTAGTTATGCAATATATGATAATTTTTTAAGATAAATGAATTATAAATAAAAAAATGTTATTATTTATATATACATTTTATATTATGTGATTTATATGTCTTTATATCGAAATAAAAGAAATAATTATATCATTTTTGCTCATATATATGAGTACTGTATATATATTTAAATTGTCTTTTAGGAATTGTTAGATGAATTAATGAATATTAGTTAAGCGAATTTATTTA
This sequence comes from Allium cepa, assembly GCA_030765085.1. Taxonomy (NCBI): domain Eukaryota; kingdom Viridiplantae; phylum Streptophyta; class Magnoliopsida; order Asparagales; family Amaryllidaceae; genus Allium; species Allium cepa. The sequence continues at coordinate 369,831,796 of CM060943.1, read as the reverse complement.
AATACCTTGGATTTAATATTGCAAAATTAGTTAAATATATGGACTTTAATATAAAATATTAGTAGAGAATTGAGAAGAGTTTGTAAGTAGTTGTAGAAAATTTAAAATGTAAGTATTTGAAGTTAAAAATAGAAATTTTTAGTGCAATACATAACTACATTTAGACAAAAGAATTATAAAATAAATTTATTATTATTTTTAATATATATAATTATGTTATAATTTATATGCTTTGTATCTAAATGAAAAATTAATTTTATCAATTTGTTGATGCGACCAAGGTATACACATTGAAATTGTCATCTTTTAGGATTTATTTGATGGATTAAATATTTGCTGAGTTTATCAAACGTTTTAAATTTTGAATTATGTAGTTAATTTAAATTTATGGGCTTGAATGTAAAATATTAGAACAGAAGTGCGAATATATTTATAATAATTGTAAATTTTGTTGAAAAATTGGTTTTGAATGTAAAATACTAAGGTATACATATTGAAATTGTCGTCTTTTAGGATTTATTTGATGGATTAAATATTTGCTGAGTTTATCAAACGTTTTAAATTTTGAATTATGTAGTTAATTTAAATTTATGGGTTTGAATGTAAAATATTAGAACAGAAGTGCGAATATATTTGTAATAATTGTAAATTTTGTTGAAAAATTGGTTTTGAATGTAAAATAGTGCAAGAAATTGAATAGAATAATTTTAAAATGATAAATTATAAAAATTTGAAAACAAAATATCTTGAAAAGATTAAGGAGAGTGGAGAAAACTCCTAAAATTAATAAGAGAGTCTGAAATTCTTCCGCTTTACTATTATTTAATAGATAGTTCCTTTGTTTTTTCATTGACTTCACCATCATAGTGGTATATTCTTACCAGATCAAAGTAATAGATCCCTTCCATCGTATGCATATTTTGATATGGTGATTATGGAGTTATATGAGATAAAACAACATAAAAAGACGGTACGGCATCTATATTCTTCGTTATTCTACTGATGAATCAAATGAGTGAGTACATTGTATCATTCAAATGGAGAAAGAACCTAAGATAAAAATCCTAAATAATCGTAGTTCATTGATAGTTTTTGACTAATTTTAGTTCCTAGCAAGTAAAGGGTTGACATAGAATTTTAGTATAGCTAAAATTGGTCCCACTAGTTTAGCATCTTCACCGAATTACTGGTATTGGCTTTTAAATTAACTACCAATAAAATATATTTGACTTGCCTTGATTTCTATGTTTGACTGGTCCTTGAATTGCTGGCAATGACTTTTATGATCGGATATATATTAGGTTCCACCACTTGCAAATCTAGGCATAGTCATGATTCCTTCTGTAGTTGGTAACCGTTAACTCCCCTATTTGTTAGTTTTAACATACTTTATATGACTGATTTTTTTCGAATTGATTATTTAATGCTTTATTTGCCTTTGTTGTCATTAGCATAAATGGAAATCTGATAAGTATTTGGATTTTTACTATGATTAGTACTAATTAACTCCCTTATTTATTTTTATTTATTTGTGGATTTTGTTTAGCATGATCAATTTTATGAGTGTCTCAAACTCCATAAAACCAACAACAGGTATAAACAGATAACACACTTCTCTTTAATATGATTAACTTGCATCGGTGGGTAATAATAATCAAATAAAGGTATTTAAAGTAAACTAAGTTTTTTTTTTTTTTTTGTTCATAAAGGTAGCTGGATCAATTGCAAACAAAGGGCCATCCCTACCCCAAAGCCTGAACTGCTTTGAGGTAATTATATGCACATACACTTGCTTACAGTTGTATGCATACACATGACTTTTTAATTTACTTACACAGATTCAAAATGTTTAGAATGTTAATAAAAGGTTCTTTTTATTACTATTGATATTGTATATATACATGATTTGAAACATGTTAAAATTTTGTAGATATTATTTTTATCGATTAGATCATAGATATAAAATTCTTTAGAATTTGCATCTTTATCCCAAACTGTGATTCCATATGAAATGATAAAGTAAAATTATAATAATCAGTAATTTACTCTTTGTTAACAATTGTTAAAATGGTATTGATGCCAAAATTAATGCAACTGTATATAGAAACTTTTGAGTTGTGCAGGTATGGAGGACGCTAGCATTGAAGAAATTAATTCTACAAATACCAAAGAAGCTATAATTTTGATTTCCTGTGGAAACAAATGCTACGTATGAATTTGTAATAGAGATTTTATAAAATGTCACATGTACTAAGGAATAAAGTATAACATACATACCAAATCATAATTATCATGAATAATTATGATATAGGCCAGACTACTAAGAATTCATGCATATGGAAATCTGATGTATCTTATTTATTAACATTAGCTTTAACTAATGCATATTTAATAAGTGTAGGAACATAATCCAAAAAAATGGAAACTCTACTATTACAATTTACCTCTACACCATGTCTTCCAAGTAAAGCGACAAATGGGCCACACTTCTATCTACTTGGGATGATGTTAAAGTAGTTTTCTTATGCTCATGTATCATAATGCTCATGTATTTAACTATCTTTTATTAGCTCAAAATGCACAAAACAAATGGGTCCTCTGTTCAATTGCTTTTTACAAACTGTGTTTCTATTAGAACTTTTTATGTAGTTTATATGAAAGTTTTTTGTTCTCCCTTGTTTAGTCTTCGATACTAGGGAATGAAAGATATATAGTGTCTAGCAATGGTAAGAAATAAACAATAAAGATTTTGTAGTTGTTTGATAGATTTACCACTCTAAAGAGAAATAAAGAATGACGTTTTTTTAATTAATTGCATCTTTTTTTTTGAAATCGTATTTAGATACAACATATAACCGGGACAACATGACACAAATCACATGACAATATATATTCCTATCATGCTACGCATGTTTCGAACTTGTGACCGTTCACATCAAAGTCGAATCACTTAACCACTAAGACAATGGTGTTTGTTTGCATCTTATTTTATTTGGTAGCCTAATAGGTATTTTGATCTTGATTTGTATAACATAATAAACGTAATTAAAGCTATTTCAGATTTTGAAGGTCATATAAAAGGTGATAATTTCTTCCTTTTTTTCGTTTAAGATTCATATGGTCTTAACTCCAAAATATAGTTACCCATAAAGATGGAAAAATCTAAATTTTAAAATTTCATATATTTTATCTTAAAAATTCAAAAAGATGACATATCTATCAAGTAAACCTTAATTGATTAAATTTTTGTTTTAGATAGGGTAGTTTTCAAAAAAGAAATGACAAATTAATCTTCAACTATATATGTATGTATTCGCGTGCGCATGTTTATATATGTTAGTGACTGGATTATGACAAGTAGACGTGGAAAAGTAATTATAGCATCCTTTTCTCGAAATGTTAGTGAGTGGAATTTGAAGTTCATATAAAAGGTGATAATTTCTTGCACTTTTTTTATTTAAGATTCATTAACTCTTAACTCAAAAATATGGTTACCCATAAAGATGGAAAACTATAAATTTTCAAATTTTATATATTTTATCTTAAATTCAAAAGGATGGCATATATGATCAGGTAACACCTTTATTGATAAAATTTATATTTTAGGTTGGGTAATTTTCAAAAAAGAAATGATAAATTAATCTTCAACTATATACATGTATATGTATATGCACATGTTCACACACATACACAGAGACACATATACATATAAGAAGCAAACCATTGATTATGACGAGTAGAAGTAAAAAATGTAATTTAACATCCTTTTCTCAGAATGTTAGCGAGTGGATTTTAAACTCGATTTATTTTAGGACATAATAAAATCTATACTTGGTGATATTAATAGCTCTAAGATTGCACAAGAAGGAGATTAAGGTTTCATTATTAGTGGACTTAAGAGCTAGTAAATGATCGGTTTTTTTATCACAATTCAACACTTCGTATTTACCACTACCTATTACTGGCACGCTGCAGGTAGTTTTTTCTAAGGTTAAACAATAAATCAGACTTATCACAATCGGTATGTTTGCTCTATGTTTTAAACTTTTGAAATTAATGGTTAATGCAGCCAATTATATGTCATATTTTGTACCCTGCATAGACATAGAATCCTATTCAATGACCAATCTGTAATGAAAACCATATTATTTTCACATTACATTCTTGGTCCTATTTCAAATGAATCTTTCGTTTTACTGCTTGCTTGCTGCATCGTACTACATCTGCTGCTTTTTTCCTACCGTTGACAAATACAGTTCAACTCTATAGACAACTTTTGGTCCTACTATTATATTGATGCACACTGCTAAAAGCTTTTCGTACAATAATTTTATTGAATAATGATTCATTGTGTATTTATGTCTGCGGTTCACAGTGAGTACTTCAAACATATCTTTATACATTACGCAACTATATAATTGTGAAAGTAGCAACATTGGCATACCATTGTGAATATAGCTATGCATCAGAGAATAAATTTTTAATGCACGCTTTATCCTCTAAATAATATGTGAATTTTAATATATTCACTGTAATTATTTTGGTTAATCTTAATTATGATTATCACAATCAAATATATCTATATATTCTTTATCGTTGCACACTATTGTTAATGACGTAATACTGTTGCTCAACAATATTTTTTTGTTAGCAGTGTATTAGAATTCTTATTTATTGGAATATGGCCTATGCAACTGCAATATTTTTCTCATACCCATGTGCGAAGCACGAGTTCGCACTAGTATATGTATATATTAAAATAAATTGTACCCTACCTCGTGAAATCGAGATTTAGTCAATGGTCTAGCGTCCACAATGGGCTACGTCTATTTATGTGGTAAATTTTAAATTTCAAAACATTTTCTTTTATTTAAAACAGCAGTTAACGTACAAGTTCATTTGCAAATTTTTAGCTTTCAAGTTACAAGTACATTGACCCGTGGCTTCACAACTTTTCTTCTGTCCTTCGTTGGCTAAAATTTACTTCCCGAATTTTTACGGCTTTTGGGACTTAAATCTTATTTCTTTTTACTTTGGTAGCTAATTAAATAAATTCACTTATTTTATTTTATACTTCCATCCTTTGACCATTTTCTTTTCTTTTGCATTAGTTAAGTGTCTTCTCTAAAATTTCCTTGTTTTTATTATTTTCCCAAAGTATAGTTGTCCACGTTGAAAGCACATAAAAAAGGAACATTACCACTACATCGTACCCATTTCTACATAATAGCAATAACTAATGCTTGCAATCTGAAAAAAAAAATACCATAAGGAAATGCAAATATTACTAAGGACTAGAAACATGCCCTCCACGAGAGCTAGAACCACGGCAGCTGATCGAATCATAGCAACTATGCATCCTAGCTGACAACCATACTGCTGCTGCTCTTGCATCACCATTTGCCTCTCCTCAATCCTCCGCTACCTCTACTCCATAATTTGAAATCCAGCCTCTTTTCGGGACTAGGACCCCGGTATCTCTTCAAAACCCTGGGCCTACTGTTGATACCCTTCGGCCTACTGATCGGGCCAAAGTTCCCAATCCATATGTGCCTGCTCAGCCTCCTCATGCTGCTTCCCAAAAACTACATGCAGTTCCTCTATCTCAATTTGCATCCTTTTGAGCGAGGCCTTATCCAACAACGGGTTCATATTTTATGTGATGACTCACATCGAAGGTTGACCTCAAACTGTTTGAAAATGGCAGTGAAAAGATGACAGTAGGAAATAGAGCTCCTCAAGGTCCCTACTACACCTATACCTACAAAATGGGCCATAATCACCCCATTTCACCTCGATACCACCTATAATGGCATAGGTGGTCATCTAGACTAAGGGGTAGATGTAACATCCCCCATTTAGTGGTCCAAAACTAACTCTATGGATGCTGCAGTCATCCATAGTTATTAATTATCGGTGACCAAATATGGTAGTGTTAGATATATTAATATACTAGAAACACATGAATATGAAAAAAATTTAAACTCAATTTAAAACAAATTTCACATTTCGTTACAAATAGTATTTCAGATTCATTACATAATTCCATATGTAAGCCACGTTCATAGAAATTACAATTTATTATAAAATAAGCCAAGAGCGACATATGAAGATGCCCCCTTGGTTGATCGGAGTCTAAATATTGGCAATTAAACAAATTTGCCCTTATATCCAAATAACACAGCGGACAATAGATAGAATCTCCTAAATAGCTAGCTTGCCTCCTGCACGTCTCTGAAAGCTTATTCGTCAAGTAATAACCTGAAAAAACCCTTACCCTTAGCTTCTCAAATAATTTTTGAGCACCCGAGAGTTTAAAGGGAAAAACATAAACTTCGAGTCATAAAAAAAGTATATGTGAATAATAATATACCATCTCAAACTAAATAGATATCTAGTGAGACCACGCCGTTTAGCGGAATGAGTTTTCCTCTCGCTGGTACCTTAACCAAAATTTAATTAACCATATACTGTGCACCTACATCCATAATGGTTAAAACATAATATAATATGACGATATGCAATTATACAATATAACCTGGATTTTTCATCCACATTCATAAGACTATCTGTCTCAAGTTTTCTAAGGTCACTATTAACCTATTAGTTTTCATGGGCTAACTAATAACCTGTTCCACGCTTACAGACAATATGTTCGGTTTCATAATTTTCACAGGATTACTAAGAATCTATTGGTGTCTACCAATAACATCATTCAATCTAGTTTTCATGGGCGACTATGAACCTACTGGGTTCTCCAATAACATCTCTAAGGTCATAGTTTTCACGGGCTGATTATGAACCTATTGATCTCTACCAACAATATATTCTGGACATAGTTTTTGTGACGACCCGCCTTTCTAACCCCGAAAAGACGTATCATCATTAAGAAAGAAAGGGGTAAAATAGAAAAGAATAGAAAGAAAGAATAACAACATCAGAATCTCACAGCGGAATGGAACAAAATATAATACATCACATAACTATTACATAGTTTTACATACATCAGAGTTATACAATATCATACAACAAGACAGTCATATACATATATGTCCATACATACATCCAAAATACAGTATACACTACTACACAGCGGAACTACATATATATAGATACATACGTCTGGTCTTCTTCTCCAAAGCTCCTCTAGAAAATCAATACTCCAAATACCTATCACTTGGCTACTCATAAAAATTTGAGTACCCAAGAGTTTATGAAAAACAAAATATAAACTCCGGGTCAGACATGGGTCTGGTGTGAGTAAACGAGTTAAAATTGTTTAACTTTGAAAATCATTTGAAAATAAAGGTATTACGTAAGACTCCCCACACATAAATACGGGTAAGTTTTTACCTTACGCTAACCAAAACATTTTATAGGAAATCCAGTGATATTATAATAGTGTCTAGGGTTTTCAAGTAAATAGAAAATAGCCGAAATTGTTACATCTATTAAATTCCAACTACTAGCCACGAAAGTGGGTAATACAAATCAAAACCGTAGGGTCTTGTAGGAAAAATGGGTTTCCAACAATGACAGAGCTACTGGGTACCGCCCGTCACAATACGGGGCCTAGATCACCGTACCAAGGATCACTACCGACCCCCTACAACACAAGGCCGGAACCATTCCTTACTGAACAGTCCCGAACAAGATAACCCCGCAGTTGTGGCCAACAACTGCCCACACAGCCGAAATAAAGGGACGTCTAGACAGGAGTATACCTCGTCCTGCTTGGGCATGATTCACCTAACCTTGCCGCATCTCCCCTGTTTTGGCCCACTACAAGAAAAATACCTTTTTATAGCATTTAAAAAACGCTGTAAAAGGATACAATGGCGTTTTTATAAACGCTGTATATCAGCAAGTTGTAATATGTCAGGGATCTATAATAGCAACCTCAGAATCGCTATAAAAAGCATGTTATAAATGACGTTACTTATAGCGTTTCTGAATTGCTATTAAATGGACGATTCAGGACATACAATTACCTTTCTATAGCGTTTTGGTGCTTGTTATAGAACTTTTACGCAGAGTTATGGTTTATGATGCTAATATTTATGACGTCATTTATTTGCTATTTATAGCAATTGTAAACGCTGTAGATATATCATTACCTGATTATTATAGCAATTATAAATGCTATAGAAATATCATTTCTTGATTATTATAGCAACTATAAATGCTGTAAAAACGCTATAGAATGTTTACTTTAGTCTTTCATAGCATTATTTACTTGCCATGAAAACTGTTTAATTGTTGCAGAATATTTTTATTGCACTAGCATAACACTATAATATTTATAGCCATGACAATTTTTTTCCTAGCATTAATATAAAAAGGATGTAATATACGATATTTCACACAGTATTAACAATTAAGCATAAAAAATATATATGAATAAAAGCATTTCATGCATAATATTAAGCATATAAATATTAGTAACAATTCATACAATCGTAGCTAACCAAAACAATACATAATAAAAGTAACAATCCATAAAACCATAGCTAACCAAAACGATATATAGTAAAAGTAACGATGTAAGAACATCGACACAAAATACATTTGAAGGAGAATGAGTGCGGCAACATACTTTTTCATGCCTTCCACCATAGCGTAAACGCAGAGCATCATACACCACCTGTCAAAAAGCACATACGTCTATTAGTCATAAAAAGTAAACATAAATTATCATGAATACCGAAATATGGAAGAAAATATGTGCGACAAACAAAGAAAATACTCAAAATTAACAGCTAAATCATTCTATGCGCGGATTTTACGTAAACAGCAACTGTATACCCTTGTTGTTCTTGCTGTTTATGGTCCTAGATTTCAAACAACTTCTTTTGGTTTGGGACTTACTGTAAGCATAGTAGTATCACTATTATGCAAAAATTGTCCCTGACATAGTAGTTTGGAGCAATGAACACCGCACGTATAATAAACACTGTACCAATAAAGCAAAAATTGTTGCCATATCACTATAAAAGTAATAGTAGTTTGGAGCACTGAACACCGCACGTTCTTTCTTACACAATAAAGTACTTAACTATTAAATACCAATCTGTTAAAGTACTTAACACTGTACTATTTTGAATTCACAAGTGACTACTAAAATAGTTTGGCTATTTGGATGACCTTAGGATTGTTTGCTTACCTGTTATTAATAATGCCATATAGAGGTCAGAATTAATTGTTCATCACGTTGACTGCAATATGACCCTATATTTACCCGGTATTATATGTGTCTGATAAAGTTGTGTGTCCTTGGTATCACTCAATCTGGGGTAGTTCACAAAAAAAAAATCCGGTTAATCCACTGACTCACTTTGCTGCTGGAAAGCTCTTATGGGTCATTCTCTATCATACAAGTTGACATGTTCCTTTTCAAACACAGATTAGATATCTGTAAAAACTGTTGTTGGGCAACAAATGAAGAATACAATCAAGAAGTTGATATTCTGCTCACACCAGAGGTAAAGCCACTTTGGACTTGTAATAGTGGTCAACAAACCCACTCTAATTTTGTTCAAATGGAATTCACTACTTTGTGTCTTTTATGTTTAAATAAACATAATTCATTTAAAGTACATACACTAAACCTAGCTTCCTTCAAAATTCCACCCTCCTAAGTTTAACGTCTAGCTAGCTTAGCCCTGGCGTGTGTGTGTGGAGTTTGCATTGGAAGATATGGCCAAAGAAGAATGCAAGAAATATACGTATCTATTCGTTATAGCTAGGCCTGCAGTACATGATAAACTCTAATTTCTACCCTATAGAAGATATATATCATGATAGGTAACAACCATATAATCTTGTACATTGCTGACTAGAGTTTAATCTCCTGTTCAGTTATATACTAAATTTAGAATTTGAACAGAAAAGCGATTATGAATATGCAGCTGTGATGATAACATTAAACATGCTGCTGCTAACTATATGATGATGTTGCTCATCATTTCATATCAATAGCACTGCGACGACTTCCATGATTCAATCTGTTAAATACCAATCTGTTAAATACCAATCTATTAAATACTCCAGTTGAATCAATCTATTAAGATTCCAGTGCACTTTCTAATTCTAGCCTTATGAAGAACACAACAAAGATGCCAAGAACAAGAAAAAATAGTGTCATATCTAAACAAAATTTGAATTATACTTACTAGAAGTTGATTCCATTATAACATTAGCGGAAGGCCAAGCTATCGTAGAACCAAGAGCATCTTCAATGACTTCTAAATCGGATTCCATAGACGGGCTTTTGGAATTTTTACAAGATCTACCCAAACTTTAATTGCATTTCTTCCCAAAGGAACACAATGAACCATTGCAATTGGATCGGTCGAAGACACGCGTCCTAGTGCAACTATTTCTTTCTTTCCCGACCAATCGATCAGCTTGCATTTATCATTTGCCATATAATTTGAACTCTATCAATTAAACAAATAGGTTATATTATTATGGGCATCAACAATTTGTACGATGAAAAAAATAATACAATGTTAATTATAAATAAGTTTACCTTTTCGACAACTCCGACATTACTCGTATGATTATCCGATAATGCAGTGTTAACCGTTTCAATAACTACTTTTGATTCAGGCCATGCGACTTTGATGCCAATGGCATCTCCAACTCGTGTCAAACCTTTAGTGAGCCTCCATAGAAAAACATCTTCAACTTTTGGCTTATCTATTCAAACTGCAACGGCACCCGGTCCAAGAGGGAGATCATTAACAAGTTGTTTTGGATCACTCGAATGTATTCGTCCTTCTGCAACTAATTCTTCACTCCCACTCCAATCAATTAATTTGCACTTATGATCCATGCTGCTACTTTTACTCTATACAAAAAGAACATGTTGATTTTTATTTTTAAACATTCAAAATGACAAATTAATAAGTATAAAGATCAAAGATTACCACATTATCTTCTTTTTTAAAGTTATCGAAGTTGTGCAAAACAACTCTACTAGCTGGTCACGCTACTATCTCACCTTCAACTTGTCCAATGCGTGTCAAATAAAGTGAAGGTCTCCACAAGAAAGCATCTAGTTTCCTCACGGTGTCTATTATAATTTTTATGGCATCGGACCCTAAAGGGATTTGTTGGACAAGCTCCTTTGGATCACTTGACACAACTCCTCCTTCCGCAACAATTTCGTCTGTTTCACTCCAATCCAATATATCATATGTGTCATATTTTTTACCATGTTTGTTCTACAATTAACCAAAAACAAATTATATTAATAATTAAATTAAATATCAAATATAATGATATCACTCTAGTACTATAAATAACTTTTACCACTTGAAATACATTTGTCACTTGAGATACATTTGCTTCATCCAAGTTTTCTTTTCTCTGTCAAACAAATAATAAAAGCAAATTTTAGGCAATCTACTTGTAACACTTTCATAACATTGGAGTAATAATTTACTTAGTAGTATCACCGCATCCTGTTTTATGACATTTAAAAGAAGCAATTTAGTTATATTCATTTTTGTGCCATTTTATCTTCAATAGTCAAGTCATTCATGAGCAGACTAAAATAAGATAGTATTTTCTTGTGTCTCAGCTTCGTAGCTTGATTCAACCAGCATTTTCTACCATAGCTCAATTTGGCTCTCAATCTCCTCCTTCCAATCACAACTCACGGTACAAAGATAACAAGTTTGGGTTGTTATAATTCTATGTTATTATGCCAGCAAAGCACTAAGATCCAAATAAACATAAGATTGAGAATGATGCATAGCATGGAAGAAAAAAATGAAATAAAAATAAAAACAAAACTAAATTACTAAAGATAATTTTACCACTAAGTATTAAAAGGTGTTGTGAACTTTGACTTTTAAATGTTTGGTTATTGCACAAATATATCAACTGCATCAATGTAAGACCAATTTTTATATGTTTTCCAATAAAAACAGGTTCCTTCATGGTTTTTCTCACCGCAAAGCAAAACAAGTGAAGCCTATTTTGATCTTTCAAAAATGTTCCTATACAAACTGTAGTTATATTATTTGTTGTTGTGCATTTTAATCATTGTGCCTTCTGATACTCATATGTGTTGCTTCCTCAAGTTCTTGCTTCATTAATCTACTTACCGTGTGGCTATGGTTTTGTATTTCTTTGATCAATTTTCAACAGTCAATCTACTAACATCTATTCTTTTACTACACAGGCAAAGCTCAACAGATTTCGAGTCTGTCTCCTTAACCACTCGGACATAGACTTCGACTTCGTTGTTTAATAGCAAATCTAATTTACATGTAGCATTATCTGATTGATTTGTTAATAGCAAATCATGATAATAGCAATTCAAGTACGAGCTATTATCATGTAGACACTAACATGATTTACATGTAGCATTATCTGATTGATTTGTTAATAGCAAATCATGATAATAGCAAATCAGGTATGAGCTATTACCTGTTAGCAACTAGTGAATTAGGTACGAGTTATTTGACCGTGTGATCAAATAGCATTATCTGGTTGTGAGCTACATGTAAATCAGGTACGAGTTACATGATCAAATATATATACATGTGTGATCAACCAGAGAATAGCATTTTTCATACCTGATTTTTCAGAAGCATGCGGACCATCGCATCTGATTCTGAAATTTTGTTCTGCATGTCGGCCGTCTGTTTATCCTTTATGTGTGACCATACTGCCTTTGTGTAAGTTATACCCCTTCCCATGCCTCTTAATCGTCCGGGTCTGTCTTGTCCCAAAACTTTTGCAAGCGCATCTTCTTTGTAATTAGATGTTGAGCTAGGATTTGATTCCTTCTCGATTTTTTTAATTTTTTCCTATACATGTTGTCGTATATGCATATTATACACAATTGAAATATCACAATAGAAAACAAATTGTTATATAATAAAATATCAAAGTACTTACGATAGCATCTGCAGCAGTCGCATTTACCGGTTCGCCATTTTTTCGAGTATGGGATTTGATCCAAACGTGAGTTCGTGAGACGGAAGATGTAGTGGATTAGCCATGGATGTAGTGGATTTATCAATTGTTTTTAGCCATTTTAAAGCAGCCGCCTTCTTTTTACCCATTTACTGCATGTAAAAGAAAAAACTGGATGTTAAAATGCATTCAAGGTTAAGAATTGCATATATTGTTTCTAAAAGTAAGTGTAAAGTGTTTAGGATTCTTGAAAATATATATAAGTAGAAATTTGAAGTGATATTGTTTCATACATCCAGAAATTTGAAGTGATATTGTTTCATATATAAGCAGAAATTCAATGCCAGATAGACTGCATATATTGTTTCATACATTTAGAAAGGTGATGCATATATTGTTTCAGAAAGCTGATGTACATATATTTGAAGTGAAACCTGGAAGTATATATGAAATACATAATCGTGAAACATATTCTTGCAAATATGTAAGCAGAAATTCTTCTCCAAAAGTTTGTTACTTTTAAAGCCGCGCGCAAATCATTTATATTTTTAGAAAGCTGATGCATATAAGCTGCTTTATAAAGTTGATGCATAGCCTTAAAGTCCATTGAGTTAAATGTTTTGTCACTCGGTTTTAATTGCCATTGTCATTCTAATAAACAGATTTATATTTTAATACATGTTCAAGATTTTCCTTCTCATTCGGATTTTTCTAATGTTATCAACACAAATGATTTAAACATTAAGAAAACAATAACCCTTAAAGTTTCAGCTTATTTCAAAGTTCGACCGATGATGTTGTTTTAAAATAATGATGAATTGTGAAGGTTATAAACGTGAACATAATATCAATGGATTATCATGGTTTAACATCGGAGATCCAAACAGTGGATGCCCAACAAAAATGCTATTCATGTTTTATTGCAGTGATGAGAGTTGCAGATAATGCTATTCTCATTCACTAGTGTCTACATGATATTCAGATAATGCTATTCATTTTAAGTACAATATTTCAATATTACTCCAATCATGTTAGTGCAGCATTATCTGAGTGCTAAATGTAAATAGCATTCTTCGTAATAAAACATGTTTGCAGATAATGCTATTTACAGATAATGCTACATGTTTGTAGATAATGCTACATGTTTGCAGATAAAACATGTAGCATGATTTACTTATTGTACTGCAAAAGCACATGTTTGCAGATAATGCTATTTACATGTAGCATTATCTGAGTGCTGAGATCCAAACATGTTTTATTGCTGATAGTTTTTTCTGGCTACTCGTGATTGTAGGCAGGCCTCAAAGTTGAAATCTTGTACTTAAAGAAATTAGAACTACAAAAATGAATCGTATATTTTAACTTTTGCAGTGATGAGAGTTGCTCTATTATTATTATTTTCCTCGAAAAATTATATTTGTTTTGTTCAAAATATTTTCAAAATAAATTTCTTACTAAAACAAAAAACTTGCATTTTATAGGGTTTTTTTCACAAAACCATTTACATATATTTTAAAATACCAATATGTCAAATCACCTTATTCAAGTATTTTAAACTTTTCTCAAATATGCCTTCACAATCTTCCCTAACATAGCTAGCATCCTCCACATAATCCACATCCATCATGTTTTCTTCGCAATCTTGAATAACATGGCTTGTTTCCTCAATATAATCATATGTCTCTAATTCATGATAACCTCTTGGTGGTGCCTTCATTACAACATACCAATTAGAAGAATCATTCTCTCTTGAATAAAAAAATTGTTTCGCTTGAGATGCAAGAATATATGGATCCCTCGAAAATGAAGCTTGATTTTGATGTAAATTAACAAGAGTAAATCCATCTTCAACCTTCACCCTATTTTAAATGTTTGCCCAATGACACTTAAAAATTGGAACATAAAATTTATGATAGTCTAATAAGATTATGTCAGCCAAAATCCCATAGTACGTGACCACATCAACTACTTGAGAGACATCTTTTGCACTTGCTCTACACATGGTACTAGCATCATAAGCCACTCCAGAACTCTGAGTTTCTCTCTCAACATCTTTTATATGAAAACGTAACCCATTAATTATATATATCCTTTGCAGGACGAAGCATTACTACTTGGACCATAGGCAATCCATTTTAATAATTCATCATGTTCGCTTGAGTTAATAGGTATCTGAAAAAACCATATTTTCAAATATAGATTCAATATAGATTCAAAAACAATATTTTCAAACTTATACACAAAATTTTAAAGAGTTGATTAACCTTCTTTTTAATCCAATCAACAAATTTTTTTGTGTGAATTTTCCATAGCAATGTAGCATTTCTTTCCATGCGCTTGTCCGAACTTTGTAACTCTTCCAAATGCATACTACCATAATATAAAAGCTATTAAGTTACATTTATAATTACACATATTACGATAATAAAAAGAAAACAATATGTGCTTACTCTAAAAATGGCTCGGTTATAGCCATATTCATTAGCACAGCCAGGTGAGCAGCTTCCTTCTCATGAGTTGTCAATGTAATTGTCTTGTATGTTGATATCGGACGTCCTTCGAGTATTGCATCATAATTCTCATAATCGCTTTTAATTTTGTTCTCCCACTGTTAATGCTTTGAAATTTTTGTATCGTGTTAATATTTTACTGAATAATTCGATTTCATTATTTAACTGAACTGTGCGTTGTGATGTTACCAGTCTGGGATTATTAATTATGTATTATGGGTGACATGTAGAAATATTCCATGAGAACTAATAAATATTTAGAAAACTAATTAATTTAATTTGTTTTTCCAGTGATGTATACTAAGAAACAAGCCAGTACTAAGAAACTTACATTATGCTTACAGCTATTTATTAATAGACAGAGATTCATTCTTTTGATATTACTCTTTATAGCTGGATGAATTTATAAAGTTGCATGAATTTTTATCTCAAGATTTAATCCATTGGGTCGATAGGTTTGCATTCAAAACTTGGTTCTAATGTATCAAATGATGGTTGGTTTTAACTCTTCTACTATTATATAGTAGCTGAAAATTTACAGATATACGCAATGACATATCATATCTACTATAGAGTTGGACCTTTTGAAAAGTTTGAATGTTCAAGAAAGAATTGACTCTACACATAATTTTATTCTAAAGTTAAATGTAACACATAAGTAGCTGCAACCCGTGTGCGTAGCACGAGTTCGCAGTAGTGTATTAAATTATTTAATGTATGTAGTTAGTTTAGGTAAAACTTAATGTAACAAAATAGAATAATTTTATTTAAAACATGAGTACTCATAATATAATTTCCTGTATTAGGGACGATGGCAATAATTTGAGCTTCGAGATCCATGGTACTACCTATATGCCAACCCCTTCCAAATCGATTATGCTTCAAAAATGGTTTAAAAAGATGACCAAGAACAGAATCATTCAAAATTAGAAAGGGTTGAAAGCAATATAAGGAATATGCTGTCGAATATGGTAAATACAGAGATGTTAAATGCTCAAATAGGTTTTGATTAGTTACATTGTTGTTGCATCATTTGGTTTTTCCATGAGTCTTTTTAATGTTAAATGTAATGGAACAAGATACGGATAACAGGACTCCCAAAAAACGAGATGAGGTTGAAGTGCACTTCATATCCAAAGTTATGTTGACAATTCACATAAGTTATATTTGAAGAATGTACCTCATGTATATTCAGAGTGTACTTCATATTTAGCTTATACATGTTTGAAGTGTACTTCATATTCTCAATAATTATTTACCTTTGCTTTCAGGTCCAACCACTATTTTGGAGTTGTTTTACTATTATTTCAAGTATATACCACAAGTGAAGTCGACTCATAGTACAAGGGTATGGACTTTTACTCAACCATTACTTGATTTGGATTCGAAGATCTCGACATCGATCTACTTATAGAGATCATGGACAAAATAGGAAAAAGGGTACAAGACTTCTTAAATGGAATAGAATCGTGTAAGATAATTAACCTTGATGTTTCCCTTCTACAAAATGATTACCAATAACCCCTAAACATAACAAACAAAACTAACCTTACCACTATACATATATTATTAGCATTAAAAAGAGCAATCATGCCTTTCCCTATTCACGATCAAGGTAGCATCTGCTCTGTTTACTTAAGTATCTTATCCTCAATACAATGTACTAACTTACCAGCATAAGTAAAGTTGTTGCCTTACAGTGCCGCGGTAGCCAGGAATTCATATTGGTGGCAACAAACCCGATTTTTTTATCTTTATTACCTACAAATATTTAGATTCTTAAAAAGAAAACTCATACCACTTAGCATTAATTGAATAATGAATCCATTTACATGACAACTTCGCTAATATTCAGTCATGAATTCAACTAACATGCCATTTTTCACTCATGAATAGACCGTAAATTATACACAATGACAGAAAAATATACCTAATCCTTGCGCTTGAAGAATTGAACTTCGGACCAAATCGTGCTTTTGGTGGCCTTCAGGTCGTTGAACTTCGGATCGAATGAGGTTGAGGAATTGCGTCTGGACCAAATCGCGCTTCAGGTCGTTGAACTTCGGATCGAATTGAGCTTGAAGAATTGAGCTTGAATAATAGCTTGAGGAATAAAGCTGCAGAAGAGGACCGATGTGAAAAAGAGTGTGAAGAGGGTGAAGATGAGAAGCCTAAGGGGAGAAAACGAAAATGAAAATGAAATTTTGGCGGCCAAAAAATAAGTTAAAGGGAAATGAGAGTGGAATGCAAATTTATCATGAACAACGTTAATATAATTGCATACATTTTAATATAATTGCACTTGAAGTTGTTGTCTTTTTGAGTTGAACAAAGAATAGCCACTTAACTATAGCAAGTCAAGTTTTCGTGCAATCCACACTTGCTATTGATATAATATTTTCTTGTAGTGGCCACTCCCGATTGATGAGGCTTGAGGCTGCAATTACCTTTTAAAGAACATATTTCTTAGAATGCTCATCGTCCGCCTGACGATGTGCTGAAAGCATTCAATCCATACAAGTTCGTTCCGGGTTCGAACGAAACTGAAGGCATTATCTCGTTACACTCATTTTGGAATCACCCTCAGAGTTAACGACAATAACCCTTGCATTCTGAAATACCATCTCGATCTCCAATTGAGATGTCACGACCTATCGTTTAATTTGGATCGATGTGGTTTTCGGAATATCGAATTGATACCCGATTCCGGTCTCATCGAAATCCAAACGCTATTTTAAGGGCCAAGTTGTTTATTTAGTCTTAACAGTTTAATTCAATATTAAGCATTTACATAACAGATATCACAGATAAATCATATACAGTCATCACAGATATATCCAGAATATATCACAACATATCACATAATATCATCAAACAGATATCAGAGTCAATCAAACAAGAATTATCAATTCATATCAAACTGGTTTGATTTACTTAACACTTAATTAATTACTTAAGAATAAACTACTTTATTCTGCTCAATTAATTACTGATTAATTAACTTATTAAATTTATTGATTATTACTTAATTACTCAGTTAATTAATTGATTATTAATTATTAATTAATAACTTAATTATTAATAAATAAAATTTAATTACTTATTTAATTATCACAAATTATTTTAATTAATCATTTATTATCAATTAATTAATCATTTATTATCAATTAATTTATCATTTATTATCAACTAATTTATCATTTAATCCTTAATTAATCACTTAATTTAACTACCGTTTTATTAATTAACTTTAAGTAATTAACTAAATTTCTTAAGTTAAACTGATTAAACACAAGATTAATTTCTGATTACAAATTCAATTAAAGTTATTAATTTAATTTCAAGTATAAGTTAATTTTCATTTTTAATTACCTTATTTTAACTAATTACCTTTACAAACCTTTCTTTTAATAAATTTTAAATCAAATATTAACTTAAAACTAACTAATATTATTTACTTTATTTAATGTTAAACTTTGTTAATCAAAAATACTCAAAGCATTAAGGCAAGTCAACAGACCCGAGGTAACCCATGCATTCGCACGAGTAATCACCCGAGCCTCCTTCCTGTTTCTCGCGTTCCACTCTTCCCATACCCTTCTTCTTCACCCACCTGTTTGTTTCCTTCTACCTTTTTTTAGCTTAAGTTATAAAAATTTAAACTGCTATAACACACTTCAGTTACACGACCTCAAGCACACACCTGGGTTCGAACTCGTGTCAAAACCCAAATTTCTCGAGCAATACACGCGCGCGACGCAAACGCGATACACTGTTCACCAATCGCCACCGTGCACGTGCACGGTGGTTCGCCGACCCTCCGGCAACCCTCGACCCCTCCAACAAACCACAAATCGACTCAATGAGCGAAAACAAAACCCAGATTTTCGAATAAAGGCGAATCGGAAAAAAAAGGCTTGAAGCTCGAACTCGAAACACGAACACCCCACCGTTATCCACCACATTCTGCCACCACCCATCACCGGAGGCAAAGCCCCTTCGCCAACGCCATGGCCATACCTTCCTCGGCCTTCACCCAAAACCACTAGCCACTCGATCAAAGTACGGCGACGAAAACCAAAATTTACAGAGCATCGAAAAACATATGAACAAAACCCTACTTTTATCTTAACCTCAAAATCCATGCATTCGAAAAAAATTTAAGCATTTTTCCTGTGTTAATTCATCTTCAAACTTGCTTCATAAGAAATTTCAACAATTAAAATAATTCGAATCAACAGATATTGACAAAAATCAATTTCAATTCCATTTTAAAATTGCACCTATTATCATTACTTAAAAATCATAATTTTTATGTTAAAAATCTTAACTTTGTGTATGTAATCAAGATATGGGATCAAATTCACAAATTAAAACATTCGAATTTTAGCTTTTAATTTATTTCTTACTTAAACCTGTATAAACAGTTTTTATAAGTTACTGTGATGCTTAAAATTCGTTTCAGGTTACAATTAAAGTTTTAAACAACCTACTTTATCTATAAATTCTAAGCTTAAGATATTATATATATGAAGATGTATAAGCTTTAAATGATGAAGAATATATATAGCTTCCAGTACACAGAAATCATTACAGGTCCTTTATTAATAATATGTAGCAACACAAACATCAGAAGCTAATTATCATAATTAAAATTTCAAGAAAAGTATGTTTACTCACCAATAATTTATTGAAACAGAAAGCAAATTTGATGAAGAACTGCAGATGAATTTCCTGAAAACTTTCTTGTTTTTGCTGAAGAACTTAAATGGGTTTTCAAAGACAAGATGCTACTTATTTTTCCTTTCTTCTTTTAGGCTAGCTTTTAAGTTTTGTTATGTTTTTATAAACGAACACAATAATATGATGGATATATATATATAAAAAGGGCTTGGACAGTAGGTAATATCTGGACAAGTTTTACTTGTTTTGACATGCTTTTGATTTGCTTGTATTTAATACACTGCAATATGAAATGATATAGAAATTTCGGCTATAAGATTTTCTTGGACACAAAGTTGTGCTAATTAATGCATATGCTTTCATTTATGTTAACATATAAATAATGTTTCTGAAATTTGTATTTTGTATAAAGATATTTGTTTTGTATTTGAGAATAAAGATAAACTTGAATATGCTGTAAATAATTGTCTTTTTTTGCATACCAGATTTACATAGCATCTTTGTTATAATTTTTGTTAAAGATTTGTATTGTATAATTGTATGTTACAGGTTATTCCTTTTAACTTATGCACTGATTTTTTTTTTGACCTTGCACTTATATTAGTTTCTGTTAACAAAAATTTCCTAGTTTTATTTTTATTTGTAATTAAATTTTCAAACATTTGATTTATAACATTCTATTTGTATATTTTATATTTCTAGTTACATCTTATATTTTATATTTATGTCTTATACTTATGTTTTTATATTTATGTTTATAACCATTTATTTTGTTTTATACTTAAATTTTATATTTATATTTGAATATTGATATGGTTGCCTAATTTTAAATATTATTATTTAAGACTCCATTTATATATTCAAATGTATATTATCAAATGTGAAAATATAGAATCTTTGATTTTTATTGAATAAGAGAGATTTTGTTATAAACAATTTAAAATATTTTATTTTGAATTTTCAAATCAAAATTTTCTTTACAATCACATATATAGCTGTTAAATGATTAAGATCTCATCAGTTTATAATTTGAAAAGCTTGTATTTCATTTAAATTAGATTAAATATTATTTAAAATATATTGTCAAGATTCCGGGTCGTTACATTCCTCCCCCCTTAAAAGAATTTCGTCCTCGAAATTTAAAACAACAGTTAATTCAAAAGCTTTTATATTAACAATCCAAACATACATATCATCCATACAATAGCAAACAATCAAACAGTCTACCCTAACAAACATCACTAGTTATCCGGACATAAATCTGGATAAGCTTTCCTAAAACTATCGAGAGTTTCGCAGGTACAATCTCTAGGATCCTCGCTCCACTACACCTTGATGAGTTTCACCACTTTGCTTCTGAGCTGCTTCTCGTCTTGATCCACAATCCGAACTGGATTTCTGACCACAGTCAATTTGGGTTCTACTTCCAAATCTTCCTGAACTACTGGTTCTACAACCAGTGATGGGTCATGAACAAATTTCCTTAAATGAGATACATGAAATGCATTGTGAATCCTAGACATCCGCTCTGGCAATTCAATCCTGTAAGCTATAGCTCCAATTCTTTCCAGCACTCGGAATGGTCCAATATATCTTGGAGCAAGTTTTTCCGTCTTTCCGAATCTTATAGCACCTTTGATTGGTGAAACTTTGATAAACACCAAATCTTCGATTTCAAATTCCAATGGTCTTCGTCTTCTATCTGCATATTTCTTCTGACAATCCTGAGCAGCTTTCATCCTTTGCTTGATAAGCTCAACCTTCACAGAAACTTCTCGAATAAGATCGGGCCCGAGCACAAGACGATCTTTTGATTCAATCCAACAAGATGGGGATCTACACGGCCTTCCATACAAAGCTTCATAAGGAGTCATCTTAATACTTGCTTGATAACTGTTATTATAAGAGAATTCCACTAAATGAAGATGGTCTTCCCACGATCCTCCAAAATCCAAAACACAAGCCCGCAGCATATCCTCAAGAATACGATTAAGCCTCTCCGTCTGTCCGTCTGTTTGAGGATGATAGGCTGTACTCATTCTCAAACTTGTTCCCATTGCTGATTGCAGAGCCTCCCAGAATTTGCTAGTGAAAATAGGGTCACGGTCACTTACTATACTGACAGGAACACCATGCAATCTGGCTATCTCCTTCAAGAAAATTTCTGCCAGAGAAACTGCAGTACGAGTTGCCTTAACCGGTATAAAATGGGCACTCTTAGTTAAACGATCCTCTGTAACCCATATTCCATTATTTCCTTTCCTGGTTCTAGGCAAACCATCGATAAAATCCATCGAAATCATTTCCCATTTCCAATTTGGAATTTCCAAAGGCTGCAATAATCCGGCCGACTTCTGTTGACCACCTTTTACTTATTGGCAGATGGCACAACTATTCACGAATCTAGCAACATCCTTCTTCATATTCAGCCACCAGAAAGCTCTCCTCATATCCTTGTACATCTTCGAGATTCCCGGGTGAATATTCAATTTGGAACAATGACACTCAGACAACACCTCCTGCTTCAGATCCCTATCATTCGGAACACAAATTCTCCCCTTAATCCTTAATGTTCCTTGACCATCGATTTCGAAACTGGGACACTGACCCTTCCTAACTCTTTTGATGATCCTTCTCAACATTTTATCAGATTCTTGCTTGCTTGAAATCCTTTCAATAATAGATGGAATCACTTCCAGAAGAGATAGAACCGCGTTCCTGCTAAGAGCATCAGCTACAACATTCGCCTTTTCTGGGGTGTACAGAATGTCCAAATCATAGGATGCCAAAAATTCGACCCACCGCTGCTGTCTCTGATTAAGATCTTTTTGAGAGAAAAGATATTTAATGGTTTGTGATCCGTGAACAATTCGAATTTCTCTCCTAAAAGATAATGTCTCCAAATCTTCAAAGCAAAAACAATGGCTAACAGTTCAAGATTGTGCGTAGCATAATTCTTCTCATGTGGCTTCAACTGCCGACTCGCATACGCAATTACCCTTCCATTCTGCATTAGAACTGCTCCTAATCCAACCATACAAGCATCAGTATAAACCTTGAATTTGCTCTTCCCATCCGGAATAGCAAGCACTGGTGCACTGGTTAGCTTTGTCTTCAATTCCTGAAAAGCTTCTTCACACTGGGGTGTCCATTTGAATTTTGCTCCCTTCCTAGTCAGCTTAGTCAGATGTGAAGAAATTTTGGAATAATCCTTGATAAATTTCCTGAAGTAGCCTGCCAATCCTAGAAAACTGCGAACTTCAGTCGGTGTCTCCGGCTGTTTCCATTCTAGAATAGTTTCAACCATCGCTGGGTCTACAGAAATGTCTTTACCAGAAACAATGTGCCTTAAAAATTTGACTTTCGATTTCCAGAAATGGCACTTCGAGAACTTCGCCTTTAACACATGCTTCCTCAGAGTCTCCAATACAATCCTCAAATGCTGCCTGTGCTCTTCTTCAGATTTGGAGTAGACCAAGATATCATCAATGAATACCAGCACGAACTTATTCAATACATCCCTAAAGACTCAGTTCATCAGGTCAACGAAGTAGGCAGGAGCGTTGGTTAAGCCAAAAGGCATAACCAACCACTCATAGAAACAATTCGGTCCCCTAAATGCAGTCAAGGGAATACTGTCCTCAGCTACCCTCAACCGATGGAAACCTGAAGCTAGATCCAGTTGAGAAAAGATAGAAGCTTCATGCAACTGGTCAAAAAGATCATCGATGCGAGGAAGAGGATATTTATTACGGATAGTCACCTTTTTCAATTCTCTATAATCCATACAGAATCTTAATGATCCATCCGATTTAGTTACAAACACCGCAGCAGAGCCCCAACAAGAAAAACTGGGCCTATCTTAAGTCTGCTTAATCAACTCCTCTCTCTCCCTAGGAGCCATTCTCTTACTGCGCTGAATCACCGGCACTGCTCCTAGAATCAAATCAATACGAAATTCTATCTCTCGATGTGGTAGCAGACACTTAACTTCTTCAAAAACATCAGGAAAATCTTGTACCACATCGATATCATCAATCTTCTCTTGAGAAGTCTCAATTCCATGATTAAGACTGCTCAAGTGAATTCCAAAATTATCACACGACACTCTGGCAATTCTACCCAAATCAGTTTCCAACGAAACTGTTCTCACATCACAATTCAGAGCTGCTCTATACTTATCCAGCCAATCCATTCCCAAAATAAGATCAAATTCCTTAAAATTTTACACATACGGGTCACAAGAAAAATCGTGGGATAGATAAGAGATCTTCAAGTCCTTACAGATTGGTTCTAATTTGGTCACCCCTCCAATAGGATTAGATACTAAGATAGGACTGTCTGTAGAACTAGGGGTAAGAAAGAACTTCTCTACAGAGTCTAGAGAAATAAAACTCAAGGAAGCACCCAAATCAAACAAAACTTTAATATATTTGCCATCTAAAAGTAAAGGTACTTCCAAAACTCCTTTGCCTTTCGAAGAAGAAGATGGACCGGCTTCCAAAGCAAAGACCTTATTCTGAGGTGCCATCTGCAAAAGTGGACAATTCCTGATCATGTGGCCGGGCTGATGACAATTGAAACACAACGATCTCTGAACCATAGCTGATCCTGGGCCACTATAATGCGGTTGTTGTTGCTGCTGCTGGAATCCTTTTCTAGGGCATTTATTAGCCAAATGTCCTTCTTGCTGACAATTGTAGCATTTGTAAGGTCCATTGATATTTCCAGGCTTCTTCTTGTTCGACTTTCTCCATTTGGGATCGAACTTTCGCTTATTCGGATTAGTGAAATTCCCACCTGAAGCTGCTACTAGTGCCATGAATTTCTTACTCATCAAATTCTCATATCTCAATGCCATATCAATCAAATCGACAAAAGATCCTTTCAAAAGCACCGTCATCTTTTCATGAAATTCAGGCCTCAGTCCTTGCACAAACTTTTCATTCTTTTTTAGGGGAGTATCGATGAGTTCTGGCCCATAGCACGAGAGTTCGTTGAATTTGGTTTCATACTCAGTAATAGACATGCTACCCTGCTTCAAATTCAGAAAATCCTGATACAATTGAGTTTTCCCTGCCGTTAGCATAAACTTCTCTTCAAACAGCTCCTTAAATCTGTCCCATGAAATGTCAT
Source organism: Allium cepa (assembly GCA_030765085.1). Lineage (NCBI taxonomy): Eukaryota > Viridiplantae > Streptophyta > Magnoliopsida > Asparagales > Amaryllidaceae > Allium > Allium cepa. Next base: position 369,806,534 of record CM060943.1, on the reverse strand, counting down.
CCTCAGAAATGTTTTCTACTGTTGCATCCCACCAGGCCGCTGCATCACCCTGCAAATGCCACGATGCCATTTCTCTTTTCTGTTCATCCGACAACTTCATGCTCTTAAAGATGCGCTCACAAGAGCGTAGCCAGGCTTGAACTTCAATTATCGATTCTGAACATTTGAATGGTTGGCCTCCAAGATTGTTGAAATCTTTACATAAAGCTGCAAAACTAACTTGAGGCGGTACTGGATTTACAGCCTCACTAGCATTTTGACTCCGTCCATTATCAGTCGAAGCACTACCCCTAACTCTGCCTCTTCTTCCAGAACTCATGTTGGCCACCTGGACAGGTAACTCAACAAATTTAGATAGATGTATAATTATATAAAAATACAAATACGCACCCTCAAGATAAATATAACACAAGAGCCTAGGTACTCGCTCAACCTAGCGCTCTGATACCAGCTGTGACGACCCGCCTTTCTAAACCCAGAAAGACGTATCGTCATTAAGAAAGAAAGGGATAGAAATAGAAAAGAATAGAAAGAATAACAACATCAGAATCTCACAGCGGAATGGAACAAAATATAATACATCACATAACTATTTCATAGTTTTACATACATCAGAGTTATACAATATCATACAACAGGACAGTCATATACATATATGTCCATACGTACATCCAAAATACAGTATACACTACTACACAACGGAACTACATATATATAGATACATACGTCTGGTCTTCTTCACCAAAGCTCCTCTAGAAAATCAATACTCCTAATACCTATCACTTGGCTACTCATAAAAATTTGAGTACCCAAGAGTTTATGAAAAAAAAAATATAAACTCCAGGTTAGACATGGGTCTGGTGTGAGTAAACGAGTTAAAATTGTTTAACTTTGAAAATCATTTGAAAATAAAGGTATTACGTAAGACTCCCCACACATAAATATGGGCAAGTTTTTACCTTACGCTAACCAAAACATTTTATAGGAAATCCAGTGATATTATAATAGTGTCTAGGGTTTTCAAGTAAATAGAAAATAGCCGAAATTGTTACATCTATTAAATTCCAGCTACTAGCCACGAAAGTGGGTAATACAAATCAAAACCGTAGGGTCTCGTAGGGAAAATGGGTTTCCAACAATGGCAGGGCTACTGGGGTACCGCCCGTCACAGTACATGGCCTAGATCACCGTACCGAGGATCACTCCCGACCCTCTACAACACAAGACCGGAACCATTCCTTACTGAACAGTCCCGAACAAGATAACCCCGCAGTTGTGGCCAACAACTGCCCACACGGCCGAAATAAAGGGACATCTAGACAGGGGTATACCTCGTCCTGCTTGGGCATGACTCACCTAACCTTGCTGCATCTCCCCTGTTTTAGTCATTCCCGGTTGATGAGGCTTGAGGCTGCGATTACCTTTTAAAGAACATATTTCTTAGAATGCTCATCGTCCGCCTGACGATGTGCTGAAAGCATTCAATCCATACAAGTTCGTTCCGGGTTCGAACGAAACCGAAGGCATTATCTCGTTACACTCATTTTGGAATCACCCTCAGAGTTAACGGCAATAACCCTTGCATTCTGAAACACCATCTCGATCTCCAATTGAGATGTCACGACCTATCGTTTAATTTGGATCGATGTGGTTTTCGGAATATCGAATTGATACTCGATCCCGGTCTCATCGAAATCCAAACGCTATTTTAAGGGCCAAGTTATCTATTTAGTCTTAACAGTTTAATTTAATATTAAGCATTTACATAACAGATATCATAGATAAATCACATACAGTCACCACAGATATATCCAGAATATATCACAACATATCACAGAATATCATCAAACAGATATCAGAGTCAATCAAACAAGAATTATCAATTCATATCAAACTGGTTTGATTTACTTAACACTTAATTAATTACTTAAGAATAAACTACTTTATTCTGCTTAATTAATTATTGATTAATTAACTTAATAAATTGATTGATTATTACTTAATTACTCAGTTAATTAATTGATTCTTAATTATTAATTAATAACTTAATTATTAATAAATAAAATTTAATTACTTATTTAATTATCACAAATTATTTTAATTAATCATTTATTATCAATTAATTAATCATTTATTATCAATTAATTTATCATTTATTATCAACTAATTTATCATTTAATCCTTAATTAATCACTTAAGTCAACTATAGTTTTATTAATTAACTTTAAGTAATTAACTAAATTTCTTAAGTTAAAGTGATTAAACACAAGATTAATTTTTGATTACAAATTCAATTAAAGTTATTAATTTAATTTCAAGTATAAGTTCATTTTCATTTTTAATTACCTAATTTTAACTAATTCCCTTTACAAACCTTTCTTTTAATAAACTTTAAATCAAATATTAACTTAAAACTAACTAATATTATTTACTTTATTTAATGTTAAACTTTGTTAATAAAAAATACTCAAAGCATTAAGGCAAGTCAACGGACCCGAGGTAACCCATGCATTCGCACGAGTAATCACCCAAGCCTCCTTCCTGTTTCTCGCGTTCCACTCTTCCCATACCCTTCTTCCTCACCCACCTGTTTCTTTCCTTCTTCCTTTTTTTCTGCCACCATCCATCACTGGAGGCAAAGCCCCTTTGCCAACGCCATGGCCATACCTTCCTCGGCCTTCACCCAAAACCACTAGCCACTCGATCAAAGTACGGCGACGAAAACCAAAATTTACATAGCATCGAAAAACATATGAACAAAACCCTACTTTTATCTCAACCTCAAAATCCATGAATTCGAAAAAAATTTAAGCATTTTTCCTGTGTTAATTCATCTTCAAACTTGCTTCATAAGAAATTTCAACAATTAAAATAATTTGAATCAACAGATATTGACAAAAATCAATTTCAGTTCCATTTTAAAACTGCACCTATTATCATTGCTTAAAAATCATAATTTTTATTTTAAAAATCTTAACTTTGTGTATGTAATCAAGATATGCGATCAAATTCACAAATTAAAACATTCGAATTTTAGCTTTTAATTTATTTCTTACTTAAACCTGTATAAACAGTTTTTATAAGTTACTGTGATGCTTAAAATTCATTTCAGGTTACAATTAAAGTTTTAAACAACCTACTTTATCTATAAATTCTAAGCTTAAGATATTATATATATGAAGATGTATAAGCTTTAAATGATGAAGAATATATATAGCTTCCAGTACACAGAAATCATTACAGGTCCTTTATTAACAATATGTAGCAACACAAACATCAGAAGCTAATTATCATAATTAAAATTTCAAGAAAAGTATGTTTACTCACCAATAATTTATTGAAACAGAAAGCAAATTTGATGAAGAACTGCAGATGAATTTCCTGAAAACTTTCTTGTTTTTGCTGTAGAACTTAAATGGGTTTTCAAAGACAAGATGCTACTTATTTTTCCTTTCTTCTTTTAGGCTAGCTTTTAAGTTTTGTTATGTTTTTAGAAACGAACACAATAATATGATGGATATATATATAAAAAGGGCTTGGACAGTAGGTAATATCTGGACAAGTTTTACTTGTTTTGACATGCTTTCGATTTGCTTGTATTTAATACACTGCAATATGAAATGATATAGAAATTTCGGCTGTAAGATTTTCTTAGACACAAAGTTGTGCTAATTAATGCATATGCTTTCATTTATGTTAACATATAATTAATGTTTCTGAAATTTTTATTTTGTACAAAGATATTTGTTTTGTATTTGAGAATAAAGATAAACTTGAATATGCTGTAAATAATTGTCTTCTTCTGCATACCAGATTAACATAGCATCTTTGTTATAATTTTTGTTAAAGATTTGTATTGTATAAATGTATGTTACAGGTTATTCCTTTTAACTTATGCACTGATTTTGTTTTTGACCTTGCACTTGTATTAGTTTCTGTTAACAAAAATTTCCTAGTTTTATTTTTATTTGTAATTAAATTTTCAAACATTTGATTTATAACATTCTATTTGTATATCTTATATTTCTAGTCACATCTTATATTTTATATTTATGTCTTATACTTATGTTTTTATATTTATGTTTATAACCATTTATTTTGTTTTATACTTAAATTTTATATTTATATTTGAATATTGATATGGTTGCCTAATTTTAAACATTATTATTTAAGACTCCATTTATATATTCATATGTATATTATCAAATGTGAAAATATAGAATCTTTGATTTTTATTGAATAAGAGAGATTTTGTTATAAAAAATTTAAAAGATTTTATTTTGAATTTTCAAATCAAAATTTTCTTTACAGTCACATATATAACTGTTAAATAATTAAGATCTCATCAGTTTATAATTATAAAAGCTTGTATTTCATTTAAATTAGACTAAATATTATTTAAAATATATTGTCAAGATTCCGGGTCGTTACAATTTTCATGTGATCACTAAGAACCTATTGGCCCCTGCCAATAACATTTCTTAAGGAATAGTTTTCGTGGGCTATAACTTTTTGTAGGTGTAGAATTAGGATCTCGAACCTACTTCATTGCTTCCGATGATGGTTTCTCTTTCCATAGAGCGGTCATAATAGAGAAATGGAATTACGGTTAAAAAGTTATACATGTTCCAAATTTTGAAAACAAAGTCAGGGGTTACTATAGCATGGCTATGAAAGCTGAAGTTACAGCAGCATGGCTTTGAAAGCATCGGCACTGTAGCATGGCTTCAAAAGCTAACATTACTGTAGTATGGCTACGAAAGCAATGGTATTGTAGCATGGCTTCGAAAGTTAAAAGGTACTATGGCAATACGAAAGCAATGGGGGTACTGTAGCATGGCTTCGAAGATAAAAGATACTGTAGTAATAGGAAAGCAAATGGGCATTGTAGTGTGGCTTCGAAAGCTAAAAATCACCGTAGAAATAGGAAAGCAAATGGGTACTGTAGCATGGTTCGAAAGCTAAAAGATACTTTAGAAATACGAAAGAAAATGGGTATTGTGACATCGCTTTGAAAGCTAAAAGGTACTGTAGCAATAGGAAAGCAATTGGTACTGGAGTGTGGCTTCGAAAGCTAAAAGGTACTGTAGCATGGCTTCGAAAGCTAAAAGCTACTGTTGCAATAGAAAAGCCAATGGGTGTTGTAGCATGGTTTCGAATGCTAAAAGGTACTATAGCAATATGAAAGCAAATGGGTACTGTGACATAGCTTCGAAAGCTGAAAGGTACTGTAGCAATACGAAAGCAAAGGCGATGAAGAGGTACAGTGGCAGACTCGTAATTAACGTAAAAACTGCTGTGTTGCTAAATAAGGTATATTTTTTTCAACAACTCTTATTGTTTGTCAAATTCCTAGTGGATAGAGATATACTATATCAATTTTTTTGTAGAAAAAATGCTATAATCAGATTTCATAATTTCCAAAATTATTTTCAAACCATTAAATTATATTAATATTTTAATATAATTATTAAGCGTTTCTAGCTTAGAAAATTCATAGTAAATTGAAAACACTTAGGAAAAATCCCAAAAATTTACCAAAAATCTGAAACAAAATTTTCTTTCCTATGTCAAAATTTCGAGGCAAAATTCTTAATTTATTATTTTTAATAATTAAAACCTAAAATGAATGGCCTTTTCACCTTACGAAATTCATAGAACATTCCTATTAATCCCAAAAATCATGAAATTAAAAACACATTTTTGAAATTAAGTATTGCACAATGTATCCAAAAATCAAGTCGTTTAGAGGTCATTCACTAAGGTTTTTCTCTTGAAGCCTATCATAATAATTTCATAAAAATTCTAATAATCATCATTCATGCGAACAATGGTAAAATCTATTATACCATCATCAAAAAATGTGAAATACATCAAAAATATGGAATTTAACACATATGAATGAGGCTATACTATTATTCACCTTGTTTTGAGAGACAGAGTTGAGATTCGAGTTGTTGATTTGATTCCCCTTTGCTTTAACTTGATTCTCTAACTTTTCTTCCTTTAAAAGCTTTATTAATGGCCTCTACTTTGTTTGCATTTTGCATGGATGTAAAAAAAAAGGGATATAAGAGTGGAAGGGTTTATGTTTAGTGTGACGACCCGCAAATCCGTACCCCTTGAATCAACACTATTCTATACAAATTGACTCAAGTGGCACAGAAATAAGAACCATTAGGGTTAAAGAAGAAGAGATAGAAGAAGAAGAAACTAAACAATATCAGAATCTCACAGTCGCAGCGGAATAAAATATAATAGTAAATATAGAACTTTACACTAAATGAAATCTATTACTGTCTTATACATCATATCATCAGAGTGTCTCATACATCAACAATCACAAATCAGACATACCATACAATCATAGCAGCGGATATATATATAGATACATATAATACGTCTAGGGCTCCAGCTCCTCTCCTGCTCTATAGCATCCTAACCTGAACATATAATACTCGGTCTGACCCGAGCATTATAATGAAATAACACCCGAGACAGTTTGGAATACCAGCTGATAATAATGCATCCAAATTGATTATTAAAGTTTCAAAAATCCTTTGAAAACAAAAGCATCTCGTAAGACCACGCCACAAATAAACATGTCGGGTTTTTACCTTACGATAGCTAAAACACTTTTTATAAAAATCCTCTGATATTATAATAGGGTCTATTTACAAATACTTATAAAATAGCCGAAATTGTTACATCTATTAAATTCCAGCTACTAGCCACCGAAGTGGGTAATACAAACAAAACTCGTACAAGGCTCGTAGGAAAAATGGATTTCCAACAATGACTAGGCACTGGGGTACCACCTGTCATAGTACGGGGCCTAGATCACCGTACCGAGGAGTACTCCCTTCATCCCCTGCAACACAAGGCCGGAACCATTCCTTACTGAACAGTCCCGAACAAGATAAACCCCGTGGTTGGCGCGACCAACCACCCACTAAGCCGAAATATATATAAAGGGACATCTAGACAGGGGAAATATCTTGTCCTGCTTGGGCATGACCCACCTAACCTTGCTCCATATCCCCTGATTTTCAGTCATTCCCATTTGATGAGGCTTGAGGCTTAGCGTTACCTTTTAGAACGTTTCACTTAGAATGCCCATCATCCACCTGACGATGTTTCGCAAGCATTCGTCCATACAAGTCCGTCCCGGGTTCGAACGGAACCAAAGGCACTACTCCTACTACATCCATTTGGAAATATCCTCAGGATTAGTAGCGACTAGCCCTTGCACTTCACTGCTCCATCATCGACTCCGAACACGTTTTCTGCACGAAACGTATAAACCGGATCGAAGTGGTTTTCGAGAAATAAATCTCGATCCCGATCTCTTCGAAACGGTCAACGCATTGTCCAATATTGATAGTCGGTGATTTAACTATCAATTATATTCATAAACATCCATAAGCATCCATCATACAATAAATAATTCCCAAATTATTTATTTGCCTCAGATATCTTTAAAAGATATATTTTCAAATTTTCAAAGCTCATTTGAAAACAATTCCCAAATTTCTTCCATTACAAGGTAAATCTTTTACCATATATTCCCATTGGAAATAACCAAGTTCAATTTATTTAGATTTAAAACAATTAAAACATTTTATTCTAAATATCCTTTAAAATAGGTAAATTTACTACTAATTATATACTCAAAATATAATTTCAAAATATTTAAAGCAAAACTATTTTATAGGATATAACTTGATTTAAACTAAGGTTTTAGTTAAACTATATTTTAAAAATAGAGTTGTAAAAAGATTAAGACTTATTGCAATATACTTAGGTCAAAACTAGCTTTTTAAACAAATCCATTTGTAAAAGAATAATTACTTTACTATTACTAATTAATAAATAGTTACTTTAAAAATAATAATTTCCAAACACTCTTTTAAACAAGTTTAAACTTCAAAACTTTCTTTTTATAAAATCAGTTTAAACTCGAACTTGGTTTTTCCCAAGGAATTTCATTTCCACTTAAACATCACATAAATCCTTCTCACGATTTCTGTCAATTTATTTCAATAACATAAATTTACTTTCACATGTATCAACTGATAACATTTCTCTTTGTTTATCATTCCAGATTTTACAAATTTTCAATTTCCATTCTAAATAGATTTCAAATTTAATTCTTTTAAATTCATTATTTAACAATATCCTTTATTCCTCTAAAATTCAATTTGTCCATTTATAATTAAATTATGGATTTATAATTTAACCAGCAATATTCCAATAAAATTTCATTTCAGTTTTCCATCCAACAGATTCTAATGTTTGTATTCCTATAAATTCCTTATTTATTAATTTCTTAATTTCTTTTGAAATCCCAATTTAATTTGTTATAATCAAAACTCCAATTTTCTTTATAATTAACATTCTGGGTTTAAAGTTTATACCACAATATCACAATACAATTTATTTCCAAAATTAATCAATCACAATATATAAACAGGCATCATCATCAACTATAAAAATATTACTATATTGTGAGGAATCCAGCTGGATTCCTCCAACCTGTTTTCCCTGCATCCACAAATATTAGCACATCACATATATAAATATCAATCTAGGCTGATATAAATAACATTTCAACCAGTCACACAGTTATTTAAATATTAACTACTAAAATCAGCTAACATTCCAGATGTGAGTGAGAATAACTCACCTTGAGTTTCGGCGAGCGTTCGAAATTTAAATTAAACCGAACGACGTTCGATTTAACTCAAATTTCTACTTGCCCGGAATGAATCCGGAACTGCTCTACTTCGAAGTACTCTTTTTTGCGATTCCAACGCCACCAAAAACGTCGAATTCTGATATCATATGATTTAGTTATTCGATTTTAAAGTTTGAATCATATTTAAAACTTTTATTATTTTTACCACAACAATCAGGGCCGTGCAAAAGAACCCAGATCCAAGCCGAGCTCTCATCTTCTCCTCTACGCGCGTACAGGTTCCAAATCGAACCCATTCTCACCGATCTAGGGTTCGAAAACGCGCCGCCTACGTTGCGCTCCACGACGATCAGACATCGGCATCCAGATGCTCGCCACCACCTCCATCTTCACCCAGAAACGCATGGAACTCGGCGCCTTCCCAAGCGAGAAAATTCGCATACGAACGGTCGCGTTCGAGCTCCGGTCATCATCGATTCACCTCGCTAAAACCCATCACACCCGTTCAGAATGTAGATCTCGTCGAGCTCGTTGACTTCCCAATTGGAGATTTTCAAAATCGCTGCATGGATTGAGAGATTTCGAGGAAGAAACGAAATTAATTACCGGCCATTAAACGAAATAGAGGCTTCCTGTGTTTTCTAGGGTTAGATATTTAATTATGTATATAAATAATATTGTTTAATAATAGTTTATTAATATAATTCTCAATTTAACAATATACGCAAACGAACTCCAAACTACACAATCCGACAGGCAATTCTAAGGTTTTTCCGCGTTCCGGACACAATGGAACAGGTTTCGTAAGCTATTTCGATCGTATGAGCGAGATACGGAATTAAACGATCAATATCAAATTAAATCGATTAAAACGATTTCGATGCGTTTCGAGCTGCCGGGGTTAAACGACAACTCCGATTGCTACGAAAATTGAAATCCGATAATAACTAACTATTACGGATCCAATGAAACTGGTTTCGTCGAGTTCCGAGACTGTGCCCCGGAAGGCTATTTTAACTCGTCTATTAAATCGAACGATTATCAAAATTGTCGAAACCGCTTAAATTTCCACTTTTAAAATTTTATTAACTTAACAATATTTCATATTGAATTTATAATCGCATTAGAAAACATTCTGACTCAATCCGGACTAAAATCGGATTAATTGCATATTTAATAATATTAAATTCATTTTTAAATTAATATAAAATTCCAAATATTAATTTATTAACTTTAAATTCATCCAAAAATCCAGTAATATCATTTATGACCAATTTAACTTAAAATACATTTAGACATCATTTTATACCCATTCACATCCAATTTCTCAAATTCTCTCAGTCCAATACTTAATTATTATTATTCAATTTCTAATTGAATTTCCTCATTAGAAATTATAACTTGTTATTTTAAATTTAACCCAATTCTTTTTATTTCAAAACCAATTCAAAATCTACATTGAACACTTAAAATGAATTAAATGTTGAAAATTTAATGCCCGAAATTCTGGGATGTTACATTCCTTCCCCCTTATAAAAATTTCGTCCTCGAAATTTGCTAAGGTAGAAAGAATGCTCCTACACTCATTAACTTAACCCAAACTTAAACTTATTTACACTCCCCAAAACTCTTTAGCTCAAATTCAAACTTATTTGTTTTATTTATACTCAAAAGCTTTTGTTTTTCCCCATTATCTTAAAAACAAATTTACTATTTACTAAATTTTTCAAAACCCCAAAAATTTTCTAACTCCCAAAATTTCCGGAAAATTTTGGCAGAGTCTCCCCTGCATGGAGGAGCTTTCGCGGTATCGCGATACACACAAATATATATACATCGGCCCACACGGCCGGAAACCAAAATATAACACAATATATATATCATTTTCCCAATTATATTTGCGTAGGCGTACCTTTTTATCAAATTTTAATAGCAAGCAGCTAATATAATGCATATACTCACTCCAACTCTCTCAAACGCCTCCCGCACCTGTGCTATACTCAACAAACACATTAGTTTCCAAAGATATGAGTATTTAAACAAAATTTTCAATGTAAATGCAAGCCAACATATCCATTTCCATTCCAAACAACACTTTGCATAATTTCATAAGTAAATCCATATTTTATATCATGCACAAAGTTCATTTTCTAATGCCAAATTCCATTTTATTTCACATAAGGGATTTACATACAAGTTCGGCCATTCCAATTCATAATTACTACTACAAGTTCATATTCAATTCAATATAATGAATATATGCATTTAATTCATTTACCTTACCTTTATACTCAAATCTCTTTATTAATATTTAGCCCATTATGTTTTCATCTAAACTAACTTCGTTTTATTTCACTTGAAATGGTTTACATTCAAGTTCGTTATATACCATTTATATTAATCTCAACCAATTCATTTCCCAATTTGATTCACAACTGATTTCCTGTTAATTTGAAGCATTTACATTCTTATGCAAAATTACTTAATAACATTTCAATGCATTCCAATTTATTCAAAACCAATTCAGTTGATGTTTAAACAACTCAATTCTGAATATATTCAAATATTCATGTCATTCAAGCAAAACAATTGCCACTTAAACTTAACCATTTAAAATTAATTTCAACTTAAATTTATATTAGTTTACTCCATTCTGAATCATCCATTTCAATTTTTAAATCAATTTTTTATTCACACTTCAAGATCATCATTTAAGTTCAAATTAATAACATCCCATTCTATTTTATTTACAGTCCAAACATTTTTGTTTTATCACAATTATTGAATTATATCTCAAATCTTATATTTCCAATTCATTATCCAATAGATCTATATGAATATCATTCCATTCTGGAACTCATACATTTTTAATTTATCACAGAAATTAATACTATTTCACTTGCAATTCAATTTTTTTATTTTCTAACAAATTTCATTCAAGAGTACTTAATAAAACTTATTCACAATCATTTTGTTTTACCTTCAAGATACTTAAGTTCTTTCACAATACCTTTATTATCTTCTTATATCAGTTTTTATTTCCATTTGATTCTCATTCAATCAATTCCAATCTATTTATAAATTTGAATGCTCTTTGTTTACTAATTCAATTTATTTACAAATTTATTTTATTAACAAAGAGTCCATTTAAATTATTTCTTTCCGTTGAATTTACTTACAATTCAACTATCCCAGCATAAGCTAAGTTCATTTCCATCCACACAATAAATATTTGTTACCACAAATTTAAATCCCATGCCACAATTGGATTTTTTTATTTACCTTCAAATTTTGACTGACTATCAAATTCTATCCATTACAATACAAATTCCATTAATTTGTGATTTAATTCAGTCAATAACCTAATCCATATTAGGTTTTTAATTTACTTTCCCAATTTAATCTGAATCCATTTTTACTATCACCATTTTCCAATTATTTCATTTAGCAAATTTAGATTTCTACCTTTCCTTTTTACTCCTTTAAATAGAATCTAAATTTCTTTCAATATTATTTATTACTCAACTGAAATTCAATTTCAATTTCATTACCAAAACAAATTTTATTCTTCCCATACATAAGTTCAAGACTTATCTGCTAACTTAAAAACATCCACATTTATGTCCCCACTTTGCTTCGTTAGACCTTGCATTTCATTTATGGTCAATTTTTGAATTTCCATACCATTCAACTCTTTTCATTAATGAATTGCAATTTCACTCCTATTCAAAAGTTTAGATTTCTTACTTAAGTCCATTTTCATCTTATAATTACAAATCCAAATTATAACACTTAATAACTCAAGAATATGTATTTCTTTATAAATTATAAGCAATTCACTTTTCATCATTATCCAATTTAAATTAATTCTAATTCATTTAAATTTCAATTTAATTCTGATTTATTTAGATTTAATTAAATTTCAATTTCTCGATTTCAATTTTTATTCTCTAAATACAAGTTCAAAACTTGTTTACTAAGTGAAGTTCATTCACTTCTTTATATCCCACTTTACCTTATCCAATTTACATTTCATTTGAGATTAGATTTTGAATCCACCCTTCCATTCCATTATTTCCCATTGTGATTAAAGTTTCCATTTCTATTTTATAAGTTCTCCAACTTATTTATTTTAAAAGCTTATATTGCTCTTTTAAATTCATCTACATCTTATAATCACAATTTCAGATTTTACATATATATGTATTACTGAATTCTTAGGGATACAATTTTTTTTTCCACCCTAATCCTTTGCACATTTAAATCTACAATTCCAGATTATAAGTATAACACTTAATAGCTTGTGGGTATAATCCATTACACAATGACCCACAATCTCAAAGTCAGCTTACCTTTTAATTTAATCCAAATCAACTTTATTTAAGTTCAATTTATTTATCTTATCCAAGTTAAATTCAAATTTCTATTTACTTCAATATATTTTATTTACTTCCATTTACTTAAGTTGAATTTTAATTTCAAGGTTAAAATTTTCATTTCTTTCTTATTAACATCAGCTTCACCAAAATAAGTTCGTTAGTTGATGCATTTTAACTTTACTCTTCATTTAAATAGAATTTTCCAAAATTCATTTTACCCGGATTTATTTCAAAACCATTTGGAAATAATAATCAATATATATTCCTATTTGGTATATCAATCAAATTACCAGATTTCCAAAACAATTTATTTATACCAAAACAAATTTCCTTCTTTGAGATTTCCCAAACAACTAGCATACCCAAAATCCAAACAATACCATAACCAAATACTAGGGAAGCAATCCATCACTTTAGAAACTCGAAAATGAATTCTAATGATGTGGCCAGCATCATCAGCGTTATTTTCCAGCGACTGAAGTGAGTTCAATGCTTCTTACTTTCCCAAATTCATTTCAAAACAGTTTCCCATTCAAACATATTACTTAAAATAATATTTCATCATTACCTTCAATACATTGGAAAACATTTCAAACCTTCCCAGGATTTTGAATTTCCCAAACCATTTTATTTCCATTACCTTTAAAATCCTTTCCAAAACTTCCGGGATTTAAATTCTGGTTCAATTCAAATTTTAATTTCACTTCTTATTCACAACATATTTAATTAATTCTATTGGGTTATAAACCATTTTAATATTTAAATTCTTATTAGCTTATTATTTCAAATTTTGATCACATTCAAGATTCTTACTTGATCATGGTATTAACAGCCAACAAACACCCAATATATAATAAGCTAGAAAATCATTTCTTTTATATCAAAATATAATTTTGGGTAAAATTATTTCATTTACCCACTTTTTTTTTAAAAAAAAAAACAATACTATGTCGGTTTATCTTGTTTAAGAGTTTAGAAACCCCTATCGATACGGTTGTACTTCCCGCACCGACCAGAATTCATAAACACTCAACCGATAAGTCAACACAGTAGAAAAACAATTTTATACGCACTAACAAGTACGCTCTCATAGCTATTATTACACTCAACTCATTATAGAGTACTATTGACTCTATTTAATGAGTAACTTCCCCACCAAAGCCTAGGTTGTCGCCAACCTAAGCTCTGATACCAAATGTGACGACCCGCAAATCCGTACCCCTTGAATCAACACTATTCTATACAAATTGACTCAAGTGGCACAGAAATACGAACCATTAGGGTTAAAGAAGAAGAGATAGAAGAAGAAGAAACTAAACAATATCAGAATCTCACAGTCGCAGCGGAATAAAATATAATAGTAAATATAGAACTTTACACTAAATGAAATCTATTACTGTCTTATACATCATATCATCAGAGTGTCTCATACATCAACAATCACAAATCAGACATACCATTCAATCATAGCAGCGGATATATATATAGATACATATAATACGTCTCGGGCTCCAGCTCCTCTCCTGCTCCATAACATCCTAACCTGAACATATAATACTCGGTCTGACCCGGGCATTATAATGAAATAACACCCGAGTCGGTCTGGAATACCAGCTGATAATAATGCATCCAAATTGATTATTAAAGTTTCAAAAATCCTTTGAAAACAAAAGCATCTCGTAAGACCACGCCACAAATAAACATGTCGGGTTTTTACCTTACGATAGCTAAAACACTTTTTATAAAAATCCTCTGATATTATAATAGGGTCTATTTACAAATACTTATAAAATAGCCAAAATTGTTACATCTATTAAATTCCAGCTACTAGCCACCGAAGTGGGTAATACAAACAAAACTCGTACAAGGCTCGTAGGAAAAATGGATTTCCAACAATGACTAGGCACTGGGGTACCACCTGTCATAGTACGGGGCCTAGATCACCGTACCGAGGATTATCAAAATTGAACGATTATCAAAATTGTCGAAACCGCGTAAATTTCCACTTTTAAAATTTTATTAACTTAACAATATTTCATATTGAATTTATAATCGCATTAGAAAATATTCTGACTCAATCCGGACTAAAATCGGATTAATTGCATATTTAATAATATTAAATTCATTTTTAAATTAATATAAAATTCCAAATATTAATTTATTAACTTTAAATTCATCCAAAAATCCAGTAATATCATTTATGACCAATTTAACTTAAAATACATTTAGACATCATTTTATACCCATTCACATCCAATTTCTCAAATTCTCTCAGTCCAATACTTAATTATTATTATTCAATTTCTAATTGAATTTCCTCATTAGAAATTATAACTTGTTATTTTAAATTTAACCCAATTCTTTTTATTTCAATACCAATTCAAAATCTACATTGAACACTTAAAATGAATTAAATGTTCAAAATTTAATGCCCGAAATTCTGGGATGTTACATTTAGGAAATGAAGCTTATTCCTATTTTGCCCCTCGCATAAATCCTCCTACTTATGTTTAAGTTAAAATGGTCTTACATGTTGATTAGTTAAGGCATAACCTTAATTCATTATCAAATCTCATCACCATCTCAGGTCACACATTATTCTATTTATTTAATCTAATTAAATCTCATGAATAATATTGAAGAAAAATTAGGGGTGTTACAGTAAATAAGATCCTAGCTCCTCATCTTAAGAATGATGTTATACTAGAGAATGTGGACGATCAGACAAGCCTGGGGCTGTAAATTCTCTGGGTGTCAAACGTGCACTTCTGAGAAAGATCATGTCAAGTATGGAAGCCTGAGTCATCACAATATCCTTCAAAACTTTCCTACAGCTCGAATGTGTAAGATTCCACACAACTGTTTATCTATGAACCTAATCTCCGTCCCTTCACTTTAGATGAGAATGTCACTACAACAAAAAGTGTCTTTTATAGCGGCATATAGCCGCTATTAATCACAACCATAGCGGTTTGATAAGCGCTGTATATCGACATGTTATAAAAAACCGTTGAATATTTATAACACAAAGTACGCCGCTATGGTTGAGCTTAGTTTTATAACGCAAATTCGCCACTATGGTACGTTAATTCAATAGCTCATTATAGCCGCTATAATATCTCATATATGCCGCTATAAAAATCGTAGATACACTTTTCAAGAGCTATGCCTATATATTACATTTTAATAATAGCAATCAAACTAAATCATAGTAAACAATATACTCTTTTTCAACTAAATCAAACAAAAATGACAATATTTTATTCCCTTTTTCAACTTGCATTTCATTTTTCTTACAAGTTTATAAATTGCACTGCATTTACATTTACAATAAAAAAAACAATACATTGTTGCATTACTACTTCTCTGCCATATTCTCCTCTGTCAATACATTTGCATCACTCCCCTCACCTACAGTCATCTACCACTGTCATACTGCTTTCATCTGCATCTACTTCCATTTCAATTCACATCTGTCTGTTGCCGTGCAAACTGTTAACACATCTACCATCACCTAACTTCACTACACAGTGATATTACCACCTCAATACCATCCTCTTCATCAAACTGTTAAGGCATCTTCTTTCTGCAATTTTCCACTGCCTCTTCATCTCCAATCTGCACCAAAAAAAATTATTCTCCATCTGCTAACATTCCCCTACTTCCTTCTACCCGATTGTCACCCTCCTTTTCACTGCATCCATCAACTAATGAGCCACTTTTCCTCTGCTAACAAGTACTTCTCAAACTTCCTCCAACTTTCACTGCATTCATCAACCCCCTGCTGCCTCTATTCTCTGCACCATTTCACTTGCATATCGCCATACATACTACCATACAATTCCACTTCCTCCTTTACAGTGCACACCCCCAATACTCCATCCTATGAAAACTTCTTCACCACTTCTCCAAACCACTTCAACAGTGCCCAGTGCATTTCTTTATTCACTATTGCCACTGGCCATATATTTTAGTTAAAATAAAATGCATCATACTTTCATACTTTGATGTATGTGCCATAAGTGAAGAGTTAATCTATGATGACAAACAACCTCAAATAAATAGCTAACTTAAAATTTACAATTTTGATATCTGTTCTAATTACTACAGAAAGCTGGAAATAAATCGTAAAGTTCTAGTGTGTGAGTTTTCCTCAAAGTGAGGTTACCAGAATTTATGAATGAATGTATTGATATATTTCCTCAAAGGAAATCAGGGATAGTCCAATGTTTGGTCTCATATTACACCCCTACTTCTCAAATACTTGAAAACATTTGCAGTACTAGGCTATGTGCTCTGGAGAGGCACAAGTGGATATATAGGCATATTTGTGTCGCTATTGTCAAGACTCAAATTAGTTGCTAGATTTAGGACTATGCTACTGAAAAATAAATAAAATACTGTACTTAAATCCTCTGGGACAGCCAAAAATATATCTAAAACAGGACTGATTCTACTTGTTTACCCCTTCCTCCGGAAGTAACTAGCACTAAACATAAATGTACAAATTAAGTACACTTGTTATACTTACTTTATTATTCGTCATGACAATTTGCATTGACAATCACTCAGGCATGACATTATGTGCAGATTTTGTATGTTGTGTGCACCACTTCAATGCAATGTAAAGTCACTACATGCTAACAGATTAAATTAGTACGTAAGTGAGTAATACAAGTAATGAAATTATATATAGATAATACTAGAACTGTAAAATATGAGACTTACAGTTATTGATGAGACTGACAGTTAATAATATTATTAGTTACCTTTGCGTGATGAGAATTTAGGTTACCTTTGCGCCATCACAGCATGAGCCAGAGTCCCACACGTAAGGTGAAGCAACACATCCAGCCCAGTAAAGGCGCTTAACCAAAGTCCACAATCTTCAGATTACCTATGATATTGATAAGGCAAGAGCTAAATAGCATAAAATTTAGGAATCTTCCCAATTTTTATGCTATTCAACTATGCCTCATCAATATCATTTAGACCTTATACCATAGTGACAACATCTATGATTGATGTAAACACATCTGTGTTAAAACTTATAATTCAGATTTTACCAAATTGAGATTATTTGTTGTAAACGCACCTTTGTTAACATCTATATTCATTCACAAAACATATCATAGGTTCAGTCTCCACAGTCTATGACATGCAGATCCCAATTTCTATGCTAGAGTCATTACTCCAACCAAATTCGATCACATGCGAATATTTCCACAATGCATGTTTCAGTTTGGAATTATATAGTTTACCAAATTCTTTTTTTTTGTCTAATCGTTTTCAGGCAATCTAAAAGATAGCTGCCCACTACAGAGAAGACAAAATCGTCATATAAATAATCAAGGCTGCTACATGCTTGGTATTATACAATCTATATGTTCAAAGATGTCGCTAGAGCCGAAGTTTTACATATCTTCTAGCTCTTTTAGTTTTAAACTTACCAACGAAATAATATGCCAGTTGACTGTACATAAAGCATAGAAATTTCAAGGTAATATTAAATATCAATATCTAGAACTTGATGTTATTTTACACAATTGTAGTTTAGCAGGAATGATTTTATGTATTTTTAAAAAAATGTTTTCTAAGCATGTCTTGAAAATACTCATATGCCAAAATATTGAATGTGTACATTGTGAATATAAGTAGAATATTGATGGTCAAAGTACACTTTTCATTATACTAAAATTATAGAACTGCTGATAACTAGTCAGAGGAGCATGATTAGATGCTAATGTCTAAGTTTGATACGTTTGACAGCTTGATTATTAGCTTTTGGGTAGTAAGGTCCCTATTAATAGTGGTTGACTATATCACTAGATAAAATTATGCCAAAATTGAGTAGGTTTGGCTGATTAAACAATGTGCAGTTTCATATCGACATCAGTTGGTAAAACACTAACTATATAAAGCGAGGTTCAATTAAATTGAAATTATTTGCTGTTTATGTGGAGGTTGTGATATTTATATCAGTTATTTTGAATGCACGCTAAAAAATTCTTATCTTTTCATCTTTCTTTTTCCTTCCATTATAACGTTAGTGCATAAAAAACAAAAATTGGTGCACATTTAACAATCTTCTTATGCTTTAAGATGAAACTGAAAAGACTACCCAACTTTTATAATTTCGGTATACCTTTAAACATGAAATACACTAAAACAGCAGAAGAAAAATCTGTGGATGTAAAGAAATTTATCTATTTGTGGGTATTAACCCAGTGTGTTTAGCATTGGACCACGATTAATATTTCAACCGAGTGAAATCCAAATCAGAATCCCCTGTTTGTTTTATGACAAATTTGAACTTACCTAGAAATAAAACTGTTCCTAACGAATTTGAACGCAAATATAATCATAACCAAATGATAAAGTCGAATTAAAACAATTAATAAACATAACCTAGAAATCCAAGCAGATAATTTGGGGGTTCTGGACACTTAGACTTGGGAACAGCTGAAGAGCGATGAGCGGAGATCGGAGGTGGCGATGGCGAGCGATGAGTGAAGATCGGAACAGCTTAAGAGCGATGGCGAGCGATGAGGAGGGAGACGAAAATTTAGGGTTTTGGGAGGAAGACGAGAACGATTAAGTGCTTTGAGAGGGAAATGAAAATTTTAGGAGGGGTAATTTTGTTTTGGGGCGTTACGTGAACTGAGTATGTGTTAAACTAGTAAGGAAAATAAATAATTAAATGCAATCAATAGCGCTTTTGAATAAGGCGCTGTTGAATGGCGTTATTAATAACATGTTTTGTTGTAGTGTGTGGCCTCATGCTGACCTACGCACCTCGGGTAGCATACATCCTAAAATGTGCTATGGCGTAGAAGCTAATATTTTCTAGTAGAAAAGAATAGATCTTCTAATCCAAAAATAGTGAGATCCTGGAATTTTACCGCTCGTCCCTATAGAATCTTGAAACAGACTGTTCTTGCATAAGTCTTGGCAACGTGCCTGTCATCCTGACATCACGCTAATTCTTGCGAGGTCAGCTCTGGGTATGTAACGGTGAAGTTGTCGTGAGAATGAGGATGCATTGCTTTGATTTGTGGAGTGAATCTGGGCTACATCTGAGGGAGAATAGGGAAACTAGGTGTTGCTCTGATTTTGGCAGGGATCGACGATCTTAGTAGGTGGCTATGTGGGGCTGGAACGATAGACGACCGAGAGGGAGAGGAGTAGGATTTCAAAATTCGCTCTAGAGAAGAGTGGGTTTTGGGAAATGAATCCTTCGGCTGAAGTAAACATATACAAGTTTGCACAAGCAATGGTCGAGTGCTACCGGTCGGCCGTGTGGAACCCCAGGTCAGCCGTTCCCTTTGTAAATTATCCATATTGAAACTAGGCCCATTTATGTAGTAACTCGCACCTCCCGACATGCTCCAAAATGTGTTGCATCAAGAAATGAGGATCGTCGATTTTCATTAACTTGCAACTCAGAGACTAAGTTGAAATTTATGATCAATATAAACTAACAATCCAAGCGTATCAAACGGAAGTATAAAACATGTATGCAATTATAGAAAATAGTAGTCTCGGGTAATATCATATCATATCGCAGTCTTTGAAAAATATCATTAGAAAACCCAAATCATATTACAACATAAAGTAAAATATCCCTCAAAAACCGAAACATAGAAATAACTGTACCTATATAAGAAACTAATGCATGAAGAGTAGATGTAGGTAAGCTGACTACAAGAAAAGCGCGACTCTCTCCAAGTATCTAAAATAGACAAATCACCTACTGCCCTGTCCATCCATAGTGGGGAAAAATGGAAAAGGAATGGGCTGGACAAATGTCTAGTGAATGAGAATAATTTTAATTAGATGATTAAGTGCAACTAACTTTAAATCTATTTTAGGTGATATAGAGTGTAATCCAATGTCAGTAAACTCGTGAGGCCTAATACCTAACGATTCTTGTCTAACACAGTGGGTCAACCTACTGATCGAACCTCACACTAACGATCATTCAAAACATGGACTACTTTCCCATCATATCAACCATCAACACTACACCTTAAGAGGGACATCGTATGCAAACTCGCAATATGTATCATCATATGCACCAATGTCCATCTCTCGATTGCAGTGGTAAAATGTCTCTTATCGTACTGCTTCGGTGCCCACTGTATATGGACTCCCCATAGTACCAGGCCCAATTTACTTAATATTATAACCACTTATTGTACTACTTCGACGTCCACCCGTACCATGCTCCACAACAATGCACAAGATAATGTGCAGTACATAGATCTCCCGTTAATACCGGGCTCTCTCAAACAGTGTTCCCGAGAGTGCTGCACCCACCCGTACGTAACACTTCTGAGCCTATTATGAAATAAATCGCCCTAACTAACTCTGCAATGCGAACTAAAATTTGCCCCAATCCAGTGAAATTCTCCCAAAGTTCAATACCAACTATTACGAAGTGAAATTTGCCCCAATAGCCCTAATAAGGAATCAAATTTTCCTATCCTCTCTCGCATGTAACTTAGCCAAAATTAGCTCTACCAACTCATTCACTAATTACACAATTTCTAACTAAATTATATAATGTCATCCGTTTAATTTGGGCTTAGGCCAAGGTTCGATTTGCATATTTTTTCACTCGTACGGTTGGCCGCGATCTTTCCCTGGTCAACCGCTACTAATCGACCCAGACAATGCTAGGTCGGCCATTCACTTATACATTTTAATTAATTTTCATTAATCATAGCAATTAATGATTCCTGCTAACCCTAATTTCTAGTTAATTAGTTTTCCAATTCCAATCAGTTCTAGGGTTTATGATTTAGAGTTATAAGTTAACATTAACATGTATCAAATTATCTAATTTCATAATTAAATTTCAAATTAAATTCTAGGGTTTAAGGTTAATAAAATTCTTTTTTAATCTATGAAGTTAATTGTAGCGTTTCTACAATTCTAATCGTTTAAAATAGTCTAAATCAATTCCATTAATCAAATTATTAATCTATGCCTACTCACTTTTTAGCCTAAGCTCGTAGATCTGAGAAATTGGCCTCCAACGATAGCTCCTTCACTTAGTCACCTTAGTTTCCTCCTTGATTGATTGATCTTGTCTCTTAGATTGATTAAGGTTTGGTTTTGATTTTTGGATTTAAAGAAAATTAAGGTTTTTAGAAGAAAAATTGACAAAGTATGGTTACTGTATGATCACCAAAGAATTAAGGTTTGGTTTACAACTTATTTATAGGGTTAGGTTAAAAATTAGGACAATAGGATCAACCTTGGCTATCATCTTAACCACCCATCAAGTACTTCAGATGCAAGCAATCAATCGGGGCCATTGAAACAGGTCACTACTGGTTGATAATCTCACGATTTACCCCATGTTGGGTTGACTGCTTATAACCATGGGATGGCCGCTACCTGGCGACCTTGGTTATACTTGGGTCAAGCTAAACTATTTAAATTTTAAATTCTAATTTTTTTTTCTGATGCTCGTAATTCTCTGATACTAACTCAGATTTCGACAAGTTATTTATGAAAATCGTCCAGAAAATCATTACGAACACGATGGTTCAAGTTTTACCGTCAAATTTAGATGTTTGTGAAAATCTTGTTTTTAAGTTCTTATTTTTACCTTAATTAAATTATCTTAATAAATTCGGTTAAATTTATGAGGTATTATTTTCTCCCCTCTTAAAAGGATTCTATCATCGAAATCTCTAAGGATGGTTAAAAGTAACTAACACACAGCAACCAATAACTACATCCATCATCCATGAGAAATCATGGTCCTTAAAATTTTCTAATGCAATATGTATATATGCAACGTGAAATGCACATGAACCTATCTAAAGAAAAGATTAGTCGGCCTATTCAGTCGACCTCATGTTCATCAAAATGCTTATGTTATTCATCCAAATGTACGCAACATCCTAAGTGATATACTTGTAATTCTATATGCATGCATAACCATTCAAACATATGCAACATCCATATGTACGACATCCAGTACAACCATGGGACGGTCACATTTCATCTTGGAATTTGTAAACAAGTTATCTTTTATCGGAGGAGATCTCGGACGAGATGAATACATATTGGTGTACATCTCGGATTGACATCTCGGGACTTATAATGCATCTCTGTAATATCTCGGATGTACTTATGAGTCTAAAATTGATGTGTCAAAAATATTTAACGGTTATAGCTTTCTTAGGAAAAATAAAAACGGTAACATACTTGATATACATGGAAAAATGAACATTTTTAGAAGAGCAGCAGCTTGATTAGCTTAATTGATTTGGTAATAATT
Source organism: Allium cepa (assembly GCA_030765085.1). Taxonomy (NCBI): domain Eukaryota; kingdom Viridiplantae; phylum Streptophyta; class Magnoliopsida; order Asparagales; family Amaryllidaceae; genus Allium; species Allium cepa. Next base: position 369,783,160 of record CM060943.1, on the reverse strand, counting down.
GAATAATATCATTTTATTTGAACATAATAAAGAAGTGAAACCTGTCGCTGTGACTCATTAAGATAAAAAGTAAAGAATAAATTCAAGAAGTTGGTAAATTATAATTGGATTGAGTAGTTTCTTTTGAATCAATATGAAAATAAAAAATATTATGCAAAATAAGAAAAATGTATAATTTTGGGTGAGAACTCGAATTAATATTTTGATCCATATTTCAGGTGATATTTGAATATCTCGGACAAGATGAGTGTCAAGGGAGATATGGAGGAGATTTGATGTCTTGTCTCGTTTAAGTGTGAAAAGGAGATCTCGGAGGAGTTCTCGGGTGATATATAGGAGATTTAAAACCATGGCACTTAAAGGATATATTTTTCTAAAGTGTAGCAGTATACAAGTGTGAGCAATACATGCATAAGCATCCAAATTCATCCATTAGCATCCTTGACATGCCATATTGACATGTTTCCAACTTAAAAAAGTTTCATCCTAGAAAAATCAACGAACTATATACGCTCTACTATTATTTTTAAAAGAATTAACCTTTTTTTTATTAAAACTCATTTACTGTTATTTTTGGTCCAATAAACATTAAATTTTCTACATTAAATTTTCTACTAAAACTTTTATTTAATATAGTATGGTTTTTTTTCGAAAATTTAATATTACTTACTTTTCAAAAATAGGGTTTTTCTACCTTCAAACAATTCCTCTTAAAATCATTTCAAATACAAACACACACATATTCTCAAACTTTTATATTAAAATCATTTCACCTTTTATATGGGGTCGGGGTCAGAGTGGATTCTACTTGTCCTTTCTTTTGGACTTCACTTCAACTTTCCCACTTATCATCTTTCAAATACTAATAATCTGGCTATTATCTTAAGGTGACTACTTCACACTTCCTTCAGGAACTCAATTGCTTTCGAGTATCTACAACATATAGATTCTTACTTTCCTTTTATCTGAACCTAAGGTACATCATTAGTTGGCAATCCTACGGGGATCTACAAGCATTGGGCTATTAGGGCCAAAATAGAGTCACATACAATCTAGCATCATGGATCTTCCATATGCTGTACTCATGCTCTTCACTAGTCAACGCCTTTTCATATGACCTATTTTCTATGGGGTAATCAGGACAAGGTTATTCCTTCAACTTCATTTATTGTTCTAACCCATAGTCGCATTATCCATCTTTTCAGAATATGGTTACAACTACTTTATAGTCCAAAATTATAGAGTTTGGCATGTAATATATATGATTATAGGTAAAAATAAAAATACGTTCATTCAACGTTTCCTAATTTTGAAAATCAACTAACCTAAGCTGTAATACCAAACGTAACAATCAACACCCGGTATGCTCGAACTTTCGTTAAATTCGAAAACCCAAGTCCACCAAGATACGGATCTTTGGTTTGTTATCTTACAAATAAACAAATAAATGCATATCAAAGTACTATCGATAGAACTCGCTGTGGAATAGCAAAGTATAATGAATCATATAGTTACTGACCAAGATTGACACTTCCAATATCCAGTGTCCTTGGCAGTGTCAAGCACGCTTAAGGAACCTGAGCTTCTATTGTTCCTGCATTGCACCAATACTTGTATCTCCAAAGCTATCCCGTGGGTTGTAATGAGAAGGGGGTCAGAACAATGTTCTGGTGACTTAGTGAAGTATACATTTTACACATAACACTAGTTTATGTCGATTGTCTTCCATTACATGTTATGTTTTTTAATTTTACTTAATGGTCTAGACTCCCTATAGACGTACAATACGCCCCATCCGTTCGAAGATCATAACTACATGAGTACACACAAACACATATGTATATATAAGTACTGCATTCCTTTATTTAGCTAAGATACTTTCCATGTTAGTGTTTGTAATATGATCCATCATTAATGCAATATCACATCCATATGGAACTACATCTCGTATTACGACCACCTACAAACATGCATTAAGGAGGGGAATCCAAAATGTTGACTCACTGGTGTGTCTCATCAATTTCATCTATGTCCACCTCTCAATGGTAGTCTATGTCTCAATGTGCATCTCGTAGTGCCTAATACAGCATGACAGTAGCTCAATCGTATTCTATCTTGCTTTGGATATTTACTACACACCGCTTCCTATTAATTATAGAGGACTCAACTCCTTGGACTGCACTATTTTTTTTTGAAAGAACTCTTTTATAGGTCAACTAGCCTTACCCTAGCAAAAAAACTAGCAAACAACCATAATTGTGCATTACCTAATGGGAACTACCCTAGTAGAAGGCGTCGTCTGTTAGGTATAACCCTATCTTTCCCATTGACCAGGAAGGACTGATGATGCACACAACCTATGTACATCTCCTACTTTTGATTTGGTACTATCACCTACTGACATAGTGTCGAGCTATTCACCATCCTATTTAGATTAAGTAATGCAATCAAGACAATACCCTCCCTTTAATTTATTGAAGCAGACTCTACTGAGGGTATTCCTTCACCTATACGCAAGCGTATATACTCCATGGATCCTACAATTGGATATGTCCTACATAAGTATAATGTATACACAACTGCTTGCGGCTCCCTATAGTGGGTAGGCTTCTATTGTGTAACACTATAGACCTTGCATTCCAACCTATTATGATGACTACGTCATTTTCATTCATTTAAGTCACATACATACTTATATAATTCACGTTCGTCATAAACTTATCCTTGAGGCTACGTATTTATATATTTGTTTATATATATCTTCACTCATTCTTGTTTAATTATTGTGCCACTACTGTTCACTGTTGATAATATTACTTTACTTTTCTATGCGTTTACATCTTATTTAGTTTAAGGTTATCTACCACTTTCTTTTAAATATCTTTTCTCATTTACTTTCATTTATCCTCGTTATTTAACCTCTAATTTTTATTCCTTTCTAACCTTTAGTTTTCTAACTTGTTTTAGGGAACTACCTATACCCTTTTTATTTTAAATTATGACTTGTCTATCTTTTCATTTCTTTTTATTCACTTTGCTTATATTATGTATATTCTTTTCATGGACTGGTTTTATCACATTTGTAATTCTCTATTTTATTTTTAGGGATTTCTTTATTTTAATGCATTAGAATTACATTTCTACCAAATGGAATGGTTAACACTATAAATTTCTATATTTTATCCAAAATGGGAGTTTGTGCTATGTTTGGAATTACAAGGAATTTTCTTTTCATATTTATTGAAATAGATAGTACGAAATAGGGTAAATATCCCTATTTTTTTACATCTCTTTCTTTTTAGGTTTATTCCTTGTTATTTCAACCGTTACATTTCTATTTATAAATCTGAAACTCGATAATGTATAGAAATTCATGTTGCAATATACTACATAATCCAATAAGTTAAAATAGTACTTCAATCCCTACGTTTAACTATGATGACTCAATTTACCATTTTATTTTCACAATTCGTATTAAATTCAGAAATATGGAACTTTCGCAGATTCTATAAATTTCAGAGACTAAATTCAAGGACTACTGATACCCAAAAGATACATGCAATACAATTTTAGATTATCAATAACAAAATATGTAGGCAGGGTTTATAATTTTATTCATGTATAAATTTTTAGCTTACAACTCAAATTTACATTTCATACATACAGGAATAGAACTACCATGATATAAATATAATATTATATAAAATACATAATTATCCACTCACCTTTTTAGCTTTCCAAATCTAAAAATCTAATCCTTGTTATTCCTATTTGACTCCCTTTTCTCCCTATTTGAATTTATACATCACAAGCATATACAGATTCATCAAAGATCTAGATTTGAAAATAGAAATAGAATTTTATTTATATTTTAAAATTGGATTTACAGTTTTCCTTAGCTTTGGCGACTTGATTTGACCATGTTCTTCTTCCCATTCATCTTCTACAATTCTCCAATTGTATATATGTATAGTCTACAACTATTTCAAAGAATTTAGAATTTTGGAGGAAAAGAGAAAATGGTAGAGTTCCAACGTCGCTCCTAAAACATGAGTTTAGAAGTGAGGGTCTAGGTCTATTTTATAAATACTCAAACCAATTTCAACTATTTGATTAAACCATTTTAAATCCGTGCTGTTTGGCCAAAGATTTGCTATCAAATTTAGCCTGGCAACGGCCGACCGCTTCTATCCTAGGGTGGACCGCTACCACTCAACCTGGGTGACCTATGGGTCGACTAATTGCTTGTTTAACGCGTCAGTTAATCACCGTGTTTGATTTTTTTAATTTTCTTCTTTATTTGTTTGATCAATATCAATTTACTACCATTATAATTTTCTTAATGCTTAAGCAATATTACATAATTGTTAAGTATAATTGTAGGTAATTTAATCAATTAATTTTTTCCCTTAATTATATATACAATTATTTCCGATTCTAAAACTTCAAACATTAATAATTTCATTTGAACTCCAGTCGTAAAACATTATATAAAAATTAATCAGAAAATCACCATGAACCCAATGGTACGAGTTCCGAACCAAATTTCGACGTTTGTAAAAAAAATATTTTTGGGCATTACTAATTATCAATTAATTTTTTTAAATTAATTATCGTTAAAATTATGGGGTGTTGCAGTTACAGTCTAGTTTATAGGTCATAAACTGATATCCTAGGACGAGCCTGCTTCGGGGACTGAGGTTTAAATGGATATGTTAGGGTCTGCCACCTCCCTATTTATGAAGTATTAATAGGTCGGGATTATCTTATAGGTGCATATTAATCGTCAGGATTATCGCTTATATGCGTTAGAGGAAATCTCTTGGGATGAGTCCGCTTTAGGACTAAGGTATTAAATAACTGTGTTGGGGTCTACCTCCTCCTTATCGAAGACGTAGTAAGTGGCCTAGAAGATATTTCGTACGGTGTTGGTTAAGAAGTACTAAAAAAGGATTCCCATATGGTAAGGTATCAAATGGCTGGAGTCCTACCTATTTCCTAGTTTAAAGGTATTAAGTAACCAGTACTTCTTTCCATAACATCGTTAGGATATGATTGGATTGGATAAGGATTGTTTAACCCAATATAGTATAGTTGCGTGCACCCACTTTTATAGTCACGGGGTAGGAATTGTGGGGCCGTTGTCCCATAGTTGGAGATATATGTGGAGAAATGTCCACAGTGGAGATATACATAGGGAAATTACCGTAGTTTGAGGTATACATAGGAAATATAACAAATATGTAAGACATAAAACTTATCAGAATACTTACTGCCCATATACTATTATTATAAAACTTGAAATTTTCATTCACCGGACATTGTGGTTATAACCCCCACCTTATTACAACAAATAGTTTAGATTTGATGGTGTGGTGGAGGAGAAGATGACAAAGACCTAGTAGTAGTACTAGTTATCTATTTATATTTCAATGTACCTTAAAACAATGTGATACATTGTATTTATGAGACATGGTTATTATGCAATGGGTACTTAGTTGATTATTATATTTTATCCCTCCTGCTGTGAGATTCTGAAAGTATAGTTAGATAGCTCTATGAGTTATTTATTTATACCAACCAACAGCTAGATTTTGAATGGACCTAAGGTTCGATGGGCTTTTATTGGTTGAAAATTAGACCCATTTTGGGGTGGGTTGTTATAGTACATATCACTTAAGCTAGAGGAAACAACAAGAAAGAAGGATATTACATCTACCAGCACTACACAGCTGTATGTATCACACTTATTATATGCCGATGATGTAATGTTATTTGCAATAGCAAATACTTATAGTTCACAAAGCATCAATGATATTACTCAAAGATTGGGCACAACAATAGATTGGTATAAACATATAGAAACTAAGGTGTACTTAAGTACTAGTTGTCAGAATAAGAGTGAAATATTAGAAATTCGACAACTACAATAATCATCATCACTGATAAAATAATTGGGGGTCCATTTATCTATTGATTATTTACATTATTCAGAGTGCAACAATTTGTTTCAAGGAATATTGGGCAGGTTTGGTAATTGGGCATCAAACTACTTTCAATGGCAAGAAGAGCTGGATTGATTTAAACTATTATAACTCTAATGGTGTTATATTGATTTTTAGTTTGCCACATGCCCATGGATACACTTGTTAAAATATACAGTCTATGTGTTGACTTTTTTGGGTAGGAAAGAAGTATAAAATTGCATGGACTAAACTATGTAGACCACAAAATGAAGGAGGCATACAAATTTAGAAATTACACTTTAGAATGGCATGTGGCCACAATGGATGGAAAATAGGTACTGCTAGCATACATACTTTGGCAGCTATAATACAACAACAACATGTCATGCACCATAAAAAACATGATCAATCATAGACTTGAAAGTCTGAAGTGCATTATGTGGAATATGCGAGTATATGATTTTTGTTTGATGATAATAAACATATATCTATTCATTTAAATGTATTTGTTAATGTACTATTTTATTTTTCATAGATTAAATAAATATTTGTTGAATAAAATAAATTACACAAAATTTGAATGGAATTTGAATTCAAACAGAAATTTTATTCAAACAAATATTTATTACAATTTTGAATAGTACAATTTCAAGCTCTCACTATACATATACAGTTTTGAATACATCACAATTCAATTTACATTAATAACCTCACTACATATCACTCACACTCGTATTTTGTCTTCAACTGCATTCCAGTTTGAATCCAGCATCTGAGCAATCTACAAAAATATTCTCTAACGCAGTAAAATTGAAAAAGAAATATTTTTGCAATATAAAATGAAATATGATTTTTGAAAATATGATTTGCCTCGGTTATTTGGGTTGTTTGTCATCATTCACATTTGAATTCATCACACACGAACAATGTGACATGCACAGTGTATCACTGTACATGCCACAAGGCCGTGCACATCGATATACACTTGATAATGCTACAGGAACAGGTGAGCACAGGTCAAACCCAAATGAAAAGCCGGGTTCAACTCACGTGCAATATATTTAAAATCACAACACGAGCACAAGGTCAAACCCGAGTTTTTAAAACTGGGTTCAACACAAGGGCAGTGGATAGTACAAGCAAACAAATGCAACAGACTCAAGTGCGGTGCAACTACACAATGCACCAAGTAAGTAACAGCAAGCAACATGGTCAGACATACTTCAATAGTGCAGACCAACCAGAAATTCAAGGCAACAGAGACCAAGTTCATATGCACAAATACAAGATGACCAAGTGAATTAAGTTCAAGTACACGAGCTAATGAAGACTACATCATGATACAAGACCAGAGAACTGCAAAAGTCAACCAAGCTACTAATGCATGAAAGCTTGAACAAGTCCAAATACAACCCAAAATGCAACAAGAATGTTGCAGTGATACAATGCAAGTTCATATGTACAACAAGCTACAAGTGATGCAGAATCAAGGTGAACAAACAATGAATACATGGAAGTGTTAATAACAGCAAACAACTCTGTGCACATGTGAAGCCAGAAGAACTACACAACTACAAGTACAGGGATGAATAAAACATGATGAAGCAGTGGAAATGAGCAAGTGCATCAGTGAATAATGCAACATGGTGAACAAGACACAGTGAACAACAAGTGCAACAGAAAGGGGTGCAAACACAACAATGAAGTGAATACAACTACAGGTTAACAGAAGGCAAATACCGTGTTTCGAATCAAAACCGTGCCGTGATGATCAAGACGCAAAATCAAAGTCAGAAATCAAGTGTGTGTATTTTTGAAAAAGTCATAAATTAAAAAAGGAAAGTCTCTGCCGTATCAATCAAGTAAATATCGAACGCATCAAAATCAAAGTCGTGAGCATCAAGTAAAAATTATATCAGGAAAGCCGTGTGCATCAGGCAATCATAATTTAGGAAAGTATCGAAGTGATTAAGGTCTAGGAATTCATATAAATACCAACCTGCAAATCATCATCAGAAGTGTGGAAAAGATCAAATCAAATCCAAATATAAACCCAAGTTCATCATCGGCATCGAGTGCTCAACAAGACAAGTGATAATTCAAGCAAATTAAACCAGCAAAGAGATTATATACCGCAATCTGACGCACTCGATCAAAGGGGCAGCATCGAACAAGCGCAAGCAAGAGCAACACAGAACAGAGGATTGACCATCAGAGAGCCGCGAACAAGAAAACGAAGCCCTAATTTCTGAAGGGAACAAATCCCTAATTTGGACGAACGAAGAGTAACAAAAGCCGACATTTCTTTCACAAGTCAGAGATCGGGTTAAAGATTAAAAGGGTCGGGCCTAGTTTTATAAAAGGGGTTTTTTGTTTTTATAAAGAGGGCTTTAATTTTTATTAAGGGTTTTAGTTTTATTTTATTTGTTTTTAAATTTTCTTTTTGAATCAAAGAATTGGTAAATCACCACCTAGGTTGTAGGTAGTGTCAGATTGTCTAGTTAGAATTAGTTCAGTGAGCAGGGTGCGCGAGTTTGTAAAACTCTATAGGCGGGAGCAAGGGTTTGCGAGTTTGCAAAACTCTATAAGCGGGAGCAGGGGTGCGAGTCTATTAGAGTGTTTGTAAGCGAGAGCAGGGTTTGCGAGTCTGTTAGAGTATTTGTAAGCGGGATACTGTTTAATTCTAATAGAAATCTGGGAATGCAGCAGTAGGCAGGGGTTGCCGAAGCTGAGTAAATTTTGTGTGTGATTTACTTTTCAGCATATTTATTTCTGCAGTTTGTTTCTGTGTTTAAATCGAGAAAATTTGATATAACCCTATTCACCCCCCCTCTAGGGTTAATCTAGATCATACAAGTGGTATCAGAGCACGGTATTTTTCTTTAACTCTAGAGTCATGAATCCACCAAATAATACTTTTGTTGAGGGTCGTTCCAATATTATTCCTTCTATTTTCGATGGAACAGATTTTTTGAACTGGAAATTGAAAATGGAATTTTATTTAAAATCTGTTAATATTAAATGTTGGGATATTATTGAAAATGGGTGTGATATAACAAATAAGGAAATTATCTCGATTAATGCTCTTGTTATGCATATATTATATTCTCATATTAATCGTGATAATTTTTATTTCGTCTCTCATTGTGAAAATGGACAAAAAATCTGGAATACTTTGGATGCAATATATGGAGCAAAAGTCAACAGCAATGAGATGTCCTCCACAACCAACTCAGTTAAAGAAATGTGCTTAACAAGAGTGGTAAATAGCAGTTGTGATGAGGATGATGATGATGGAGCAGCCGAGCTGGAATTACTAATGAAGAAATTCAAAAGGAGGAACCGCAAATACGAAAATCTAGCTCTAAATCAAAAATTAAAAAATAGAGAGCACAATATGAAGCCAAGCGAGGTATCAAAACTCACTCACTCTGAATTACTTATTTATTTCCACGAAGTGAATGGCTGTTTTGAACGACTTAGGGAAAAGTATGCCAAACTTGAATCACAAAAAGATACTTCGATAGAATTAAATGAACAACTTGACCAATTAGTTAAAACCTATCAAAGTAGGATCCCTAAGTGTGATAAGTGTCCAACATTCGAAGAAGAAATTAAAAAATCAGAAATTAATATAAAATCACTTGAAAATGAAATTCTGATTTTGAAAGAGAAAGAAAATACTAGGAGAGAAAATTCTATCAAAAAGTGCACACAATTATTGAACGAAAATGAATCTCTCAAAATACAAGTCCAACAATTGTCAATAACTTTAGATAAATTTTCAAAAAGTGAGAAATCGTTGAATCTGCTATTAGGAAAGCAAACTGTTAATACAGCTAGACAAGGACTTGGATATAATCAATCTAAAAATGTTGAAAGCGATATTAATCAAGAAAATTCCATGTGCACAATTTGTAGAAAATATGGACACGATCACAATAATTGTTGGTATAGACCCAAACATGTGAAAACCATACCAATTTGGGTTCCAAAAGGCACGAATATAAAATCTGTCAAAGTTAAACAAATATGGATGCCAAAAAGAACATATATAAACAGTTTTGGGTCTCCACAAAATTATTTTTCTAAATCTTCTGCCACTAACAACCATGGACCTATAAAAACAAATAGGTCACATAAATCTTTTCCCGTGTTGGTGTGGTGGCAGGCTAAGGAACAACAACAGTGTTTTTGGATTTTTGGCTGTTCCAGAAACACAACGGGCGACAAAGCAAAGTTCCTTAGCCTATTATAAAGGTGACAGGATCACAATGGATAAACAACGAAAAATATCGTAAAGGTAAAACAGGTAATGGTATATTTATTTGAAAGATATATTAAATGTGATGATCTGCACCATAGTCTGAATTAAAATCAGCCAATATTGAGATGGTGAAGAGATGATTATTTTAATTCTGACTTGTTCAGCATGGTTGGTCAATTATATTTATGCCAAAAACACCATTCTTTGAATTACTTCATACATATTTGTTTGGATTAAACATAGTGTTTTGTTGGATAATAATATTGGCTAACTCTATATTCACGGTCTTCTGATTATTTACACGGCTTCAATTCAAATTCAAGAATGCTGTAAAAATTTGTGAGTTTGAGTTTTCATGCACACTTCATGATCTGGTCTATCAAATTTAATTAGTGATATTTTGGAGTGAAAGAGAAATTCAGATGCAGATCATACTGGTAATCTAGTTGAAAGAAAAAATTACTAGTGGAACGTGATTAATTTTTGAAACATTCATTTGCTACATCGTTTTTCGAAGAAAATATCTGCATATTTTTCACTTGAAATAAATTTCAAATAGCAGATTTTTTTTCATATAACCCCTTCGAGAAAATCATTGTTGACCATATTTTCAGATTAGTCATTTTTATTTGATTTTAAATGACAAATTTTAACTAATCCGACTCCTTACTAATTATCAAAAAGATAAATAGTGATTGAAAAGGTGATAAGTGTTGATATTTAACATACATTACTCAAGAGAGTATATTTGGAAAATTTCTTTAGGAATTAAAACAAGAGTTATAAAACTTTTTTGTTGGGTAAAGATTCCATGACCATTTCTATATCTAGCATATTTCTATCGACCATTGTTTATCAAATCTTAAATATAGTTTGTCGATATGTGGTACTATAATCAGGGATCATTTGCTGTTCATTTCACATTTTTTAAAAATAAATAAATATCCAAAATATTCACTCTCATTTAAAAGTCCTCACGGTTATGCATGGGTGAATTACTTGGATTTTTGATTATGTGCTTCCATGCTCATTTAAAAGTCCTTACGGTTATGCATGTATGGAACACATATCAAAATTAATTGATTAAATAGACAAGTTGATTCTAATCCCATTTAAAAGTCCTCACGGTCATGCGTGGTTAGAAGATACTTGATTTCATTTTTTAAAATTAAATTGGAATACTACTAATCTCATTTAAAAGTCCTAACGGTTATGCATGATTAGTAGATATTCAAATTCCTGATATAAAGGTACCACAAGTTGATACAATTGTATGATTTTATATGAGAACATCATTTCCATTCTTTCTAAAAGTGGAATATGCGCCTAACAAGGGTAGTTATGGTTTTTGTTTGATTTTTATTGAAGTTTAATATTTATATTCAATTTGAGTTTAATGTTGGATTAATATTGATCACTTTATCTCTATTTTCTCTAACACTATTATTCTTTTGCTAATAACAAAAGGGGAGAGAAAAGTTAAGATTTTGTCAAATAGAATCAAGCAAAGGTCAAATAATTTTCCATTCGCATATATAGTCATTTGTATATTTCTATTTGTATGCATATATATTGGGGGAGCATCATGTAGAGAGGAAGCATTTAAATAGGGGGAGCAATTAGAGTATATCATCGATCAAATACATTTAACACAATCAAAATCTTAAATATATGTTTGTTATCATCAAAAGGGGGAGATTGTGGAATATGCGAGTATATGATTTTTGTTTGATGATAATAAACATATATATATATATATATTCATTTAAATGTATTTGTTAATGTACTATTTTATTTTTCATAGATTAAATAAATATTTATTGAATAAAATAAATTACACAGAATTTGAATGGAATTTGAATTCAAACGAAAATTTTATTCAAACAAATATTTATTACAATTTTGAATAGTACAATTTCAAGCTCTCACTATACATATACTGTTTTGAATACATCACAATTCAATTTACATTAATAACCTCACTACAGATCACTCACACTCGTATTTTGTCTTCAACTGCATTCCAGTTTGAATCCAGCATCTGAGCAATCTGCAAAAATATTCTCTAACGCAGTAAAATTGAAAAAGAAATATTTTTGCAATATAAAATGAAATATGATTTTTGAAAATATGATTTGCCTCGGTTATTTGGGTTGTTTGTCATCATTCACATTTGAATTCATCACACACGAACAATGTGACATGCACAGTGTATCACTGTACATGCCACAAGGCCGTGCACATCGATATACACTTGATAATGCTACAGGAACAGGTGAGCACAGGTCAAACCCAAATGAAAAGCCGGGTTCAACTCACGTGCAATATATTTAAAATCACAACACGAGCACAAGGTCAAACCCGAGTTTTTAAAACTGGGTTCAACACAAGGGCAGTGGATAGTACAAGCAAACAAATGCAACAGACTCAAGTGCGGTGCAACTACACAATGCACCAAGTAAGTAATAGCAAGCAACATGGTCAGACATACTTCAATAGTGCAGACCAACCAGAAATTCAAGGCAACAGAGACCAAGTTCATATGCACGATGACCAAGTGAATTAAGTTCAGGTACACGAGCTAATGAAGACTGCATCATGATACAAGACCAGAGAACTGCAAAAGTCAACCAAGCTACTAATGCATGAAAGCTTGAACAAGTCCAAATACAACCCAAAGTGCAACAAGAATGTTGCAGTGATACAATGCAAGTTCATATGTACAGCAAGCTACAAGTGATGCAGAATCAAGGTGAACAAACAGTGAATACATGGAAGTGTTAATAACAGCAAACAACTCTGTGCACATGTGAAGCCAGAAGAACTACACAACTACAAGTACAGGGATGAATACAACATGATGAAGCAGTGGAAATGAGCAAGTGCATCAGTGAATAATGCAACATGGTGAACAAGACACAGTGAACAACAAGTGCAACAGAAAGGGGTGCAAACACAACAATGAATTGAATACAACTACAGGTGAACAGAAGGCAAATACTGTGTTTCGAATCAAAATAGTGTCGTGATGATCAAGACGCAAAATCAAAGTCAGAAATCAAGTGTGTGTATTTTTGAAAAAATCGTAAATTAAAAAAGGAAAGTCTCTGCCGTATCAATCAAGTAAATATCGAACGCATCAAAATCAAAGTCATGAGCATCAAGTCAAAATTATATCAGGAAAGTCGGGCGCATTAGGCAATCATAATTTAGGAAAGTATCGAAGTGATTAACGTCTAGGAATTCATATAAATACCAACCCGCAAATCATCATCAGAAGTGTGGAAAAGATCAAGTCAAATCCAAATATAAACCCAAGTTCATCATCGGCATCGAGTGCGCAACAAGAACAAGTGATAATTCAAGCAAATTAAACCAGCAAAGAGATTACATACCGCAATCTGACGCACTCGATCAAAGGGGCAGCATCGAACAAGCGCAAGCAAGAGCAACACAGAACAGAGGATTGATCATCAGAGAGCCGCGAACAAGAAAACGAAGCCCTAATTTCTGAAGGGAACGAAGCCCTAATTTGGACGAACGAAGAGTAACAAAAGCCGACATTTCTTTCACAAGTCAGAGATCGGGTTAAAGATTAAAAGGGCCGGGCCTAGTTTTATAAAAGGGTTTTTTTGTTTTTATAAAGAGGGCTTTAATTTTTATTAAGGGTATTAGTTTTAATTTGTTTGTTTTTAAATTTTCTTTTTGAATCAAAGAATTGGTAAATCACCACCTAGGTTGTAGGTAGTGTCAGATTGTCTAGTTAGAATTAGTTCAGTGAGCAGGGTGTGCGAGTTTGCAAAACGGGAGCAAGGGTTTGCGAGTTTGCAAAACTCTATAGGCGGGAGCAGGGGGTGCGAGTCTATTAGAGTGTTTGTAAGCGGGAGCAGGGTTTGCGAGTCTGTTAGAGTGTTTGTAAGCCGGATACTGTTTAATTCTAATAGAAATCTGGGAATGCAGCAGTAGGCAGGGGTTGCCGAAGCTGGGTAAATTTTGTGTGTGATTTACTTTTCAGCATATTTATTTCTGCAGTTTGTTTCTGTTTTTCGATAAAATTTGCTATAACCCTATTCACCCCCCCCTCTAGGGTTAATCTAGATCCTACACATTACAAGGGTAATTGTTAATGAAAGCAATACTTTATTGTGGACAGATCTATGGATAAACATCAAATGTCTAATTGACATTCTACGGTGGGATAGATACTACAAAAGTGAATATGAGACTGTTCCAGTCTCATATTATTCAAGATGGCCAATGGAACATATCTAGACTATCAAAAACATTAATACATCAAATGCATATTAAAATAGATGGTGGCGCAGATCATTAGGAATTTTGTGGACAATATCTCCTCCAAACATGGCAAGTATGCAGGCTGACTTATGATCAACATAATTGGTGTTCAGTAATTTGGAACAACATCAACAAAAAAAGTCATGTTGTTCCTAAAGATTTATATTGGAGAGAATTAACAAAAAGGATAGATTACGGCAATAAAGTATGGATTGTGATAAGCAGGGGGTGTTATGTACAGATAAGCTAGAAAGTATGAACCATCTATTCTTTAATTGCAGTTACAATAGATACATTTGGACATTTATGAAATTAAAGCTAAATCTGACTATAAATGGTGATACTTTCATGAATATCGAAGAAGTCAACATGATCAAGTCTACTTTTTGAACTAAATATTAGATCAGTAAACTTGCATCTTGCTATTTGGTCATGACAGTTTACCACCTAAGGGACGAAAGTGACATATGAATATTTGAGCAAAAAAGTACAAATAAAATAAAGAGATTGAAACTTATTCAGGCGGAAATTACTTATCTGATGGTAAAATCAACTGCAAAAACAAAATGAAGTGCTAGAAATGAACAGATTTTGCAAAAACGGGGGATCATATTGAATGATAATGGTTGAACGACCATGAATAAGGAAAAGGAATGAGGCTAGCCGAGGAGTAGGTGCTGCTTTCTTTGCAATTAGGATTTAGAGAGATAAGGCCAGTAATATAAGCTGGCCTTTGTACTATATTCTTGTTGTATTATATATTATATGTGTAAATAACTTATTACTTAGTATGTACTTCTTGACTAGGTAGTGTCGTACTCTTTTTCACTACTACTCCGGTAAGGTTTTTAAAGGAGACGGACTGCCTAGGGTTCTTATACATCAACAAAAGGAATCGAATTTCATACACACAGACATACACACATGTACGTACATACATACATATATATCAAATGCTTATATTCAACCATCTTCTTCATTCATATCATTACATATAATATATATATATACATTTATGATTATATTAAATTCAAAATTTATTTTTGATTAACATAATTTATTAGCACTAACTTCATATTATATCAGTTCATTCGTTTGAATATGAATTCAAGCCAAAATCAACAAGTACTTGTCTCAAAATCAATTAACCATTTCATCTTAGAGATAATCATTTTAACTACTACATAAAATTAGTAATTATTACCAATCAACCAAATCCTAATCTAAAGTTTTTCTTAGAACTAAGAGAGATCAACTAGTTATATATAAAATTGGGCAAAAACCACTCATAAAGATCTGAACTACTCTGAAATGCTTGCTGTCCGAAAATTGGTTCACCTCTAAATCCACATGTCTACGACTCAAATTGGTATTAGCGTATAGGCATCGACACGCTCTTCGATGGTGTTTGAACTGTTGAAAGTTGAGATAGAATTTTAGGTTTGATTGAAAGAGGGTTTTTGAGAGGAAGAAGAAACAGAGTAATATGTGCTTTAGGAATTAATTTAAATTCTCAAACAAGAAGGAACAAGAATTGAGGTGTCGGTTCATTTGAGTTGGGCTTAGCTAATTTTAAAATTTTGAAATTTCAAAATATAAAAACGTCAACATCTCCATCATCCGAACTTTAATTCAGATAAATAAATATACTGTGTATGGTTGAAAAATGAGACGGTCGGAGTGGTGTCACTTTCGTCTTCAAATTCAAACATTTAAAAAACGAAGATTTTGCTCCTCGAAGTCAAATTTATTGAATTTATTTACTTTTAAATACTGAAAATATGGGCTATTAAACTCTTGCCCACTTAGAGGGAATTTCTCCCCCGAAATTATGAATATAACATGTATATCAAATAATTGATGCCAATCATTTAATCATAATTTTATTAACGCATACATATCAAATAGATGAATAGATAAGCATGCATGATCATGTCATATAATACTAAACTAATGCAAAAATGCAATCCGGTAGTTGGCCTCCTAGACTAGTCAGCCACCTAAATGTATGCAGTATAGATGGTCTACAGGCATGATGCAATAAAAATCCTAACATATTGACATACACTAAATCCATATGCAATGCAACTATTAACATCATATCATGTGTCATAGGTACAACATTCTAATAGTCAGTAGTAATCTAAGTCAATCACGAAGAAATCACTCCTAAGCAATCAAAATATAACATCCAAACCTAGATTTTAATGGAATTAAACAAGGTTAAGGAACGTACCAGTAAAGAGATTAGGATGAGAAGTCATCATATTCTCCTCAGGCTCCCATGTGCTCTCTACTGGGTCCTTGCCTCACTGTACTCCCACCAATTTCACTATCTTATTTCTAAGCCGCTTCACTCTGTGTTTGACGATATGGGCTAGACCAAGTGATGAATTAGGTTTAGGTTCCAATTCTAATCTTTTAGTTGACTTGGTTCAATAACAATAGCTGACTCGTGTACACATTTTTGCAAATGTGATACATAGAATATATTATGGACTCCTGCCATCTTCTTTGGGAGTTCACTCTATATGCAAGACTTCCAATTTTATCTAATCCTAGGAAGGGGTTAATAAATTTTGGTGTTGGTTTTCTTGAATCCCCAAATCTCATTCTCTCTTTGATGGTGAAACCTTCATAAATACTAGATCTCCAACTACAAATTGTAAACTAGTCCTCCTTTTATCGGCATATGAATTTGTCGATCATGTGAAGCCTTCATTCTCTTCCTTATCAGCTCCACCTTCTCTACTGTATCATATATCATCTTTGGTCTAAGAATTACTTTATTTTTTAATTCTTGACAACATGAGCGTGACCTACACGGGCTCATATATAATGCTCTATATGATGCCATCCCTATACTAGCCTAGTAACTTTAATTATATGAAGATTCAACCAATAGTGGATGGTCCTTCCAAGCTCCTCTGAAATCAAGTATACACGCTCCAAGAATATGTTGCAATACCCTAGTCCCCTTTTTCGTTTGTCTATCCATTCAATGGTGATATGTTGTACTCGGGTTCTGTTTCATTCCCAAAGCATCCTGTAAAGTCCTATAAACTCACTCGTGAAGATCAGGTCCTAATCACTTAGTATACTAATTGGTACTCTATGTAGCCAAACTATTTCCTCAATATACAACTTTACCGATGATGCCGCTATCCTTGTGTTCTTCATCGGAATGAAATGTGCACTCTTGGTTAGTCAGTCCGCTATTACTCAAATGCTACCATTACCTCTTCTACTTCAAGGAAATCGATCAATAAAGTCCTTAGATATATTCTTCCATTTCTATTATGAACTCTTTAATAGGGTTAATATTTTGCTTGTCTTTTCCTATTCAGCTATAACCCTTTGGCATGTAAACACTTATCAGCATATTCTGTGACATGCATCTTCATTCTTGGTCAATAGAATGTCCATTTCCTATCCCGATATATTTTGTCTCCATACGGATGAATGGTCATCCTAGAATGGTGACACTCTCCTAAAAATTCCACTATCAACTACTTAATCAAGGGTACACATAGCCTACCATCATGACCTAGGTATCCTTTCTGGTCTTTTGAATAATAATTCAAATGGCTCGACCGTTCACCTCGATCCAACTAATCCAAAATTCCAGCTAACACTGGATCTCGTCCCCGAGTTAGTCCAATTCTATCTGTTAATGCAAGTCCGACTCCCATTGCAACTAATAAACGTAGTGCAAATTCCGATGAAGATCGGAAGTCAAAATCAGAGATAAACTCCAACCTGTTCCATTCCAACAACATATAACTCATTGTGGCATGCTTTCTACTCAATACATCAACAACCACATTCCCTTTTCCTAGATTATAAGCAATTCCAAAGTCATATAATGAAAGAAACTCCATCTATCTTTGTTACCTCTTATTCAGGTCCTTCTATGAGAATAGGTACTTAAGGCACTTGTGACTTGTGAATAACTCATGTCTCTCTCCCAATAAATAGCGCATCGAGGAGGGTTAAGAAAGGTGTGCTCATCAATTGCTTCTTCAACCTAACGAACACTTTCTCATAATCTAGTTCCAAGAAAACACTAGATTCTTCTCAATAATCTTAGTACGAGGTTCCAAGGTCTTTGAAAATTCTTTGATGAGCATTCTATAAAATCCAGGAAAAATTAAAAAGTTATGAACCTTTGAAGCATTCTTTGCTACCTTCCAATCCTTCACAGCTTCCACTTTCCCTGGGATTACTGCCAATCCTTCTCCAACTACAATATGTCTAAGGAATCATACATCCTTCCTTTAAAAGTGGCATTTTGTGAACTTCACCCTTAATTGATTCTTTCTCAAAATCTCCAACACCTCCTTCAAATGATGTTTATGCTCCTCTTTGCTTTTGGAAGATACCAAGATATCATCCACAAACACTATATAAAATTTATTCAGTTGCTCCCGAAAAACTCTTCTCATCCAATCCACAAAATATGTTGTAGCATTAGTTAAGCCGAATGGCATAACTACCCATTCAAATAGTCCATTTGGAGTTTTGAATGTAATCTTGGGTATATTATCCTCTGCTACACTCAACTGATGGGATGCGGTAGCAAATCAAGTTGAGAGAAATTTTTTAGCCTTGATTAACTGATCAAAGAGATCGTCAATGTGAGGCAAGGGATATCAGTTCTTTCTCGTCAGTTTGTTCGGCTGTTTATAGTCGATGCACAACCTAAGAAAACCGTTGGCTTTAGTGGCAAGGGCATTATGTGTCTACTACTCCGAAATACTTCTCCAAATATATATCCTTTATCCAATAATTCCGTGACTTGCTTATCCAATTCCCTTCTTTATTTCAAAGTCATATGTTTAAGGGGCATTACTACGAGTTTAGCGTCTTTTACAAGATTGATTCTAAATTCATTCTCCCCTTGGGGTAGAAGACCAGAAACTTTGACGAAAACTTCTACAAAATAATTCACTATGGAGATCAAAGATAAATTATTTAGTGGCGTACCTAGAGAACGTAGGTAACTGCACATCATGGAATCATCATTCCTACAAGAAACAATAAGGTCTTTCCCTCCACCATTTCTAAAACGTATAACTATCCTATCACAATCCAAAACCACCCGTAGCATGTCATCCTGTATTACCTTGAAATTTTAATTAAGACTTAAAATAATAATAAAATATGAAGATGAAAGTGAATTGGAGGGTATTTTGGTAGGTTTCCATTAGAGGGAAAAATGATCATTTTTTCAACTTTGAATTTTGACGAAATATCATCATCGAGACCATCTTGTTTTTCTAAGTCGCGTGGTATATTTATTTGTCTAATTTGGAAGTCTTAAGAAGAAAATATGAACAAAACAAGTTTTGAAGCTAAGTTGGCTTTGGGCTTTTGGAGTTTGAATTTTGAAATTAATCAGTTATGCTTTTTCCCTCTACTGACTTAAAAACTGAAAATACATAACCTCATTTCAAAAACAAATGACACTTCTCTCCTTCTTCTTCCTCCAGCCTTCTCTAAAATCACTTGTAATCAAAGTGCGTTATCACCCTCAAAACTCAACAAAATTTTATGAAATCAGCAGCGTTACAAAGCTATCAAAGGGGCTATTTACCTAGAATGATTGGAAGGCAAAGTTTTGGAGTACAGAAGTGTAGTAAGACCGGGTGAGAAGCAAATTAGTGAACTTTCATGCACAATTTACAGAATTTAACGTCCAACTTCAAAATGGCATATCGCCTTCGTTTCTAAATTGATTTACGCGAAACAAGTGGCAAATCGAATCATGCAGAGAGAACTATGTATAAATATGAGTTTGATGGCTGAAACGATGGGTTAGGGGTGCAGCAGGACTGAACGTTAAGGAAATGCCGTAAACCATGTCATGCCGACAACGTCAAACTTCAAATTAACATATCTCCTTCATTTCTTAACGGAATTCGATGATCCACCTATCAAAACGATCGTATGGATGATGACTATCATCTTAAATAGTTTTGAGAAAAATTGAAGGTTTTTGGTAGGGAAATGAAATAACAGTGAAGGAAGGAGAAAATTTTGGAAGTTACTGCAAATGTGGCTTCTTCGAATCTTCTGTGATGCTTCTATATTGATATAGGATGCTTTAAGCATATCCTAGGATTGAATTATGAAGTAGAATTTTGCCTAAATGATGATATTTGAACTTAAAAAAATAGTAGGTACCTGCGTTGCCTTTTAGAAAATGATGCACATATAAAGGTGTATATTTTTACTTTCGTATATAATCTTCTTTTATTTAAATAAACGAGCATATTAGGTTATTTAAATGAGCATATTAAGTCATTTTACATGTTTAAACCAAATCTAAATTACTTTCAAATCATCGTTCAATCATCTTTATTTGGGGGCAAAATGATAATTTTGTACATGATTTAAAAATGAAAAAATTTAGTTCCATATTTTTACTTTTATTTGTAGGAAATGGAGTGCAAATATGAAGAAGCTTCATGATATATGCATGCATATATGTTGAAAGCAAATGAAGAAAGGAAATAAAAGAATTCATGCAACTTGGAGGAGCCCACATACCAACTAACTAATGGTTCCATAATTAAAATCATATGCACAAGTTAATGGAGACATAAAGGCATGTTAGTAGGGATTAATTAATACCCTAATGATTACTTGGAGGTTCACTATCTTAAGGGAATTTTTGGTGGTTCCATAAACATGAATTAGGGTTTTAAGCATGTATAAATACCTCTTATATTTCATATAATCATCTTCTTCTCTTTTATGTAAGTTGTTGCACAAAATTTATGATAAATAAAATATCTCTTTTATGGCTTCTTATCCTTGTTCTTTACTTTCATGCAATATATACTTCATGCTTTCTTTTATTGCTATTTATTTTATGCTCTCTTATTTACTTTATGCCCTCTCATTTCATGTTAGCAGCATAGATTTAATTCTGGCAATTAGTTTAGTTTTATTTCATGCAAGTAGTTAGCTATCTTTTCTTTTAATTAACTCTCATTTTCGTTGTTTTATATTGAAATCATTTTATGTTAAGATGTATTCAAATATAAATTGCTAAACCTCGTCAATTTAGGAGTAATGAAGCTCTCATGAAACATATTAAATTAACATAATGATTTCTTTTATGATCTGTCTTTTGTGCTTAATGGAAATTATGATTGATGGTGGTTTATGTTTCTTTTTTACTGGATTTGATGGTCTATGTTGACATCTCAAATAGGCTATGCTTAATCCAACATAAACATAAAATATTTGATCATTTGCCTAAGTGATTTTGATGATGAAAGTCAAACTAGAATCAAAATTTAGTGCTCTATGTTACTAATTCATAGTAAATAGATTATGCTTAAAATAGATTTTATTTTTAATTTCATGTCATTTTCATGAGTTTTCACAAGTGGGTTTGGATGGTGTGTTAGAGTTTGATGGTTTAAGTTGTTCTAATTAATAGCACAAATAAACCATACTTATAATAAACACATTAATCATTTCTACTAAATATTTTAATGAGAGATTATAAATGAATCTTTTTTGTTGATTTATATGAATGATTGAAGGTGGATTTACCTCTAAATTGCTCCTTAATCTTATAGTTTTATTTACTTTTGCTCTAGTTTGTTTTCTACAATTTTCTTAGTTTAACTCAATTTCAAAATCTTAGGCTAATTTGATTGAGTAATATTCGAATTTAATTCTTTCGCTGTCGATCAACTCGTACTCGCATACGTACTACGATTACACGTTGTGCGCTTGCGGTTTTTATAACGATTATATTATTCGGTGCTTTTCTAATCAATAGAAAATCCATCGGCAAACAAGTTTTTCACGCTGTTCCTGGGGACAACAATTTAATTTTAATACTACTCTTCGAATTATTTTTATTTGATTTTACTGTGCATTTATTTCGTGTGTTGATTTGCAAAAAAAAATTTGTTGTGTGTTTGTGTGTCATTTTTATTTTCATTATGTTCGTGTGCATTTCATTGTTTCTTCACCTTTGTTTTTTCACTTGTTGTGGCTTGTGCATTTGTGAATCTTTGGTTTGTGTTTTCATTTTCTTAAAAAAAAATGATCGCCCTTGGTTTATTTGTGTTGTGTGCATTTCATTTTGTGCATTACTTTTGCACTATTTTAGTTTCTAAAAGAAAGAAGAAAAAAATCATCACAAACATTGTGTAGGTTTCAAATTGTGCACAACAGTTTTCATTTACAAATTTTTCATGTGTATATTGCATTTACATTGCTGAGTATTTTTGTTTATTTACCTTTGAAAAAAAAAGTTTCCCGCATTGCAATTGATATATTGTTGTTTTCTTGGTTGCTGCATATAGCTTTTGTGAGCATTTCTTGTTTCTACATTGCAATTGATACATTTCTACATTGCTGTTTCTGCACACTTCAACAATAACTGCAACCTCTATCACCACCAACAACATTTCTTACATCACTTCTTCCTCCTCCTACAACCAGCACTTCTAACTCCACCACAAACCTTGCATACTTATGCCAGCCATCAACTCCCACACTTCACTGCAATTCCATCTTCTACAACCAAAACTGCTGCTCACATCCCATACTCAGACTCCTTCTAAAACACCAAACTTCACCTTGCACTAATTTCATCCACACTTGCCATCACTAAACAGCAACTTCCACCACCAGAAACTGTCCACCGGCAACTTGCCATCACCTACCATTGCCTTCCAAGTTCCAACTCCTTTTATCACCACTTCAACATCAATCTGCAACATCACTCACCCTCACTGTCCACAACCCATGAACCGCTCCTTCGAAAGCAAACCTACAATCATTGTCTTCAACCTCCTACCGTTCACCTCTGCCACACTCAGTTCATTGCATTTCTCCAAAACAACATCCAAGCACACTCCCGCCAAAACTACATTCCCTTGTCACTTCACTTCATATAGCAACTACAACCACCCAGACCACCTCTGTCTGCAACCATAGACCACCACAAACTTTCTCTTCCTAAATTATGCGGACAATCCCTTCTTCTCTAGTACCATACAACCTGCTACCTTATTAGACCCATCAACAATCACTGCTACTTCACCCAACTGCTCGAAGTAGCCGCTTCATCCAATTCCAATTGCAACATCCTAAAATCACAAATCACTTGAAGCGATCAACTGAACCAAAAACGCAATATAAAATAAATTCCAGTCGCAACCTTCACCACCTTCGCAATCACATCGAACCAAACAACAGCAACCACCCACTTTCAAAATCCCTGCCTTCAATCTCGCTTACCCGAAAA
Source organism: Allium cepa (assembly GCA_030765085.1). Classification (NCBI taxonomy): domain Eukaryota; kingdom Viridiplantae; phylum Streptophyta; class Magnoliopsida; order Asparagales; family Amaryllidaceae; genus Allium; species Allium cepa. The sequence goes on along the minus strand of CM060943.1, from coordinate 369,759,351 downwards.
CCAATGCTCCTAAATTTCTGATCACCTAAAACACCACACCTCACTGCAAATCAGCAACTTCAATACTCAAATTCGAAAATCCAAACTCATCTCCTGTAACAATCCGACCTCTCTACTAATCAATATTCGAATATTAACCGAACAATCAACTTAACCCTTTAATAACCAAAAGCCATTTTGATTTTTGAGTTTGAGAAAATTTTGCATTTCCTGCGATTGTGAATTTTGAGCGAATCAAGGTTTGGGCTTTCTGTGTGAGAATTGTGTTATCATTTGGCTTTGTGAGTTGTTGTATTTGCAAATATTTGCAATGTTGAGTGCGTATTAGGCCGGGGCTTGTATGCCTGAGTTATTTTATTTTATTTTCCTTATGCTTTTTGTTGTGTAAGTTCAATTGTTTCTTAAAAAAGAGAAAAATGTTTTGTTTGTCTTTGTTTCCATTTGCCTTTGTTTATCGTATAAAAAACAAATTCTTGCTCAATGCACTTTTTCATATTGCAGGAAATTAAAAGTAATTGATGCTGCACTCTGCTCTGCTTGCTTAAAAATTGCTCTTAAAAAATCACTACTTAAGATAAATTGCTCATAATCTACAAGATATGGTATCATGCACTTATCTATTGTTTTTATTTTCTTTGCATTGTTGGTTTCTTGCAATTTAAAAAACCAAAAACAAAAACAAAATCAAATTTCATTTGTAGTTGCGTCGTTAGCTTACGTTTAATTTTTTATTTTGCATTCATATCGTCTTATTTTCTTTTTTAAGAGCACCACCCAAATCCACATAAGATGGAGGATTTCATCACCCCATCCTTGGCCCATAAATTGCATAACATCTTAGAATTTGGCTAATAGTAAGGGTTAGACGTTGGACTTAAGTGTGTCGTAAGCTCATCTAAGACTTAATTGTATCTTGACAAGTTGTCTTCATTCAACAATCTAATTTATTTGTGTCTAGGCTACGGTAAAAACATCTTATACTATGGACTCGAAAATGATTCACGAACCAGACTTGAATCGATGTTCCAAGGCAATTTTCTCATCCAACATCACAACGATTGTAACGACCCGTAGATTTTAATAGGTTTAAATGGTTTTATTTAACGTAATTAATTGAAATTTTTTAGAAATTTTATATAATAATATTTTGAGATAAAAAATTTATCATTTGGATTACGTCCAATTAAACATAGCAGATTTTAAATTTTCAATTTATTTTATCAATGTTTATTCCATTGTGAAATTCTATTTAATTCAAGCTAGCTAATAAATTTCTTTAATAAATATTACAGAATCAATTTCTTTAATAAATATTGCAGAATCAATGCACAGATGTTATCAATTTCATTTTTATGGTGGTACGTTCCTTTACGTTTCTTACCGGTTAAATTATAAATAATTTGCTTTGATGGGTCAGCTAAATCAAAGCAACGTGACCGTTGCTATTTATTTCTTTTATTAATTGCTACAATTATTTTCACCAAATCAAGGGTTGACCGTTACTTGGCTTTCAAATTTTGGACTCTGCATTCAAAAAGAAACGTATAATATAATAAGTACTTCATATTTATTTTCAGTACGTTTCACAAAATTTTCTCTGTCCGTTCTTTTCTATTAAATATATACTTGTAGCTGTTATCAATCCATCGTTTCAATTTATTATATGGTCTGTTACTCTGCCTTTTCAGATTTGAACGTGCAGCTGGTGGCATTAAAAGTTGCTTTAATTATCCACTGAATTATCGTGACCATCTCACTACTCTATATGTATTCCTGTACGTTTTATCTTCGCTTAAATTTCTCTGTCCATTCCTTTTTCCATTTTAATATCCTTGTCTTTCCATACTCACGTGCTTTCCAATCAAGCAATAAATTGTTTAAATATCCACCTTATCAACTTGACCGTTGTTATTGCATCACACCAGTATATAATTCAAAGGGGATTTTCACTTCAAGGACTTATTTGTGCAGGATAATAAGTTTAAAGGACATTGCTTCTGAAAAATTAGTTTTAAAGACATTTTATAGGAAAGAGATAAAAGAATTTATCATTTTCAGTTATACAGAAATAATGATCAAAGGATTTATCATTTTCATGTATAACTTAAAAAGATAAATGAATTCATCATTATCCTGTAAATTGTCCTTAAAACTAATTATTCAGAAGTGTTGTCCTTAAAACTTATTACCCTATAAATAGAAGTCCTTCAACCTAATTTCCACTAATTCAAATCTATCATTATTCTACCGTTTCTTCTTTAATAAATTATATGTTACAGTATATCATAAATGGACAGCTCATTCTCCACCCATTTATTTCTCCTATTCAATTAATAATGGAATATAAAGTTATATATTTGGTATACAATTCAAACAACCGTTACCATTCATACCTCCTAAATTCTAGCGATTGACCCCTCTATTTCCACGGTTCCAATTTTAGTTGCTGGATTACTCATTCCTACCGTTTAACTATATTAAATATTTATAACGCGTAGTCTCTGAGCCTATTTAGCTTCATTTTTTCTTCCTCTCTGTTGGTTCTTGAAAAAAAAAGAGATTTTTTCCATTACAATGCTAAAACACATATGATGGAAAAATGAAAAAGGACCAGTTCTCCTTCCTATAGCTTCGTCAAGCCTCCGCCACCACAGCTCGAACCACCTGTCAAGAGCCACAACCCACTCCATGCCTCCTCCCCTCGTCATCCATATTTTTATAAACGGTATGCGTATCATATTGCAATATATGTTTCGTTTTTAAATGTTTACATATAGCATGAATATGTACTAGTACTATATATAGTCTATTTTGTTTAATAGATATGTTATACAAGCTGTGTTTTCTTTTGTCTAATGGATTTCGAAACTTATAATAAATATTATTGCATTAGTTGTTGTTTTCAACTTCCTACAACACTTTATTTTTTTATTATAAATTTTAGCTTGCTGCAATTCTCTTTTTATCTATATTATTGTATTCTATTATCTAATATATACATTTTATCTAGTTATATATATATTATACTATAAGGTGAATATATATAAGTTTTCATAACCCTTTATAAAATGTAGCTATGTATATAAGATTGGGCCTGTTATATATGAAAGCATTGGTTATAGCAATTAAAAATATGCAAAGGAATTTAACGTGGTGATATTTACTTATGAATATAACAAGAAACGTGCCACCATCTGTATCTTCGTCTCTCTCCCCATGTTTTTTTATTATATATATATATATATATATATATATATATATATATATTCTTTCTTTCTTTTTTTCTCTTTTCACTCCTTTCATTTTATAGATTTTAAATAAATTGACAAACACTTTGGAAGTATTTAAACGCAGTACACGACAAATTTAATAAGCAGTGGTGTTTAGCGTCATTTGTAGCCCAAAAAAAAAATTTGATAAGTTCATACATTTCTAAACTGAAAATATAAATATATGATGCGATGAAATTTGAATTTTCATACGCCGTGCCATGACCTAATCTTAAATTTAAAAGAGGTATGATATATCAATCGCTTACAAATAAGGCAAAGATGACGTCCTAAATTAAATTTTAGCAAATTGAACGTTACTGTCGTTATTAAGAAACCAACGTATTGTGTCATTTGATTATTTGGGTACTAATAATACGTTACTTTATTCATTCCATCAATTCATTTCACACCACGTTATTTTAAATAAATTGCTACTCTTCTACTGAAATTTATCCAAAAATTTAATAAAAATGATCCGACGGTGTATTAGCCTTCAGGACGATTCCCTGAATTCCAAGCGTTGGATCCACTTTGCGTTCTGTTTTTTTTTCTCTTTTTCCATAAAACATATATAAAGTATAAAGTTTATATTTGTTTTCTGATGTTAGTTGAAATATAAATATTGATTTTTAAATAGTATATCTATATATATAAGCTACTTTTGTTGTTCGTATATAAATGGTATTGTATGTGCATTTTTATGAAATAGTGCCCAATGTATATTATTTTATAAAAGAATTCATTTGTTATGTCAACTAAATATATGTTACATTTGGTTTATATAAATATATTATAACTGATGTTGACTTCTTTCATTATACTCTTTCTTACAGCTAAAATATGTCAGTATTGTAACCTAGCACACGATTTATATTAGTCTGTTTATATAAGTATTTATTTCAAATTTCATATTATATATATGCTTGATTCTAATTTATGTGTTTTAAATAAAAGAAACAATGATTTTGGAAAATATAAACACATATATATTTAATTTAATTTAATATGTGTTGAATTTAGAATATGACTTTATATATATAGTTATATATAGTTATATATATGAGTCCACTCATACCATTATCTTCGTCGATCCCGTTCTGACTTGTTCCATCAATTCTTGTTATCAGCTTTGATCGTTGAATTCGTGCCGATTTTGCTTTGCTTCGATTCATAATTCAAATTTCAGTGTCTGTAGCAGTATGCATATCCGTGTCATCTTCTGTATTCTCCAGGCTCGAGAGGTGAGCAATCACTCATGATTAACGTTCTTTTATTTATTAAATTTGATTTCAACTGAAACGACAATTGAAATATGAGGCTGTAGTTATTTAAATTGTTGTATATGCTATTATCTATAACTGTTCACTTATGGGACATGACACCATATCCTATTGTATATATTTATTTTGATGATATATGCCTGTTGTTGTTATTATTTTAATATCAATTATCACTCTGCAAGTTGCCTGTTAGTATAGAAATCATTATGGGTTGAAATGATACATACCCGAACGAACTTTAGAATAGGAGAAAATCGTTATGGGTTGAAATGATAAACCCAAGCGATTTTCATTTAATTGAATTTGGGATTACGGGTTGAAATGATATCCACCCGTATATATTTAGTGTACGGGTTGAAATGATAAATATCTGTAGCACTTGACTATACGATAGAAAATATATACAGACACCGTTGGTCCATATAAATATTTTAAAAATAAATTTCTACAGTTGAAAAGAAATATATGGGATTTAATAAATATTGGTTCTTAAAATATTATATATATATAAATGGAAATTTTATATATAGATTTAATAATAATATTATTGAGATTGATTTCATCCATATAATATGTTGAGTATTATTTACGATTTATATTTCAAAATTTACTGTTGTAAAAAGTTGAATAATTAAGATTGGGAGATAAATTTGGGTTTATTAAAAAGGGTATTTTAAATAAGGATTTATTTAATTAAATCGATTTTAAATTATTGAATGGAAAATTTAAAGGTATGATTTTGTAGCTGGATTTTTGATTTAAGTGATTTAATGAATATTTCACGTTTAATAAAATTAAAGAAAATATTGAGTAAAATGTAACTTAAGGTTACTTAAATGATATTGAATCTAATAAGGTAGTATTTCAAGAATAAATAATAATGATGTTAAATCGAGATCTATATGAAACTGTTATATAGAACATTTAAATATTAAAGCCTTGAACTATATTGGAATTTAAATGGTTTATGTTGAGATTCGGATCTGTATTTGAAATCAACGTAGATGAATTTGTTATCTAGCAACTAAATTGAATTAAAGTGAAATTTAGGTTGAACCAAATTTGAATTTATTATTTAGAAAACTAAATTGAATAAAAATTTAGTTGAAACGTTGAATACATAAAGTTTTGAAATATACTGAAATATAAAGGGGTATTTTTGTGATTACAAATCCGAATTTGAGATCGATAAATTGAAGTGTTTATTTTAGGAATTGAGTTGAATTTAAATTGATAAATTGAGATTGATTTTAATTTAAATGGGAAGGTCGGGTTGATGTTGAAACGATTTGTTAAGTTGAGGAAACTGAAAATACTTTACTGTATAAATTATTTAATATATATAAATACTATTTTGGGAAATATAGAGATATTTGAAGTGAAAATGAGATTTGGTTTTGAAGTATAAATTAAGCTGAAATGACCACGGTGTTATAGTGTATATTTCTACCTTGTAGAAAGTTCCATGGACCTTTAGAGGATGGTTATCCCAAACATCCATTAAGTTATTTGTATTTCAGTTGATGTTTCACTTGAGTTGGATTTATTGATATAAGAATGTTAATCCTGACTCGAGTGTTTTGTGTTTTGCTTTACGCTCGGGTCAGACTGAGTGATACAACATTAGAGACTCGCCTTTGGAGTTCGGAGTTTCATTTGGAGATCCAACTATCGATTCAAATTCCAGCCTTTCCAGTTGGTTGGTTCAGAGAAGTCATCTGTTGCATTGGAGACTTCACTGCATTTGAACTATTCGGTTGTATTTTATTTCTAACTCTGAGATATATAGTAGCTTCATGTACTACTATTCTTTATCTATTCCGCTGCATTATATTACTCTGTGATCTGTGATTGATTTATTTATTGTATATTTTAAGTTTTGCCAAATTTTAATTAATAATTCGGTATTTTGAATTATTCAAGTCGGATATGTATGGTTTTATTGTCGAATTGAATGGTCCAAAATAGCGGGTCGTTACAGTTGGTATCAGAGCTTTGGCTCTAGGCAAAACTTAGCATATATAGTAAATTTATTTACAGAATCACTTTCGCTCGAGTTGAATCTCTTCCTTTCGACTCGATTTCCTTTGAATTTTGGAATGTCCCTCTGTTTCAAAATTCATTCTGTCTCTCCCTATTTATATTCGTTTGATTCCGAAGTATCCCATAACTCCACCGAATGATTTGTGAAGCGGGTAAAAACTCCTTTTCAATTGGCATTGACTCACCGAAGATTTCTGTATCCTCGGTTTACGATGCTGCTATATCTTGTTATGCCGAATTCTATATCTCTGGCGATCGAATGTCGACTTCCCTCAGAATTCTACACCGATCTAATTTTGGAACCACGGTTGACTGGTAAGGTCGCCCGCGATTTATAGAAGTATATCCATCTTCTATTTTGTAATTTAATTATCGCATCTTCAATCGAGTCTATCTTCGAATCAGAATTCTATTGATTTGAGTTCCTCTAATTCAAATCTCTATCTTTGTTTTAAAATCCATTATTAAAATTATCCTCTGAAAATCGGGTATGTTTGCATTTTTGAAATTGTTTTATATATCGAAATTATTATTTTGATAACTATGATTTTATTCTATATATAAAAGTGAAAATGTTTTCGATAAGGATTATATACCTATGTATAAAACAAATAAGAAATGTTATTCTATATAAAAGGGTTTTGAAAGGATTTGAAATTTTGAAAAAATATAAGAAATTGATTTGTATAAAAATGATTTATAACTAAAGTGTTAAATTTGAAATTCGAGAATTGAATTCCGGTGTTTTGAAATTGGTTTTAAGATTTTTGAAATTATATAATAATACGATTTGAAAGTATTTTATGAATAAGAAGTGTTTCAAATGACTCAAACGAGTTCCAATGATTTCAATGAAATTTCAAGGAAGTTTTAAGAAAATAGAAGTCCAGAACTCACTTTGTCGCTGGAAAATAATTTCGGTGATGAGTGCACGCATCATCGACATTGATTTTCGAGTTTTAGAGTGGGGGAGAGGCCACTCTAGTAGCTTTGCTATGCGAGTGATATTGTGAAACAAATTTTGATTTCAATTTCCGAAGAATAATTCGATATTTGAAAGATATATGTATATATATTTAAAATGATTTAAAGTAAACCGGTATTCAGTCCTCGAGTTTCGGATTTGATTTGGTATAATCCTATCTATTTATTGTTGATTTTCAAGTCTTGAATTGGAAATTTGATTTCCCTAACTATTGTGAATGTCCGAACACTTCCAAATCGAGATTAAATTTTCAAAGCTATGAAATTTCGAAGAGTATAAAATGTTTGATAAAGAATAAATTTAGTTTTGAAATGTTTTGAAAAAAAATAGTTGAATAATGATTTTTAGAAGGTAAATTGGATATTTCACATAGAAATAGAAAGTTTTAAAGTTTTAAAAAAAAGGGATAATTATAAATTTGGAAACCATTTTGAGTATAATTGATTTTGGAAAAATATTTGGTTTTGAAATTAGATTGGAATTAAAAACCAGTACTTATATGGTGATTTTTGGAAATGAATTTGTTTGACTTGAATTATTTTAATTTGGAAAATGGGATAATTTTCTAAACCTATTATTTTGGGAACTTTGAAATTTAGATATTTAATTTGGAAGAAAATTTGGTGAAATCGTATATGATTTTGAAACTGAATTGATATTGAAATGATTTGAAATTTGAGAACCTTATATTATTAAGCACTTGATTTGGGAGTGGTCGAACTTATATAAAATGGATTGTATAAGTATGAAGTTGATTTTAAATCTATTGATTTGAAAGGTACTCAATTTGGAAAGAGATTTTGTATAATCGAAGTCTATATAAGTATGATTTGATCTACTATTGATTTGGAAAGTATTCGATTTGGGAAAAATGGAATCCTATATATATGGACTTTATATAAGTATGATATTTGAAAGTGATTTGAAAAGGTACTATACGATATATATTTTCGAAGTAAAGATATGGAAGGTGCCTTCTGCTTGATATCCGCTTTGTGGCCACATCGTGGATTCATTCTATCGATATTATTCTCTCTGATTTTTGGTTTTCCGGATGTAATACTCGAGTGTTCCCACCGTGGCGTAACCCATGGTTTTTTTTCTCTCACGACTGCATAGCGCAATTGCCTGGCTGAGTCTAGCCTAGGGGTACGGATTGTTTCCTGGGGGATCCAGGCGTAACCATTGTGTATCCAGCAATCTGTGTAGGTCGCGAATAGTAGCGAAACTGCCTGGATGAGACAGCCTAGGGGTACCGATTGTTTCCTGGGGGGCCCAGGCGTAACCATTGTGTATCCTGCTCTCTACTAGTCATCATGGCGTAACTCGCAGGGCTGAGAAAGCTTACGGATACGGATTATTTCCTGAGGGATCCAGGCGTAACCATTGTGTATCTGCGAACCATGGTCGGACAAAGGTTTTGGTTTGGTTGTTTTTTTTGGATTGTACTTTCCATATCTGTTTTAAAGGTTTTTCAAGTATTTTCACTGGGTGTTGAAACAAGTCTACTAAGTACTTGAAGAATTCTAGCTTTGCGCCTGATCAACGCATGACCAGAGTCTGCAAGAACGAGGATAAACTTGTTGAAACATCGAGTTATAAAAGTATTTTCGAAAGGAAAATCTATTTCGATATAATAGTATTTTATTATAAAAGTATTATTATAAAGGTATTTATTATAAAAGTATTTTTCCCAACAAAGAAATTTTGTGTTAATATTTGAGATTGAAACTCTTATGGTTTGAAATTTACGATTCGTGCCCGATTCTATTCTTTGAATCTACCTTATCTTCTCAGCTTTAGTTGTTCACCTATATTCCATTTCCAGAATCTACCTTCCTTTCCTTTTCGAATATAATCTTTTAAATATTGCTTATCAGTATACTACATTGGTTCAATAGAAATTTTAGTGTTATAAATATTTTAGAAGTTATTTATCTAAAATAAAACTTATTTTAAAAGAAATGATTTGTGATCTAATAATAATTTTTGGAAGGTATCTTGAAACAAAATAAAAATTTATGAACTTTTGGATTTAATATTTCAATAGCTTCTTTGTAAATATAAGTAATAATGCAAATGATTGTTTTCAAAGGAGTTTGAAAAGTGTTAAAGTATTAAAGAAAATTAAATTTCAAATGAAGTTATCAAACAAATATTTCATATAAAATTTATATATTTTTAATTAATTGTTTATCTTGTCTTTCAATCTATTTTATTTCAGGTTGTTCTATTCTCCTACCTCCTACCTCTTCAGGGACGAAAAGTTTTGAGTGGGGGAGAGTGTAACGACCCGTAGATTTTAATAGTTTTAAATGGTTTTATTTAACGTAATTAATTGAAACTTTTTAGAAATTTTATATAATAATATTTTGAGATAAAAATTTATTATTTGGATTACGTCCAATTAAACATAGCAGATTTTAAATTTTAAATTTTTTTTATCAAAGTTTATTCCATTGTGAAATTCTATTTAATTCAAGCTAGCTAATAAATTTCTTTAATAAATATTACAGAATCAGTTTCTTTAATAAATATTGCAGAATCAATGCACAGATGTTATCAATTTCATTTTTATGGTGGTACGTTCCTTTACGTTTCCTACCGGTTAAATTATAAATAATTTACTTTGATGGGTCAGCTAAATCAAAGCAACGTGACCGTTGCTATTTATTTCTTTTATTAATTGCTACAATTATTTTCACCAAATCAAGGGTTGACCGTTACTTGGCTTTCAAATTTTGGACTCTGCATTCAAAAAGAAACGTATAATATAATAAGTACTTCATATTTATTTTCAGTACGTTTCACAAAATTTTCTCTGTCCGTTTTTCTATTAAATATATACTTGCAGCTGTTATCAATTCATCGTTTCAATTTATTATATGGTCTGTTACTCTGCCTTTTCAGATTTGAACGTGCAGCTGGTGGCATTAAAAGTTGCTTTAATTATCCACTGAATTATCGTGACCATCCCACTACTCTATATTTATTCCTGTACGTTTTATCTTCGCTTAAATTTCTCTGTCCATTCCTTTTTCCATTTTAATATCCTTGCCTTTCCATACTCACGTGCTTTCCAATCAAGCAATTGTTTAAATATCCACCTTATCAACTTGACCGTTGTTATTGCATCACACCAGTATATAATTCAAATCTATCATTATTCTACCATTTCTTCTTTAATAAATTATATGTAACAGTATATCATAAATGGACAGCTCATTCTCCACCCATTCATTTCTCCTATTCAATTAATAATGGAATATAAAGTTATATATTTGGTATATAATTCAAACAACCGTTACCATTTATACCTCCTAAATTCTAGCGATTGACCGCTCTATTTCCATGGTTCCAATTTTAGTTGCTGGATTACTCATTCCTACCGTTCAACAATATTAAATATTTATAACGTGTAGTCTCTGAGCCTATTTAGCTTCATTTTTTCTTCCTCTCTGTTGGTTCTTGAAAAAAAAAGAGATTTTTTCCATTACAATGCTAAAACACATATGATGAAAAAATGAAAAAGGACCAGTTCTCCTTCCTATAGCTTCGTCAAGCCTCCGCCACCACAGCTCGAACCACCTGTCAAGAGCCACAACCCACTCCATGCCTCCTCCCCTCGTCATCCATATTTTTATAAACGGTATGCGTATCATATTGCAATATATGTTTCGTTTTTAAATGTTTACATATAGCATGAATATGTACTAGTACTATATATAGTCTATTTTGTTTAATAGATATGTTATACAAGCTGTGTTTTCTTTTGTCTAATGGATTTCGAAACTTATAATAAATATTATTGCATTAGTTGTTGTTTTCAACTTCCTACAACACTTTGTTTTTTTATTATAAATTTTAGCTTGCTGCAATTCTCTTTTGATCTATATTATTGTATTCTATTATCTAATATATACATTTTATCTAGTTATATATATATTATACTATAAGGTGAATATATATAAGTTTTCATAACCCTTTATAAAATGTAGCTATGTATATAAGATTGGGCCTGTTATATATAAAAGCATTGGTTATAGCAATTAAAAATATGCAAAGGAATTTAACGTGGTGATATTTACTTATGAATAGAACAAGATACGTACCACCATCTGTATCTTCGTCCCTCTCCCCATGTTTTTTTATTATATATATATATTTTCTTTCTTTCTTTTTTTCTCTTTTCACTCCTTTCATTTTATAGATTTTAAATAAATTGAGAAACACTTTGGAAGTATTTAAACGCAGTACACGACAAATTTAATAAGCAGTGGTGTTTTACGTCATTTATAGCCCAAAAAAAATTGATAAGTTCATACATTTCTAAACTGAAAATATAAATATATGATGCGATGGAATTTGAATTTTCATACGCCACGCCGTGCCATGAGCTAATCTTAAATTTAAAAGAGGTATGATATATCAATTGCTTACAAATAAGACGAAGATAACGTCCTAAATTAATTTTTAGCAAATTGAACGTTACTGTCGTTATTAGAAAACCAACGTGTTGTGTCATTTGATTATTTGGGTACTAATAATACGTTACTTTATTCATTCCATTTCACACCATGTTATTTTAAATAAATTGCTAATCTTCTACTGAAATTTATCCAAAAATTTAATAAAAATGATCCGACGGTGTATTAGCCTTCAGGACTAATCCTTGAATTCCAAACGTTGGATCCACTTTGCGTTCTGTTTTTTTTCCTCTTTTTCCATAAAACATATATAAAGTATAAAGTTTATATTTGTTTTCTGATGTTAGTTGAAATATAAATATTGATTTTTAAATAGCATATCTATATATATAAGCTACTTTTGTTGTTCGTATATAAATGGTATTGTATGTGCATTTTTATGAAATAGCGCTCAATGTATATTATTTTATAAAAGAATTCATTTGCTATGTCAACTAAATATATGTTACATTTGGTTTATATAAATATATTATAACTGATGTTGACTTCTTTCATTATGCTCTTTCTTACAGCTAAAATATGTCAGTATTGTAACCTAGCACATGATTTATATTAGTCTGTTTATATAAGTATTTATTTCAAATTTCATATTGTATATATGCTTGATTCTAATTTATGTGTTTTAAATAAATAAAAAACAATGATTTTGGAAAATATAAACACATATATATTTAATTTAATATGTGTTGAATTTAGAATATGACTTTATATATATAGTTATATATAGTTATATATATATATGAGTCCACTCATACCATTATCTTCGCCGATCCCGTTCTGACTTGTTCCATCAATTCTTGTTATCATATTTGATCGTTGAATTCGTGCCGATTTTGCTTTGCTTCGATTCATAATTCAAATTTCAGTGTCTGTAGCACTATGCATATCCGTATCATCTTCTGTATTCTCTAGGCTCGAGAGGTGAGCAATCACTCATGATTAACGTTCTTTTATTTATTAAATTTGATTTCAACTGAAACGACAATTGAAATATGAGGTTGTAGTTATTTAAATTGTTATATATACTATTATCTATAACTGTTCACTTATGGGACATGACACCATATCCTATTGTTTATATTTATTTTGATGATATATGCCTGTTGTTATTATTATTTTAATATCTGTTATCACTCTGCAAGTTGCCCGTTAGTATAGAAATCATTATAGGTTGAAATGATACATACCCAAACGAACTTTAGAATAGGAGAAAATCGTTATGGGTTGAAATGATAAACCCAAGCGATTTTCATTTGATTGAATTTCGGATTACGGGTTGAAATGATATCCACCCGTATATATTTAGTGTACGGGTTGAAATGATAAATATCCGTAGCACTTGACTATATGATAGGAAATATATACAGACACCGTTGGTCCATATAAATATTTTAAAAATAAATTTCTACAGTTGAAAAGAAATATATGGGATTTAATAAATATTGGTTCTTAAAATATTATATATATAAATGGAAATTTTATATATAGATTTAATAATAATATTATTGAGATTGATTTCATCCATATAATATGTTTGAGTATTATTTACGATTTATATTTCAAAATTTACCGTTGTAAAAAGTTGAATAATTAAGATTGGGATATAAATTTGGGTTTATTAAAAAGGGTATTTTAAATAAGGATTTATTTAATTAAATCGATTTGAAATTATTGAATGGAAAATTTAAAGGTACGATTTTGTAACTGGATTTTTGATTTAAGCGATTTAATGAATATTTCACGTTTAATAAAATTAAAGGAAATATTGAGTAAAATGTAATTTAAGGTTACTTAAATGATATTGAATCTAATAAGGGAGTATTTCAAGACTAAATAATAATGAGGTTAAATCGAGATCTATATGAAACTGTTATATAGAACATTTAAATATTAAAGCCTTGAACTATATTGGAATTTAAATGGTTTATGTTGAGTTTCAGATCTGTATTTGAAATCAACGTAGTTGAATTTGTTATCTAGCAACTAAATTGAATTAAAGTGAAATTTAGGTTTAACCAAATTTGAATTTATTATTTAGAAAACTAAATTGAAAAAAAATTCAGTTGAAACATTAAATACATAAAGTTTTAAAATATATTGAAATATAAAGGGGTATTTTTGTGATTACAAATCCGAATTTGAGATCGATAAATTGAAATGTTTATTTTAGGAATTGAGTTGAATTTAAATTGATAAATTGAGATTGATTTTAATTTAAATGGAAAGGTCGGGTTGATGCTGAAATGATTTGTTAAGTTGAGGAAACTGAAAATACTTTACTGTATAAATTATTTAATATATATAAATACTATTTTGGGAAATATAGAGATATTTGAAGTGAAAATGAGATTTGGTTTTGAAGTATAAATTAAGCTGAAATGACCATGGTGTTATAGTGTATATTTCTACCTTGTAGAAATTTCCATGGACCCTTAGAGGATGGTTATCCCAAACATCCTTTAAGTTATTTTTATTTCAGTTGATATTTCACTTGAGTTGGATTTATTGATATAAGAATGTTAATCCTGACTCGAGTGTTTTGTGTTTTGTTTTACGCTCATGTCAGACTGAGTGATACAGCATTAGAGACTCACCTTTGGAGTTCGGAGTTTCATTTGGAGATCCAACTATCGATTCAAATTCCAGCCTTTCCATTTGATTGGTTCAGAGAAGTCATATGTTGCATTGGAGACTTCACTGCATTTGAACTATTCGGTTGTATTTTATTTCTAACTCTGATGTATATAGTAGCTTCATGAACTACTATTCTTTATCTATTCCGCTGCATTATATTACTTGTGATCTGTGATTGATTTGTTTATTGTATATTTTAAATTTTGCCAAATTTTAATTAACAATTCGGTATTTTGAATTATTCAAGTCGGATATGTATGGTTTTATTGTCGATTTGAATGGTCCAAAATAGCGGGTCGTTACAACGATGCTTGGCAATTTCTTGAAAACTTGGCCGAAAAGTCATCCTAATGATCACTAAATTCGACAATGTTTTCTGATCCAATTAAATGAACCAAGCTTCCCAACCACTCTGTTATAAATGCAATGATCCAAATCACATCGCCGATCAGTACCCTCATTCGATAGAACAACTCAATTATTTTAAAAAGGTTAAGAATGATTTGTTTTCTCCAACGTACAATCCGGTTGGAGAAATCATCCTAACTTTGCATGGAACCAAAATAATTCTAACACGAATTTTAGTTTGTCCTAATTTTCAATCATTTTCGAGCAATGCTTCGAACCCTTCTTTTCAGTCCAACCACCTTCAACTAAATTTTACACCCTCATCTCAAAATCAACCGCAACAATCTTTTGCTCCCCAAGATGATAAATGATTGTCTTCACTTGAGAAAAGACTTGAAACATTGGCATAAGCAACCACTCAAACCTCTAATTAGATAGCAATTTGCAAAATTTGTTAACCTCGTACATGCAGAATACGAGTCCATCGATTGCTAAACTTGAAATGCAAATGAGTCAATTAGCCACCAATGTGAATGAACGTGAACGAGACACATTTCCAAGTCAGCTAGTTCCGAACCCTAGAAATCAAAACATAAACTCGAATAAAGCCTATGTTGTTCATGATAGCAATGTGAACCAAATAAATGCTATTGCAGCTCGCGTTCTGATAAACAAATCGACAACCAAGTTGTTAATCCAAATGATCGAAAACTCCTCTTGACACTTCGAAGACAAGCAATTCTGAACAAAACAACAAGCCAAATATCGAATCAAATTCCAATCCAAATTCTTCTTCTACTCAAGCAGACCGACCTACTGAGTATCAAATTCCATTTCCACATCGCCTTCGACCCGAGAAATGTTCCAATCAAATGGAAAAGATGTTGAAAATTTCAAACAACTTAAAGTGAACATCCCTCTTCTTGATATTGTTCAACAAGTTCCAACTTATGCTAAATTCTTGAAAGACTTATATACTCAAAAAAGACACAGTTATGTACCCAAGAAAGTATTCTTAGCTACCAGTGTTAGTGAATTTTTGTCTTAATCAATCCCCGTAAAGTACAAAGATCATAGATGTCCGACGATCTCGTGCATAATAGGAGACCGGAGGTTTAATAAGTGCTTACTAGATTTAGGTGCGAGTACTAATTTGATTCCTTATTCGGTTTACCAGCAACTTGGCTTGGGCGAACTAAAACTGACGAAAGTAACTCTTCAATTTGTCGATTGTTCGATAAAGAAACCCATGGGAGAAACCAAGGACGTACTCATCAAAATCGGTCAATTCATATTCCCTGTCGACTTCATCGTCCTTGAAACACAACTTGTGAATAATCCGACTAGCCAAATTCCATTGATTTTAGGACAACCCTTCTTAGCCACTTCAAACGCCCTAATTAATTGTTGAAATGGTTCGATGAAAATTTCTTTCGGAAACATGACTTTGGATCTTAACATCTTCAATTTCGAAAATCGGTCGAATGAACCACTTGACCAAGCATTAGGAGTTTGCTCCATTCAAGAAAATTTTGAAAACAAAATAGTTGTCTTAACCATGAACGAGACTGGATACGAGCAAATGTTTCGAGATGAGCCTAACAAGATTGAAAATGCGCTTCCGTTTAAATCCCTCACTATTAAGCCAAAACTTCAACCGAATTCTTTGATTAAGCAACCTCCTAGGTTGGAACTCAAATTGCTTCCTGATCACCTTAAGTACGCATACTTAGGTGACAATGAAACGTTTCGTATCATAATCTCTTCAAATCTTTCCCTTGATCTAGAAGCTTCCTTAGTTTCAATTCTATCAAAAAACAAAGAGGCAATTGCATGGTTGATTGCTGATATTAAGGAATTAGTCTCGCTCTTGTTCAACATCGCATCCACTTAGTTGATGAACTCAAGCCTTTTCATGACGTGCAATGAAGGCCTAACCCAAAAATGAAGGATGTGGTTCGAGATGAAATTGTTAAACTCCTCGATAGCGGAATCATATACCCCATTTTTGATAGTTCGTGGGTTAGCCCAATTCATGTTTTGCCTAAGAAATTCTGGTGTAATGACCCGCTATTTTCAACCATTCGTATCTGCACATGTCGGAGTTGAATAGCAAAAATACCGAATTGTTAATTTACATTTGGCAAAACTCAGAACATATCATAAATAAATAAATCACGGACAAAGTAATAAAATGCAACGGAAGTAAAGAAATAGTAGTTCATGAAGCTACTATATAAATACATCGGAGTTAAACAAGATACAACAGAAGTAACAAGATGATAATCAAGTACAAATCTGAATAGAACACTGGAATCAACTAAATAACTGGAATCGACTGGATAACTGAAAGTGAAATAGATAGCTAGATCTCCAAGTGAAGCTCTAACTCTAGAGCTGAGTTTCGAATGTTGTATCACTCAGTCTGACCCGAGCGTAAAGTAAACACAAAACACCCGAGTCAGGACTTACATACATATACAATGTAAACCAACTCAAGTGAACCGTAATATAAGGTACAAATAACTTAAAGGATGCTTGGGACCACCCATCCTCTAAGGATCCGTTAAACTATTTACTATGTAGTAATATTTCGCTATTATAATAATGTCTATAGTAAAATAAACTTACTTTTAAATAGCATTAAGGCTTTATATTTTCCACCTTAACACGTAATAGTCCCAGTAGTCCATCTAGTATCATATATCTCCTGATCGGGAGGCTACTAGAGGATACTCCACGGGCTATGGGAGAAAACTAAACTCATACAAGGCGTGATAGGGTAGGTGTCATGGCACAACTAGGCAATGCCAGGGTAGATATACCAATTACACTTCCGGGCCGGTGGTAACGCGTAGCAGCTACTACCGCCCACCTCGAGCCACACCCCCAAATCAAAAGAGTCAAAAGTGGCCACTGAATCAATCTCAAAGTTCGAATATAATAGCGAAGGAGTGTGTCCGATCAGAGAAGCGACCTCATTAGCCCGTCAATTGCTCCTGTTTTATCCACCTTATGCCAACTCATGGGAGTTGGGTCCACGTATATACCTCAAGGACGTCGCCACCATCCTACTTCATTCTGTAATCTCCACCGCGTACACGGTTATTAAAGTGGTTTTCAGAGTTGGCAGAGAGTATGACAACTTCTGATCCCAGTCTCTTTAATGACCAAACGTTATTATAACCCGTGATTATTTCATTTTCAAATGGTTTGTATTTCATATCAAACATATTCATTTCAAAACCATATAAACCCTGTATCATTATTCTTTAGAAAAGTAATATTCATTTTCAAAGTTGTAACACTCCCAAAATTTATACATTCAATTATAACATGTTAAAATCATAATAACTGAAACCATAACACGTTAAAAATGTAACCTCTGTAATCATAGCATTTCGAAAACATTACATTTTAGAAATAATAGCATTTCGAAAACATAATCTTAAGACATCATAACATTTTGGAAAAGTGATACTTCAGAAAATCATAGCATTTTGGAAATGCAACCTTAAGGAATCATAGCATTTTTGGAATGTAATACTTTCCACTTTAACATTTTATATAATCAAACTATTTATATACATACAAATTTTAACATATTCATTTTATCATAGCATTATAGTTAAATAAACTTTGTTACTGTTATATCCAATTTAAAGCTGAAATTCTTATGTTTCATTATTAACTTACATTCATTATTACAATAAAGAAACTTTATTATTTTAATCATTTAAAATATTCCATTTACATTAATTAAAACTTACATATCAAATGTACATTATCGACTTACATTTTTATCAGTACAGTAAGGAACATTTATCATTTTAATCAATTTAAAATACACTATTAGGACTGATTACTTTATAATGGTATTTAGAGTTTAGATTGATTAATGATTAAGTGATTAACAAATTGTAATTAATTACTTAAGTTAATTAATAAATGATTAATAGTTAATTAATTAAGCAATTCAATTAAGAACTAATAAATGATTAATTAAGTAATTAGCAGTCAATAAATGGATAACTAAGTTTTATTAATAATTAAGGTTATTAATTAATGATTAAGGAATGGTTAATTAAGTAATTAAAGTTAAATAACTTGATTAAGAAGTAATTAATTAAATGGTATGAAATAAAATAATAAAATAATTAAGTAATTAAGAAATTAAGACTTAATAATTGATTAAGAAATGATTTATAAATTAAATAATTTGAAAAGGAATAAGTAATTAACTAATAATTAATGATTAATTAAACAAGGTTAAGAGATTCTCAAGTAATTAATTTTAAATTTAATTAATTACAATGAGAATTTAAGATGACTGCTTATGGATTGTTGTGTAGAATATCTGATTGTGATATTTATTTGGTGATATTCTATGATGCTCTCTGATATGCTCTGATATATTTATGATGTCTGTGTATGATTTATCTGTGATAAATGTTATTTGAATTCAAGAGTTGAATTAAAACCGTTTAAGTTAATTAAACAACTTGGCCTTTAAAATGGCGTTTGAATTTCGATGAGACCGGGATCGGGAGTCATTTATCATTTTTCGAAAACCACATCGATCCAAATTAAACGTTAGGTCGTGAATTATGAAATGAAGATCGAGATGGTGTTTTTATAATGTAAGGGTTATCGTCGTTGACTTTGAGGGTGATTCCAAAATGAGTGTAACGAGATAATGCCTTCAGTTTCGTTCGAACCCGGAACGAGCTTGTACGGATTGAATGCTTTCAGCACATCGTCAGGTGGATGATGAGCATTCTAAGAGATACGTTCTATAAAGGTAATCGCAGCCTCAAGCCTCATCAATCGAGAATGGCTAAAACAGGGGAGGTGCAGCAAGGTTAGGTGGGTCATGCCCAAGCAGGACGAGATATACCCCTGTCTAGATTGTCCCTTTTTATTTCAGCTGTGTGGGCGGTTGCTAGCTACAACCGTGGGGTTATCTTGTTCGGGATTGTTCAGCAAGGAATGGTTCTGGCCTTGTGTTGCAGGGGAGTTAGGGTGGCTCCTCGGTACGGTGATCTAGGCAACGTACTGTGACGGGCGGTACCCCAGTAGCCTTGCCATTGTATGGAATCCAATCTCCAATAAGCGCCGTACATTTTGATTGTAACCAACTATGTTGAAACGTGAGATGTAAGCGTTTCAGCTATTTCTGTATTTTACTTGAAAACCCTAGACACAATTATAATATCATTGGATTTCCTATGAAATGTTTTGGTTAGCGCAAGGTAAAAACTTACCCGTATTTATTTGTGGGAGGTCTTACGTGATACCTTTATTTTCAAATGTTTTTCAAAGTTAAACAACTTAAACCGTTTACTCATACCAGACCCATGTCTGACCCGGAGTTTATATCTTGTTTTTCATAAACTCTTGGGTACTCAAATTTTTATGAATAGCCAAGTGATAGATTTTGGACTTTGATTTCTGGAGGAGCTTGGAGTAGGAGCCCAGACGTATATAGCTATCTATCTAGTTCCGCTGTGTTAGTTGATGTATGCTGTATCTCTGATGTATATAGTGACAGATGTATGTATGACTGTCATGTGTATGATATTGTATAACTCTGATATATGTGAACTATGTAATGTTATGTGATGTTTTATATTTTGTTCCATTCCGTTGTGAGATTCTGATATTGTCGTTCTTTCTTTCTATTCTTTTCTATTTCTATCTCTTTCTTTCTTATCGATGATACGTCTTTCTGGGAATAGAAGGGCGGGTCGTCACATTTCAAATGTATGTTTTAACTAACATTTATTACAATAAAGAGCATTTATCATTTTGATCAATATTACACTAATTAAAACTTACATTATCAAATATACGTTTTAATTTACATTTTTATTACAATAAAGAGCATTTATTATTTTAATCAATATTACACTAATTAAAACTTACATTATCAAAAGTACGTTTTAATTTACATTTTTATTACAATAAAGAGCATTTATTATTTTAATCAATATTACGCTAATTAAAATTTACATTATCAAATGTACGTTTTAATTTAAATTTTTATTGCAATAAAGTTGATTTATTATTTTAATCAATATTACATTAATTAAAACTTTACAGTTTCTTTCATTAATTAAAACTTTACATGTTTCTTTCATTAATAGAACTTTACACGCTTCTTTCATTAATTAAAACTTTACATGTTTCTTGCATTAATTAAAACCTTACATGTTACTTTCGTTTTTGTTATTACAGTAAAGAACATTTATTATATTAAGCAATTAAAATATTAATTAAACTTACATCTCACATGTATGTTTTAACTTATATTTTTCCATTTTAAAGTCATAGCTATTTATCTTCCAAAACATAACATTTCACAAAAAGAATATTTTATCACAATTAGTATAACAATCAAATTTTCTTCATAGATGTATTCATTTAGACATCAATTAACTATGATTTTCTAGTTAAATAAATTTTATTACAAATTATCCAATTAAAATTGTATTCCATTTAAAATACATTATTTATTATACAGAACATGTCCATTTCATAAAGTAAAATTCATAACAATTTCTAGGTTAGATTTACACTTCGATATTAGGTCAAACTCAATTATTAAGTTGTTTATCATCAATAAAGATCTTTAATTCAACTTAAAACCAATTATTAACTTATAAATTTTAACTTACAGAAAAACAGATATACCTTTATAATTTAAAGCATTAAATCAAATTTTAAGTTAAACTTTCATATATTTATAAACTCAAAATTACTTAATAATCTTTTAGGAAAATATTATTCAAAAATACTTAATAAATTTTTAGGAAAATATTATCTAAAAATATAATCATGGGCATGTATAATATTTTATAGCCTAGGTCAAGTGATACGGATATATATCATTTCAATCCGTAATTTAAAAAGAAAAATCCGGGTTCTATCATTTCAAACCCGCAATCCTAAGTAAAATAAATACAACAAAAATCAATAAAAATCACTTGAGCCTATCGTTTCAGCACATAATGATTTTTCTTATCCTAACGTCCGTTCGGGTATGTATCATTTCAATCCATAGTGATAGAAAACTTGCAGCGTGATAAACCGGAAATAAAATAACAGTAAAGCGTATAATATCACATCAGATGATGTAACGAGCATATAAACAACATTTAACATTATATAAATATACCACAGGCAGGTATGAACATAGCATATTAATTTATACAATTCACTTATCATCATTTCACAATTATAAAAGTACGCATATCGAGAGTGATAAACTTACCTATTTTAAAGCTTGAATTGAAATTCAAATCCAAACCTAAACTCCGCAAAGCATGAAAAGGCACGACAAAGCATGACTATATTTTTGAGTGAATGAAGAGTCAGATCCAAATCTCGTATGTAAACAAAAACAACATATATAAGAATATATTTCAATACAAAAGAATATAAATTAAAACAATGGGAAATATGAGATAAACATGACATAATCTTTACTTCAACCACCAAGTGGGCTCGGCCTTTGGGTTTGGCTAGGGTTTGGGCATCACAAACTCACAGCTAGAGGATGGTAAGGTCATGGCAAAACAATTTGGTGGAGGAATATGTGCTGTGACCGAGGTACATGAAAATGAGGTGAAGGAAAATAGGAGTTTGGCTAGGTTTTGCACTTTGTTTTAATGATGGATCTTCACGGTGGTCACGGTTGGTCTTTGAGGTGATGAAGAGGGGATGATGGTTAGCATGGTGGTGGTGATGGGGTCGGCAATAGGTGGAGAGGCCGAGCCATGCATTGGAAAACAAAAGAAAATAAAAGAAAAAGGAGAAAGAAAGAGAGGAGAAGCCATGGAAATTAACTTGAGCTTGCCGTATTTTTTCCTTCACGCAAATGATAATGAGATGAGGATTCTTTTCATACGTGATTTACAATTTAGCGGCGGCTAGGGTTACAACAACATGAATGGCTAAAGATGTGTAGTGAATGGGTAAGGCAAATAATAAAGAAGCTAAGCAATAAAAGGCAAGAGTTTGAATGGTTTGGAAAATAAAAAGGCAATATCATGAAACAAATAACTTGATGTATTTATTTAATTATTTTCCCTTGTTTGCACACAATGAAAAGGGGAGTTTGAGGAATGCTTTGTGCATGATTGATGAGAGGAATTCACGGCTAAGAAAAGATGAGAAGGCAAGAAAAGAAAAGGCAGCAATTAAAGAGAAAGATCTTGTATATATTTTATTCTTAAATGCAAATGAAAAAAAGAGGATATTGAGATGGGAATGAAATATTCTTGTACATGATTAGTGAAATGATTTGTACGGCTAGAGGAGTGGTTTGGATGGCGAGCAAAGGAGTGAAGAGGTAGGAAAATGAATGCTAGGGAAAAGGAAAAGACATTGAAATAAAAACAAGAAACTAAAGTCCCTTCAAATTTCTAAGCCATTTATCCAAAATAAAACTATTCAACAACCAAAATTAATTCAAAGTGCAAACCATAAAATAAAAATAAATAAATAGAAATTAAAAATATTGAAATGAACATAGGAAATAGAAAATAAATACAGAATATCATTGCATGTAAAACACTGTAATTTATTTAGTTTAAAAAGTATAAAACAGAATTAAACGAAACGAAAAATAGAACGAATATCAGAATTATTTTATGCTTCACAGAAAAAGGTTAGAAATTAAAATTTTAAATTTAAATTTTCAACTGTGGTCAAACTTTGACTTACAGTCGACCGAAATATAAGATTTTAAGAAAATAGTTATTTTATTGTATTTGAAAAATAAATTACAAACAAATTCCAACATTACATTGGAAA
Source organism: Allium cepa (assembly GCA_030765085.1). Taxonomy (NCBI): domain Eukaryota; kingdom Viridiplantae; phylum Streptophyta; class Magnoliopsida; order Asparagales; family Amaryllidaceae; genus Allium; species Allium cepa. Next base: position 369,735,485 of record CM060943.1, on the reverse strand, counting down.
ATTCTAAAATTTAAATTTTAAATGATTTTAAACTCAACATTATCAAATAAAAGTTTAACTAAAAATATTTTCAAAACTATGGGTTGTTGGAGTTACCGTTATCACAAACAATACTAACAAAATCATCTCACGTACTCAAACTGGTTGGCATGTTTGCATTGATTATCGAAAATTAAATACTGCAACACGTAAAGATCACTTTCCTCTTCCTTTCATTGACCAAATTCTTGAAAGATTAGCTGTCCATAAATTTTATTGCTTTCTTGAGGGTTATTCCGGTTATAACCAAATTCTGATCGCTCCCGAAGATCAAGAGAAAATGATTTTCACGTGTTTGGCACCATTGGGTTTCGATATATGCCATTTGGCCTTTGCAATCCTCTTGTTACTTTTCAAAGATGTATGGTCAGCATCTTTTCTGACATGATCGAATGCATTTTGGAAGTGTTTATAGACAATTTTACATCTTTGGAAATTCTTTTTTAGAGTGCTTACACCATCTTGAGATGGTTCCGAATCGATGCAAGGACAAACACTTAACGTTAAATTGGAAAAAATGTCATTTCATCGTCGAACATGGCATTGTCCTTAGGCATGTCATTTTAAACAAAGGCAATGAGGTAGATAAAGCTAAAGTTGACGTAATTGCAAATCTTTCCATTCTCAAATCTGTCAAAGAAATTGTTCATTTTTAGGACACGTTGATTTCTATCGACACTTTGTGAAAGACTTTAGTGAAATTGCACGAACTTCGACAACTCTTCTTGGAAAAGACATTCCATTGGACTTTAATTCTGACTATGTTTCTGCTTTTGAACAACTCAAAAATGAACTCATTTCTGCTCCCGTCATTTGTTCACCTAAATGGGATCTTTCTTTCTAAATAATATGTGACGCTTCTAACTTTGTAGTTGGTTCTATCTTAGGACAATGCATCAACAAAATTCTTCACGTAATTTACTACGCTAGTATGACGCTAAATGATGCTCAACTCAATTAAATAACCACCAAAAAAGAGCTTCGAGCGGTGATTTTTGCACTCGAAAAGTTTCGACCTTATTTGATTGGCTCACACATTGCGGTTTACACTAACTACTCCACTCTCAGATACCTTTTCGCTAAAAGGTTTCTAAGTCTCGTTTGATCCTTTGGATCCTTTTACTCCAAATGGAACTCTCTTTATCAATCAACGAGAAATTTACACTGACTACTCCACTCTCAGATACCTTTTCCCGTCATTTGTTCAAAGTTCGAAACACCTCGCACAATAATACATGACAATGGAACTCATTTCTGTAATCGTTCTTTTGAAACACTAATGAAGAAATACTTGATAACCCATAAGCTATCCCCTCCTCGTCATCTTTAAACTTGTGGTTAAGTTGAAGTTTCAAATCACCAAATCAAGCAAATTTTGGAGAAAACTGTAAATAAGATTTGAAAAGATTAGTCATAGAAATTAATAAATGCGCTTTGGACTTATAGAATTGCGTATAAAACCAATCTAGGGATATCTCCTTTTAGGTTAGTATATGACAAAGTGTGCCATTTACCCATCGAACTTGAACATAAGCGTTTAGGCAATTAAGAACATAAACTTTGATCTTGAAAAAGCTGGCGAAAACAGAAAATTGCAACTCAATGAATTAGAGGAGATTTGGAACAACATGTATGAAAATGAGAAATCTACAAAGAAAGAACAAAAGTTTTCCATGACAAGTCAATCCTAGGAAAACATTTTTGCCAAATCAAAAAGTTCTTTTATATGACTCTCAACTTCACTTCTTCCCTAGAAAATTAAAATCAAGATGGACATGGTCATACGTCGTATATGCTGTTTTTCTATATGGTGCCATAGAAATGGAAAACCTTATGGATGTATCGATTTTTAAAGTCAATTGTCATTGTTTAAAACCTTACTTTGAGTTGGCGAGTGATCGAGAGGAGGAGCTTTCGGATCTTCATGAGCCACACTACACCTAGAAAGAAATTTTAACCCTCTCTTGTAAATATGCACATAATTTTCTCCGTTACACTCATTATATCATGCATTGACTATGGGGACAGTCAAAATCAAGTGTGGGGGGAGTCTCATGTTTATTTTGATTTTTCATGCTTTATTTTTTTCTTCTCGTTTTCTTTCCAAAAACAAAAAAATAAAAAATCCCAAAACAAAATTTTCTTTTTAGCATATTGATTTACTTTTGAAGAAACATGATATGATAAGTATATGTTTTTGGTTATTAAAATGAAATTTTTGAAAATTTACTTGTCTTAAATAAAGGGTTTGATTACAAATTGCTATGGTGTAATTATTATTAAGAAAGGATCATAGGTGATAATTATGAAGTATACCATAATTGTAATCTCTGTTTAAAAGAGTAGTTGGTTTAAAGTAAAGGCGGTAACACTTTTGATCTTCTAAGTTAAGTGGTGTTAAAATGATTTTGCATAATGCTATCTTTTCAAAAAAACCATTTTATAAAAATAAGAAACACCTAGAGTCATGTATTCACATGTAAGTGTGTACACTCACCACGCTCTGTACTACTCTTCTCATGAAAGCCCGACAGACAATGCATGATCAGTATATCTGGCCTTAGTTTGTCTGAGTTAGGTGTATGTAAATGAAATTAAAATGATAATAATAAACACCTAGAGTCGTGAGTTCATACGCAAGTGTGTACACTCGCTACGTTTTGTACCATTCTCGCGTAAGCCGAAAGACAATGCTCGATCGGTATATCTGGCCTCAGTTTATCCAAGTTAAGAGTGTAAATAATAATGTTAATATTTTACAAAATATAAAAAGCAAGCAATTGAAATTTAAGCATTATCTTCACTTATTTAATTTGACTTGTTATTCAAAAGAAATAAAAATGTCACTTTGCAAAACTTTGATAATCAATTAAAGGTTTATTTCATAGTCGCACTATGCTATCAACCGAAACAACTAGCTAAAATAGAGTCTAATTATGATGATAACTTAATTTTTGTTGGAAGTTTTGATGAGTAAAAAGACTAAAATTTCTTAATAATAACCAAAACTTAAATTTAACTTACTTGTGTCAATTTAAAAGTAAATTCTTCATTTGTAAATATTTTCGAAAACTTGCATCATGAGAATGTGCATATCGCATGTGGATTTTATGGGTAGTATCCGTTGAAAACCATCACATGACAACACTCGTCATACTAGGGACACATAGAGGTTTAACGGCTTATTGCGTACGCTCAATGTAATCATGTTTCCTACGTAAATGGATTTTTTCTAGTTTTAGTTTAATCGAGGACAGATAAAAAGATAAGCATGGAGGTATTTGATGTGCACGTAAAAGTGTATATTTTTACTCCCATATTTATTCTTCTTATTTAAACAAATGAGCATATTAGGGTATTTTACATATTTAAATAGAAATCTAAATTACTTTCAAATCATCATTCAATCATCTTCATTTGGGGTCAAAATGGTAATTTTGTGCATGATTTATTTCTAAAAAAAATTATTTGCATATTTTTATTTTTATTTGAAGGAAATGGAGTGCAAATATGAAGAGACTTCATGGATGTATACATGCACATATGTCGAAAGCAAATGAAGAAAGGAAATAAAAGAATTCATATAACATAGAGGATCATACATGCCCACCAACTAATGGTTCATAATTAAAATCAGATGCACATATTAATGGCGACTCATAAACATTTTAGTGGGGATTAATTAATTTTCTAATGATTACTTGAAGGTTACACTCTCTCAAGAGAATTTTTGACAGTCTCCTAAAAATGAATTAGGGTATTAAACATGTAAAAATACTCCTTATGTTTCATATAACCATCTTCTTCTCTTTTATGCAAGTTGTAGCACAAAATTTATGATAAATAAAATATCCCTTTAACGACTTTTTAGCTTTGTTCTTTACTTTTATGCATTTTTTATTTCATGCTTTTTTTATTGCTATTCTAGTTTATGTTCTTTTATTTACTTTATGCTCTCTCATTTTATGTCAGTAGCATAGATTTAATTCTTGCAATTAGTTTAGTTTTATTTCATGCAAGTAGTTAGCTCTCTTTTCTTTTAATTAACTTCCATTTTCCTATTTTTTATGCTGAAATCACTTTATGTTAAGATGTATTCAAATATGAATAGCTAAACTCTATCAATTTAGGGGTAATAAAGCTCTTATAAAACATAGTAAATTAACATAATGATTTCGTTTATGATCTCTCTTTTGTGCTTAATGAAAATTATGAATGCTGGTGGTTTATATTTCTTTTTTAGTGGATTTGATAGTCTATGTTGACATTCCAAATAGGCTATGCTTAATCCAATATAAACATAAAATATTTGATCATTTGCCTAAGTGATTTTGATGATAAAAGTCAGTCAAACTAGAATCAAAATTTGATGGTCTATGTTACTAATTCATAGTAAATAGATCATGCTTAAAATAGATTTTATTTTTAATTTCATGTCATATTCATGAGTTTTCACAAGTGGGTTTGGATGGTGTTTTAGAGTTTGATGGTTTAAGTTGTTCTAATTAGTAACATAAATAAATCATACTTATAATAAACACATTAATCATTTCTACTTAATATTTTAATGAGAGATCATAAATGAATTTTTTTTGTTGATTTATAAGAATGATTGGAAGCGGATATGCCTCCAAATTGCTTCTTAATCTCATAGTTATATTTACTTTTGCTCTAGTTTGTTTTCTACAATTTCCTTAGTTTAACATAATTTCAAAATCTTAGGCTAATTTGATTGAGTAACATTAGAATTTAATTCTTTCCGTATGAATCAACCCACACTCGCATACGTACTAAGATTGTATGCCGTGCACATATGGTTTTTGTAACAATTATATTTTTCGGCAGTGTTTTAGTCAATAGAAAATCCATCGTTAAACAAGTTTTTCGTGCCATTGCGGGAATAGCAATTTAATTTTAATACTACTCTCGAATTATTTTTATTTGATATATTGTGTGTTCATTTCTTGTGTTGATTTGCAAAAAAAATTGTTGTGTCTTTGTGTGTCGTTTTTATTTTCATTTTATTTGTGTGCATTTCATTCTTTCTTCAATTTTGTTTTCTTCACTTGTTGTGGCTTGTGCATTTGTGAATTTTTGGTTTGTGTTTTCATTGTCATAAAAAAAATCATTGCTTTTGGTTTATTTGTGCTGTGTGCATTTCATTTTGTGCATAACTTTTGCACTGTTCTAGTTTTCAAAAGAAAGAAAAGAAAAAAAAAAAAATCATCACAACAATTGTGTAGGTTTCAAACTGTGCAAAACAGTTTTCATTTACAAATTTTTCTTATGTACATTGCAATTACATTGCTGAGCATTTCTGTTTATTTACCATTGAAAAAAAAAAAGATTTTCCATATTGCAATTGATACATTATTGTTTTCTTGGTTGCTGCATTTTTGTTTTGTAAGCATTTTTGTTTATACATTGCAATCGATGCATTTCAACATTGTTGTTTCTACATCACTTCAACATTAACTACAAACTCCATCACCACCAACAGCATCTCCTACATCACTTCTTCCTCCTCCTACAACCAGCACTTCTAACTCCACCACAAACCTTGCATACTTATGCCAACCATCAACTCCCACACTTCACTGCAATTCCATCTTCTACAACCAAAACTGCTGCTCGCTTCATCCCATACTCAAACTCCTTCTAAAACACCAAACTTCACCTTGCACTAATTTCATCCACACTTGCCATCACTAAACAGCAACTTCCACCACCAGAAACAGTCCACCGGCAACTTGCCATCACCTACCATTGCCTTCCAACTCCTTTTATCACCGCTTCAACATCAATCTGCAACATCACTCACCCTCACTGACCACAACCCATGAGCCGCTCCTTTGACCCCAAACCCGCAATCATTGCCTTCAACCTCCTACCATTCACCTCTGCCACACTCAGTTCATTGCATTTCTCCAAAACAACTTCCAAGCACACTCTCGCACAAACTACATCCCCATGTCACTTCATATAGCAACTACAACCACCCAGGCCACCTCTGTCTGCAACCATAAACCACCACAAACTCCCCTTTCCTGAGTCACGCGGACAATCCCATCTCCTCTAGAACCATACAGACCCATCATCAATCACTGCCACTTCACCCAACCGCCCGAAGTAGCCACTTCACCCAATTCCAATCACAACATCCTAAAATCGCAAATCACTTGAAGCGATCAACTGAATTAAAACCACATTGTAAAATAAATTCCAGTCGCAACCTCCACCACCTATGCAATCACATCGAACCGAACAACAGTAATCACCCACTTTCAAATTCCCTGCCTTCAATCTCACTTACCCGAAAACCAATGCTCCCAAATTCTTGATCACTTGAAACACCACACCTCACCGCAAATCAGCAACTTCAATACTCAAATACGAAAATCCAAACTCATCACCTCTATCAATCCGACCTCTTTACCAATCAATCTTCGAACATTAATCGAACAATCAACTTAAACCTTTAATAACCAAAAGTCATTTTGAGTTTGAGCAAATTTTGCATTTCCTGCGATTGTGAATTTTGAGCGAATCAAGGTTTGGGTTTTCTATGTGAGAATTGTGTTATCATTTGGCTTTGTGAGTAGTTGTATTTGCAAATATTTGGAATGTTGAGTGCGTAATGGGTCGGGGCTTGTAGGCTTGAGTTCATTTGTTTCTTATAAAAAGAAAAAAAAATTGTGAGTCTTTGTTTCCATTTGCCTTTTGTTGCCTTTGTTTATCTTATCAAAAACAAATTTTTGATCAACACACCTTTTCAGGTTGTAGCAAATTAAAAGAAATTGTTGTTATAAACTGCTCTGCTCTCCTTGCAAAAAAAAAAAAAAGTTACGCTAAAAAAATCACTGCTTTAAATAAATTTCTCATAATTATGCACGCTCTAATATCGTACTTTTATATATTGTTTTTATTTTCTTTGCATTATTGGTTTCTTGCATTTTAAAAACCAAAAAACAAATACAAAATCAAATTTCATTTGTAGTTGTATCGTTAACTCAGGTTTAATTTTTATTTTGCATTCATATCATCTTATTTTCTTTTCTAAGGGCGTCATCCAAATCCACATAAGGTGAGAGATTTCATCACCCCTTCTTTGGTCTACAAATTGCATAACATCTTAGAATTTAACTAATAATAATGGTTAAACTTTGGACTTAAGGGTGTCACGAGCTCATCCAAGGCTTAGTTGTATCTTGACAAGTTGTCTTCTTTCAACAATCTAATTTCTTAGTGTTTAAGCTATGGTAGAGTAATAATTATTTATAAATATTACGGTGATTCATAAATATTATAGTGATTGTTTCACTGAAGATACTTAAACATGCGGCTGCATTAATACTGTGATTCGTGGTGCACCAGTAACCCATGTCTGTTACCTAGCTAAAAACTATTTTGTTGGATTAAGTCAGTGATTATATTATCTTGGATTAGGAGCTACTAAGGACAGAAAATTTATAATTAAGTCCTTCCATTCATTTAGTTGCATTAGTTGATGCATATGTTAAAAAAACAAAAACAAAATCCAAAGTAAAAAAATTACATCATGTTTAACTTAGTTTTTAAACAAAAATAAAAAAAAATCTTTCCAATCTTTGCCTTTCAAAAAAAATTCAAAAATTCAAAAAACAAGAATTTCACTTAATTTAGTTTTTTTTTTAAAACAAAATTTCAAAAAAAAAACATTTGAAAAAAAGAAAAAAAAATTAAAATCCAAAAAAACAAAACAAAAATCAAATTTCCCTTTTGAAAAATAAATTCTTTTTTGTAAACATTTTTCCATTTTTTAAGAAAAAGAAAAGAATTTTCTTTTACTTCATTTCATTCTCTAAACCCTGTTTCATTCCCTCAACCTTGATTTTCACATCTTTCTTCCATTGATCTTTTCATTTCTGCATGAGTACGTAGACTCATGACACAACAACGAATCGTTTAATCCGAACGAACGATCCTCCAACAATGGCTAATGAAAATGTCTCTCGAAATCTCATGGATAGAATCTTTCTCGAAAAAGTTTCTATTCCTTCTTGTATCACATTACCTGCCCCAATGGGTAATCGCTTTGAAATTCATTTCGATCATATTGCCACACTTTCGAAATTTGGCAATTTTGAACACGATGACCGATAAGACATCCTAACAAAATTCTAACAAGTTTGTAACCATTAAACTCCAAAAACTATGTGAGAATGGAATCAAACTTCGGTCAATTCCATTCGCCCTTACCTATTACGTTGAAAAATGGTTGTATGGTTTACCTTCAAACTCGATCAAAACATGGAACGAATTCGTTAAAGTTTTCTTAAAAAAAATTCTACTCCTCGGAAAAAAGACTAAAACCCGAAACGAAATAGTGAATTTTCACCAATTCAGGGGTGAGCCTTCTGGAAAATACTTTGGAAGATTCAAAGAGCTTTTGATAAAATGTCCACACCATAATTTTGAAAAATGGACTCTTTGCTAAATCTTATACGATAGACTTGAAAATAGTTCAGGAACCAAGCTTGAATCGATGTGCCAAGGCAATTTTCTCGCCCAACGTCATGACGATGCTTGGAAATTTCTTGAAAAATTGGCCGAAAAGTCATCCCAATGGAAATGTTATAACGAAAAATCCATTTATTCACGATCGGGCTCACACTCGATAGGATCACCGTTGGCTTTGGAAGCCAAAATCGATGCAATGATCAATAAATTTGACAATGTTTTCTCATCCAATCAAATGAACCAAGCTTCCTAACCACTATGTTATAAATGCAACGATCTAAATCACACCGTCGATCAGTGCGCTCATTCGATAGAACAACTCAATTCTTTTAACTGGGTTAAGAATGATCTGTTTTCTCCAATGTACAATCCCGATTGGAGAAATCATCCTAACTTTGCATGGAACCAAAATAATTCTAACATGAATATTGGTTCATCCTAATTTTCAAGCATTTCTGAACAATGCTTCGAATCCTTCTTTTCAGCCCAACCACCTTCAACAAAATTTTGTGCCTCTATCTCAAAATCACCCGCAATAATTTTTTGCTCCCAAGACGATAAATGATTGACTTCACTTGAGAAAAGTCTTGAAACATTGGCAAAGCAGCCACACAAAACCTCCATAGCAATTTGCAAAATTTGTTAACCTAGTACATACAGAAACGAGTCAGTCGATTACTAAACTTGAAATGCAAATGAGTCAATTAGCCATCTATGTGAGTGAACGAGAACGAGCACATTTCCAAGTTAGCCAGTTTCAAACCCTAGAAATCAGAATACAAACTCGAATAAAGCCCATGTTGTTCAAGATACCAATGTGAACCAAATAAATGCTATCACGACTTTGCATTCAGGTAAACAAATTGATAACCAAGCTATCAATCCAAAAGATTTACCAAAAGCCCCTCTTGACACTTTAAAGACAAGAAATTTTAAACAGAACATCTAGTCAAATATCGAACCAAATTCCAATCCAAATTCTTCTTCTACTCAAGTAGACTGACCTACTGAGTATCAAATTCTATTTCCACATCGCCTTCAACCCAAGAAATATGCCAATCAAATGGGAAGGTGTTGGAAATTTTCATACAAGTCAAAGTGAACATCCCTCTTCTTGATATTGTTCAGCAAGTTCCAACTTATGCTAAATTCTTTAAAGACTTGTGTAGTCAAAAATGACACACTCATGTACCCAAGAAAGTTTTCCTAGCTGGAAATCCCCGTAAAATACAAAGATCCTGGATATCCAACAATCTCGTGCGCAATAGGAGACAAGACGATTAATAAGTGCTTACTAGACATAGTTGCGAGTGTCAATTTGATTCCTTATTCAGTTTACCAGTAACTTGGCTTGGGCGAACTAAACCGACGAAATTAACTCTTCAATTTGTCGATCGTTCGATAAAGAAACCCATGGAAGAAATCGAGGACGTACTCATCAAATTCGGTCAATCCATTTCCTCGTCGACTTCACTGTCCTTGAAACACAACCTGTAAATAATCCGACGAGTCAAATTCCATTGATTTTAGGACAACCTTTCTTAGCTACTTCGAATGCCCTAATTAATTTTCGAAATGGGTCGATGAAAATTTCTTTTGAAAACATGACTTTGGATCTTAACATCTTCAATCTAAAAAATCAATCGAACAAACCACTTAACCAAACGTTAGAAGTTAGCTCCATTCAAGGAAATTTTGACAACAAAATAGTTGACCTTAACCATGAACCTGAGACTGAATACAAGCAAGTGTTTCGAGACGAGCCTGACATGATGGAAAATGCACTTCGTTTAAACCCCTCACCCTTTAAGTCAAGACTTCAACCGAATTCTTTGATTAAGCAACCTCCTAGGTTGGAACCCAAACCTCTTCCCGATCATGTAACGATCCCGAATTTTAATTTATTTTGAATTGATAATTAAATTAAATATTGAATAAAATTGTGAAATTAATTGATAAATTGGTTTGAGTTTCCCTCAAATTCCAATTAAATATGTATTAAATCATTTGAATTTGAGTTTAAGTAAATGGTTTAAAGATAATTTGAATTTATAATATGAATAGGAAAATAAATAAATATCTTAAAATTTTAGTTATGTAAACTATAAAATAATTCAAACGATATGTTAGTTTTTGAACTTCCTTTATACTATAAAGTAACAAGACAAAAGAAAGAAATCAGTTAGACAAATTCAAACAATATATAAAATAAACTATGTAAAATATAAAAAGAATGCACTAGCTAAATTTAAACAATACGGTAACTATAGAGAGTCATTTGAATTACAAAACAATATAACAAAAGAAATGAAATAGAGGCCAGGCATAACCACACAAGTAAAAGTAAACATCTATATACATTTAGTTTTGAAAACAATCTGGAAAAAGATAAAATAAAAATAGTACTTGTACAAATACATAAGTATGTTGCTGCAAGCTATACAAGCAAGACAAAGAAGATAATGCAAGGAAAAAATAATAATAAACAAAAGTATGCAAGATAATAAAAGACTTCATCTTGCAAAGGAAGTCAATGTTTTATGTAACATAACATACACTATCATCTCAGCCTAAACAAAGTAAAGATAAAGAAAAGTATATATGCAATGGCTTGCAAAAGAAGAAACAATAAAAAAACAAAATCTAGGTACAAAACAAAGAAATATATACATCACCAGTAATCTCATTTTTCCATATATCAACTTCCCACTTCATTTCAGCTCGTTCATTTAAACCAAGAAAATCTGAAGCATAAACCCTCTTCAATTTAAACAAGAATTCACTTTAAACAACAATACAACTTCATTTAAATCAAAGTTCAAGGGGGTTTTCAGCTTGTATTTTCAAAACTGTTTCAATATGAAGCTCTGTTCTTCTTCTTTTGGGAAAACAAAGTGAGTAACAATTTTTTTTTAGGCTTAAATATATAGTTGTGTTGCATGTTCAACTCTAAAACAAGTATGTCGTGAATATATTTTAAACTCTGTGTGTATATCTGTGAATGTTTTGATGTGTGGGCACTGCTATGATCTGGATGCTTCTCTGATTTTAGTTTCCAGGTTCTAAATCAGTTCATAAATCAATTGCTCTTGATCAAATATTTATTAGAACTTAAGTCTAGAACAAAATATGTTTGTTATATCATAGATTTTAGATTAAAAACTTGTTTAAGTTAAAATAGTTTGTATTGCCTCTGGAAATAAGAAAAGAACTGTGCAAACTTAAATAAGTTAAAATTTAATTATCATGAATTATGGATTCAGATATATGAAACAAACACATGAACAAAAATATGATTTTTAACGCTAAAATCATAATTTATAGTTTGGGATTGAAGGTGCAGTTCTATTTTTAACAGAGAATGGTTATGTGAGGATTTCTGGTGATCTTCTTGATCATGGAGGTCGGGGTTTCCTCTGGTTGTAGTGGAGTGATAAGAGACTTTGGCAAAAATGCCAGGGAGTCGATCGAAGCCCGGTGGAGGTGGTGGTTGTCATTTTTTGTCTGGAACCCTAGTTTTGGTGACGTATAATGTTTTGGATCGTGCGCCTTCTCTAGTTGATCGAGTGCGGCGAGTTTTGGGGTGATGGTAGAGGAGACGTCGACGAAGCCATGGCCGAAGTCTCAGGCCCTACGGTGGTCGGGTTGTGGCGAACGTCGCCGTTCCATGTTTTGGAGTTGGTGAAGTCATTTTGCTCCAGTTCGACCAAATGTCTCGTTTTTGATTTCGAGGTTATCTCGATGACCTGGGTGATTGTACCGATTGAGGGGGACGTAGTCGAGATGCTGATGATCAGAGAGGTGATCGGAGAAGCCCAGATATGTGTGCACGATGCACATGGTTACGCTAGTATCAGTGATAAAAGAGAAGAAGAAGAAATAAAGGGGAAAGAAAGATTAAGGAAAAAGGGAGGAAGGGGAAGCTCGAGTTTGAACACGTGAAAAAGCATATTTGGCTCGAAGCAACCTGGGTTCGAATTTATGAAGGGGGAACTCGAAGCAGGCTGTTGTTTTTCTCGGGGGAGCTTCACGTGTTGCTCGAAGAAAATTCTGGTGTGGCTCGGGTAGGAATGTTGAACAGGTTTAAAAAAAAAACAGAACATGTTCTGGTTTGAAATTTTAAAGTTTAATTTAAATTTTTAAAGCAAGGTTAAACTGAATTTTTAATTCACGTTTAAATATAACTTCGAGTATAGTTTGAAACTTAGTTTGTGAATAAATAAGTTTTTAAAATTTAAACTTGTTTAAATAACTTTAAAGTGATTAAATGATTAAAAGGATTTGAATTTAAATTAGAAGTTGGAAGGGTAAAGTAAGCAAGTTAAACAAAGTCTAATTGTAACCTGAACTTAACTTAAATTCCAGATTTTGAAATAAAACTTTAGTTTATAAATGAAATGTTTAAATAAGTTAAATGTTAAATTATCCTTGAATATGTGAATTTAAGGAAAAGTTGATTTTTACTCATTAAATATCTTTTTAACAAAAGTACCACTTTAACATGAGAATTTAAAGGTTTACAAGGTTGGTTTTAAACTTTATTTAAAATCGATTGGTATTCATTTTAAATCTTGATATTTAAAAGTGAGTTGAATATAAATGTTTCAAACATATTTGTTAAGTGATAATAAAATCATTAATAAAGGTAAGTTTTATCTCAAGATTAATGAAAACTTAATAATTATAATTCATTGATTATTAAGTTAATCAAAATGGATAATCTATTTAATTGATTGATGATTTGGATTAATTAAATTAATTAATTAAGGATAATGTGATATATTAATTTGGTAATTAATTTGAGAATAATTAATCTATTAAAGGTTAATTAATTAATTTAAAGTAATTAAGGAATTGATTGCTAATTGAAATTAATTGATTGTTAATGTACCATAACCGGCAAATTTATTCATAGGAATTAATCTGATTTAAATCAATCAGATAATTAAATTTCTCCTATTTATGGATGTTTAGATTGTATTGGATGATTGTATTGTTTGATATCCCCGATATTAATGCTTTGTGATATATCCTGATTCATGTTGTGATCTGTAATTAATTATCTTTGATGTAGTTTATTATCTGTGATATATATACATCTATGAATCTGTGAATGGACGATAAGCGTTATAGTTTATATCGCTTATCGACTATATTTCTATGTTTTAATCTGTAATGATTGAATGTTGTTGCACTATTGTGTTAAACCCCTGGACCACACTCATACACACACAAATATGGATTTCACGAGGAAATCGATTAAGTCACAGATTTTGAAATAATTTATAAAATTGAATATTTAAATTCAAATGTTTTGGAAATGAATTGGGTTTAAAGTGAAAAGCTTTTGAAAATGGAATTTCAAAGATGAAATTTATTTTGAATATCTTGATTGAGTTTTGAAATTTAAATATTTTGAATTAAATTGGAATTCAATATTTGAAATTGAATTCTATGATTTGGAAACTAAGGGCTAAAGATGTTATACCAGTTTATATAAGTTAAACTACTTTAAAGTTATTGATTTGGGAATTTGAATTTAAATTCAAAGGCTTTAACTCGTGTAAATAAAATTGGATCTTTCTGAAACGAAAACTATTCGTTTTCAAATAATAAAAAGCTTTCATATAGGAAGTGAACTTCCAAATTGTGTTAAAAAGGGATTTCAAGTTAAACAATGAAAATAATTTTTCAAGTTATGGGAATGGTTTGAAAGCTATGAGTTAAATCTTGATTTAAAGATTTGTAATATCCCGGAATTTTGGACAATTTAAATTTAATAATCTGAGTTTAAATTTAAATTGAATTGGTAATTTTTGTTAATAAATTTGATATTGATTTAATAATCTTCTTTATTTAAATATATAATTTGTGAAATTATTTTTAATAAACTAATAAATTGTTTTCTATTTAGAAATGTATATGTATTTATATATTTTTAAATAGACAAGTTGATTTTAATTAAATTAGTATAGCATCTTTTTAATGTTTTGAAAATAGGAATTGAGATTTATTTTTAATATTAAGCTTTTCAAAAATGTTTAATAAAATACTATATGATTTTAAACATGTAAGATAAATGTTTTAATTTGGTTTAAAAATTCATTTTTGACTTAAGTTTGAATTTTAAAATAAAGTTACAAAATGTTTGTGTTATTCTTTTTAAAATATTGTTTTATAAAATTTGATTTGTTAATTTAATTTGTAAATTTAAAATACAAATTAAAATATGAACATGTATTCATATAAGTTATAATATCTTTCATAGATTGTTTAAAGAATATAAGAACTAATTATCTAAGTTTAATTTTCTTTAACCTTAATTAAAATAACAAAAGCATTTAAAGGACATGTGTATAATGTTTAAACAAAGATATTTACATGTGTCCATTCTTTTAACATGTGTCATTTGTTTAATTTTGTTTCCTTTAATTTTAATTAAAATCATAAAATTTAGATTATAAAGCATTGCAATACTCATTTCTTCATTCTTTTTTCATTTCTCATTTCTGAATAAAGAGAATCTGAAACCTTCTTCATCTCATGCAAACACTTACATCTTTCAATCAAGTAAACATTGCATTGCAATCAAACTCCACTTTCAAATTTGCATACTCCTCAAAAATACAGATCTGCATTCTTCAAATCTATAATATATTCATCTTCAAATCACTCTAATTTCTTCAATCTGGAAAACATGAAGACCTGCATTTTCTTCTAAAAATCTGCACACATTAAACCAAACATCAAGCCTGCATTTCAAATCTGGGAGCATTTAAAACAAGAAGCCTGCATTTCATTCAAGCAACCTACATGTTTTGTCTACTGGAAACAAAAGCCTGCATGCATTCCCAATTTTAAACATGCAATTGAATCTGAAAAGGGGGAAAAGGTCTGCATTCAATTCTCTTTAATCTGGAAGCCACTGCATGTTAAGGCTGGGAACAAGTACAAGTGGATTTGCATCTGCATTCAAGCTACTGTATGATTAATCTGGGGTCTGCATCAATATACAAGTGAGTAACTTTCTTTTATTAATTAAAGGATAAATCAGTTGCATGCTATTGTGCTAAAAATATAAATATTTCATATGGATTATAATTCTACTTGTCTGATGTACACATATATATATATTGGTGTGAGTGCTGTTGAACTCTCTTACCCTATTTTACTGACACAAGTCTTTCTTATATAATCCTATCTTTAAATTAGTCTTTGTTAATTAAAGGATTTAAACAAGATTAGTATGTTGTTTCCAGAGTTTAGACTGTGAGACTTTGTTAAGGCAAAAAATTAAATGAACTCGCTGTACAATAAGTAGCAGAGCGACTAAATTTTTTTTAAGTGAAGATATTAAACATTGCAAATCAATGTTTAAGAGTGAAACTTAAAACATCATGAAGGATTAGGATTTTAAAAGGAAAAAAAAAATATAAAATGACAATTTATAGAGCTGTGTATAAGTGCAGTTTCAAAATGTACTGTATTTACATATTGATCAAGTACAATTGAAGTTTGCATTGGTTTTGGATGAATTTGATTTTGAAGATAGTATAACTATCAAATGTTATAGGAAAAAAAAATACTAAACTTAATTACAAACAAATCTGGGTGATGCAATTTGGGTTTTCAGGTCTTGAACCCTAGTTTTCAGGGCTGTAGTGATGTGGACTTCTCTGCATTTTTAGTGAATCGAGTTAGATGTTGTTTTGGGGATTGGAAGAGGTTAGTGAGTCGATGTTATCGCCGGAGTTTCAAGATGTACGGTGGCCGGAGTTGGAAGTATTGGCCGTTGACAGGTCGAGCATGAAAGGGGGAGGTGCTGTTTCAGGTTTTGTTTAAAAACTTGAATTCAAATCCAAGTTGTATTATGGGGATTTGTAGGTTGAAGGTGAATGAGGGGATTTTGGTATATGGAGGATGGCCTGAGTCGATGGTCAGAGGTGGCCGGAGTCGGTATGTGGGTGCACAGAAGTGTTGTGCAGGTTGGTGATGATGGTGGTGCAGTTTTAGTTGCAGGGTTTTTTTACTCGGGATGGACTCGGGTAAATGGGAAGATGACTCGAAGCAAGCCAGTGAATGACTCGAAGTAAATTTCTGGGTGGCTCGAGTACTTGATGTTTCAGGTTTTGTTTTTTTTACAGAGCCTGTTTTGCAGTTTTTAAAATTTTAAGTTAAGTTTAAATATAAACTAAAGGTTCAACTTAGGATTTAAACCTGAATTTAAAAATGAATTCAATTATACTGTCACTCTCCAAACTTCGGGGACAGCTCCAACAACACATCATCTAGCAATACCCAAAAGGGCTTTGAACTCGATCATTTTATGAGACCGCACCACTCGATTTCCTTATACTCAGTAAAGTTTGGGTTCTAAACCTGGAAACCCTAAATTACAATCTAAAATTTTAAATTCAACTTAACTTACGATTTTTCCTATAATCTATGATAAATACACCATATTCAGAAGCAAATTTCAACCAAATCAAATGCATGAATCAACAGAGCTTATCAATTATGTATAATACAGTCAATATGAAACTGTACCATGATTCCATCATTAAAAATTGTAATATTAATTTTAAAAATCATAACTTTAGTAGTTGTTTTGAAGTGAATCTCTGAAACTTTGATTCATGATACTTTAAATTTTCCATTTTTATAGAATTAAGCTATGTTGTTTATATTGCAGTCAACTCCCAAACTATACTGCAAAAGGAAACTTTAAACAATTTATTTTATCATGAAATGTATCAATTTCATTCAATGATAAATCACAATAGCAAACAGATCAAGAGAAATGAATTATTTTTGAGCTTTAATTGCACAGCCAAAATCTGGAAAATCAAACATGCATCACACTATAAATACTCAGGCAATTAAAAAGCACATGCACAATTCAATTCATCAGATAAGCAAGCATGAAATCCTACTTATTTTATTTAAATTAGGTGTTACTCACTTGTATATTGATGCAGACCCCAGATTAATCATACAGTAGCTTGAATGCAGATGCAAATCCACTTGTACTTGTTCCCAGCCTTAACATGCAGTGGCTTCCAGATTAAAGAGAATTGAATGCAGACCTTTTCCCCCTTTTCAGATTCAATTGCATGTTTAAAATTGGGAATGCATGCAGGCTTTTGTTTCCAGTAGACAAAACATGTAGGTTGCTTGAATGAAATGCAGGCTTCTTGTTTTAAATGCTCCCAGATTTGAAATGCAGGCTTGATGTTTGGTTTAATGTGTGCAGATTTTTAGAAGAAAATGCAGGTCTTCATGTTTTCCAGATTGAAGAAATTAGAGTGATTTGAAGATGAATATATTATAGATTTGAAGAATGCAGATCTGTATTTTTGAGGAGTATGCAAATTTGAAAGTGGAGTTTGATTGCAATGCAATGTTTACTTGATTGAAAGATGTAAGTGTTTGCATGAGATGAAGAAGGTTTTAGATTCTCTTTATTCAGAAATGAGAAATGAAAAAAGAATGAAGAAATGAGTATTGCAATGCTTTATAATCTAAATTTTATGATTTTAATTAAAATTAAAGAAAACAAAATTAAACAAATGACACATGTTAAAAGAATGGACACATGTAAATATCTTTGTTTAAACATTATACACATGTCCTTTAAATGCTTTTGTTATTTTAATTAAGGTTAAAGAAAATTAAACTTAGATAATTAGTTCTTATATTCTTTAAACAATCTATGAAAGATATTATAACTTATATGAATACATGTTCATATTTTAATTTGTATTTTAAATTTACAAATTAAATTAACAAATCAAATTTTATAAAACAATATTTTAAAAAGAATAACACAAACATTTTGTAACTTTATTTTAAAATTCAAACTTAAGTCAAAAATGAATTTTTAAACCAAATTAAAACATTTATCTTACATGTTTAAAATCATATAGTATTTTATTAAACATTTTTGAAAAGCTTAATATTAAAAATAAATCTCAATTCCTATTTTCAAAACATTAAAAAGATGCTATACTAATTTAATTAAAATCAACTTGTCTATTTAAAAATATATAAATACATATACATTTCTAAATAGAAAACAATTTATTAGTTTATTAAAAATAATTTCACAAATTATATATTTAAATAAAGAAGATTATTAAATCAATATCAAATTTATTAACAAAAATTACCAATTCAATTTAAATTTAAACTCAGATTATTAAATTTAAATTGTCCAAAATTCCGGGATATTACAATCCTTCCCCCTTAAAAGAATTTCGTCCCCGAAATTTAAAACAAAGTTAATTTAATAATCTATTTACAGATTTTATTTTAAAACACAGCATATGTTAATCATATGCCAACAACCAAAGCAACCAATTCACACAATCAGAACAAATCTAATTATCCAAAAGAATTTTGGATAAACTTCACGAGTTTCCCCGGTATATATATATCGGGATACTCGCTCTATAGAATCCAATCAATCAATACTACTAAACTATAGAGCTCCTAACAACAATTCTATTCATAATATCAGACTGCAAACGAGTCTGACTCAACAAACAAACCATCCTAAACTAGTGGTTCTACAACCAGAAATATCAAACACGTACTCCCTCAGAGATACGTGAAACATACTGAATCCCAGTTATCCTAACTGGCAATCCAACTCTAGAAATCCAAACACTGATCTAACCAAAACATAGAAGAAACCAAAACACTACGGAGCTAGCTTCTCAAACTTATAGCTCCCTGAATCAGAGAAAAACTTAACCCAAATCCAATCTCCGATTCCAGAATCCAAATTCTCCCGTCTCTTATCCAAAAAAAAACTCTTCGGACGATCCTGGGCTACCAACATCCATCCTGATCAGCTTAACTCTTGCTGATTCCACTAGAAACAGACTGAATCAAAACAATCCAATGATCTCCTCAAGATCACTCAAAAACCAAGAACACACGCCCTGCTTCTTAACAACAGAAGACAGAACAAACTCTCCTTATCCGGAAAAACAAAACAGAAACATTCCCAAACTGCTTCCGCTGCACAACTCTGATCCGAAATAGAAGAAAATGCTGACAAAGAACACAAGCACAGACTAGACAACCCAGCACAGAAATATGGTTCCACATATCCATAAAGAAAACTCAGATGTTCCTTCCAAAACCTGAGTTGCTCCACCAACTTCTATCTCAAGGAACCATCTATCTACTAACTGAACCACTAGTTCCATCCTGGAAAGAAAACTCGATCTCCAGATGCAGACAAACTTCTGACTTCCTGGAAGAAACCCGGACAATCTCCAACAATCCAAAGAACAAACTATCGCAAGTCACTTTTGCGATCAACTCAGCCTAAATCCCAAGAAAACTGCTCTCTCTTTACCAAACAGAACAGCTTATGCTGGCTTAGCCAACTTACACGAGTAACGGATTCACTATGCTGCTTCTGAACTCCACTTCAGAAAAATTACTCAGCCAGAAGACTCCTTTCCAACTCAGAATACTCTGCTAACTCAGCCACATCACCGAGCAGACTCACCTCTTACTCTTGTTCCAAAGAAACATCTTCGGAAATATCCATAGTCACTGCATCTCATCACGCAGCTACTAATTCCTGAGATATCAAGATATCTTTACTCACTGGCTTCTGCCCTACCGACAGATCAAAACTCAACTTAGCACTTCATAGATGAACTCCGAACCTTTACAAGTTTCCTTCAGAGATCGATGAAGTCCTTAAACCAAACAAAACTCACTCGAGACGGTATTAGGTCTACAGTCTCGACAAATACACTTCCAACCTCATCCATCAAACACCAACCAATTTTAGTCGTGTTACACACACTTCTACCTCATCTACCTTTATAACTTACATTGGAAATACCCGAACAGGTAAACCAACAAATAGGTAGAACCATAAAAATATATATACATAAAAATACAAATACGCTCTCTCAAAAAAGACACCACTACAGAGCCTAGGTATTCACTCAACCTAACGCTCCCTAAAGAAAGATACACTTCAGAGCCTAGGTATTCACTCAACCTAACGCTCTGATACCACCTGTGACGTCCTAGGCTTTTCAACCATCAGCAACGGCTCACGACCGGTAGGCTTTTCAACCATCCCAGCCCCGCTGTGGCTCACAGTGATACCTCGAATTTGCTTTTACGGCCACCCTCTCGAGTCGCAACCAACCCCGCAAGACCTTATACTATCCCCGGGGGCATGTAGGGGTAAGAGTCTCCCGTTCGCCACCTAACGCAAAGCGAGAACCCCCTATCACGCTGTAGTGTAGCAAATCCGATCCCGAGACATGAAACCCTGCCACATTTACACATGAAAATGATATATATACATGTGTTTAATAAATAAACTAGTTTAAATTGGTTTTTTTAAATATATGAATAGAATTTGATTTTTGAATTTATTTTAAATTCAAATAAATAAACATATATAAAATCTTGTAAGTAAGTTTCCACTTTTATATAAATTGTTTCACTTCATTTTCTTTAAAAAGGAATGCATACACATTTACACATGAAAATGATATATATACATGTGTTTAATAAATAAAGAAAGAGTTTTATTTACTTTTAAAATTAGATAAAAACAAATAACAATTCATTTATAAAACATATGTTAATGTATAAAACAAGTGTTAATATCCTAAGCAACTAATGAGACATTTGTCATCATGTTAATATAGGTTTGGGACATGTGTCCATTTATTTTTAATTTTTCTTTTAATTTTATAAACAAATCATTTGTTCTTATATATGCATGAAGTTATAAAATGTTTGTATTCTTTTAAAATATTAATTGATAAATTTGATTTGTTAATTTAATTTGTACATTTAAAATACAATTCTAAATATGAACATGCATTCATTAAGTTAATTTTCTTTAACACATAATTAAATAACAAAACCATTCAAAAGACATGTGTAAGTTATTGTAAACTCTTATATAAATTTATTGTAATTGTTTAAAGGAATAAGAACTAATTAATTTGATCTAAATATTCATTAGCCTTTAACTTTATTGTTTGAATTCTTCAATTTAAACTTTTGAATCCAAATACTTACTTGAATTTAAACCATACCTACACTCTGAATTAAATCATTTGCTTTAAACATTTTAAATTTCCAGATTTTAAAAACACAACTCAGGTTTGCCTCTGCACAACAAACCCGAGGACACACTCAGTTTACTTCGAGCCAATCCATATCTTCCTTCGAGTCACAACAGCAACTGCACGGTACCATCTTCGAGTGATGAATAATTTAAATTAAAACAGATTTTTAATCCATAGTTCAGACAGTGACAAACTTCATCACATTCTTAGTTTAATTAATTTAAGAATAATTTAATAATTAAATGATAATAATTACTTAATGTAATTTATGGAGCAGGATTTCTTAGAGAAGTTTTAATTGATAATTACTGGAATGTAATTAAGGAAAGGTGATTTACTTAAAAGTAATTTGGATAATTACTTTTGTAATTAATCAAGGATTAATTAATATAGATAATTAATTATTGATAATTAATTTATAAAGGAGTAATTAAGATAGTTAATTACTGGATTTAAGTATTAATCAAGGTGATTAATAATGGTATTTAAAAATTAATTACTTAATGTAATTACTCAAACCATTTATAATTGATTATTATTAAATTAATTAATCTAATTAATTATAAAAATTAACTACATTAATTAATTATTGAATAATCATGGTTAATGACCTTCATTAACCATTCTTAAATTATTCTATAAGGTAATTAACTTAAATTAATTACCAATTAAATTATCTTTAATCATTTATTAATTAAAATTAATTATTAAACTAATTAACCTTGATTTAAAACTTAATTACATAATTAATATTCATTTATCATTAATTAATAACTTAATTAATGATCTTAATTCCAAATTGATTAATCATTAATCAATTAATTCCAAATTTAATTAATTTAAATAAATTAACAAATCTTAATTACCTTGTAAATAAATTCTAAAACATAATTCTTAATCAAAAATAAACATAATTGTATTTTGTTTTGAATCAAATTGTTTAAAACAGAATTAAGTTATGTTTATTTTTGATTAAGAATTATGTTTTAGAATTTATTTACAAGGTAATTAAGATTTGTTAATTTATTTAAATTAATTAAATTTGGAATTAATTGATTAATGATTAATCAATTTGGAATTAAGATCATTAATTAAGTTATTAATTAATGATAAATGAATATTAATTATGTAATTAAGTTTTAAATCAAGGTTAATTAGTTTAATAATTAATTTTAATTAATAAATGATTAAAGATAATTTAATTGGTAATTAATTTAAGTTAATTACCTTATAGAATAATTTAAGAATGGTTAATGAAGGTCATTAACCATGATTATTCAATAATTAATTAATGTAGTTAATTTTTATAATTAATTAGATTAATTAATTTAATAATAATCAATTATAAATGGTTTGAGTATCACACCATACTTCGTAACTAAGACTCAGACAACATAAGTGGATTTGTGTTTAAATCCAAGAAATAACAGCAGCATATTTGAAGGAACTCACATCATTCACCTCTGCATTTTCAAGATTTATGGATGCAGGCATACAACAGTCAAGCAAATTTAAACACATGCACACATGGATTTTCATACAACTTATAATAGTGATGTTGCTTTTAGAAAAAAAAGAACAGAGTAGTTATTATTATTGCCTCTGTTTAAATTATCTTATTCAATGGTATTTTGAACTAAACCTTAAAGTGTTGCAGGTTTTTGTTATCTTGGTTAAAAATGAAACTGTTTTTAAAACAGAAAATTTACTCACTTTAAATTGAAACAGAAAGCATCCAAGATGTAATTCATTTTTAAAAGTAAAAACTGTTTTTAAACTTAGATTTACTCACCTTAAATGCAAAATAGAAAGCATCCATCTGCAAGTTCATTTCCCTGCAAATCTGAATTTCCATTGCATTGAATCTGAGCTTGCATGAATCTGAGCTAACTTGCAGTTTGAAATTGATTATAACATGATGCTTGTAGGCTTTTGAATCTGCATTTGATGTTGATTTGGTCTGCATGCTTCCCCAGATTCTTGCTTGTGTTTAAAACTGCAATTCTTTTCTGGGAATATGCAAATTAACAAACATGCATGCATCTGGAAGCAAGCTTTGTGCAAGATCAAGATGAATGATTTTCAAGGCAAACTAAAGTTTTAAAGGGGCAAATCAAAGATGCAACTGGAAGTTTGGAAATTAAAAACAAGCTGCAGTTTTTTTTTAAAAAAAAAAAAAGCAATTCAAGTTTAGGCTTTTCTAAAACAAAGGTGCTCTGCTCAGTAAATTAAGGTGAGTAACAATTCTTACTAAATAAACTTTAAGTATTAAATTAGTTGCTTGTTTATTTCTGGAAATAAGTGAGTTTAAATGTCATATTTCAAGTTCATTTTTGATTAATATTGAATGTATGCATGCAGTGAATATGTGATATTACCTGACCAGGATTCAGATTTGACTTCTGTTCAAAAATCATGTTATCATACTCAAATCCTGGTTATAGTTTATGAGATAAACATAATATGTTATGTAAATAAGTTAGAGTTTAAACTTTATTAATATAAGAAGAAAAATAAAATAAGGGAAACCTGTAATGTCTGTAGAAGTAGTATGAAACTACAGAACAAAATTTATATATGCAGGTAAGAATTTAAACCATATAGGGCTCAGTGATTTAGATATTAAATCAATTACATAAATCAAAACTGGAATGCAAAAACTAAATTCAGAAAATTTAGTTTAAATTTGAAGGGGAATTTCTATATTAACTGTAAATTGAGTTTTGGTTAAATCTGACAAATCTGGGTGTTTGGAGTGGCAAATTGTGATTATGGTGATGGAGTAGTGAACTAAGACGTGGGAAAAATATTGGATAAAGGATTAATGCATTAAGTCAGAAATGATTTAGGGGTTGAAGATTATAACCCTAGTTTTCGGTTACCTGAAGAAATAATTTGGGGCGACTTCCATAGGCGACCGAGTTGTCTCAAATTTTGGGGAAAGGTAGTGGGGGTATGGAAGGGTCTGTGGCCGGCGTTGAGGATTTTCTGGTGATCAGAATCTGATGGTTGAAGGGATTTACAGGTTCGACCTCTTTGTTCCAGTTTTGGGTTCAAATGCTCAAATTTGATTTTTAGCTCCTGTAATCGAATTGATGGTTGGGAACGGGTTGGAAGGGGATTACTGACATGCGGGGATGATCGCGAATGGTAGTAGGTGACGGAGGCGTGGGTGCATGTGCACGGAGGGGATGGGTGTACGCTGTTGTTTTGGGGAAGAAGGATCTCTGAAGTTGGTGTCGGGTTGCAACATGTTTTGCTCGAAGCACTATAAGATTTGACTCGAAGTATTGAGTGTTTTGACTCGAAGAACTTTATTTGCGGGCTCGGGTAATATAATTGCTACAGGTTTTTGGGTTAAAGCCTGAAAGTTCTGTGAATTTTTAATAAGTACAAATGAATGTTGCTCGAGTTTACTGGAGTTTGATTTGAATTTTGTTCGCATTAGAATAGGATGAGGGTCGAGTGAATTTTGTGATCACTCGAGTTAGATTCGTTTCGGGGTAGGAAACTGTCTTGTTTTCAAATTTAAATTGAAGGTTAAGTTATTAAGCAAAGATTAAAATATGTTTTAAATCTATTTTATATTATGGATTCAAGTTTTGATTTGAATCATAGCTGTAAATGATTAAGTTTTAAATTCAAATTTGTTTAAATAAACTTTAAAAAGGGTTTATTGTTTAGAATGTTTTAAAGAAATTTGAATTTAAATTTGAAATTTGAAATATAAAAGAATGTGTTAAACAAGTTAAAATTTGATTCAAATCTAGTTTTGAATCTTTGGTTTAAAATAAATTTAAGTTTCATAAACTTGAAGTGTTTAACAAATTTGAATGATTAAGAAAAATTTAAATATTTGAATTTTAAAAGAGAATTTGATTTAAATTTTGTAAAATTTCCTTATAAGAAAGTATTATTGATTATTTAAAGTTTTTAAAATTTACTTTAAATCTTGTTGAAGTTAAATTAAATTGAACAATTTGTTAGGCATTTAATTATCAGGATAATTGAGTGGATAATTAATTTATTTAATAAATTAATAAGATGGTTAATTACTCAAAATAATTAAGGGTTTAAGGTTAATTATTTTTAGAATAATTAACTTGTAATTAAGAATAATTAATTAAATAAGATTAATTTTTAAATTAATGATTAATAATTAATTAATGTAATTAATTAAGGGTTAATTAATGAGTTATTAATGATTAATTAATTTGAAAATTAATAATGATTTGAAATGAGTTAGTTATTTCAGATAAGTAATTAATAAATTGTTTAATAGTTAATAAAGGTCATTAACTAAGGGTTATTTAATAATTAATTAATGTGATTAATTTCAATAATTAATTAGATTAATTAATTTAAAGATAATCATTTGAGTAAATTATTAAGTATAATTACTTATGGAAGTAATTAAGGAAATTAATTACTTATTGTAATTAATTGAGTTTAGTTTGATTAGTTTAAGTTAATTAATTCAGTTTAATTAATTTAGAATAATCAATAAATGATTGTGGAGTATAATTACTTAATGTAATTAAATAAAGAGAAATTACTTAGAGAAGTAATTAATGGGTAATTACTATATGTAATTAATTTGAAGGTAAATTGATAGTGAAGTAATTTAAGGTATAATTACTTTGTGAATTAATCAAGGGATTAATTAGAGATAATAAATTATGGAGTAATTAATTTATTTGGTAAAGTAATTAAAGGTAGTTAATTACTAATTGAGGTTAATCAAAGGTGATTAACAATTATGGTTTAAATTAGGATTAATTACTTAATGTAATTAATTTAAATAAGTACTTAATTAATTTTAATTAGACATCATTAATTAATATAATTTATGATGTAATTAAGATTGATTAATTAAGATTAATTAATCTATAATAAGTGATTAAGGAAATTAATTAATGTAATTAATTAAGGATTAATGTAATTAATTATAGTTAATTAATTTATGAGGTAATTAAGGTTAATTACTGTATTTGGATTAAGTATAATTAATTATGAAATTAATTAAAGGATAATTACATGAAATGTAATTAAGGAGTAATTAATCAAAAGGGAATGGTCGAGTGTTATGAAAATTGGTGATGGTGTAGATGATGGGTGAGGGAACTCGGAGCCGGAAAGGTTGATCATCAGATGATCAGAACGACAAGCACTTGCCGTTGACAGGTTAGAGTGTAAACCTGTAATATTTTTTACAGATTTTGATTTGGGGACATTTTAGATTCTTGGTCATGGAAAAAAAAAAACATATGAAAGGGAATTAAAGCATAACAGAAAGCACCTGCATTTTTAAAGTCTGCACTGTTTTAAATTTGGGAAATTGGAGATAGCATCTTCTACCTGCATATGCTTGTTTGCTGCAAATTCAAAGGGACAACAGTGGTCTGCATACATGAAAGGTGAGTAACTTAAACCTTTAACTGAAATTTCAGGTTGCATGTTAATGTTGGATAAAAATTTAGTAATGTTTGTGTGTTGGTGTGTGCATGTTTGTCCATGCTCTGTTATGATTCTAAAACTCAACTTTCTATTTTAGGAATCCACCAAATATTGTTTAAATTCGTGTTAGTATCTGTCCTAAAAATAACTAAGATTTGTTTGTTTATTTAGACTAGAATCAAATATTTGTAGGTGAGTTGATTTACTGCCTGAAGAAAATTAACTTTAGCAAGATAAAAGTATGAGTAGTGTGGCCTCTGCATGTTAATTCAAAACAAAATTTTAATGAGTTAACCTTGTATTTCAGTATCAATAAACTATGTATTAATGGAAACTTGATTTTTAAATCAAATATTGATATTTTTAGGGGTTTGATAGAGTAACAGATTGTTCTGAAACTAAAAATTTAATATAAGCAAAATTTCTGCAAATCTGTAGATTAGGAAACTCAAAACCTCTTTTGAGTTGTAGAACAAGGATCTTTGATCCTTAGAAAAATCTGAGATGATTTTAAATCTATTAGAGTAGGTGCATTTTGGAAATTCTTCATTCAAAATTTGAAAGTCTTAAAATATAAATGATTTGAAACTTCTAGAATTTTGAAATAGACTTAACTTCAAATTCTTATAATTGCATTTTAAGTCAAACATTTGTTTGGACTTGTAAATTTAAATAAGTTTTAAATTTATTTAAAACTTTGATAAGTTTAAAATTTATTTTATTTTAAACTTGAAATTTAAATTGGAATTTAAAGGTAATTGTATTTTGTTTTGAATCAAATTGTTTAAAACAGAATTAAGTTATGTTTATTTTTGATTAAGAATTATGTTTTAGAATTTATTTACAAGGTAATTAAGATTTGTTAATTTATTTAAATTAATTAAATTTGGAATTAATTGATTAATGATTAATCAGTTTGGAATTAAGATCATTAATTAAGTTATTAATTAATGATAAATGAATATTAATTATGTAATTAAGTTTTAAATCAAGGTTAATTAGTTTAATAATTAATTTTAATTAATAAATGATTAAAGATAATTTAATTGGTAATTAATTTAAGTTAATTACCTTATAGAATAATTTAAGAATGGTTAATGAAGGTCATTAACCATGATTATTCAATAATTAATTAATGTAGTTAATTTTTATAATTAATTAGATTAATTAATTTAATAATAATCAATTATAAATGGTTTGAGTAATTACTTGATAAAGTAATTAAGAAATTAATTACTTAATGTAATTAATTTAATTGAATGTGATTGTTTAATTTAATTAATTAAGTTTAATTAATTTTAAACACTTGGGTTAAGGATAATTACTTTATGTTTTGGAAATTACTTAGTTAAGTAATTATATAATAATTACAGGTTGTAATTAAGGAGATGTTTAAGTATGAAGGAATTTGGATTAATTATTTAAATAATTAATCAAGGTATTAATTAAGAAATTAATTTAAGGATAATTAATTTGGTTTAATATAGTAATTAAGTTGTTAATTACTTTGAGTAATTAATTTAAGGAATAATTAAGGATCATTAATTATTTAATTAATGACGTAATTAAGGATGATTAATTAGGATTAATTAATCAATAATAGGTAATTAATTAATATAATTAATTAAGGATTAAGATAATTAATTATGATTAATTAATTTAATTAAAGTAATTAAGGGTTAATTACTGTTTAGTTGAGGATAATTACATGGATGTAATTAAGTATAATTAATCAAGAGTGATTAATTAAAGTAATTTATGATTGATTAATTGATTGTAATCAATTGAGTAAGCAAGATTTTTATTGTGAAGTAATTAATTTAATTTATTTTAAATTAATTAAAGATGAAGGGATTAATTTAATTCATTTTAAATTAATTTGAGATATAGATAATTAATTTAATTCATTTTAAATTAATTATATTGTGATGAGTGAATCTTTGCTTATGGATGAATGGTTTGACTTGGATGCTTTGTAATCTCAGTAATGAGATAAATGATATTGTGTGGTATGGATGTTGGTTATATTGTGATGATAACATAGGTTATCTATTGTGATGTTGAGATATGGAATATCTATATGATATTGATGATGTGAATTACCTGTTATGTGATAATGTTGATTATCAGTTATGATTTAAGTTATCTATCTGTGTGTATATAGATACTGTAATTGAAATGTTTTAAAACTTTAAAACAACTTGGACCTTAAAAGACACGCTTTGGTTTTCGATGAGACCGGGATCGGGTTTCCATATTTGGATATCCGAAAACCACATCGATTCCAAATAACGTTAGGTCGTGTATCAAAGTGGAGCTTTGTGAAGACTCGAGGTGTAAGGACTATGAGTCAGTATAACTCTGTGGGTGATTCCGTAATGAGTTGACGGAATTAGTCCTTATAGATTCGGGATGGTGGTTTAAAGTGCAAGGGTTATTGTCGTTAACTCTGAGGGTGATTCCAAAATGAGTGTAACGAGATAATGCCTTCGGTTTCGTTCGAACCCGGAACGAACTTGTATGGATTGAATGCTTTCAGCACATCGTCAGGTGGACGATGAGCATTCTAAGTGATATGTCCTATAAAGGTAATCGTAGCCTCAAGCCTCATCAACCGGGAATGGCTAAAACAGGGGAGGTGCAGCAAAGCTTCGTGGGTCGCGCCCACTGGAGAGCAAGATTGATCCCTGTCTAGAAGTCCCTTTATATTCGGCTGTGTGGGTGGTTGCTAGCTACAACCACGGGGTTGTCTTGTTTGGAACTGTTCAGTAAGGAACGGGTCCGGCTTTGTGTTGCAGGGGATGAAGGGAGTAATCCTCGGTACGGTGATCTAGGCCACGTACTGTGACGGGCGGTACCCCAGTAGCCCTGCCATTGTATGGAAACCAAAATCCAATAAGTGCCAACGGTTTTGATTGTATTACCCACTTTTGTGGCTAGTAGCTGGAATTTAATGAATGTAACAATTTCGGCTATTTTCTTATTTACTTGAAAACCCTAGACACTATTATAATATCATCGGATTTCCTATCAAATGTTTTGGTTAGCGTAAGGTAAAAACTTTTCCATGTTTATGTGTGGGAAGTCTTACGTGATATCTTTTCTTTTCAAAGGTTTTTCAAAGTTAAGCAACTTTAACCTGTTACTCACACCAGACCCATGTCTGACCCGGAGTTATTTCTGTTTTTTTTCTATAACTCTTGGGTACTCAAATTTTTATGAGTAGTCAAGGGATTCAGGTTAGGATTCTGGTTTAGCTTTGACGACTTATGGAGGAGCAATGGAGCAGGAGGCTTCTGCGAGTAGATATATACCTGGTTTTCCGCTGTGTGTTCTTTGAGAGTTTATTGTATTATGTTGTATAACTGGACAGGTGTCTATAACTGTCTAGTATGAGTTGTTTATGCTGTGTATCTCTGATGTAAATGATACTATGTAATCTTTATGTTATTAATATAATTTATTCGTTCCGCTGTGTTAGATTCTGATGTTGTTTCTTCTTCTCTTCCTTCTTTTCTTCTTCTATCCCTTTCTTTCTTCATTCATGACGAGATTTTCTGGGAGTGGAAAGTCGGGTCGTGTGGAAAATCGGGTCGTGACAAGATTTAACGAGTTAATCCAATTGAAATGGAAATTGTTTTGAAATCCGTAAATGAATCTTGGTGAAGCTGGGTGAACTTAGTGAAATAAATCTTTTAGTTTAAAAGATTTGAAATGGTAATTTGTTTAACCATTTGAAGGAAAGTTTTGAATCATTAAGTTGTGACTTAATTGAAATCCCATATCCGTATGTTTTAAATGTTGCGCTCACTATTCGGTTTAGCCGGGAGAGGACCTTTGTGTCGTATAACCCATTCCGAATATGTGATTCGACGTTATGAATAGCATTGAAGACCGGTGGTGAAGACCGGGTATTTGTGAAAGCGATAGGATGACCTATCGATTGTCTCTGCACCGAGTCGCGCCGATATAGAGATTTCCTAAGTGATGGGAAGTCCGATCGGGATTGTGAATACCCGGATTGCAAGGACTTCTTTGGAAGTGCCTTCGGTTCTGTTCGAACCTGGAACAGACTTGTATGGATTGTATGTCTGACATTACACTTTGAGATATAAAGCAGATTTCTTTCAAATACATATCTGTTGGTGGCGGAGAATTTATTCTCTTAGCTTAACACCCTTCTCTGAGACGTACGAGCTCAGAGGTTATGTAGTTGAAGGTTATCAGCGATATACTCCCAATTTGGTAGTGTGGCATGCTGAGTGCTGTGTGTTGATGATCATTTGTTGATCATTTGTGATCAGAGCATGGCTTTTGTATAAAGCGTAGCTTTGTGGACGAGACTGCATCAGGACCTCACACCCCGGAAATGGTCAAAACAGGAAAGATGCGGCAAGGTTATGTGGGCCGCGCCCTTTAGGGTGTGTCATTCCCTTCTGGTAAAGGGTGATATTAGGTATGGAGCCCTGATATTTAACCTATGTGGTTGCTCCAATCTCATTTATTGTGTGGTTGTTGCTTAGAGGTACCTCGGATAAAGGTCCCAAAGGACCGGGGGAAGGCTTGCTCGAGTAGTAGTTACCTACTTACAGAGGTAACCCGGCCTTGTGTTGGCAGAGATCCGGTTAGGTTCTCGGGACGTCCCGCCAGAGGCGATCCCATGTGGCAGTAGGAAGTTCCTTAGCCTGACCATTTGTTGGAAATCCATTCATCCAATACGAAACCCTGTACGGTTTTAGTTGTAAAACCTGTCATTCACTTATGGTGGCGCCCCACTATTTGGATGGTAGCTATAGTAGGCATAGTTCGAAATGTCTATGCTGGCTAAGATTAATATTCTACTTTCGAAATGTTTTCTGCACTGTGCACTTATAATAATAATATCCAAGAAATCTTCTACGTATTAAGCATGTTTGACTATCATAAGAAGAAATCTCCTCCAATTCTGCGTTTGCATTGTGTGTGTGGCGGGAGGTCTTATGGTAGTTTCATTTTCTAAAAAGCATATCGGATTTCCTTTTATAAATCTTGTTTTATTTAAAAGATAAACTGTTTTTGTTACTCACACCAGTCCCATGACTGACCCGGAGTTTATTGTTCTTTTCCTAAACTCTGGGTGCTCACTATTTTCCACATGAGCAGTCTAGAGTTGGTTTTTCAGATAGTTAGGTTTGTAGATTATCTGGAGCTAGTTTCAGTCTTTGGATATGGACGAGACTTGCTTCTCTTAGTATATCATGATGTCGGTTCGAGCTGCTGCTGGAGTTCTTCCATGAAGACTGTCTTGAGTTATTTGTTCCACTGCTAGTGTTATCTATTTTCTTTTCCGCTGCTATTTTATTGTATCATATCTATATCGATATCTATTGTATCATCTGTTGTATCAGGATGTTGTATCAGATGTTGTATACTGATATTCATTATTTCTTCCGCTGTGTTGTTTACTTAATTGTGTTATAAGCTCCGGCGAATCGAATTTGAACGGTCGAATCTATGGCATTCGAGTACGAGGTAAAGTATGAACGTCGATTTTCGAACGGGCAAAATCCGCTTCGTTACAGATCACCTTAAGTATGCATACTTAGGTGACAATGAAATGTTATAATCTCTTCAAATCTTTCTCTTGGTCAAGAAGCTTCCGTACTTTCAATTTTATCAAAAAACAAAGAGTCAATTGCATTGTCGATTGCTGTTATTAAGGGAATTAGTCCCACTCTTGTTCAACATCGCTCCCACTTAGTTGACAAAGCCAAGCATGTTCGTGATGTGCAACGAAGGCCTAACCCAAAAATGATGTTGTGGTTCAAGAAACAATTCTTAAACTCCTCGATAACAAAATCATATACCCCATTTCTGATAGTTCGTGGGTTTGCCCAATTCATGTTGTGCCTAAGAAGTTTGGACTTATCGTTATCATAAACGACGCTAACGAATTCTTTCCAACTTGTACTCAAACGGATTGGCATGTTTGCATTGGTTATCGAAAATTAAATGCCGAAATACATAAAGGCCAAATTCTTGAATGATTAGTCGACTATGAATTTTATTACTTTCTTGATGGTTATTCCAGTTATAATCAAATTCTGATCGCTCCCGAAGATTAAGAGAAAACGACTTTCACATGTCCCTTTGGCACATTTGCATATCAAAGTATATCTTTGGACTTTACAACGCTCATGCTACTTTTCAAAGATGTATGGTCGGCATCTTTTATAACATGACTGAACACTTTCTGGAAGTGTTTACGGACAATTTTCCATCTTGGAAATTCTTTTTCAGAGTGCTTACACCATATCGAGATGCTTCTGAATCGATGCAAGGATAAACACTTAACGTTAAATTGAAAAAATGTCATTTCATGGTCAAACATGGCATTGTCCTTGGGCATGTCATTTCAAATAAAGGCATTGAGGATGATAAAGCTAAAGTTGACGTAATTGCAAATCTACCCGTTCCCAAATCTGTCAAAGACATTCTTTCATTTCTAGGACACGCTGATTTCTATTGACATTTTGTGAAAGACTTTAGTAAAATTGCTCGGCCTTTGACAATTCTTCTTGGAAAAGACGTAGCATTTGATTTTAATTCTGACTACGTGTCTGCTTTCGAACGTCTCAAAAATGAACTCATTTCTACTCCCATTATTTGTTCACCCAATTTGGATCTTTCTTTCTAAATAATATGTGATGCTTCTGACTTTGCAGTTGGTGCTGTCTTAGGACAATACATCAACAAAATTCTTCATGTCTCTACTAGCTAGTATGAGGCTAAACGATGCTTAGCTCAATTACACAACCACTGAAAAAGAGTTTCTAGTGGTATTCTTTGCGCTAAATTTTTTTTGACCTTATTTGATTGGCTCACACATTATGGTTTACAATAACCACTCCGCTCTCGGGTACCTTTTCGCTAAAAAGGATGCTAAGTCTCGCTTGATCCGTTGGATCTTTTACTCCAAGAATTTGACCTTATGATCAAAGACCAAAAGGATCTGATAACATCATTGCTGATCATCTATCGCATCTTCCAAATGCACTACCTTCTTTACCGATCAACGAGAACTTTCCTGATGAACAACTCCTTTTTGTTTCCGTCGATCCATGGTATACCGATAAAGTGAACTATTTAGTCACTAAAGAAACTCCTTTATTTTGGTCGTAATAAGATAATACAAATTTCATTCCCGAGTCAAGTATTTCTATTAGAATAATCCATACTTGTTTGAGTATCGTTCCTACCAAATCATTCGACGTTGCATCTTAGATTGTGAAAGTAAGAGTGTTCTTTCATTTTTTCATGATTAAGCTTGTGGTGGTCACTTCGGTCCTAAGAAAATAGTGGAAAAGTTGCTTCAATGTGGTTTTTACTGGCCTATGCTTTTGAAAGATGCATTTGACTTTTGTAAACTTGTGATCGCTGCCAATTGTTAGGAAAAATCTCTCGATGAAACATGATTCCTTTGAATCCTATTGTTATGATTAAAATCTTTGACGTTTGGGGTATTGACTTTATAGGACTTTCCCAACTCATTCGAAAATCTATACATTCTTGTTGTTGTTGATTACGTCTCTAAATGGGTTGAAGCCATTCCTTGTAAACAAATGGCCATAAAGTTATTATGAAATTCATAAAAGAAAACATCTATTCGAGGTTTGGAATGCCTTGCGTAATAATAAGCGACAATGGAACTTAATTCTATAATCGATCATTTGAAACTCTTATGAAGAATTACTCGATAACCCACAAGTTATCCTCTCCTCATCATCCTGAAACTTTTGGTCAAGTTGGAGTATCAAATCACCAAATCAAGCAAATTTTGGAGAAAATTATAAATAAAAATTGAAAAGATTGGTCACAGAAATTGACATATGGGCATTGGGCTTATAGAACTGCGTATAAAACCAATCTAGGAATGTCTCCTTTTAGGTTAGTATATGGTAAAGTGTACCATTTACTCAACGAACTTGAACATAAGCGTTCAGGGTAATTAAGAACATAAACGTTGATGTTGGAAAAGGCTGGCGAAAACAGGAAATTGCAACTCAATGAATTAGAGGAGATTTGGAACAACATGTATGGAAATGAGAAAATTTACAAAGAAAGAACAAAAAAAATTTCATGACAAGTCAATCCTAAGGAAAACATTTTTGCCAAATCAAAAAGTTATTTTGTATGACTCTCGACTTCATTTGTTCCCTAGAAAATTAAAATCAAGATGAATAGAGCCATACGTCGTACGTTCTATTTTTCCACACGGTGCCATAGAAATAGAAACCCTGGGAATGGATCGATTTTTAAACTCAATGGTCATCGTTTAAAACATTACTTTGAGTTGGTGAGTGATCGAGGGGAGGAGCTCATGATTCTCCATGAGCCACATTATGACTAGTAAGAATTTTCAACTCTCTCTTGTAAATATGCACATATTTTCTCCGTTGCACTTATTATATGTTGTATTGACCGTAGGAACACTTTCAAAGTCAAATGCGGGGGAGTCTCATGTTTATTTTGATTCTTCATGGTTTATTTATTTTTTCATTTTCTTTCCAAAAGCTAAAACATAAAAAAACATAAAAATTCCCAAAACAAAATTTTCTATTTAGCATATTGATTTACTTTTGAAGAAACGCGATATGATAAGTATACGTTTTTGGTTATTAAATTGAAATTTTTGAAAATTAATTTTTCTTAAAAAAAGTTCGATTACAGGTAGCTATGGTGTAACTAGTATATAGGAAGGATCATCGGTGATCACTAAGAAGTATATCCTAATTGTAATCTTTGTTTAAAAGAGTGGTTGATATAAAGTAAGGGCGATAACATTTTTGATCTTCTAATTTAAGTGGTGTTAAGATGATTTTGCATAACTCTCTCTTTTCAAAAAGTACTATTTTATAAAAATAAGAAACACTTAGGCTCATGTGTTCACACATAAATGTGTACACTATCCATGCTCTGTACCCTTCTCGTGTAAGCCCAAAAGGTAGTGCATGATTGATATATCAGGCCTCAGTTTATCTGAGTTAGGTGTATGTAAATAAAATTAAAATGATAATAATAAACACCTAGAGTCATGTGTTCATACGCAAGTGTATACACTCGTTACGCTCTATACCCTTCTCACGTAAGCCCGAAAGGCAGTGCATGATCGGTGTATCTGGCCTTAGTTTATTTGAGTTAGGTGTGTAAATAATAATGTTAATATTTTACAAAATAGAGAGTGCAAGCAATTGACATCTAAGCACTATCTCCACTTATTTGATTTGACTTGTTATTCAACAGAAATAAAAATGCCACTTTGCAAAATTTTGATAATCAATTAAAGGATTTAGTTCATTGTTGCATTATGTTATCAACCAAAACAACTAGCCAAACTAGAGTCTAACTGTGGTGATAACTTAACTTTTGTTAGAAGTTTGATGAGTAAAAAGACTAAAATTTCTTGATAACCAAAATGTATATTACTTGTGTCAATCTAAAAGTAAATTGTTTATTTGTAAATATTTATGAAAACTTGTATCATTAGAATTTGAATATCACATGTGAATTTTGTGGGTAGTATCCGCTGAAAACCCCCACTCGTCCTACCAGGGACACATAGAGGTTCAATGGCTTTTTGCGTATGCTTAATCCAATCGTGTTTCCTACAAAATAGATTTATCCTAGTTTTAGTTTATTCGAGGACGAATAAAAAGATAAATGTGGAGGTATTTGATGTGCACATAAAAGTGTATATTTTTACTCTCATATTTAATCTTCTTTTATTTAAATAAATGAGCATATTAGGGTATTTTACACGTTTAATCGAAAATCTAAATTACTTTCAAATCACCCTTCAATCATCTTCATTTGGGGGCAAAATGGTAATTTTGTATGTAGTTTAATTTTGAGAAAATTTATTTGAACATTTTTATTATTATTTATAGGAAATGGAGTGCAAATATGATGAGGCTTTCTGGATGTATGCATGCACATATGTTGAAAGAAAATGAAGAAAGAAAATAAAAGAAATCATTCAACATGGGGGAGCCCACATGTCCGCTAATAATGGTCTATAATTAAAATCACATGCACATATTAATGGAGACTTAAAAGTCTGTTAGTGAGGATTAATTAACTTCCTAATGATTACTTCGAGGTTACACTATCCCAAGGACATTTTTGGCAGTCCCCTAAAAATGAATTAGGGTTTTAAGCATGTATAAATACCCCTTATGTATCATGTAACCATCTTCTTCTCTTTTATGCAAGTTGTAGCACAAAATTTATGATAAATAAAATATCTCTTTAATAGCTTTTTAGCCTTGTTCTTTACTTTCATGCAATTTTTATTTCATGTTTTCTTTTATTGCAATTTTATTTTATGCTCTCTTTGTTACTTTATGCTCTCTCATTTTCATTTTATAGCATAGATTTAATTCGCAATTAGTTTATTTTTATTTTATGCAAGTAGTTAGCTCTCTTTTCTACTGATTAGCTCTCTTTTCTATTGATTAGCTCTCATTTTCCTTGGTTTTTTTTGTTGAAATCACTTTATGTTAAGATGTATTCAAATATGAAAAGCTAAACCCATCAATTTAGGGGTAATGAACCTCTCAAGAAACATATTAAATTAACATAATGATTTCATTTATGATCTCTCTTTTGTGCTTAATGGAAATTATGAATGATGGTGGTTTATGTTTCTTTTTAGTGGATTTGATAGTCTATGTTGACATCTCAAATAGGCTACGCTTAATCTAATATAATCATAATATATTTGATCATTTGCCTAAGTGATTTTGATGATGAAAGTCAAATTAGAAATTTGATGTATGTTACTAATTTATAGTAAATAGATCATGCTTAAAATAGATATTATTTTTTAATTTTATGTCATTTTCATGAGAGTTCACAAGTGGATTTGGATTGTGTGTTGGAGTTTGATGGTTTAAATTGCACTAATTAATAGCACAAATAATCCATACTTATAATAAACACATCAATCATTTCTACCTAATATTTTACTGAGAGATTACAAATGAATTTTTGTGTTGATTTATATAAATAATTGGAAGTGGATTTGCATCTAAATTGCTCCGTAATCTCATAGTTTTATTCACTTTTGCTCTAGTTTGTTTTCTACAATTTTCTTAGTTTAACACAATTTCAAAATCTTAGGCTAATTTGATTGAGTAAAATTAGAATTTAATCCTTTCCCTATGGATCGACCTGTATTCGCATATGTACTAAGGTTGTACGCTATGTGCTTACGATGGGTTCTTGATTCCTGGCATTAGCGAGCGGTCTCCTGTAGAGCAACGAAGCTGGATCCAAAGAGTTTTGATGTGAACAAAAGGCGACCTATAGCACACATGGAGGGAACCGGTATGAGTCCGATATATATAATCCTTTATCGCAGGTGGCGAGAGCGGATTACATAGACGTAAAATCCTTTACTGCCACTAGCGAGGTCATATTTCATGAAGGTGATCCTTTACCGTAGTCATTCGGGACCGAAAATTTTTTAGATAGTATAATATCATTCTATAGTATGGTCCAGGAGGTTCAAGAAGATATTATACTTAGACTTAAATCATATTAGATCACTATCACAATAGTATATAAGTTTTAGATTGGCTTCACTTACTTAGACGTATGTCTGACCCACTCCTATATCTTCTTTTATTGATATTGTTCAGGTTGGTGGATTCTTGAGGTCTAATGGACTTGGAGGCAAGACCTGTATATATTGTAAATAATATATATATATGTAGTATACAGTCTATATCTTAAATATATAATGTGACACTGTGTTAAGTTGTTTAAGTTTGGTTTGTATAAACTAATGTAGTGATATTATCTATGTAAATAGATATATTTGTGCAATATGATATTTTGAGTGACCAATCACTGTGAGATTCTAAACATTATCATTTGGTATAGTTTTGTTTTATGCTCTCTCTGTATATTAATATGTATTCTCTTCGAATGACTCACCATTTCGGGACTTTGTTGTGTAGCTACGGGATTCAAAAATGGTGGTTGTTACACATCCAATCCATTCTCAAAATCTATGCATACCCCAAGAAACTAAGTACATACACATTATAAAGGAAAACCACACCATGTATGAAATTTTTTAGGTTCTGACAAATCATAAATACACCAGTTGATCCCTTGATAGGATTCGATACCAAAACAGAATCATAGATAATTTTGGATCTAAGGCTTGACTTATCTACTAATGCATGACTAATAAATGATTGCAATGAACTAGTATCAGATATAATTCTGATAGGAAATCGAGATAAAGATAACATACCTTTCATAACAATCTGTATTCTCATCTCATTAGTAGATGGTACAATACTAGTAGTCGGATTGCCTTTAACACATATGCCTTCACAACATGCCCTTCCTTCTTCAACTGAACCAAGCAGTTATTTTTAAAGTGTCCAAACCATTGACATCCGTAGAACTTATATCTTAGAAATGTCCATGTAACAACCCTGATCTGGAGATTACCTATCAATATTAAATTATAATTAATATTGATGAGTAATCTCTAAACCAGGGTTGTTACAGTCCATCTTAAATTGCTTCATTATATAACCTTTCCTATTACACCTTCTATAGATGATGGTCTGCTTCTTTCCTTACCCTTCTTGGGGTCCACCATTGTACTTATTCCGATTCTGGTTCACTTCCTTCTTCAGTTCATCTTCTTTAGCCACAATAGCTTATTTCCCATCTTTGAGTTCAACAAAGAAGCTTCAACCAATCTATCAAATATTGCTCCATATGGTATCTGATTCAACGCCAACTCTTTCAATAGAGAATTAAGACCCTCACCAAATTTCAATTCCTTCTTCCCACGGGTGTTGATCAAATAAATTTTGAACTTGGCCAACTCATTAAGCTGATTGATTTACTCGCCCACAGTTGACTCTCCTTGCTCCAAATGGATCAATTTTTCCAACAGTAACCCCTTCTTTTCTCTAGAGAAGAACTTAATTTCAAACCTCCTTTTGAAATCTGCCTAAGTGATAGTGTCCCCATCCACTCCCAAAGTAATTACTTCCGAGTGATATCGCTTATACCTAAGAAGAAGCTCTTCTCATAAGAATTCAACCATGCCAAGGTCACTAAATAGGGTTTGGTACCCATATAGGATTTTCCTTCCAAACTATAGAAATCGCTATAAAGCTTTAGGAATCTACGGTGGTGCTTGTTGGACTAGGGTAACCTCTAGAGGCATTAGGAATAAGAGGAGTTTCGATAAGGCTAGCCGCATTTGCGTGACCAATCACTTACAGGTACCTTCAAAACCATAAAGGAACGTTCATCCTAGGAATATCCATAACATCAACCTTAGTGCTAGTACCAACCTTGGTTTCTACTAAAACAGTATTGGTACTGTTAGTTATCGTTCCATTTTCTATGGAGGTACTCATTTTCAACTATTTGAAAAGAAAACATGATTCATTAGAAACTCCCCAAAAGATGATGAATAGATCTGAAATGGTAAATTATGTGTACATATGTACTCAACTCCTTTATATATATAATATAAAAATTTATAAATATGCTCTTAGTATGTTCCTAGTCCTTAATTTAGAGAATGTTTTTGCTGGTAGTAATTGTAACAACCTACCATTTTTGACCTTCTGATTTTACACAACACATGATATGTAAATCCAAAAGCCGAAAAGGGCAAGTAGTCGGTGATTGATAATAAGAGACAAAACAATGAATATATTCTATAGATCTATTTCCGAACCCACGGCGGAAGATAACAACATATAATATAGTTAAAAATCATTATATTTCAAACCCATAGATCCTAACTATATACATGGATCAAACACTTATCCAATCAAATATAGATGCACAAACATACAAACAATATCAATGTTAGATGATTATCTATATATAGGTTTATATACATAAGCAATGCCATTGTCATTCTCACCTTTACACTTTACTTGTCATAGCATATTGAATTCCACCAACCTAGTGATGAAATAAAATGGAAGTAATATAGAGAGGGCCTGACTATAACCTGGTAAGTGATGTACATCTACTTTACCACATACGTAAATCATTCCCAAGCAATACTAAGATAACTGTGGTAAGCTTCATATATTAGTCATGTTTCACCTACAACCAACAAGTTAGTCAAACAATACAATAAATAATGGCTAACTCATGAAACAAGGTCTTAGTGCAATGCAGTTAAAGTAGTCGACAATATGGTCTAACCTACATACAAAATCAAGCTTACCGTATTGCATTAACACATGGCTGAATCACTCAATGACACTGTTACATATATGGCTTAAGGACCCACTTTAGTATAACAACACGCACCTAAGAAAATCCTCAGATAACTGAACGATCATGTTACCATGATAACCCACAGAGGTAATAAAAGTTAATAGTCAAACAATCACTAGCAATAATGATCAATTATCATTATGTATATATATCCATATATATATTCGATCATTTCATACAATCAACCTAGGAAATCACATCAAAATACTGTTTAAACGCCACCTAGAAAACCCTAACAAGCCCGGAAATGATCAAACAAAACCTATGCAACTCGTCCTATTGGGTCAAGGGCAACCTAAGCAAATAGGTTGCTACAAGTCAACCGATGGCTCCTTCACCGGTGGACTAGTGGAATCGAATCTATTTCTGTATATTTATTTTCTGGAATTTGTTTCTTTGGTTTCTTGCTCATTTTTTTATTCTTTTTCTAATCAGTTTTATTTCAAATTTTAATAATATAATCTACTATCATTATTCTCGGTGTAACGACCCATAAATTTTTGACTATTTAAATTGTTAAATTAATAAGTTTTGGTAATTTAATATGGAAAGAAATAAAAACTTTGTAATTTAATAATGAAATGAATGCTAAAATGAAATATAACAATGGTAATTAAAACTAATAATTAACAATTTAAATGAGATTACAATTAATTGAAATATTGTAAATTGTCATACTTGGTTATAAATTGATAAGAAAACAAATGCAAATATTAAGTTAATAAATTGTTTGTGAATGATGAATTCATAAGTGCAATTAAAAGTTATGGTAACGATTGTTATAAGTTACCTGTTTATTTGCTCCATTAAATTAAAATGGGAAATATTAATGTAATAAATATAAACCAATATAATTATACCCATAAGATGATAATTGACTGAATAACAAGATTTAAAATCAAATAAATGGATTTATTGGAATTTCAATTAATAATTAATGAATTTACTGAAATTGAAATTAGATATTGTAATTAGTAAATTAATTAACTTTAATTTGATATCTAAACTTGTTTAAATTATTGTGAATGGTAAAGAAATCAAAAATGGTAAGAATTGTTAACCATAGAATTTACATTGAAAATTCGACTTACTTAATTTAATAATAATTTATTTAATTAATGGGAAAATAGAAATTTTGGCCACTGACTCAAATTTTGAGGAAACTAGTTTCAATGTATAAGTAATGGTGAATTATTATAGGATTTCAAGTTTCATAACGATCAGACTTGTCTTTTGATCGTATAGGCTCGAAACGCCTAGAAATCAATTTAAATTAAAATCAATTGAAATCAATTTGAAATAAGCTGATTTTATCATAACTTCATCATATGATGGAATTAGGACTTGAAACCTGTTCCATTGAGTTTAAAATATTTGAAAACATCTATTTTGATTATGAGTTGACTCATTTTCGTTCCAGAGGCAGAACAGGCTTTTCGGGTCACTTATCGTTCAATCGAATCTTGTCTGTTCTTCTATTTTCAGCTCTACCTATAAATACCTTGTTTTAAACCCTAGAAACTGTTTATTTTCATTTGTATGTACGTACAT
Source organism: Allium cepa (assembly GCA_030765085.1). Classification (NCBI taxonomy): domain Eukaryota; kingdom Viridiplantae; phylum Streptophyta; class Magnoliopsida; order Asparagales; family Amaryllidaceae; genus Allium; species Allium cepa. The sequence continues at coordinate 369,692,496 of CM060943.1, read as the reverse complement.
TTCAGTCTACTCCTCCTTCTCAATGGCAGACAAACCAAACAAGCTTCTCAATTCTATTTCAATTCAAAATTCCAAATCAAAAATTCAAACTCCACAAAATATATCGAATCATATATTAATTTGAAGCACTCGACGAGCGCATCTTAGATCTGTAATTCATTTTCCAATTTGATCCACTGTTCGTCCAGAAATTGAAGAAAAAATCGTGGTCGTTCATTGAGTTGCGATCAACTTCGACCGATCGTTGACTGGATGGTACTGGATCGTAGAGACACTCGAGTGGAGTTCATCTGCGTAGGTAATTCGTTGATTCATCGGTAGGATCATTGGCATATTTTCGATTAAAGTTCAAATGCATGTGGCGGCGGTGTTTTCTGGGCGTGTCTTGGAAGCGTGGGTGGTCGAGAGCATCGTGCAGGCGGAGTTGAGTCGCCAACGAAGTCTGGCCAGGTCGCGGTGCTCCTTGGTCGACGTACGTGAAGTTTTTGGAGGCTGCTTTGTTTAGGATTTGAGCGATCGAACGTGGTTCTGTTGTTTAGGGTTCGATAGGGAAGAGTGACATGGCAGTGCTTTGCTGGTTCTTTATTTAATTAATTTGAATCTAAATCGTATAACTTCTAACTCATATATCTTTTGCATACAAACACCAGTTCACGCGCGGTTTCTTCCTTTCGAATCGTATCGAAATTCCAGACATTTTGACACTGGTTTGGACGAATTCGAAGACTGTTCAAATTTTGGGTTTAAATTGGATTTAAATTCAATTTAAATTCAAAAGGTGAGTGTTTTAACCCACTTACAACTTATAAAATTTCTTATGTTTGTTAAATTAAATTTATGATGTGATTAGGAATTTATTTATGACTGTTTGTTAAATTTTGAATCATCATCTCAGTTAATTTGAATTAAATCGTTATTTAATTTATTATTGAATATAAATTGCCAGTTAAATACCTATCATCGATTATCAGTTCTATATCGATATATATTGATTGATTTGGATGACGATTGTAATGGATGTTGATTGTTGAAATTGGATGAATGGATGTTATATTTTATATTGTTATAAACTGCAAGTTCACTATGGGTTGAAATGATAGGAAAAATCGTTATGGGTTGAAATGATAGACTCGAGCGATTTTATGGATTTTAAATTCCTTACATTTTTGAATTTAATAAATTGATGATTTGAAATAAAATTTGATTTGTATAAATTGAAGTATTATTGGAAAATCAAGTTTTGTGTTGCAATGCGAATTGGTTTAAGAAGGAATTCCTTCAAAATATTAAATCGGAAGTTTAAACTTAAACTTTTTACGTATAAATGAAATTCTATCAAAATTGAGTTATTGAATTTGTTTGAAAATAACTTTGAGATATTTTGAAATTGGAGTAATCCGTATTGATATTTGAACATGTATTGAAACAATATGAAATTCGATAGTTATTGAAATTTGGCTGATTGATTTGGAAATTTGAAATGGTCCAAATGTGTTAAAATGAAATGAATAATTAATCTGATAAAAATTCCAAATTCGTATTTTAATATAAACTGCTTTAAAAATATATTACTTAAAATTTTTAATTTATTAATATTTTCAAGTTTATTAAACTATTTAACCAATATTAACTATATAAATTATTTTAATCTATTTTAAACCAATTCAATTTATTTTAATTAAACCATTTTAATTTATTTTAAATATAATTAATCTATTTTAAAGTTATTTAATCTATTTTAAATTATATTTAATCTAAATTTAATCTGTTTAACCATCTTAAATCAATTTAAAATATTTTACCTATAATTAAACTATTTCGGAGCATTTTAACTATTTAGAACTATTTAAACAAATTTCTAAATTTCCAAACTAAGTACGTTGAAGAGTTTATATTCATTTCAATTGGTTTAAAATGATAATAAGGTGGAATGATGTTATAACCTAAGTTGGAATTTTGAATGTTGCAATAAATTGAATAATTATTTTGAAGCAAGGACTTAACCTATTTTGGAAATATGATTTTCGAAAGAAATTATAATTTTGGAAACGATATGATTTGGAAGTGGTATAGTTTTGAGAATACGATATTTTGATATAAATTGTGAATTGACTTTTGAAAGGAAATACAATTATCGAATTTGATTTCAAATGTGATATGATTTCAAAGGTGAATATAATTTCGAAAGTAAGTAAAGATTTCGAAACAGATATGGTTTGAATTGAATATGATATTTCGATATCAATTATGAAATGATTTTGGAAATGTAAAAGAACCATCCGGTGTGTAATAAGCGATTGGTTATCAAAGAGACCGGGATCAGATGTTCTCATACTCTCTGCCAATACCGAAAACCAATTACATGGAGCCAACTCCCGTGAGTTGGCATAAGGTGGCTAAAATAGGAACGATTGACGGGCCAAGTGAGGTCATTCCTCCGATCGAGCACACTCCATCGATACTATATTCTGACTTATTTGGTGGCCACCCGCGATTTTTCTCGGGAGTGTTTTCGAGGTAGGTGGTAGTAGCTGCTATGTGTTACCACCAGTCCGGAAGTGTAATTGGTATATCTACCCTGGCATTCCCTAGTTGTGTCATGTCACCTACCCTAGCGCGCCTTCTACGAGTTTGTTTTGCACCATACCTATGGAGTGCCCTCTGACGACGTCCAGTACGGGCAGGATTACGGTACTGTATAGACTATGGGAATATATAAAATGTGTTAAGGGGGAAAATGTAACGCCTTAACGCTATTTTAATAGTTTATTTTACTTTAGACATAATACTACAAAGTAGATAGTTTAAAGGATCCTTAGGAGATGTAAATCCCGAGCATCTCTTAAGTTACTGCACTCACGTTAGACACTGGATAGGAGATTTAAAACCTCGTAAACATCTCTAATGCCGTTTCACTCATATTTATTTACCATTGATTTAACTTACATAAGATCCTTTAGTTCTGACTCAAGTGTTTTGTCTTTTCAATTCGCTCGGGTCAGCCTGAGAATTTCAGGATTTGAAGACCTTATTCTGTAGGACGAAGACGAAGATTTTATTATTATTTACTATATTATTCCACTGCATCACACTGTTCTGCTGCATTGTTATTTATTTATCTCTAATATGTGCAATTCTGATTCTGTGTTTTAAAAGTATAACCAAATGTTTTGTCAACAGCTTCATGAACTGTTATTTGATTATTATATTTTGTCACTCCACTATAAGATTCTATTTTGTTTTTTCTCTCTGCTTTTTCTTATTTACCCCAACAACAATCTGCCCTTCTGTATGATTTGAGTTGGCACGTGTGTCTGCTTAACGCATACAAAAGTAACAACACACATATTTTATGATCGTATATTTAAATATAGCATCGTTAGTCGGATTAAAGTTCGAAATGATACTTTTTGCAAACTGTCAAATTAGGACTCGAGACAACTTCCTTTGAGTCCAAAACGGCATTTGCGACCTTTTTGAGTATAAACATCGATATGTCTGAAGTTGACTAGAATTTTGGTATTTTTATTTGGGGCTTTGGGTTTGGGTTTCGGCCCACTAACCTAATAAAGAACCCAACTCCTCTACCAAATACCCTAACTCATCTACTCTTCATTCATTCTACTCTCATTTCCTAACACTCGAGATAAAGAGAAAAATGGGAGAAAAGAAAGGAAATTAGAAATTCCTAAGCCTTAATTCTCTTAGGAAATTCAAGTTCTTGCTCTAAAATCAAAGAGAAGCTTAGGTAAGCATCATCTTTATCTTCTCCATCTCAATCTCTCTTCAATTTTTAGAAATTCATGTACCCTCACTTGGGAAAAACTTCACCTTTGATAATAGATTGAACATTCTAGAGGTGTATTGAAGAGGAATTGATCTTGCTTCGTTTTCAAGCCTCTCAATCGTTGTCTTTAAGTTTTAAAGGTGATTTTAAAGCTTTCATTGTTGTTTGGTATGAATTCCTAACATCTATTCATGTTCATTTGCTTTTGATTGGAATTAATTTGGTGAATTTTCCAAATTTTGGTGGTTTAAAGTCAAAATCATTAAAGATGCTATCTTGGATGTTTAGACATGTTATTTGGGGTGTATCGAAGAGCCTATAAGGCTGGATTGTCGCTTGGCATAAATCCCTAGTCTCTGCTGCTCGTCCGATCGCTTCCGAATCGTTTTGGCTATCATTGGCCTAGGCAAAATGTTGTCCAAAACAGGCAACCAGACGTCTGGTTGTCAGGTCCAAACGTCTGGTTAAGGTTCCTGTAAAAAAAAAATAAGAACGCAGAAAATAAAATGGCGGAGACAAATTTCAGACATCTGATTTATTGGTTCAGACGTCTGGTTGGGGTTCAGACGTCTGGCTTTGAAATTTCCAACGTCTGGGAGGTTTCTAGAATATTTCCAGAACCAAATCTAGACGTCTAGATTAACCCCCATGGAACCGTGCAGTTTGCCTACTTGCCTATTTCTTGAATGAATTTCCAATGTTTATCGATTTTTGTTGATCCTATTAGTTGTTATCACTTTTATCGACTTTGATGACTTCTTTTTTTGGGTTTATGGGAACATCCATTTTGATGGATGTTGTATCGATTTCTATGGATTTGATTCACGTCTTCGAATGTGAATTTTTGGTGATCGATTGTTTTTACAATCGTTTTCTGTGATTTGTCACTTTAAAATAAAAAGGTTTTAATACTAGTAGTAAATACTCAAACTCTTTCATCAAAACGATTTCAACATTACTTTTAATATAGAACTCATTTTCAAATACATTTTCCAATCTATTAGCAGATACAAACCTTTGCCTCATTCGTTCGAGAAATCTAATTAAACGACTTAGCAAAACAAGTGGTACGAAACGCTTGCGTTTACTTTGTCGGTTAATTCTTGGACTTGTACGATTGAACTCTTGTGACAACTTTCGAGTGGAAATCTATAATTTTTTCGTAAAAATTTATGTTAAGCCAGTGGTTATGGGACATGAACGTAAATTCATTTATTTACAAGCTTAGCGTAATTCACACTTCTTACTGATCAATGATGATCATTTCATGGATTAGATTAGCGATATGCGATGTCTCTTTGTCCACGTGTGGAACTGTACCTCGTTTTATTGAGCTTCATCTCATTTCCTTTATGGGCTAGCGACCCATGGTCTTTGGACATTCGTGGAGCAATCGGCTCGATAAGCCGGAGCATGGGACGCATCTTTCTAGGTGCGTCGATGTTCATTTATGCATGGGGCATATCTTTCTAGGTACGTCGATGTTTGTTTATGCATGGCGCGTAACTTTTTAGGTGCGTCGATGTTTGTTTATGCATAGGTCGTATCTTTTTAGGTGCATCAATGTTTGTTATGCATAGAGCGTATCTTTTTAGGTGCGTCGATGTTCGACAGTGCATGGGACGTATCTTTTTAGGTGCGTCGATGTTCGGTTTATGGAATAGCGTTCCCTTTGTGATGCACGGGTTGGTGGGTTTTCATGCTCCCGTTTATAGGCCTCTCCCCTTTGTGTTTTCTGGATTTCTAACTGATGATTTCTAGAATTTTCCTTTCACTAATTTTTGTGATTTACATTGATAAGTTTTATCAATATTTGTGGTTTGATGTATATATTAAAGAATACGACATTCTTTTTGGTGTATGAGATTCTTGAGATATAGTATGATTTTGTTGTTATTTAATGTATACTTGTTACAATATAGCATTAGTGTTATCATACATTTTTGTCGTATCTCTTATCCTGTCTCATTTTCATATGATATTTATAGCTAGACTGATTCATTTATTATTTTCTTCTTAAATAATACTCGGATCAGACCGAGGTATTTCAGGTGCTTCTGCTTGACTTCATATCTGGTTCTGTCATCTGACTTTTGGCTAACTACTTTAGCTTAGTAGTTTTTGTTATTATACATTCGAGATAGAGATTCCTTGTTGTATACATATTCTTTCGTCTAACACTTGGACATATTCTTTTGTGTTGTAGTGGATCTTATATGACCACTACTTTGATGTACCCTTCTATGTGTTATATTCATATCGGTTTCTGCCTTAGTGGTATGAATACCTATGATTGATTTTGTGTTATGCTTATTTTATATTTGTTTCCGAAGACCACATATCCATTGTGTAGTAGCTTTGATGGTATGTCTGGTTTCCTCTTGAATTGAAAGTGATATTCTATCTAGCATATCGGTACTCGCACAAAGCAACCATATAGATTGTCGCTCCTCAACAGCCTTATTCTTCGTACTAGTCAATGGCATTACTCTGTAGTGTCCTTGGCTAGTGTGAGTATAGAGGTGCGGCGTCACAGGCGGGATGTTACACTCAGATTTACCAAAAAGTTTGCTAATTTCTCTAGAAATCGGTGTTTATAAAGCTAGTTTTTGGAAATTATATATTTATCTTTTTAAGATATATACTTTAAAATACACTTTTAAAATCATATTAAATACAAAATAAAATTATATTATCAACGAAAATGTTGTGCAGGATTATGTAAACAATTTTTATATGCATTTTATATGTATCTTTACTACTAATAATGAAAATTCATTGAATAAACTTCAATCGTGTCTTTTTGAAATACCAATATACCCTCGCTTCCCTACTCTCGTGATAATAATAATAATAATCATTAATACAATCTCAATTTATAATCTTATGAAAATGGTTCATCAGGTCCCTACTTTGAACCCATGGGCATTTGTCGAGAGAGCAGGTATTCTTTCCATGTTGCTGCTCAAGCTGGTGCCTGGTGCCAAGCATATTTATGTTGTTGAAACATAATGAATTTGGTCATATTTATTCCACTCATATCCAGTATGAATACGGTTGAAAAATATTAGGTTTCTGGGGTGGTATTTATCTTGCCACCAGTATACTTATTGAAGCAAAAAATGACCTTAGTTAGCATCATCATATGAAGAAGTTTAAAGAATAGTCGAAAGATAATTTCTAGCATCCGTTGCTTCGATTTGTCATATACAAGTAGGCCTATGTAACTCAGATAATCAACTATGCACAAGGTATTCTCATATGACATGGGAGATTCATAGTTTAAATTAAATCATGAATCAAATGTTAGTGTTACTACTCAATCATTTTATATGTTAATAAGGATTATGCTGTTTAAAGTGACAAATAGTGCAATTCTACGGCTATACGTACAAAATGTGTTCAATGTTGACGCTTGCTAATCAAATATCAAAACAAGCGAATGATTATTTTATCAACTTCCAAAGTACAGTAATGCTAATATCTCTATTATTAATAAAGAGAATTCAATAAATAAATTTTCACGGTATCCTTTTGAAATTTCAAAAGTATACTCATCAATCAAAGAAACCTTACCATCGGTTTGCAAACTCAACTTCCATCCCCTTTTCAACCACCCATTAATAGAATTTTGCTATTAATTTGCCACTAATGTCATTGACAAAATTGCTTCAAATAAAAGTGTTTTTACAACCAAAGGTCTTGCATTTATAGCACATATCCGGTCAATAAATTTTTTATTAAATAAAAATTAAATAGCTTCAACTATTAGATGCACGTACATGCGTTTTGTACTACTATTTCCTTATGAAGACACTTTTCTTACTTAAATATTGTTTTCCTCATCCCTTACTAAATAACTTGTGTAAATCATTAAATTTTGTATAAAAATCATATTTATTTTCTAAAATAATTATCTTACTTTAGAAATCATTTTATTATATTTTTATATGATTTATTATGGTATTTGCCACATATCATTCACATGTGTATCTCAAATACTTGTATTTAGCCATCTTCTTCATTTATATCATTACATATATAATTCAAAAATTGTTCTTTGATCAACATAATTTATCATCACTAAATTCAATTTCTATCCACTAAATCATTTTAATATGAATTTAAACCAAAATCCATAAGTATTCATCATAATGTCAATCATTTGATCACTAGTTCGTCCATTTTCAACAAATCATCATTTTTGTTTGTTCTAAAATCAATCAACCATTTCATTTCGAATAAATCATTTTAATTACCATCGAAACTGAGTAATTATTACTGAATAACCCAAACTCGAATCCCAATCCATAGGTTATCTTAGAACTAAGAGAGATTAACTAGTTATACCGAAAAATATGAAAAAACCACTCACAAAGACCCAAATTTCTCCAAAGTTCTTACTATTCAAAAATTGATTCCCTTCCAAATCCATGTATCCGTGACTCAAATTAGGATTAGACTGTAGTACTCGACTCTCTCTTCATCTGGTGTTTGATTTGTTGAATTCCTTAAAAGTTGAGAGAGGATTTAGGGTTTGACAGAAAGAGAGTTTATGAGAGGAGGAGGAGAAGGAAGAAGAATATGTACTTAAGAAATGAATTTAAGGTCCCAAATAATAAGGAATGACTTGCTAGTTATAAGAGAATTGAGGTGTCCATTCACCTGAGTTGGGCTTAGCCCATTTTAAAAAATCAAATTTTCGAAATACAAAAACGACAAAATCTTCATCATCCGGACTTTGATTCAGACAAATAAATATATGATGTATATTAGAAGAATGATGTAGTCGCAATAGTGCTAGTTTCTTTTTTAAATTCAAATGTTTAAAGAATGTTAATTTTGCCCCCGAAGTCAACTTTAATGAATTAATTAACTTTTAAGGGCATGAATTTAGTAAGTTAAATTTTGTTATATCGTATTTAGTGTTAACCAAAGGGAATGCATACATTGAATCTCTCAATGTGTGATTCATTCTTTATGCTCATGGATATTTTTTACTCTTGTAGGGTATGGGAGTTAACATAAAGTATTTGTTTCAAGACTGCCACCTTTTTGGGAAAGAAAAATTATGTATAGAGTTATTAACTGTAGTAAGTTAGACTTGGATGTGATATATGAAATTCTTATTGAAACCTAATATTTTGAACAAAGACTATGGTATTTTAATCAACAATGAAACAGAGAATTATGTATTTCATAATGGTGACTCCTCACATACTAATAAGCCTGGGAGAGTAAAGATTCCATTTTATGTCTTGATAAAATAAAATCCCATATGTATTTCATGTAAAAGAAGAAAGTATGGACTTTGGACAATGTATCCAAAGGGGTAAAAATCATTGGTTATAAGTGGATATTGAAAAAAAGATCGATGCCGATGGAAAGATCAAGACCTATTAGCAAGGTTGGCAGAGAAATGTTTTTATCAAATTAAGGTGTAGATTATGAAAAAACATTTTCTCTAACCGCCATATTTAAGTCATTTTGTATACTAATTACATTCGATGATTATTATGACTAGTAAATATGGATAATGAATGTTAAAATAGCATTTCTAAATGGTGATGTAAAAGAGATTGTCTATGTGTCTCAGTTAAAGGGATTCGAGATCAGTGGGAGTGATGTAAAACATGTATACAATTTTGATCTTAAGCAAGCATCAAGAAGTTGGAATAAGTTTTCGGAAAAAGTAGTCAAATAGTTTGGTTTCATTCAAAACATAGATGAAGTGCTTGTATGTATTAAAGAAAAATTAAGGAATAACACTCCTAATTTACATATTGTAAATATACTATTGATTGGTAAAATTGTACTAATGTTACAACTAGCGAAAGCTTATTGGTCTATTTTTTTTAAATGATTTGGGGTGAAGTATTCTATATACTAGGTATGAATCATAGAAACAAATTTAACAAAATGTTAAGATTGACCTAATCTACATACATAGATAGATACTGCACTAAAAAGATAAAGTCTGGAAAATTCCAAGTATAGTAAACCGATTCTTGCTAACTTCCGTAAGGAACCATGTGGGCTAGCCTGCTTAGATGAGCATCCCTATATATATCCGACTGCTATACAAATGCATACGATCATTCCTTTATATTTGTACTTAAGAAAAACAATATTCTAAACCTATCTTCCATGTTGTTAATGCTTATGATAAGTAGTTTGGAACAAATCGTGAACGCTGGTCCAAACCGCACTAAGATTGGGGCAATTATGAAGTATTGGATAAGTTGCACTAGCCGGAAGAAAATGGAAAATTTTCAAAATAAAATTCTTTTTTTAATTTTGCACTAGATCTTATTTTGTGTTTATATGAATAATTTGTTTATATTAAATCATATTTAGCGAATATTAGTAAAAAAAAGTTTGCAATTTTAATTCAACCATGTTTCATTTCGTCTTTGAAGCTTTTATATACATGTATGTTATGTTTAAATCAATTTTATATTGAAATTTTACTTTACTTTAATTTAGTTTATTATATTTTGTATGATAGAAATTTACACTCACAATTTGAACATAATAATTTTTATTAACTAATCCAGGACATTTATATGAATATATATTTAACCATTATGATTTTTGGTTTATAAGTGGAAACACAAAATCACGAATACTCCATATATATTTAAATAGTTCAAAAAGGTAGACGAATATGTGTGTGTATGTCTATATATACATACATACATACATACATACATACATACATATATATGAACTTATTTTAGGTCATCAATAATTTTTTCACTAGCATAGAAGAATTGTTTTTTATTTAATTTATATTATTTCCTGTTATGGACATTTATATAAATATTTATCTCTCTTTCAAAATTAAGTTTATATATGTTATGTAATAGCCAAAACATATATGTGTGTATATATTTTTATTTAAGTTTATTTAATAAACATATTTGAATAATTGATATATATATATATATATATATATATATATATATGTATTTAATGTTTGAAATTTAAATCTTCGGTGACCAATTCAAATACATTAACAAACATAAAAAATCAAACTAAATTAAGAAAAAAAAATCAAAACTAAACTAAAATTCTTTTTTTTTTTTAAAAACCTACATAATTTTCTATCAACTCCCACTTCCGCTTAGGGCCAATTATGGAGCTTGAATCCCACACTTTTGATCTGTTACCTAAATTAGACCGAAAAGGCCTTAGTGGATGGATCTGTAATGTTATCTTTAGTGTCTTCTATCTCAATTACTATCTCTTTATCATTTATAAACTAACTTATCATATGGAATATGAAGAAGATGTGTCTTGACCTTTAGTGAGGTCGCGGTTTCTTGATAATCTATATTGTCACATTATTATCGCAACACATCTGCATCAGACCTTCAATACATGGGATCACTCCTAGCACTTTAATGAATATATCCATTCTCCCTACTTCTTTTGCAACATCATATATGCTGATGTACTCAGCCCCTATGATTGAATCGGACACAACTTCTTGGTTTGAACTTTCCCAACTAGCGACTCCTTTATTGTGTGTAAATATGAATCCTAAGAAAAAATTTCTATCATCGACAACACTTTAAAAACTCAATCTCAAGTACCCTTTCATAAGGACTTTTTTATTTTCATATATAACAAAAAAGCTTAAGTATTTCTCAAATACTTTAGAATAACCTTAAGCATTGTCCAAAGATTTTCGTCCGGATTGATTGATATCGGCTAACATCACCTAATGCATATGCAACATCTAACCTAGCATATAGCATAACATACATGATGTATCCTATTTTTTAAGTACAAGGAATCTCTCCTCATCCATGGATGGGGAGTCTTTCTTAGAAATAACAAGTCCATGTCGCACTGGAACATTTCCAAGCTTACGAATTTTTCATACTGAACCTTCTTAGTAAGGTATATATGTACGTTTGTTGGGACAATCCTATAACCTTCTAGATCTTTTTGTACAAATCCTTATACACAATATAAAGGATGCCTCCTCCAAATATTTTGTCAAAAAATTATTGAACAACCAAACTTTCACTGAGTGTAATGTTGGTACATAGTTGCCTATCAACAGTAAATCATTAACGTATAAAATAAAAATTGAAACAAAACTATTTTCTTCTTTCCTATATAAGCATGCTTAATCTATGGTTTTTAATAAAACCAAACTATTTGGTTACCGTGTCCGGTAGTAAAACCTTATTGCTTAATTGATACCATAATTGATCATAAGGGTCTACATGCCTTGTTAACTCTCCCACTGACTTCAAAATCCTCTAGCTGCGACAATGTATAAATAATATTTTTAAATCTCCATTTAGAAACGTTATTTAATTTCCATCTACCATATTTCAATCATAATACGAAGGGTCGGCAAGTAGAATCTAAATTATTTAAGCAAGGTGACTAGTGAAAATGATACATCATAATCAACATTTTGAATTTTTCCAATAACCTTTCTTTATAAGTCTTGACTTTTCCATCTACACCAACCTTTTCCTTAAATATCCATTACTTCTAATAGGGGTTTCCCTTTTAGTTACATTTTCCAAAGTCCAAACTTTGTTCTTGTACATGGAATCCATTTCAAATTTCATTGCATCAAGCTACAAGGCATAGTCCTTATAATCCAAGGCTTATCAATATGTGTAGTGATCATCATTGATGTAATCCTCTTTTGCACCGTTAAAAAAGCCAATGGTATCTTCCAGGCATGTAAGATTGCATATTAGACCTTCTAAGAGGTTGTGTGTCTTCTACGAGTGTTGAACTACTATTTAAATACTCTGTTTCTATGGGAGTTTCTTAGATCTCATCCAAGCCTATTTTACTGCCACTATAATTCCATTTCTAAAAGGGTGGGATGTCTCAAAAAACACTATTTCCTTGTTATGATAGAATATGTATTCATGAGTATTTTTTGGATAACCTATAAACTTACATAAAAGTGATCATGCCTAAAGTTTATAAGGATTTACATTCTTAATAAATGTCGAACAACCTTACACCTTAAGATAACTAAGGTGAGGTTTCTTACTAGTCCATAACTCATATGGGTTTTAGGTATAAATTTTGATAGTATGGAATTCAACATATATGTCATGATTTCAACCAAATATCACTAGAAAGAAAGAGGAAACTCAGTATCACTCATTATCAATTGAACCATGTATAAAAAAGTTCGATTTCTCCTTTTCGAAACACCTGTGCCGAGGAGAATAGAGAAGAGTTACTTTAGAGAGAATCTCATTCTATTTTATGTACCTTGGAGCTCAAATCCAATGTACTAGCCACCTAGATCAAATCAAAATATTTTGATTTTCTTACATGTTAGTTTTCAACTTAGTTCTTATATTTTATAAATTTATCATAGATACCTATTTTGTATGTTTTGAGATATAGATATTCATATCAAGATAATTTGGAAAATGTAATGAAGTATAAGGATCCACCTTTGGTAGCTATAGACATAGGACCACATAGATATATTCATACTAGTCCTAAGAGTTTAGTAACTCTTTCATTGCTCCTACTAAATGGGTGCTTGGCTATTTACCTTTAAGATACTACATAAAACTATCAAATGATTCCGACTAAAAATTGGAAGAAACCGTTGGTTTTTTAAATTGTTCAATTGTTTATTACTTATATGGCCTAGTCTACAATGCCAAAGGTAGTTGTCATTTATTTTAGATGCATTATTATTTCCAACACCAAATACATGATCATAGTTAAGTATATGAATGCAACATTTAAGTGTGCCAAAGGAAATAGTTTTATTGTTATAGTTTTTAATGAATTTCTTCGCTAACACCCAAAAAGTGTAAAGAAAGAGGAGCTTGGTTAGGAGAAGGCTTGGTTGACACTTACTGACCTCAACAAGTGTTAGTAAAAGCGATACTTTGTTGAGAGAGGGCTTAGATAAATAGGTTTGGCATGTTCAAGTCCATGATAAAGTCATAAGTTGTTCATGTCGAAATTATGCTTAAACTCATGTTAAGGTCATGTCCTCTTAAAATCAGTCATTGTGAAAAAATCTCGAACGATCAAAAACCGAGACTATGAATTTTTAAGAATTAGAAGCAAGTTATGATAGAAATTACAAGTGCCTTGGAATTCAAATCAAGTCATGGATCATGAAATCTTGATTTACTTGCTATGATATAGTTGAATGCACATAGTCTTATGGCAAATGTCACAAGAATATAATTGTAATTAGAAATCTCCAAATAAATTTAGGCTTACTAATTTTAAAATGTAAGAAGTGAGAAAAGAATAATTTTCCCTCTCCTCCATGCCCCTAGGTCCATATTTATAGGGGTGGTAAGGTGCGACATAGATGTCATGTGGCATTGAAGGGATGCGACATCGAAAGTATGTGGCATCGAAGAGATGCGGCATCAATATGATACGACATTGGTAATATATCATGACGTGGTAATGTTGATGTCTTACAGCATGCTGCTCTATCTTGGTTGATGAAGTGTGGCATCAATAAGGATTGGCATTAGTGATAAATGGCATCACATGAGGTTTGGTATTGAATTCATTTATAGGACAACATCAGAAGGAGACAACATTGAAATGATCATCGAAGACATGTGGTATTAACCTGAGGTGATATTAATCCTTTTGTCTCCATGGTTGAAGTGCGACATTGTTGGAACGCGGTATTAATGGGATCGATATTGACTAGATGCGGCATAAAGGTGAAGCGACATTATCCATTATCCTTTGTTGATGTTTTGTCGCATTAATGGTATGCAACAGTACTACATGCCCTTAATATTGATTTTCATACTGATGATGGGTGGAATTATGCCTTGTAGTTAACCTACGACATCAGTCTTTATACAACTTTGTTACTTCTATTGGTGACATGCGATATTACATGTTGCATTGATGACATGTAATATTCTTAAGGTGTGTCCTTGCTAATAGGTGGCACTGATAATAGGCAGCATCATTCATTTGGCTTTTTTGATGGAGATCGATATCGATGATATGCCATTTCCATTCTTTGGAACCAATAATGATAGTAACATTTTCCCCCAAGTATGAAGGCAGCATTGACTTGTCAAGTCAGAATCTTGATAATGGATCTTGCTGCCTATTATTATACTATTTGAATCCGCTTATGCATTCAAATTTAATCTAACAACATCTGTTACCCTTCTTCCTCCCTACAACTAACTGAGCTTTTTCCTCTTCTTCCTTTTTACCTGCAACTTAAAGCTCAAACATACAAGTTCAAAGTCCATAAAATCATTTACAAATTCAGGCTTTTCGATATTAAAGCTGAGATTAAGGTATGATTCTCTCTTTAGTCGATTTAATTGATGAGTTAAATAAGTGGAATTTTCGTTCAAATTCATGCTAGGGTTCTTAATCGAGTATTTTAATTATGATTCATCACTTAGGTTTAAATATTAGACTTGGATTGTTAATCTTAAATTTTCTAGTTAGATCGATATCGGTTATGCTTAACCTTTAATTACTACCACTGGGGAATTTTAAAAGGTTAATTCGAATTAAGCGACATCGATTTAGATGCCTTGGTGCTTTTAGTTTAATAGAGAAGTGAATAGTTTATCGCACCTAAAACGTGATATTACCCTATTTTATTTCGAAATTAATGCTTTACGACATTACTACGTCTTAAAAGTTTGGAATCATTATACCGTGACATCCTTATGTCGTCATTAACTGAATAAAGGTGTGAAATTGGCTTAAAAAACTAGGAGTTATTATAAGGTGGGATTCTATCATGCCGAAAGTTAACCAAGGGTGTGGTATTAGCTCATGTGGTTATTATAGAATTCAACATAGTCACTTTGTGTTATTGTTTTTCTTTCGGTAACGGTTTTTAATATTCTTATTTAAATTTTGCACGGCATTATTATCTCATAATGTAATTATCGTAATAAACCCATGTACCACTTACACACTTAGAATCTTTCATATATATATATATATATATATATATATATATATATATATATATATATTGAATTGTTTCGACATTAAGCATTGTTACGGCATCATGTTATCGTGTTTGATAGCACCGCTTATGCGACATTCAACATCAGTTTACCAATTCAACATGAACCTTATTGACTTGGCATGATTTTTAAGTTATATTTAGGATAGTTTTTCATTAATATTTTATTAAATAACCTCAAATTTATTTTCTCACCATGATTCTAATGTTTATTTACATGTTTTTACTTAGTTAAAAAATTAAGCATTTGATGAATTCGACATAGATTACTCTGTGGTTATTAACTTGTTATAAATATTATAGTGGACTTTAGACCTGGACATTTTTATGTTATGACTTAAGTGATTCATAGTGGACATATTATCCTTATCTTAGCATATAATAGCCTTTTAACATCATAAACATTTTGGATTTAATAAAATATTAACATTTTTCTAATTTGATATAATATCACAAGGAGGGCAGATGGAAGGCAAGAAAGCAGTCTCAAAAGCAATCAAGAAGACTAGTAAGGGCCCTAAAGCTTCTCTATCTATTAAGATAGGGGATCATCTTCTTAATCAGTTGTATATTACTACCCATAAGAAGTGGACTCCATTCTCAAGCAATTTTGCTATTATAAGCATAGAAGCTACTCTTGCCGGTCCTTATGGCGGAATCGACAACTCTCCAGAAATGTTTTTTGCCTTCACTCCAATTCACATACAACACTTGGGAAACCTTCCTTTTTCTATCTTTCTCTTGAGATTCCTAGAGCACCTAAACATCGCTACAACCAAATTCACACACCTATTTGACTTGCTTAGAAGTTCTTATTAGGGAGGCTAAGCTTCCTTCTCTTAATGCTGAAATTTTTCATACCATAGCTAGCCCTACATTAATAAGTTAGCAACAGGATAATCCACTATATCGCATTTATCCGCTCTCAAAAAGCTTATTACCAATGCCGTCAACAAGAATAAGGACTGGGAAACTTAGTTTTTCCACGTCTAATGCTACTCTAGGATTAGGGGAACTTTCTCTATTATAAGTAAGTTTCTATTTCCTGTTAATTATGTTATGTTTGTTACTCTCTTACAACAGATGTTTTCCTTTAGGTCCGACTCCCAAATAGTTATGCCCCTCTAATAGCGACACTATCATATCCCTGATTTTGTTATATAAGAGAATGGGCGATAGACTCACACTTTACTCACTGATTTTAGACAACCATATAATATTCAGCAAACCTATTATTATGAAAGGGAATGCCTAAGGGAAACGGTCATCGGTTATCAATAACCGAAATGTTTTCTCTGTTTCCTCTCTAGTTCCACTTAAGCTCACTGGTAAGCTTATATTATAACTAGTATGGAATTACTGACATTATTATCTTACAAACTTCTTTCTTTATAGCTTATCTGCTCTTATTATTGCTTCTAAAGAGAGAGAAATTGATGCCCCAAAAGAGAAGGGGAATAAGGATAAAGTTCTCACCTCGTTTCAGTTGAGCAAGTTGTTACTATTGAAGACTCTATTGCTAAAGCAATAAAGGCGATAAAAAGGAAAGTTAGTGATGATGCTCATGCTAATATTCCACTTCCTCCCCAAAGTAAGAGGACCGGACTTGTAGGTGACTTTAGTCCAGCTGTCTTGGATGGGGAGACAGATGTAATCATTAGCTCAAGCCTTGATGTGGAAATTTTGGATAAAGCCTAGGAGCATTAAAAGGAGGCCGAGACTCCTAAGTCTTTCCTAAATATTTCCTTCGCTACTTCTCCAACAGCCATCAGTCGCTTATTTGCTGATCTTAGTTTATTTCCTTCTCTAAATGAACCTCTTCCTTTAGCGGCTCAGTCTCCTGTTGCAAGTTTTGAAGATCTTCTCTTCTTAGTGACCCAAATCTTCTTCATTGAAATTGCTCGTGCCACCGTAGTCGCCGATTTACTCAAGAGACCATCTTAATGTCAGTCTTAAGCAGCTTCTGTTGGTATGCATTCTTTTCTACTTGATTAATATAATGTTTTAGCTTTATATAACCTATCTTGACTGGTATTTATCAAATATTTTAGGCAGCAAATATGTTCTTCCTTCAAGAGGCTTCTCAAGGACCTTCTATGAAGTGGCCGAATTTAAGGGTAAAATCTCCTCGCTTAACAATAGTATAATTGATACCACTACAACAAGGGATGAAGCTATTTTTGAAAAAGATAAACTTACTTCCTCTCTTGACGAGGAAAAGAAATCTAGGCAATTATTAGAGAAATAAGTAAAAAAAAATTTAACGCAAATCCTAAAAAGGCTAAAAAAGAGAAGGCCGAGCTAGTTGATAAGAATGAAAGGGCCAATAAAGAAATGGCTAAATTAGGTCTTAAGAACAAGCTACAAAAAACTAACATCTTGGCCTATTCAAATAAAATTATCAGGGACATCTAAGAGAAAGTCGTCCTTTTTCTCAATAATTCTCTCCCTAAGATTATTGAGAAGTGCTACGAAAACGCTTTGTTCATGGCATATGCTGATAGCATTCAAACATGCTTAGACTTAGACTTTCCATCCCTTCCAGATTGGAATGAAAAGTTCAAAAAAAAGTTTAATCTTATGCTAAGGAAAGATAAAAAGTCTCTTTAAGGAGAGTTTCCTACCGAGGAAAAGGTTGACGCCATAAAGTTGCTAACCTTTGGCGATCGCTGAATTGATGAGGAGACAAAGTCTGATGGAGAAAGGGATGAAAATATGACAATAATGATGATGGCTATAATGATGATGATGATGGTGATGGTATTGGGAAGGGTCCTTTAGATACAAAAGACGGGGAAATGGTCAGGTGACACTTGTTAGTCCGTGAGATGATGGTTTTGATGACAACAACCTTAGAATAGATTATAAAATATAAATACTAACATTATAAGTTTAGATATATATGTATATGCAGGATTTAACCAGCATGGTACCAAGAATGACGACTTACAGTATAGAGATTCAAGATATCAAGATTGAAGACTCATGAGTATCAAGATTATCAAGAGTTCAAGACTTCAAGAATAAGTATTTTTATTAGGAATTTTGTTAAAACTCCTAGAAAAGCACTGGCATCTTAAAATACAATTTATTCGTGGAATGGAATCCACTTCGAGCCTGTTAAAGGTGGAACCCTAAGTAGGATGAAACCTACAAAAAATCTAGTGGAACATTGTTTTGTATCCGCTAATTTTTATTCAAATGATTTTACAAAAATTATCTTGTTTTCAAAATGATTTCAAAACTTTCCTTTTAAAAGATTCAAAAACCTCTATCCTGATTTTAAATAGTCTTAGCCTCAAAATCATCTTTAATTTCAAAGTCAAATTACTCCTGATTTTAAACTATTTTTTAATATAATATATTTAACTTTTAAATATTTATGCTTAGATTTACATATCAAATTATAGTTAAATTCTATATACATTATTCTCTATATTTACTTATGAATTTTAACCATAGTCAAGTGTATTTATAAAGTTTAAAATAGTTTTAATATAAGATAAATATTATTTTCAAAGAAAATCAAATCATCAAAAATTGCCTTGGGATGTCGACATACTCAAGGTGACCATGTCGATATAGTGTCAGTTAAGTTCAAAATTTAAATTTCAAAAGAAGTGTCTATTTGCTACTCTTCACAAATGGACATGGATGTTGTTCTTCTATAAGTATGGGTTAGTTTCAACGAATTTCATATCAGATTTTCTGGTTTTCCACTCCTCTTCTTCTTCCACATTTCTTAATACATATTCTTACCATTACTCTGCCGAAATCAACATTGAATCAAACTCGATTACTTCTAGTTTGATTCTCTATCACTATCTCAACAAGGTTCTCAGTGCTATTTAGAGTTATAGACTTCTTTGTAATATATTAAACGAGAAAAGGTTTGATTGTGGCCTTGAAAATCAGTCAAGCGAGATAAGGTGTGATTGTAACCTTGGGAAATCAATTGGGTAAACTTGTTGCCCGTAAAGTCAAGTGGGTGAACTTGTTGCCCGGAAAATCAAGTACCTCTACCCAAAGGATTGTGATTCTGGAGGGTGTATCTCGTAGCCTTGAAATCGAAGGTGTGATTGTAAAGATTGCTTTTGAAAGGTAATATGTACTTGTGTTGCGGGACTGGATGTAAGGTAACTCCGATCCAGTATAAAATCCGATGTGTTCTTTCCTTTACTGCCTTTTACTTTATTTCTTCATCTATGTTTGTTTCTGTGATCATATCTGCGTCTGTATATTGCACACATCTGTGTCTAAATTAACATAAACTCAAAAAGATTTAGTAATTCTTTATAAGCACTATTCAACCCCCCTCTAGTGTTAATCCTAGCGTTAAGATCTGTAATCCGCATTTCTCACAATTGGTATCAGAGCGAGGTTTTCAAAGTTTCATAATCTGATTTTTGAAAAACCTTTTAAAATGGCTATATTTGTTAATACTAGGTTAGAAATATTCAAATCATCATTGTTTCATGAGTCTGCATATAATCAATATTCAAATTCAAGTTATCTACCAAAATTGTTTGCTGTGCAGGAATCATGCTTTATGGCTGTTGAGGAATCAATCCACAACGGACAAATTGTACAGATCAGAAAAAACAAATGGATACTTTATAGTGGAAGTTCTAGACACATGACTGGCAATCTAGATATACTGAATGATATTATATACAAAGACGAAGGAATGGTTAATTTTGGAGACAATTCAAAAGGATATGTAATTGGCATCGGCAAAGTCGGTAATTCTAAAACTCCTACTATTACTAGTGTTTTGCTAGTTAAGAATCTGAAACATAATCTGCTAAGTATAAATCGTTTGCGTTGGAGAAGTGTGCTTTAATAAAGATGAGAATCTTGTTGAACAACGTGGAAATTTCTGTTTTCACTATCCGCATTGTTCGATTCATAGATCTCCTATTTAGTTTCTTTTCTTTCTTCTCCATTGTTGTTTGTGTTTCTTTATGTTCTCTAAACGCTCACATAAATACAACTTTATATGTAATGTGTGTTCTTATATGTTCTTATTATAAGTATTATCATGGATATTAGTTAGAATAGTTAGTAGTAAGTTTTAGTTTTAGATCTAAGTATTGATTACTTATGATAACACTATCATTATAATCACATATCATAGGGTATTAGATTTAGGGAGAGTTATATAGTTTGGAGTTATAAAGTTTAGACTTTGTTTTTGTTGATGAAAAAGGAGGAGAAATATAAAATAGGGTAATTAGGGCATAGATTAAAGGGGAGTTATTAGTTTTAGGGGGAGTTATTAGGATAGAAGTAATATTTTATAAACAAAGGTTGTCATCATCAAAAAGGGGGAGATTGTTAGTCTGTGGGATGATGGTTTTGATGACAACAACCGTAGAATAGATTATAAAATATAAATACTAACATTATAAGTTTGGATATATTTGTATATGCAGGATTTAACCATGTAGGTACTAAGAATGAAGACGGTACCGTATAGAGATTCAAGATATCAAGACTGAAGACTCATGAGTATCAAGATTATTAAGAGTTCAAGACTTCAAGAATAAGTATTTTTATTAGGAATTTTGTTAAAACTCCTAGAAAAGCACTGGCATCTTAAAATCCAATTTATTCGTGGAACGGAATCCACTTCGAGCCCGTTAAAGGGATGGAACCCTAAGTAGGATGGAACCTACGAAAAATCTAGTGGAACATTGTTTTGTATCCGCAAATTTTTATTCAAATGATTTTACAAAAATTATCTTGTTTTCAAAATGATTTCAAAACTTTCTTTTTAAAAGATTCAAAAACCTCTATCCTGATTTTAAATAATTTTAGTCTCAAAATCATCTTTAATTTCAAAGTCAAATTACTCCTGATTTTAAACTATCTTTTAATATAATATATTTAACTTTTAAATATTTATACTTAGATTTAAATATAAAATTATAGTTAAATTCTATATATATTATTCTCTACATTTACTTATGAATTTTAACTATAGTCAAGTAGATTTATAAAGTTTAAAATAGTTTTAATATAAGATAAAAGTTATTTTCAAAGAAAATCAAACCATCACAAATTGCCTTGGGATGTCGACGTACTCATGGTGACCATGTCGACATAGTGTCAGTTTAGTTCAAA
Organism: Allium cepa; assembly: GCA_030765085.1. Taxonomy (NCBI): domain Eukaryota; kingdom Viridiplantae; phylum Streptophyta; class Magnoliopsida; order Asparagales; family Amaryllidaceae; genus Allium; species Allium cepa. The sequence goes on along the minus strand of CM060943.1, from coordinate 369,670,582 downwards.
ATTTAAATTTCAAAAGAAGATTCTATTCGCCATAACTCTTCACGAATGGACATGACTGTTGTTCTTCTGTAAATAGGGGTTAGTTTCAACGAATTTCATATCAGATTTTCTCGTTTTTCACTCCTCTTCTTCTTCCACATTTCTTAATACATATTCTTACCATTACTCTGCCGAAATCAACATTGAATCAAACTCGATTACTTCTAGTTTGATTCTCTATCACTATCTCAACAAGGTTCTCAGTGCTATTCAGAGTTATAGACGTCTTTGTAATCTATTAAGCGAGAAAAGGTGTGATCATGGCCTTGAAAATCAATCAAGCGAGATAAGGTGTGATTGTAGCCTTGGGAAATCAATTGGGTGAACTTGTTGCCCGTAAAATCAAGTGGGTGAACTTGTTGCCCGGAAAATCAAGTATCTCTACCTAGAGGATTATGATTCTGAAGGGTGTACCTCGTAGCCTTGAAATCGAGGGTGTAATTGTAAAGATTGCTTTTGAAAGGAAATCTGTACTTGTATTACGGGACTGGATGTAGGGTAACTCCTAACCAGTATAAAATCCGGTTTGTTCTTTCCTTTACTGCTTTTTATTTTATTTCTGCATCTGTATTTGTTTCTGTGATCATATCTGTGTCTGTATATTGCACATATTTGTGTCTAAATTAACATAAACTCAAAAATATTTAGTAATTCTTTATAAACACTATTCATCCCCCTCTAGTGTTAATCCTAAACTTATGATCCGTAATCCGCATTTCTCACAACACTAACTTAAGCTTGTCTACTCATGATGCAGACTTTACCAAATTCTTTGAACCTCAAAACACTATAAAGAAAGACTCTTCCCTAAAAGATAATGGTCCCCTAATCGTCAATCAAAGGAGAAAACTCAAGCTCTCAATTCTCAAGTTTTGGCCTCCTAGGTATAAAGTTCTTTATTTAAATGTCTAAGATTACCTGCTTAGCTCTTAATGGATAAGCTTACTATTTTAGTTAAGAAAAAGAATAAATTCTAGTACAAGACTCTTTATGAAAAGTGTATGAATAAGGAGCATCGACTGAATAGGGAAATCAAAAGGCTTGTTAAAGAGTATAATGATTCGTCTATCAAATACAAGCGCCTTTCTGGTGATACGCTGTTAAAGTTCATTAAGGAAAAGTAGGCTTCCCCTCGATTGAAAAGAGCTCGTCTTCATCGTGAAAGAATTATGAAAGAAAATGTAGAATTGATGGCTCACTTTTGGATGCTAATCGATGACAGAAATGCTTTGGAGGATTTTCTCTATAAAGTTTACTCTATGGGAAAATTCGTTGACTTCTCTTACTTAGGTGAGAATAGTGAGGTTTAATTAGGCATCTTCATAGTATACATGTAGATGAACAAGGGTCCGTTCCATATCCTAGGGGTTGCTAGAACCTTCCTAGAGTGGCAACCATTCCACATTCTCCTTATTATCTTCCCCACAGTACGATCAAGTATAGCAAAGAAAGATTTATTTCTGAATTTTATAAGGGATCAATATTTTATGAACCCAAATGATTGTACAATTATAATTTATGATTTAAGTAGCTCGTAACTTTCATTACCTTTATTTCCTCGTTCTTGGTCTAGTATTATTTTTTACATTATACGGATTAAAGAATACTCAAGTAGTCATATTCTCATGGAATTCTTAAATAAATTTATTAAGTTAAAAAGGAATTTTAAAGAGAAGTCTTTAGCTTTTAGAACATCTCAAATAGCAAAACATTGCTATCTTAGGGATCTACAAGAAGCTTACACCTAATTCCCTTGCTTTTTCTTTGACTTCTAGGATGATAAGAAGGATAATTTGCTTAGTGAAACTCAAACTTATCACGCTAAAGTGCTATGTGGTCACACTAGACCTCCAATCGAGAAATGGGACTATCGTCAACTCCCTCTAGTTAGTACCCCATAAGGGATTAAAGCTTCTTTTGATTTACCCTTCCCTTATCTATTTAGTCATTTGAAAAGGAGAAAACTACTATTTCAAGACTTTAAAAGTTACTTGAATGTTGAAAATCGAGTTGTGATGTAATTTGAATTCCTTTGTTGTTTGTAAACTTTTGTAGTTATTGATGAAGTAGCTTATTTTTCATGTATCAATTTCCATTTTACTTTCTGAATAGGAAAGCTAGTTAATGTGTCAGGACACGATTCTTCGTCTTCCGAAAATTCGACATCGACACTCACTTTATCGACTGCCGAGGAATCGAACGACGGAAAACCGAACACTGAGGGTTTTTAAAAAGAAGAATTTAGGAAAAGAGAAGAGAATAAGATAGAAGATGGAGAGGAAAAGAAGAGAGAAAATTTTAATTTTTTTTTTAAAAAATAGAAGAAAAAGAGAAATAGAACAGAAAGAAAATAGGACGGAACAGAAAACAACAGAACAACATCAGAATCTCACAATTCGCAGCGGAACAACATATAATAATAAATGAATAATCTTTAAACAAAGCACTATATCAGTTATTACATTTTATACATTACATTACATCATATCATCAGAGTATACAACAACAACAAATAGTGCAGCGGAAAAAGAAATACTATATAAGTAATACGCCATGCCATCCATCTTGCCTCCAGCAACTCCAGAATATCCAGAATATCCTGATAAACCTTAACTCTTGACTGCCCGTGTGGAAATTGGTGGGCACCCAGAGTTTAGGAAGGAAAACAATAAACTCCAAGTCAGTCATGTGACTAGTGTGAGAACTCAAAACAGTTTATTTATCTTTAAAATCAAAATAGAGAGATATTTTTATTTCAATTCGCAATGCTTTTAAAAATGAGACTACCATAAGGCCTCCCGCACACACACACAATGCAAACGCAGAATCGGAGGAGATTTCTCCTTATGATAGTCAAAGATGCTTGATACGCATTTAAAATAACATTTGATATTATTACTAGTGCATAGTGTAGGGAAAAAATTCATTTTGAAAGTAGAATATAAATCTTAGCCAACATAGACATTTCGAACTATGCCTACTATAGCTACCATCCAAACAGTGTTGCGACACCATAAGTGAATGATAGGTTGTACAACTAAAACCGTACAAGTTTCGTATTGTTTCTTTGGATTTCCAACAAATGGTCAGGCCAAGGAACTTCCCATTGCCACATGAGAATGCCTCTGGAAAGACATCCCCAAGAACCAAACTGGAACTCTGCCAACACAAGGCCGGGTTACCCCTAACTGGGTAACTACTGACACGAGCACGCCATTCCCCGATCGTAAACGACCTTTCTCACGGGATCCCGAAAACCAACAACTACAAAGTAATAAATTCGTAGTAACCACATAGGTTAAATATCTGGGCTCCATACCATGATACCACCTCTATCCAGAAGGAAATGTACATACCCTAAAGGGTGCTACCCCTCATAACCTTGCCGCATCTTTCCTGTTTTGACCATTTCCGGGGTGTGAGGCTCGACAAAGTCACGTCCACAAAAACATACTTTATACAAAAGCCATGCTTTGGGTCAACAAATGATCAACACAATGATCACTAAGATAGACGATCAAATAAATGATCCTATCACAATAATCAACACAATAATCATTTACAGCAACACTCAACATGTCACATTACCAAATTGGGAATATATCGCTGATATCTTCAACTATATAACCTCTGAGCTCGTACGTCTCAGAGAAGGGTGTTAAGCTAAAAGAATAAATTCTCCGCCACCAACAGAAATATATTTGAAAGAAATCGGCTTTATATCTCAATTTGTAATGTCAGACACACAATCCATACAAGTCTGTTCCGGGCTCGAACAAAACCGAAGGCACTTACAAAGAAGTCCTTGCAATCCGGATATTCACAATCCTGATCGGATTCACCATCACATATGGAGAACTCTATACCGGAGCAACTCGGTGCAGAGTAAATCGACAGGTCATCCTATCGCTCTCGCAAATACCGGGTCTTCAACACCGATCTTCAATGCAATTCATAACGACGTATCACATATTCAGAATGGGTTATACGACCCCATGGTCCTTTCCCGGTTAACCCGAATAGTGAGCGCTTATTCAAAATAAGTGTAGCATTCACATTCAAACAAATCACATCAATTACCCATTCAAAGGGAAATATTGATAGTCGGTTATTGAACTATCAATAGATATGCACACATCACCAGATTCCAAATAATTTTCCAAATTATTTATTTCACAAAATATCTTTACAAGATATATAATTTCAATACTTCAAAAATAAATCAATATTTATTTTTTTAAACCAATTCCACTTTCTTTTATAAATTCTTTAGTGAATTTATAATCCAAAATATCTATGAATATTCGATTTCAATTATTCATTTCAATTTATCTTCAAAAAGATAAATTCTTAAGATATTCACTTAAAATTGGAAAACATTTTCATACTTACTTATTTATAAGTAATTCACAAATTTTATTTATTTTCAACACTTAGAAAATATTCAATATACTTCAATCGAAATTAAATATATATTTCATTCTTTAAGGAAATCATTCTCTTCAACATATTTATTTGGGCCAAAACGAATGTTACGTAAAACATCGTTACGACAACCCAAAATCACTAGTATAGGGATTCGAAATTAAAATAGATATATAAATCCCAATACTATACAAAACATTTCCTTTCGAAAATCATTTACTATAACAACAGTGTTATAGTCCATCATCTCCTTCTGTTTCTCGAAAACGTCTATTTCAACAATAAATGTTGAAATCTATAGTTTCGAATCTCAACACATTTTAAAACATTGTCCGATCGTTTTAATTCTATTTCAAATATCACATTCAAAACAATTTCTTTAACATCTTATTCACTATTCAAAAACGTGAATATACTTCATTAACAATTTCATTCTTTTATTCATTTTAATTCAAAGGATTATTCACTATTCAAAAATGTGAATATAACTCCATTAATAGGTTTCAACAATTAACTTATCAAAATAAGTCATTTGCGAATTTATAAAACAACGTTTATAAATTCCATTTCTATTTATTTATAAAAGCTTCCTTTTTATAAATTCTTTTATTAACCTATTTCAGTTTATAACTCAATTATAAACTAAAAGTTCATATTATAAGTCAAATGCTTATAAAACGATTATTTTACAAAATCGTTCTTTTTAACTTCCCAAATTATAAATCTTATAACTTATAAGATTTATTCATTTATCCAAAATCCTTCTTTCAATAACTTCACAAATTTATAAATCTTACTATTTATAAATTTTATTTATAACTTCACCATTTATAATTTTATAAATTTCATTCTTATAACTTCACCATTTAAATTCTATAAATTTCATTCTTTAATGAAATTCATTTTCACTTCATTCAAACACTTATAAAAACTCGTTTTATAATTTCTATATTTCAATTTATAAATATCCATTTATAAATCTCTTAATATAAATCAATTTATATTATTCTTTAAAACGACTTTTAATCTCCTTTATTATCTCACCATTTTGATTTATAAAATAATTAAATTTTATAAATCCTGTATTTAAACTTTTTATAATAAATTTAAAAATCCCAGTTTAAACTATTTTATAACATCATAAATCCCATATTTTATAAAATCAACCTTTAACTATATTTCTCAAAAATATAATTTTTATAACATTAAGATTTATAACGTTTATTTATTTATAATGGATCAATTCCAAAAATATAGTATATTTTCAAAAATCACTTTGAAATCATTTTAAAATTCCAAAATCTGGGTCCAATGATGCTACACACCAAATAGTCAATCACGACTACAACGATATCATATATCAATATGAAAATCCATCAAATATCAAAATATCTGAAATCAAATAAAAACTGTTGAGGAATCCAGTTGGATCCCTCCAACCTGTTTTCCTGCATCCACAAACATTAGCATAATACTAATTTCGCTCCAGTACGAAATTATCGCGGTATATGTTCTTATTAAATATTATCCGCTTAATAACGGCGCAATAGGGTCTCATCCGCTAAACAAAAAATGCGGGAAATCAATAACTGCAATATATACATATGCCAATATATATATATTGCTATTATATATAATACCAATTTCACTGTTTATGAAATATTCGCGGTATATGTTTTTAATAAATAACATCCGCTTACTAACGGCGTATAATGTCTATTTTAACAATCAATAGATATCAATCATCATTCAAACATGCATCCAAATATTTTAAATCTAACTATTTAAAATAAAATCAAAACCTATTCGATTGAGTGAGAAGTTCTCACCTTGATTTTAATTTCCGCTTCAGCTTTTATTTCGAATAAAATTAAACGGACGTTTAATTTTACCCAAAATTCTCACTAACTCCAAACGACTCCAAACCAACTCCATCGCGTAGTGCTCGTCCATACGATTCCAACGCAACTGGTTTCGCACGTTTTCGACCTCGTATGAAAAAGTTATGACAGTTTAAAGTTTGTACACGATTTTAATAATTAATTTCAACATAAATCTTTATATTTTAATACCCTAAGCTAGCATCCACCGTAGATCTCAACTCCATTCCATCACAGCCGCATGTTTTCATCTCCTTCCTCACGTTTCATGTTCCAGTAACATCAGAACGCAACCGAACCCAATAATGCAATTTAGGGTTTCAATTCGCTAACACCACACACGATTATACTCGATCACATCACCGCCATGTCGAAGGCCATACCAAGAACTACACTCGGCTGAAGCACCATAGGGCTCGGCCCTATATAAATCTCGAAAAACGTGCCATAGACGAGCACGAACGCGGCCTCCTATCCCTCAAAATACAACTCCAAACTCGATCATAACCGTTGGATCTCTAGTTCGTGTTGTGCTCTACAAGTTTCTAGTTGGAAGTTTCGGCTAATTGTCAATGGATTTGGAGAAAAGAGAGGGGGAAGAGGATTGTTTTTCAGCCCTTCATTCTAATGGTGGCGGCCTGAAGAAATAGATTAGGGTTTTTGTTTATTTTTTTTTTTATTGTGAATGGTGGGCTATTTATAAGGAATTCTCAAACACTATTCATCCCGGAAATTCCGAACTCCGATTTACGCGCCGTAACCAGCGTTTCTAGGGTTTACCCCGCGTTCCGGACACAATGGAACAGGTTTCGAAAGCTAATTCGGAAGTATGTGCGAGTTATGGCTGTAAACGCTCAATTTAAATTAAACCGATTTAAGCGATTTTCTAGGCGTTTTAATTTGTACCGGACAAACGGTAAATCCAATTGACTTGAAATTTGAAGCCTTACAATAATATCACATTACGGATCCGATGAAACTGGTTTCGTCGAAATCCGAGACTTTTTGAAAAATGGCTATTTTAGCTCGCCAAATTTAAATTAAAAATAAATCGATGCGTTTCGAGCTGCCACGATCAAACGATAACTCCGATTGACACGAAAATTGAAATCCGGTAATAACTAACTATTACGGATCCAATGGAACTGGTTTCGTTCAATTCTGAGACTGTTCAAAAATTGACTATTTTTACTAGTCGATTTTAATATTAAAATATTCAATTTTCACAAATTAACTCTTAATTCGATTTTAAAAGTTCTAAAATATCGTTCTAACTCCCATATGATAAAATAAAATTTTACAAATCATTTTCAATCATATTTAACTCAATTTTCAATTATTTCCATAATTCAACATATTAAATTATCGATTTAATTATTCAATAAAATCCAATAATTCAAATAAAAATTTATTTGACTAATAAATTCACTTATTAATATTTAAAATTAATTAAATATTCAAATTTTTAATTTCTAAAAATTTTGGGTCGTTACATAATGCTTACGTCTGTTCCCACGATGTTCCTTCTTGGGTGAATGATATTAAAGACAAACTAATTGATGATCTTGAAACTAGACGTTCTTCCCAAGATGCTTTTAGCTTCATGGTTTCCGAACAATCCAGAAGCACAAGAATGGCATTGGAAATATTTTCAATTAAGATCAATGTTTAAACGTATGAAAGAAATGACCTCTGGCCTATAGGAAGGAATTAAAGGAAAGATGAAATAATTTGAAGAGTTGAAAGAGAAAATAGAAACAATCCTCCTGTTTGGCTCTTCAGTTGAGATTAACGTAGAAATGGCTAAATTACTTCAACAGATAAATGACTTAAAGTGGATCTACTAAAAAGCCAAGTGTCATACCAATCCTTGGAACTTATTGCAACCGGAGGCAAGTCCATCCTTCCGACCCCAACTCTTGGGAGAATGACCAGATCTTGATCTTTAGCTAGCAAATAGTTTCCTACTTTATTAAATCCACCTCCGGGTCTATGTAGTGAACAAATCTCCAAATGGAGTAGACCATTCATGTTCAAGTATTTGTAATTTTTCAACAAGAAATAGGACGAGAAAGTTTTTCAATGATTCAATGATTATGAAAGTCAAGTTAAAATGCTTGAGCATGAGAAGCATATTCTTGAGCAGGAGATTAAAAAATTAAAGAGCATCGTTCAGACCTTAAAAGGAGCCAATAAGACTCCCAAGTGTGAGTTAAAGGTCTAAATTAATTCAGTTACTGAGCTGGAGAAGACTCCTTTTTTTGGCACAAAGTATGGATGATGTCGACATTGTTCAGAAAAAGGGAAGAAACTCAATGAACTTTTGGATGTGGTCATTGTTGATACTCGAAGATTTTGATCAATGACAATGTGCTTTAACAAACAAGGAAGAAATATATGCAAATTCTAAAGGAAGATCGATGAAGACCAAACAAACTTAAAGTATGTTTTTATATATGTCTTAGTCTAGATTTATTGTTAAAATCTATCCTCAAGAAGCTTGCACGAACACTAGAAAACATTTTATAAACTTCATTTTCAATTAAGTTTTCACTATGCATATTTTATAAGTTCAGCCGACTGAACAGGAACAGCCAGTTGGCTGAAATTGGAACAAATTTATACACATGCACAGTTTCAGTCGACTGAATTTCCTGCACAGTCGACTGAATTTGCTCCCAAAAATTTTACTTCATATTTTCAGTTGACTGAATTCCCTGCTCAGTCGACTGAATTTGAACCTGCGAATTTTCTCTGAAAAGACACCTTGTTCCTCCCAAGAGTTGTAACTATTCATCAATGGAAATGGAAGCATCTCTTGTTTGCAACCTTTGACAATATATGCACCTCTTCTACAAGTATATATACATGATTCTAACATCATTTAATTCACCGAATTCTCTTGATTTAATCTTACTATTCTCTTGTTCATATTCTTTAGATATTCTCAAAGCAATCACCAATCTATTGCTTGAATCACTGTTTTTGTTTATAACATTCTTTTGATTCATAGCAATTCACATTTCCTAAATCTTCACAAACACATTGCATGCTCTCGAGGATAAGATTATAGGAATATTGTACTACATTAGACTCATTAGTGTTGACAAGAACACAACAAGTCGAATATTGTATTTTAGTAATTGAGTTGAAGTCCTCTTCGGTAGTTGAGGCAAGAAATCCCATTCGGTTGTTCGGGTAAGTTGTAAACCTATTCCTCCGGGTGAAGTGAGGGTGTTAGTTAGTGAAATTCCTAAAGTGAAGCTTAGGGACTGGACGTAGGACGAGAGGTCCGAACCAGTATAAAATCCTGGTGTCTCCTTGCATTTACCTACTTTATCTACCTAGACTATTTCATTATTCCATATTACACGATCCTACCGCATAGCCTCTTTCAATTGGTATCAGAGCAAGGCCGTCCTATAACCATAACACCGTTATTAGACATATTGATAATATGGAAAATGACGCAAGTACAAGCACAACATCTGCCTATAGTTCTACATTTGTGGAAGGACAATCTACCCAAAGACCTCCTCTATTCAATGGATTAAACTATAACTATTGGGCTACAAGGATGAGGATTTATATGCAAGCAACGAGTTTCAAAGCCTGGAATGCTACTCAAGCAGAGTTCGTTGTACCCACAACCGATTATCCTACATGGACACAAATTCAAAAGAATGAAGCTAGTGCAAATGCCAAAGCTATGAATATGCTATTTTGCGCCCTGGATAGAAATGAATTCAACCGTGTTAGCATATGTACTACTGCATATCAGATATGGGAAACACTTAAAGTCATACATGAAGGCACAAACAAGGTTAAACAAATAAAGATATCCATGCTGAAGAATCAATTCCAAAACTTTAGAATGCGACAAAATGAATCCATCAATGACATGTACTCAAGATTTCAAGACATTCATCATGCTCTAATCGGACTAGGAGAAAGATACACGGACTTTGACATTGTGTCTAATGTTCTAAATTCACTCACTAATGGGAGAGAAAATTACTAGCAATCGAGGAAGCAAATGATCTATCTACAATGAAATCAGAAGAATTGATTGGAAATCTTATGTCATATGAAGTAAATATGCATGCTAAAAAAGATCAAGCTCAAAAAAGAAAGAATGTTGCTTTTCATGCGGAAAAGGAAGAATCAGAGTCTGAAGATGAGGATCTAGCATTTATAGCCAAAAATTTCAAGAAATTCTTAAAGTATAGAAAAGGAAACAAAACGGATTCAAAAAGAATTTCTTGAACAAACCTTCATCCTCAAATATAGAATGCTTCAATTGTCACAAGAAAGGACACATGCAAAAAGATTGTAAAGAACAAATGGAGGAAAATCAGAAAAACTTCAACAACAAAAACAAGAAGGATAAATTCAAAAACTAGGCATTTTCTGTAACATGGGACGATTCAGATTCATTTTCATCCGAAAATGATAGTGATAGCGACAATGAACAGGCAAATGTATGCTTCATGGCTCAAGAATTTGAGGTAAATAATTTAACTTTCGACGATTTAATTGAAGTAAACACTGAACTTTTAAGCACAATAAAAACTCTTAAAAAGAAACTCAAAGAAACTCGTGAAAATCAAAACAAAGCTGAATTTGAAAAGGATATGTTAAAAGATGAAAAGAAAACCTTAGAAGAAGAACTTGAAAAAGTTCAAGAATCTCATTCAAATTCGGAAACTCAATTATCACTTTTAAGTCAAGAAATTGAAACTCAAAAAACAAAGAATGATATAATTGTTTATGAAAATCATGATTTAAAAACTAAGATTAGACAAGTTGAGTTAGAAAATAATAGTCTTCAAGCTAGATTAGATAACATCACTAAAAATGTTTCTAACTTTAACAAAGGAAGAGAAAATTTATCTAAGATTTTAGAAAATTCTCAATCCTCTTCAAGTAAACATGGATTAGGATATAAAAGGGAGTCAAAAATTCCTAAAAAGAAAAATACAAATTTTAAGTGGAATATGGATTCAAAACAACAAATATTGCTAAAGAAACCTATTAAAACAAAAGTAGAAAACAGGTAGTTAAAATTTGGGTACGAAAGACTAACTATGTATTAATAAGAAATAAATATTTAAAACATTTATGGATAATGTTCATCATAATGAAAACTATATTTATAAAAAGGATACTAAACCAAATTGGGTTTGGTTTCCTAAACTCTAACTTTTTAGGACCCTATTAAAAGGTAGGTACAGCTTATTCTTGATGAGTTTCTCACTTTTAATAATGGCAAAATGCGCACTATCTACTTTGGAGAGTACATCATGCGACTTCTCCTCAATGTCGATACGCCATTACTTGAGTCGGAGAATACAATGGTCCATCAAATTAACCACCGGACCATAAGCCTAATGCAACTCCCATCTCGACCTCCTCGCATAATATCACTCGCCGAATGGGAAGCAAGGCATCAATAACAACAACAACAACCTCCTCAACCTCACCACGAAGAACATCTCGAGCAAGATGATGAAATTCGTCTTGTTGACCCAAGCTTCACTACCAACCAATCCTTGGGGATATTGTCAAGAAATCAACAAATTCTTGACACTCGTCTTAAAAAGGTAGATCATAAGCTTGACAAAATCAAAGGATTCTTCAACAAGTTGTGGGATGCAATCTCGTGCTCAAGCACCACTACTGCTTCAACATCTCACGGCAAACGTCCGTCACCTACGTTTACATGGACAACATCCGAAGAACATACAAGTAGAAGTGCTAGCGTAGCTAGTTGTGGCCAAGGAGGAAGAGCACACAGACCACCAACAGGAGGACCCGTCATACGTGAACCAACAGGAAGAGAAGGTTCATATGACTGGGATAGAGATGAGTGATTTTTTGGTTTGATGTGTATTTTTAACTTTCTAGTAGCTTGTATAAATAGCCATTTTATGCTTGTTTGTCACAACATTTTTTACTTTTCTTAAGCCATGATTATGCAAATATGCTTCAGTGATTGTTTTGATAAATTATTACTACTGTTAGTGCTTCCTTTTCGTCGATGACAAAGGGGGAGAAAATCTATGGTACTAACTTTGTTTTGTAGGAAAGATAGTGCATACATTCAGGGGGAGAAATAAGTAAAAACATCTCTAGAATAAATTAGTATTGTCATCAATCAAAAAGGGGGAGAATGTTGATACTCGAAGATTTTGATCAATGACAATGTGCTTTAACAAACAAGGAAGAAATATATGCAAATGCTAAAGAAAGATCGATGAAGACCAAACAAACTTAAAGTATGTTTGTATATATGTCTTAGTCTAGATTTATTGTTAAAATCTATCCTCAAGAAGCTTGCACGAACACTAGAAAACATTTTATAAACTTCATTTTCGATTAAGTTTTCACTATGCATATTTTATAAGTTCAGTCGACTGAACAGGAACAGCCAGTCGACTGAAACTGGAACAAATTTACACACATGCACAGTTTCAGTCAACTGAATTTCCTGCACAGTCGACTGAATTTGCTCCCGAAAATTTTACTTCATATTTTCAGTTGACTGAATATCCTGCTTAGTTGACTGAATTTGAACTTGCGAATTTTCTCAGAAAAGACACCTTCTTCCTCCCAAGAGTTGCAACTATTCATCAATGGAAATGGAAGCATCTATTGTTTGCAACCTTTGACAACATATGCACCTCTTCTACAAGTATATATACATGATTCTAACATCATTTAATTCACCGAATTCTCTTGATTTAATCTTACTATTCTCTTGTTCATATTCTCTAGATATTCTTAAAGCAATCACCAATCTATTGCTTGAATCACTGTTTTTGTTTATAGCATTCTTTTGATTCATGGCAATTCACATTTCTTAAATCTTCACAAACACATTGCATGCTCTCGAGGATAAGATTATAGGAATATTGTACTACATTAGACTCATTAGTGTTGACAAGAACACAACAAGTCGAATATTGTATTTTAGTAATTGAGTTGAAGTCCTCTTTGGTAGTTGAGGCAAGAAATCCCATTCGGTTGTTCGGGTAAGTTGTAAACTTATTCCTCCGGGTGAAGTGAGGGTGTAAGTTAGTGAAATTCCTAAAGTGAAGCTTAGGGACTGGACGTAGGACGAGAGGTCCGAACCAGTATAAAATCCTGGTGTCTCCTTGCATTTACCTACTTTATCTACCTAGACCATTTCATTATTCCATATTACATGATCCTACCGCGTAGCCTCTTTCAGTCATTCGCTATATTACTGACCCTTCTTCAGTAGCTAAAGATCCGGGGAGGAGGGCATAGAGCCCTGAACCTTAAATAGAGAATTTCTTGTAAATCTTTGAATGAATCTTTTTGTACCCCAATTTTTGTACCTATGACTTTTGTGTTTATATGCAAATTGTAAATATACTCTTACTTGAATTATTGATATTCTTTTGCTTTTGTCTGAGATTGGCAATCAAGTTCCCAATTTCAGTCTGATACTTTGTAGTTATTGTTTTGAGCATTATTTGCTTTTCGTATTTCGAGCCTTTATATATAGGCCAGTAATTTGCTTGTTAAGAGAACCAGAAGTCCGGCTGAATAAGCATTTAGAATTTTAGTGGTATGAAAACTATGGATTTCGATCTTGAGGTAAGAGTCTATCTCTTCATTAATAGACATCTAGTAACTTACTTAGTAATGGAGATTCCCATTATTTTAGTAAGAAAGTTGAATTCCAATCTGGATTGAGTGTTGAATTAATGTAGTCCTGTGCTTGAGTAATTATATTTTCTTCTGAATAGGGTACCAGCAAACTGCCTAGAAACTATATAAGACGAAAAATCATCTTACAATAACATCAACAAAAGACCAGAAAATCCATTTAGCAAAAGTGTGGATAGAAGACCAGAAAATTCATCTGGCATAAATAGGAATAGAGGCCAGAAAATCTATCTAGCAATAACAGGAATAGAAGACCAAAAAATTCATCTGGCAATATATAAATAGAAGACCAAAAAATCCGTCTAGCAATTAAAGATTGCTTTATCTTTATTATGGAGCACAACAGCTGATATCTGACAGATTTTCCTCTAGAAGATTGCTTGATTTTTCTTTAGAGCACAAATGGTTCATTTTTGACAGCTTATCCTTTAGAAGATTGTTTGATTTTGCTTTGGAGCACAAATGGCTCATTTCTGACCGATCTTCCTCTAGAAAATTATTTTGATCCTTTCTTTTGGATAGAGTGCAATTAATTCAATTGATTTCATTTGATATTTTTGGTTAGTTATCTTAAACAGAACCAAAGTCTTACCCGACCTCTCTCTAGAAGGTGATTTGGTTAGGCCTTATGGGCGGCATAGAAGGCTGGTTCGGTGCTTTGAGCCATACCATCTTTGGTGGAACTAAAGGCTTACTCCATCCTCCCTCCAGGTGATGCTTTGACCAGGCTACGTAAGCGGGATCAAAGGCTTGTAGATGCTTTGGATATGCCATTTTTCGATGGGACCAAAGGCTTACTCTGGCCTCCCTCTAGGAGGTGCCTTAAACAAGTAATTTTTTGGTAGGAATAAACACTTATGTTCAGCCAGGCCACGCAGGCAGGACCTAAGGCTTAGTCAGTGCTTTGACCAAGACATCTTAGATGGGACCAAAGGCTTACACCATCCTTCCTCTAGGAGGCGTTTTGACCAGGCCATCATGGCGGGATCAAAGTCTTTTTCCTTTATTTTTTTAGAGTTTCTTTTCCTCTCTAACCATGTTGACACATTTATTTTATGTGGAGAATTCTTTCTACATTGCTGACATGTTCAATATATTTTTACAAATTCTTTAAGCTTTCCTTGTCCTAGGAAACTATTGATCATTCCTTAAGCTTCAACATTGATTAGTGTCATGACCATTTGAGCAGAGATAATAACAATATTGGTAGGATCGATTTTACCCTAGAGGGAGGTGAATAGGGTGATACTATAAATTATAAAAATTATTGCGGAAGTTTATATAAAATAATTTCAGCACAGATAATAGCAGAATGATAAATGCAGAAATAGAACAACACAGATTTACCCAGCTTCGACAAAACCCTGCCTACGTGATGCCCCCAAGGTTTCTACTAGAAATTAAGCAGTCAGACTCTTACACACGTAAACTCGTGACACCCGCTATCGATTAACCTTAACTCTACGCTCAAAACTTCGCCACAACTCAACCACTGAGTTGCGAATTCTCGAACTACACCACCGTAGTTCGTCCTATAAACACCCGACTGGAAAAACAATCATTTAAAAGGAAAAATACAAAAATAAAAAACAATTTAATACAATAAACCCTAATTTATATACTAAGCCCAAATATAAAAGAAACTGGCTCAAGGGAAAAATTAGAATCGAATTCCCCTTTTTATTATATCGGCCTGTTTCCTTTTTCTTTTGAAAATGGTTGCTCGTTCACTTTCATTTTCTCTTCAACTAAATTAAGGTTTCGTGAAATTCGAAAGTGCCGACGTTATTGATCGATCAAGTGATGTTCTCGTGAGTGTTTTGATGATCGATTGTATCTTCAAATTTTCATACGGCTGCTTTGACGATCGAGTTCAAAAAGGCTTCGACATGTAATTTTTGCTCTTTTGCCTTTTCTGGTTGAATGCTTGAACTCGATCGATGATTCGAGTTGAATGATTATTTTTTGTTGCTTGAACTATAATTCTTTTTTACGGCCAATGATGATTGGGTTTTATAGGATTCTAATTCTTATATTTTCATTCGTTTGAATTTGTCATTTAATTTAACTCGGTCGTTTCGATGTTGCTTAAATGCTTGAGATGATTACTGACTTCTTCAATTTCTTATAATTTGATTGCTTCGCTACTTGATAATCACAACTTTGAATTTTTCCTTGCTCGATTTCTTGACCACCACGTTTCTGACTTGTTCATCGTATTATTTGATCACGGCTTTGTTTCTGGCATTTGAACTTGACGTTGACTTTGTTTAATTTGGTTTCTCTTTGACTTAGACCACTCTCTGTCATCATTCGAATTTGTTTAATTATATTTGTAACTGCTGTATATATGTATTTCTTATGTGTTCATCCTTGTAAAGTTTTCAACCTGATGCTTGATGTTGACCATTGTCTTTGTTAACCATTAACGTGTGTTTGCATTGTACTGAGTCTATGACATTTAAACGGCTGTATTGTGTGCGTAATTCTTTGGTTCAGGTTGCATATGTACTGGGTTGTAGCCTTGAGTTCTGTTAACTATTTATTCGAGTTTGCACTGTGCTGTAAACTTGTTGTCTCTATGTATATTGTTTTTTCATCTGTACTTGAAGTAGCCTTGCCTCTTTGTAGTCTGGTATCAATGTGCATGCACACCTTTCTGTTGAACTTCATATGTACATTTGTTTGAAGTTTGGTTGCATCTGTAGTTTGAATTAGACTTCATGTTGTTATGTTGCAGCCTTGAGTCTTGTGGTCTTCATTGCATCTGGAGCTTGTTCATTTTTGATTTTAGACTGGTCGAATTGCTTCACCATTGACTTTTGCATTGTGGTCATATGTATTTGCATTCTGAAGCTTTGTAGATGTGCATATGCTTTTAACTTGTATAGTTATGTTCATGTCTGAATGTTATGACCATTGCGTTGAACTTCTTGCTATCTGCTTTGGATATTGGACTTGCACTTGGTTTTGTATATTTGTGATTGCACTAGATTCATTACTTCGAGTCACTTGTGCATGCTCTCTGGTGCCTTTGAGCCTGTACTCAGGTTTGGTTGCCTTTGTGTTTTTGGATTGTATCAAATCCATGTCCATATGTCTGATATGTGGTAGCTAAATTTGTTTCACTACATGTTGCTAGGTTTGATTTCTTTTCATGTCTGTTGTCTTGTGCATGTGCTTATGCCTTCATTTCCAGTTGAATTTGAATTTGTATTTGGATTGCACCTGTGTTGAATCCAGCTTATAGCTTGGGTTTGACTTTGTGCTCGTGTCGTGAGTTTATTTGTATTGCACTTGAGTTGAACCCGGTTTTCATTTGGGTTTGAACTGTGCTCACCTGTCTCTGTAATTTTATCACACGTATATCGGTGTGCACGGCCTTGTGGCATGTACAGTGATACACTGTGCATATCTCAAGCTGTTCGTGTACAATGAATTCAAATTTAAATGATGACGAACAACCTAAATAACCGAGGCAAATAATATTTTCAAAATTACATTTTATTTTCAACTACAAAAATATTTTATTTTCAATTTTACCGCGTCAGTGTATATTTATGCAGATTGCTCAAATGCTGGATTCAATCTGGAATAGAGTTGAAGGTAAAATACGAGTGAATGAGCGATATGTAATGAGGATAGTTGTATAAAATGAAATGTATTGTAATCCAAATTTTATGTATATAGTGAGAGCATTTACTATTCAAAATTGTAATAAATATTTGTTTGAATAAAATATCTATTTGAATTTAAATTCTGTGTTATTTATTTTATTTAGCAAATATTTATTTAATTATGTGAGAAATAAAAGAGTACATTAACAAATACATTTAAATGAATATATATATATATATATATATATGTTTATTATAATTAAACAAAAATCAGATCATCGCATATTCAACAATGTCTCCCTTTTGATGATAACAAACATATATTTAAGATTTTGAATTTTAAATGTATTAGATCATTCAATTTGCTCCCCCTAATTGAATGCTTCCTCTCTACACAAAGCTCCCCCTTCATACATGCATAAAAATATGAATAAATGAATCTAGATGCATATAGAAACTAAAATATTTGACTTTTGTTTTCCAAAATCTGAACTTTTCTCTCCCCCTTTTTTTATGAGAAAAAGAGCAATAGCGTTAGAAAAATAGAAGAGATAAAGTGAAAGACATTAATACGACATTAGTTCCCAATTGAGTATAAATATTTAATTTCAATAAAAAATCAAAAAAAAATTATAAAAACTCTGTTAGGTGCATATTCCACTTTTAGAATGATAGGGATGATGCAAAAACCATATAGTTTTATCTATTCGTGGTATATTTATCTCAGGAATTTGAATATCTACTAACCATGCATAACTGTTAGGACTTTTAAATGAGATTAGTAGTATTCCAAATTTAAAAATAAACGAATTCAAGTATCTTCTAACCGTGCATAATCGTGATGACTTTTAAATGGGATTAGAATCAACTTGCCTATTTAATCAATCAATTTTGATATGCGTTCCACACATGCATAACCGTGAGGACTTTTAAATGAGCATGAAAGCACATAATCAAAAATTCCAAGTAATTCACCCATGCATAACCGTGAGGACTTTTAAACGAGAGGGAACATTTTGGATGTTTTTATTTGTTAAAAAAATGAAATGAAAAACAAATGGTTTCCCATTTAAAATATCACATATTGACATACTATATTGGATTTTGATGAGTGATAGTCGATAAAAATATGATAGAATTAAAAATGATCATGGAATTTTTACCAACAATTTTTTTTATAACTCTTGTTTAAATTTCTAAAGAAATTTACTAAGTATATTGTCTCAAGTTATAATATATGATCAATATCAATATTCATCACTTTTTTCAATCACTATTTATCTTTTAGATAATCGGTAGGGAATCAGATTAGTTAATGTAATCATTTAAGCTCAAATTCAAAAATAATTATCAAATTTTCTAAAAGTGACTAATCTGAAAAAAGGTCAAAAATGATTTTCTAGAAGGGGTTTTATGCGAAAATTTCTACTGTTTGAAAATATTTGAAATGAAAAATATGCATATATTTTCTTTGAAAAACGATGCAGCTACTAAAATGTCTCAATATAAATCACGTTCCACTAGTAATTTTTCTATCAACTAGATTACCAATGAAATCTGCATCTGAATTTCTTTTCCACTCAAGATTATTATTAGATTGATATCATAGACCAGATCATGAAGTGTGCAACAAAATATCTCAAAATCATTTTTAACAGCTTTTAAATGAGATTGAATTGAAGCTGTGCAAGTTTACATATAGTGACCATATTGTCAGCAGTAAAGTAACCAATATATCCACATGTATCAAGAGCAATCATCAATCATCATTGATAGTACAAATAGTTCAAAGATGATTGGTTAATAGTTTTGAATGTCGGATTAATCATCAACATTCATTTCTTTATCACATAGCTGGCAAATTCAGATTACGGTGCAGATTATCACATTTTATATAGTTCAAAATAAATATACCATTACCTGTTTTACCTTTACGATAATTTTTCGTTGTTGCTCATTGTGATTATGTCACATTTGTACTAGGTTAAGGAACTTTGATTTATCGCCTGTTGTGTTACTGAAACAGCCAGAATCCAGATAACACTGATGTTGTTCCTTAGCCTGCCGCCACACCTACACGTTAAAAGATTTTTGTGACCTATTTGAATTTATAGGTCCATGGTTGTTAGTGGCAACGGATTTTGAAAAATAATTTTGTGGAGACCCAAACTATTTATATATGTTCCTTTCGGCACCCAGATTTGTTTAAATTTAAAGGACTTTATATTTGTGCCTTTTGAAACCCAAATTGGAATGGTTTTGATAATTTTGGGTCTATACCAGCAAATATTGTGATCGTGTCCAATTTTTCTACAGATTGCACACTCGGATTTGACTTGATTAATTACATTTCTAGCTGGTTCAGATTGATTATACCTAAGACCTTGTCTAACAATATTAGTTTGTTTCTCTAATAGCATATTTAACGATTTTTATCCTTTGGAAAATTTTCTTAAAGTCTTAGACAATTGTTGGACTTGTATTTTCAGAGATTCATTTTCATTTAATAACTGTGTGCACCTTTTAATAGAATTTTCTCTCGTTGTGTTTTCACTTTCATTCGAAATCAGAATTTAATTTTCAAGCGATTTAATTTTAGTTTCTGATATTTTTAATTCTTCTTCAAGTGATGGACACATATTACACTTAAGGCTCTTTCTTTGATAGTTTTTAACCAATTTATCAAGCTGTTTATTTAAATCTATCAAAGTATCTCTTTGTGATTCAATTTTAGTGCATTTGTCCTTAAGTCGTTCAAAACACCCATTTACCTCATGAAAATATACAAGTAATTCAGAATGAGAAAGTTTTGATACCTTGCTTGGCTCGTCGTCATCACTATCAGTTGTATCACCTCGAAGACACGGATTTTCTTTTTCACTCTCACTTCCAGTGCTTTTATCAGCTTCATCAGTTTCATCCCAAGTAGCTGCAAAACTTCTGCTTTTTGGTTTCTTTCCATTGCCGAGTCGATTTTGAGGACAATTGGGCTTGATGTGACCAGGTTTGTTGCACGTGTGACAAATGATTTCTTGCTCTTCCAGGTTATCTAGAACTTAGATTATTCTGCTTTTTAATTTTTGATTTAGAGCAGGGTTTCCGTATTTGCGGTTCCACTTTTTGAATATCTTCATTAACAGTGCTAGTTCTGCTACTCCGTCATCGTCGTTGTCGTCATCACTTTCAGTTGTTCCTTTGAGAGCTATTGATTTATTTCGAGTATCTCCTCCTTCACATTCTTTCTTGAATTTCATTTCTAGCCCATAAGTGGTGAGATTTCCGATGAGTTCTTCAACTTTGATTTGTTTCAAATCTTTCGATTCTTGAATGGTAGTCACTTTTGCTTCAAAACTTCGTAGAAGGACTCTGAGGATTTTTCGGAGTATTTCCAATTCCGTATATAATTTTCCAAGAGCTTTTGATTTGTATACAATGTTGGAAAGCCATCCGTACATCTCTTTGACATTTTCTTCCTTGGCCATTGTAAAATTCTCGTGTTCGCTACTCAGCATGTCAAGGCGAGGTTCCTTGACTTGAGATGTTCCTTCATGAGTCACTTCTAGTGTGTGCCATATTTCCTACATAGTTAGACAATGTGAGACACGATTAAATCCAATACAATCCAATGAACAAATAATAGAATTCATAGCTTTAACATTAGCAATATGTAACTTATTTTCTAGATCCGTCCATTGATCAAATGGTTTTTCAATTTCTTGATTATTTACAACTATAGTGGGTGCTCTATAACCTGTCTCAACTATATTCCAAGCATCAATGGTTTTCAGAAAGATTTTTATTCTATTTTTCCGGTAAGCATATTCCTCATTGAACATTGGTGGTCTAACTATAGACTAACCCTCAGCAAAAGAAGTATTAAAAGAAGCCATTTTAAAAATTCAAATTTTTAAAACAAAAATTGGTTTTTGAAAAATCAAAATTTTAAAACAGAAATGGCTTTTGTTCCTAGCTTTGATACTACTTGTAGGATCGATTGTACCCTAGAGAGGGGGTGAATAGGGTGATCTATAAATTATAAAAATTATTGCGGAAGTTTATATAAAATAATTTCAGCACAGATATAGCAGAATAATAGCAACATAGATAATAACAGAATAATAAATGCAGAAATTGAACAACACATATTTACCCAATTTCGACAAAACCCTGCCTACGTGTTGCCCTCAAGGTTTCTACTAGAAATTAAGCAGTCAGACGCTTACACACGTAAACTCGCGACACCCACTATCGACTAACCTTAACTCTATGCTCAAAACTCTACCACAACTCAGCCACTAAGTTGCGAATTCTTGAACTACACCACCGTAGTTCGTCCCCTAGTCACACGACTAGAAAATACAATCATTTAAAAGGAAAAATACAAAAATAAAAAACAATTTAATACAATAAAACCTAATTTATATACTATGCCCAAATACAAAAGAAACCAGCCCAAGTGAAAAATTAGAAACAAATTCCTCTTTTTATTATATCGGCCTGTTTCCTTTGTCTTTTGAAAATGGCTGCTCGTTCTCTTACATTTTCTCTTCAACTATATTAGGGTTTCGTGAAATTCGAAAGCGCCGACGTTGTTGATCGATCAAGTGATGTTCTCGTGAGTGTTTTGATGATCCATTGTATCTTCAAGTTTGCATATGGCTACTTCGACGATCGAGTTCAAAAAGGCTTCGGTATGTAATTTTTGCTCTTTTTCTTTTTTTGGTTGAATGCTTGAACTCGATCGATGATTCGAGTTGAATGATTATTTTTTGTTACTTGAACTCGAATGCTTTTTTATGGCCAATGATGATTGGGTTTTATAGGATTCTAATTCCTATATTTTCATTCGTTTGAATTTGTCATTTAATTTAACTCGGTCATTCGATGTTGCTTGAATGCTTGAGATGATTACTGACTTCTTCAATTTCGTATAATTTAATGGCTTGGCTACTTGATAATCACGGCTTTGAATTTTTCCTTGCTCGATTTCTTGACCACCACGTTTCTGACTTGTTCATCATATTCTTTGATCATGGCTTTGAGTTTCTGACATTTGAACTTGACATTGACTTTGTTTGATTTGGTTTCTTTTGACTTCGGCCGCTATCTGTCATCATTCGAACTTGTTTAATTATTTTTGTAACTGTTGCATATATGCATTTCTTGTGCGTTCATCCTTGTATAGTTTTCAACCTTGATGTTGACCATTGTCTTTGTTAACCATTCACGTGTGATTGCATTGTATTGAATCTGTGACATTTAAACTGCTGTATTACGTGCGTAATTCTTTGGTTCAGGTTGCATATGTACTGGGTTGTAGCCTCAAGCTCTGTTTACTGTTTATTTGAGTCTAAACTGTGATGTAAACTTGTTGTCTTCATGTATATTGTTTTGTCATCTGTACTTGAAGTAGCCTTGTCTCTTTGTAGTCTGGTATCAATGTGTATGCACACCTTTCTGTTGAACTTCATGTGTACATTTGTTTGAAGTTTGGTTGCATCTGTATTCTGAATTAGACTTCATGTTGTTATGTTGCAGCCTTGAATCTTGTGGTCATCATTGCATCTGGAGCTTGTTCGTTTTTGATTTTAAACTGGTCGAATTGCTTCACCATTGACTGTTGCATTGTGGCCATATGTATTTGCATTCTGAAGCTTTGTAGATGTGCATATGCTTTGAATTTGTATAGTTTTGTTTATTTCTGAATGTCATGACCATTGCATTGAACTTCTTGTTGTCTGCTTTGGATATTGGACTTGCACTTGGTTTTGTATATATGTGATTGCACTTGATTCATTGCTTCGAGTCACTTGTGCATGCTCTCTGGTGCCTCTAAGCCTATACTCAGGTTTGGTTGCCTTTGAGTTTTTGGATTGTATCAAATCCATGTCCATATGTCTAATATGTGGTAGCTGAACTTGTTTCACTACATGTTGCCAGGTCTGGTTTTTTTTCATGTATGTTGTCTTGTGCATGTGCTTATACCTTTATTTCCAGTTGAATTTGAACTTATATTTGGATTGCACCTGCATTGAATCCATCTTATAGCTTGGGTTTGAACTTGTGCTTGTGTCATGAGTTTATTTGTATTGCACTTTAATTGAACCTGGTTTTTCATTTGGGTTTGACCTGTGCTCACCTGTCCCTGCAATTTTATCAAGTGTATATCGGTGTGCACGGCCTTGTGGCATGTACAGTGACACACTTTGCATGTCATAAGTTGTTTGTGTATGATGAATTCAAATTTAAATGATGACGAACAACCCAAATAACTAAGGCAAATAATATTTTCAAAATTACATTTTATTTTAAACTGCAAAAATATTTTATTTTCAATTTTACTACGTCAGTGTATATTTTTGCAGATTGCTCAGATGCTGATTCAATCTGGAATAGAGTTGAAGATAAAATATGAGCGAATGAGCGATATGTAGTGAGGACAGTTGTATAAAATGAAATGTATTGTAATCGAAATTTTATGTATATAGTGAGAGCACAAATTTTTACTATTCAAAATTGTAATAAATATTTGTTTGAATAAAATATCTGTTTGAATTTAAATTCTGTATTATTTATTTATTCTGCAAATATTTATTTAATTATGTGAAAAATAAAAGTACATTAACAAATATATTTAAATGAATATATATATACATATGTTTATTATCATCAAACAAAAATCGTATCATCGCATATTCAACAATATTATCCTCCAAAATTTCGTTCATTCTTTGGCCGCTTCTTTTGAGAAGGTTGATAATTTGGCCTTTCCTTAGTTAATAATTAAATATCCTCATAAGAAGTAGTAAGAAAATATTCTTCGAAAGTCTTTAACTCTTGGAAGATGATTCCTTTGAGTTCCATTTAGCTATTTTGTTGTATGTGACAATCTCTTTAGCTTCTATAAAGTTTCAGCTTTAATGAGTTTTGAGCTTTGTCCAATCTATAGGAAGGGTTAAGCACATTTTTTCCTTTTTGAGTGAATCGGTTCAAGTCCTTTGTTATTTCTTCTTCAAAAATGGTTCCCCTTGCTTGGAGTTGAATACTCTTTCCCATTTCTAAAATGATGTTATCTTTGTTATCCTTCTTTCCCAAAGCAAAAGATTAGTGCAGGCCCTAGGTGAAATGGGTTTGGGCTCCATTTGTTTGGATCATAAAAAGCTACTTGTCTTTTCTTATCTTCCATGATTTGTAATGATCTGATTCTTAGAACCTGCTCTTCATGAAGTCGAGGATCAGCAATGATTTGGTAGGTTGGCCTAACTACTCGAGGCTTGGAAGAGCCTTGTTTAGAATTAGTCATTATCTAAGTCAGGTTAGATAGGATTTGGCATGGTTCCTTAATGGGATATGCTTGGTCGGGATATGTGCTTTAAGCCTTATATATGCAAGGGTAGTTCCACTTATGGGTTAAGTGAAAGCGGAAGTTCGAACCCTCCTTCTAACACCAAAATGTTAATGAATTTCTTCGCTAGCACTCAAAAAGTGTAAAGAAAGAGGAATCTGGATGAAAGAAGGCTTGGTTTACCCTTACAGGCCTCAAATAACGAGTGTTGGAAAAATTGACATATGGTTGAGAAAGAGCTTAGGAAAATAGGTTTGGTACGTTCAAGTCTGTGATAAAGTCATAAGTTTTTTATGTCGAAGTTATGCTTAAACTTATGTAAATGTCATGTCCTCTTGAAATCAATCAATGTGAATTAATCTCAAACGAGCAGAAACCAAGAGTATGGTTATTTACGAACTCGAAGCAAGTTCTGATAGAAAGCACAAGTGCTTTGGAACTCGAATCAGGTCACGAATCATGAAATCTTTATTCACTTGCTATGATATAGTTGAATATACATAGCCTTATGTGCAAATGTCACAAGAACACAACTAGAATCAGAAATCCCCAAATCAATTTAGGGATACAGAGTTTAAAATCCAAAAAGTGAGAAAAGAATGATTTTCCCTCTTCTCCATGCCTCTAGGTCCGTATTTATAAGGGTAGTAAGGTGCGGCATAGATGCCATGCAACATTGAAGAGATGTGGTTTTGAAGAGATGTGACATTGAAGGGACGTGGCATTAAAGAGATGCAGCATTGAACGGATGTGGCATTGAAGGGATGCAGCATCAATATGATAAGACATTGATAATATATCATGCCGCAATAATATTGATGGCTTAGGGCATGCTGCCCTATGTATCTCCTTATTTGATGAAGTGCGGCATCCCTTCGAAAACCGAGACTATGGATATTAAAGAATTCAAAGCAAGTTCTGAAAGAAATCACAAGTCCTTTGAAACTCGAATCAAGCCACGAATCATGAGATCTTTAATTACTTGCTATGAAATCTTTGAATATATATAGCCTTATGTGCAAATGTCACAAGAATACAACTGTAATTAGAAATCCCCAAATCAATTAAGGATCACAAAGTTTAAAATATAAGAAGTGAGAAAAGAATGATCTGCCCTCTCGTCCATGCCCCTAGATCCATATTTATAGGGGTGGTAAGGTGCGACATAGATGTCATGCAGTAATGAAGAGATGCCGTGTTGAAGTGACATGGCATTGAAGGGACACAAAATTAAAGGGTTGCGACATTGAAGGGATATGGAATTGAAGGGATATGGAAGTGACATGGCATTGAAGTAATAATATTGATGGCTTACAGCATGTTTCTCTATGTATCTCCTTGGTTGGTGAAGTGCGGCATCAATAAGGATGGGCATTGGTGATAAGTAGTATCACATTAGGTTCGGTATTGAAGTCATTTGTAGGACAACATCAGACGAAGGTGGCATTGAAATGATCATCATATGTAGTATTAACCTAAGGCGATATTAATCCTTCTGTCTTCTTAGGTAAAGTGCGACATTGATTGAACACCGTTTTAATAGAATGTGATATTGACTAGATGCGGTATAAATATGAAACTGTATTATCCATTTGCAACGGCCCCACCACTATGCCCAGTTTGCAAAGAACATTACAAGTAATGTCATCTGCTAATTCGAAGAATACGGCAGGTTAAGGACGATCGAATGTGAATATATCTTTATACTAACACTGACATGTCTTATTTACTTTTTTAAGGATCTGAACCGAAATTTAAACGTGTATAGTATTAATACAAAGTAATAAACACACCGATTAAAAATATTCAGAACAGTATATAATATAGATACACCAGAATCAAAGTCACAGATCATAGTGGTATAATATACATCATCGTATACATAATAGAATGTGAGTCTACAAAATATCGGTACTAGACCAACGTAAATTTATATACATCATATCAAAAATCTTGTATCAGGTACAAAGTCACTACTAAATAATATTGATGAAATAAACTCCTTATTGTCAATATATACAAGTATGAAGAAAACTAAAACTATCAGAATAGTTTACTTCAATGTCATCCCAAAATCCATAGGTCATGGGTCCCTGTACCTGTGAAGTCTCGGACTGACCCTAGTATTAAAATAATAAATGGCTCAAACTATATCTAAATAAAAGGCGAGATACTAATATCATAACTTTATGACAAAAAATAATAAGCCATATTAAAAATGCCGAACAAAAATTATAGTAAGGCATATTAATTAAATTCACTACTTTATAAATCCATAAACGACTTAACTCTAAAATAAGTCATTTCAAAATATGCCTAAAAACCAAATAATCAAAATAAGGTATATTGATCAAAATCACCATTTTGCAAATTCATATCAAGTCTCTAATAGACTGTCATCTCAAAATAAGGTGATAACCAATTCAAAATTCACCAGAGCCAAAATTATACTAAATATCTATCTCAAAATCTCCGATAAAATAATCATCACTATAAAAGAATGACGGTAGTCAACTATCAGTGTCATACAGTGCGACATAGGGCCTAACTAAAATTAATAAACCCTGCCACATAGCGTAATAGTCTAACGAATAGAACTAGGCTACCAGGTAAAAATCCCAACTCCTAACAAAAAGAAATAGGTAGCCGTGTTTATGACAAGACTGTGTGAATTTACCTAATTAAAATAAATACGTAAACATTTTCCAACTGTAAAATAAACTAATAGGGCTGCAATACAACATCTATCCAAACAACAACAAGGATAGTCGTGTTATACCAGAATAGACATAACCCTGACAAATAGTTCTACCTACCCAAATCTAAAAATGTATCGATTCTCAGATTAATGAAAAATTAGTTATCTTCTCTCAAGAATCTATCGGTCTGAAATTTGAACACCCTAAGATAATACAACTCTAAGTGTTAATTAATATCACTCCAGTAATTATAAGAATTTAGCTGACTGTCCCATAGTAGAAAGTAAATTCAAGTATTTAATAAAAGCTAGTAATTTCCACTTTAAACTTTATTCAACAAATTATAATAATAACCAAAAGAATTGTATAAAGTGTCTCATAACCCCTGACAATTCAATCTTTTATTAAAATTCTTTGTTTCATAGAAAAGCACGAAATTCAGTAGAAACATAAGTGATAGCGTTAATTATTCGAAATCAATGTTTCCAAAAGTCATTAAAGAAATACCAAAATGGTATATAATTAGCCAAATGCTAAACGCAATTAAAGCCAATAATAGGTTATGTTTTGAAAGAAAATAATAAAATTTTTATTATATAAGAATGGTTTCTAAATTGTTTTATCCATAGTTTATTTTCACATTTATCACTTTTAAAACCCAATAGCTCATATATGTATATAAAGAGTTACAAAGTTTTAAGGCTTAGAATAAAATTCCTTTATTAGGTCTTTGAATCAAAACAATATTTAAGTAATTGATAATTCACTTTATTTCAATTCTACATATATATATATAATATTACTTTATGAACACTTTAAAACCAAAAGCTATTTGTAAACTTAAAATCTTATTTAAATTTATTTTAGAACAAAGCTTTGCTTTTCATAATTGATAACTTATTTTATTTTGAAAAATCTATTTAAATATATACATATACAAATAAAGATACAATTTACCAAAGGCTTTCAGATTCTTTCTAAATCATTTAAATAGCTTTTATAGCTAAAATTATTTGAAATTGAATTGATTGATTTCTTAACCATTTTTCTAAAATAATACCATACCTTATCTTTTTCCTCTAAAGCATTTCCACAATTATATACTGATAAATATAAAATTTAAAAAGATTTTGGACAAAAATAGTACTTATCGTTAAAAATTTTAATTGGAAATTTTGTGATAAGCAATAAATTAAGAAGATAATATAATTTAACTATATATTTTATAAACTAATTTCCAATAAGGATCAAATTGGATAAAATCTCATTTTTAAAATTCACTAAAAATATTTAAATAAGTTAAACAATAAATCCGTCAGAATGCAACTTTTAAAACCAACGACGCTCTATAAAATATCATTTCAGAATATGAATTTATTTATCAATCCGAATTGTTTTTTGGCAAACTCCAATCATACAACAACGTATGCAATTTCAGCCATCGGCCCAAACTTGCAGTGAACAGTATAGTTTTAACATGCAACTTCATTTCAGTCATTCAATTCATTTCCAATTATCTCTTTAATCCAATATTTTAAACTCATATTTCAGCTAATTAATCCGTCGAACAATTTAAACCCATAGTATGCAATTTATTTTAATTATTTCATCCAATCGCTACTAAAATTTTACGCAATTCATGAGCGATTTCTAAGTTAAGTAAACCATGCAAAGTAGAACTTCATTATTTAGACATAATAGTATGAGTTAAAATAATAACTCACCAAATCATGTGCTAGTAAAAATTACCCTACTGACGCGGTTGAATAGTTCTGCCTTTAATCATCATCTCCGCATTAAACTCCTCAATCACTTCCTCCAACCCGCGGCCTCCCTACATCGACATCATCCATTCATGCTCATCGTCGTCAAACATCACACCGCCACGCCTGATGCTCACGCTTCGCTTGAAGCCTACTATAGCCGAGCTCGACCGTTCCTTCAAGTCCAGGTTGTACTCCTCTGCTTCGTCGCCATCGCAAACCCCAAGTAACCATTGCCGATGTCGCACCCTTCCAGCTGTCGTCTACGACCTACTCACATCACCTTCTCATCCGCGCCCAGATAATGCGCATCATTTTTTTGTTTCATTCAATTTCGTGAGTGATTTGGGGCTAGGGTTGCCAAACTAAGAACCGGGTTCTGAGGATTGTGAATAAGTAGGTTAGTTTGGTTTTGGGTCTGAATTTCTTAGGGTTAGATGCATATAGCTTTGGATCAATGAAAGATAAGGGAGAGGGTTATTAGGATAATGGGCTTGATGATGTTTAATTCAAAAACCCATAAATAAATAAAATCAAGTATAACTCAATTTTACAAAGTTAACATCTCAATTTAATTTCAAACTAATTTGAATTTCATTTTACTAAAATATATGTATTTAGACTACAATAAAATTTCATTCTATTTATTATTAAATAGATTAAAATAAATGAATCTTATTTCAATCATTTATTGGATTGATGTAAAATAAATTTATTTTTCTCCAACTATTCCGACGATACAAAATTTACACTTTGAAATATTTATATTTAACAACAACACTTTATCCAGTTTAATATAATTTCAGAAAATTATTCTATTAATTAATTCAATTTGTTAAACAAAATCTATTACTAAATAGACTCCAATTAAATAAAATCTTATTTCCAAAGTACTAGTTATCAAAATTCGAATACTTTTACTATATTTAAATTTGTAGAATATTATGGTTTCGAAAATAGGGTTGTTATAGACCTCCCCCTTATGAAAATTGCGTTCTCGCAATTTCTTATAGGAAAATGTCACATACACTCAACTGTTAATTCTCTTCGAATTTTACTATTAAGTTGAAAGTTGATCAAAAGTTTAACAGTTAACATTAGAATCAAACTTGTTGTATGTTATAAATTTAAATAGATTCATTTATTAATTTCCGTTTCTTCGCATATGAAAATTTATTGAAAATTTTCTAATTGTCAAAATTTTTCAAAAATTTCGACAGAGTCTCTTTTATACGGAGAGCCGTTTGCAATTTTATAAATATAATATAAATAATATACATCGACCACACGGTAGGAAACACAATATATATCAATATTTTTAACATTTTTATATTTAATCCGAAAATGTTTTTCTTAACTTTTGCATGCATATAAACAAGCTTGCATCTCGAAAACATTGCACAACATCTTCAAGTACCTATATTTAACCCAAATTAAACATGTAAGCCTCGTATATCTAAAATTTATTAGGATAAATTTTGTATTTAGGCCGATTTCGTAAACAAATTATAAGAATAGCCCACGTTGCAAACTAATAATAAAAATAGACGAGTTTTGTCCACGTAGGACGCCATATGTGCTGGCGGCATCTCATATGCCGCCAGTACACGTCTTTGTTGCATAATAACACTGGCAGCATTTGAGATGCCGCCAGTTAGCGGCATTTGAAATGCTGCTATTTCTGTTGCTCTATGTATAATTTGCAGCCCAATCTCCATACCACCTCACCCCCTTCTCTCAACTCCTCTTCAAAAAAGAACCGAAGCCACCCCCCAAATCACCAAAAATCAAAATTTCAAGCTTCCAACTACCAATCCACGGGAGGAATAACATCTAATTCTTCCTCTTCGACAAGTTATTAGTTATAACAGGTATGTTTTATTGGGAAACCCTAGTTCAATTTTTTTTAATTTCATTGGCTGTTTGGTATCAAGTGATAAAGTTTACTAGTTGTATGAATAAATTGTAGAATGACTCCTAAGTGTGTACCGACCATATGTTATTTCGATGGCCAATCTTTTGTTGATGAACTTAATCATGGAAAATATGTGGGGGGAGGGGGGGTTGTGTAAGCCAACTAAAGTGTTGAGAGGTTGTAATTTGATGCAGCTGAAAGAATCGATCTATAAAGCAATCAAGATAAAATCTGAAGAATTTGACATAGAGGTAGTGTGTAATTGGCCGACGGACTCAGTATCGAAAGTCATTAAAATAGCCGATGATGACGTTGTTGAGCTAATGTTTTCGGCGACATCGAAATCAACTGAGTTATTTGTTGGAAAAATTAGGCGCTTGCAAGTAGAAGAACCCGTACGAGAACAAGAAGTTAACAGTGTTATTGAGGAGCACCGAAGAACGGTTGAGGCGGTAAGTATCAGCCGTGGAGACGCGTCCTCGAGTTTCATTAACCCGACTATGACAGTGATGTACGGTCAACAACAAGGTCTATATGGATATCCTCCGTGTATGACCTATCCACAGGGCATTCAGTATACGTACCCTTATCCAAGTTAAGGCAGCTTTACGCATTTGCTCAAAAGGTGAAACATTTATTTATGAAATTTAGGTCCTTTTAATTTGATAGTTGTGCGCTACGTAACATTTTTTTCGCCTTATATGCAGTTATCTTCCTTGTCGACCAACACCGCCTAGTCCCGCTGGACCATCACAATGCCATATGTCTCAATTTACGTATCCAACTCCATCCGAATTATATGATCTTAGTCAGAGGTATGTCTCATGAAAACTCAAATTTGTGTAGGTAGTAATTACGGTAATGGTTTTAAAGTAATACGTATGTTTGAATAGTAGATTCCTCGCGAACGATACTGCTATGCAATCTAATGCTGATTTGGAGAATGTAAACGTAAACGTAAACGTGAACAATGAAGATGTTGATACTGAGATGAAAGGGGAAGAAGGTGAAGATGTCAATGATGAACCCTCCGTAAATAGTATGGACTTAGTGAATATGGTGGCGAACGACATGTCATGGATAGGTAGTATGCAAGTGAACAATGAACCTTTGAACTATGATTTTCCGGTTGAAGACAATATTTCCGAAGACAACGATGAGGTGGAAATGGAAGTTCCTTTGGATGATGATTTGTGCAATGCACAAATTATGGCAAGGTCAATTGTTGCAAATCTTGGGTTCGATAATGAGATGTTTTCAACCGTAAGCGTTCAGAATGGATTTAAAGTTGGTATGATTTTCGAGACAAAAGCCAAGTTGTTACAACAGTTGAGCGAATGGTCGATTTTGCATGCCGTATCTTTTAAAGCAATAAAATCAAATAAAACCAAATACACTGCCATTTGTAATATAGATCGAAATTGTCCATGGAGAATGCATGCTATTTTCTTAAAAAAATCAGAGCAGAATTGGTGGATTGTAAGGAAATATCCTAGCGAACACAATTGTGTTAATCCAACGGTGAACTCCACCCACAAGCAGGCGACGTCTAACTTTGTAGTGGCAAAAATATTTCCTTTTGTGAAAGCCGATCAAAACATTACAGCCAGAACGGTACAAGTTTTGATGGAAGAACAGTTGTTTGTGAAAATTAGTTATATGAAGGCTTTGAGAGCTTTGGGTAAGACGGTAGAAAGAATTTATGGTGATTGGGCTGAGTCATATAGTAGTCTAAGGCAATATTTTGCTGAAATAACTAGATCGAACCCGGGAATTGTTGGACACGCTACGACCGATGATTATGTAGTCTTCGATCGAGCTTTTTGGGCCTTTGGACCTTGTATTGAAGGATTTGTTCATTGTCGTCCATTGTTATGTATTGACGTGACACATTTGTACGAGAAATATAAAGGGAAGCTACTTGTGGCCACTGCTGTTGGTGCGGATGACCATCTATACCCTTTAGCGTACGCAATTGTAGAGTCCAGATCCGGGGATAGCTTGGGGTGGTATTTTGCCTGCATGCGCCAATTCATTCACAGTGTTAACAATCGAAAAATTACCTTCATTTCGGATCGAATGAAAGGAATACCATCAGCCTTGGAATCGAAATGGTGTTTGCCACACAAACATAGATTTTGTGCTAGACATCTTAAAGCTAATTTTCAAGCTGCAGGGTTTAGAGAAAAACGATTAACCGGACTAGTTTATGCTACAGCTTGTGCTGCGGAAGAAGCCGAGTACATCAGAATACATGAAGAAATAAAAACTATAAGCATCAGGGATCACAATTGGATAGAAAGGAGTTTGGGAGCGCACAAGGAGAACTGGGCGTTGTGTAAAGATGATGGGGGTCGATTTCATGTCATGACCACCAATTGTGCAGAAAGTTTCAACGGTGTTCTTAAAGGAGCTAGGTCATTGCCTGTCAAAGCTTTAGTTACACGCACCTTTTTCAGGTCGGTTGATTATTTTTGTTAACGAAGAGAAGCGGCAGCAAAACTGACTTCCCGTTTAACTCTGAAGTGGGAAGCCAAGATCGCTGAAAGAGCTAACGAAGCTAGGCATACAAGAATTATTAGATTTAGTCAATCTCAGTGGCAAGTTGTACACTATTTTGGTGACGAGTTCAAAGTACTAATCAATGGTAATAGTTGCTCTTGTACGTGCAACATCCCTCTTTTAGAGCACCTACCGTGTATGCATGTTATGGCCGCCTGCTCAACGGTTTTCAATGAAGCAAATAGAGCCCATCACGACTTTGCCTCAACATGGTATTTCACGGCGAAATACCTAGCAGCTTACACCCTTGAGTTTCACCCGGTACGAGATAAACGTTATTGGAGTTCAAGTGACAGTCAATTGGTCCTACCTCCGGTCGCTAAAAGACAACCAGGGCGCCCACATTCAACTAGAATTAAAGGTATAATGGACGAGATGCAGACCCCTAAAGGAAATAGGTGCGGCAAATGTGGTGTTCATGGTCATAAAAAAAAATCAATGCAATATAGCAACTTAATGTTTTTGTTTTATTTTGTCTGTAATCCTAATTCAAACGCATTCTACTTTGTCTGAGAACAAATATTTATGTAATCTAATGTTGGACGAAAATGCTCCAAAGTCATTTGAAATGTCTCTTTTTGTGGAATTTGAAATGTCTCTTTTCTTGCGGCATTTAAAAAGTCGCATTCCGCGGCATTTCAAATGCCGCGTGAGGCGTCATTAACAAAGCCGCTTACTGCGGCATTTCGGATGTCATCCATCTGCTGCCTATATATTATCTTATATTTTCCAACTACTCCACCCACACCCTAAATTTACCAAAGTTATTTTAGCAAAAGCTCTAGGTTTCGTATTGGTATACTATTCTCGTCCGATTTCAACAATTTGCAACAACTCCTCCCATATTTCAATCAAACATTGTCCGCCGAAGGTAATTATTATACTTTTCTCATTCAATTTCATCAATTGTTTTGTCGATGTATTTTTGGTTGTATTCATAGGTAATGGACAATTGGGAAAGTGATGATGTAACAATGATGAAAATGTACGACGAATTCGAACAAAATAGAGGAAAGGGGATTTCAAGCGGCGCCGACCTTGAAGTTGATTTTGTACCAGAGACACAATTCGAAGAAGAACCCCTGAATGAGTATAGTGGAACATCACGTGGAGAAGCAGCGGTTGATAGACCAGTCCAACAATCGCTCCATGCACGTCTTTTAGGTGTCCTAGGTCGGTAAAACGTGGAAGCTCTCATGCTACATGTGTAGTTTGCGGCTGTGGAGAGGAATGCGAAGTAGTCGTTTGCAGAAATGTTAGGAAAGCTGGACGTCGTTTCTACCGCTGTGCTGGATACAATGATCACAAGATTCGATCGAATCAGGTTGAATGCTGCAATTTTTTTAAGTGGCTAGATCCACCGCTATGTCCTAGAGGAGTGGAATATGCTTCAGAAATGCAAGCGGAAGTTAGTCGTTTGGAAAAGTTGAACCTGGAATACTAAAATAAATTGTTGGTTCATGGGTACAAGTATTCGACGTTGTGGCCACGTAGATCGTTGAAGGACAATTGAAATGTAACATAATGATATTAGAAACTTGTTGTCTGATTGAAGTATGTTATGTTATGCATCTTTTGAAGTATGTTATTGAAGTATAATTGAAATGTAATTGAAGTATGTTATGTTATGCATCGTTTGAAGTATGTTATACATCGATAATTGAAGTATGTTGTAAATTGTTTGAAGTATTTTACGCATCGTTCGAAGTATGGAATGTAAAATCTAAAGTAACAGAGCAGCATTTCAAATGATGCTTAAGGCGTCATTTGAAATGCCGCTGGTGGAGGTATTTCAAATACCGCTTAGCGGCATTTCAAATACCGCTCTATGCGGCATTTCAAATGTTGCCTCCAGCGGCATTTCAAATTACGCCTTATGCGGCATTTGAAATGCCGCTCTGTTACTTGCTCACACAAACTGCAAGTGGAGAATACAATGTCCATAATTCGACACCAACGTAATAGTCGTTTCTGAACCTTGACCATTGCAACTTTTTAAGCTCATGACTACATTTACCAACATCAAATACAAGTCCAAAACCAGTAACATTCAAATCAACATCGGAATACTAGAGTGACTTCTACAATCACAACGAAAAACATTAGTCTATATTAGTTAACAACTAAACTAACCAAACCAACAAATACAGACCATGAGCAGTCATTACTACAGTCAACATACCACACAAACGATCAATAAACAATATAGTCAACAAATAAAAACCACCGTCCACTACGGTTAGTCTAAAATTTCATCTCAAAATTTTTAAATTCCTAGGAGTTTTCTTCTTCGGTCTTCTAGGCTTGAGCATGAATTTCTCCTCTTTCAGTGACAGCTCTTCACTACCCTCCTCTTGCGTCCCTTCCGTTGGGAGTTGCGATGGCCCGTCGGGTTGTGTATGCTGGGAAGATATCACTTCGGAACTCTCGCCCTCTTTTTTCTTCCTTCTTCCATATTTTCTCTTCGGCGAGGGGGCAAGTGGGACTGCAGCTAAGTCCTCATACGACGCGGGAGGGGCAATATCCTCGATAAGTGGTGGCACTGCAGGAGGAGGAGAAGGCGGAGGTGGGATGGGCCTTGACATCTTGTTCTTCGACAAACAGGATAGCAGAATTTGTTTGATAGAGAAGCATTTTTCCTTGCTCTTTTCAGGAACCTCCTCCGTAAGCTCGTCGACAATG
This sequence comes from Allium cepa, assembly GCA_030765085.1. Taxonomy (NCBI): domain Eukaryota; kingdom Viridiplantae; phylum Streptophyta; class Magnoliopsida; order Asparagales; family Amaryllidaceae; genus Allium; species Allium cepa. The sequence goes on along the minus strand of CM060943.1, from coordinate 369,633,957 downwards.
TCCAACACATGATACATACCATCCGCCTGCGTATAACATAAACCCGTATGAGTTTCATAAGCACTACATAAGTTTTCAATATTAATACGTACCACATTCCGTTCTATCAGAGCTCGTGGAGTGTAAGGTGCCACCTCTTGCTCGGGTTCCTCCGCTCGTCTTCGAAGCACATAACGACGAGTGATATTCTAGTACCAACTAAGATACTCCTCATCGGTCAGAGTGATATCGTGCTCGTCTTCCGCAGCTACGAAATGGTTGTTCCATAACTCGGTCATCGATTCGAACTCATCTTCGCCGTATGGAAGCGTGTAATGTGGAGCAGGATACGGTAGGTGCTGTCGAAGACCAAACTGTCTCATGACTATGTCTAGCAAATGGTATGCTAAATCTCCGAAACAAAAAATCATAAGTCGTGCCCACCATAGCGTCCGGTCTAATGTACAAATAGCCGGAAGTGCATGAAGGTCTGCTTCGGAATACGGATTCCATGTTACTGCATTGTAATCTAAGACGTCAAACTCGTTCCGGTAGAAGGTTAAATTGCGTCTGGGGGTCATTTTTGTATTCTTCGGCCCAATCCACCTATAATAGCAACATGTTATACGGAATTCAAATTTACTGTGTCGATACAACAACACTAACAACACTGTTTTACCTCGCTCCATAAGACTTTGAATTGTCAATTATTTGCGTCTTCATATATATACGACCAACCGAAAGGTAGGTCCATGACCAAAGCTACAAGTGTAAAACTTAATTTTAGTTACGGTTTAACGAAATACTCAACTATGCAACAACGAATGCCTATGTCCGTACCTGAAGTAGAGTCATACAACCTCCGGCGGACCATTGTTGGACCAAAGCAACTCTCGTAAGCTCTGTATAGGTGAAAGCAAGCACCGCACTGCCCCAGGAGTATTGCCGACATGAATCGAAGTCTTCTAACAATGGAATCCATTGAATTGCCACTGTTGTCTTCGATCGATCACAAAAAAGACGTTGCGTAATGATGTGCAACATAATAGCGCGAGCACGCAGGGCAATCTGCAAAGGAGAGGCACGACGGGGAATATCACTGGCCAACTGCTCCCTAAACCACGTGGCCACTATCGACTCATTTCCCCAGCTCACGTCTTCTGGAGGATCCAATCCAAGCAAGGGCTCGCACAATTCCATATAATTTCTTGGATAATCCGGTTTCAGGATGGGATCCTCGTTAATTGGCAATCCAAGCAATACAACTACGTCTTTCAAAGTGATTGTCATCTCACCTACTCTAAGATGAAATGTAGACGTCTATGGTCGCCATCTATCGATCAAAGCTGTCAAAAGATTCCGGTCGAGCTGTGTATATCCCAACTTATTGACAACACCAACAGCTCTGTCTAACAGTTCCAACACGCCTGCATGCACTGATGTGACGAGCTTTAAAGTTGGTGAATGGTCAATGAAGCCGTCCGGCTCAACCCCCTATCGATAGATAGTAACAGAGCAAAGCAATTATGGCAATTACCACGAATTTGCAGAAGTAATAACAAATTATTTGACCTTGTACCACCATCTTATCGATGTTGTTTGTGCGGTGTTGAGGTTGGAGGTAAAACACACTAGGATCGATCGGTCCGGGTGTCATTTCATCATGTTCTACCACAATAACATTGCATAATCATACTCAACTTCAATGGGTATAGAACCATAAATTTGCAACTATACAACTTCGTTGTATACAATGGAAAAACAATTAAACATGTGCTCTAGGTGACTACTCAACTTCATTGTACTATACAATCATAGAACAATTTTAGCCCTAAAACCTAAATTGAAAAAATGACAATTATAGACAAAATCGATAGATTTCATACCTATAGGATGAGCTTGCGACGATGATGAAACCATAGTTCAAATTCTAACTAGATTTTGCTAGTCGGAAGCTTGAAATTTGATTTTTGATGATTTGAAGGGATGAGTTCGGTTCTTTTTTGAAGAAGAGTTTAGAGAAGGGAGAGTGAGTTGGTATGGAGGAAGGGCTACAAATTATACGGAGAGCAACAGAAATAGCGGCATTTCAAATGCCGCTAACTGGCGGCATCTCAAATGCCGCCAGTGTTATTATGCAACAAAGACGTGTACTGGCGGCATTTGAGATGCCGCCAGCACACGTGCATTCCTACGTGGTCAAAACTGGTCTATTTTTGTTATTAGTTTGCAAACTGGGCTATTCTCGTAATTTGTTTGCAAAATCGGCCTAAATACAAAATTTATCCAATTTAATAATATAACATTGGAGGTTGCCGAAATGAAGTCTAGAATGCTAATTTAGTTTCTTAAACCTTAGAATATTAAAGCTTATGAAAATTTAAAGTAATTAGTTGTGCATGCACTCTACTAAGTAAGAATGAATTATAATCTATGTTGGTAAAAGTATTACTTTTGGTTGGAAACAATTGCAAACCAGTGAAGAACTAACATCATAGCAAAGACGTACAAATGACGTACAATTATCATAACAGAATTTTTTTTTTCCAGCAGTAGCGTACTGATGTTCTTACCTACTACAGCTGTATTGCAAATAGAGCTCAATATTTTAGTTGAATACTCGACTACTTTAATGGTTTCAAAGTTAGATATACTAGCAACGCTTTACTACTTACACCTGTAGATTTTAATATATATAGAATTGCTAATTATAAATCATGCATAGCTAATTAGTGGTTAGTTGGTAATTTATCTACTTATATACCTTAGACATTAAATTTGTGCCTCTTACATCTAAAGAATTGCAATTGTTTACAACTGTATTTTGAATGATCAAAGAAGTACTTGGGTATATATGTATATTAGTAAATATGGTGTGCATTTGCACCGTGTTCAATGAGGCACAACTTTCAAATGGTTTATTCGTTTTCGACGATATTAATTTCAAAGCTATATCATTGGAGAACAATTTTTATTTGAAGGGAAATGCCAAATTTTGAGTTCAAGTGAGGATAAAACATAAGTTGAAACGAAAGTGTTTCGCTGTTTTCAAAGTGAAAAGAGAGAAAATAAATCTTTAAAACAGTGGAGTCTTCATTCGACCCTAACTTTCAAAGTATAAATTTACAAAACAAACTTTTCTTGTGTCAGTGTAGATAAACACAGCTAGAATTATTTTTCAGGGACATCTAATTCTATGTATGTTTCAGCAACTATTTATTTTTCAGATAGCATGTACATATATGTAACTTTCAGATATATAAATGATAGTGTATGTTTCAGCAAGCATGTATATCAACACTGCCACATATACACACGAACAAGCACTGCTATGAACCCACACACAAAATCACTACACACATATGCAACTAAACACATGAATACATGCAGTTATATGGTTTAGAACATGCATACTTTTGCTGTCATGTAATTTCAAACGTGATTACTTGCTGGTATATGATTTCTAACATGTATACTGACTGTCATATGATGCTGATATATATAGTTTCAAACATGCATATTAGCGGTCATATGCTTCAAGCATGAATACATATAGTTATTTGATTTAGAACATGCATACTGTATCACAAAATATGTTGTTGTATTCTAAGCAAGAAAACTTTAACAAAGCTATCGTGAAATTTTCTTATTTGCTCACTCATTGTTTTAGGCATGTATATTTCAGCATGTGTATTCTAGTGTGTGTGTGTGTGTGTATTCAATCAATGCATACACTCTGTTGACTATATCTCTCTTTTAAATTTTGACTATAACCTCAAAAGATCAGTTCAACTCACTTTACTACAGATTGCTAAATTATTTTGCAAGACGGTGATTAATTGCATAGCAATCGTTTTGGAACACAGTCACTAATCGAATAACCAGTTGCAGTGCATTTTACTTTTCTTTATATAACTTATACACCATTCACCCAACATACATAACAAATCATTATGTTTCTATGAACAATTCACACGATATAAATATAGGCAGCTTGCTTTGTCCATAACATAGATGAGATCATATTTCAACAAATATAAGACTGCTATGTTTAAAGTTTCTATTTCCAAAGTAAATTCAGAACTGAGAACAACCAAGTAAATGGAATTATGTAGTAAGTCACCCTACAGTAAACATAGACAAGGTTTTTATTTCAGGTTCCATCGGTATCAAGAACAAACACAGCAAGTATTTGTTTCAGAATTTGTAAACACAACAAGGAATTTACTAAATAAGGTTCATAACCAAGTTCTTTTGAGTTATAGAAATTATCAAAATTCATTTCGAAAAATTTAAATATAAAAAAATTCTCCCTTTTAATTCAAGATAATCTAAATACTTATCTTTTATAAAAATTCTTTCAAAAAGACTTTAAATACAAACTATCTTTCTATATATTTATATGCTTTATATCCAAATCATTCGATTGCTTCTAAAAAAAATTTCTCAAAACATTTCATATATGATATATTGAATTTTAAAAACAATAAACAAGTATTTATATCAATATTTTCTTTACTTGAAAATATTTACATACTTAAAACGCTCTTTTTGAATTTAAATTCAAATAATCTAAAAGTACTTTGAAGATTTTCAATCTTGATATTTTTAAAATATCATATATAAGAAATTCAAAATCTAAGATTTTAAATGAATTTTCCAAACCATAACTGGTTTACTGTTGCAACGACCCATCTTTTCGACGCTCGAAAAATCGACGTCAATACATCCACTGTACGAAATGCCGAATAATCGATTGCTGGAAAAAAAAAGACCGTAAGAGAAAGAAGAAGGAGATAGAAGAAGAAAATAGAAAACAATATCAGAATCTCAAAATTGCAGCGGAACAATATATATAGATAAATGACTGATCTTTAAACAAAAAGAATTATATCTGTTATATACATTACATCGTCAGAGTACAACAAAATTCATAGCACACAACTGGACAGTTATCATAACCTGTCCTCACAAAACTGAGTATGCACTTAATCATACACAGCAGAATATACATCGAATACGTGTGATACGTCTCGTCATCCAGCTCATCTCCTGAGCTCCACAACATCCTTTTCTGTATTCTATAATACTCGGTCTGACCCGAGCATTATAGTGAAATAACACCCGAGTCAGTCTAGAAAACCAGCGTGAGAAAACACACTCAATTGGATTATTAAAGTTTTCAAAATCCTTTGAAATCAAAGGTATCTCGTAAGACCACGCCACAAATAAACATGCTGGGTTTTTACCTTACGATAACCAAAATGTTTTTATCAAATCCGTCTGATATTACAATAGTGTCTATAGAAAAAAAATAGAATCTAGCTGAAATACTTGCATCTCACGTTTCAGCAATAGTTGGGCACAATCAAAACCATACAGGCGCTTATTAGAGTTTGGATTTCATACAATGGCAGGGCTACTGGGGTGCCGCCCATCACAGTACCTGGTCTAAATCAGCATACCGAGGATCCAACCTGATCCCCTGCAACACAAGAATGGAGCTATCCCTTACTGGATAGTCCGAATAAGATCATCCCGCGGTTGGGATCAGCAACCGTCCACACAACCGAATGAAAAGGGACATCTAGACAAAGATGACCTTACCCTAATTGGTTGCTAGCCACTTAGCTTTGCTGCACCTTCCCTATTTTAGCAATTCCCGGTTGATGAGGCTTGAGACCATGCGTTACCTTTTTAGAACATATCTCACTAAGAATACTCATTGTCCTCGTGATGATATTCTGATAGCATTCATCCATACAAGTCTGTTTCGTGTCCGAACAGAACCGAAGGCACCGCTCCTACTCCATCCATTTTGGAATCACCCTCTGGATTAGTAGCGATTAGCCCTTGCACTTCACTACTCCATCTTCGACTCCAAACTCTTGTCTTCCTCACGAAAACTTTCAAACCGGATCGAAGTGGTATTCGGAAAATTAATCCCGATCTCGGTCTCTTCGAAACGATCAGCGTATTGGCCAATATTTATAGTTGGTTGTTTAACTAACATATAACATCCACAAACAACCAACATGCCTTAATAATTTTCCAAATTCAAAATATCATCTCAAGATATTTTTCTACATTCAACCCTTTGAAAATAGTTTTCGAATTACTTTCTCTCTTGCGGAATAAATTTCCACCCAACTGTTTATTTCCACTAAAAATCACCAAGTCTTAATACTTAAGAGTTTAAAATAAATTTGAATCACTTAATCCAAAATATATATTTTAAAATACTTAAAATAAAACTACTTAAAAACATTTTATTTAAAATACCAGTTATGAAAATTTTATAATAAATTTTCATGTAAAACTTAGGCAAAAACTAAATTTAAAATAAAAGTTATTCTATAAGGTATAAATATTAGATAATTATCTTTTAAATCATACTACTAGTTAAACCTTTAAAATAATTTACTTATAAAATTAACTTAATAAATATTTACTTTAAAAAAATTTTAAAACCACTAAATAATAATTTCTTTCTACATTATTCTTTTAAAAACACTTTAAAACCTCTAACTTATAATTGGAAATCTTTCTTTGTAAATATACTTTGCTTTTCAGGGAAATACACTTTCCTTTCCACACCTTTAAAAACAAACCACTATTTATTTTAAACAAATCACCTTTTCTTATAAATTCTCATCCTGAATTTATACTTTCAAATTATCCTCTAATAAATATTTCACTTTATTATAAATTTCACAATCTCATTCTCCTTTATTCAAAGTTTCAACACTTAGTCGGTTTTCAAATCGATTTCCAAAATCATTTCCATTTTAAAATAAATTCTTTTACTTATCCAAATTTATTTCAAACTCATTTATCCCATATTCACACCTTTATTTATGATCTAAATTCTTATTTAAATCGGAAATACCAATTTCATACTTTATTTCAAAGTTCTCCTTTTATTTTCCCAAACTCATTCAAATCTTGAATTTTAAAAATATATTTCTTTGTACTTATAAAACAATATTGCTTAAGTCCTTATTTTAAATAAAATCCTTTTTCCCGTTTATTCAAAAACCCTATTTTTCCCATTCTTGTATTTATTATATAGGATTTAAAATCAAACCTTTATCCCTTTCCCAAATTCATTTCTTTAATTTATTTGAATTCACTATAATTATTTTACTTAAAAATTTCCCTTTTTATTTCCCTTTAAAAAAACAAAATTTGTATATTTAATTTTTTCAATTACCAATATATATTCTACCAAGCCATAGCATTCAATAATTTCAATTTCTAATATAATCTATAATAGATTATCACATAAATCACATTACTAAATATAAAATAAATCCAACATTTTGAGGAATCCAGTTGGATCCCTCCAACCTATTTCCTTGCATCCACAGATATTAGCACAACAATTTAAAATACCAATCCCACTTCGAAGGGGATATCGCGGTATAAATGGTCATCCGCTATTGTGCGGGGCGCATAGGGTCTCATCCGCTATATAATGCGGGAATATCAATTACTTCAATATATATATATATATATATATATATATATATATATATATATATATATATATATATCATATACCACATCCAAACTGATATTAAATTATCAATTCAAACAAACAACCAATAATTAAAATTTAACTATTTAAATTTAAAGGGTATTCCAAATGATTGAAGTTAACTCACCTTTGATTTTGTTTGCAATCCACTCTAATCTTGACTGATTTCACGGTTTTTGACCTTGTATGGACATTTACAGTTTATTAATATTTGAAATAATCGATCAGTCAATTTTATTTGAATTTGATCAACTAATATTTTAGTTTTAGACTAATTTCCCTTTAACAATTTCTAAAATGATTAAATAAGCTAATTAAACAAATTGACCTCCATAATACATATTTTAAAAATAACTAGTAGTTTTTAGAATGTATATTTATTTATTTTTGGAACTACATGTATACTAAAAAAATAATCCATATAGACTTCATAAAAATCAAATTTATATATAGACTTCACAACATTTTAAAATTCTCTTTTTCCAAAATTTACCTATATAAAATAATTTTCTACTTATCTATAAACATATTTATACACATTAAATCTAATAAAATATTTTTTTTAAGTTTATCTGCACATAAACTTCTATGCCTTCCTTTATATATTATTAATATTAAATTAAAATAAAGATCCAATCTTTACCTTACAGTCCCTGCCCTACAAAATCGACCTCGGCAAGCTTCCCTTCCCAATCCTTCTTCTTCTTCCTTTTACTTCCCACGCCTGTACCAGTGAAGTCCCTTCCCTATGCATGCTCGTTACTGACATGTGACACCCCTGCTTCGAGAATAGCACCTTGCACTCCTCATATCCTTGCCAAGACGCCGAGCTTCTCCATCGCGACCTCCTATTACCTTAAGAAACCCATCAAACTAGGACGTCCACCTATCACCTCGTTGCTGCAAATCGAAACCCATGCGAGCGAGCATCGCTTCCTCAGCCACTGCCTCGCCCTCGAGCCTCACACTACCGCTTCGCTTTCCCAAGCTCGAGCAACACGGCCAACTTCAATCGCGACCGCCGCCGCGCCTAGCCTCTATAAAATCGTGATTCGAAAATCAAATGGCTTCAATCGATTTGAGGTAGGATTGGCTTTGTAAAGATTGGAACATCGAACGTTCTCTCTGATTGGTTTATACGAAGAAAAATTCATATGATTTAAGTTTGTATTGAACTCTCCCTAGATTTGTTCGGCCATTAAATTTTAGAATAGCTACTGTGTTGTTTTTTTATTTTTGTTTTCTCGGCTAAAAACAAAGAAAGAGAGGGGACATATGGTGCGCGTAGGTGACAGTTGGCATGAACCAGAAGACAAGTGACCAGGGTAGAAAAAATGGTGTGAATTATTTTGACCAGTCAAATTATTTAAATTTTAAATTTAAATCATCTCAAAAATGCAACTTAAAATTTCAAACTCCTATTGAGACATGCCACTAGACGTTTATAATGTTATACCCCTATACTGAACGCAATGGAAAAGGTTTCGAGTCCTAACTCGATGATATGGAGAAGATAGCTTTTTGGACCCGTTATTATATTGAATTTTCGATATGAATTTCAGCGCGTTTATCTACCGTATGATCACACGACAACTCTAAACATTACAAAATTTGAAATCCGATAATAATACATTATTACGGATCCAAAGAAACTAGTTTCGTCGAAATCCGAGACAGTGCCCCGAAAGGCTAGTTTTAAATATCAATTTAAACGATATGTTTTTAAAACTGAACAAATCACCTTTAAACTCAATTTTAACACTTCTATTATCTTCAGTATCATTATTATAAATTTTATAAGCCTTTGAAGTATTTCTAACAAGCATAAAACCGAAGATTCAGTATTTTACCAAACTTCCAATAATTAAATTTCAATAATTTTAATTGCCAAATAAATAGTGATATTTGAAATTCAAGTTAAATTAACTTTCAAATACTTAAAATTAATTAAATATTTCAATTTCAAATATCCATAAATTCCAGGTTGTCGCATTCCTTCCCCATAAAAGAATTTCATCCCTGAAATTGCTATTTAAGAAGAATGATCCATAACCCGCTAACTATTTTCCAATCCAAATAGTTTTAACAGCGTCCAAAACAATCTTTTTATTAAAGACACACTATCCCCCTTACTAACTTTCCAAACTCTTCCATAATTTCCAAACAACACTACTTAATCAACCATTCAAATTATAATTCAAAATCAAATTTTAAATTCTCAAAAATTTTCCGACTCTCTAAATTTTCGAAATTTTTTGCCAGCGTCTCCTTTGCGCTGCTAGATTGTTACGACTACAAAATGCCTCTACGGGTCCTTCGGATTTTCAAAAGAAAAACAGAATGCCAAGTGGCTAGATCAGAAAATCATCAAATTTCATACAGAAACTTAAACACATACTTCTATATCGGTCAATTCAAATTTATCTTCAGAAATCTAAAATACCAATTTTCCCTTTATTTTAATTACCTGTATGCTACTTAGCAATAATATCCAATCATAGAATCCAAAATCATTTTATTCATTCCTTTTCAAAATTTTCAGTATCTATTTCACTCAAGTCCGTACGATATACACATATCATTCGTATGTAATATCAAATCGGATCGCTCGCTCGACCAAGCAATTTCACTTCCGAACTAGTATCGTCCTCCCGACTACCTAGTGCGGACTCAGATCTGGTTTGTTGATCAGAAACCGTCATTCTCCTTGCATAGTCTCAAACTATGATAGAGAATTTCCAAAATCGATCAAAATCCATATCCAGGGTTCGCCGTCGAAAATCGAGTGAAAAATCCCAATTCAGATCGGTATAACTACCTTGAAATTCTATGCTCGAATCTGCATCAAATCATTATGCGAATAAAATAATATACATACATCCTACGTATTTATCTCAATTGGTTATTAATTATATCAGTTTTCTTTTTATTCACATTTATTTCGATTTCTATTCACTTATCCACAATTATCATTTCACCATCTTAATTTAAACCTTCATTTAAATACTAACTTAGAATATATTTTTCAATTACTTTTGAACTCAATTTCTCTTCAAATCTTAATTTATTTCCAAGTCAGACTTTATATTGAATTATATTCACCTTATCTCAAATCCATATTAAACATTTAATTAGTTCCACTTACTAATTTAATTTAAACCTCGATGGATTTTGTTTCCAATCTTTAATTATTTTTAGTCCACTTCGAATTAATTTTACAACTTTACTTTACTTAACCTTTAACATTCATGGTTTTTAGCTAGATTTAAATTTGGTAATTAATTTATCTTTGAAATTAAATGGTGAATTTATTGGTAAATTAATGTGAAAATTTCCAGAACAAATAGAAATATGTATTTTAAATAGAATTTGGTTTTGGAATTCAAGAATAAATATATTAAAAATAAATTAAATTTAAAACTCTATATTTAAAAATAATAAAAAAATTGTTTTCTAATTTTAGTATATATGTATATGTATTATTTATTAATGCATATGTATATCTTTTGAAAAAGAAAAAGAAAAATGGTTTGAAAATGTAATATGATATGTTACCTTAAGTTTAAAATTTAAATAAGATTAATAAAATGGATATTCTTCTTTCTTGTAAAAATTTTTAGTTTGTACATGCATTGTAATTTAAAAACATAATACTTAAATTATAAGAAAATATATTACATAATTTACAATAACATAAGGGTTTAAAACAAAATTTGTAAATTAAATAAAATTTAAGTAATGAGTTTAAACACAAAATGTTTACATTTGAACATTTGTAAGGTTGAGATTATATGAAGTCACAAGTGTAAGGTTTTAATAATATAGATTAACAAGTGTTAGTTTAGTGATACAAGCGGCAAATAATTCTTTTTCTTTTAAAATTAAATCATATAAACATGTATTAGAGAAAAATGGTTATTTCATTCCCAGTTTAAACCTTCTCAAAATCTTCTCATCTTCTAACACTCAAAAGAAAAAAATCAAAAGAAAAAGCTCTTTCAAAAATTCAAAAGCCAGGAAATCAAACAAAAGCTTCAGTTCAAAATTTTCAACATCAAAATCCAGACTGAAACAATTGAAACAAAGATTTTTTTTTCCAGTTTTCAAAAACCTGGAAGTTCAAGTCCAAAATTTTGAAGCAACAAATTCAACATCAAAGCATCTTAAACTTGGAACAAATTCAACTAAAACAAATGCAAGATCAACAATATCAAAGCACAGATCAAAACAAATCAAAATTTCCAAATATCAATTCCAGCCCTTTGCTTCTCTGTTCCTCTCTGTCAACATGTCCAGGTGAGAAAACCTCTATTTTAAAACCTGAATTTGTTTATCAGTTTGATGTATGAAGTAAGTAGTGAAAATTGTTTGCATAGAAGGAAATGTGTTGTATATATGTATATATATGCAAATATATGTATGCATGTCGGTGTATACCTAGAAGCATCTCCCTGTTTTTAAATTCACAGGCTAAATCCACCTTGATCATTAAAATTCTCTTCATATAATCAATAATAAGTTAAGATCTTTGAAAACAAAATGTACATAAGGGTATAACATTGTTCTTAAAAATATTTTCAAATGAAATCATTTAGTATTTAATTTAAATATAGGAATTGACAGGAATGATCAGATTTAAATCAAAAATCGAATGTTTGGACTTTGAATTTTAATCATAGGAATGGATTCATACTTCAAAATCAAGATTTTTAATAATTATTTCGAAAATTTTAAGTTTACATTGGATGAGAAATTCAAGGTTGAACGAGTGACATATCTTCATCAATTTACGATGATCGCTGCTATGTTGGTCGTCGAGCGTGGGCCTGGAGGTAGGGTAAAGAGCGAGGATTCATGGAAAAATGCTCGCAAATTTTCTAGTTGAACATGGGGATGGCATGATGATGTTTTAGAGTTTAATATCTTGTTTTGGTCGTGTTGATTGTTGTGGCATTTTCATCGTCGGTGGAGGATCGGGAGCAACCAGACCGAGGGGGAAAGGTTCGTGGGTTTTCGGGGCAACGCTAGTCGAAGTGGCTTGGTTGATGGTGGACGAGATCGGTGGTGTGAGCCATTTTAGTTGATCGAAGTTGGGTGGCAGGTTGAGTCGAGCAACTCAATTTTGATTTTGATCAAATTCGACAATACTAGGTGCTGGGGATGATCGGTGAGGTTGTCATCATTGTGTCAATGACCTTGGCGTTGGTCAGAGGTGATCCGATCACTTGTTGACGTGCACCTGTGCATGCCTATATCTGGGTGATTGTTACTGACGATGGTTGGAGAAGAAGGTGTCGAACTCGAAGTTGTGCTTATGAAATCGTAGTGATAGCCCGAAGGAAACATCGGGTTGGTGTGCATGTTTGTCACAATTTTAAAATTTTAAAATAAAGTAGCTGGAGTTTTACTCGAGGATTGACTCGAAGATTTTGGTGGTTGGCTCGGGTTTCACTCGAGTTGTCTCGGGTTTGAAAATTTTACAGTTCAAAATTTTAAAATAAAACAAGTTTTTATTCAAATTTTAATTAAATCAACTTTTAAATTTTTTCTAATTCATTCTTAGAGAATAATAAATGTTTTAATTTGGTTTTAGAATTAGGATTAAAGTAAATTATTTTAAAGTTAACTAAGTTTAAGCTTAATTAAGAAATTAATTTAAAAGAGAATGATGTTTAGAATTGTTGTTTGATTTTAAAGTCTTAAGTTAATTTATGGATTAACATTAATTTTGTTTCAAAGATTTAAGATTAAAAGATTAAAAGTTTTTAAAGTTAATTGATGAATAATTACTTTGTGTAATTAAATTTAAGTTAATTACTTTGTGTAATTGATTTAAAAGCTAATTACTTTATGTAATTAAATTAAAGTTGTTTACTTTATGTAATTAATTTAAGGCTAATTAAATATTATGATTAAATTAAGGAATGATGGAATTAATTAAAGGATTTATTAATTAAGATTAATTAATGTAAGTAATTAAAGGTAATTAATTACTTAAAGAAAATTACTTAATTAAAAGTAATTAATTAATGATTACAATTGATTAATCAAGTGATTAAGGGAAAATTACTCAATGTAAGTGATTAGGGATAATCACCTATGGTAACTAATTAAGGATAATTAATTAACTGGTAATTAATTAAGGGTTAATTAATTAATGTATTTAAGTAAGTATTATTAATTAAATACCTTGCAACTATGGAACAAAGTTCCTGGAGGTTGCGGGTTCGAGTCCCGCAGCTGAGATATGTTTCCCATAAGGCCTTGTGCGGTCTATCCTCAACAAAACCGAACGTGGCAGAGGATTAATGCTCTTGGCTGGGCTGGCTAAAAGGGGAGTCAGTGTGGCGGACAGCTGTATCCCCTAGTAAAAAAAAAAAAAAAAAAAAAAAAAAAAAAAAAAAAAAAAAAAAAAGTATTATTAATTAAAGAACAATTAAGTAATTAGAGGTTATTTATTTAATTATTAAAGGTTGATTGAATTATTAATTAAGGTTGATTTAATTAATAATTAAAAGTTAATTAATTTGTTATTAAAGGGTAATCAATAAATGATTAAAGGATAATTAATCAAAATGGTTTGTAATTAATTAATGTTAATTAACCAAGATTTGTAATTTATTTATAATTAATTAATCTGGTTTAAATTAATTATAATCAGATGTTAATTGATCCTACTTACGAATGTTTGGATTCTATTGAATGTTGAATTATTTGATATCCCTGATGTGTGATGTTCTCCATTATAATTGAGCTGTGAACTGTGATTTATTTATTTACCTGTGATGAATTTACATATTGATTTGTGAATCTGTGAATGATGATAAGCGTTATAGAAGTATATTGCTTATCTATACTGTTGTGCTTGAATTAATGATGGTTGTAATATGTTATTGTTGTGTGTAAAACCCTTGGATTATACCCCCCACACACACAAATAATGATTGCACGAGGAAATTGGTTAAGTCGTAGATATTTGAATTTAATACTATGAAATGATTTTAAAGATTGAATTTTGAATCCAAAACGGTTTTAGAAATGGAATTGGGTTGAATATGAAAAGTTTCTGAAAAGGAAATTTGAAATTGAATTTATTTTGAATAGAATATATCTTGTTTAAATTTTGAAATTGTTTTGGAAACTATGGTTTGAAAGGGTATACAGGTTATAATATATATATATATATATATATATATATATGGATTTTAAAGCGTTTTTAAAGTATTTTAAAAGTATTATTTTGGGAATTTAAATTTAACCCAAGTTTATACTTTAAAAGCTATAACTTGTGTATATTTGATCAGATTTTTTCAAAAATGAAAAACATTTGTTTTCAAATGATAATGGCTTTCATATAAAGAAGAACTTCCAGTTTTTGTTGAAAGATTTCAAGTTTGAAATGGAATTGTTTTGAAAGCTATGAATGAATCTTTGTTAAAGATTGGCGAATTTTGTTTTCAAATTGAAGAGGATCTTAAAAGTGTATCTTTTGTATAAAAGATTTGGAATTGAAATTGTTTTGAAAGCTATGAATAAATCTTTGTGAAAGATGGTTAAATTTGTTTCAAATTGGAAGTGATCTTAAAAGGTGAATCTTTTATTTAAAAGATTAAAATGGTAATTTGTTGAAACCATTTAAATAAAAGGTTTTGGGCTAAAAGCATGACTTAACTAAGATCCCAATATCCATTTGCTTTTTAAATTAAGAGCTCATTATTCGGCTTAGCCAGGAGAGGACTTTATGTCGTATAACCCATTTCGAATAATGATACGACGAAGTGGATAGCGTTTGAAGACTGGTGGTGAAGACCGGGTATTTTCGAGAACGAAAGGATTTACCTTCCGAATGTCTCTGCATTGAGTCGCGCATGTATACAGATCTCCATATATGATGGGGAGTCCGATCGGGATTGTGAATACCCAGATTACAAGGACTTCTTTGAAGTGTCTTTGGTTCTGTTCGAACCCGGAACAGACTTGTATGGATGTATGTTTGACATTACACTTTGAGATGTAAAGCTTGTTTCTATCAAATACATTTCTATTTGGTGGCGGAGAATTTATTCTCTTAGCTTAACACCCTTCTCTGAGACGTACGAGCTCAGAGGTTATGTAGTTGATGGTTACTAGTGATACATTCCCAATTTGGTAATGCGGCATGCTTAGTGCTTCTGATCATTTGTTGATCAAAGCATGGCTTTTGTGAAAAACGTAGCTTTGTGGACGAGACCTCGTCGGACCTCACAACCCGAAAATGGTTGAAACAGGAAGAATGGGCAAGGTTATGAGGGTCGGGCCCTTTAGGGTATGTCCATTTCCTTCTAGATAAAAGTGGTATCATGGTGTGGTGCCCAGATGCTTAACTTATGTGGTTGCTGCAAATCTATTACTTTATGGTTGCTTTGTGTGTTGAGAGCTCTTGGATAAAGGTCGGTGACGACCGAGGGATGGCATGCTTGTGTAGCAGTTACCTAGTTATAGAGGTAACCCGGCCTTGTGTTGGCAGAGAGGTAATTAAGTTCTCGGGGCGTCCCTCCAGAGGCATACCCATGTGGCATAGGAAGTTCCTTAGCCTGACCATTTTTTGGAAATCCAATCATCCAATACGCGCCTTATAAGGTTTTAGTTATATAACCTGCCATTCTTAAATGCTAGCTATAACATGCATAATATAATGGTACCTATGCTGCTAAGATTAATATTATACTTTCGAAATGTTTTCTGCACTATTCACTAAAAATAATATCAAAAGGATTTCGCGTATCAAGCATGTTTGACTATCATAAGAAGAAATCTCCCCAATTGTGCGCTTGCATTGTGTGTGTGTGCGGGGAGGCCTTATGGTAGTTTCATTTTTCAAAAAGCATAGCGGATTTCATTTTTATTTCTTTTGTTTTGATGAACTATTTTTGTTTGCTCACACCTATCCCATGACTGACCTGAAGTTTATTGTTCCCTTTCTAAACTCTAGGTACCCATAATTTTCCACACGGGCAGCCTAGATTCAGATTTTTAGATAATCAGCTAGTAGATGTAGATTTGGTAGCCTTCAGCTTTCTATTTGGAAATCTTGAAGTCTTCAGTCTTTGAAGACTTTGGATTTTGGCTATCACATTGTGCTTCTCTTCAACATTCCGGACCTGCTTAATACAACATGATAAGGAGGTTCGAGCTATCTTTGGATTGGAGCTTTGGCAATGGAGATACAATATTGGATTCCCAAGCTCTCTCTATCTCTCTCTCTTTCTACTGAAGTTAATGGTGGTGTTCCTCTGTCGAATATTTTCTTTCCGCTATTGTGTATCTCTGATAATGTTGATAATTATTTGTATCAAATGATATGTATCAGTAAAATCATTCATTTCTATTTCCGTTGTGTTGTTTACATAATGTGTTATAAGCTCCGACGAACCAGATTCGATGTTTGAATCTGCGGCATTCGAATACGGGTGATGTATTTGGGTGTCGATTTTCAAAGGTTGAGTCAGGGTCGTTAGATAACCCAATTAAAAATGAATTCCACTACTCAGTTCCAATTTCATTTACTTACAAATTTAAATTAACTTTTACATTCACAATTTCATTTCAACTTGGTTTATTTTACTCATCTATTTAACATAATTCAAATTTAAACATTATTCAAATTTCCAGTTTCAATTTCCATTTAGCTTGCCTAGATTCATTCCCTTTTAAGTTAATTCAGTTACATTCCATTCACTAGCCTCTTAAATTTATTTCATTGAATTGGTTGACTTATTTCGTTCTCACACCTAATTTAATTCAACTCTTCTTTGAGTTAAATTTTTATTTTAACAATTTCAAATCCTATAAGTTATCAAACCCATTTATATTTTCATAAACATTTTTAAATAAAATTCCAGAGTCCTTTTAACAATTACTCAACATTTCAAAATCATTTTTGAAATCAATTATATATATATATATATAATTTATTTGCATATCAAATTATCCTTTGAATTTTAAAACCAAACCTAGTTTTGCAAACAACTCCAAGTAAAAAAAATTTGGTAGCAATTCCTCTTCTGGAAAATCGAAAATGAACATCGATGATGCTGCAGTCATCACCGAAGTTATTTTCCAGCGACCGAAAAAAGTTCGGCGCTTTAATTCTTTGTCAGAAAAATTTCAAATATTTTTGATTCCAAATCTCAACAGATTTCATATCCAATTCAAAAATATTTCCCAAATAATGTCACTATTATTTCTCCAAAACCTTTGAAAACCATTTTCAAACCCAAAGGAAATTAAATTTTCCAAATTTCCAAACTTCAAAACCTTCCAATATTTATTCAATTTTTCTAACAGCAATGATAATAATTTAATATTATCACTTCCTAACAATCAAGCAACCATATATAACTATAATAATTTACGAAAATTAATTTCCTTCATATATAAAAATAATTAGGGTAAAATTACTTCGTTTACCCTATTTAAAGCAATATCGTGTCGAATTGTTCTACACAAGTGTTTAGAGATCTCTATCAATAATTAATTACTCGTATTGACCAGAATCCATAAACTACTTAATCAATCAATCAATACAATATAAAACAATTTCTATATTCACTAACAAATACGCGCTCCTATCTATTAGTACACTCAAACTCATTTTAGAGTACTAAGTACTATATTTCTAATGAGTAATCCCCACCAGAGCCAAGGTCTCACTTAACCTTCAGCTCTGATACCAAATGTAATGACCCGTCTTTTCGATGCTCGAAAAATCAACATCAATTCGTCCACTGTATTAAATCCCGAATAATCGATTGCTGGAAAAACAAGACCGTAAGGGAAAGAAGGAGGTAGAAGAAGAAAATAGAAAACAATATCAGAATCTCACAATCGCAGCGGAACAATATATAATAGATAAATGACCGATCTTTAAATAAAAAGAACTATATCTGTCATATACATTACATCATCAGAGTACAACAAAATTCATAGCACATAACTGGACAGTTATCCTAACTTGTCCTCACAAAACTGACTTTGTAGTTAATCACGCACAATGGAATATACATTAAATATGTGTGATACGTCTCGCCATCCATCTCATCTCCTGAGCTTCACAGCATCGTTTCCTGTATTATAGAATACTCAGTTTGACCCGAACATTATAGTGAAATAACACCCGAGTCAGTCTGGAAAACCAGCATGAGAAAACACACTCGGTTGGTTTATTAAAGTTTTCAAAATCCTTTGAAATCAAAGGTATCTCGTAAGACCACGCCGTGAATAAACATGTCGGGCTTTTACCTTACGATAACCAAAACATTTTTATCAAATCCTTCTGATATTACAATAGTGTCTATAGAAAGTAAAATAGAATCTAGCTAAAATGCTTGCATCTCACGTTTTCAGCAATAGTTGAACACAATCGAAACCATACAGGCGCTTATTGGAGATTGGATTCCATACAATAGCAGGGCTACTGGGGTACCGCCTGTCACAATACCTGGTCTAGATCAGCGTACCGAGGATCCACCCTGATCCCCTACAACACAAGACTGGAGCTACCCCTTACTAGATAGTCCGAATAAGATCATCCCACGATTGGGATCAGCAACCGCCCACACAGCCGAATAAAAGAGACATCTAGAGAGGGATGACCTTACTCTAATTGGTTGCTAGCCACTTAGCCTACTGCACCTCCCCTGTTTAGCCATTCTCGGTTGATAAGGCTCAAGGCTATGCGTTACCTTTTTAGAACATATCTCATTTAGAATGCTCATCGTCCTCCTGATGATGTTCTGATAGCATTCATCCATACAAGTCCGTTCCGGGTATGAATGGAGCCAAAGGTACTACTCCTACTACATCCATTTTGAAATCATCCTCTGGATTAGTAACGATTAGCCCTTGCACTTCACTGCTCTATCTTCGACTCCAAACCCTTGTCTTCCTCACGAAAACGTTCAAACCGGATCGAAGTGGTTTTTAGGAAATTAATCCTGATCCCGATCTCTTCATAACAATTAGCGTATTGGCCAATATTGATAGTTGGTTGTTTAACTATCATATAACATCCACAAACAACCATCAGGCCTTAATAATTTTTCAAATTCAAAATATCTTCGCAAGATATTTTTCTACATTCAATCCTTTGAAAATAGTTTTCAAATTACTTTCTCTCTCACGGAATGAATTTCCACCCAACTTTTATTTCCACTGAAAATCGCCAAGTCTTAATACTTTTAGAGTTTAAAATAAATTTGAATCACTTAATCTAAAATATATATTTTAAAACACTTAAAATAAAACTACTTAAAAACACTTTATTTAAAATACTAGTTATGATAATTTTATAATAATTTTTCATATATAATTTAAGCCAAAACTAAATTTAAAAGAAAAGTTATTCTATAAGGTATAAATATTAAATTTTTATTTTTAAATCATAATACTAGTTAGACCTTTAAAATAATTTACTTATATAATTAACTTAATAAATATTTACTTTAATTTTTTTTTAAAACCACTAAATAATAATTTCTTTCTAAATCATTCTTTTAAAACCACTTTAAAACCTCTAACTTATACTTGGAAATCTTTCTTTAACAGTATACTTGGCTTTTAAGGAAAATACACTTTCCTTTCCGCACCTTTAAAAATAATCACTACTTATTTTTAAACAAATCACCCTTTCCTTATAAATTCCAATTCCTAAATTTATGCTTCAAAATTATCCTCTGATAAATATTTCACTTTATTTATAAACCTTGTTTATAAATTTCACAATCTCATTCTCCTTTATTCACAGTTTCAATACTTAGTCGGTTTTCAAATCGATTTCCAAAACTAACTCCATTTTAAAATAAATTCTTTTACTTACCCAAATTTATTTCAAAACCCATTTATCCCATATTCACACCTTTATTTATGATTTAAATTCTTATTTAAATCGAAAATACCAATTTCATACTTTATTTCAAAATTCTCCTTTTATTTTCCCAAACTCATTCAAATCTTGAATTTTAAAAATATATTTCTTCGTACTTATAGAATATTATTGCTTAAGTCCTTATTTCAAATAAAATCATTTTCCCTATTTATTCAAAATCCCTATTTTTTCCATTCTTGAATTTATTATATAGGATTTAAAATCAAACATTTTTCCCCTTCCCAAATTCATTCCTTTAATTTATTTGGATTCGCTATAATTATTTTACTTAATAATTTCTCCTTTTATTTTCCTTAAAAAACAAACTTTATATATATTTCATTTTTTTCAAATAACAATATATATTCAACCAAGCCATAGCATTCAATAATTTCAATTTCCAATATAATCAATATAATCCATTACAGATTTTCACATAAAGTACATTACTGAATATAAAATAAATTCAACATTTCGAGGAATCCAGTTGGATCCCTCCAACCTATTTCCCTGCATCCATAGATATTAGCACAATAATTTAAAATACCAATCACACTTCGAGGGGTATATCGCAGTATAAAGGGTCATCCGCTATTATGCGGAGCGTATAGGGTCTCATCCGCTATATAATGCAGGAATATCAAATACTCCAATATATATATATATATACACTACTATATATAATATACCACATCCAAACTGATATTAAATTATCAATTCAAACAAACAACCAATAATTTAAATTTAACTATTAAAATTTAAAGGGTAATCCAAGTGAGTGAGATTAACTCACCATTGATTTTGTTTGCAGTCCACTCCAATCTTGACCAATTTCACGGTTTTTGACCCTGTATAGACATTTACAGTTTATTAATATTTGAAATAACCGAACAGTCAATTTTATTTAAATTTAATCAACTAATATTTTAGTTTTAAACTAATTTTCCTTTAACAATTTCTAAAATGATTAAATAAGCTAATTAAACAAATTGACCTCCCTAATACATATTTTTAAAATAACCAGTAGTTTTTAAAATGTATATTTATTTATTTTTGGAACTAGATATAAAACTAAAAAAAATCCATATAGACTTCATAAAAATCAGATTTATATATAGACTTTATAACATTTTAAAATTCCCTTTTTCCAAACTTTACCTATATAAAATAATTTTCTGCTTATCTATAAATCTATATATACACATTAAATCTAATAAAATAATTTTTTTTCCAAAGTTTATTTACACATAAACTCCTCTGCCTCCCTTTATATATTATTAATATTAAATTAAAATAAAGATCCAATCTTTACCTTATAGTCCCTGCCCTACGAAACCGACCTCGGCAAGCTTCCCTTCTCAATCCTTCTTCTTCTTCCTTTTACTTCCCATGCATGTACCAGTGAAATCCTTCCCCTATGCATGCTTGTTTACTGACACGCGACACACCTGCTTTGTGAACAACACCATGTACTCCCCATACACTTGCTAAGACGCCGAGCTTCTCCATCGCGACCTCCTATTACCTCGAGAAACCCATCGAACTCGAACGCCCACCTATCACCTCGCTGTTACAAATCGAAACCCACGCGGGCTAGCATTGCTCCCTAAGCCACGGCCTCTCCCTCGAGCCTCCAAATACCGCTTCGCTTTCCCAAGCTCGAGCAACACGACCAACTTCAATCACGATCGCCACCGCGCCTAGCCTCCATGAAATCGCGATTCGAAAATCAAACGGATTCAATCAATTCGTGGAAGGATTGGCTTCGTAAAGTTTGGAACAGCGATCGTCCTCTCTATTTTTATTTTATTTTTTTATACGAAGAAAAATTCATAGGTTTAGGTTTGTATTGAACTCTCCCTAAATTTGTTCGACATTAAATTTTCGAACATCTACTGTGTTGTTTTTTATATTTCTGTTTCTCAGCTAAAAGAAAGAAAGAGGAGGGGGACATCTGGTATGCGTAGGTGACAGTCGGCGTAAACCAGAAGACTAGTGGCTAGGGTATAAAAAGATGGTGTGAATTATTTTGACCAGTCAAATTATTTAAATTTTAAACTTAAATCTTCTCAAAAATGCAACTTAAAATTTCAAACTCCTATTGAGGCGTGCCGCTAGGCTTTATAATGTTATACGCTTATTCTGAACGCAATGGAAAAGGTTTCGAGTCCTAACTCGATCGTATGGAGAAGATAGCTTTTTGGACCTGTTATTATATTGAATTTCCGATATGAATTTCAACGCGTTTATCTACCGTACGATCACACGACAACTCTAAACATTACAAAATTTGAAATTCGATAATAATACATTATTACGGATCTAATGAAACTGGTGTCGTCGAAATCGGAGACCGTGCCCTGGAAGGCTAGTTTTAAATATCAATTTAAACGATAGTTTTTAAACTGAACAAATCACCTTTAAACTCAATTTTAACACTTCTATTATCTTCAGCATCATCATTATAAATTTTATAAGTCTTTGAAGTATTTCTAACAAGCATAAAACTGAAGATTCAATATTTTACCAAACTTCCAATAATTAAATTTCAATAATTTTAATTCCAAATAAATAGTGATATTTGAAATTCAAGTTAAACTAACTTTCAAATATTTAAAATCAATTAAATATTTCAATTTCAAATATCTAGAAATTTCGGGTTGTCACAATGTAAACTAAAACATTGTATTTATTACTATATCTTTTCCATGTCTCGTATTATTTTCAAAATATCTTTTTTTCCATAGCATATTCTTTTTTCAAAATATTGTTCTAAATGTTGTGTTAAAACATCTCGTTCTAGTGTTTAGGAATCCATATCGATAACGTTGATCAGACGCATCGATCAGAATTCTTAATGCACTCAATGGGAAATTTAACACAAAATTATTTTCTGTAAGGCATATACATACCTTTACTAAATATTGCTCGCTTATAATAACATAATCAATGTTTATTCATATACATATATATTCTTTATCATAAAATTTGATCCAATTAAACAATTTCCTTTATGAAACTTCTTCCAATCCATCTCAAAGTTTATGTAAAATAATTCTTAACAAATTTCACCACTGTGCATCTTAGTATTTAATCGGTCGCACCAATAATTACAATTTTACTTTATATAAAACAAAGTTTTCAATTTTCTTTGATATAACCAAACAAAAGAAGATACCGTAATGTCTAATAGTTAATATTGAGCAGGTTATAAATTTTCAGATGAAAATTCCTACTAAATACTTATTCAATAATTATTTAGAATTTTCAAAACAATCAAACATCCATTGATGCAAACAACATACATTTCAATCAAACAAACAAACAATCGCCTTCAACGGAAAGCTATTTTCCAGCTTCCATTGCGCACTCTGATCACCAAAAAATCAGGACACGACAATTTAGTTCTAAGTCATCTACTTATTTATAATATCCATTAAGCCTCACTCTTTACAGAAGTGAGTACCAATATTTTCATAATAATACGTTATATAGTATTATCAAAAGATTTTTCAAATACGTCCCCATGGTTATTTCCAATAATCATTTATATTACTATTCCTAATAGTTAATTAAATTACTAACTACAACGCACCCTAGGGACGGGACTCTAGGTCATCTAGGTCTAGATCTCTACTTTGTGCAATTTATATTCTATAATGTTCTGAATCTAGCTCTGATACCAAACTTTAACGAGCCCACCACTATGCCCAGTTAGCAAATAACATTACAAGTAATGTCGTCTTCTAATCTAGAGAATACAACTGGTTAAGGGCGATCGAATGTGAATATATCTTTATACTAACACTGACACGTCTTATTTACTTTTTTGAGGATCTAAACTGAAATTTAAACATGTACAGTATTAATACAAAGTAATAAAAACGCCGATTAAAAATATTCAGAACTATATATAATAAGATAGATTAGAATCAAAGTCACAGATCACAACAGTATAATATACATCATCGTACACATAACAGAATGTGAGTCTATAAAATATCGATACTAGACTCACATAAATTTATATACACCATCAAAAATCTTGTATAAGGTACAAAGTCACTACTACATAATATAGATGACATAAACTTCTAATTGTCAATATATACAAGTATGAAGTAAACGAAAACTATCAAAATAGTTTACTTCAATGTTAGCCCAAAATCCATAGGTCATGGGTCCCTGTACCTGTAAAGTCTCGGTCTGACCCGAGTATTAAAATAATAAATGGGTTAAACTATATTGTAACATCCCGCCTTTTCGCACGATTTAAACAGACACATGTGCCAATTCAAACCACACGGAAGGGCGGATTGTTATGGGGTAAATAAGAAAACAGAGAAGAAATAAAACAAAATAGAATCTCACAGCGGAAGGATAAAATATAATAATAAAATATACAGTTTATATAACTGTTTACAAAACATTTGCTTCTTCTTTATATAATAATTATCAGAGTTCACATACCAAAATATCAATGCAGCAGAATACAGTGTAGTGGAATAAAATAGTAGATAGTAATACTACAAGTCTTCGTCTTCGTCCTCCAGAGCTAAAACTTCAATCCTGAAACGCTCGGACTGACCCGAGCGAATTTGAAAAGACAAAAGCACTCGAGTCAGAACTAAAAGATCTTATGTAAGTTAAATTTACAGAAATAAATATGAGTGCAGTAACTCAAGAGATGCTCGGGATTTACATCTCCTAAGGATCCGTTAAACTATTTACTATATAGTATATTGCGCTATTATAGTAGTGTCTATTCGTAAAATAAACTTACTTTTAAATAGCGTTAAGGGGTTACCCATATAGCCCTTAACATAGAATATATTCCCATAGTCTATACAGTACCGTAATCTCCACCGTACTGGGCGTCGTCAGAGGGCACTCCATAGGTATGGTACAAAACCAAAATCGTATAAGGCGCGCTAGGGTAGGTGACACGGCACAACTAGGCAATGCCAGGGTAGATATACCAATTGCTACTCGGGCTGATGGTAACGCATAGCCGCAGCTACCGCCCACCTCGAACTAACACCCCCAAATCAAAGAAATCAATAGTGGCCACCGAAACAATCCAAAGTCAGAGTATAGTATCGAAGGAGTGCGTTCGATCAGAGGAATGACCTCATTGGCCCGAGAATCGCTCCTGTTTTAGCTACCTTATGCCAACTCACGGGAGTTGGGTCCACGTATTTACCTTGCAGGAAACGTCGCCACCAATCTACTTCATTTTGGGATCTCCACCGCGTACACGGTTAGTCAAAGTGGTTTTCGGTATCGACAGAGAGTATGTCCATATCCGATCCCGGTCTCTTTGCTAACCCATCGTTATTATAACACTGCGGTCATTTAAAAATAGTTTATACTTTAAAACCAGAATAAAATTTTCCATTTCAAACTATGAATACGATAACATTTTAAAACCCAAACAATATGATATCATTTTATCCCAAATATAATTCTTTTCCAAAAATCATACTGCTTTAAAATTTATAATATCTGGAAACCAAACATTTGAATTATACTTTCAAAACATAATATTTCGGACTTCATACTTTTAAAAAATCATACTTCTAAAACTTGAATGGTTTGGATATTCAACAGTATATAAAATAAATGGTTTAACTTTAAGGTTACTCTGTAAAGAAAAATAATTTCCATGTCTTCACAAATATATTTCTTTATTTAAAGTCTAAACCAAAATTTAAATATCCCTTCAGGTTACAAAACCACTTCAATTTCTATATATATATATATATCCATTTGGAGTATTAATATTTCAAAAATAAAGTTGGAATTTATTCTTTCAGCAAATTAAACGTACTACTATTTAGTCTTGAATATATAAAATAAAACTCCAATTTCTAGCAATTAAATATTTCCTTCAATTTAATTTATACTAACATATTCATTTTTAATTATCTTGAAAAAACCAGTTATAAATATCATATCTTAAAATTTCCAAACTTAAACATTAAACATATGATATAAATTATCAAATCCCATTTCTCAAAAAAAATTCCATTTTCATTTGCAGATTTATACCCAGCTTGAATTCAAAATTTTAACTTCATATGTATATATATATAGGAAAAATATACTATTTATAAAATATCAAAATAAAATTTTTTATAAACCGTATCCCATCCAAACCATAGAAATCACTTTAAAAATATTTATATATAGACCACGGTGCCTGTATAAAATTTTCTATCCTATGGTCAAGTGATACGGATATTTATCATTTAAATCCGCAAAATAAAATGCGGTTGTATATCATTTCAAACCGCAATCCCGAATGAAATGAAAATGCATGATGACTTGCAGTTTATACAATATAATTATAGCATTCATTCATCCAAATATCAATCATCAATCATCAATTGCAATCATCATCCAATTTTAAACAATCATCGATACATAGCATATGAATTTATACAGAAATCAATAACAGATATTAACTAACAGTTTATATTCCATAATAAATTAAATGACTGTTAACTAGTAGTTTATGTGCAAAAATAAATTCTAACTGTCAAATTTTATGCAATAAATAAAATAAATTAACAGTTAAATTAACTAAATGCAAATTAACAGATATGCTGAATAAAACATACCAAACAGTCATAATTAAATTTCTACTCATATCTAAAATAAATTTAACAAACATAAAAACTTTTAGAAGTTGTGAGTGGGTTAAAACACTCACCTTTTGAATTTAAATCGAATTTGAATTCGATTTAAACCCAAAATTCCGACGGTCTCCAAATCTGTCCAAACCAACGTCATCAGATCCGTAATTTAAATACGATCCTAATAAAAGAAATTTCGTGAGAAACGGATGTCGTATGAGAAAGTTACAGCGATTATTGCACTTGAATTTTCAAAATTTAAAATAACTAAAATAAACAAAAAAAACCTTCTCCTCCAATCCTGGGACCCACGTGCGCACCCACTTCAACACGCGACCAGACAGAAGAATTCGAACCCAAAACTCATCCTTGACCGAGACGTTGACCAGCTTCCACGTCCACCACGCTACCACCAGAGAGCATCGCCCCACGCCAACGTACTCAGCTCTTATGGCCGCACGCGCCTGCCACGTCTGGTCGCGCGAAGTCCCTCCGGCCGCTACGTTTTAAGCCTAGGGCCGAACCCTAATTCGAATGATGCACGAGATCCCGCCGTTGATTTTTGACAAAACCCATACAGATGAACTCCTCTAGCCAATCTCTACCAAACCCAGAAATCGTTTGACGATCTGACGAAGTTTGTTACGGCGATGATGAAAGGCCGAAAATGATTTGAATTTTACTGGACGAACGGTAGCTCCAATCGAAAAACAAATCACACCAGCAGATTACAAACACTGAGAACTATGACATATATTTTTATGGAATTTTTCTGGAGAGCTTGAATTTTCATTGAAATTTTGAATTGTAGATAGATCTAGGTTTTGCAACCATTGAGGAGAGAAAGAGATAGAGAAAATGAACGTACAGACGAATGGTAGAAGATGGAGGCTAGGGATCATCACAGCATATATATAGACAAACAGTAGTAGGCTAGGTGGGCACGAATTACGAACGTGCTAAACGGTAGTTGGCCCAAAAAGTCCGTTCTGACCCCGGAACGAAATTTATTAAACCCATATACCCAAATAGATATTTTAAAATATTCTGAACGCGATGGAAAACGTTTCACGTCCAAATTTGATCGTATGAAGAAGTTAAGATGAAAACAAAATTTCCAAATTGATTTCAAATTGATTTTAATTAAATCGATTTCAAGGCGTTTCGCGTCCGTACGGTCAAACGGCAGGTCCGATCGATACGAAACTTGAAACCCTACAATAATTCACCGATACGGATCCGATGAAACTGGTTTCGTCGAAATCCGAGTCCATGGCCAAAATGGCTATT
Organism: Allium cepa; assembly: GCA_030765085.1. Taxonomy (NCBI): domain Eukaryota; kingdom Viridiplantae; phylum Streptophyta; class Magnoliopsida; order Asparagales; family Amaryllidaceae; genus Allium; species Allium cepa. The sequence goes on along the minus strand of CM060943.1, from coordinate 369,605,606 downwards.
TTTATATCAATTAAAAATTAGTCAATTAAATCAAATTTCCCATTTCTTTTTGATAATTGACGATTCTTATTATTATGAATTTTTCAATCACCTATAGAAATTTAAACAAAATTTAACCTGTCGAATTTAAAATTTTAGAAATCCCCAAATTTCATTAATTTCACCAAATTATAAATTAAATTTCCAAAATTTTAATTAAATTTACTTTCCATTATTATTGTCAAATAGAAGAATTTATCATTGGATTCATATTTCAATATGTAAATATTTCCAATTTCATCTGAACTTCTATTTACATAATTCCTAAATTTTAAAATTTCAAATATCACTTCAATTACCGTTAACGTAATAATTATTTATTATTTATTGCAGTTGATTATCAGTTATAATTAATATACTAAATAGATGGTAAATCTTGAATACTGGTTATCCTTAATGTTTTACTTCCCATTTAATTTCAACAACGCAATTTCAAAAATTTAACTCAATTAAATAGACAACTCTTTATATTCTAAATCAATTGCAATGGTTTAAAAGTCGCTAAATATTGATTTCAGTGATCCCTTTAATTCGATTCAAAATTAGCAATTACCTATTGAATGCCCCAAAATTCCTATTAATAAATCTAACAAACCTTTATCATCAATTAGATGAATTAAATATTGCAATCAAACTATTGCGTTAATAATTTCCGTTTCACTTTAAAGTATCAAAAGTAGCCAAATAAAATACTTATTACCCAAATAACTTCAATTTCTTCCAAATAATATTTACATAATTATTTTAAATATTGAATCCATTTAATTGCAATAAATTCAATTGATTGCAAATCAATTCCAAATAAATTTGATTTCTATCCAGTTACAACTTAATATCAAATCATTTTTCACTTTAACTGTAAAAAAATTCACATTAAATTATAAATTAAAACTTTAACAAATCCGTTACTTGATTTAAAACCCTGTTATTCAATAAATGGACATTTATAGGTGAAATTAACATTGACCTATATTTCATATCATAAATGCATACTTATTTCATATTATTTAGTTATATTTACCAACCATGTCCACAAATTTACTATTTATATACTTAATTAATTTGTTACTAATTTAAGTAAGTTTATTATCGACAACATTCATTAAAATTACTTATCTACACTTATTGCATTGGTTTATTCAACGGTCACTCTTATTTAGTCACTATCCATTTTACAACCAAATGTACAATCTCCACTATTGATTTTTATATTAATGAGTCCCATTCTAGTTAATATAATTATTAATATTCACAAATTCAACATTTATTGGTTTCTTATATTTAACTTATACTAAGTATGACAATTTACATTATTCAAATCTATTGCCATATAAATATTAAATTGTTACATTAAATTACAATTACTATATCTAATTCCCACATTTACTCAAATAAAATCTTAAGACTTTTATTTCATTCTAAATTAGATTAGAAATCATATTAAATTAATTCATTTAATATCATCGAATTTAACGGGTCGTTACACTCTCCCCCACTCAAAACTTTTCGTCCCCGAAAAGGAAAAAGAAGGGAAAAGGAAGAATAAAAAAAAAAAAACAGTACATCTAATTTCAAATATTAACTTATAAACAATAATTTACTAAATTAATTTCCCTAAATGAAATATACCCGTTTTATAATCATTATATTCTTTTATACTTAAATAATTAAAGTTAGGAAAACATTTTCAACATAATTCTAAGTCCAAAATTTACGGAAAAATCTTGGCAGAGTCTCCTTTGTACGGGGAGGCTCAGAAGAAAATATAATATCAAAATATAACAATTATATTACATATATTATCCAAAATATTATATCCTAACATGGGAAAATTATATAAATAGCGCTTCAAAACGTAATCCGAAACGTACTATTTGTCGGGCAATTTTTCGCTTATTATTATGGAACCAAAAGCAGTAGCAGTTGCTTCCATAACCTGCATTCCACTTATAAAAATCCAAAGGTTTAACAATTTATCTCAAGTGAACTATTTTCATGGTTTCAACTACTAACAACAATCAATACACAATCATCCATTTCAACAAACAGCATACATAACAAACCAAAACAACCATTCAGTCAAACAAACAAATAGTTGTTCGGGTTCAAAACTTGAAATGGTACGGAATGAAAAATAACTATCCAGTGCATCATTTACTCAACAGTCTTAGATGGTACTGAATAGATTATTTATTCATCCAACTACTTCAAATTTCCTTACCCGACCAACCATAAATCAACCAATAACAATTCAACCAACAATTCAATTAACTCATTATAAATTTTTATTTCATACATTACCTGTTTTGATCTTTTCATTCATATAACAGTTTATCTTTTATTTTCATTCATTTTCATTCATATACCACCTAAATTATCCTTTTATAATTTACATTTATTTCTAACAACTTTTAATTTTATTTACTCATTAAATGTTCGTTTCATTTATTTTTACTTATTACTTACAATTATTCCTTTTCATTAATTTAGGTCATGTAAGTTTCTTCTATTGTATTACATTTAATGCACTTCTCACTTTTCAATCATTTATTAAATGCTTACATTCTATTATAGTTAATTACAGTAACCCTTTTAGTTATACCTAAATTATTAACCTTATAACCTTCATTCTTATAAATAAGGGATTTTATTAATTTATTACCTAGGGTTTACAGTCATTTATTTGTATTACCTACTTTTTATTATATTAGACTAGTAGCATTTAAATCATACTTAAGTTAATAACCTTACACATCCATCCTTATTTATTAGAGAATTTCATTTTATTTACTTAAGTTTAAATCACCTATTAATAATACTTACCTTTAATTTTAGTAAAATTTCAATTATAACTTAAGTTTATCCCATTAAATTCTTATTTATAATAGCAATTTATTGAATACTTCATTATTTCCAAAATTTCTTCTTGTATAATATTCTATTCCAATCTCTTATTTAACATTTCAACTTTTTTATATTTGGTAAGTTATTTATGTTAAAGAAAATGCAAAAGAACTTATACAAGTTTATCTCAATTCTTTTAATTCATTCATTGTTCAATAAATCTTTACTTTTATTTTTTCTTATGAGTTAAAATTTTTAACTTCCTCTATAACTTAGCATTTAAGACTCTTATTTTATTTAGGGTTTCAATTATTAATTACATTCTGTTTCACTACTATAATTGAAACAATTAATTAATGGAAATTAAGAATTAAATACCGGGTTAAAATTTAATAGATAAATATATTCTTATAACTTATATACCTCTAGTTTTATTTAAAACAATTAAAAATTTAGATAATTTCAAAATAAAACTGCAGTAGAATTACTACAGTGGCCTTTCCCTTTCGAAACTCGAAAATAGAAGTCGATGATGCGGCCACCAACACCGAAATTATTTTCCAACGACAGAGAGGAAAGTACGATACTTATTTTCTCCAAAATCTTCTTTAAAACAATTTTTCCAAATTATACTAAATATTTATATAAGAAAATACTTATAAACAAAATTATTATAATTCATAAATCCTTTGAAAGCAGATTTTCAAAATCCCAGACTTAAGTTCTAAAATTTCCAAATTTCATTAATTTTAATTTCAATCTTATTTTACTTATTATTTATAAATTTTATTCCTAACAACCAATCTATTGCAACCAAAATATATATATATATATAATATCATTTAAAAATTTATTTTATATATAGAAAATATAATAGGCAAAATTATTTTATTCACCTATATTAAAACAAATATTATGTCGGTCTGTCCTATTAAGTGTTTAGAAATCCCTATTGATGACATAGCGTCCCATGCACCAACCAGAATTTATAAATACAAAACGGAACAGATTAACACAATATCAAAATCTTTTTATAACACTAACAAATACGCTCTCTCATATATATACACTCAGCGACTCCCATAGGGTATTACTACCCTATTAACAAAGAGTCAAACCCCACAAAGCTAAGGTTTATCGCTAAACCAAAGCTCTGATACCAACTGTAACATCCCGCCTTTCCGCACGATTTAAACAGACACACGTGCCAATTCAAACCATACGGAAGGGCGGATTGTATGGGGTAAATAAGAAAATAGAGAAGAAATAAAACAAAACAGAATCTCACAGCGGAAGGATAAAATATAATAATAAAATATACAGTTTATATAACTGTTTACAAAACATTTGCTTCTTCTTTATATAATAATTATCAGAGTTCACATACCAAAATATCAATGCAGCAGAATACAGTGTAGTGGAATAAAATAGTAGATAGTAATACTACAAGTCTTCGTCTTCGTCCTCCAGAGCTAAAACTTCAATCCTGAAACGCTCGGACTGACCCGAGCGAATTTGAAAAGACAAAAGCACTCGAGTCAGAACTAAAAGATCTTATGTAAGTTAAATTTACAGAAATAAATATGAGTGCAGTAACTCAAGAGATGCTCGGGATTTACATCTCCTAAGGATCCGTTAAACTATTTACTATATAGTATATTGCGCTATTATAGTAGTGTCTATTCGTAAAATAAACTTACTTTTAAATAGCGTTAAGGGGTTACCCATATAGCCCTTAATACAGAATATATTCCCATAGTCTATACAGTACCGTAATCTCTCCCGTACTGGGCGTCGTCAGAAGGCACTCCATAGGTATGGTACAAAACCAAAATAGTATAAGGCGCGCTAGGGTAGGTGACACGGCACAACTAGGCAATCCAGGGTAGATATACCAATTGCTACTCGGGCTGATGGTAACGCATAGCCGCAGCTACCGCCCACCTCAAACTAACACCCCCAAATCAAAGAAATCAATAGTGGCCACCGAAACAATCCAAAGTCAGAGTATAGTATCGAAGGAGTGCGTTCGATCAGAGGAATGACCTCATTGGCCCGAGAATCGCTCCTGTTTTAGCCACCTTATGCCAACTCACGGGAGTTGGGTCCACGTATTTACCTTGCAGGAAACGTCGCCACCAACCTACTTCATTCTGGGATCTCCACCGCGTACACGGTTAGTCAAAGTGGTTTTCGGTATCGACAGAGAGTATGTCCATATCCGATCCCGGTCTCTTTGCTAACCCATCGTTATTATAACACCGCGGTCATTTAAAAATAGTTTATACTTTAAAACCAGAATAAATTTTCCATTTCAAACTATGAATACGATAACATTTTAAAACCCAAACAATATGATATCATTTTATCCCAAATATAATTCTTTTCCAAAAATCATACTGCTTTAAAATTTATAATATCTGGAAACCAAACATTTGAATTATACTTTCAAAACATAATATTTCGGACTTCATACTTTTAAAAAATCATACTTCTAAAACTTGAATGGTTTGGATATTCCACAGTATATAAAATAAATGGTTTAACTTTAAGGTTACTCTGTAAAGAAAAATAATTTCCATGGCTTCACAAATATATTTCTTTATTTAAAGTCTAAACCAAAATTTAAATATCCCTTCAGGTTACAAACCCACTTCAATTTCTATATATATATATATATATATATATATATATATATATCCATTTGGAGTATTAATATTTCAAAACTAAAGTTGGAATTTATTCTTTCAGCAAATTAAACGTACTACTATTTAGTCTTGAATATATAAAATAAAACTCCAATATCTAGCAATTAAATATTTCCTTCAATTTAATTTATACTAACATATTCATTTTTAATTATCTTGAAAAATCCAGTTATAAATATCATATCTTAAAATTTCCAAACTTAAACATTAAACATATGATATAAATTATCAAATCCCATTTCTCAAAAAAATTTCCATTTTCATTTGCAGATTTATACCCAGCTTGAATTCAAAATTTTAACTTCATATATATATATATAGGAAAAATATACTATTTATAAAATATCAAAATAAAATTTTTTATAAACGTATCCCATCCAAACCATAGAAATCACTTTGAAAACATTTATATATAGACCACGGTGCCTGTATAAAATTTTCTATCCTATGGTCAAGTGATACGGATATTTATCATTTAAATCCGCAAAATAAAATGCAGTTGTATATCATTTCAAACCGCAATCCCGAATGAAATGAAAATGCATGATGACTTGCAGTTTATACAATATAATTATAGCATTCATTCATCCAAATATCAATCATCAATCATCAATTGCAATCATCATCCAATTTTAAACAATCATCGATACATAGCATATGAATTTATACGGAAATCAATAACAGATATTAACTAACAGTTTATATTCCATAATAAATTAAATGACTGTTAACTAACAGTTTATGTGCAAAAATAAATTCTAACTGTCAAATTTTATGCAATAAATAAAATAAATTAACAGTTAAATTAACTAAATGCAAATTAACAGATATGCTGAATAAAACATACCAAACAGTCATAATTAAATTTCTACTCATATCTAAAATAAATTTAACAAACATAAAAACTTTTAGAAGTTGTGAGTGGGTTAAAACACTCACCTTTTGAATTTAAATCGAATTTGAATTCGATTTAAACCCAAAAATCCGACGGTCTCCAAATCTGTCCAAACTAACGTCATCAGATCCGTAATTTAAATACGATCCTAACAAAAGAAATTTCGTGAGAAACGGATGTCGTATGAGAAAGTTATAGCGATTATTGCACTTGAATTTTCAAAATTTAAAATAACTAAAATAAACAAAAAAAACCTTCTCCTCCAATCCTGGGACCCACGTGCGCACCCACTTCAACACGCAACCAGACAGAAGAATTCGAACCCAAAACTCAGCCTTGACCGAGACGTTGACCAGCTTCCACGTCCACCACGCTACCACCAGAGAGCACCGCCCCACGCCAACGTACTCAGCTCCTATGGCCGCACGCGCCTGCCACGTCCGGTCGCGCGAAGTCCCTCCGGCCGCCACGTTTTAAGCCTAGGGCGAACCCTAATTCGAATGATGCACGAGATCCAGCCGTTGATTTTTGGCAATACCCATACAGATGAACTCCTCTGGCCAATCTCTACCAAACCCAGAAATCGTTTGACGATCTGACGAAGTTTGTTACGGCGATGATGAAAGGCCGAAAATGATTTGAATTTTACTGGACGAACGGTAGCTCCAATCGAAAAACAAATCACACCAGCAGATTACAAACACTGAGAACTATGACATATATTTTTATGGAATTTTTCTGGAGAGCTTGAATTTTCATTGAAATTTTGAATTGTAGATAGATCTAGGTTTTGCAACCATTGAGGAGAGAAAGAGATGGAGAAAATGAACGTACAGACGAATGGTAGAAGATGGAGGCTAGGGTTCATCACAGCATATATATAGACAAACAGTAGTAGGCTAGGTGGGCACGAATTACGAACGTGCTAAACGGTAGTTGGCCCAAAAAGTCCGTTCTGTCCCCGGAACGAAATTTTTTAAACCCATATACCCAAATAGATATTTTAAAATATTCTGAACGCGATGGAAAAAGTTTCACGTCCAAATTTGATCGTATGAAGAAGTTATGATGAAAACAAAATTTCCAAATTGATTTCAAATTGATTTTAATTAAATCGATTTCAAGGCGTTTCGCGTCCGTACGGTCAAATGGCAGGTCCGATCGATACGAAACTTGAAACCCTACAATAATTCACCGATACGGATCCGATGAAACTGGTTTCGTCGAAATCCGAGTCCATGGCCAAAATGGCTATTTTTATATCAATTAAAAATTAGTCAATTAAATCAAATTTCCCATTTCTTTTTGATAATTGACGATTCTTATTATTATGAATTTTTCAATCACCTATACAAATTTAAACAAAATTTAACCTGTCGAATTTAAAATTTTAGAAATCCCCAAATTTCATTAATTTCACCAAATTATAAATTAAATTTCCAAAATTTTAATTAAATTTACTTTCCATTATTATTGTCAAATAGAAGAATTTATCATTGGATTCATATTTCAATATGTAAATATTTCCAATTTCATCTGAACTTCTATTTACATAATTCCTAAATTTTAAAATTTCAAATATCACTTCAATTACCGTTAACGTAATAATTATTTATTATTTATTGCAGTTGATTATCAGTTACAATTAATATACTAAATAGATGGTAAATCTTGAATACTGGTTATCCTTAACGTTTTACTTCCCATTTAATTTCAACAACGCAATTTCAAAATTTTAACTCAATTAAATAGACAACTCTTTATATTCTAAATCAATTGCAATGGTTTAAAAGTCGCTAAATATTGATTTCAGTGATCCCTTTAATTCGATTCAAAATTAGCAATTACCTATTGAATGCCCCAAAATTCCTATTAATAAATCTAACAAACCTTTATCATCAATTAGATTAATTAAATATTGCAATCAAACTATTGCGTTAATAATTTCCGTTTCATTTTAAAGTATCTAAATTAGCCAAATAGAATACTTATTACCCAAATAACTTCAATTTCTTCCAAATAATATTTACATAATTATTTTAAATATTGAATCCATTTAATTGCAATAAATTCAATTGATTGCAAATCAATTCCAAATAAATTTGATTTCTATCCAGTTACAACTTAATATCAAATCAGTTTTCACTTTAACTGTAAAAAAATTCACATTAAATTATAAATTAAAACTTTAACAAATCCGTTACTTGATTTAAAACCCTGTTATTCAATAAATGGACATTTATAGGTGAAATTAACATTGACCTATATTTCATATCATAAATGCATACTTATTTCATATTATTTAGTTATATTTACCAACCATGTCCACAAATTTACTATTTATATACTTAATTAATTTGTTACTAATTTAAGTAAGTTTATTATCGACAACATTCATTAAAATTACTTATCTACACTTATTGCATTGGTTTATTCAACGGTCACTCTTATTTAGTCACTATCCATTTTACAACCAAATGTACAATCTCCACTATTGATTTTTATATTAATGAGTCCCATTCTAGTTAATATAATTATTAATATTCATAAATTCAACATTTATTGGTTTTTATATTTAACTTATACTAAGTATGACAATTTACATTATTCAAATCTATTGCCATATAAATATTAAATTGTTACATTAAATTACAATTACTATATCTAATTCCCACATTTACTCAAATAAAATCTTAAGACTTTTATTTCATTCTAAATTAGATTAGAAATCATATTAAATTAATTCATTTAATATCATCGAATTTAATGGGTCGTTACATATATCTAAATAAAAGGTGAGATACCAATATCATAACTTTGTGACAAAAAATAATAAGCCATATTAAATACGCCAAACAAAAATTATAATAAGGCATATTAATTAAATTCACTACTTTATAAATCCATATATGACTTAACTCTAAAATAAATCATTTCAAAATATGCCTAAAATCCAAACAATCAAAATAAGGCATGTCGATCAAACTCACCCTTTTATAAATTTATATCAAGTCTCCAATGGACTGTCATCTCAAAATAATGTGATAACCAATTCAAAATTCGCCAGAGCCAAAAAGATACTAAATATCTATCCCAATATCTCTGATGAAATAATCATCACCAATGAAATAATAATGGTAGTCAACTATCAGTGTGATACGGTGCGACATAGGGTTTAACTAAAATACATAAACCCTGCCACATTACACATTGCGTAAGAGTCTAACGAATAGTAATAGACTACAGGTAAAAACCCTGACTCCTAACAAAAAGAAATAGGTAGCCGTGTTTATGACAAAATTATGTGAATTGACCTAAATAAAGTAAATAGGTAAACATTGTCCAATTGTAAAATAAACTGATAGGGCTGCAATACAACATTTATCCAAACAACAACATAGATAGTCATGTTATACCAAAATAGACCTAACCCCAAGAAATAGGTCTACCTACCCAAATCTAAAAATGTACCGATTCTCAGATCGATGAAAAATGAGTTATCTTCTCTCGAGAATCTATCGGTCTGAAATCCGAACACCATAAGATGATACAACTCTAAATGTTAATTACTGTCACTTTTGTAATTAAAAGAATCTAGCTGACTGTCCCATACCAGAAAGTAAATTCAAGTACATACTAAAAACTAGTAATTTCTACTTTAAACTCTATTCAACAAATTATAATAATAATCGAAAGAATTGTACAAAGTGTCTCATACCACCCAATAATTCAACCGTTTATTAAAATTCTTTGTTTCATAGAAAAGCACGAAATTCGATAGAAACACAAGTGAAAGCGTTAATTATTCGAAATCAATGTTTCCAAAATTCATTAAAGAAATACCAAAATGGTATATAATAAGCCTAAGGCTAAACACAATTAAAGCCAATAATAGGTATAGTTTGAAGAAAATAATACAAATTTTATTATATAAGAATGATTTCTAAATTGTTTTATCTATAGTTTACTTTCATATTCATCACTTTTAAAACCCAATAGCTCATACACACACACGCGCGTGCACACAGACACACACACATATATAACAGAGTCACAAAGTTTTAAGTCTTAAAATAAAATTCCTTTGTTAGGTCTTTGAATCAAAATAATATTTAAGTAATTGATAATTCACTTTATTTCAATTCTATACAGATATATATATATATATATATATATAATATTATTTTATAGACACTTTAAAACCATAAGCTATTTGTAAACTAAAAATCTTATATAAATTTATTTTAAAACAAAGCTTTAATTTTCATAAATGATAATTTATTTTATTTCGAAAAATCATAAATATATACACATATAAATAAAAGTACAATTTTCCAAAGGCTTTCAAATTCTTTCTAAAATCATTTGAACAGCTTTTATAGCTAAAATTATTTGAAATTGAATTGATTGCTTTCATAACCATTTTTCTAAAATAATACCATATCTTATCTTTTGCCGGTAAAATATTTTCACAATTATATACCTGATAAATAAAAAAATTAAAAAGATTTTGTACATAAATATTACTTATCTTTAAAAGTTTTAATTGATTTTTTTGTGATAAGCAATAAGTTAAGAAGATAATGTAATTTAACTATATATTTTATAAACTAATTTCCAATAAGAATCAATTTGGATAAAATCTTATTTTTGAAATTCATTAAAAACATTTAAATAATTTAAACAATAAATCCATTAGAATGCAACTTTTAGAGCTAAGACGCTCTATAAAATATCATTTCAAAATATGAATTTATTTACCAATCCGAGTTGCTTTTCGGAAAACTCCGATCATTCAACAATGTATGTAATTCCAACCGTCGACCCAAACTTGTAGTGAACAATATAATTTTAACATGCAACTTCATTTCAATCATCCAATTCATTTTCAGTTATCTCTTCATTCCAATACTTTAAACTCATATTTCAACTAGTTCATCTATCGAACAATTTAAACACATAGCATGCAATTTATTTTAATTATTTCATTCAATCGCTACTAAAATTTTACGCAATTCATAAGAGATTTCTAAGCAAAGTTTGTTGAATATGCGCTTATATGATTTTTGTTTGATGATAATAAACATATATACATTCGTTTAAATGTATTTGTTAATATACTATTCTATTTTTCACAGTCTAAATAAATATTTGTTGAATAAAACAAATTACATAGAATTTGAATTCAAACAAATATTTTATTCAAATAAATATTTATTACATTTTTGAATAGTACAATTTCAAGCTCTCACTATAACTATACAACTTTGATTACAATTATATCACATTTCACATTTACAGTTGACCTCACTACACATCACTCACACTCGTATTTTAATCTTCAACTTCATTCCAGTTTGAATCCAGCATCTGAGCAATCTGCAAAAATATTCACTAACGCAGTAAAATTGAAAATAAAATATTTTTGCAATATAAAATAAAAGATGGATTTTGGAAATATTATTTGCCTCAGTTATTTGGGTTGTTCGTCATCATTTATATTTGAATTCATCATACACGAACAACTTGTGACATACACAGTGTATTACTGTATATGCCACAAGGCCGTGCACGCCGATATATACACTTGATTGATTTACATGGACAGGTGAGCACAGGTCAAACCCAAATGAAAAACCGGGTTCAACTCACATGCAATATATCACAACACGAGCACAAGGTCAAACCCGAGTTTTTGAAACTGGATTCAACACAGGGCAGTTAACATGTCAAAAACAGCTGCAACATGGATATCACAAGAAATGAAACACCAATCAGTAGCATGCTAATGAAGACTGCATCAAAATGCAAGCACAAAAGTGCACAGCAACCATTAACTGCAACAAGTTGATATGCAAACTACAACAAGTTGATATGCAAACTAAGAAATGCTTAGTGTACAACATACACATGAACTAAGCACAACAGACAAATGACTGCTACAACTCAAATGACACAATGAAACATTTACAACATAGCAGCAGTGTGCAAATGCTTAAACTCAGAGGCAACAAAGGTCAGGGACCAAATGCAACAGATACAAGGAACCATATGCTCGTACTACATGAAATACATGGAGACAAAGCAACTGCCACAAGACCACACAGCAGTATACATGAATACAATATGCACAAGCGAAGAACCAAAGTCAGTGGCAAACTACACAACTACAAGTACAGAGAGACTACAATATCAAGGGCAAGTGCACAACTATACCAAAGTACAACATCACACAATCAAATTACAACTGGCCAGAGGTGAAAACAATACAATACTGAAGTGATGAAGTGCATATAAACAACTGAAACACAAATGAATGCAAATACAAGAACTCGACAGGCACATATGAATACAAAGTACACACATGCAACAGTTCATGTATGAATCAGTGACCAACCACAAGACCACCAGGCAATTAACCAGAGGCAACCACAAGTACAGGTTAAACCAACAAAGAAATGCACAAACATGACCAGTTACAAGCTGCAAATACCAGTGATACGAGTGCATCAGTGAATAATACAACATAGTAAAGGAACAGTGATACAATGTCAATGTCAATGCTAGAGACAAAGCTCGCAAGGATGAAAATAGTGATGGTCGACGTAATGCAGAGTCGTGGAGTGGATATGATTCACGAAATCAAAACAGTGCTGTGATGTTCAAGACGCAAATCACAAAGTCAGAAATCAAGCGTTCGTATCTTTGAAAAAGTCACAAATAAAAGAAGAAAGATCTCTGCCGTATAAACCAGAGTTGAACAAGTCAATCAAGAGTTCACCGTGGCAGCAATCATAATTGACCAAGTTAATAATCAAAACCGTGTTATTCAAGTAATATGAACAAGTCAGAATAAATCTCAAACATTCAAGCATCATCAAGTGGCCGAGATGACGAAATTGACAAATTCAAATAACATCAAACGAACGAAATTATAGGATTTCGAAACCTATATATAACCCTAATCATCATCGGCAATCATACAGTGACTCGAGCTCAAGCAACAGAGAACAATATCAATAACTCGAATCAAAGGTCGAGCAAAAATCAACATCGAAAAAGGAAAAATCGCATACCATTTTTGACAATTACCTCGACCAAATTGAGGTAGCCGTGAAGCAAAGAGAAGAGAGCATCGATCGACCAAGCAAGAACGAAATCATCATTCGATCGTGCCAAATTAAGTCGGCAACTTCAATTTTTCCAAGCCCTAATTTTAGAGACGAAGTAAGATCAAAGCCGCCATTTTTCTCAAGATATTCAGAGTGAAGAATAAAAAAAAAAGAGGACGGGCTAAGGAAAACAAAGAAAAGGGACGGCTTTGATAAAAAGTTTGTTTTTTATTATTTTATGTTTAAAGGGTTATAGGTTTTAAAATTAGGGCTATTTTATTTTGAATTGTTTTTAATTGTATTTTCTTTTTTAAACCGTTTAATTTTCTAGTCGTGTGACTAGGGGACAATCTACATGGCGTAGCTTGAGAATTCGCAACTCAGTGGTTGAGTTGTGGCAAGATTTTGAGCGTAGAGTAAGATTAGTCAATAGCGGGTATAGCGAGTTTACGTGTGTAAGCGAGGGACTATCTAATTTCTAGTAGAAACCTTGGGGGCAGCACGTAGGCAGGGTTTTGCCGAAGCTGGGTAAATTCTGTGTTGTTCTGTTCTGCATTTTATTATTCTGCTATTTATTTCTGTGCTGGTAATATTCTGTGATTTGTGTTAATATTTGTTTATAAGCTTCCGCGATTAATTTTAATAATTTACACTATCACCCTATTCACCCCCCCTCTAGGGTGAAATCGATCCTACAAGTGGTATCAGAGCTAGGAATAGAAGTCAACATCTGTTTTAAAAATTCGATTTTTTTTGAAAAAATCAGTTTTTATTTTAAAAATTTGAATTTTTAAAATGGCTTCTTTTAATAATGCTATTGCAGAGGGTCAGTCGATAGTTAGACCACCAATGTTCAATGGTGAATATGCTTTTTGGAAAAATAGGATGAAATTTTTTCTGAAAGCCATTGACGCTTGGGATATTGTTGAGACAGGTTATAGAACTCCAATTATAACTGTAGATAATCAGGAAATAGAGAAACCAAAGGAACAATGGACAGAACTAGAAAATAAATTACAGAATACTAATGCCAAAGCTATGAATTCTATTATCTGTTCATTAGATCAATTTGAATTTAATAGTGTCTCACATTGTCTAACTGCGTAGGAAATATGGCACATACTAGAAGTGACTCACGAAGGAACATCTCAAGTCAAAGAATCTAGCCTTGCCATGCTAAGCAGCGAATACGAGAACTTTACAATGGCGAAAGAAGAAAATGTCAAAGAGATGTACGGACGACTTTCCAATATCGTATACAAATCAAAAGCTCTCGGAAAAACATACACCGAATTGGAAATAGTCCGAAAAATCCTCAGAGTCCTTCCACGAAGCTATGAAGCGAAAGTAACTGCCATTCAAGAATCGAAAGATTTAAAACAACTCAAAGTTGAAGAACTCATCGGAAATCTCACCACATATGAGCTAGATATGAAATTCAAGGAAGAGCGTGAAGGAGGAGATATTCGAAAGAAATCAATAGCTCTCAAAGGAACAACTGAAAGTGATGACGATGACGATGATGATGCAGCAGCAGAATTGGAGCTATTAATAAAGAAATTCAAAAAGTGGAATTACAAATATGGAAATTCAGCTCGAATTCAAAAAGCAAAAAGCAGAATAGCCAAAGCACTAGACTACTCTGAAGAACAGAAGATCATCTGTCACAAGTGCAACCAACCCGGACACATCAAGCCCAATTGTCCTCAAAATCAACGCGACTTTAAAAAGAAATCAAAAAGGATAAGTTTTGCAGCCACGTGGAATACAAGTGATGAAGATAATCAAAGTTCTAGCAGTGAGAGTGAGAAAGCAGATATGTGCCTTCAAGGGAATATAACTGATAGCGACGACGACGAGCCAAGCGAGGTATCAAAACTCACTCACTCTGAATTACTTATTTATTTCCACGAAGTAAATGGCTGTTTTGAACGACTTAGTGAAAAATACGCCAAACTTGAATCACAAAAGGATACTTTGATAGATTTAAATAAACAACTTGACCAATTAGTTAAAACCTATCAAAGTAGGATCCCTAAGTGTGATAAGTGTCCAACATTCGAAGAAGAAATTAAAAAATCAGAAATCAATATAAAATCACTTGAAAATGAAATTCTGATTTTAAAAGAGAATGAAAATACTAGGAGAGAGAATTCTATTAAAAAGTGCACACAGTTGTTAAACGAAAATGAATCTCTCAAAACACAAGTCCAACAATTGTCAACGACTTTAGATAAATTTTCAAAAAGTGAAAAATCGTTGAATATGCTATTAGGAAAGCAAACTGTTAATACGGTTAGACAAGGACTTGGATATAATAATTCGAAAATTGTTGAAAGCAATATTAGTCAAGTTAATTCCATGTGCACGATTTGTAGAAAATATGGACACAGTCACAATAATTGTTGGTATATACCCAAACATGTGAAAACTATACCGATTTGGGTTCCAAAAGGCACAAATATAAAATCTCTCAAAGTTAAACAAATTTGGGTGCCGAAGGGAACAATTATAAATAGTTTTGGGTCGTTACAAAATTGTTTTTCAAAATATTCTGCCACTAACAACCATGGACCTATAAAAACAAATAGGTCACATAAATCTTTTCTCGTGTAGGTGTGGTGGCAGGCTAAGGAACGACAATAGTGTTCTCTGGATTTTTTGGCTGTTCCAGAAACACAACGGGCGACAAAGCAAAGTTCCTTAGCCTAGTATAAAGGTGACAGAATCACAATGGACAATGACGAAAAATATCGTAAAGGTAAAACAGGTAATGGTATGTTTTAAACGATATATTAAATGTGATAATCTGCACCGTATTCTGAATTAAAATCAGCCAGTATTGAGATGATGAAAAGATGGTGATTTTGACTTTGACTTATTCAACATAGTTGGCCAATTATATTCTTATGCCAAAAACACTATAAAAATCTCTAGATTCTTTGAATTACTTCATATATATCATTTTGGATTAAAAATAGTGTTTTGTTGGATAATAATACATTTGGTTATAATTCGGCTAACTCTATATTCACGGTTTTCTGATTATTAACACGGCTTCATTTCAAATTCAAGAGAATGTCATTTAAATTGTTGATTCTGAAATTTTTGGTGCACACTTCATGTTTTGGTCTATAAAATTCAATTGATGATAATTTTTGAGTGAAAGAAAAATTCAGATGCAGATTACACTGGTAATCTAGTTGATAGAAAAATTACTAGTGAAACGTGATTTTTGTTGAGACATTTAGTAACTGCATCGTTTTTCAAAGAAAATATCTGCATATTCTCATTTCAAATAATTTTCAAATAGCAGAAAATTTTCTTTTAAAGCCCCCCGGAGAAAATCATTTTTGACCATATTTTCAGATTAGTCATTTTCAAAAATTAATTTCATAACTATTTTTGAATTTGATTTTAAATGACTATTTTGACCAATCTAACTCCCTAATGTTTATCGAAAAGAAAAATAGTGATTGAAAAAGTGATTAGTGTTAATATTGATCAAATATTATGACTCGAGATGGTATAATTAATAAATTTCTTTAGAAATTTAAATAAGAATTATAAAACTGTTTGTTGGTAAAAATTCCATGACCATCTCCATATCTATCATATTTCTAACGACCATCACTCATCAAAATTCTATATAGTTTGTCGATGTGTGGTATTTTAAACAGGAATCGTTCGTTTTTCATTTTCACATTTTTTAAAAATAATAATAATAATAATAATAAATAAATACCAAAGTATTCACTCTCATTTAAAAGTCCTCACGGTTATGCATGGGTGAATTACTTGGAATTTGTTATGTGCTTCCATGCTCATTTAAAAGTCCTCGCGGTTATGCATGTATGGAACGCATATCAAAAGTTGATTTTTAAAATAAACAAGTTGATTCTAATCCCATTTAAAAGTCCTCACGGTTATGCGTGGTTAGAAGATACTTGAATTCATTTTTTTAAAATAAAATTGGAATACTACTAATCTCATTTAAAAGTCCTAACGGTTATGCATGGTTAGTAGATATTCAAATTCCTGATATAAATATGCCACAAATAGACATAACTATATGGTCTTATATGATGACATCATTTCCATCATTCTAAAAGTGGAATATGCGCCTAACAAAATATTTATGATTTTTGTTTGATTTTTTATTGAAATTTAATATTTATATTCAATTGAGTTTTAATGTTGGATTAATATCGATCACTTTATCTCTATTTTCTCTAACACTATTATTCTTTTGCTGATAACAAAAGGGGAGAGAAAAGTTAATATTTTGTCAAATAAAATCAAGCAAAGGTCAAATAATTTTCTATTTGCATCTAGGCTCATTTGCATATTTTTATTTGTATGCATATTTGTAGGGGGAGCCTTGTGTAGAGAGGAAGCATTTAAATAGGGGGAGCAATTAGAGCATATCAATGATCAAATACATTTAATATATTCAAAATCTTAAATATATGTTTGTTATCATCAAAAGGGGGAGATTGTTGAATATGCGCTTATATGATTTTTGTTTGATGATAATAAACATATATACATTCGTTTAAATGTATTTGTTAATATACTATTCTATTTTTCACAGTCTAAATAAATATTTGTTGAATAAAACAAATTACACTGAATTTGAATTCAAACAAATATTTTATTCAAATAAATATTTATTACATTTTTGAATAGTACAATTTCAAGCTCTCACTATAACTATACAACTTTGATTACAATTATATCACATTTCACATTTACAGTTGACCTCACTACACATCACTCACACTCGTATTTTAATCTTCAACTTCATTCCAGTTTGAATCCAGCATCTGAGCAATTTGCAAAAATATTCACTAACGCAGTAAAATTGAAAATAAAATATTTTTGCAATATAAAATAAAAGATGGACTTTGGAAATATTATTTGCCTCGGTTATTTGGGTTGTTCGTCATCATTTATATTTGAATTCATCATACACGAACAACTTGTGACATACACAGTGTATTGCTGTATATGCCACCGGCCGTGCACGCCGATATATACACTTGATTGATTTACAGGGACAGGTGAGCACAGGTCAAACCCAAATGAAAAACCGGGTTCAACTCACATGCAATATATCACAACACGAGCACAAGGTCAAACCCGAGTTTTTGAAACTGGATTCAACACAGGGCAGTTAACATGTCAAAAACAGTTGCAACATGGATATCACAAGAAATGAAACACCAATCAGTAGCATGCTAATGAAGACTGCATCAAAATGCAAGCACAAAAGTGCACAGCAACCATTAACTGCAACAAGTTGATATGCAAACTACAACAAGTTGATATGCAAACTAAGAAATGCTTAGTGTACAGCATACACATGAACTAAGCACAACAGACAAATGACTGCTACAACTCAAATGATACAATGA
The DNA here is from genome assembly GCA_030765085.1 of Allium cepa. Classification (NCBI taxonomy): domain Eukaryota; kingdom Viridiplantae; phylum Streptophyta; class Magnoliopsida; order Asparagales; family Amaryllidaceae; genus Allium; species Allium cepa. The sequence goes on along the minus strand of CM060943.1, from coordinate 369,586,591 downwards.
AACATTTACAACATAGCAGCAGTGTGCAAATGCTTAAACTCAGAGGCAACAATGGTCAGGGACCAAGTGCAACAGATACAAGGAACCAAATGCTCGTACTACATGAAATACATGGAGACAAAGCAACTGCCACAAGACCACACAGCAGTATACATGAATACAATATGCACAAGCGAAGAACCAAAGTCAGTGGCAAACTACACAACTACAAGTACAAAGAGACTACAATATCAAGGGCAAGTGCACAACTAGACCAAAGTACAACATCACACAATCAAACTACAACTGGCCAGAGGTGAAAACAATATAATACTGAAGTGATGAAGTGCATATAAACAACTGAAACACAAATGAATGCAAATACAGGAACTCGACAGGCACATATGAATACAAAGTACACACGTGCAACAGTTCATGTATGAATCAGTGACCAACCACAAGACCACCAGGCAATTAACCAGAGGCAACCACAAGTACAGGTTAAACCAACAAAGAAATGCACAAACATGACCAGTTACAAGCTGCAAATAACAGTGATACGAGTGCATCAGTGAATAATACAACATAGTAAAGGAACAGTGATATAATGTCAATGTCAATGCCAGAGACAAAGCTCGCAAGGATGAAAATAGTGATGGTCGACGTAATGCAGAGTCGTGGAGTGGATATGATTCACGAAATCAAAACAGTGCTGTGATGTTCAAGACGCAAATCACAAAGTCAGAAATCAAGCGTTCGTATCTTTGAAAAAGTCACAAATAAAAGAAGAAAGATCTCTGCCGTATAAACCAGAGTTGAACAAGTCAATCAAGAGTTCACCGTGGCAACAATCATAATTGACCAAGTTAATAATCAAAACCGTGTTATTCAAGTAATATGAACAAGTCAGAATAAATCTCAAACATTCAAGCATCATCAAGTGGCCGAGATGATGAAATTGACAAATTCAAATAACATCAGACGAACGAAATTATAGGATTTCGAAACCTATATATAACCCTAATCATCATTGGCAATCATACAGTGATTCGAGCTCAAGCAACAGAGAACAATATCAATAACTCGAATCAAAGGTCGAGCAAAAATCAACATCGAAAAAGGAAAAATCGCATACCATTTTTGACAATTAACTCGACCAAATTGAGGTAGCCGTGAAGCAAAGAGAAGAGAGCATCGATCGACCAAGCAAGAACGAAATCATCGTTCGATCGTGCCAAATTAAGTCGGCAACTTCAATTTTTCCAAGCCTTAATTTTAGAGACGAACGAAGATCAAAGCCGCCATTTTTCTCAAGATATTTAGAGTGCAGAATAAAAAAAAAGAGGACCGGGCTAAGGAAAACAAAGAAAAGGGACGGCTTTGATAAAAAGTTTTTTTTTTATTTTATGTTTAAAGGGTTATAGGTTTTAAAATTAGGGCTATTTTATTTTGAATTGTTTTTAATTGTATTTTCTTTTTTAAACCGTTTAATTTTCAAGTCGTGTGACTAGGGGACAAGCTACGTGGCGTAGCTTGAGAATTCGCAACTCGGTGGTTGAGTTGTGGCAAGGTTTTGAGCGTAGAGTTAGATTAGTCAATAGCGGGTATAGCGAGTTTACGTGTGTAAGCGAGGGACTATCTAATTTCTAGTGGAAACCTTGGGGACAGCACGTAGGCAGGGTTTTGCCGAAGCTGGGTAAATTCTGCGTTGTTCTGTTCTGCATTTTATTATTCTGCTATTTATTTCTGTGCTGGTAATATTCTGTGATCTGTGTTAATATTTATTTATAAGCTTCCGCGATTAATTTTAATAATTTACACTATCACCCTATTCACCCCCCCTCTAGGGTGAAATCGATCCTACAAAGTTAAGCGTGCAAAGTAGAACATCTTTATTTAGATGTAATAGTGTGAGTTAAAATAATTACCCACCGAATCAATTGCTTGTTAAAATTACCCTACTGGCGTGGTTGAATAGTTCTGCCTTTAATTATCATCTTTGCAGTAAAATCCTCACTCACTTCCTCCAACCCGTCGCCCCCTACATCGACATCATCCATTCATGCTCGTCGTCGTCAGACATCACACCGCCACGCCTAATGCTCATGCTTCGCTTGAAGCCCACCATTGCGGAGCTCAACCGTGCCTCCAAATCCAGATTGCACTCCTCCTCTTTGTCGCCATCGCATACTCCATGTAACCATCGCCACTGTCACACCCTTCCAACCGTCGTCTAGGACCTACTCGCATCACCTTCTCGTCCGCGCTCAGATAACGCACATCATTTTTTGTTTCATTCTTTTTGGTGAGTGATTTGGGGCTAGGGTATCCAAACTGAGAACCAGGTTTTGAGGATTGCGAAAAGGAAATAATATAGGCATAAATGGGTTAGTTTGGTTTTGGGTCTGATTTTCTTAGGGTTAGATGCATATAGCTTTGGATTAATGAAAGATAAGGGAGAGGATTATTTGGATAATGGTCTTGATAATGTTTAATTCAAATGCCCATACATAAATAAAATCAAGTATAACTCAATTTTACAAAGTTAACATCTCAGTTTAATTCTAAACTAATTTGCATTTCATTTTGCTAAAATAAATGTATTTCGACTACAACAAAATTTAATTCTATTTAATTATTAAATAGATTAACATAAATGAATCTTATTTCAATCATTTATTGCATTGATGTAAAATAAATTTATTTTCTCCAATTATTCTAATGATATAAAATATATTTATGCTTTGAAATATTATATATTTAACAATAACATTTTATCCAGTTTAATATAATTTCAAAAAATTATTATATTAATTGATTCAATTTTCTAAACAAGATCTATTATTAAATAGACTCTAATTAAATAAAAATCTTATTTCCAAAGAACTAATTATCAAAATTCAAATTCGAATATTTTTACTATAATTATATTTGTAGAATATTATGGCTTCGAAAACCTTGTTACATATTAGCCTTTGTTGATGTTATATAACATTAATGGTATGCGACATTATCGTATGCCTTCAATATTGATTTTCTCATGATGGGCGGCATTGTGCCTTGTAGTTAACCTGCGACATCAATCTCTGTACAACTTTATTGCTCCTGTTGGTGATATGCGATATAACATGCTGCATTGATGACGTGCAATATTCTTAAGGCACGGTATTGACAATAGGCGGCATCATTCATACGGCTTTATTGATGGAAAGCGACATTTGATGATACGCCATTTTTGTTCTTCAGAATCAACAATGGTGGTAACAATAGCATATATTCATTACATTATCATTACGAATAAACGTATACCCATTTTCCATCGATCAACAAAAGAATATTACTCCTTTAATAAAGTTTAGTAAAAGATAACAAATATATAAAACTAAATCATGTCCGCTTGCATGCTTCACATGGTAATATCCTACTACGGTAGCTACAATTGCTTAATTTACTACCTATAATTCCGCGGTCCTTTTTGCTACAGGCCTTTCCATCATAAGTCCATAAAACGAATTATATATTAATGCTAGTTCTATTATACAAAATCCAAGTTGAAACAAAATAATTTTCTATAAGGAAATTACCTTTCAAAATGGAATCAGATTCGTCCCTTTGAGCATCTTTAGGTTATCCTGACAGTTTTCCTTCTAGTGCCCCTTTTTAGGGAAATAGTGACATCCACCTTTCTATTCCTTAGACTTAGGTATCGTTTGTTTAAAATGCTGAATGTTGAATACTGAAGGCTGTACACTAGATGCTGAATAACAATTACTGAATATTTAAAATATTGTTTGTTCAGGAATTTGTTTTGTGAACATAACTTAATACTTGGACAATATTACCCCTCAAAGATAAAATTAATTATTCTTTCATGTAACTGCCATACAAAGCACACTAAATCATCTTATTTTATACCTTATATTTTATATAAAAACAAATGCTCACATGTATAGGTACTATAATCTACAGAACATATCGAAAATAGTAAATTTGATGACGTAGATATATTTTATAAAAGTTTGGTCGAGAAGAAAATATTTTATTATAATAAATTTAAATCTTGTGGTGTGTTTGGTTTATTAATTAATGTTTTCAGCACTATATATACATATATATGTATGTATGTATGTATATGTATATGTGTGTGTATGTGTATATATGTATGTATATGTGTATATATATGTGTGTGTATGTTAAATGTATCGAAATAAATTATTATAAAAATATCAGACGATTTTGACCAACTTTTCATAGTTATTTAAAATGTTGAGTTTCCATATATGTATTGCATATTTTATTTAAGTTTTCATATATCTTAATATAAATCGGTAATGTTCAGCTTGTCGAAATAATTTTTTATATTTTTTCACACTTGTATTACATATTTCTATTTTTTTCTTTTTTTCTTATTAAACAATTTATAAATTATCATATTTTAACTTCCAATTATATGCAAACGTTGCTAGGATGTCATCAATTTTTTTTATCACTGGTTTTTAGTATATTTCTACTGATTGAAAACTATATTATAAAATTAAAATAAAAAGAGAAAAAATTACCTCACCATACAAGGGATACAACTAAAAATAAAATTGATGTTATACGTGAACTTTTCTAACTGTTTGATATAATTAGAAAAAACTTTATAAAATTGTTACATGTTATGTCACACATGGGTATAATTGGAAATTGCACTGCAATAAGTGATCAGCATTTACAATAGCATTAAAATTTTGCTTATTCAATTAAGTGAATAAAAGGGCTTAATGAAAGCACTTATTTACAAACAAACAATCTATCAAGCTCTTATCACTTATTTAGTTAAGCATTAAGCCTTTTTTCCTAAAAAACAAACGCAGCCTTAGCTTTACTCTTGCTGCCCATCGACCTATGCTTTCTCTTCTCTGAACTATTCAATTTCAAGGACCCAACTTTAATCGTCATTCCATTCTCTTTTTGCGACTACCAATCGAAGTAAGGCTCTTCCTAGCAATGAGCTTTATCTTCCAAAGCCATAATGACCATTATCAATCTTCGCCCTTGCTCAAATATCGATCTAAAATCCATCCATGGTTGCTGCATCACCATCCAATTGATTAACACTAATTGACCGGCATTTCCTCTAATTAGATAGAAAGGATTGTGACAAATGGAAGATTGCGATTGATGTTGAGGATCTAATGATGGGTAGGCATAAAGTTGACTTAATCCAGGGTTGCATTGATTTCAAGCAAGGTTTTATGGGATTATGTTTTAATTCTAATGGATTCGAATGTAGATATGTCCTAAGATATAATTCCTACCGGTACCTATATTCATTGGCAAAAAACTCTTCTTTCTGTAAAGCTTACACTGTCTCTTTGGGATTCCATAAGATCCCAAATTTTAATGAATTAGTTAATTAAGCAAAACATAGGGTTTGGACAGGGTAAATAATTGAGGAATGTTTATTTACTTATGTCATTAAAATTTAAAATAAATAAAGGCTTATTATAATAAGTATTTGGGTGAATATTTACTTATTAATATAGCTCACACTACTTGATAAAAAAATTAAAATAAAGGTTAAGTCCATAAGGTAGGCGGCCCAACTAAATATGTGGAGGGGATATGATAAAAGAAAGAAAACCTCATCTTATCCACGCGTTCTCATTTCATATAAATAAAAATAAAAGCTTGCAAACTTGTTAATGGCTGCCTAAGAAAGAAAAGGAAGAAAAGCTAAGAACTAAATGATATTAAAGACCTAGTCAATCCAAAGACTTAAATGAGTAATACTACACCCTAATTACCGTTTTCAATGTTGTTTGAACTTATTTTTTAATATATGTGATAGAGATCATATGCGTAGGTTGTTTATATGAGAACAGTGTTTTAATGAATGTTTTGGGATAAAATAGCTAAATTAATGAATGTTTATCTATGTTTCCCTACTCTAATGATTTCTAAATGAAATTGAAATTTAATATGATGTTCTAAACATTATTTTAGAGATGGTTTTTAAGTTAGAAGATTTTCCTATGGTAGAATATTTATATATGAATTTCTGAATTAATCCGATTATTGAATAAATAAAGGAAATGGCTAATAAATGGAAATATTAGTAAAAATGTGCTAAATAATATGTTCATCCATTTTTGGAAATTTTGTAGGTAATTTCCAATATTGAAATAATCAATTCTGAAAGATTAAAAGTGAAAGCAAAAACCTTATAAAGGGGCACCCGAGACCTTACATCCATGCAAATTATATGACTAAGTAATAAAGGTAAATAATCCCATAAAAATGCTATAAAATAACATAAAGGAGATTATCAATAAATAAAAGAAGAGGCTAAACAAATCTTGAGGAGACGCAAGTAAAGGTAGGCACCAAACGTATTAAGAGGATAGACTTTACTGCTTGTAGCAGAGCTAAAGTAGAAAATGAGAGTACGATTGATGTAGGAGTAAACTGAAATAGAATGCCAACATGAATTGGCAAAAGTAGTAAATGTCTAAGTATAATAAACTAGACAAGTATTAAGCAGAGAGCCAAAGGTGAGTGCTAAAGGAGGTGGCTAGAGCCAAAGGCCAATGCAAATGCAACATACGCTAGCGGGTGTTGCCAAAAGATGAAAGGGGTATGATAAAACCGAGTATGGTGATGAGAAATGGTATAGGAATTAATCCATGGTAAACAAGGCTTCGCTAGATGAGGCCAAAGGTTTCTAGATACTGACTCTTTGTTGAAAGTCAATAAGAAGACAAAGGTTTTGGTATAAGGCAATAGGAAGTAACCGAAATCCTACTTACGTTGTTAAGAAAACAAGAAGGTGTAAGGCCTATGTGGCATTCTAGGCATAACATATAACACTAATTTTGGTTAAAAAGTTGGTATAAGACCTGTGTGGAACCCTAAGCTTATTCAAGGCATTAAACGGAAAAGATTGCATAAGGCCTCTGTGGCATCTGAAGGTCTATTCATGGCATTTAATGAAAATGAGGTGTAAGGCCTGTATGGCGAAATAATGTCAAAAAAGAGACATTGCATTTGATAATGAGGTGAAAGACTTGTATGTCAACCTGATGTCCAAAAAGAGACATTGTATTCGGTAATGAGGTATAAGGCCTGTGTGACAACCTTAAGTCTAGTTAAGACATTGATTTAGGTAAAAAGGCATAAGGCCTATGTGGAAATCCAACGTTTGAAATGACATTGCATTTAGTAGCAAGGCGTAAGGCCTTAATGGCATCCCAATGACCAAAAAGTGACATCATATTCGATAATATGTTGCGAGACTTATGTGGCAACCAAGTGTCTAAAGATGAAGTACTTGAAGTGATGGTGTTAGGCTTGAGTGGCATTGAAAGGACCGAATATGACATATCTTCGGTAGTGGGTATAAGGCCTTTGCAGCATCCGTATGTCTAAACTAAATCTTTATTAATTAAAGAACAAGGTATAAGGCCTTAGTGGTAGCCAAAAGTAGAATAAATATGAAGAGGAGATATAAGAAAGGCATAAAGCCTTTGTTGCAGCCAAAAGCAAAGCAAATAAGAGTTAAAATAACGCTAAAGGAATAAGGCATTCATGGCAGCCGAAAGTATAATTCCTATATCATTCCTAAGAAATAGGATGAGGCTTAAGTGGCAAGATGGAAGACTAAATTTAACCCCAGTCTTGATGAAGTAAAAAGTACATGGAACACTTACATATGATATAACCTATTCTATTATTCACATCGATGATTTATGGATGTTGAATAGAGTTGGGGGAATCCATTCTATGCTTTAGCGGTGTGGTCTCACTATGTATTGTGATTATGGTAATGTATTACTTATACCAGGCTTTCTGTTTGACCTATGTTTTATTACAGTTTCCGCTAGAAACTAACTGTTACTCGATTCAGTAGGTTGATTTTATGGGATGGATAGGTAGCTTTGGAAAGTCGAATAAAACGCGCCAAAGATGAAGCAGAAGGCTTAGTAACTAATAAAAGTTGTTCGAATCTTCCATTTAAGTTCTCGTTTCGGCATCGTCATATGACGGGCATGACACTCTATTTATGTTATATTGTATTGTGAACCCTACATGGGCATGTTTTTGGGTAAGTGGAGATATATAAACTATTATTTTATTTTTATGTAATGAAAATATTTGATTTCTCTATTTATTAGACAGTTTTATGTATACACTGAACTTATTGTGTCGTCAAAAAATAATTCCAAGGTGACTGCAGCACGTAGAGGTTCCATCTTTAGGTTTGAGGATAGGGTTATACAATTTGGTATCGGAGCATGGGTTCGGGACACCTGAGTAAAATAGAGCTGGAAATAGTTAAGTCTTTGGTAGAAAACAAACACCTTGGGAAGGGTATATGCTATTACATAATATACTTATATTTTTCTATATATGTAACATATAGGTATATAGAAAGATATATCTATCCTTTTAGTGTTATTTCATTCTCTTTCCTTCTATTTCTAATAAAGACTTACTTAACAAAAAGAGAAAGATGGAGATGAGGAGCGGAAGACTTACATTAGGATGGGTTAGTATAAGAAGAGAGGGGAAATAGTACGCAAACTAATGGCCAAAGTGGGGAGGCAGCCTCGAATGTTGGATTTGAGGGACAAATGCCAATTCCAACCAAGGGAAACATGGACATGAATATGTTACTCCAGTAGTTCATGGAAAACCTAATGCAGTAATAGATTCAACGGTAACTACTGCTGCATCCCCTGCAAGTTCCAAAAGGCCCGGTGCTGATTGTTAGAGATAAACCTTTGCTAAGATGGAGCAGCACTTTCAATGCTTATGTAGGAAACTGTTTGATAGAACAAAATAAAGTTTATAAGTAAATAATTGGCTGAAGTTGTGGGAAAGAATCTGTAAAGACATGAAGATAACCGATTTCCAGAAGGTGAAGTTAGTATCCAGACAGTTTAACGGACTGGCTTGTATTTGGAAGGAGAGCATGAGAGTTGAAGTTCAAAGTAAGAAATTACTTAGGGAGATTCAAAGGGATGTTTTAACAACAGTTCATTCCTGTCTCAGAGTTTCCAGCTATGTTTGGGAGTTTATTGAGTTATAGCAAGGAAGTTTGTCGAATTCGGAGTATGTAGTTTAATGCTCTATTGAAGTATGGGGTGGATTTGATTAGAACTCCAAGGAAGAATATGGAGAAGTTCATTCCGGGACTAAGTGATAGGACCATGGCTCATCTGGCACTTCCATTCAATGAAGTGGTAGATATGGAAAGGCGGTATGAGCTTACGTACACCGAGAGGAGGTGAATAGGCATGAAATCTTTAGTTAACAAGCAAACGAGATTTACCCCATTAGAAGGGGAAGAAGAGCTAGCAACAGAAGGGCAATGCTCAAGAGGGAGCAAAGAATGAAGTTTTTGAAGCCAATTGCTACAATTGTGTGCACATAGGGCACCATACATCAATGTGTTCAAGGCTTAAGGGAGTTAACAAGGTCAAATGTTTTATTTATGATAGGCTAAGCTATGAAAAGAAGGACAATATCGAGCTTAAAGATAGGCCTTTGTTTTGGAAGGGCCGATGGGACTCATCCATCGAAGAGGAAGGCAAGGGCAAGGTCTTGGAAGGTATGACTTTGACTTATGGTATTTTAGTCAGAGTATTATCTGACATTAATTTATAAAAAGGGAGTTAGCGAATAGTCTTGGGCTAAAGATGACTATGTAGTTATTTCCATTCGTGTAATTAATCTACTATAGGATATGCGACTATCAGATTCAAGTGCACTAACTTAGAGATTGAATTAGGCGGGTGTAGGTTTTTGTAACGATCTGCCTTTCTTAACCTAAAGACGACACTTAATACATCATCGGTATTTGTGTGCCGAACATTTAAGTGTCCAAAAAACAAGTCATTTGGGGAGAAGAAAGAAAAAAAGACAAAATAGAGTCTCACATCGTGATGAGAAATGTATAATATACACAAGATTTTTATAATAAGAAATCATCTTCATTATACACAACATCCAAGTAAACTAATCTATCATCAGCCAAGACGGTTATAACAGCCTATCCTTACTATTTGATAAATACAGATAGAAATCGAAGCAATAAAAACAGCGGAAGAATACGGGATACATGAATATGTCTTGAAGGGTCCAGCTCGTCTCCTGAAAGCGCCAAAGGATCCAGCTAAATCTTGAAAATATGTTTGGGCTGACCCAAGCATTACAAGAAAATAACACCCGGGTCAGTCTGGTAAACTGGCATGAGTAAAACTCGAACCAAAACATATGGATTTCTATAGTTGGAAATTTTTTCAAAATAAAAGGTATCTCGTAAGACCACACCGCATATAAACACGAACAATTTTTTACTTACGATAACCAAACCATTTTTATTATAAAATCTAGTGATATTGTAATAATGTCCAAGGTATAAAACACAAATAATCAAGTAGTTGTGATGCGTGTGCATCACTATAATAATAGGTATATAATTAAAAACCGAAGGCGCTTATTGGAGAATGAATTATAACAAATGGCAATGTAAGGGACTACCTTCCCAAAAGCAGTACATCTTTAGATAAAATGTATTATGGGCTGCAGTTATCTTTGCAACCCTACCAACATAAGATCGGCCTAATCCTGACTGGATAGTACCGAATATGGTTACTCGATGGTTGATCAACAAACATAATGGGCCCTGACGCGTACATAAATATTAACTCTAGATAAGGGATAACCATATCTTAATAGGAGCGACCCACATAGCCCAACCACATCTACCGTGTTTTAGCCATTATCGGGGTATGAGGGTTGACGTAATGATTTATCTTCTCTCTTAGCAGACTATCTTGAAATGCTAACACTGCCCTCTAGGAAGAAATGCGCTGCCAGCATTCATCCATACAAGTTTGTTCTGGGTTTATACGAAACCGAAGGCGCTACCTCTACTATATCCATTTTGGAATCACCCTCAGGATTAGTAGCAAGTAGCCCTTGCACTTCAAAGAGCTCAGTCTTAGATTATCCTTAACATGTCCTCCACTTGAAGGCATATGTTGGTTCGAAGTGGTTTCGGATAATATATTCAATCCTGGTCTCTTGAAACCAACAACCTATATTTTCCAGTTGACTCAATCCCAGTTCTTTTGAAGGTAAGTGGACTATATTAGAGTCCTAAAGGGATCTCTAATAAATCCCTTAAAGCTAGAGACGTTTCACAAGAATGAGTTCTCCCAAGGACACTCAAACCGTATGAACACATAAAGCTCTTACTTACTTCCTAAGTCAAAATTGGCCAAGGTTTGGTAGTTGGTTATTTAACTATCAAATAAATAAATAACAACAGTTCAGAGATTTAATTACCCATAGCAATAACTATGCCTCGTTTAGATAAATCTTTCACTTATTAAATCTCTTTTCAAAAAATTATTAAAAATATTCATATACTTATCTTACTGGCATAAGTATATTCACAAACATTGTAAAAGATTGCTTACTTCAAAATCATATTTAAAAGGATCGAAACAAAAATTATTTAAATTAGAGATAGGGATAACCTCAAGCATTATTCCCTCGGTGTTAAGTGTGGAACGAATGTCCATACCATCGAAATTAAGAAGGTCGGTTAAAGGAAATCCATTCTCAAATTCTTTTATAAATTTCTTTATTAGATCCTTTAATAAATCTCTTTCATTTATGAAACTCTCCTTTACTAAAATTCCAAATCCATTTATAAAACTCTTTATAAGTCTTGAAGTTTATTTATGAAACTCTTTTATAAATATCCAAATCATTTACAAAACTCTTTTCAAATTTCAAGACCCCTTCAATTTATAAAAACTTCTTTTTATAAACTTTCCTTATTTAAACAAATCTTCTTTAACAAATTTTATTCGATCAAGTTCCTTTTTAATAAACAATCTGTTATTTAAAACATGTTTTAAATAACAAGTTGTTATTAATTAAACTAACTTCAACACTTTAAATAAAATAGTTAATGAACTATCTTTAAAATATCATATTGAAATGGTGATAAACCTTAAACATTTCAATTAAATAATAACTTTATTTTAAACCATAATAATAATCTTTAAACCCTTATTTAAAAAGAAATAAGATTAAAGAATGATTTTCAAAATTTGGAAGAGGCTTAGTGACCACAATGGTTTGTTTACTTTCAGATAAAATTTTCAAGTTATAATAGGGGTATTTACATAACAATCAGATATGTAAAAGGGGATCAACAAACAACAATTAATCAATATATTGGTAAATATCCATGTTATTAAAATAGCATTGGAGATTTGTTCTGCTAAACATATGTCCAAGTTATTATAATAGCAGAAGGGTGTTTTGTTCTGCTAAACATGTGTCATTTGGTTCCATAATCATTTGGGGATACTTAAGGGTAATCGACAAAGAATTCCCTTGATTTAAAGTACCTTTGAAAAAAGGAAAACAGTTTTTAAACAAAAATTAATCATTATTAAATAATAATTAAATCTTAATTAAATTCAACTTAACCAGTGATTTATCAATAATTGAACCCATTTAAATAAATAATTAATAATAATTAAATAATAATTCACTTTAATTAATTAACTAATTTTAATTGATTAATACTTAAGTACTAATTACCTTTGTTAATTAATGATTAAGTACTAATTACCTTACTTAATTAATTAATCATTAAATAATTAATTAATAACTTTTTATTACTTAATATATGTTTAAAACTCTTTCCAAAAATATACTTAAGTGAATACCATTCTAATTTTAAAAAGAGTTCGTTTTCATGAACTGCACTTATAACGACTATCGCTATACGACCCGTAATTTTCAAAACTTGATATTTTGTTTTCTTAAGTCTTCTTCAAAACTTTAACTCCTGGAAAACTTTATTGTTTGTAAAACATAAAGGGTATGTTAATGGAAACTAAACAAGTTTTAAACTTGAAAGTATTTTGGAATTTAAAACCAAAGATCATAGTTTTTGCACAAGGGATTCTATGTCGTTAAACTAGTAGAGGTGCTAAGTTTCTTAACATACAACCATGTAGTCATGATCGTAACATCATGATCACATCACAACCACATCACAAACATATATTCATGTCATAACTAACATATACAAGCAAAGATTACAACTTGTAAACTACTTGACTTTTAAACTTCCATTTTCATAACTGCATGACATCTCATCCAAGCACATACACATACATTCAAGTCAACATTATTTTCACCCAAACAAACATTATATTTTACACTCAATTCAAGTAATAATATATGTTTTAAAAACTTATTTAAAGGCAAGAACTTTACTCACCAAAAGTTGACTAAACCGAAGTATCTTCTACTAAAACTTGTGTTTGACCTAGATCTTTGCTTCCTCTTTGCAAAAACAAGATTTTTAGGCCTAGAAGGATAGTGTTCGGTTTAGCTAATGGAAATGCTCGGCCAAGATGGTGGAGGGTAGTGGGGCTTGTTTTGGAAAGGAGAAGTGGAGTACAAACGGAATGAGGGGGTTTAAACAAGGTTTTATGAAATTCAAAAGTAAATGAAACTAAGATTTTTAAACTTAAGAAATCTATGTAAGCCATGAAAAAGTTTTCAAGAGCTTGGAGGAAATTTTACAAAGTAGGAATGAAATGAAAAATGAGGGAAATGTTACGAACTTTGTATATATAAAAATGGATAAATTAAATTACCAAATGACCTTAGTACCATGCCCTCCACTCTTTTTGTGCCACCTTACCCTCCTTTTCAATATGTTCCCCCTTCACTTGTTGAGCCGACATGCATTAATGACCCATGTAATTAATGTTTTTAATGAAACGATATGTTATACGACTTTTGTTTTTAAAAATTCACATAATATATCATATCATCCCTTATAATATTTGTTTAATTTTATGTATGCGTGTGTAATAATCACAATCCTAACTTATTAATAAATTAAATGAGTATTTAAATTAAATGTATACAACATTTTCCGACAACTTTTGGACATCGAAAAGTCAAAAAATCGAAAAACTATTTTCGACCATAATTTCTATTTTCCTTTAAACTAAATGTTTTTTGTAAAAAACTCTTGAAAAACATTTCACCATCATTTGTTATTATATAAAAGAGATTTATTTGAGTTATAAAACCATTTATTAATTGTTAAAAATATATATAAATATCCATATTTAAAGCGATAAAATTCTAGGTCGTTACAATTTTATTGTGATCCCTACGTATTTGACTTCATGGCTTTACAGTTATTTTGAGGAAGGACTAGTTACGGCATTATAGTGCAAAGATATACTACGCCGAAAGGACAGTGGTAGTGAATCATCCAAGCCAAAGCATGAGAGTAACTGTAGCTCTGGAAGAACCAAAATCGAGGTGCTAAAGATGGGTTTTTGGCTTAGTCTTTGTGGAAATAGAAGTTAGAAGACCATGAGTGGTGAGAGACATACCAAATTTGTCTAAACCAGCCTTAGGATTACCACCTCGAGAGCTGTTGAGCTAAGGATTGAATTGATATCGGGAACTAATCCATTTAGCTGACCCCTTAGTAGAATTCCTCTGAAAGACAAGGAGGAGTTAAGGAAGCAACTAGTAGAGTAGGAAGGCAAGAGCTTTTTAAGGTCGAGTAGTTTGCCATGGGTGCCTCGGTAGTGTTTTTAAAGAAGTTCGATGGGTCTTAAGATTAAGCATTGACTATTGAAAGCTGAAGGAAAGAACGGTGAGGAACACACATCCCTTACCGAGGATAGATGATTTGTTTTATCACTTGAATGAAACCAAGGTATTCTCGCAACTAGATTTGGCTTTGGGGTTCCATCAAATGAGGATTGTGGAGGAGAGTGTTCCTTTGACTTCTTTTAAAAAAAGATACGGTTCATATGAGTTCACCTAAGGCTTATGTTGGAGATATGGAGACAACATAAGTTAAAGGCAAAATTTTCTATGTATCAATTCAGGAGATGGGAAGTTTAGTTCTCAGGCCATGTGGTTCTGAAGAGATGCTTGGCCATTTACCCTTCGAAAGTAGAAGTTATAAATGGATGAAAGAGATCTAAGACTGTTATAGAGTTCCATATTTATTTAGGTTTAGCAGGCTACTACTGGAGATTCATTAAGGACTTATCCCGGTTTGTAGGGCCAATGACGAGACTTACTTGGAAGAACGGGAAGCGTGTGTGGACTAAGGAATATGAGAGGTCATTCCGAGAGTTGAAGCATTGGATGAAGAATGCTCCAGTTTCGGTTATGTCTAAGGTAAATGAATATATGATTATTTATACAGATGCTTCAGTTCGGAGTAGGAATAGTATTGATGCAAAGAGGCAAAATAGTAACTTATTCATCTAGGTAGTTGTGATCCCATAAGGTTCATTATCCAAAACATAAATCAGAGTTGATAGCTATTATCTTCGCATTGAAGATTTATATACCTTACCTATTAAAAGAAAGGTTTGAGTTGTTTACTGACCATGGATCCTTTAAATATTTGTTCTCTCGGAAGGAATTGTACATAGGTAGTAGAGGTGTTTAGAGTTTTTGACATCTTATGATATTGGAACAAAGTATACCCCAAGGAAGGGAAATAAAGTTGAATATGCTTTCAGCCAGAAGCAACAAACTTGCATTTTGGTAATAATTAAAGAGTGGAATGTGTTTAGGATATTAGATTCTTGTAATATTCACTTTCAATTGAGTGCAAGTTTGACTAGAGATTTTGGGACACTATCATGCTTAAAAGTACGACCATCACTCAATAAAAGAATCATCGAGAAGTAAAGAGAAGATCCACTCTGTGCTGGAAGAAATAGGTGCCTAGAGTCTGGAACCGAAATTGATGAGCTAAAGGGTTTCATGGTAGATGAAGGGGGTGGACTTCGGAAGAATGGAAGATTTTATGTACTAGAAATAGTAGGCCATGGGGAAGAAGTCTTGAATGAATGCCATCATTTAAAGTTTTCTATTCACCAAGGAGGAACTAAGATGTACTGAGACATGAAGAGAAGCTTCTCCTATGAAGGAAAGAAAAGAGATGTCATGGAGTGTTTGAAGAGATGTTGCATATGCCAATAGGTTAAGGTAGAGCATTAGAAGCCATGTGGGATTTTGCAACTTTTATAAGTTCTAAAGTGGGAATGAGACTTAGTTTTACGGACTTTATGGATGGCTTGCTGAGATCTAGGGATGGGGATGAAAGCATATGCGTTACAACCGATGGATTAACTAGGAATTCCCATATTATCCCAGTATAACATATAAGGATAACATTAAAGTTAGCCGAGATTTATTTGAAGACTATAGTAAGATTACGTAGAGTTTTGAGTACTAAAGTCAATGATCGGGACTCATTGTTTGCCAACGAGTTTTGGCGAAGCCTGTAGAGTGCTTTGGATTCAGATTTATGTATGAGTATAGCACATTATCCAAAGACGAATGGATAGATAGAAAGAGTCAACCGAGTGCTAGAGGACTTGTTACGAGCTTATGTGTTAGACTTTGATGGATCTTGAGAAGATCACCTACACTTAATAGAATTTCTATACAACAACAGTAATTAATTCGGTATTGGGATGACACCATTCGAGGCTTTTCATGTAAGAAAATGTGAGCCACCTATAGGTGGTATGAAATGAGAGAGAGGCTCATATTAGGAATGGATCTATTTAGAGAAACTTCAGTAAAGGTTGAGATAATTCGAAAAAAGGACGAATGATACCTAGTCAAGGTAGAAGTGTTATGATAACAGAAGGTGGAATGACTTGGAGTTTAACCTGGGAGGTCAGATACTTGTTAAGGTATCACCTATTAGAGGCACTATGAGGTTCAAAAAGGTGGGAAAGTTAGAACCTAGGTGTGTGAGTTCCTTTGTTGTACGTTAAGGGATACGCATAGTAGTTTATAGAGTTGAGTTACCAAGTACTTTGGTCATGGTCCATAATGTGTTTCATGTATCACGTTCAAAGAAGTGTATCTGAGATCCTAAGGTAGTAACTAATCCTAGAGCTATGGATGACTTGGTTATTGAACCGGATATAACTTAAGTTAGAAAGCCTATTTGGAAAGAAGCATTGGAATAGAGAAGTGAAGCTTATACGGGTCCAAAGGATTGAGGACCGAGAGGATGGTACTTAGGGAAACAATGTTAAAATCAAGAAGTCTTATCTCGAGTTGTTTGTTTAGACTTAGTGTAAGAGTTTTATATGTAGGTTCGAGACCATATATATACACACACACACACATATATATGTATGTATGTATGTATGTATGTATGTATGTATGTATGTATGTATATGTCGATATTTGTAGTTGATCTTTTTCATATATTTGTAGATGCGCTAGTACATTTTGTTTGTAACACATGGGTAGGGAACTTATGTATTCATGCAAGAGTGGGGATAGGAAGAATTGCAAATTACTGTGGTACCTTATTTGAATTTCACGGATGAAATTCCTATAAGGAGAAGTCTATAATGAATAATTAATCAATCAAGAAAAACATGGTTTTTGGACAAGGCAAATAATTGAGGGACATTTATTTACTTATGCCATTACAATTTGAAGCAATTGGCTTATTACGTATTTGGATGTGCATATACTCATTATAATTGTTTGCATAAAAAATGGGCAAACACCTCCAAGTCGTATGATTTAGTCGATTTTATGTTGTTCTTAGTGATTTAGATGATTTATGCAAATATGTAAAAAGCATGGACTAAACTGTAAAAGACACATAGATTTATAGTGGTTCGGCCAGAATGTGCCTACGTCCACTTCATATGCTGTTCTCCTTCACTATCCGGATTACAGACTTGAACTACCGAATGAAACTTATGGAGAATGAGTGCCGAATGGGTTTTTAGACTTGAACTACCGAATGAAAATTTTGTGCTCTGAATTATGAATGAGATTCCAGATTGTATGTACCTGTTTGTTTTATATCTCTATATTCCTGGCTCTAACGACATGCTTTCTCGTGTTGCAGATGGTGTCTCATAAAGTAGAAACTCGCTCTGATAAGCAGAAATCCAAGGATAAAGGAGAGTCCTCCATAGTGTCCCCTGTTCAGTCAGAGCCTGAGCGACATGGACCGTCCCCGAGATCATTAGTAGATGGGTACGGCCCTCAGGAGCTCTTGGACTCACCGCCTGACTGCTTTCCCAGCTCCCTCAAAGATGAGCAGCTTGATGTTATATCTAGATCCTTTGGGATTGACAGAGCGCATATGATGTTGCCAGGGAAAGGAGTGATGTCGTACAACCCCCCTGAAGGATATTTTGCTTATAGTAGATATCACTGCATGTGCGGAGCCATTCCTGCGATCAATGCTTGGATAGTCAGCTTCATCACATACTTGAAGATGGCCCCTTTCCAACTTCAGCCCAACTCCTATGCCATCTTGGTGAGTCTGTTCATTATCTTCCAGAGAAAATACGGGCGTCCCCCTTCCAACCGGGAGATCCGGTACCTGTACAACTTGAGAGGCTACAAGAAGGGGTCTCCATATATTAGCTTAGAATCGGCCGTGTCTTTCAAGCCAATCCTGGACTTATATTCAAAATTTAGCATGTTCAAGAAGGAATGGTTCTTTGTCAAGGACGACTCTATTTCTTTCCATCGCTTCACCTCTGGCTGTAAGTTGAATCTCATTTACAATTTTCGTTCTTTACAATGCTCCTCCTTATGTGCTTTGTTTTTTGCTAGCGACAGGTGGCTTTGCGGTTGTAGAGAACGATCGTCTGGTTCAGATGGCTGCGGAAATAGAAGCCATTCCGGAAAAAGAGAGGACAGCTTCTTATTTGATCAGGAATGCTACTCTTTTAGGGTTCAACTTGATTCTGCCACGCCAGTCTGTGGTCAAGCAAAGAGACACAGCTGAGGAGAGGGCCGCTAAAGCTAAAGGAGGGGCTACAGCGAAGAGTGGCAAAAGGAAACCCTTTTCGAAACATACAATTGTCGGGGGGAAGAAACTTAAGAAGTCCGATGGACCCTCCCCAGCACATGTCCAGACATCCCGGAGGAAGAAGATGTGGAGGAGGAAAGAGGCAAGGATGAAGGAGGTAAGGTGGAGAGTGGAAGTGGTGGAGATGGTGATGGTCATAGCGATGATGGTGGCAACGGACACAGTGGCGATGGCACTGGGGCTTTGTCTTCTAAGCAAGCAGGTGTGATCCAGGAGTGGACAGATGATGCTTTCCGCCTAGCTTATGAAGGGTTGGAGGAAGGATCGACTTTACTGGAGAAGTCTAAGAAAGCTGACAAGGCCGAGACCGGCGCCGATTCATCTTCCAAGAGCGCTTCAGCTGAGGCAATTCCTGCGATTCAAGGTGAATTTTTGACTCCTGCAGACTCCATTTGTGATATGGATTTAGGAATATTATGTGATCAGCTCCCATCCTGGAATGAGATCCAGGACTTATTGCAGTATCCTACTCCTCCCCAGGGTTTGTATGACAAAAGCGTCTCTTTACTCTTCTTATCTTGATATATTTCTTGAATTATAGTTCAATGTCTGCTTGTAATGCTTAGTTTTTATCCCAGAAGCGGGTAAGGCGGCCAAGACATCAGATGTCCCGCACCGTCTTGAACAATACAAACTTCTCAAGGCTTCTACTAAACCAAAGCCTCCGACTGACCACCCCGGAGACGTAGTCAGCTACCGCCCTCTTCTTGGAGTTATCGAGGAGGATATCCAAAGGAAGAAGAGGAGTCGTTCCTTGTTTGAATCCTCACCTGGTCCTCAGTCCCCAACTCAGCCTCTTCGGGATACCACGAAGAAGAATATTGAATTTATACCTTCTCCGCACCTATCTAAAAATCCTACCGTTACCCGGATAGGCCATCTCGGCTTGGCTCGTAATCCGTTTGTAGGTCATCCGGATCTGGATCCGGGTTCTTGTGATATTACCTTTGATGAGGCTACCGTTGAGCACCTTATTCCCCGTAATCCTATGGTAAGAGTATTGGATGAAGCTAAATCTCTGGACCTTGATTTGCTTACCACTTGGGTTGTAACTTTAGGGGACGAAGCTAAGGCAAATTTTGACCGGGTTGCTGAGGAAACCAGAAAGCTGATGGGGCGTCATGCCCGACTGGTCAAGGCTGGAGAAGAAATTGGGAGTGCTAACATTCGACTGCAGCTAATGGTTTCCGACCATGCCAAACAACTTGCTGATCAGGCCATCCAGATCTCTCAACATGAGGCCGCCTCAAGACAACTAAAGGAAACCCTGGAAAAGGCCAGTCGAGCAGAGTTACGGAAAATGGAGGCTGCTTGTAAGGGACGGATTGATATGGCTATCGCGACGGTGGACGAGGTCCGGAAAGCGGATCTCGAGCGGGTACAGGAGTTATCCGAGAAACTTGAAGCCGCAGAGCTTACTCAAACCAAGCTGAAGGAGGAGATGGAGGCAATGAGGAAATCCTTTCAGGCTGACTGCTCGCGATACCAATCAGAGAGGGATGCTGCTATTGTAAAGTTGTTGGCTTCTGAGGACCGAATAAGGGAGTTCGAGGAGAATGAGGGGATAATGGATGAGATGCTTCAGGACATATACTTTCGCATCTGGAAACAGGGTAACTTATCTTGGATGGATGATTATCCCCGAGTCATGGCCAGGATTTATCTCAGGGCCCTGGAGGAGGCTAAGGCCAATGCAGATTGGTAGGGTGGCGTGGCCTTTAGAATGGATGTGGTCACGGCTCAATTCACCAAGGAGGAGAAAGCGGCGGTGAAAAAGGGTATGCGGCTGCTTACTGTTGAGGAGGTTGGTGTGCAGTTAGAGGATGATGATCAAGGAGCAGATGCTGGTAAGTCTACCCTTTCAGCTTCTCGTAACTTGATTGCTTATTGTTTTATGACTATTAATGGATTCTCTTCCGAATTGGACAGGCGGGATCTCTGGAGCACCAACCACCTCTGGATAACATGTTGAGAGTTCCAATCCCGCGGCCAAGGAGTTCTCGGAGGGCCAGTAGGATAGAGGTAAAGCTCCGACGCAGCCGATTCCTTGACTTGATCTGGATATCTTTTGGTTTGTTTGACATTGCTACCTATGTCAGTCCCAAAACATTCGTGTAACCTTTAAGCTGTAATTGTGTTATTAGTAACAAATGACTTTACTATGTAATTTCAAACTTTGGCTGATTCTATCATATTTGAATGCTTTTGTCATTTTGGTGTGTTGCATAAGAAATACAGCTGTGCACACGCCCGTGATTTTATTGTGTTTGATGTCAAGTTCTTGCTTAAAACATAATTTCATATCTTGCAATATTAGTGTGATGTGCGAATAAATTATAGCTACGTATTCATACACAAAATAAGAAAGTACCGCCCTTCATGTTTTAGTTGTAGATGGTTGCTTCGGATGTTTTGTCTGACTGAGTATGGAATGCAGCTGAGTGACTTGTCATCCAATTGTGAGTTCCTGTCCCCATTAGTGAGTGTCTCCTATTTCGTGTCTTGTACTTTAGGGATCGTCATCGAGGATAGGAGGAAAGTTTTTAAATAAAATAGAAATGTAAGAAATAGTAAAACTTCCAATCACGGAAGGCCTGTGATGTGCTTCAGTTCGTGGCAAACGGGTTTTGTAGTCACTTTCCCTAGCTGTGGGTCTTGGAGACATTTGTCACCCATCTTACGCCTCTGCGGGGAGTTTCTCTTTTTTTTTTACCACGGCCGTACTTAAGACACTCGGAGCTGAGATCGCGCACAGTAACTACTCGGGCCATTATGGCCTGTAATCGTGGGTATTATTCGATTTACCGTGGCCGGCTAGCGTGGGTGTCGATCGTCAACTGTGAACTACCCCTGGCTAGCCACACCTTATGTTGGAGTTTAAAGTAGGTTCAGGGTTACCGGCGAGACGAACGCCGTAATGAGCTGCCAAGGCTATAGTCGGCCTACTCGGTGGCTTATAATCGGCTCATTACAGTTGGCTTTAAGGGCCGATCGCGAGCAATGAGTTAACCTACAGCAGAGGGATGCTGGAGCAAAAGTGTCCCATTAGCGAGGGCATAGATTCGTATAATATCTGTTAGGTCTTGTCCATGTGAAGTTGCGTTGTGATGTGTCTTGAATGGTAATGCCATTACACAGGATTTTGTTCAAAAGAAAAGGATAAAGTTAACAAGCAGCCAAGACATAAAGGAACAAGTTAAAAAAGAGACAAGTTTTTAAAGTGGTTCTGCACGAAAATGCCTACGTCCACTGATTCTCTTTGTTAATTCACTTCATATGGGCAGTACAAAATAAGAAAAGTATCGGCGAAGGTGTTGGATGTTCCATGCCCTCTAGAACACCTCTCCGTCCACTGTTGACAAAATATAAGCTCCGTTGTGGAGATCTTTATGAATTACATATGGTCCGTCCCAGATTGGATCTAGTGCTCTGGGGCGTGGGAAGACTCGCTTGAGGACAAGATCTCCTTCTTGTAAGCTACGATGCTTGACTTTGGAGTTGTATTGTGCTTCCACTTTTTGCTTGTGAGCTGCTTCTTTGAGTGCTGCATCGTTTCTTCTCTCTTCAATTAGATCCAAAGACATGTGAAGGAGTTCTTCGTTCTCTTCTGGGTTATAGTGGATCCTGTGGTGGAAGGCACTACAGCTTCGACTGGGAGCATGGCCTCTGATCCGTATGCCAAAGAGAAAGGAGTATGCCCCGTTGATGTTCTGAAAGATGTGCGGTAGGCCCAAAGTACCGTAGGAAGTTCATCCACCCAAGCGCCTTTCGACTTTTCAAGTTTCTTCTTGATTAGAGTTTTGAGAATTTTGTTGACATCTTCGACTTGTCCGTTTGCCTGGGGGTAATCTACAGATGAGAAGCTTTTGTGAATTCCGTGCTTTTGGCACCAGTCGGCGAACTCTTCGCTGTCAAACTGAAGTCCATTGTCCGATATGATTTTGAGTGGAACCCGTACCTGCATAGAACATTTTTGATCAAGAAGTTAATAACTTTTGCCGAAGATATTTTATTTAGAGGTTCCGCTTCCACCCATTTGGTGAAATAGTCGACTGCCACTATAGCATATTTGGCTCCGCCTCGGCCCACCGGTAGTTCGCCAATCAAGTCAACTCCCCATACTGCAAAGGGCCAAGGGCTGGTCATTTGAGTGATCTCATTTGTTGGTAGTCGAGGAATCTTAGCGAACTTCTGACATCTGTCACATTTTTTGATGAAGTCTAAGGCGTCCTTGTTTAAGGTGGGCCAGAAATACCCATATCGGAGTATCTTCTTTGCCAGGGTCTGCCTCCAGTGTGATCTCCGCAACTTCCTTGATGGATGCTTGATAAGATTTGCTTGGCTTCCCTTCCAGGGACACACCTTAATAAGGGGTTAGAGAATCCGCGTCGATAGAGGATGCCTCCCTGTATTGTGTAGAGGGAAGCTCTCCTCAAGATTTTATTGAATTCGTTACGCCCATCGGGCAGTGTGCCATCTTGTAAGAATTTTCGGAGGGGAGTCATCCAAGTTTCCTCTTTGATTGCAGCTATTAGATTCACTTGCTCGAAACTCGGGGTTAGTTGCTTTGAAATGGCTACTGTTTCGGAAATGGTGTCGCCTCTTATGCTAGCTTGCTTTGCCAGTTCGTCGGCCTTTTGGTTCTCTTCTCGAGGAATGTGTTTGATCAAATAGTGATCCAATTGATCGAGTAGCAGCTTGGTCTTCTTCAGATATGCTGTGAGTCGTTCTCCTCGAGCCTGAAATTCTCCTAGTATTTGATTTAAAATAAGTTGCGAATCACTATGAAGACATAGAGAACTGACTCCAATCTCTAGGGCCAGTTCTAATCCAGCTATTACTGCTTCATACTCTGCATCGTTGTTGGTGGCAGCGAATTCCAACCTTAGAGCATAATGTAGCTTCCTTCCCCTGGGAGTGATTATTACAACCCCTGCCCCCGAGCCTTGTTCGTTTGATGCTCCATCCACAAAGAGATTCCACTTGATGTTTTCTGCTATTTCAGATTACTCTTTACCTTCATTGGCAGTGAATTCGGTAATGAAATCGTCCATGGCTTGTCCCTTGGTGGCGGTGCGAGTATGGTAGGTGATATCATATTGACTCGGTTCAATGCACCATTTAAGTAGTCGCCCAGAAGTGTCGGGACGATGGAGTACCTGCCTTTGCGGTTGATCGATTAGAACTCTGATGGAATGAGATTGGAAATAGTATCGCAGTTTCCATGATGTGATTAGTAAATAGTATGCTAGCTTCTCAAGTTTAGGATATCCGGCTTCTGCACCTGTAAACCTCTTGCTCACAAAGTATATTGGCCGCTGTGCGCGGTTGTCTTCTCTCACCAAAGCGGCGCTCAGAGCATGAGATGACATGGCAAGGTATAGGTATAGCTCTTCGCCTTCGTTTGGAGTTGAGAATACTGGTGGTCTCTGGAGGTGTTCGATTAGGTTGAGGAAGGCTGTTAAGCATTCGTTAGTCCATTCGAACTTTCCGTTGTCTTTCTTTAGAGCTTCGAAGAAAGGGATGCACTTGTCAGTCGCTTTAGAGATGAATCTGCTTAGGGCGGCCACTTTCCCATTTAGGCTTTGCATTTCTCTTCGGGTGAAAGGTATCCCGATATCTCTCAGAGCTCGGACTTGTTCGGGGTTTGCTTCAATCCCCCTGGCATGGACGATGAATCCCAAGAACTTTCCTGATGATACTCCGAATGAGCACTTTAGAGGATTCAGCTTCATTCCATATTGGCGAAGTACTTGAAACATCTCGCCCAGGTAGCTTACGTGATCGTTGGCTTTCCTCAATTTTACTAGCATGTCATCCACATAAACCTCCATAGTTCGTCCTATCAGTTCCGCAAACATCTTGTTGACAAGGCGCTGATAGGTAGCTCCAGCGTTTTTAATTCCAAAAGGCATTACTCTATAGCAGTACAATCCCCGGTCAGTGATGAAACTAGTGTGGTCTTGATCGGGGGCGTGCATAGGAATTTGGTTATATCCCGAGTATGCGTCCATAAAAGATAAGAGTTCGTGCCCGGCTGTGCTGTCCACCAGTTGATCGATTCGGGGGAGTGGGAAGCAATCCTTCGGGCAAGCGTCATTTAAGTTGGAGAAGTCAATGCATATTCGCCACTTCCCATTAGCCTTCTTTACTAGTATCGGGTTAGCGATCCACTCTGGGTAGATGGCTTCTCGTATGAAGTTATTTGCAAGCAAGTTCTTTACTTCTTCATCGAGGGCTGCTGATCGTTCTGCTCCCATACTTCTCTTTTTCTGCTTTACTGGCACCTTGGTAGGATCGATGTTTAGTACGTGGCATGCCACGTCTGGGGAGATTCCAGTCATGTCAGCGTGCGTCCATGCAAATACATCCAAGTTGTGGCGGAGAAAATCAATGAGTTGATCCCTCAATTCTGCTCTTAGCTGAGATCCGATTTTCAACAGTCTACTTGAGTCGTGTTTGTCCACAGATACAAACTCCATAGCCTCTACAGGCTCGGTGATAGCCTCCTCCTCTTTGTCTCTGGGGTCTAATTCATTGAAAGGATCACCGGTATATCGAAGAGGAGGGGCTTTCTTTAGTTGCCATGCTTCCAAGTTTTTCATGCCGAGAGTAGTCTCTGTATTCTTCCCTCTATCCTTCCTGTGATTATTGCGAAGTTCAGTTACACAACAATATCGAGCGGCGTCTTGATCTCCCTCTACTTGCCCTATTCCATTGTCTGTTGGAAATTTCATCTTTAGGCACCACGGGGCCAAGACAATTTGGAAGTCAAACAAGGCCGGTCTTCCTAAAAAGGCGTTGTAGGCCAAGTGGTTATCTATTAGCACAAATATTTGTTTCCGCACAACGGAGCGGGGGTGACTTCCTATTTCAACAAAGAGGTCCAATTGCCCAAGGGGCATCTTCGCGTCTTCAGTGAAACCGTGTAGTGGTTTGTTGCAGGGAGACACGTCCTTCATTGACAGCTTCATTCTGTCGAAAGCATGCTTGAATAGGATATTTACTGAGCTTCTAGTGTCTACTAGAATTCGGAAAACTTCGGCTGGGCCGAACCGGGCAGAGATGACCATAGGATCCATGTGAGGGTACTGCCTTCCTTCTAGGTCACGCCTATTGAATGTAATGTCATCATTCTCTTTTCGCTTCGGGTGGTGTTCTTCCATAACAGAATTAATGCAGCCATCATTGTTTCTAAGTGACTTTCCGTATCTTTCCATCTCTGTCCAGTTCCTGTCGGCTATGTGTTGTCCTCCCGATATGGTATGGACCACTATCTTCTCTTGACTGGAGCCGCTGGTGTTGCGATTTCCCCTTCCTGTTTCTGGGAAGGGTAGCCTTGGGTTCTCATTGGCAGGAGTTGGGGTCCTGTTCTGACCTTTTACATAGCGTTCCAGTCTCCTCCTTCTGATGTGTTCTTCAATTAAGTCCCGGAGATGATGGAATTCATTGGTATCATGCCCATGAGATTCGTGGAAGCGACAGAACTTTCCAGACTTAATTGCGTTATCTGATTCCTTCTTGTACGGGGGGCGTCTGTATTTAACTTCGTCTTGGGTGGCCAGGAAGATATTTTCGATTGTTTCATTCAAAGGAGTGTAAGTGTCAAATCTCGGTCCTAGCCGATATAGACGTTTTTCTCCCTTCTTGCCCCCGGCGTTGTCTCTAGAGTCATTTCTTCGAACGTCCTTTGCTACGGCGGGTGTGTTGCCATGAGCTGCCTTAGTTTGTTGCCCCGTATGCCTTTCATTGGCAGTGTCTTCAAGTCTCATATACTTCCCGGCTTCATGGAAGAAATCAGGTAAGGTAGCTGGTTTTACTTTTGTTAATCTTCTAGCAAATTTAGTATCCGGATGCACACCACTATAGATGGCCATTAAGATAAGTTTCTTATCGGAATCTTGGACTGCGGCCGCTGCGGCATTGAATTGGGTTAGATATTGTTGCACCGTCTCTCCAGGCTTCTGTTTGATATTGGATAAGGAATAAGCGTCCTTGGGTTGTTCCACATGAACGCGGAACTGGCTGATGAACTTCTCTTTCAAGATTTCCCATGAGCTGATGGATCCTTGGTGTAGATGGCAGAACTAGGAGGTAGCTAGATCTGCCAAGAATAGTGGAAAGCATTTGCACAATACTCCTTTTGTGGCTCCGCTCATGAGCATATGCAGTGTGTATCTCTGCAAGTGTACAACGGGGTCAGAGATTCCCTTGTAAGGTTCCATTGTTGACATTTTCCATTCTCGGGGGGTGATGGCAATTTCGATATTGTGGGTGAAAGGGCTGGTTACCCTAGCGCCTATCCCTCGATCTCTTTGATCCCGTTGGACGCACTCCCTGAACAATCGCGCCATCCTTTCATCGGAATTTGTAGCAGATAGAAATGAGTTTGGTTCTTCTCTGCGAGATTGATTCCGTCCAGATGACCTATAGGGATGGTATCGTCTATCGCACCTAATATTTTTTAGTGGCTGTCTCTAGTCTTCTGGGAGCATGCTAGGGTCAGCTACAGTTGGCCCTTGCCTTGATCTTCCCCTGCTGGGTTCTGTTTCGAGCACTTCCTTGGGTCCAACATTGGGCTGGACTCTAGCTCGACCCCGTTCATTGGTGTTTCCATGGCTAGGTAGCATGACAGGCTCAGCTACAGCCGACCCTCGCCTGGTACCTCCCCCGTTGGGTTCGGTTCCAAGCGTTTCCTCGGGTCGGAATTCGGGCTGAGTTCGGGCTTGGCTCCTGCCATTGTTGTTTCTGTTGTTAGCTTCTTCGAAGAAGAAAGATCTTTGTCGCCTCCGAGATCCTCCAGACTGGGACTCATCCCATGATTCAGTGTTGCGGTTGTATTCTTCAGCATCCCTTAAGCGTGACATGAGTCGGTTCACCAAGGCTTCTTGTTGGGATGTGAAGCGGTCAGTCACTTCATCCACAAGCCTATCTAGATCTGCCCTAGTAATTGCGGCCGGCTGTTCCATGGCAGGGGCTGTCAGATTTGCATGATTTTCATTTGGTACTGCTGTTGGAACGGGACGATTCTCTTGATCTGGGATCACTGGATCTGGAATACTGCTAGTTGTGACGTTCTTTCCTTTGTTAACATCTTTCTTCTGCCTAGGAGGCATGTTTTCTGAGCAATGAGCGATGCTGTTAGGAAGAAGGTTAAGTGGGAGACGCTGAAGCTTCGAGCTCCAGCTCTCGGTGAAAGCACCAAAAATGTTTGCACAAAAAATGGGCAAACACCTCCAAGTCGTATGATTTAGTCGATTTTATGTTGTTCTTAGTGATTTGGGTGATTTATGCAAATATGTAAAAAGCAGGGCTAAACTGTAAAAGACGCACAGATTTATAGTGGTTCGGCCAGAATGTGCCTACGTCCACTTCATATGCTACTCTCCTTCACTATCCGGATTACAAGTACAAAGCTTTGATTACAAGTATATGAAAGTCGTTTAAAAGTTCTGTCCGTGCTTGAGTTCTCTCCCTCATTGTTGTACCCCTACCCCTCTATTTATAGAGTGAGGCTGGGGGTAGGGGTCTTGGATGTATATAGTTGCTGGTGGGCCTGGGCTGACGTGATGGCCTGGCAATGTTGGTTCGATAATGTCTTGGTCCGATGGTGAGTGGGGCGTGGATTGGTCTGGTAGTGAGTCGAGCGTGATTGGTCCGGTGGTGAGTGGGGGGTGGATTGGTCTGTAGTGAGTGGAGCGTGATCTGGTCCGGTAGTGAGTGGAGCGTGATCTGGTCCGGTAGTGAGTGGGGCGTGATCTGGTCCGGTAGTGGGGGGGCGTGATCTGGTCCGGTAGTGAGTGGGGCGTGATCTAGTCCGGTAGTGGATGTAGGTGATCTGGTTCAGTAGTGAGTTGGTTTGGTCGTGCCTTGGTCCGGTCGTGCCTTGGTCCGGTCGTGCCTTGGTCCGGTGGTGAGAATACGCCCAACAATAATATAGCACATGCATCTTGAGAATGAATTAAAATAAAGGATAGGGCCATATAGCCAGCGACCTAACTAAATATGAGGAAGGGAAATAATAAAACAAATAAATCCACATCTTATTCATACATTCTCATTTCACATAAATAAAAATAAAAGCTTGGAAACTTGTTAATAGCAGCCTAAGGAAGAAAAAGATGTAAAAGAAGATGAAAAGCTAAGAAACCAAACGAAACTAAAATCTAGTCAGTTCAAAGACTTAAGCAAGTAATATTACGCCCTAATAACCATTTTCATTACTATTTGAACTCGATTTGATCAAATATGAGAGATCTTATGCATAGGTTGTTCACATCAGATAAATAATGTTTTTGAATGTTATGTGGTAATATAGTTATACTATTGAACATTTAGTTACGTTTCCTTACTCTAATGATTTCAAAATGATATGGAAAATTTAATATGATGTTCCAAACATGATTTTAGAGATAAGCTTTAAGTTAGAAAAAAAAATTCACGTCAAAATATTTATATATGAATTAATCCATGTATGAATAAATAAGGGAGAACGACAAATATATGGAAATATGGGTAAGAATGTGCTAAATAATATATTCACACATTTCTAGAAATTTTGTAAGTAATTTCCCATATGAAAATAATCATTTCCGAAGGTCTATAATGAAAGCTGAATCCTTATAACGAGGGAAACTGACACTTGTCAGCATGCAAATTATATCACTAAGTAATAAGGGGACAAGATCTAATAAAAGTGATACAAATGAAATAAAGGAAACTATCACTATCTAAAAGTGGAGGTTGAACGAATCAAGATGGGATATGTGTAAAAGTGGGCACCAAACGCGTTAAGAAGATAGGCTTTATTTCCTATAGCAGAACTTAAGTTGCAGACAAGAGTACGGTTGCTGTAAGAGTAGACCAAACCGAAAGCTAACATGAGTTGATTAAAAGAATCAGTACATGTCTAAGTATAATAAACTAGACAAATGTTAAGTAGAGAGCCAAAGGTGAGTGCCAAAGGAGGAGGCAAGAGCCGGAGGCTCGTGTAATTGCAACATCCAGGAGTGGTTATTACCAAAAGACGAAAGGGGTATGCCGAAACCAAGCGTGGTGATGAGTCGTAGTGTCAAAACAAACCCATTTGTTAACTAATCTTTCCTAGACAAGGCCAAGGGTAGTGTCATTATGGTATATTGACTCTCAATGGAGAGTTAGTAAGAAGAAAACGTTTCGATGTAGGGTCATCGGTAGCAACTGAAGACCTACGTACGATATTAAGAAAATATGAATTTGTATGGTTTGTGTAGCATCCTAGAGTCTAAAATATGACACTAGTTTCAGAAATAAAGTTGGTATAAGGCCAATGTGGTATGCTTAAGCCTGTTCCCAACGTTAAATGGAAGAGGCGGTATATGATCTGTGTGGCATCCAATGGCCTACTCACGACGTCTAATGAAAATGAGTCGTAAGGCATGTGTGGAAACCCAATGTCCAAAAAGAGACATTGTATTCGGTAATAAAATTTGAAGTATATGATCTGTGTGGCATCCAATGGCCTACTCACGACGTCTAATGAAAATGAGTCGTAAGGCATGTGTGGAAACCCAATGTCCAAAAAGAGACATTGTATTCGGTAATAAAATTTGAAGCCTTTGTGGCAACCTAATATCCAAAATGAGGGATTGTATTGGTAACGAGGTATAGGACCTATATGGAAATCTTTAGTCTAGATGAGATATTGATTTAGGTAACAAGGCATAAGGCCTGTGTGATGGCCCAATGTCCAAAATGATATTGTATTCGGAAGCGTCGTGTAAGGCTTTAGTGGTAACCCTATAACCAAAAAGTGAGACTGTATTAGGTAATGTAGTGTAAGCCCTGGTGGCGACCAAATGTCTAAAGATGAAATATTTTGTGGTGATGATGTAAGGCATGTGTGGCATCCGAAGTCCGAAGGAGACATACCTTCGATAATGGGTATAAGGCCTTTTGGCATCCCCATGTTTAAACTAAATATATGTAAATGAAACAACAAGGCATAAGGCCATAGTGGTAGCCGAAAGCAAAATAAAAATGAAGAAAAGATATAAGAAGACTTTAGACCTTTACGGCAGCTGAAAGTAAAGTAAATAGGACCAAAAATAATGGTAAAGATATAAGGCCTTCATGGAAGCCGAAAGCATAATTGCCTGACATTCCTAAGAAATAGGACGAGGCCTGAGTGGTAAGATGGAAGTCTAAATTGAAGTATTCATGAAGTATAAAGTGTATGGAACACTTACATATGATATGACTTGTGCTATTATTCATACCGATGAATTATGGTTATTGAATAATGATGGGAAAACCCGTTCCATACTTTAGAGGCATGGTTCTCACTATATGTCGTGCTTAGGGTAATGTATTACTCTTACCAGGCTTTATGCCTGACCTAGGTTTTATAATTGTTTTTCCCATGAACTCATGGGTACTTGATTAAGTAGGCTGAGCTTATGAGTTAGACAGGTAGCTTTGGAAAGATAAAAAAGCGTGCCAAAGACAAAACAGGAGGCTTATTTGCAAATAAAAGCTGTTTGATTCCACTTTTAAGTGTTTATGTCAACATCATATGTCGAACACATCACTTTATTTATGTTCAATTGTATTTTGACTAACGCGTGGTATGTTTTAGGTTAATGAAGATATAAAAACTATTATGAAAAAATTTATATAATGGAAATATTTAGTTACTCTATTTACTTAGACTTTTATGATATTTATTGAACTCTTTCTACCATCAAAAGATAATTCCAAGGTAATTGTAGCATTTTGGGGTTCCATCTTTGGGTTTCGAGATGAGGAATGTTACAAATTTCCCAATTGAGAGTACAAGTTTCAATCTGTATTGAGATCCATCTGGTGCCTTTAACGTAATTCCTATGTTAACAGGTAATATTTGATACATAGTTCCATCCTATGTCGAAGCTCATTTTCCAACATGAGTGGGCTATCTATACAGAGTGCTTCCATAGATCTTGCTAAAGTCGCATAATACATACACTGAGTAGGATAACGTTTGTATCGTAAATGTTCGAATATTTGATGGTCTGGATGCCCTTTCTTTTGCATAACTTGTTTTCTTGCTGTATTTCCATCATTCCAATTTGCTTATTTTCATATATATTCCATGTGACTTAATATTACTTGTTCTATCATCAATAAGTTTACAGCCATTCCTTAGGATTCTTGGATTGACTAGCCACTTTGAATCATCTGATTGGCAATTGTGCTCCACTATTTGCGAGTTCAGCTATTCCCTATGTTCGAAGCTCAAGGTCATTAATGATGGACTACCCATTCAATGGTCATGTTTTGAACTATGGGCTGATCTGGTTCATCCATCCCGACTTAAATTTAGGGCCAATCATTAGTCGAGAACTACCCAGTCAACGTTGATCTGATTCACCATTGGCTAGAATCTAGGCTCGATCGTCAATGGCGAACTAACAATTAGTGCTGATTTGGCTCACCATTGCTGACTAGAATTTAGGACCGATCATCAATAGCAAACTACCCAATCAGGGACAATCTTGTTCACCACCACCGATCAAAGGTTCGGAATCAATCTTCAATGGTGAACTACCCGGTCAAGGTTGATCTGGTTCGCAATTGCCCGCAAGAACTTAGGTCTGATCGTTAATGGTGAAGTATCCAATCAGGGTTGATTTGGTTTGCCATTGCTGGTTAGAATTTAGGGTCGACATCAATGGCTAATAACCTAGTCTAGGA
Organism: Allium cepa; assembly: GCA_030765085.1. Classification (NCBI taxonomy): domain Eukaryota; kingdom Viridiplantae; phylum Streptophyta; class Magnoliopsida; order Asparagales; family Amaryllidaceae; genus Allium; species Allium cepa. The sequence goes on along the minus strand of CM060943.1, from coordinate 369,553,950 downwards.
TGATCTGGTTCGCCATTGTCGGATAGAATTTGGGGTCGATTGTTAATGGTGCATTATTCAGTCAATGCTGATCTTGTTTGCCGCTGCAGACTAAAGGTTTGGAGCCGATTATTAATGGCGAACAACCCAGTCAGTGCTGATTTGGTTTGCCATTGCTGTCTAGAATTTTGGAGGATAAGCCTTTCGTTGTTAAGATGCCATTTTCCCTTGAGTAGCAATTTTAACTCATTGAGCTTCTATGGTGCTCTCTTCTTATAAATGTTAAATTGACATGCTTAGGTTGTTTAACTTCATACCCATCAATTTGGATGAGCATCAAGTCGGATAGAGTTAACAAACATGTCATATCCCTTAGCTTAAGCATTCACAATAATTTGTGATTAATCGAGAGGTGCCTGACAAATCAAGATTTCATGGAAGATGCATTTTATTAATAATCATTTAATTACTACTCCAATTACATAGTAGCAATAGAATTAGAAAGACGACATAAATTAAGTAAGAAAACGGCGAAGATTCTGTGCGTTATAAACTTTTCTGAATATCACCCCATCTATCAAGCCGAGAATGAAAGTTCCATTTCCCAAATCCTAATGGATAACATACGGTCTTTCAAAGATTTGGTTGTGTGCCCCTAGTCTAGGGAATATTCCATCCAGCACCAGGTCCCTTTCCTTGAATGGGTGGTGCTTGACCTTAGAATGTATTGCTTAGCTACCCTTTGCTTGTACTCCTCCACCTTTAAAGCAGCTTCTACGTGCCTTTCATCAATCAAATCTAATGACATACTCAATAGTTCTTCATTCTCATTTTGGTCATAATGAATCCTCCTATGTGATAGCACTGGTGTCTCCATTGGTAACATCGCCTTCGATCCACAAGCCAGAGAGAAAGAAGTGTGTCCCATTACCATCTTGAAAGAAGTGCGATAAGCCCAACTGTTGGAGGAAGCTCACTTACCCATTCTCCTTTTGACTTCTCAATCTCTTCTTTATGAGCGGATTCATAACGTTGTCGACTGAGAAACTTTTCTTTAATTCATGCTATCGGTAGCAGTCGATAAACTCCTCATTATCAAACTGCAATCCATTATCCAAGATGATCTAAAGAGGGACTTTGATCCTGCATATTACATTCATGACCAAAAAGTTATAAAATTGAATAACGACACCTTAGTAAGTGGTTTGAGTTCGACCCCCTTAGTAAAGTAGTTGACCACCACTATATCATACTTAGCTCCACCTTTAGCCATGGGAAGTTTACCGATTAGGTCTATTCCTTGGACTACAAAGGCTTATGAGCTAACCATATGAGTCAGCTTAGTTCGGGGGGAATCTTCGGATCTTCGCAAATCGCTTGCACTTGTCACACATCTCCGCGTATTCCATCGCATCATGGTTTGATGTCCGCTAGAAGAACCCATACCACAACATGTTCTTTTCCTGAGTTTTCCCCTCAGTATAATCTCCACAGCTCCCTTGTAACGACCCGCCTTTTCGACCATCGAATGTAGGCACTCAATAGATCCATCGTATTCACATGTCGAACATCCAATCATTAGAAAGTCGGATTGTTAGGGTAAAATAAAAGGAACAACATGGGAAATAGAATCTCACAGCAGAAATGGTGAAATATAATAATTTAAAGATGGTAAAAGTTGTCAGTCTGAGATATATGGTATATCAGAGTTAAAAACAAACATCATCATCTTAGACAGTTATAACTTCCTGGTCTTATAATTGTTGTCGGGTATAAATAATAATACAGTGGAAAATAAAAATACTACTATAAGTGAACGTTCAGCTCTACACCGTAAGCTTCATGTCCCACCATTGATAACCTAGAAAAATAATTGGTTTGACCAGAGCATTATAATAAATTAACAACCCGATCAGTCTGGAAAAATAGCGTGAGAAAACTCTAGAAATATAGCGAATATTTAATAATTCTATATGACCATGCCATCAAATACGGAATGGGTTTTCATCTCGCAAGGATAACATCTATACAAGGAGAAACGGAAAACAACTCAGAATAACAGTCCTAACAAGAAATGATGGACACATACAAGACAAAAATCCAAACATAAAGAATGGAGAATAATTAAACATTGAGAAGAGCTCAAGGCACTTCTCGATGCAATTAAGAAAAGGTTAACTCCAAGGTTTCAATCGAAACAAGAAGAACGAATTTATCCAACGTGACTAAGTGGTTGCGCCTCTCTACACTGAAAGTATACCACTAGATAAAATATACATAAAAGCCCATGCCGAACACGAATTACTCTCAGAACTTCTAAGCTGGACCCCACTTCATACAAGAATCCAAATATTTCACATCACCGCATGCTGCTACCAATAAATCTCTAGTAAATGTTAAAATACCCTAATGGTTGAAACCCAACTAGCTTGGCTTCCACTTGCTCATTGGTTTTACTTAGCTAGGGTGTTGGATATCAATGCTCAAAATAGGCAACAAATCATCTTAGATTAATGATATACAAAGAAGGATATCAAATCGATAGTCGATGAATCGACTATCGGAAACAAACTAGTACTATCCTAGGGAAAATAATGAAGCCGAACGAGTTAGGGCAGTGTTGCTTCCTAACTCGAATCTACAGCATTCTTAACTTTAAGAATAGAAAGAGTTTAAATGCATTAAGCAAGCAATAAGTTCATCTTGAATTGACGAAACATGCAAAAGATAGCAGAATCGATAGACAACAAATCAACTATCAGAGATAATAAAATGATATTACTTATAGTGAATGAATCAAACATTTAAAACCTTTGACTCACACTTGTGCTTGATTATCACATCACAAACTATTTGTAAAATATTTTGAACAACACTCTTTAAATTATTATTTTAGAAAAAATATATTTCAAAGTGTATTAAAAGGAAGGGTTACAAACAAATGTCATTAAAACATCATTTACTATAGACCCAAAATAATTTACTTTTAGCTTTACTTTTAAACATTCCTTTTTAAAATATTTTCATTTACGAACTACTGTTTATAACTTTAAAACAACATTTATTAACCTGGATGATAATAAACCAATAGAAAAGACATTTGTAAATTTTAACATAATGTTAATCATCTCGAAAGAAAATTAATCCAATTTATAATATTTTATAAATTTGAAACAACATTAATTATCCCATAGGAAAATAAATCAAATTTATATTTTTTTATAAATTTAAGATAACACTAATTATTCCAAAGGAAAATAAATCAAATTTATAATCCTTTATAAATAAATCAATACTTAGCCTTTATATCCAAAAATTTCAAAATATTTGAAAACATAATTTAAACAACTTTCAAAGTGCAAAATGCATAAAAATACAAGCACAAGTTCAACTCACATAAGGGTTTAAGGAGATAATAGTTGATAATGGCGGTATAGCGAAGATCGCTATAACGACACTCGCACAAATCAAACAGCATTTCACAAATATTTCAACCAGACATCAATATAAGCAATATAAGAATATAAATAAATCAATATTGGCGAGAAACCCCTTAGGGCCTCTAGACAAAAGTCCCATATAAATTATATATATATATATATATATATATATATATATATATATATATATATATGCACTTCGAAGTGTCCCGCGGCGACCTATTTACTACGAAAACATTATAACTTCTTTTTTTGTCCCTTGTAACATAATGGTAATTGTGACATCCACTATCAAGGGGAATTCAAATCCAAATAAATAATCAAACAATAATAACAAACATATTATTATCAACCGTTAGCAATCAATAGCTAACATATCATTTATTCTACTTGATAGATGTCCAAAATAATCTGTTCAATTTAATTATAGCAAAACGATGTTTTATCCTACTAAATAGATATCCCAAATGAAATATAATAATTTAATTAAGTTAAATGTAACTAAATTAAATCATTATAGTTTTATCATTAATTCATACTTCATTAAAAATATCAACTACCACCCTTACATTCAATAATAATCTATAGCAACAGGGATATCATATAGTTTATTTAGAGGTGAGTAAACACATAGAAATTCCAATCGACGCTTTTGTGTTTCGATTTTGGTCTAAAATAGTTCAAAATTCTACTAGCTTTATATTCAACGAATTCAACTCTAATGCGTAGATAACATCGATACGAGTCCATGTAAAAGGCCATGTCCACATAAGATTTGGGATTAATTAAACCAATTAAATAGCTAAATAACTTAACCAATTTAATTACCCTCACCAAAATATTTTCATTTCTTCCAAAATCAGCATATCTGTATCACAGAAACCTCGATACCTCTCACCACCAAACCTTCCTTCATCATATTTCCATCGATTCTCGATAAAATCAAACATTATCTTTCCCACACATCCCACTTCGCTGTCGACTCTATGATGTCCAACTCGATCACCAAAGGCCAATAGAGGCCCACTACTCCATAACGTGACATGCCTAGATCGCGACTTGGCTCCAACCACCGCACCACCCCAAACCTCGAGCGTTGATAACCTTTACCACCCCAAGTTCAACCAAGCCTCACCTTCGACTATCTCCTTCCTATATGGCCCCAATCCAAAACCTTAAATCGACCTACACAACTCAAGCTTGAATGAACATAACCGCAACCCCAGTGACTTAGCTAGAATCGAAGATCATGCTAATACAAACTCAACTAAGCTAGTTTCATGATTTTAGTTGAGTACTTTATTGGATTTTGATTTTTGAAACTAGCCACCATTATTTTTGTTTGTTGCCAAGAAAAAGAAAGGGAAAGTGAGAGAAGCAGGAAAGGAAAAGTGAAAATGGAAAAGAATTAAAATAAAGAAAAGTGTATGTATAGATGTGTATACTCATAACCAAAGACAACCACATTACGTCCAATCTAAGTAAAACTTAATTTACACTCAGATGCAACCATCCTATCAAAGCAAATCACCATTTTGACTAGTTGAATAATTTGAATTTTTTGATCTGATTTAAAAAGGTTTTTGTTGTATTTCGCTACATAATATTCCATTTACATACAAATCGAAAACGACAAAAATAAAAATATAATTGTGCATCAAATTATGATATGATCATAATTAACAATAAAATACACGGATTATTTCATTCTATGGAATGACAAAAATTCCAGCGTTTGTCGTAAATACGTCAAACAATAATTTAAAATTTTCTAAATCAAAAATTTTGGAAAAAATAAAAAAATCATTTAAAATACGTTACTAAAAATCAAGTCCTTTTATTAACAATTGATTTTCTTGCCATTTATCGAATTATTTATTATTATAACTAAATTTACAAAATGGGCCCACCACTATTTTTATTAATCAAAAGGAGTTAAGTAAAGTTAATTAATATTTAAAATTAAAACGATAAAATTTTGGGATGTTACATCCCTTGATGTAAACTTTCCAGAACCTCCTCAACTTCTCTTTTGGCTACGCACCTTAGCAATAGGTTAGAAAATCCCTTTCGATATAATATATCATCCTAAATAGTAATGCGAGGCACCCTCCTCATGATTTTCTTGGATTCATTCTTGTTGTCCGATAAGACGTCTTCTTCAAGTACCTTATAATCAGTATTGTATGCACCAAAGTTGGGCACAACACTCTTCGGAAGTTTTTGACGAGATAATAAATGAAAAAATCAAAATGAAAATGAGGATTATCTAACAAAAACTCCAAGTTACAGAAAAGTAAATTGCACGGAAGATAGTAATTTAGAGTGGTTCGGCGTATCGCCTACGTCCACTATGAAGTTTTGTCACTTTATTGCTCGATATTCGAGAAATACAAGTTTTTATGCCAAAATACAGCAGATAGTAAGTCAAAATTCGAAATCAATGGCAGTGATGATGATATGGAGTGATTCTGGCAGCGTCCGGGCGTACTTTTTCTCTAAAAATTCGCTAATCTCCTTTCTGAATGACCAGGGGTACTATTTACAGGCGTAGGATGCTGATATTTCGCTGAAAATTCGGGAGACCACTTCTGCACGTGAGGGGGCCCACATGCCTGGCCTCAGGAAAATTGGACCCACTTTGGGATCGATTCGAACTCCATTCGAATCGATCAGAAAATCATGCAATCGAGGTGAAATTTGGTGTGGACATTCATCAACATGTATGCAAGCTTCTGTGAAAATTTCATAGCATTTGGACTTATGGATCTCGAGATATGATTGATTCGAAATTGTGTTCTGTGGCCGTTCATCTCGTTCGAATCGACTCCTTCGTATCGATTCCTTCGAATCGATGGTGGCTTGCGGCTTCATAATGACGTGGAGCGGAACTTTCGTATCGTTCCTCTTTCTTTGCCTATTTGATCGAGTCGTCCCGGAGACTTTGCCGCCCTACCCGATGGATTCGGAGGCTTCAACCAAACCTGGATTCGAACAATATGTCATTCGTATCGATCATGTCTTGCTTGGGTTGATCTATACGAAATGACCGCACAGGATGGATTCGATGTGAGGTGCTCTGGTGGATACGAACGCATCATTTTTTTGGAGTTGGTGCATAGCTTTGTTCGTATCGATCTCAATGGTCCCAGTTGATCGGTACGAATAGGAGGTTGCAGAATGGATTCGAAGAGGAATACCTCTATGGATTCGAAGGACTTCCAAGCTTGATGGTTACGAACCAGACGGCGGCGAGGTCATCTTCCATTTGATCGATGCGAATGCCATCGATTCGAACTCAGGCTATACTGATGGATTCGAACTAGTGATATCTTGGTTGGATTCGAACATAAACCCTGTCGATGGATACGAAGGAGACGACGCCGATGGATACGAAACCAGGTGGTTCGATGGATACGAATTTGTGGTTTTCCTCTTCAAATTGAATCGATCATAATTCGAGCGTATGAACTCGAATTGACTTGAAATTTGAGATGCTGACTTCTATGATCTTTCTTGTCATGTCCTATCAATTGTAGCTCAATCTGGTCTCGGACAAAATTCAGCGATATCCATAGTGAAGCGAAGTATGACCAATCTTTGAGACGAACTATCCTTTTTTTTCGATCGATCTTTTGTTATCACGGCTTTGCCAAAAAGCGAGATAACATTTGCCCTCGAAAGTACGTCTTGTGGAGACATGACGTGCTTTGAAAAGCTGCAGTTTCTCTTTGTACGATTGTCGCATTTTTCGTCAAAAGCTGAACGTTGGTCCAACACATGTGCATATACGTTAACCTGACTCTCGTTACCATTGCACGTTCGCGAGTCGTTGTCAGCTCAAACTCTTCCCTCTTTTTTATCGAATCCCGTATCGATCCTCTCCTGAACCGATGTGAAATTCGAGTTGTATCAACGCTTGATGGTTGTTTTGGATTATCCTCTTGTATCGATCCTCTCCTGAATCGATGTAAAAGGTTGAAAAGTAGTTTTTCATATCGATGCGGGTCGAACTGATAGATATGAAATGGTCGTTCGTACCGATCGGTTTGTTGGATATGAAAACAACGTTCGCATCGATAGACCGGTATTGTTGTGAGTCGATGGTTATACAATAGACACTTCGAATTGATCAGTACCGCATTGTCTCGTATCGATGGATTTTGTTGTCTATTTCGTCTCGATGAAGGCAGAGTCCGATGGATTCGAACAGAGCATTCGAATCGATCCGTGGTTTGACTTGCTGTGACCGGTCACATGGACCGGAAGGTGAATCGGCCCGGTTGCCTTCTGAGTTGCATATAAATACTCTGGACTTCATCCTTTTTCACGGTTTACTTTTCACTGCCGCCTCATACTCTCTGCGCTTTCGTATCGATCTACGAACTCCAGAAACCAGAACAAATGCAACTGTCTTCGAATCGATTAAATTCGTTCCTCCAATCCTTCAGGTTTTAATCTTCAATTTAGGTAAGGAATCGGTCGTTACTAAATCTAAATAATGAAACCTGAAACTCAGATCCATTCTATCTTCATCGATTATCAATTTGGGCAATCTTTAAGGCCGGATCTGGGCCATAGCTTGGTCGAAAATGATCTTGGTGGTGTCTTTGCGTTGATCGGAGGAGTGTTGAGGGAAAAAATTCGATCTTTCATGTCGATCTGGGGCGCTTGCGTCGAATTGATACATAGGGTAATGTTTTATCTCGAAGTTCGTATCGATTCCATGAACTTAAAGAGGAAATGATGTTGTTCGTATCGACCAATGTGGTGAGAAAACGCGTCAATCTGAAATGATCGATGCGATGCGATCGGTGTGAAAACCTCGGCCTTAGGTCGAATCGAAACATATTCTTGCGATCGATACGAAGAAGTATCGAATCGAACGCGATCGATGTGAAGCTGAGTCTCTCCTGACCGATACGAACCTGAACACCCAGGATCAATGTGAAACTACTGACGTTAATCGATACGAACTCAAGCGTTGACAATCGATTCAAAGTATGCTCCCAGAGATCGATACGAACTTGGATCCTGATAGATTCGAGCAGGGTCCCTGTGATCGATTCGAACCTTTCCTTTGATGGATTCGAACAAACTTCCTGTGGTCGATTCAAACCCTTCCTTTGATGGATACAAAATTTTAGCAATCGATAACATGATTCTGACGAGCTTCATCCTGGCATATCTGGATTTAACTATTAAACTGTACACTTGAGTATCCTTTCGAAGCTCGTCGATGGAACTATAACTTAACGCCGTGATAACGAACTTTAACTCGAATCGACTACCAACATCTGGATGGTACGGTTGTGACGGTCAGCGATGACGGTCACTCCCACTGGACTCCGACAATCTTTGTCACTTGCAAGTTTTCTTTAATTCTGCAAAATCTTTTCAAGTAATGCACAGCACTGCACAACACACATCCTACACGTGGGGAATGCATGGTTTCTTTAACATCTAATGATGATTTCTGATGAGTTAACCAGTTATGGAATCTCCGAGCTCCAACAGCAAGAGGTACAGAGTTCGCCCCCTCCTACGCTTGAAATTCCTGATATTCCTGCTTGAGTAATTGATCCGGCTCCGGATGAATTGCCGGTTGCTTTATTTATCGAGAACCATACTGACTCCGTCCAGTCCAATATCTCTGAATCTTTGCTGGGCCGGATATGTCTGAAACATAACCTATCTTCGGATGATGTGTTGTTACCGGGTGCTGATGACAGACCTCATAATCCGCCCGAAGGGTACACTGCCTTCTACCATCATGCTTGTGCGGCTGGAACTCTTACTCCATTTAATCAGTACATCAGAGAGATGCTGTCATTTTTAGGAATTGCTCCCTCACAACTTCATCCTAACGGACATGCATTGCTGAATAGTGCCTTTATCATATTTATGGATTGTTTCTTTCGCCCGCCAAGGCCGTCTGAGATTAGATACATATTTAATTTCAAAAGTAGGGGTGATAGCCCATCTTTTACTTTTCTGGAAGCAATCAGAAACTGCAAGGTTATGACCGGGGCTTGGACTAGACTTAGCTATTTTAAAGCCGAATGGTTTTTTGTTCAGTGCCCCCCAGGGTTTGCTAAGCGATGGTTGTCTGGACGTAAGTGTCGTAAGTCTTTCTTGAATATCTATTCTTAACACTTGTACTAATACTCTGTCCTTCTTATAGCCATCATTTCAAGGCCCGACGGTGGATATTATAGAGGCATTGTTCGGAGCTTACAAGAGGTCCCGAGCGACTTAAGGCATATCGACTCGGTGTTAACTGACGACAACTTAAGGATACTGGGTTTAATCGAAATGAACCAGAGCATTGTTATTGAGGGGTTGGCGAAACCGGCTTCGAAGAAAAAGAAGAAAACTGTGAAAAGATAACCCGGCATAGTAATAAGAGAAGCGAGCGACGATGAAAGGACGCCCACAGATACTGAGCTAGCGGCTGATCTTTCCCGAATAGAAGAGAAGCGGAAAGGCAAGGCTGTTGTCCCTAAATTTAAGAGATGGAAGTCTGTAGTTGTATCTCGTTCCATCCCCAGAATTACTACCTCTGACGCCGCTCCTTGTCAATCAGGAGATATTTTTAGAGGGCTGGATGTCATTCCTATCCCGGAGTACGTATCTCTCCACGACGAGTCTGGGTTGGAAGAACTCCGGGAAGCGTTGGAAATAAGCGATCCTTTACCCGTTAGTTCAATCGACACTTCTGGTTGGTCGGGGGTTTTGCACATTTGCATACACTTTCACAACACTACATGACTTCCGCATACATCGTAGTGCCTTCACTTGGTGCTTAATTGAGTTGTTTCTCTTTTGTAGGTGCTATGTCTGGCCGTCCATCTACATTAAATAAACTCCGAAGAGTGAATCATCCTTCGTCCTACTATGAATCTCGCCGTGGGGATTCCGATCGCGATCACGAACGGAGGTATTATGGGCAAGAATATCTTGCGAGGGACTATCCTCGAAGCTACTCTAGTCAGGAACACTCGGACAGAGATCAGAGATACCGTTCTCCTTCTCGCTCTCCTCCGCCACCCCGAAGCCATACACATGTATCTGAGCCTTTGCGACAGCAGCCGTCTTCACATATTTTGAGGCCTGAATCGCATCGTTCTAGGACTGAAATTGTTACGACCACATCTGTGGAGGAGGCTCCTATTGAACCATCCGGTGAAGGGGCTATCAGAATCGCCCAACTGAAGAAAGACTTCCTGGAAATATGCTTTGACGCTTACATCTTCCCTCCTAACCGTAAAAGAATTCCTGAAGACGCTGTGAACACAGCACTCAGTTATACCCGCGATTTCTACGCCCAGTATAAGGAATGGTACAAGGCGGCCGTTAAAGCTTCAAAAGAAGCCTTTGACCGAGCCAAAATCATTGAGAAACTGGAAGCTGACTTGGCCCAGAAGTATCGTATCGTCGAGGTCCTTCAATCTGAGGTGGAATCCTCCAGCAGGGCTGAAGTTGAATCGCTAAAAAAGGTCGATGAGACGCTAGTAGAGATGGAAAAAATGCAACAGGCGCATTGCACCTTAGTAGAAGACTTGGGCCATCGATACAAAAATGTTGAGGCCGAGCGGGATGCGGCAGTTAGAGAACTGGCGGAGTTAAAGGCCAAGTTTTGTCGACATAAGTAAGGAAAGGGATTATGCCAATACGGCCGCTCAAGAGGCATGTGAGCAAGCCGTGTCTTTTCGGGCCGAGCGCGATGCAGCGGTCGCAAAGGTCAAGGTGATGGAAACGGAAGTGGAGGAGAAAATTCAGGCGGAGCGGTTCAAAATGGAGGCTGAGTTTGACGAACTCTTGGATACATATAATGCTAATGTGTTAAAGCACAGAAATCTTGCCTGGCTAGGAGATTACTTTATGCTTCTCTACAGTGCCTGGAAAAAATTAGTGGAGGACAAGAAGATATCTTGTCCAGAAGAAACACTAGACGAGTTTGAACTTGAATCACGTCTGCTCAGTGAGGAAGAGAAAAGAATTCTTCGTGAAGCGATAATATCCATCGAGAAAGAAAAAATTGGTATTCAGCAGACGAAGATTGGTGAGGGTTCGGGTGTTGCGCATCATGGCGAGAGTATTGAAATTTCTGTCCCGACTTCGTTCGAAGTTACTGCCGCGATTGATCCACAAGTCGTTCCTTCCTATAATCCGGATCAACCGGGATTATCTCCCGCTAAGACTGTTGTTTCCAAACCTGTCCAAGCTCCGAGGCAAGGCAAGGAAGGTACTTCGAACATTTCCCTCGTGTTTTAAAACGACGATCTTGGAGTGAATTTATTGGTCTTACTATCTTTGCTCTTCTTTGTTCAGTGACTGAAAGTGATGCGCCCGTGCCCTCAGTACCTCCGGTCCCATATCCAACGCAGGGAGCTATCGTTACCGAAGAAATTACTACCCATGACCGGCGACATTGGAGAGGGGAGCTCGATGTCATTTGATAGTCAAATGATTGAGGAGCTTCTTGGTCATTCTCTTGAACCTTTCCCTGATCCTTCATTCGTAATTAGCGGAGTCGCTCCAGCTTTTAGTTCTTTCATGCCGACCACCAGTGTATCCAGCGCAGCTCGGGTGTCTCGAGAAGAAGAAATTTTTGCTGAGAAAAGCGCTGAGACGGCCGTGGTGACAACGGTCAGGGGTTCTGGAAGCGGCACTGCCCCATCAAGCTTATCTCCTTTGATGGTAATTTCTCCTGGCGGCACGGTGACCATCTCAAGTGTTGCTGCCCAGACACCTGTCACAGCTCCTATGCCTTCAGTTCGCCCTTCCAAAAGAATCTTTGTCCCTTCCAGCTTCGAGGAAGATGTCGATATCATGCCAGATTTGGAGGATAAACCGAAGAAGGGCAAGAAATCTCGAAGGAAATCTGGTAGTGGGTCCAGTGGCTCGACTCCAAAGAAGAAGCCTCGAAAGAAGAAGGATTGAGCTTCTTGACTTGTAATGAAGTTGTTAATAGCAGTTCTTTTACTTCTTCTTTCGTTCTTTTAGAGCCGTGTATAAGTGTGGATTCAGCCTCCACTTAATCGAAATTTTTTGGTTTGCCATGTAATCAAACTCCTTTTTGTTAGTTGATGGAATGGGAAATTGTTCTTTTCTTTTGCTTAAGTATTGCATTGACTGGCTCGTGATCACATATTTCATAAGTCTTGAACACCCATCCGCACTCCGGGGACTTAGAGCTATTGGCTGCACTTTAGTTCGCGTTCTGGGAACTTAGAGTTGATATATATGCTCCGATTCACGCTCTGGGAATCTTGATTTAATGTTTATACTCCCATTCGCACTTTGGGAATTTGGAGTTAGTGGTTGCACTCCGGTTTGCACTTTGGGAACCAAGAGTTGATATTTATACTCCAATTCGCACTCAGGGAATTTGGAGTTAGTGTTTATACTCCGGTTCGCACTCTGGGAACCAGGAGTTGATGTTTATACTCCAATTCGCACTCTAGGAATTTGGAGTTAGTGTTTATACTCCGGTTCGCACTCTGGGAATTAGGACTTGATGTTTATACTCTAATTCGCACTCTGGGAATTTGGAGTTAGTGTTTATACTCCGGTTCGCACTCTGGGAACCAGGAGTTGATGTTTATACTCCAATTCGCACTCTGGGAATTAGGAGTTGATGTTTATACTCCAATTCGCACTCTGGGAATTTGGAGTTAGTGTTTATACTCCGGTTCGCACTCTGGGAACCAGGAGTTTATTTTTATACTCCAATTCGCACTCTGGGATTTGGATTTAGTGTTTATACTCCGGTTCGCACTCTGGGAACCAGGAGTTGATGTTTATACTCCAATTCGCACTCTGGGAATTTGGAGTTAGTGCTTATACTCCGGTTCGCACTCTGGGAACCAGGAGTTAGAGGAAGGATTGTCATGTATCAATCCTTGTAAATGCTGATGTAGTGTTGTGCCCCCAAGCTCGGGTTTCACTTAGTGAGTGACCGTTCGTATCATAGTCACTCCCTGTTTGAATAAGTCCCACCGCATGATGGAACTTAGCTCTCCGTGCATCGTGATATTGTACGTCATATTCAATGAATCACAGCTCTGGCTCGAATAGATGGCATTTTATTGCTGAAATGAAAGAAGCATGGCAAAATCAGTTGCCTTATTACAAATTCAAACTTCAGAATGCAAAAATAAAATGCAAAGGAAGAAATCGACTAAAATAGATAAATAAAACCTATCATGTGTAGTAGCGACGGAGACTTTCGCTATTCTAGGCTCTCGGCAAAGTAAGACCGTCAACGGTCGACAACTTGAACGTGCCATCTCCGAGCTTTTGTGAAATAACATACGTCCCTTCCCAATTAGGTTTCATGTGCGAAGGGACCGGATAAATTCTCTTGAGTACGAGATTGCCGAGTTCAAAGGTTCACGGTCGGACCTTGGCATTGTATATTCGGGCGACTCGACCCCGATATGCGGCTGCCCTCAAATCAGCCTCTTCACGCTTCTCATCTAGTAGATCCAAAGATTCAGCAAGTAGTATGGCATTCGTTTTCGGATCATAATATGTCACACGATGAGAGTGAACTTCCATTTCGACTGGAATAACGGCTTCGGAGCCATAAGATAAAGAAAATGGAGTGTGTCCAGTTGTAGTTTTATGAGTCGTCCGGTAAGCCCATAAAGCCATAGGAAGTTCATCAACCCACTTGCCCCCGGCCTTTTCCAGTCGTTTCTTCAAAATAGATTTGATAACCTTATTAACAGCTTCAACTTGACCATTCGCTTGAGGGTGCGCTACTGCAGAGAATTTCTTATGGATGTGGAATCGTTGACAGAAATTCTTGAATTCAGTGTTGTCGAATTGGGCTCCATTATCGATGATAATAGTATGCGGGAGACCAAACCGATAGATTATGTTGCGTACTATGAAGTTGATTACTTTCTTTGTCGTAATTGTTGCAAGAGGTTCAGCTTCAGCCCATTTGGTGAAGTAATCAACTACGACGATGGCGTACTTTGCGCCACCTTTAGCTAAAGGCAATGCACCAATTATATCAACCCCCCATATTGCAAATGGCCAAGGACTGACCATTTGGGTTATCTCAGTAGGTGGGATTCTAGGGATCCGAGCTTGTTTTTGGCATTTATCACATTTTTTAGCATAATCCGCAGCATCACGATTAACAGTGGGCCAATAATATCCATATCAGAGTATTTTCTTGGCAAGTGCTTGCCCCCCAGTGTGATCGCCACATTCTCCTTCGTGCACATCATGTAACACTTGTTTGACTTCGTCGTGCGCGATACACCGGAGAAGAGGAATAGAATACCCCCTTCGGTACATAACTCCATTCTGAATGACAAATCGTGAAGCTTTTCAGAGAACTTGTCTTTTCTCGCTTCGACGCTCAGGTAATATACCATGCTCATTGTAATCTCGATAGGGGGTCATCCATGACTCCCTACCGGAAGTAGCTTCAAATGTGAAATCATTCTCCATTCGATCAATGCTCGGAGAGGATAAAGTTTCAACAGGAACGAGTCCCAACTGTTGAGCTTCGCCCGTACTTGCCAACTTTGCCAGCGAATTGGCTTTCTGATTGTGCTCTCGGGGTATGTAGAAAATGGTATAATAATCAAACCGATCAAGCATCTCCCGAACTCGGGCTAGATAAGCAGCTAGTCTTCGATCTTTGGCCTGATATTCACCCCGAACCTGGCATACTACCAACTGGGAATCACAGTAAATTTCCATAGCGATAATTCTTAGGTCATGGGCTAACTTCAACCCAGTAAGCAAAGCCTCATATTCAGATTCATTGTTGGTTGCACGGAAATCGAACTTTAAAGCGCAGCATATGGATCGGCACTCGGGGGTTTCAAGCACTACCCCTGCGCCCGAGCACCGATCGTTGGATGCACCATCAGTGTACAGCTTCCATATGTATTCAGGAGATTTGCTAGTCTCAGGCAAGTCTTCAGGAATAGTGAACTCGGCAATGAAATCTGCTAGGACTTGACCGTGTATGGCCCTTCTCGGGGTATATGTGATGTCGAATTGACTCAGTTCAATGTTCCATTTCAGTAACCTGCCAGATGTCTCAGGCCGTGTAAGGACCTGTCGTAACGGCTGATCGGTGTACACAGTGATGGGATGAGCCTGAAAATACGGACGGAGATTCCTCGAGGCGATGACTAGGTAATATGCCAACTTTTCTAGCCTTGGATAATTTCTCTCGGCTCTGGTTAATCGTTTACTAACATAGTAGACCGGTTTCTGCACTCGGTCTTCCTCCCGAACTAATGCAGCACTGACTGCGTTTTCAGATACCGCCAGGTAGAGATATAACTGTTCATGGTCAACAGGTTTTGAAAGAATCGACGGTGTGGAAAGATGTTGAACTAGTGATTGAAATGCGCCTTCGCATTCCATAGTCCATTCGAAGTTTCGTTTCCCTTTTTGGATCAGATCGAAGAAGGGTATGCATTTGTCAGTTGATTTCGAGATGAACCTGCTCAGTGCTGCAACCTTCCCATTAAGACTCTAAACCTGCTTTATGGTCCTTAGAGTTTGAAGATTCCTGATAGCCCAGATCTTTTCAGGGTTGACCTCTATCCCTCGGACGTTGACGATGAACCCAAGGAATTTCCGGATGCGACCCCAAAATGACATTTTAGCGGATTAAGCTTCATCCCGCATCTCCGGAGGATATTGAACATTCACTCTAAGTCTTTGACGTGATCAGTGGAGTACCGCGATTTCACCAACATGTCATCTACATAAACTTCCATAGTCTTTCCGATCTGGTCGGCAAACATCCGGTTGACTAAGCGTTGGTAAGTTGCTCCGGCATTCTTTAATCCAAAAGGCATGACCTTGTAGCAGTATAGTCCCAGATCAGTTACAAAGCTCGTATGTTCTTGGTCGGGCACATACATGGGTATCTGACTGTAACCAGAGTAAGCATCCATGAAAGATAGTGACTCGTGTCCGGCCATTGAATCCACAAGTTGATCAATTCGGGGAAGTGGAAGCTGTCTTTCGGACAAGCCTTATTTAAGTCGGAGTAATTAATGCACGTTCTCCATTTCCCATTTGGTTTTTGGACGAGTACAGGGTTGGATACCCACTCCGGGTACAGAGCATCCCGGATAAACCCATTCGCCTTTAGCTTATCAACTTCTTCTTTGAGGGTGGCAGATCTCTCTGGGTCCATACCGCGTCTCTTTTGTTTGACCAGAATATACCGTGGGTCAATATTCAAGGTGTGGTTTGCGATGTCCGGCGAGATTCCATACATATCAGAGTGCGTCCAAGCAAATACGTCTAGATTTACTTGGAGAAATTCGACCAATTCCCGTTGTGCTTGTAGGTTTAGCTAAGACCCAATTTTTAACATTTTGAATTATCATCATCACCGATTGGAACATCAATCGTCAGCTCGGCTGGGGAAGCTTGACTTTCTTTAGATTCATCATTATCTTCATTGTCTCTGGGGTCATGATCCCTCTGGAATTGGTCGTGGTGCCCGGGTCGAGGCTCAGGCACTAATTGTCAATCGTCGGCGAAACGGACGCAGAGAGATTCCTCCACGCCCTTTCCTTTTTCCTTTCGTTGCGCTTCTCGCAGCTCAGCAACATAGCAGGCTCTTCCAGCAGCCTGATCTCCCTGAATGACTCCAATCCCACGATCAGTGGGGAATTTCAAAGTTAAACACCATGGGGCAATCGCTGCCCTGAATTTGGCAAGGGCCAGTCGGCCCAAAAAGGCATTGTATGGAGAGTGGATATCTAAAACAACAAACTGTAACATTCGAACTCTTCCGCGTTCTCCGACTCCTAACTCCACTGGCACCTCCACCACTCCAGTGGGTATATTAGCACTTCCGTCGAAGCCATGGATTCTAGATTAACAAGGCTTTAAATCTTTGGCTTCCATCTTCATTTGATCATATGCTCTCTTAAACAAAATGTTTACCGAACTTCCACTGTGCACCAGGATCCTCTTCATCCAAGCAGGACCAACCTGGGCAGATATGACCAGTGGGTCTATAGTTGGGGCTTCGACCCTATCAGCTTCTCAGTTTCTAAATACGATGTCGTCTGCCATCGTTCTCTGTTGTTTGGCCGGGGCCCCTTCATCAAGCGTACTGCAACTCTAGAAATCCACATGCCTGATCGAATTGGCATATGATTCCTTTTCCCTCCAGCTTCGGTCCGCTGGATGGGGACCACCACTAACTGTATTAATAACCAATCTCCCGCCTGTACGAGCGGGCTCCTCCTGTCACTCTTGGTTTTGCGCACGGTTTTGGTTTGACGGGGCCACACCACCAGCCTGTGGCCCCCGTACGAATTGATCTAACTTCCTCTCCCTGATCAATTTTTCAATGAGGTCTTGCAAATGTCTACACTCATTGGTATTATGTCTGTAACTCTCGTGGAATCTACAGAACTTTCCTGTTTGAATCTGTCTCTTCGACGATGGCTTCGGAGCAGGCTTTTTTATACTACATCGCATTACAAGTCTGTAGATACACGTTCTCCAGTGATGTGTTCAGTGGTGTATAGCTTTCAAACATTGGTGCCCTACACCACGGGCCACGATTCTGATCTTGCTTTTATTTCTATCATCACCGTTCCTCGGCTGGGTTTGTTTGTTTTGAATATTCAGTTGGACTTTTCCAGAGCTCTCCCCTGACTGTTTAACTACCACATTGCTTTGAATCCCTTCATTGCTGGGTCTTGCATCGTCCTGTTTCCTAGATTGTTTCGCATCCTCACGCCTTAAGAATTGAGCGACTTTGGAGTAGAAACGATCCAACCATGCGGGAGGCTTCCTAGCTAGCCAATTTTCAAATTCAGAATCAGGGTCAATCCCGTTAGTCAAGGCCATCAAGATTGAATTGGGGTTAGTGATCTCCGCACAAGCGGCATTGAACCTTTCCAAATATCGCCTGAGTGTCTCTCCAGGAGCTTGAGTGACACTAGATAAAGTATTAACGTCTTTATGTCTGGCAATGTGCATACGAAACTGTTCAACAAATTTAGTAGCCAACTGATCAAATGAAGAGATAGATCGTGGTGGTAATCGTGTAAACCACACCGTCGCAATTCCCCCTAAAGAAATGGGAAAACTACGGCACTTTACTGCATCATCAGCTCTTGCAGCAGTCATCGACCATTCGTATTTCAGAATATGCTGATTAGGGTTGGAACTTCCTTTATACATAGGCAGAGTCGGTATCCTGAATCGTCGAGGAGGTTCAGCATATAATATGTCATCAGTGAACGGAGTATGACTTCGGGAGATTCCCCAATCGTCATTTGTTAAGCCCTGACTCTCGCGAATCATTTGGCGTACCATGGCTGAGAGGTCTGGTGTTGCTATATTCTGAGCGTGGTGGGCCAAAGTGTGGTCGGGTTCCATAGTGCAAGGTGGGATCGGGCGCTGTCGACGATCCGTATCTCGCCTCCTTGGCTCGATGTCTTTTGGGGCATATGGTTCTGGAGCATGTTCCTACTGGCGGTAGTTCTGATTGGAGTGATTTTGGGTATCAACTCCTATGTCAACTACAGTGGCGGTGGCATGGTTATCCGTGGTATACTGTGGAACAGTGCCTCCTCGGGAGGAGGGTCCTGTATGAAAACTGGCAGAAGGGCCAACTCTTATCTGCCCAACAGTTAATGCCTGCTGGTGACCAGCAGCATGTGCATAACTTCCGTCTAGCCTGGGACGAGTGTTGTAATCAGACGAAGCAGAGCTTTCAGTGGAAGAATGAGGGGTGTGATCCCTTCTGGATCTTCTACGCCATTGGCGGTTTAGTTGATTAGTCAACTCAGCATTGGCGTGCAACTGTTCAGTCAGCTGTTGCCGACTTTGGGTTAGTTCCTGGAGTAATGTCTGGAACTCTTGTCGAGTGACCGGGTCGTGTGAATCTGAAGGTCCAACCATGTCTTGGTTGGATGATGGCAACTGCGCGGGATTCTGCCTGTCCCGGCCTTCTTGATCGCCAACGTTGGAAGTGGTTCTTGTGCTAACCATCTTGAAGTGTAGAATCCTTTCCTAGACTTTGGCAAATCTGAATAGAAAGGAAGGAACTTGGATTTGATGATCTAGATCTCTCTCTTAGATTTATTCAATCCGGTATCGATGACAGATCCAAAGAGCAGGAGAAAATCTGGGTTTTCTCAGTGAAAGCACCAAAGTGTTTGCACCAAAATTGGACACAACCCTCTTCGAAAGTTTTTGAAGAGATAATAAATGAAAAAATCAAATTGAAAATGAGGATTATCTAACAAAAACTCCAAGTCACAGAAAGGTAAATTGCACGGAAGACAGTAATTTAGAGTGGTTCGGCGTATCACCTACGTCCACTATGAAGTTTTGTCCCTTTATTGCTCGATATTCGGGGAATACAACTTTTTATGTCAAAATACAGCAGATAGTAAGTCAAAATTCGAAATCAATGGCAGTGATGATGATATGGAGTGATTCTGGCAGCGTCCGGGCGTATTTTTTCTCTAAAAATCCTCTGATCCCCTTTCTGAATGACCAGAGGCTCTATTTATAGGCGTAGGATGCTGATATTTCGCTGAAAATTCAGGAGACCACTTCTGGCACATGAAGGGGCCCACATGCCCGGCCTCAGGAAATTTGGAACCACTTTGGGATCGATTTGAACTCCATTCGAATCGATCAGAAAATCATCCAATCGAGGTGAAATTTGGTGTGGACATTCTTCAACATGTATGCAAGCTTCTGTGAAAATTTAGCATTTGGACTTATGGATCTCGAGATATGATCGATTCGAAATTGTGTTCTCTGGCCGTTCGTCTCGTTCGAATCGACTCCTTCATATCGATTCCTTCGAATCAATGGTGGCTTGCGGCTTCATAATGACGTGGAGCGGAACTTTCGTATCGTTCCGATTTCTTCGCCTATTTGATCGAGTCATCCTGAAGACTTCGCCGCCTTGACCCGATGGATTCGGAGGCTTCAACCACACCAGGATTCGAACAATATGTCATTCGTGTCGATCGTGCCTTGCTTGGGTTGATCGATACGAAATGACCGCACATGATGGATTCGAAGTGAGGTGCTCTGGTGGATACGAACGCATCATTGTTTTTGGAGTCAGTGCATAGCTTTGTTCGTATCGATCTCAATGGTCCCAGTTGATCGGTACGAATAGGAGGTTGCAGAATGGATTCGAAGAGGAATACCTCTATGGATTTGAAGGACTCCCAAGCTTGATGGTTACGAACCAGACGGCGGCGAGGTCATCTTCCATTTGATCGATGTGAATGCCATCAATTCAAACTCAGGCTATATTGATGGATTCGAACTAGTGATATCTTGGATGGATTCGAACATAAACCCTGCCGATGGATACGAAGGAGACGACACCAATGGATACGAAACTAGGTGGTTCGATGGATACGAATTTGTGGTTTTCCTCTTCAAATTGAATCGATCATAACTCGAGCATATGAACACGGATTGACTTGAAATTTGAGATACTGACTTCTATGATCTTTCTTGTCATGTCCTATCAATTGTAGCTCAATCTGGACTCGGATAAAATTCAGCGATATCCATAGTGAAGCGAAGTATGACCAATCTCTGAGACAAACTGTCCTTTGTTTTCGATCGATCTTTTGGTATCACGGCTTTGCCAAAAAGCGGGATAACAAGTATCATCCAAGTTTCCTCATTGTTGATAACTGCAATCACACTCACTTCCTCAAAGTTAGAACTAATGGGGTCACTATTGGTATTGACCCTAGCAAAGGCCCGTCCTCTGAACTTCCTAACTTTTCCAACTCGTCCGCTTCTTGATTTTCTTCCTATGGAATATGCTTTATACATAATGCTCGATTGCGTTAGAAAAGTCTTTATCTTTCTTAGATAGGCTGCTAAATATTCCTCTTTAGCCTGGATTTCCTCCGGCACCCGGTTTACGACCAATTGGGAGTCGTGTATATAGGGCGATCTTATCTGTACTTCTTTATCTATCTTTGGTCCAACTATTAAGGCTTCGTATTCAATATTTCAGCTTCGGTATCCACTACCTTGAACCCCAAACACACTGCTTTGCTCAATTTCCTCCCTTTAGGTTTTAGCAGTATAACTCCTACACTAGGGTTGTGCTTATTTGAAGCTCCATCTTCATACATTCACTATATAAGAGCTTCAACCTCTTAGGATGCTGCTTCATTGTCCCAAATAGTGAACTCTATAATAAAATCCACTAGGGCTTGTCCCTTGATCGCCATTCAAGGATGATAAGTAATCACATATTAACTTAGTCCAATACTCCACATTATCAGTCTTCCTGAGGTACTAGGCTGATGTAGAATCTACCTCAATGGTTGGTCTGTCAATACTGGATAAGATCAGGCGGGAAATAGTGTCTTGGTTTCCAAGATGCAATCAGTAAACTATATGCCAACGTTTCCAATTTAGGATATCTAGATTCCATGTAACAACCTTGATTTGAGTTATATCTGAAATTAAAACTAAAATAAATTTATATTTGATTTTTAGATAATATTTTGGATTTTATTCTTTTTTTCTTAAATATAATTGAATTAGATATTTTCTATTTTTACAAAAAAAGAACGAAACATTTTAGTGTTTTATTGATGATATAGAAGTTAGAGTTTGAAAAATATAATAATTATTTGGTTTGAATCTTTTATTTTAAATATAAAAGGTTGAAATTTATAGACTTCTTCATTTTAAATAGTTGTTTATGGTTTAAAAGCATTCACAAAGCCATTTTATTTATTTAGTCTTTTGTTTCATTAAGATATTAGTTAAGGAATTAAATTATAAAAAGGCATTTAATTCTACTGGGTTTGGTTTGGTAGTTCTATTCTAAAAGCCCAAGTTGTTATCTAAGGAATTTCTTTTTCCTAAGTATAAATGTTTTCCTATACGTTTATTATTGTCCTATCTTAACTTACAATAAGTAAAATCTAGCTTCCCTCCTTTAAAATCTAGGAGCTAAGTCCTCCATATTAGTCCAATTCCATTGCAAATAAGATCATTTTTTAAGCTAGTAAATTCAAGGTCTAGTCTCCTTCTCTATCTCCATCTTTTCAAACCCACAATCTTTGATTTTTGATAGGTTGTAATTTCTTAATTGGCATTGTAATTTGCAATGGTTAGGGTTTTGATTTCATAAGAATTAGTTGTAGTATTCTAGTGTTGATTCTAGCTAAGAAGCTAAGATATAACATGAGAGTAATCCTCACAACATTCTCTATATTGAATGCATTCTTATGCAATTACTTTATGGTGATGATTTCAGTTGTTAGTTGTACAAAATTGATGAAATAATGAAGTATTGTTTGTTGAATCATATGTTAGTTAAATAGGAAAAACTATATGCAACTATTTTACTTTATGAAGCATGATCTGGTGATTTTGACGCATGCTGTATGTTTTATGTTGCATAGTATTATATGTATGTTTGGAAGTTTAAGAGTACTTTAATTATTAATCATAATGTTGCCTGAAGTGATGAAAATCGCGCTGGAACTACTGATAAAAAACTGGAATGCGAAACCTTGAGCATGCTGCTTCGGGCCCTTACATTCAATCAACTAGAATTGCTCTCCAAGTCGACTAGCCGAGACCTGGAAAGCTCCACGAAAGTTGACTTGGGAAGCAATCTTAATCGACTGACTATAACCTAAAGCGCATATTGCTCTAAGTAGTTACCTTACTACCAGATTTTATTCCTCTCTTATTTCGCCTTACATTATATGCTTTTTCCTTAGCCCTATTTCTTTGCATTGCTTGATGATTTAGTTGCTTCTAAATGCTTCTTGAGTTTTGATTTTTCAAATCTTTGACATTGGGATTTATGGAGTAAGAATAATAAGTTGATGAAATAATATTATTATTATATAGATATGATTTTGTTAGTATATTATAAATAGTTTTAAAGGAAGAAAATTCTTATTATTAGTATATAAAATATTTAATGTTTTTTTATTAATCCTTTTAACTCCTTTATAAAATCATATTGGCATTTACTTTGTTAAACCTTGAGTTTTGAAGAAAGAGGAGCATTTTAGAAAATCCATTTGAAAAGAATAATTCTTTTGATAATTGGTTATTTGATGTATTTTGATGTGATTTAGCTTTCTAGCTAATTAATTGTTTTCTTTTCTACGACATGAGAAATATACTTAAACAATTTAGTAGTATCAAGTGGTCATTGGACATTAGTTATCTCATCATTGTTTAATTATTGACGTGTTTTTTAGAACATTTGAAGTAATGGAATTTACTAACCTATAGTAAATATTCCAGTAAACCTATATGGTAGGGGACACAAAATCGTTACTCCTACTATTATAAAGTATATAACAATAATTTTGTCTAGTTTTCATACTTGTCATTGGGTAATCCATTTTAGGCGGATTAAATGGGATTTCAGGCCCATCTTGGGACATTCGTTTATAAATAAGTTATGATTTGCGAAGTGCTTGTCTCTTGCGTTGGAGCGTGAAGTACGTGTCTTTTGTGTTGACTTGTGAAGTGCTTATCTGTTTGGCTATCTATTATTTATGACTTACAAAGCGCTTATCTCTTGGGTGACCTACGAAGTGTTTGTCTTATAGTCGACTGGTGAAGTGCTTATTTAATTATGTATGACATGCACATCAATGATCATTGACTTTCGAAGTGCTTGTCTTTCGCTTGCATATATGATTAGGAATTTCTATGCTCTTATTTTGATGGTTACCATTACTGTGATGTTTTGTTGTGAATGAGCATAAATTTAACTATAAGTCTTCAAGTATTAATGATGCATTATTATGTTAGTGAAGTACACTCTATGGTCATAATTTAACCTTATATGAATATTAATAAAGAAGCCTTATTATGTTTAGTGAAGAACACTATTTGGATATTTCTATATCTTTAATGTTTCTATGTTTTCATTATGAGATCTCACCTTTTGTGATATTTAGAGATAGTATGACCCGGATGTTATTTTCTCACAGTTATTGGGTTAGACCGAGACTTGACAGGTTCATTGACTCATTGACCTTGGATATGTGCTAGCTTAAGAAGTTAAATACTATGTTATTTATATGTTGATGTGTTATTCATTTCTAGACTATAGACATATTTGATACTTAAATGAGATGTAAACTTATGTTGTCGTGTACATTTTGAAACCTAGTGAAGTATATGCGTTTAAGTATGTATATGTGAGTCTAGTATTTCCTTATTGTAGACTCACGTTGTAAACTGATAGTTGAGTTGTATTATTAAATTTCCGCTGCGATGTGATTCTGTATTTTGAGATGTTATATATTTTTATGAACTTATTATAACCATTGTATTTATTTCCTTATCTCATCGTCGTATACGTCATATATTTAGTTCAGATCCTCAATTATTAAGGTAAAAAAGACGTGTTGGTGTTAGCCCAAGGAAATGTTCACGTTTTGTCCCTCTTAACCAACCTTATTTTCTACATTAACAAACGGTATTACATAGTAATATCCTTTATTAGTGTGGGTCTCGAGGTAGGGTGTTATAGTTGGTATCAGAGCAAAGGTTTAGAACAATGTATGATATTTGAGATATGAATCTTAGCCCACACAGACTTAGAATCTCGTTCCTTGGGGTATAGGGTAGAATTTAGCATTTAATTTCTAACCAGAATAGTAATATAAATGAGTATTAGGAATAACTATTGGGATGTGCTTTAAAAACTTTGAATTATATAAGATATAATTTTGGAAGTGATGATAGTCCATAGAAATCACTTTAGTTTAGAGTGGGAATTGATGAGTAAGTACATATTAGACTTTAGATGACTTGGGTTAAATGGCTGTATCCTGATTCGTTAACGATCAGAGTTGTGCAGCGGAAGTTGATGGACTGTCTTTCGGTGAGCACATTAAGTATATTTCCTTATATAATTGATTGGTTGATGGATTTTTTGGTTGTTTTGAAATATTAAGTGATTGTGCAAGAACAGAATTTACTAGGACTCATTACTTGAGAGTTTGAAACCTACTTGATATTAATAAATAAGACCTTGCGGTGTCTTCGGTGATGTAGCTACCGCAAGGGATATAGGAAGTTTGACTTTTGTATAAAATACAATATTAATCCATGTGCATAACTAATTAAATACTAAAATGAAATTAAAATATTTGATGATAGCTTGATAATGCATGAACAAATGGTTTTGCTATGGAATTGTTATTAAAGAATTATTATTGTATGAAATATAATGATTTATAAAAAAAAATTGGAAAAAAATTTGTGTTGAATTGCCCATCAACTATTTGAAAAATTCTTATCAAAACATTTGGCCAACATTATCGATACAGATATTTAAACACTTTAATAAGACAGTCGAACACGGTACTTTAAGTTATAATATTTTGAAAAAAAATTATTTTATATAATTATAAAGGTGTTATATATAATATTTAAAATAGAAATCAAGTTTTGAAGTAAGTTAAAATTTTATTTAAAAAAAAGAAGAAGAATGATATGGAAAAAATCAAATGTGTACATATATAATTTTGATCATAAAATGAAAGTGATTAGGATGAGATTAAAATGATAGAATATTTTGGAAAGTGTTTTTGGTCAATGTTTCAAGAAGAAAACTATATTTAGTATGAAAAGCGTTTTTATATAATGTTGATGCGAAAAATAATTATGATAAAAATTATAAGGACATCTATAATTATTGAATTAATTTTTGGCGGATGCAACCATTAGTCACTAGCGACAATTGAGATTAGTTGCGAGATAGTATTGATCGCTTGGTCAATATTGCAGCCAATTGATGAAGTGATTCGCTATAAAGAATGATAAGGCATTGTTATTATATTATTGGATATTTGATAATTTGTTATGTCGTATAAAAAAGTATGCTTAAGTAAATTGTATGATGCTTTTGATTGGTTGTGTGTATCATATTATGGTTTAAGTGAATTATAATTGAGTCCTAATTTAAAGGAAGTTGAAATAAAGGATGAAATTCATATTGGGGGAATTTCTTAAAAGTAGAAAATGTTGATACTAATTGTGATGTACAAAATTTTTGAAGCAATCATTTGAAAGAAGAATTAACTAAGATGAAGTGTCTTGAATTTGAGGAAATTAGTTTTTGAAATTTTATTTGAAAGAACTTGTATGTCGATGATTGAATGGTTGTTAAGTTATGGATGATCTTTGATTGTTGGATTGCTACTAAAACCATAAGTTATTTTATTGGATAATTGTTGAATTTTAGATAATGATTTTTGTGAATAAGAAATTGCGGGGACACAATTTTCTTAAAGGGGGGATTTTAACAACCTCGGTTTGAGTTATATCTAAAATCGAAAGTAAAATAAATTTATACTTGACTTTTAAAATATGATTTGGGATTTTATTATTTTCTTTTCTCAAATATAATTTAATTGCAATTTTTTGTTTTTATAGATAAGAGAATAGAACATTTTAGTATTTTATTGATAGGATATTGGTTAATAATAAAATTGGAGAATTGAAAGCATTCATTAAGTCATTTTAAT
Organism: Allium cepa; assembly: GCA_030765085.1. Classification (NCBI taxonomy): domain Eukaryota; kingdom Viridiplantae; phylum Streptophyta; class Magnoliopsida; order Asparagales; family Amaryllidaceae; genus Allium; species Allium cepa. The sequence goes on along the minus strand of CM060943.1, from coordinate 369,526,982 downwards.
TATTTAGGCTTTTGTTTCATGAAGATATTGGTTAAGGAATTAAATAAAAATAAGACATTTAATTCTTATTGGGTTGGATTTAGTGGTTTTATTCTAAAAGCCCAAGTAGGTAATTTATCTAAGGAGATCTCTTTTTCCTAAGTCTAAATTTTTTCATGTACGTTTATTATTCTTCTAACTCAACCTACAATAAGTAAAACCTAGCTTTCCCTCTTTTAAAACCTAAAAGCTAAATCCTCCATATTAGTCCAATTCCATTACAAATAAGATCATTTTTGAAGCTAGTGAATTCAAGGTATAGTCTCTGTAATGACCCGTAAAATTCGATAATTAAAATAAGTTAAATTTATTAGATTTTTAGCTAAATTTAGAAAGAAAAAAAATCTTATAATTTATATTGTAACGAATGTTAGAAATTAGATGCAGCAAATGAAATTAAAATTTACAATTTAAAATTTATATTGGAATTAATTGGAAATAATGCAAATTGAATAGAAACGTAAGTTTATTTATAGGGCAGTAATTGATAAATAAAAAGTTTGAAACCCAAGTAAATAAATCAATGGAGGACATTTAAACGAAATTGAAACGCCTTGAAATAAACGAAATTGAAATCAATTTGAAATAAACGAAATTGAAATCAATTGAAATCAATTTGAAATAAATTTATAGAGGACATATATAGGGCTTGTCGTTTGATCGTACGGACTCGAAACGCCTTGAAATAAACGAAATTGAAATCAATTTGAAAAATATTGATTTTAGCATAATTTCTTCATACGATGCAATTTGAACCTGAAACCTTTTCCATTGCGTTTAGAATATTTTAAAATACCTATTTTAATATATGTGTTGACCAAATTTCATTCCGGAGTCAGAACGGGCTTTTTGGGCCACCTTGTCGTTAGCGCGTACATTTATCTTACCCGATCCATCCTATTTCAACTTTGCCTATAAATATCTTGCTATAAACCCTAGCCTCCCTAATTCTCATTTGTCTATACGTAAATTTATTTTATTCCTCCTCCTCAATGGCAGAGAAAAATTCCAGATCCAAATCCATTTCAAAATCAAAGTCAAAAATTCAAAGTCCCCAGAAAAATTCCAAAAAAAATATATGTTGAAGCCCTCGACTAGCGTAATTCATTCGTGGTGTTCATTTTTGGATTCAATTTTTCGTTTGACCAGAAATTTGAGAAAGATTTCCAACCGTCCGTTGATTAGGTTTCGATCCAACGGTGGATCTTGGTCAATGGATGGAACGGAGGGATCAGATGCGTAGAGGGTGGTTAGCAGCATTCTTTGGCGTAATCGGTTTGGGTCACATGTCGTTTGATCGTCACGAACGACGATGATAAGTTACGACAGCGGTGGCGCTTGGATGGGCCGAGGAGGTCGCGCCTTCGGCCAGAGGGGAGGCTTGGAGTGCTCTCGACGACGGCAGGATCTGATTGTGGTGACATGCAATGGTGTTGGGGAGTTAATTGGTTGACGTGGAACATTTCGTGGCGGCTACTCGAGGTATTCGTGTTCGAGGAGTGCTCTACGATTCCATGCAGGAGGGCGACGTGGCCGAATTTGATTGGTAGTTTTTTTTGTTATTTTATTTAAATTGCTAATTCGAATGTTCTAACTTAGATAACTTTCACATACGATGTCCGTTTCACGTGCGATTTTTTGTTTGGATCGTATTTGAATTACGGGCACTTTGACGCTGGTTTGGACAAATTTGGAGACTGTCAAATTTTTGGGTTTAAATTGGGATTGAATTCAATTTAAATTCAAATGGTGAGTGTTTAAACCCACTCACAACTTCTAAAATTTTCTTATGTTTGTTAAATTGATTTATGATGCGAGTAGAAATTTATTTATGACTGTTTGACATACCTTTATTCATCATCTCAGTTAAATCGCATTTATTTAATTAAATTTTTATATAATTATTCATTGCATATAAACTGCCAGTAAAATTGGTTATTTAGTCATTTATTGCATATAAACTCCCAGTTAACAGTTATTAAATTTATAATTGAATATAAACTATTACTTAATACCTGTTATTTATTACCTGTTATATATTAATGTATTGTTGAATATGGATGATGATTTTGATAAATGGTTGATGGTTGATATTAGATGAATGGATGCTGCATTTTATATTGTTATAAACTGCAAGTTATAATGCATTTTCATTTCATTCGGGACTGCGGCTTGAAATGATATATAACCGTAATTTTTATTTTTAAATTGCGGATTGAAATGATAAATATTTGTATCACTTGACCATAGGATAGAAAATTTTATACATACACCGTATATATATATATATATATATATATATATATATATATTGAAAATGATTTCTATGGTTTGGATAGGATACGGTTAAATAAATATCAAATTTTTATTTATATAAATATTATTTTATATATGCATATATGGTTAAATTTTTGAATTTAAGCTATGTATAAATTTGTTAAATAAAATAAATAAGTCGAATAATGGAGTTTGATTATTTATGTATATAGTTAAGTACATGTTAAGATATTATATATGTATATATTGAGTTTTAATGATTTAAATCAATTAAGATCGGAAGTTAAATTGGAAATCTATTTGGAATTGATTTTTTAAGAATTAAACTCCATAAGTTGATGTAGAATTTATTAACATGAAATGTTAAAAGATATGATATTTATAACTGAATTTTTATTCGAGATGAATTAAATGAATATTTCTAGTATAAATAAATTGGATGAAATATTTTGTAACAACCCGCATATTTTACGATTTGATATTTAAATATTTTATTTAAATATTTTATCGTTAGTCGGATTTTAGTCCGAAAAGTTACTTTTTGCATACGGTCGAATTACGACTCGGAACCACTTCCATTGAGTTCAAAACACCGTTTGCGATCTTTTTGAGTGTAAACTTTGATATGCTTGGAGATAGTGGAATTTTTTTACTTTTTCACTTTGGGTTTTGGGTTTGGATTAGCCCATTTGCCTAAACTATTAATTCTAACTCAACCCCCTTCTCTTCATAACTTTAATTTCATTTCCTAACACTCAAGCTTCATCAAAAATGGGGGAAGGAATGGGAAATTAAAACTCCAAGCTCAAGATCATTTGCAAATCCAACATTCAACTCCAAATTCAAAGAGAAGTCATTGATTCTTCCTTGCTTTCAAGCTTCTTCTTCATAAATTTTGTGTAAAGGTGAGATCTTCATCTCACATCTTTGTCTATAACTATCATTGATTGTTGGGTATGAATTCCTAACACTTGTACATATGCATTTGTCATTGATTTGGATTGAATTGGTGAAAATCCCAATTTTTAGTGTTTTGGGTTCAAATCTTAAAAAATCCAATCTATGATGTTTAAACATGTTTTTGGTGATGCATCGAGGAGCCAATACGACCGGGTAGCCTATTGTCATAATCCCCTAGCGTCCGTGCTCGGTCGGTTGCAAATTGGGCGAGTATTGAGCTCCAAAACCCTTAGGTCTCTCAGCCTGCATATGAAGAACTCTCGGCCTGCATTTAGGTCGTATTTTCCCCTAGGTCGTTAGGTCGCTCGGCCCAAGGTCGTAGGTCGCGTACCCCTTAGGCTGTAGTTCCCTAGGTCGTTCGGCCTGCACACGAACCTCTCAGCCTTCTTCACTTCCTTAGGTCGCTCGGCTTGTAAGTCGTTAGGTCGCGACCACGCTAGGTCGTCCCCCTTTAGGTCGCTCGGCTTGCTTGCATTGTTTGGTCGCGAACTCCTTAGGTCACGCTGCCTTGGCCTCATCTCCTTAGGTCGTCTCATAATTGGGTCGCTTGGCCTTGTCTCCTTTAGGTCGGCCTGCAGTTAGGTCGTTCCTCCCCCCCCCCATAGGTCGTTAGGTCGCGGTACGTTAGGTCGCTCGGCCTTGTATGCCGATAGGTCGTTCGGCTACCATCTCATTTAGGTCGCGCGCCTCTCGGCCTATCTAACCCACTAAGTCGCTCGTGCTTAGGTCGCGCCTAGTATAGGTCGTTGCACCATTTTCTCGGCCTTCTACAGTTAGGTCGCACTTCATTTCCGTAGGCCGTTACCACCTTAAGTCGCTCGGCCTTACCACCACATTAGGTCGCACCTCGTTAGGTCACACCATGGCTTAGCTCGACCGTGTTAGGTCGCTCACCTCATTAGGTCATTCACCCACTTAAGCCGTGCCCTGTTAGGTCACGCCAAATTTCCTGTATTGAACTATGTTATGTCGTAGGCGTATTTACACTTGGATGGCTTTGGAATTGATTTCTTTGGATTCTATTCACGTCTTCGAATGTGAATTTTTGTAATTGATCGTTTCTACGATCATTTTTGTGATTCGTCATTTTAAAAATATACCAATTTCACTCGTGCGAGAAATCTAATTAAACGGCTTCGTAAAACAAGTGGTATGAAACGCTTGCGTTTACTTCATCGGTTAATTCTTAGACTTGTTCGATTGAATCTCTTGTGACGATTTTTGAGTGAAGATCTACAATTTGTTCGTAAACATTTAAGTTGAGCTAGTGGTTATGGGACATGAGGCTAAGCTTTTATATCTACTAGCTTATTGTAATTGACACTTCTTGATGATCGATGATGATCATTTTTGTGATTATGACTAGCGATATGCAATGTTTCTTTGTCCACGTAGAGGATAGTACCTCGGTTTTATTGAGTTTCGTCTCATTTTTATTATAGGCTAACGACCTATTTATTACTTAGGGTTTCAACCCAATTTTTGTGGGCTAGCGACCCACGTTTTTTATGGTGTTCGGATCTTCGGGCGTACCGTTGTACTACGGTTTTGTTCCGAACTATTCGAGTTTCTGGTTCCTCGGGCGTACCGTTGTACTACGTCGTTGCACCGGCTCTATGGTTAGCGACCATGGGATAGCATCCCGTTTGTGATACACGTGTTGGTGAGTTTTCAGGCTCCCGTTTTGCGATAGGCCTTTCCACCTTTTTGTGATTTCTGGATTTCCATTGATGATTTCTAGAATTTGTGTTTCACCAATTTTCGTGATTTTCATTGATATGTGTTATCAATATTTGCGCATTGGTGAATTTGTGTGTCATTAACTTTTTGTGAATGAAGATATTGAGTATGACATTCCTTTTGATCTTTGAGCAGATTCGGGTGACATTGATTAATCTCTTGTTGATTTTCAATTTCATACTTATCATAGTATGGCTTTATGGTTATCATATGTTATGTCATATCTCTTATTCTATAACATTTTATCTGATATTTATAGCTTGACTGGTCCATTTATTATTTTCATATAAATAATACTCGGGTCAGACCGAGATGTTACAGGTGCTTCTGCTTGACTTCACTTCTGGGAGTATCATCCTGACTTTTGGATAACTACTTAGATTAGTAGTTTTTTTTGTATACCTTTGAGATATAGGCTCCTAGATGTATAAATATTTTTTGTCTAGCACTTGTAACCATTCTTTTGTGATATTGTGGATCTTGTTTGACCACTACTCTGATGTACACTTTCATGTGTTATATTCATATCTTTTTCCTCCATTGTGATATGGATGACTGTGACTGATTTGTGTTATGTTTATTTGTATGTTTGTTCCCGAAAAATATATATAGCCACTGTGTAGTAGCCTTGAGTTTGAATCGGCTTGTCGGACTTGTACTATCTGACATATTGGTGCTCGCACGAAGCAATTACACGGACGGTCGCTCCTCAATAGCCTAAATCTCTATGCTAGTTGACAGCATTACACGGTAATGTTCTTGGCTAGTGCGGGTATAGAGGTGGGGCGTCACAGCTTGGTATCAAAGCCAATCTTCGGAACAATGTAGAATAATCTAGCAAGGATCATCGTCCTAAGTCCATCTTAAGAATCGTGGATTAGGATTTAATTTGAGTCTTCGTACCGATTCATCCTATTTTCCTTATGATTCCTTGTTTATCTATCAAGATTGCCTGATATTCATTTGGTAAATAACCATATCCTTCTTCTTTCTTTCTTTAAAAAAGGAAGAGAAATGGTTAGACCTGCCCGTCCCAGTGCCATTCAATCTCGTGCTACTCCCCAAGATGGAGTATTTATGTCTGCCCAGCAGCTTCTTGATCTAGTGAGGAATGCTCAAGCAGCCAGATCTAATCCGGAATCTACTCACCCTAGGTCTAGATTTGCACGTTTGTGCAGCGATTATACCAATTTGGGTGGGAAGCCATTCAAAGGTTCTGAGACTATTATCGAAGTCTAGGCTTGGCTAAGATCGTGCGATCAAATCTTTTCTCGCATGAATCTTATTGATCTTCACCGTGTTCAAGTGGCCTCTAGTATGCTCCAAGAAAGAGCATTAGATTGGTATGAGCTTCTTATTTCTGAAATAGTTGAAGCAGATCTTACTTGGGAGGAATTCCGAGAATGATTCGAATTAAAATTTGTACCAGAAGCTGAGAAGGTGACATTAGCTCGTCGTTTCATAGAACTTGTTCAAGGTGAATCCTCCGTGGTGGACTATGTCGCGTCTTTTGAATCTCTTTCTAAATACGGGGTTGAATACATTAATACCCCATTGAAGAAAAATCAGAGATTCGTCTATGGCTTGAATAAAAATCTCAAGAAGCCATTACTTATAAAGCTAGAAGTTTCTTTTGATCAACTTGTTGATATCGCTCTTCGACTTGAAGAGGCAGACAAAGAGAGTGATGCTGATGTTGTTGGTGCCAAACCAAAATTCAACAACAACAAGAAAAGGCCTATTAGGTTCAAAGGGTCTTATCCCAAGAAGAAAGGGAAGCAAGCAATTCCGGTGGCAAAGGCTTCTGCCCCTAGTAGTGGGCAATGCTACAATTGTGGTTCTAAAGACCATTATGCCAATAGATGTCCGAAACCTCTCTTTTGTCGCTATTGCAAAATTTCGGATCATTATTTATCTTCTTGTCCCAAACTTCAAAATAGGAAGGAGGGAAAGCTTAATGTTGCTCAAGCCTCTAGCAACACATCTCGTGGTAAAGGTATTTCTCATTCTATCCTTGATGGCATTATTTTATTTCGTGATCATCCTATTCGAGTTCTTTTTGATACGGGTGCATCCCATTCTTTTATATCAAAAGAACTTGTTGATACCTTTTCTTTGGATGTTTTGTGTTTAATGACTTCATTGAGAATTGTGAATCCGGTTGGTGGATCTGCAACGACAGTTTATTGTGTAAAGATGTCAAGATTATTTTGTGTAATTTTTCTTTCCGAGCCGATTTGCATGTTATGCGCTACTTAGGCTTTGGAATGATTTTGGGAATGGATTGGCTTAACCGCTATGAAGCCCAAATTCTATATCCTGAGCGAACTATTCATCTTCGACATCCTCAATCTGTTAAGAAGATTTCTATTAATCTTAAAGATTCGGATTCCAGCTTGGTTACATCTTTATATTCTTTAAATCCTCATGATGATGATAATGATGATGAGGAAGATATTATTTCTCTTATTCACGTTGTTCGTGAATTTTTCGACATATTTGAGCCCGTTTTAGGATTACCACCTAAGTGAGTAATTGAGTTCAGAATTAATCTCATTCCTGGAGCTCAACCTATTACTCGTCCTCCTATCGCATGTCCAATAAGGAGAATGAGGAGATGCGCAAACAATTATCCGAATTGGAGACGAAGCAATTTATTCGCTCTAGTTCCTCTCCTTGGGGAGCTTCGGCTATTTTTGTGAAGAAATCTGATGGTACACTTAGGCTTTGCGTTAACTACCGCAAGCTTAATGATCTAACTATCAAGAATAAATATCCTTTACCTCGGATTGATGATCTATTTGATCAACTTAGTCGTGCTAGAGTCTTTTCACAATTAGACTGAGCTACCGGTTTTCATCAGCTTCGTATTGCAGAGGATAGCATTCCTTTGACATCTTTTCGTACTCGTTATGGATCTTATGAATGGCTTGCTATGCCATTTGGTGAATGCTCCGGCTAATTTCGTTGACCTTATGAATAGAGTTTTCAAAGACTTCCTCGATCGGTTTGTTCTCACCTTTATCGATGATATTCTTGTGTAAAACCGAGGAGGAACATGAAAAGCATCTTCGGATTGTGTTGGAAACTCTTAGGAGCAATCAATTGAAAGCAAAATTTTCTAAATGCCACTTTTGGAAATCTCGTGTTAAGTTCCTCGGTCATATTATTTCCGAATCTGGAATTTCCGTAGATCCTTCAAAGATTGAAGCGATTCAAAATTGGAAGAGACCGGAGAGTGTGACGGAAATTCGTAGTTTTCTCAGTTTGGCGGGCTATTACCGTCGTTTTATAAAGGATTTTTCAAAATTTCCGTGCCTCTTACTAGCTTGACAAAGAAGGGAGTTAAGTACATTTGGTCGGACAAATGTGAAGCTTCTTTTCAGAAATTAAAAGAACTCCTTTCCGATGCTCCTATTCTTGTTATTCCCGAGGGGAATCAAGATTTTATTGTTTATACCGATGCTATTCGCGTTGGTTTGGGTGCCGTTCTTATGCAAAGGGAACGTGTTATTGCTTATGCTTCTAGGCAATTGAAGCCTGCTGAGGCTAGATATGCCACTCATGATTTAGAACTCGCGGCTATTGTTTTCGCCCTTCGTATTTGACGTCATTATCTTTTGGAAGAGAAGTTTATTCTCTATACCGATCATAAATCTTTGAAGTATCTATTTTCCCAAAATGAACTTAACTTGCGTCAACAACGTTGGCTCGAGTTCCTTGCAGCTTATGATCTTGATATTCTTTATACTCCCGGAAAGGGTAATTGTGTTGCCGATGCACTTAGTCGTAAGCAACAAGCGGTTGTTTCTATGATGATATCTGAATGTAATGATCTCGAGGTCTTATCCACTTGTGAGATTCGAGATCGTGTTTCCGATTTATGTTCATCTCTTGTTTAATGTAGCCTTGAGGCTCACCCTTCTCTTTTAGACCGCATTCTTGAAGCTCAAAAGTTAGATCCCGAATTGGCTCTTTTTGGCCAAAATCTTAGGGATAAAATTGATATTGAAGGATTAAAAGACTTTGATATTGATTCTCGTGGCGGTATTTGAAAATTTGGTAGACTTATTGTGCCAAATATTAGTGATCTTCGTAAAGATATTTTAGAAGATTCACATCGTTCTAAATTTACCATTCATCCCGGTAGTAGTAGTAAAATGTACGAAGATATGAAGCGACTTTATTATTGGGAGGGAATGAAATCTGATATTGCTAATTTCGTTAAGTGTTGCATGACTTGCCAACTCATTAAGGCCGAACATCAAAGGCCCGGTGGGATATTACAACCTTTAGAAATTCCAATTTGGAAGTGGGATCAAATTTCCATGGATTTTATAGACGGCCTTCCCCGTTCTCGTTCGGGTCATGATAGCTTATGGGTGATAGTTGATAGACTTACTAAATCCTCCCATTTTATTCCCGTTCGGTCCAATCGAATCGTTCCTCTCTTGACCAAACTCTTTATCAAAAAAATTGTTAAATTGCATGGAGTTCCTACTTCTATTGTTAGTGATCGTGATCCATTGTTTACTAGTGGATTTTGAAAGAGTCTTCAAAAAGCATTGGGAACGAAGCTTGATTTTAGCACCGCTTATCATCCCTAGTCCGATGGACAAACTGAGCGTGTGAATCAAACTCTCGAAGATCTTCTTCGTGCGTGTGTTCTTGATTTTGGTGAAAGTTGGGAAGATCATATTTCTCTTGTTGAGTTTTCCTATAATAATAGCTTCCAATCTAGTATTGGTATGGCACCTTTCGAGGCACTCTATGGATGGCCATGCCGATCTCCTTCTTGTTGGCTTGAGGCCGGTGAGAAGATGGTTTTAGGTCCATATTTTATTCGTGATTTCACAGAAAAGATTGACCTTATTCGTCATAGGATGAAAGAAGCCCAGAGTAGACAAAAATCCTATGCCGATAACCGGAGAAGGAAAATAGAATTTTCTGTGGGAGATCTTGTGTTTATTCATGTTTCACCTATGAAGGGTGTTGTACGTTTCAGTCGATCGAGAAAATTAGCGCCTCGATATATTGGGCCATTTTCTATCACCGAACGTATTAGTTCCGTGGCTTATCGCCTTTTATTACCAACTCAGTTTTCTACTATTCATGACGTGTTTCACGTTTCTCAATTGCGGAAATGTCTTTGAGATTCCGATTCTATTCTTGAGCCCGGTGTTGTGGAAGAAATTGAAGTTTCACCTAATTTAACTTATGAGCAACATCCTATTTGCATAATTGCTTCGGAGGTCAAGCGCCTTCGAAATAAAGATGTTCCGCTTGTTAAAGTCCAATGGTCCTAAAATCCTAAGGATTGCTCTTGGGAATCTAGAGAGTTCATCGAGCGAACACATCCAGACTTGCTTTCCCGTGCTCTTTGAGGTGAACTTCTTATTTCAAACTTCTTTTGTGTTGAATATTCTTTTACGGTTGTTACTATATATTTTCTTCTAAATCAATGCGTGGACGCAATTTCTTTAAGGAGGGGAGTCTGTAACAACCCGCATATTTTACGATTTGATATTTAAATATTTTATCGTTAGTCGGATTTTAGTCCGAAAAGTTACTTTTTGCATACGGTCGAATTAGGACTTGGAACCACTTCCATTGAATTCAAAACACCGTTTGCGATCTTTTTGAGTGTAAACTTTGATATGTTTGGAGATAGTGGAATTTTGTTACGTTTTCACTTTGGGTTTTGGGTTTGGTTTAGCCCATTTGCCTAAACTATTAATTCTAACACAACCCCCTTCTCTTCATAACTTTACTTTCATTTCCTAACACTCAAGCTTCATCAAAAATGGGGGAAGGAATGGTAAATTAAAACTCCAAGCTCAAGATCATTTGCAAATCCAACATCCAACTCCAAATTCAAAGAAAAGCCATTGATTCTTCCTTGCTTTCAAGCTTCTTCTTCATAAATTTTGTGTAAAGGTGAGATCTTTATCTCACATCTTTGTCTATAACTATCATTGATTGTTGGGTATGAATTCCTAACACTTGTACATATGCATTTGTCATTGATTTGGATTGAATTGGTGACAATCCCAATTTTTAGTGTTTTGGGTTCAAATCTTTAAAAATCCAATCTATGATGTTTAATCAGGTTTTTGGTGATGCATCGAGGAGCCAATACGACCGGCTGGCCTATTGGCATAATCCCCTAGCGTCCGTACTCGATTGGTTGCAAATTGGGCGAGTTTTGAGCTCCAAAACCCTTAGGTCGCTCAGCACTGCATATGAAGAACTCTCGGCCTGCATTTAGGTCGTTTTCCCCCTAGGTCGTTAGGTCGCTCGGCCCTAGGTCGTAGGTCGCGTACCCCTTAGGCCATAGCTCCCTAGGTCGTTCGGCCTGCACACGAACCTCTCAGCCTTCTTCACTTCCTTAGGTCGCTCGGCTAGTAAGTCGTTAGGTCGCGACCATGCTAGGTCGTCCCCCTTTAGGTCGCTCGGCCTGCTTGCATTGTTTGGTCGCGAACTCCTAGGTTGCGCTGCCATGGCCTCATCTCCTTAGGTCGTCTCCTAATTGGGTCGCTCGGCCTTGTCTCCTTTAGGTCGGCCTACAGTCAGGTCGTTCCTTCCCCCCTCCCCCCATAGGTCGTTAGGTCGCGGTACGTTAGATCGCTCGCCCTTGTATGCCGATAGGTCGTTCGGCTATCTTCTCATTTAGGTCGCGCGCCTCTCGGCCTATCCAAACCACTAAGTCGCTCGTGCTTAGGTCGCGCATAGGATAGGTCGTTGCACCATTTTCTCGGCCTTCTGCAGTTAGGCCGCACTTCATTTCCGTAGGCCGTTACCACCTTAAGTCGTTCGGCCTTACCACCACATTAGGTCGCACCTCGTTAGGTCGCACCATGGCTTAGCTCGACCGTGGTAGGTCGCTCACCTCGTTAGGTCATTCACCCACTTAGGCCGTGCCCTGTTAGGTCGCGCCAAATTTCCTGTGTTGAACTATGTTATGTCGCAGGCGTATTTACACTTGAATGGCTTTGGAATTGATTTCTTTGGATTCTATTCACGTCTTCGAATGTGAATTTTTGTAATTAATCGTTTCTACGATCATTTTTGTGATTCGTCATTTTAAAAATATACCAATTTCACTCGTGCGAGAAATCTAATTAAACGGCTTCGTAAAACAAATGGTATGAAACGCTTGCGTTTACTTCGTCGGTTAATTCTTGGACTTGTTCGATTGAATCTCTTGTGACGATTTTTGAGTGAAGATCTACAACTTGTTCGTAAACATTTAAGTTGAGCTAGTGGTTATGGGACATGAGGCTAAGCTTTTATATCTACAAGCTTATTGTAATTGACACTTCTTAATGATCGATGATGATCATTTTTGTGATTATGACTAGCGATATGCTATGTTTCTTTGTCCATGTAGGGGACAGTACCTTGTTTTTATTGAGTTTCGTCTCATTTTTATTATAGGCGAACGACCTATTTATTTCTTGGGGTTTCGACCCAATTTTTGTGGGCTAGCGACCCACGTTTTTTATGGTGTTCGGATCTTCGGGCGTACCGTTGTACTACGGTTTTGTTCCGAACTATTTGAGTTTCTGGTTCCTCGGGCGTACCGTTGTACTACGTCGTTGCACCGGCTCTATGGTTAGCGAGCATGGGATAGCGTCCCGTTTGTGATACAAGTGTTGGTGAGTTTTCAGGCTCCCGTTTTGTGATAGGCCTTTCCACCTTTTTGTGATTTTTGGATTTCCATTGATGATTTCTAAAATTTGTGTTTCACCAATTTTCGTGATTTTCATTGATATATGTTATCAATATTTGTGCATTGGTGAATTTGTGTGTCATTAACTTTTTTTGAATGAAGATATTGAGTATGACATTCCTTTTGATCTTTGAGCAGATTCGGGTGACATTGATTAATCTCTTGTTGATTTTCAATTTCATACTTATCATAGTATGGCTTTATGGTTATCATATGTTATGTCATATCTCTTATTCTATAACATTTTATCTGATATTTATAGCTTGACTGGTCCATTTATTATTTTCTTATAAATAATACCCGGGTCAGACCGAGATGTTACAGGTGCTTCTGCTTGACTTCACTTCTGGGAGTATCATCCTGACTTTTGGCTAACTACTTAGATTGGTAGTTATTGTTGTATACCTTTGAGATATAGACTCCTAGATGTATACATATTCTTTTGTCTAGCACTTGTAACCATTCTTTTGTGATATTGTGGATCTTGTTTGACCACTACTCTGATGTACACTTTCATGTGTTATATTCATATCTTTTTCCTCCATTGTGATATGGATGACTGTGACTGATTTGTGTTATGTTTATTTCTACGTTTGTTTCCGAAAAATATATATAGCCACTGTGTAGTAGCCTTGAGTTTGAATCGGCATGTCGGACTTGTACTATCTGACATATTGGTGCTCACACAAAGCAATTACACGGATGGTCGCTCCTCAACAGCCTTATTCTCCATGCTAGTTGACAGCATTACACGGTAATGTTCTTGGCTAGCTTGGGTATAGAGGTGGGGCTTCACAGCTTGGTATCAAAGCCAATCTTCGGAACAATGTAGAATAATCTAGCAAGGATCATCGTCCTAAGTCCATCTTAGGAATCGTGGATTAGGATTTAATTCGAGTCTTCGTACCGATTCATCCTATTTTCCTTATGATTCCTTGTTTATCTATCAAGATTGCATGATATTCGTTTGGTAAATAACCATATCCTTCTTCTTTCTTTCTTTCAAAAAGGAAGAGAAATGGTTAGACCTGGCCTTCCCAGCGCCAGTCAATCTCGTGCTACTCCCCAGGATGGAGTATTTATGTCTGCCCAACAGCTTCTTGATCTAGTGAGGAATGCTCAAGCAGCCAGATCTAATCCGGAATCTACTCACCCTAGGTCTAGATTTGCACGTTTGTGCAGCGATTATACCAATTTGGGTGGGAAGCCATTCAAAGGTTCTGAGACTATTATCGAAGTCCAGGCGTGGCTGAGATCGTGCGATCGAATCTTTTCTCGCATGAATCTTATTGATCTTCACCGTGTTCAAGTGGCCTCTAGTATGCTCCAAGAAAGAGCATTAGATTGGTATGAGCTTCTTATTTCTGAAATAGTTGAAGCAGATCTTACTTGGGAGGAATTCCGAGAATGATTCGAATTAAAATTTGTACCAGAAGCTGAGAAGTTGACATTAGCTCGTCGTTTCATAGAACTTGTTCAAGGTGAATCCTCCGTGGCGGACAATGTCGCGTCTTTTGAATCTCTTTCTAAATACGGGGTTGAATAAATTAATACCCCATTGAAGAACAATCAGAGATTCGTCTATGGCTTGAATAAAAATCTCAAGAAGGCATTACTTCTAAAGCTAGAAGTTTCTTTTGATCAACTTGCTGATATCGCTCTTCGACTTGAAGAGGCAGACAAGGAGAGTGATGCTGATGTTGTTGGTGCCAAACCAAAATTCAACAACAATAAGAAAAGGCCTATTAAGTTCAAAGGGTCTTATCCCAAGAAGAAAGGGAAGCAAGCAATTCTGGTGGCAAAGGCTTCTGCGCCTAGTAGTGGGCAATGCTACAATTGTGGTTCTAAAGACCATTATGCCAATAGATGTCCGAAACCTCTCTTTTGTCGCTATTGCAAAATTTCGGATCATTATTTATCTTCTTGTCCCAAACTTCAAAATAGGAAGGAGGGAAAGCTTAATGTTGCTCAAGCCTCTAGCAACACATCTCGTGGTAAAGGTATTTCTCATTCTATCCTTGATGGCATTATTTTATTTCGTGATAATCCTATTCGAGTTCTTTTTGAAATGGGTGCATCCCATTCTTTTATATCAAAAGAACTTGTTGATACATTTTCTTTGGATGTTTTATGTTTAATGACTTCATTGAGAATTGCGAATCCGGTTGGTGGATCTGTAACGACAGTTTATTGTGTAAAGATGTCAAGATTATTTTGTGTAATTTTTCTTTCCGAGCCGATTTGCATGTTATGCGCTACTTAGGCTTTGGAATGATTTTGGGAATGGAATGGCTTAACCGCTATGAAGCCCTAATTCTATGTCCTGAGCGGGCTATTCATCTTCGACATCCTCAATCTGTTAAGCAGATTTCTATTAATCTTAAAGATTCGGATTCCAGTTTGGTTACATCTTTATATTCTTTAAATCCTCATGATGACGATAATGATGATGAGGAAGATATAATTTCTCTTATTCACGTTGTTTGTGAATTTTCCAACATATTTGAGCCCGTTTTAGGATTACCACCTAAGTGAGCAATTGAGTTCAGAATTAATCTCATTCCTAGAGCTCAACCTATTACTCGTCCTCCTTATCGCATGTCCAATAAGGAGAATGAGGACATGCGCAAACAATTATCCGAATTGGAGACGAAGCAATTTATTCGCTCCAGTTCCTCTCCTTGGGGAGCTTCGGCTATTTTTGTGAAGAAATCCGATGGTACACTTAGGCTTTACGTTAACTACCGCAAGTTTAATGATCTAGCTATCAAGAATAAATATCCTTTACCTCGGATTGATGATCTATTCGATCAACTTAGTGGTGCTAGAGTCTTTTCACAATTAGACTGAGCTACCGGTTTTCATCAGCTTCGTATTGCAGAGGATAGCATTCCTTTGACATCTTTCCGTACTCGTTATGGATCTTATGAATGGCTTGTTATGCCATTTGGTTTAACGAATGCTCCGGCTAATTTCGTTGACCTTATGAATAGAGTTTTCAAAGACTTCCTCGATCGGTTTGTTCTCACCTTTATCGATGATATTCTTGTGTAAAACCGAGGAGGAACATGAAAAGCATCTTCGGATTGTGTTGGAAACTCTTAGGAGCAATCAATTGAAAACAAAATTTTCTAAATTCCACTTTTGGAAATCTCGTGTTAAGTTCCTCGGTCATATTATTTCCAAATCCGGAATTTCCGTAGATCCTTCAAAGATTGAAGCGATTCAAAATTGGAAGAGACCGGAGAGTGTGACGGAAATTCGTAGTTTTCTCAGTTTGGCGGGCTATTACCGTCGTTTTATAAAGGACTTTTCCAAAATTTCCTTGCCTCTTACTAGTTTGACAAAGAAGGGAGTTAAGTACATTTGGTCGGACAAATGTGAAGCTTCTTTTCAGAAATTAAAAGAACTCCTTTCCGATGCTCCTATTCTTGTTATTCCCGAGGGGAATCAAGATTTTATTGTTTTTACCGATGCTAGTCGCGTTGTTTTTGGTGCCGTTCTTATGCAAAGGGAACGTGTTATTGCTTATGCTTCTAGGCAATTGAAGCCTGCTGAGGCTAGATATGCCACTCATGATTTAGAACTCGCGGCTATTGTTTTCGCCCTTCGTATTTGACGTCATTATCTTTTGGGAGAGAAGTTTATTCTCTATACCGATCATAAATCTTTGAAATATCTATTTACCCAAAAGGAACTTAACTTGCGTCAACAACGTTGGCTCGAGTTCCTTGCAGCTTATGATCATGATATTCTTTATACTCCCGGAAAGGGTAATTGTGTTGCCGATGCACTTAGTCGTAAGCAACAAGCGGTTGTTTCTATGATGATATCTGAATGTAATGATCTCGAGGTCTTATCCACTTGTGAGATTCGAGATCGTGTTTCCGATTTATGTTCATCTCTTGTTTAATGTAGCCTTGAGGCTCACCCTTCTCTTTTAGACCGCATTCTTGAAGCTCAAAAGTTAGATCCCGAATTGGCTCTTTTTGGCCAAAATCTTAGGGATAAAATTGATATTGAAGGATTAAAAGACTTTGATATTGATTCTCGTGGCGGTATTCGAAAATTTGGTAGACTTATTGTGCCAAATATTAGTGATCTTCGTAAAGATATTTTAGAAGATTCACATCGTTCTAAATTTACCATTCATCCCGGTAGTAGTAAAATGTACGCGGATATGAAGCGACTTTATTATTGGGAGGGAATGAAATCTGATATTGCTAATTTCGTTAAGTGTTGCATGACTTGCCAACTCATTAAGGCCGAACATCAAAGGCCCGATGGGTTATTACAACCTTTAGAAATTCCAATTTGGAAGTGGGATCAAATTTCCATGGATTTTATAGACGGCCTTCCCCGTTCTCGTTCGGGTCATGATAGCTTATGGGTGATAGTTGATAGATTTACTAAATCCTCCCATTTTATTCCCGTTCGGTCCAATCGAACCGTTCCTCTCTTGACCAAACTCTTTATCAAAAAAATTGTTAAATTGCATGGAGTTCCTACTTCTATTGTTAGTGATCGTGATTCATTGTTTACTAGTGGATTTTGGAAGAGTCTTCAAAAAGCATTGGGAACGAAGCTTAATTTTAGCACCGCTTATCATCCCCAGTCCGATGGACAAACTGAGCGTGTGAATCAAACTCTCGAAGATCTTCTTCGTGCGCGTGTTCTTGATTTTGGTGGAAGTTGGGAAGATCATATTTCTCTTGTTGAGTTTTCCTATAATAATAGCTTCCAATCTAGTATTCGTATGGCACCTTTCGAGGCACTCTATGGAAGGCCATGCCGATCTCCTTCTTGTTGGCTTGAGGCCGGTGAGATGCTGGTTTTAGGTCCAGATTTTATTCGTGATTTCACAGAAAAGATTGACCTTATTCGTCATAGGATGAAAGATGCCCAGAGTAGACAAAAATCCTATGCCGATAACCGGAGAAGGAAAATAGAATTTTCTGTGGGAGATCTTGTGTTTATTCGTGTTTCACCTATGAAGGGTGTTGTACGTTTCAGTCGATCGAGAAAATTAGCGCCTCGATATATTGGGCCATTTCCTATCACCGAACGTATTGGTTCCGTGGCTTATGCCTTTTATTACCGACTCAGTTTTCTACTATTCATGACGTGTTTCACATTTCTCAATTACGGAAATGTCTTCGAGATTCCGATTCTATTCTTGAGCCCGGTGTTGTGGAAGAAATTGAAGTTTCACCTAATTTAACTTATGAGCAACATCATATTTGCATTATTGCTTCGGAGGTCGAGCGCCTTCGAAATAAAGATGTTCCGCTTGTTAAAGTTCAATGGTCCTCAAATCCTAAGGCTTGCTCTTGGGAATCTAGAGAGTTCATCGAGCGAACACATCCGGACTTGCTTTCCCGTGCTCTTTGAGGTGAACTTCTTATTTCAAACTTCTTTTGTGTTGAATATGCTTTTATGGTTGTTACTATATATTTTCTTCTAAATTATTGCGTGGACGCAATTTCTTTAAGGAGGGGAGTCTGTAACAACCCGCATATTTTACGATTTGATATTTAAATATTTTATCGTTAGTCGAATTTTAGTCCGAAAAGTTACTTTTTGCATACGGTCGAATTAGGACTTGGAACCACTTCCATTGAATTCAAAACACCGTTTGCGATCTTTTTGAGTGTAAACTTTGATATGTTTGGAGATAGTGGAATTTTGTTACGTTTTCACTTTAGGTTTTGGGTTTGGTTTAGCCCATTTGCCTAAACTATTAATTCTAACACAACCCCCTTCTCTTCATAATTTTACTTTCATTTCCTAACACTCAAGCTTCATCAAAAATGGGGGAAGGAATGGTAAATTAAAACTCCAAGCTCAAGATCATTTGCAAATCCAACATCCAACTCCAAATTCAAAGAGAAGCCATTGATTCTTCCTTGCTTTCAAGCTTCTTCTTCATAAATTTTGTGTAAAGGTGAGATCTTTATCTCACATCTTTGTCAATAACTATCATTGATTGTTGGGTACGAATTCCTAACACTTGTACATATGCATTTGTCATTGATTTGGATTGAATTGGTGAAAATCCCAATTTTTAGTGTTTTGGGTTCAAATCTTTAAAAATCCAATCTATGATGTTTAAACAGGTTTTTGGTGATGCATCGAGGAGGCAATATGACCAGGTAGCCTATTGGCATAATCCCCTAGTGTCCGTACTCGATCGGTTGCAAATTAGGCGAGTTTTGAGCTCCAAAACCCTTAGGTCGCTCAGCCTGCATATGAAGAACTCTCGGCCTGCATTTAGGTCGTTTTCCCCCTAGGTCGTTAGGTCGCTCCGCCCTAGGTCGTAGGTCGCGTACCCCTTAGGCCGTAGCTCCCTAGGACGTTCGGCCTGCACACGAACCTCTCAGCCTTCTTCACTTCCTTAGGTCGCTCGGCTTGTAAGTCGTTAGGTCGCGGCCATGCTAGGTCTTCCCCCTTTAGATCGGTCGGCCTGCTTGCATTGTTTGGTCGCGAACTCCTTAGGTTGCGCTGCCTTGGCCTCATCTCCTTAGGTCGTTTAGGTCGTCTCCTAATTGGGTCGCTCGGCCTCGTCTCCTTTAGGTCGGCCTGCAGTTAGGTGGTTCCTTCCCCACCTCCCCTCATAGGTCGTTAGGTCGCGGTACGTTAGATCGCTCGGCCTCGTATGCCGATAGGTCATTCGGCTACCTTCTCATTTAGGTTGCGCGCCTCTCGGCCTATCCAACCCACTAAGTCGCTCGTGCTTAGGTCGCGCCTAGGACAGGTCGTTGCACCATTTTCTCGGCCTTCTGCAGTTAGGCCGCACTTCATTTCCGTAGGCCGTTACCACCTTAAGTCGCTCGGCCTTACCACCACATTAGGTCGCACCTCGTTAGGTTGCACCATGGCTTAGCTCGACCGTGTTAGGTCGCTCAACTCGTTACGTCGTTCACCCACTTAGGCCGCGCCCTGTTAGGTCGCGCCAAATTTCCTGTGTTGAACTATGTTATGTCGCAGGCCTATTTACACTTGGATGGCTTTGGAATTGATTTCTTTGGATTCTATTCACGTCTTCGAATGTGAATTTTTGTGATTGATCGTTTCTACGATCATTTTTGTGACTCGTCATTTTAAAAATATACCAATTTCACTCGTGCGAGAAATCAAATTAAATGGTTTCGTAAAACAAGTGGTATGAAATGCTTGCGTTTACTTCGTCGGTTAATTCTTGGACTTGTTCGATTGAATCTCTTGTGACGATTTTTGAGTGAATATCCACAATTTGTTTGTAAATATTTAAGTTAAGCTAGTGGTTATGGGACATGAGGCTAAGCTTTTATATCTACTAGCTTATTGTAATTGACACTTCTTGATGATCGATGATGATCATTTTTGTGATTATGACTAGCGATATGCTATGTTTCTTTGTCCACGTAGGGGACAGTACCTCGTTTTTATTGAGTTTCAACTCATTTTTATTATAGGCTAATGACCTATTTATTTCTTAGGGTTTTGACCCAATTTTTGTGGGCTAGCGACCCACATTTTTTATGGTGTTCGGATCTTCGGGCGTACCGTTGTACTACTTGTTGTTTCGAACTATTCCAGTTTCTGGTTCCTCGGGCGTACCGTTGTACTACGTCGTTGCACCGTCTCTATGGTTAGCGACCATGGGATAGTGTCCCGTTTGTGATACACATATTGGTGAGTTTTCAGGCTCCTGTTTTGTGATAGGCCTTTCCCCCTTTTTGTGATTTCTGGATTTCCATTGACGATTTCTAGAATTTGTGTTTCACCAATTTTCGTCATTTTCATTGATATGTGTTATCAATATTTGTGCATTGGTGAATTTGTGTGTCATTAACTTTTTGTGAATGAAGAAATTGAGTATGACATTCCTTTTGATCTTTGAGCAGATTCGGGTGACATTGATTAATCTCTTGTTGATTTTCAATTTCATATTTATCATAGTATGGCTTTATGGTTATCATATGTTATGTCATATCTCTTATTCTATATCATTTTATCTGATATTTATAGCTATACTGATCCGTTTATTATTTTCTTATAAATAATACTCGGGTCAGACCGAGATGTTACAAGTGCTTCTGCTTGGCTTCTCTTCTGGGAGTATCATCCTGACTTTTGGCTAGCTACTTAGATTAGTAGTTTTCGTTGTATACCTTTGAGATATAGACTCCTAGATGTATACATATTCTTTTGTCTAGCACTTGTAACCATTCTTTTGTGATATTATGGATCTTTTTTGACCACTACTCTGATGTACACTTTCATGTGTTATATTCATATCTTTTTCCACCTTTGTGATATGGATGACTGTGATTGATTTGTGTTATGTTTATTTATATGTTTGTTCCCGAAGAATATATAAGCCACTGTGTAGTAGCCTTGAGTTTGAATCGGCATGTCGGACTTGTACAATCTGACGTATTGGTGCTTGCGCAAAGCAATTACACGGATGGTCGCTCCTCAACAGTCTTATTCTCCGTACTAGTTGACAGCATTACACCGTAATGTTCTTGGCTAGCGTGGGTATAGAGGTGCGGCGTCACATATTTAGTTATAGGTAATTTGAGTTTTATTTAAACGATTATGGTTTTATTATGCAAATATTTCAAACTAAATAATAGGACTTTTAATGGTTGAATAGAAATTTCCAACCTTAGTTTCTAATTGTTTAATACTCAAAGTTTGAAATATATTGTAACTGAAGTGGTTTATTGAAACTGAAAGTTAATGTAAATTTTATGGATTTAAACTTAATTTAACGAGAACAAAATTCTAAAGTTGTGGAAATTATTTACTTTATAAAGAAATTTTAAATTCAAACCAATTTATTTTATATACTGTTGAATATCTAAACCATCTAAGTTCAAAGTTATGGTTTTAAAGCTATGGATTTCCAAGTATTATGTTTTGAAGAGTTATAATTCAAATATATGGTTTCGAGATATTATAAATTTTAAAGTGGTATGGTTTTAGAAAAAGGATATATTTGAAATGATATCGAATTGATTTGGTTTTAAAAAAAATGATATCGTATTTATATGGTTTTGAAAAGGGATATTATATTCTGGTTTTAAAGTATAAACTATTTTGGAAAAAAAGACCGCGGTGTTATAATAACGTTTCGTTGTTGAAGAGATCGGGATCGGAAGTTGTCATACTCTCTGCCAACTATGAAAACCACTTTAACAACCGTGTACGCGGTGGACATTCCAGAATGAAGTAGGATGGTGGCGGCATTTCCTTTAAGGTAAATACGTGGACCCAACTCCCGTGAGTTGGCATAAGGTGGCTAAAACAGGAGCGATTGACGGGTTCATTGAGGTAGCACATTTGATCGGACACATCCCTTCGATATTATATTTTGACTTTTGGATTGATTCGGTGGCCACTTTTGATTTTTTATATTTGGGGTGTGGCTCGAGGTGGGCGGTAGCTGCGGCTATGCATTACCACCGACCCGGAAGCGTAATTGGTATATCTACCCTGGCATTGCCTAGTTGTGCCATGTCACCTACCCTATCGCGCCTTGTACGAGTTTGGTTTTCTCCCGTAGCCCGTGTGGTATCCTCTCGTGGCTTCTCGATCAGGAGGGACTATGATATTGGATGGACTACTGGGACTATTACGTTGTAAGGTGGAAAATGCAAAGCCTTAATGCTATTTAAAAGTAAATTTACTTTACATAGAAATTATTATAATAGCGAAATATTACTACATAGTAAATAGTTTAACGGATCCTTAGGAGATGTGAATCCCGAGCATCTCTTAAGTTACTGCACTCATATTTATTTCTGTTGATTTAACTTACATAAGATCTTTTAGTTCTGACTCGAGTGTTTTGTCTTTTCAATCCGCTCGGGTCAGTCCGAGCGTTTCAGGATTTGAAGATTTTACTCTGGAGGACGGAGACGAAGATTTTTAATACTATTATCTACTATATTATTCCACCACACCATTAAATTCCGCTGCATTAATTATTATTATCTGGTATGTGTACTCCAATATTGTATTGTATAAGTAAAGAAAATCGAATATTTTTGTAAAGCAATTTCATGAACTGTATATTTGATTATTATATTTTATAGTTCCGCTGCAAGATTCTGTTTGTTTTATTTCTTCCTTCTTTTTCTTATTTACCCTATAACAATCCACCCTTCCGTATGGTTTGAATTGGCACGTGTGTCATTTTAAAGTGTGTGAAAAGGCGGGATGTTACATCTGGTATCAGAGCTTTGGTTTAGCAATAAACCCTAGCTTTGTGGGGTCTGACTCTTTATTAATATGGTACTAATACCCTATGGGAGTCGCTGAGTGTACATATATGAGAGAGCGTATTTGTTAGTGTTATGAAAAGGTTTTATTATTGTGTTAATTTATTCCGTTTTGTATTTATAAATTATGGTCGATGCATGGGACACTATGACATCAAAAGGGATTTCTAAACACTTAATAGGACAGACCGACATAATATTTGTTTTTAATATAGGTGATTGAAATAATTTTGCCTATTATATTTTCTATATATATATAAAGTAAATTTTTATAAATGCAATAGATAGGTTGTTAGGTAATGAAATTTATTAATAATAGTTGAAATGAGATTGAAAATAAAATAAATGAAGAATTTGGGAATTTAGAACTTAAGTTCCAGGGTTTTGAAACTTTCTTTTGAATGATGTTGAAATATAATAATAATATTTTAGAAGTATTTTCTGATATAAATATTTTAATATAATTTGAAAGTATTGTTTAAAGGAAATTTTAAAAGAAATAAGTTTTGTACTCCCCTCTCTGTCGCTGGAAAATAATTTCGGTGATGAGTGCACGCATCATCGACATTCATTTTCGAGTTTCGAAGTGGGAAGACCGCTGTAGTAGTTTTACTACAGAGTTGTTTTGATAAACAAATATAAATTTTAAATTGTTTTAAATATAATTTGATATATATAAATTTGTAAGAGTATATTTATCTGTTATTTTAAAATGATTTGAAGAAAACCCGTTATTTAATTCTTAAGTTTCCATTGATTTAATTCTTAAGTTTCCATTGATTAATAGTTTTAGTTATTGTAATGAAATTGAATGTAACTAATTTGAACCTTCAATTAAAATAAGAAATTTAATGCTAAGTCATGAATGAAATTAAAAGAAATCTGAAATGTGTAACCTATAATACAAAGGATATAATTATTGAACATTAAATAATTAAAAGAAATGGTATAAACTTGTATGATTTTCAATTACGTTCTTAAAATCATATATATAACTTACCCAACAATAAAAGTTGCAATGTTAATAAGAAAATGTAATGGGAAATCTTACAAGTAAAACTTGAGGTAATGAAAGTATCCAATGAATTTGCTGTTATAAATGAGAATTTAATGTTATAAACTTGAGTTATAATTGAAATTTTACTGTAAGTAAATATAATTAAAGGTAAGTATTACAAATAGATGATTATAAACTTAAGTAAATAAAATGGAAATGCTAAGAAATTGAATGGGACATGAATACTATTGATAAATGAATGTAAATAAATGAGGTCATGCAATTATAAATGAATGAATAATTATAATAAAATGAAAGGAACCGGCATGACCTGAGTTAATGGAAA
Organism: Allium cepa; assembly: GCA_030765085.1. NCBI lineage: Eukaryota > Viridiplantae > Streptophyta > Magnoliopsida > Asparagales > Amaryllidaceae > Allium > Allium cepa. Next base: position 369,502,620 of record CM060943.1, on the reverse strand, counting down.
TGAATAATTGTAAGTAATAAGTTAAAATAAATGAAACAAACATTGAATGAGTAAATGAAATTAAAAGTTTGTTAGAGATAAATGTAAATTAAAAAGATAAATCATTGTATAAATAAAAAGGAAATCAAATAGCAAATGTGTGAAAAGAAATTAATAAGAATGAAATGGAAATATTGTTTAAATGGTTGTTTGTTTTGGTTTATGATTGTTTGGGTAAGGAAACTTTAAAATTGTTTGGGTGTATGAATAATCTATTTAGTTTCACCTAAGACTGTTGAGTGAAGGGTACACTTAGTAGTTTATTCTTCATTCTGTACAATTTAAAGTTGTGAGCCTGAACAACTATTTGTTTTGTTTGATATGAATGAATGATTGATTTTATGGTTGTATGCCTTGTGCAAGTGTTTGATGTTGTATTGATTTGTTTGTTGATGGTTGAAACCACTTTAAATATTTCATTTTATATAATTGTTAACTTTTTGGATTATATAAGTAAAATACAGGTTATGGAAGCAGTTGATACTGCTTTTGATTTCATAATTAAGTATAAATTTCCCGACAAATAGGTACGCTTTCGGATTACGGTTTATAGCGTTATTATATTTTTCCCGTGTTGGCATTTATATTATTTTGGAAAATATATGTTGTATATTGTTATATTTTGATATTATATTTTCTCCCGAGCCTCTCCGTACAAAGGAGACTCTGCCGAATTTTTCAGTAAATTTTGGACTTAGAAAATATTTTGAATTTTTTTCCAAACCTTATTAATTTGAATTTTAAAAGATTTAATTGTTTATAAATCTATATATTTTATTTAAATTATCCAACTCTGTAAACTTATTATTATGAATATAATGTTTTGAATAATTTATATTGATTTATAAGTTTCTCTTTTCCCTTCTTTTCCTTTTCGGGGACGGAAAGTTTTGAGTGGGGGAGAGTGCAATGACCCGTAAAATTTGATAATTAAAATGAGTCAAATTTATAAGATTTTTAATTAAATTTAGAAAGAAAAAAACCTTATAATTTATATTGGAACGAATGTTAGAAATTAGATGTAGCAAATGAAATTAAAATTTACAATTTAAAATTTATATTGCAATTAATTGGAAATAATGCAAATCGAATAGAAACATAGGTTTATTTATAGGGCAGTAATTGATGAATAAAAAGTTTGAAACCAAGTAAATAAATTTATGGAGGACATTTAAAAGTAATTAATGTATATAATAGGCAATTGACAATTTATGGATTGTTAAGATTACAAAGCTATAATTGAGCGTAAATAGGAATATTTGGTGATTAATTAAAATAAGAAAAATAAATGTAAATGTTATAACTTGGTTACAAAGTTTATATATGGAAGTGGATGTAGATATGAATTAATTTATGTACGCATTAATTTATAATGGGATAAAACGTAAATTAATAAAGATGATGCAGGTTGATAAGTATTCATAATGGTTGTGTTGATGTTAAACGTCACATGAATGATTGTAAAATAAAATAACGGAAGTGTGAATGGAAAGTAATAGAAACGTAACCTTATTTTAAGGTAGTAATTGAATGGAATTCCAATTTGTTGGAATAGAGTAAATGTATACTTGGTAATAAATTTAGTATAGAAAAACGAACTTAAATATTGAATTAATTAATTTATATATATATATATATATATATATATATATATATAATAAATGACGATTATTAGAGTGGAAATAATACTTATAATAGGTGATTGAGACTTGTGACCACAAATTGTTATGAGTTATACATATATATTTAATTCATTCAATTGAATTGGACATCATTGCAATAAATCTAAAGGAAATGTTACGTTAATATAAATTTGGGAATTGGGGAATCAACTCAAAAGTTATTAACTAAGGAAGTAATACGGAATAATTTGAATAAAATCAATACCATACAAGAATTGTAACATTTGTTTGTAAATAATGAATTCCTATGTGTAATTAAAGGTTTTGATAACAATTATTTGAATATTACCTAATTAATTGGTCAATGAATTTATTATAAGTTACCCGTTTATTTGGGTTAATAATTAAATGCGTAATCAATTGAAATTAATCTAATTAGGGGTTATATAAGTAAATTAGGGTAATAATGGGTAATAATGTTTTGCTAATGGTGTATGAATGAATATATGATTTAAATTAAAGGAAATGATGTTAAGGTTATTCATATTGGACAATTTGTTGAATTATAAGGAATGGAAATAAGTTTTATTAATATATTGGAATTTAATTTCTGATAATAAGATAAATAGAAATTAAATGAAATTGAAATAGCTAAATAATACGTTATTTGAAATCTAGATGGAATATGAGAATAATTTATGTAATAAATTTTGAATCCAAGGGTAAACCCATCTATTTGAAAATAATGAATGGAATAATTATGGGTTAATTTAATTAAATGGAAATTTTGGAAATTAAATTTATAAATTAATGAAATTGAGGTTAATATTGAAATTTATAAATTAATCATCTCTAAATTGACATTTGAATTTGTTTAAATCGTTGTAAATGATTTAAGGTGTTAAAAATGTTGAAATTTGTCAATTATCGAAATAAAATTGAAAATTTGATTTAATTAATTAAATTTTAGTTTATTTAATTAATGGAAAAATAGCCATTTTGGCAACTAACTCGGATTTCAATGAAACCAGTTTCATCGGATCCGTAATGGTGAATTATTGTAGGATTTCAAGTTTCGTAGTGATCGGGCTTGTCGTTTGATCGTACGGACTCGAAACGCCTTGAAATAAACGAAATTGAAATCAATTGAAATCAATTTGAAAAATATTGATTTTAGCATAACTTCTTCATATGATGCAATTTGAACCTGAAACCTTTTCCATTGCGTTTAGAATATTTTAAAACACCTATTTTGATATATGGGTTGACCCAATTTTGTTCCGGAGTCCGAACGGGCTTTTTGGGCCACCTTGTCGTTAGCGCGTACATCTATCTTACCCGATACATCCTATTTCAACTTTTCCTGTAAATATCTTGCTATAAACCCTAGCCTCCCTAATTCTCATTTGTCGGTATGTAAATTTGTTCTATTCCTCCTCCTCAATGGCAGAGAAAAATTACAGATCCAAATCCATTTCAAAATCAAAGTCAAAAATTCAAAGTCCCCAAAAAAATTTCGAAAAAATATATGTTGAAGATCTCGACTAGCGTAATTCACTGGTGGTGTTCGTTCTTGGATTCAATTTTTTGTTTGACCAGAAATTTGAGAAAGATTTCCGACCGTCGGTTGATTAGGGTTCGATCCAACCGTGGATCTTGGTCGATGGATCGATCGGAGGGATAAGATGCGTAGAGGGTGGTTAGCAGCATTCTTTGGCGTAATCAGTTTGGGTCGCAGGTCATTTGATCGCCACGAAGATGATGATAAGTTACGATAGTGGTGACGCTTGGATGGGCCGAGAAGGTCACGCCTTCGGCCAGAGGGGCGGCTTGGAGTGCTCTCGACGACGGCAGGATCTGATTGTGGTGACATGCGGTGGTGCTGCGGCGTTAATTGGTTGAAGTGGAACATTTCGTGGCGGCTACTGGAGGTATTCGTGTTCGAGGAGTGCTTTAGGGTTCCACGCAGGTGGGCGACGTGGCCAAATTTGATTGGTACTTTTTTTGTTATTTTATTTAAATTGCTAATTCGAACGCTCTAACTTAGATAACTTTCACATACGATGTCCGTTTCACGCACGATTTTTTTGTTAGGATCATATTTGAATTCCGGACACTATGCCGCTGGTTTGGACAAATTTGGAGACTGTCAAATTTTTGGGTTTAAATTGGATTTGAATTCAATTTAAATTCAAAAGGTGAGTGTTTTAATCCACTCACAACTTCTAAAATTTTCTTATGTTTGTTAAATTGATCTATGATATAAGTAGAAATTTATTTATGACTGTTTGGCATACTTTTATTCATCATCTCAGTTAAATCGCATTTATTTAATTAAATTTTTATTTAATTATTCATTGCATATAAACTGCCAGTAAAATTGGTTATTTATTCATTTATTGCATATAAACTCCCAGTTAACGGTTATTAAATTTATTATTGAATATAAACTGTTAGTTAATACCTGTTATTTATCACCTGTTATATATTAATGTATTGTTGAATTTGGATGATGATTTTGATAAATGGTTGATGGTTGATATTGGATGAATGGATGTTCTATTTTATATTGTTATGAATTGCAAGTTATTATGCATTTTCATTTCATTCGGGATTGTGGTTTGAAATGATATATAACGTAATTTTTATTTTTAAATTGCGGATTGAAATGATAAGTATCCGTATCACTTGACCATAGGACAGAAAATTTTATACAGACACTACCGGTCTCTCTCTCTCTCTCTCTCTCTCTATATATATATATATATATATATATATATATATATATATATATATATTGAAATGATATCTATGCTTTGGATAGGATACGGTTAAATAAATATCAAATTTTTATTTACATAAATATTATTTTATATATACATATATAGTTAAATTTTTGAATTTAAGTTATGTATAAATTTGTTAAATAAAATAAATAAGTTGAATAATGGAGTTTTATTATTTATATATATGGTTAAGTACATGTTAAGATATTGAATATGTATATATAGAGTTTTAATGATTTAAATCAATTAAGATCGAAAGTTAAATTGGAATTTATTTGGAATTGAGTTTTTAAGAATTAACTCCATAATTTGATGTAGAATTTATTAACTTGAAATGTTGAAAGGTATGATATTTATAACTGAAATTTTATTTGAGATGAATTAAATGAATATTTCTAGTATAAATTAATTGGAGGAAATATTTAGTTATAGGTAATTTGAGTTTTATTTAAACGATTATGGTTTTATTATGCAAATATATCAAACTAAATAATAGAACTTTTAATGGTTGAATAGAAATTTCCAACCTTAGTTTCTATTTGTTTAATAATCAAAGTTTGAAATATATTGAAACTGAAGTGGTTTATTGAAACTGAAAGTGAATTTAAATTTTATGGATTTATACTTAATTTAAAGAGAATAAAATTCTAAAGTCATGGAAATTATTTACTTTATAAAGAAATTTTAAATTCAAACCATTTTATTTTATATACTGTTGAATATCCAAACCATCTAAGTTCAAAGTTATGGTTTTAAAGCTATGGATTTCCAAGTATTATGTTTTGAAGAGTTATAATTCAAATGTATGGTTTCGAGATATTATAAATGTTAAAGTGGTATGGTTTTAGAAAAAGGATATATTTGAAATGATATCATATTGATTTGGTTTTTTAAAAAAATGATATCGTATTTATATGGTTTTGAAAAGGGATATTATATTCTGGTTTTAAAGTTTAACTATTTTGAAAAAAAAGACCGCGGTGTTATAAGAACGTTTGGATGTTGAAGAGACCAGGATCGGAAGTTGTCATACTCTCTGCCAACTCCTAAAACCACTTTAACAACCATGTACGCGGTGGAGATTCCAGAATGAAGTAGGATGGTGGCGGCGTTTCCTTTAAGGTAAATACGTGGACCCAACTCCCGTGAGTTGGCATAAGGTGGCTAAAACAGGAGCGATTGACGGGTTAATTGAGGTAGCACCTTTGATCGAACACATCCCTTTGATATTATATTTGACTTTTGGATTGATTCGGTGGCCAATTTTGATTTTATTTTTATTTGAGGGTGTGGCTCGAGGGGGCGGTAGCTGCGGCTACGCGTTACCATCGACCCGGAAGCGTAAATGGTATATCTACCCTGGCATTGCCTAGTTGTGCCGTGTCACCTATCCTATCGCGCCTTGTACGAGTTTGGTTTTCTCCCGTAGTCTGTGTGGTATCCTCTGGTGGCTTCCCGATCAGGAGGGACTATGATATTGGATGGATTACTGGGACTATAACGTGTTAAGGTGGAAAATGTAAAGCCTTAATGCCATTTAAAAGTAAGTTTTCTTTACAATAGACATTATTATAATAGCGAAATATTACTACATAGTAAATAGTTTAACGGATCCTTAGGAGATGTGAATCCCGAGCATCTTTTAAGTTACTGCACTCATATTTATTTCTGTTGATTTAACTTACATAAGATCTTTTAGTTTTGACTTGAGTGTTTTGTCTTTTCAATTCGCTCGGGTCAGTCCGAGCGTTTCAGGATTTGAAGATTTTTTTCTGGAGGACGGAGACGAAGATTTGTAATACTATTATCTACTATATTATTCCACCACACCATTAAATTCTGCTGCAATAATTATTATTATCTGATATGTGTACTCTGATATTGTATTGTATAAGTAAAGAAAATCGAATATTTTTGTAAAGCAATTTCATGAACTGTATATTTGATTATTATATTTTATCGTTCCGCTACAAGATTCTGTTTGTTTTATTTCTTCCTTCATTTTCTTATTTACCCTATAACAATCCGCCCTTCCGTATAGTTTGAATTAGCACGTGTGTCTATTTAAAGCGTGTGAAAAGGCAAGATGTTACAGTCTCCTTCCCTATCTCCACTCTTTAGAACCACCAATCTTGGATTTTTGGTAGGTTGGTAGTTTCTTAATTGCTACAGTAACTTACAAAGGTTAGGGTTTTGATTTCTTGAGAAGTAGTTGCAGCAGTTTAGTGTTGATTCTAGCTAAGGAGCTAAGATATTAGGTGAGTAATCCTCGCAACTTTCTCTATATTGATTGCATGCTTGTGTAATTAGTTTATAGCGATGATTTCAGCTGTGGATTATGTCGAATTGATGAAATAATGAAGTGTTGTTTTTTGAAATCATATGTTAGTTGAATTGGAAAAACTATATGCAACTATTTTATTTTATGAAGCATGATTGGTGACTTTGATGCATGTTGTATGTTATATGTTGCATAGTGTTATATGTATGTTCCGCAGTTTAACAGTTCTTCAATTACAGTTATAACGTTGCTTAAAGTGATGAAAATCATGCTGGAACTACTAACAAAAACATGAAAGTGAAACATGGAGCATGCTGCTCTAAGCACTCACGTCTAGTCGACTAGAATTGCTCCCCCAGTCAACTGACCGAAACTTGGAAAGCTCCAGGAATGCTCATCCAGTCGACTGGGGAAGCAGTCCTTGTCGACTGACTGTGACCTAGAGCACATAGTGCTCCAAGTAGTTGCATTACTACCCGAATTTGTTCCTCTCTTATTTCACCTCATGTTATTATGTTTTCTCCTTAGCCCTATTTCTTTTGATTTGATGATATAATTGCTTCTTAATGCTTTTCTTGTTTTAATATTTTGATTCTTTAACTTTGGGTTTATGGAATAAGAATATTAAGTTTATGAAATAATAATATTTTTACAAAAATATGATTTTATTAAAATATTATAAATAGTTTTAAAGGAAGAAAATTCTTATTATTAGTATATAAAATATTTAATGCTTTTTATAAATCCTTTTAACTCTTTATAAAATCATATTAGCATTTATGTTTGTTAAATCTTGAGTTTTGAAGAAAGAGGAGCATTTAGAAAATCCAATTAAAAAGAATAATTCTTTTGATAATTGGCTATTTGATGAAGTTTGGTGTGAATGATTACAAGTTAATTAATTGTTTTCTTTTTTATGACTAAGAAATCTACTTAAACAATTTAATAGTAACAAGTGGTTATGGAACATTAGTTATCACTTCATTGTTTAGTTATATCACTTGTTTCGTAGAACATTTGAAGTAGTGGAATTTACTAACTTCTAGTAAATATTCTAGTAAACCCGTATGGTGTGGGTCGCACGATCGTTACTCGAATAATTACTGTTAGAAAGAACTTATTTTGTCAAGTTTTCATACTTATCTTTGGGTAATCCATTTTAGGCGGATTAAATGGAATTTTAGGCCCATTTCGGGATACTCGTTTATAAACGAATTATGACTAGCGAAGTGCTCGTCTCTTGTATTGGAGCGTGAAGTACGTGTCTTTTGTGTTAACTTGCAAAGTGCTTATCTATTTTGCTATCTATTATTTATGACTTATGAAGTGCTCGTCTCTAGAGGTGACTTGCGAAGTGGTTGTCTTATAATCGACTAGTGAAGTGCATATTTAGTTATGTGTAAAGTGCACATCGATGATCATTGACTTGCGAAGTGCATGTCTTTCCCTTACATATGTGATTGTGAATTTCTATGCTCTTATTTTGATAGTTGTTATTACTTTGATGTTTTGTTGTGGATGAGCATAAATTTAACTATAAGTCATGAAGTATTAATGATGCATTATTATGTTAGTGAAGTACACTCTATGGTCATATTTAACTTTATGATATGAAGTATTAATAAAGAAGCCTTATTGTGTTAAGTGAGGAACATTATTTGGATATTTCTATATCTTTGTTGTTTATACATGTTTATTATGGGATCTCACCTTTTGTGATATTTAGAGATATTTCGACCCACATATTATTTTCCTATAATGCTCGGGTCAGGCCGAAACTTGACAGGTTCATGGACTCGGTGATCCTGAATATGGGCTAGCTTAAGAAGTTAAATACAATATTATTTATATGTTGATGTATTATTCATTTCTAGACTATTGGCATTTTATATACTTAAATGTGATGTAAACTTATGTTTTCGTGTACATTTTGAAACCTAGTGAAGTCTAAGCGTTTAAATATGTATATGTGGGTCCAGTATTTGGTTATTGTAGACCCACATTGTAAATTGATAGTTGAGTTGTATTATTAAATTTTCCCTGCGATGTGATTTTGTATTTGAGATGTTATATATTATTATGAACTTATTATAGCCATCGTGTTTATTAGCTTGTGTCAACATTGTATACGTCAAATATTCAGTTCAGATCCTCAATTATTATGGTAAGAAAAACATGTCATATTAGTCCAAGGAAATATTCACGTTTGGTCACTCCTAACTAGCCTTATTCACTGCACTAGCAGATAGTATTAGATAGTAATATCCTTTGTTAGTGTAGGTCCCAAGGCGGTGCGTTACATTCCAGCCTAATGAAGTGTTTATTTGCATTATATATAGATTTCTATACCAGATCTTAAGGTGGACACGGTCGGTTAACCGACTAAATCGGTTAATAATTTCGGTTAGCTGGAAATATTAATCGATTAGGTTAACCATTAGTCGATCAAGGTGATCTCAGACCACTGATCAAAGTGGTTAATTTAAATCACAGTTAATAGGTTTACTAATTAATTTATATAGTTAACTATTTAAATTAATCGATTAACCGATTAACCATTGACTGTTTAACTATTATAGAATAAGGGATGTTTGTGGGCTACCGTATAAATAATTATACATAAATGTTGCATGGACAATTGTCTTAGACCGGCTATTTATCTAGTGTTGCACATTAAATTTTGAATCATATTGTATGGTTCGTGAATTGAAAAACATCATATTGTATCTATGGTTCTTGACCTTTCAACATGTGATTGATACCATTATAGCATTATAATTTTATAAGCATTGAATCATATACAATGCATCACATCGTATAGCATCATCATGCTTATAGCATCAATATAGTTTATGATGTGCTGTTGCAAAATAATATATGCAATCATCATAGTATTAAATAAGCATCAATATAGTATATGATATACTATAGTTTGCAGCAATTATTATTGGCTTATAGCATCATAAGCATTGATTTTGAGTCATAGCATTATATCATTAATTCATTATAACAACCATTAATCCATTATAGCAAATCAAGACATTATTACAATAGAATTACAGTCTATATCCACAATACAATACATCACAATTCAATGTTTCAAAACCCAAAGTCCAAACATAAAGAGAAATACGTTAATATAACTACGACAACAAAGGTTCCAATTAAATAACATAAAATTTGTAGAATATAATGCGAAAGATATTGCAACTTCTGCCTCCAAATTCCAAGTCTTTGTCTAGAGATTAATAGATATAAGTTAGTCAAACAAAAATAAAGCATATAGTGTACTACTACAACTAAAAACAATCAAACATTGGAATAAAAATTAAACTAACTTATTTATAATAAATGACTAAATTCATAAAAATGAAAGCGTGTGCCTGTTGGAAATAAACTTAATTTTGCATTCTAAATTTTTCATATAAAAATTGTCTAGAATCTAGAATATATGGAATAATATATTTGAAATTTTATCAGAGAATATTTATGAGATATTTATGGAATAATAAATTTAAAATTTTATGAGAGAATATGAGGAGATATTTATGGAGAACCGTTAGATTAAGTGAATCTCCACTTTTTATTTAAGATGTGAACTCCTATTAATAAAGTGGATTCACTCGTCTTGGATGTAAGAAAAAAGAAAAAAATTGAACTTTTTTAATAAAGTCTAGTAATAAAAAAATTCTCCTTATGAAAAACAATTATTTTTTTCTTCTTCGACCTCTTATCTGTCTTATTCTAAAATCAATTCTATTTGCTATTGTAGAAAACTTCCAACAAAGTGGTATCAGAACTTATAGATCCTCGTACAAAGATAGCAAAGTGCGGCCTTCCCTTACAAGTCTTAATCTCACTAAGATCAATTATGACAATTGGAGTTTGAGGATGATGGCTCTCCTTAGAGCATACGACATATGGGAGATAGGCGTGAAAGACTACACCGAACAAGAAAGATAGTCTACCTTAAACTCAAAATGATAGTTTGAGTGACTAAAAGGATAGAAGACAGGAAGGCTCTATGTCTAATCTATCAAGCATTAGATGGCTATACTTTGGGGAAGGTTTTGGGATCAAAGTCAGCCAAAAAAGCATAGGAGAAGCTTCGAACATCTTACAAAGGAGCCGATCAAGTCAAAAAGGTAGGTCTTCAAACTTTGAGTGGAGAGTTTGAAACTTAGCATATGAAAGAAGGAGAACTTGTCTCTAATTTCTTCTCAAGAGTTTTAGCAGTTACTAATAACCTAAAAGGAAATTATGAGAAGTTAAACGATGTAAGAATTATGAAGAAGATTCTTAGATTATTAGATCCAAAGTTTGAACATATTGTCGCCATCATCGAAGAGATAAAAACTTACAGACCATTTCAATAGAGGAACTTCTCGGTTCATTGCAAGCTTATGAAGAAAAGAAAAGGAAGAAGGAAGAGATTGTACAGTAAGTACTTGAGACATGAATTGATTAAAAAAGGGAAGAAGGTAATCGAAGACAACAAAGAAGAGGTTGTGGTTAAGAATGAGGACGAGGTAATGGATACAGACACAGACGAGGTGGGAGACCTAATAAAGAGAACAACAATGACAACAACAACCAAAGAGGAGAAAGATCAACAAGAGGTCATAGATGAGGAAATTCAAAGTTAGTGCATGACAAGTTACACATCAAATGCTACAATTGTAATTTTTTTAGACATTATGCTTCTGAATGTAGAACTCCAAGCAACAATAAAGTTGAAGAGAAGGCTAACTAGATTGAAGAAAGAAGTCAAGATGATGGTACCTTACTGCTAGCTTATAAGGAAAACGAAAGAGGTGAGGATAATCAATTGTACCTAGATAGCAGTGCAAGCAACCATATATGCAGAAGAAAAAGCGTGTTCGTGGAGCATGATGAATCGATGAAGGGCAACGTGGCATTTGGAGATGAATCCAAAGTAGAGGTGAAAGGTAAAGGAAATGTTCTCATTCGGTAAAAGAATGGAGAGCACCAATTCATTTCCAATGTTTACTGTATGCCAAACATGAAGAGCAACATATTGAGCTTAGGAGAACTCTTAGAGAAGGTTATGATATTCGATTAAAAGATAAAAACCTTTCTATAAGAGACGGTACAAGTAACTTCATTGATAAGGTGTCAATGACAAAAAATAGGTTGTTTGTTCTCAACACTCAAAATGATGTTGCACGGTGTCTTAAGATGTGCTACGAAGATACTTCTTGGCTTTGGCATCTTCGATTTGGGCATCTCAATTTCATAGGATTAGAGTTGCTCTCCATGAAGGAATGTAAAAAAATTACCTTGCATCAGATATATCGATCAAGTGTGTGAAGGATGTCTACTTAGAAAGCAATTTAAAATGAGCTTTCCGAAGGAGTTATACTCAAGAGCTAAAAAAACCATTAGAAATAATACACATGGATGTGTGTGGTCCAGTCAAGCATGTTCACTTGGTAGGAGTAACCATTTCCTACTTTTCATTGATGATTTTTCAAGAAAAAAATAGGCATATTTTTTAAAGAGAAGGTGTTTGAGAACTTCAAGAAGTTCAAGGCCTATGTTGGAATGGAAAGTGGCCTTGTGATTAAAGGCATGAGATTTGACCGTGGAGGAGAGTTCACATCAAAGGAATTCCAGAAGTATTGTGAAGATAATGGAATCCAAAGAAAACTGATGTGGTGCCTAGATTTCCCCAGCAAAATTGAGTCGCACAAAGGAAGAATAAGACAATCCTAGAGGGAGCATACTCAAAAGTAAGAGGCTACCAAAGGAGTTTTGGGCGAAAGCAGTTGCATGTACAGTTTATCTATCAATCCGATCTCCAACAAGAAGTGTGTGGGGGAAACACCACAAGAAGCTTGGAGTCGAATGAAGCCCGACATTTCCCATCTAAGAGTGTTTGGAAGTATAGCACATGTACATGTACCGGGCAATAAGCGAAGCAAGTTCGATGACAAAAGTGAGAAGTACATCTTTATTGGTTAGACACCAACACCAAAGGCTACAAGCTCTACAATCCTGATAAGGGGAAGATAATCATTATTCAAGATGTTATGTTTGATGAAGATGGAGAATGGGATTGGATTTCATATAACGAAGATTACAACTTCTTTCCACATTTTAAAGAAGATGACATGCAACGACCAAGAATGGAAAAATCAAGAAAGGAGCCTACTTCTCCACCAGCTTCACCAGTCGTGAGTTGTTAAGAAGATGAAAGCTCAAGTGAAAGGACTTAACACTTTCGAAGCCTTCATGAAATATATGAGATAATCGAAAACAAGACAATCTTACTCTTTTTTGTCTATTTCCGGATTGTGAGCGTAAGAATTTTCAGGAAGCTTGGCAAAAGAAAAATTGGAGAAATGTTATGGATGTAGAGACAAAGGCGATCAAGAAAAATGACACATGGAAGTCAGCTTCACTTCTATAATGGCAAAAGGCAATCTGCGTAAAGTGGATATACAAAGTAAAGAAGAATGCAAAGGAGAAGTTGAAAGATATAAGGCGAGATTCGTAGCAAAAGGCTACAGTCAAAGAGTCGGCATTGGCAATGATGAGTTATTCGCTCCAATCGCTCAACTAGAAACTGTTGGGCTAATTATTTCATTGGAAACTCAAAACATTTGGAAGATGCATCAAATGGATGTGAAATCTGCATTCCTAAATGGAATTCTTGAAGAATAAGTTTACATTGAGCAGCCACATGGCTACGAAAACACGGGAGAAGAAGACAAGGGCTCGAAGCTACAGAAGACAATTTATGGGTTGAAACAAGCTCCAAGATCTTGGAATGCTCATATTGATAAGTACTTCCAAGAGAGAAACTTCATCAAGTGCCCGTATGAGCATGCATTCTTTATCAAAATCAAAAACAGTGATATATTGATTGTGTGCTTGTATGTAGATGACTTGATCTTCACTGGTAGTAGTCCAAGTATGTATGAGATTAAGAAAGAGATGACAAAGGAGTTTGAGATGACCTATATTGGACTTATGTCTTACTACCTTGGCCAAAGTAAAATAAGAAGACGAAGGGTATCCTTATCACTCAAGAAGGCTACGCTAAGGAAGCGCTGAAGAAGTTTAAGATAAATGACTCTAACCCAGTCTGGAATGTGGAATCAAGTAATCAAAGCACGAGGAAGGAGAAAATTTGGACCCAACACGCTTTAAGCTTGGTTGGAAGCTTGCGATGCTTAATGTGCACAAGACCCGACGTCCTATATGCGGTAGGAGTTGTCACTTGATATATGGAGGATTTAACAACAACTTATTTGAAGGCAGTAAAGAGGATTCTTCATTATGTCAAAGGGACAGCATACTTCAGCTTGTGCTACTCTATTTCTAAAAATTACAAGCTTATTGATTATAGCGATTGGAGTAGAGATATGTATGACCAAAAAAGGACAAGCGTCTTTGTGTTCTATATGGGAGACGCGGCCTTCACATGGATGTCGAAGAAGCATTCGATTGTCACTCTTTCCACATGCGAGGCAGAGATGTAGCTACTACTTCATGCGTTTTTCATGCAATTTGGTAACGAAATCCTTTAAAAGAGTTGAATTTACCATAAGAGGATCCGATCAAGATTTTCATGGACAATGAGTCAACAATTGCTTTGGCCAAGAATCCAATCTTCCATGATTGAAGTAAGAACATTGATACACACTATCACTACATTAGATAGTGTTTTGCCATAAAGGATGTATAACTAGAGTATGTAAAGACACATGATCAAGTAGCTGATATCTTCACCAAGCCTCTCAGGCATGAAGACTTTGTTAAGTTGAAGAGTTTGCTTGGAGTATCAAAATCAAGTCTAAGAGAGGGTGTTGGAAATAAACTTAATTTTTCAATCTAGATTTTTCATATAAGAAATATCTTGAATTTAGAATATATGGAATAATATATTTGAAATTATATGAGAGAATGTTTATGAGATAGTTATGGAATAATATATTTGAAATTGCATGAGAGAATATGTAGGAGATATTTATGGAGAACTATTAGATTAAGTGAATCTCCACCATTTATTTAGGATGTGAACTCTATAAACAGAGATGGATTCTCTCATCTTGGATGTAAGAAAAAGGAAGAAAAAAAATAAACTTTTGTAATAAAGTTTAGCAATAAAAAATTTCCTCCTTATGAAAAAAAATCATTTTTTCTTCTCCAACCCGTTATCTATCTTCTTCTAAAATTAATTCTATTTGCTATTGAAGAAAACTTCCAACTGCGCCATGGTGTATTATTGTGATTTACAAGCTTGTGTGAAAATGAACTAAGCTTACTAATTAACCAACTGTTTGTATTCTACAAATTAAATATATTCAGTTACTAACTTGTTGTGATCATAATCAGTAACTTGTTGTGATGTTAACAATTGAATTTTATACTAATATTGAATTTGTTGTCATAAAAATTCAAATGTTTGTTAACAGTTGAATTATATATGAAACTGATAATGCAAACTGTTTTGAATTTTATATCATAAAATAAAAATTGAATTAACATGTTATGATGTTAATCAAAAACTCATTGTGATGTTAATAATTAAAATAAACAACTAGCAGTAAATAAATAATTGAATATAAACAATCAGTAACTTGCGTACTATTAGCAATTGAATGTAAACAACTTATAGTAACTTGTTGTGGTGTTAAGATGTGTGTGAACATAAACAATTAATACATAAGAAGATGTGTGTAAAGATGTGTGTGATATTCACAGTTAAATATATATATATATATCATATAGTTATAATTTGCTATTATACAGGCATATAGTATATATAATTTTCTATTATAGGAAATAAACTATATGAATTAACTATACATTATTTAACAATATATATATATCATAAAGCTATACAAGTTATATATATACATCGATTTGTGAATATAACGGTAAATTTGACATTAAGTTTGTAACAGCTTATTATATTTTAGATATTTTATGGTGTGTTATCTTTAATGTATCAAACCCAGCAAATTATAATAGAATTGAATTTTCATAAGATGAACTAACCAGGGCAAAAATAGAGATGACAGAGATGGGCTATCTATGGGGGAAACAAAAGATGATGGTGACTCATTGATATCCATGTACAAATTCTACATATCGAACAAGTTAATTAGAGTATTGTATTTAAAATCAAACAAATGAAGAACTATATTATTTTACGAATGCTAATATCACTTGAGAGGACTTCATTATAATAGGAAACATCATCGAGAGGAATCTCAGTCCGTTGATTGAAAAAACATGGTTTGGACCATAACGAATTTTGAGTATGAACTAATGCCATAACTATCTTTGGACTCAAAGTACTACAAAATGGGTCTATAACCATTCCTCCGATGCTAAAATCATATTTAAAAGAAACCATGGATAATGGAATAGCAAAAAGATCCCGAGTGACTAAAGATAAAACATGACATTTGGAACTATTTACCTTCCACCATAGTAAAACATCAAAATTATTTGGTGCAACCTAAATCGGATCAATTAATCCTCAAAATTATATGCAGACAACTTTACTTCACTTAATATGAAATAATCCACTTTACGTCATACTAAAGGATAAAATAAAGGATGAAAATATTGAAAAGTAAACAAACTAAAGGATAAAAGACTATTCTTCACTACATCTCTTCTTGTATTTATAACAAGGGCATGTACTAAGCCAAAGCCATCATAATTCAAAGCTTTACTAGGCAAATAATAATGGCATATTTTAATATCAAATTTGAATACACTTATCATAATGAAAATATGGCTTAAAAGATATTAAAAAAAGAGTATATGCTTCCCATTCTCAAAGATGTGTGTCGCTATATTTTGTTCTGGCCAAAAATGTTAATACATACTATGTGTTAACATTCCAAACACAACTCCAAAATTCATTATGAAGGTATATTTTACAACAATTAAAAGGATTTGAAGAACACCAATGTTAGATTTCTCTGAATTATCAAAGTCATAACCCATGGTACAGATCTCTATGATAAAACATGCAAATCATAATCTGAACTAGAAAATAAAAATCACTCATCTAGATATTGAATTTTAGAACACAAATAGCCACCGTGGAATCTCAAATTTGTTATATCTCGATTGAAAGTTACTTCATATTTTTAAAACAAACAAAGTAGAATTAAAACAAACATTCAAACATACATAAATGTACATAAATATATGTATGTATGTATGTATGTATGTATGTATGTATATAAACTGATAAATATCATTCATAAAACAGACAGTTTGCAACTATGAATATTCAAACCGATATTTTTGCTATAGTGGATTAAATTCATAATATTCAAACTGATATGACGAACTGATATATTAGTTCATATATATGGTATTGCAGTTCATATATCATATATATCAGTTCATAATTTCGGTTTCAATTTAATATAGTTTCGGTTCAAACTGATATTATGAATTTAATAATATGAACTGATATATAACTGTTTATAATATTATATATCAGTTCATATATATGTTATAATTATATATCATTTCATACATCATATATTTATATCAGTTCATCTGATATAAAACATTTCAAATATATGAACTGATATATAAACACATAATATTATGACTCATCTATGATCTGCTATATATAGTATATACCTATATTATGAACCGATCTACCTAATTTATGATTCATAATATTCATTAAAGTCAATCTAAAATCCATGAGGATAAAGACTAGTTTATGAACTGATATTATATGACTGATATTATACCATATATGAAAACATAACAAAGAAGTACAAAAACAAATCAATAAAATTTCTGTGAACTGATCTTATACCACATATGAACAGTTGAACACATAATGTACGAACTACACAAAATAAATCAATCCATGAAAACAAAAACTAGTTTTTCTATTTTATTTAAATATTATACCATACTATCGTGAGCACTTGTGTATATTTCTCGTTTAAGCATATTTAAAAAAATAAAAAAAGATAAAACTTTGCAAAATAAATCAAAATCGTGTTCTTTCTCTTCCTATTAGCATTCATCATTGCTTAAATCGATGATCCAAATAATGAATGAAGACCAAGGTGGTGAAGGATTGATATGTATTATTATTTGAAGGTTAAGCATGGGTGAAAAATTTATAGATTAGTTTTTCAATTTGGAAATGAAAACAAATGAGATAATTATTTTGGGAACAAACGAAATTATGAATAGCGGCTAGCATTGGCAAAGGCATGATTTGATTAGTGTTAGGGAAGAAAGAGTTAGCCGAGCTATGAATAGTATTGGATATGGGCTGTTTGACAATTAAAAAAATAGTTTCGGTTAGGTTAACCGATTATAAACCATGGATAACCGTTAACCGACCTAACATTGGTCGGTAAACTGAAAGTTCGATTAATTAACTTTTTCAATTAAAGCGGCTCGATTTAAATCGGCTAAGTCGGTTAGGTAGGATAACTCAACCAAATTCCCACCCCTACCTGATCTTCCCTAACTAATGTCGCACTCGAGGTATGGGTTTAAATAGCTAAGTACAATTGTAGGTACTCTCCTTCTACTGGTGTAGAAAGAATTAGTGACTTCGATAAATATTCTAGTAAATTGAGAAATGTTGCCAAAACTTCATCTGTCCAGGCAAAATTGCCTTTCTCCTTTTTGAGTGCTTCAAAGAATGGAACCCATTTTTCGATGGATTTAGATCTAAACCTACTTAAACTACAGCCTTACTATTCAGGCTTTGCATCTCCTTTCGTGTTTTGGGAATCTTGATGTCTTTCAAAGCTAGGACTTGTTCTGTGTTAGCTTTAATTCCCCCTAGCATGTAGGATAAATCCCAAATACATTCCAGATAAAACCCTGAAAGAGTACTATAATGGGTTCATATTCGTCCCAAACTCTATAGAAGGCATTGTACATTGAGAATTCGTCTACTAAACGAAAGTCCATTTTCATATAGCTGATCTGGGATGGTTTCCTAGCTCGATAAACAAATTCAACCTTCCTAAGGGAATTTTTTTCCTTCTCTTGTGACGCCACGCAGTTACCGATTTCATGGTGTGACATCCTTCATGGAAAATCCCATCTTATCAAATGCATCTTTGAACAGGATGTTTACCGAACTTTCGCTATCCACCAAAATCTGATGTACTTCTACGTGGCCGAGCATTACCAAAATTACCATGAGGTCCATATGTGAGTGCTACTTACCCTGTAGGTCACTATTGATGAAGTTTATTTCATCTTTCTTTCGATGTGGGGAATT
This sequence comes from Allium cepa, assembly GCA_030765085.1. Taxonomy (NCBI): domain Eukaryota; kingdom Viridiplantae; phylum Streptophyta; class Magnoliopsida; order Asparagales; family Amaryllidaceae; genus Allium; species Allium cepa. Next base: position 369,483,621 of record CM060943.1, on the reverse strand, counting down.
GACTTTTTCCTCCTCATCTATAATGTATCAAAAAGATTCTCCATTCTTCAAAGATTTCATATATCTTTCCATCTCGACCCAACTTTTAGCAGCTACATGAGGTCCTCCTTTTATGGTGTTAATCACCAATCCTCGATCCTTCTCACAGTTAGCAATGTTATTTCCTCTTTGTTTTTTGGCGGGGGTTGCCTTAGTGCCTGCTGTATAGGAATAAGGGGAGTGGTAGGATTCCTAACATACCGCTCTAGCTACTTCTTCCTAATGTATTCCTCTATAAGGTCTCGGAAATGTTGATAGTCGCTGGTGTCGTGTTCATGAGATTCATATTAGATGGTGGTTCTTATTGTCCTTCATTTTCTCAATATAACCACTTCCACCACATCTGTGCATTTAAAGCACTCGGCAGATTCAATACGGTGGATGTGCAAAACGTTATAGCGGGGATACAGCGAGGATACAGCGGGATATAGCGGATGACTCTAAAATAGTATATAAAACTCATACTTAATGTTTTAAAAAAATATAAATGGTAATTAAATGAAAAATTAACATTCAATTGAATTATAATTAATATATAAATAATTTTAAATAAAACGTGTGTGAATATACTGTAAATAAACGTAAAACTATTATATAACATAATTGAATTTAGTAGAATATTAGTGTATTTTAATTTCTGAAAATGTATTAAAAATTCAATTGAATAAATTAATTTCATAACTTTTATAATGTATGGATGTCATTTTTCAATTCATTTCTTTTAAAGAAGATATAGCGGAAATAGCGGAATACGGCGGGAATAACGGGATATAGCGGAAATAATTGGGCTTAAAGAGGAAAGGCTATATTTTTGGGGCTGTATGGAAAAATCATAGCGGTACAAATCCGCTAAGAGATATAACAAGGTTATAGAGCGGTAATAGCAGGGCATTAACTGCATAGCACCAAATTTAACCTTATCATTCACACTATTGGACGCCTCTAACGTTCTGATAGCCATGTTAGTTTGGTGTCAGCTGCAGCTTCCTTTAGTCGCATATACATTATTGCCTCATAGAAGAAATCCTGCAAAGTAGCTGGTTTTGCCTTAGCTAATCTCTGAGCTATTTAAGTGTATGCCTCTGCGCAATGCCATAAGAGTTTGTCGTTCATCAGCATTCGGGATGCTTGCTACTACGGCATTGAAGCTAGTCAAGACTGGCATGGTGTTTCGTCCTCTCTTTGTTCCATATCCAATAATGAATATTGATTTTGGGCTACTCCACATGAACTTGAAATTGGCTGATGAACTTTTCTTTCAACATTTCCCATGCATGGGTTGAGTTAGGGGAAGATGGCAAACCCACATAGTCGCTAAGTCTGAAAGAATAAGGGAAAACATTGCACAAAACTTCCTTTGTTACTTTAATCATCACCATATGTTGTGTGTATTGTTGCAGATGTACTATTGGGTCAATCAAACCTTTATAGGGATCCATGGTGGGCATTCTCAAACTCTTTAGGTTCTGAGTGGTTTTATCTCCATGGAGAATGGGCTACCAACTCTCGCTTCAATTCTCCTTTCTACTTGTTCATGTTGCACACATTCCCTTATAATATGTTCCATACGGTCCTTTGGTTCGATGGATGAATGGACCTAGGTTGACCTCTCCCTCTGAGGTGGGGATTCTCTTTTGCTTCACCTTTGATTATTGTTCTGTTGTCCCGGCTTCGGTCTCGGCATTGGGATCGTTCATGGTGGTAAGTTCGCCTTTCATCAATAGCTACTTCTGCTAAGGCAAGAGAACGCCATCTAAATTGGGGATGTTTAGCTATAGCTGAACCTAATTTTCCACCTCCCCTAGTCAGTTTAATGTCGAACTAGTCCATAGGTGTGGCCTCAGGCCGAATTCTTACTCGATCTACCTCCTCGGTGTTTACTCATCCTGCTCCATGATCTTTTTTAATCATATCCCCTACCAGAGTATGACCTCCTTCACCTCCTAGACCCTCTAGATGGATATCGCCCTCTCACTTTGGTGTTGTATGTGACCGGTTACATGTTCCCCAAGCATGTCATGGTCTATTCCATAATAGCTTGTTGCTAAGCAACAGATCAAGTATCAAGTTCCTCCAAAACTCTATCCAAGTTGCCTTTAGAGATAATGTCCGATCTTGGAGTACTAGATAAATGAAAGTCTTGATTAGTAGTTGTCTGAATAGTGTTTCTGCTAGTAGCACCAGCCTTGGTCTTAGCTTTAGGAGGCATGCTGAGAATCAAGTTCTAAATGAAAGCACAAAAAATTGTTTGCACGAAAAGTGGACAAACACATACTATCAAATTTATAGCAATGAAGAAAATAGAGGGAAAGATACTAGACTAGTAAAGTACATATGAATTTATAATGGTTTAGCCATAGCAGACTTTTATCAACTATTCATTTTATTCCATTTCTTATATGTCAGCTTTTATAAGGATTTTGATGCAAAGTACAATGACTTACTATCAAGTAATGAAGTCCTTAGGATATGTTTGGATATTTCTATTCAGCAAAGTCCGGTGGCTCCAAAAAGTTATCCTCACAGCTGTTGGAAGCTTAGATATTTATGGGAGTAAAGAGGTAGGGGTCATCCCGAAAAATCACGTAGTTTCCCTATATAACATGCTACATTTGGATATTTTCATATATAGAGGACATAATCCAAAGTTTCCTTAAGTATTCATATTTCATTCCTTAAATGTTTGTCTTGGTTCGGTTGAAGTAGTTTTATTCGGTGGTTGTTAGACTGGTGGATAGATGTAATATCTTCCTGTCCAAGTAGTATGGAACACTATCCTACTTGCTCTGGCATGGCTTACTCTCCCTCTATTCGACTTTGATTCTATATTAGACAAGATATCTTATCTGGTATATACACCACTGGATAAAATATCTTGTCTGGTAGTTCCCTATAACGAACAAGAATTCTTGTCTGGTGGCTAAATCACCAGATAAGAAATCCGGGCTGGACCACTAGACAAGAAATCTTGTTTGATTGCTCCTCTATCGACCCAGGACTTTTATCCTGTGGTAAGACCACCGGTCTAGGAATCATGCCTAGTAGCTTGCCATACTGGTAACACTGAGGAGTTGTGTGTCTATCGTTGTCTTCATAGCTGCACTTGGGTGTTCCTTACGCTCATTTTTCCCTTCATTTCAAGATTATTCAGTTAAGTTGTGATCCTTATGGCGCACACACATCCATGTCGCTCTTGTACTAGCTCAGTTAGCCTACCTCCATCATTCCTTTAGCCAAAGCACCTATAACATTAACTAAGTTTGTAGAATTTGATGAAGTTTTACAAAAATTAATCGAGTTCTATAACAATTTAATAGGTTTATAAAAATTAACTATGTTTAATAAAAATTTAATTAAATTAACTAAGTTTCTACATAATTTATTAAATTTCATAAATATTTAGCTAAGTTTTCTAAATTTCTAAAAATTAATTAGATTTTATAAAAATGAACTAAGATTTATAAAAATTGAATAAGTTTATAAAAATTAATAATATTAATAGTAGTGCAAATAATAATAATCACTCCAAGAATATTATATATTTATAGTTAAAACAGATAAAATATTTGAATAACATACGTAAGTAAGAATATGTTCTTGAACTTATTTTATTCAAAAAAAGGTTTAATTTGCAAAAAAAATCATGTATAAAAATCCAAATTTATTGAACATTATTGCCATACTGATAATTAATCATGTTCCACCAACAAGTACCTCAATAGCATAACAAATCAAGTTTTAGACCATCTAGCCTAGGGTCAAATAAGTTATATAGAAATCCGATGGCAACCTTCTCTTTAATGGGTGATGTATGATGCTTCTTGGGTTAAACTTCATGTTAGAAGGGAGTCAGAAGTATGTTTACCCCTGTTTCTCTTTCAAAAATCAGCCACGCTTACATTATAATGCATTATTTTTTAGCAGTGTTCATACATCTTTACCTTTGGTTAGCATGGCATTATGTATCAATTTGTATGCATTTATGCAATATTACTTTAGGTCATAAGTTTTTGTATGCTTAATACTTGTTTTATGAAATATTATATATATATATTGTTGTTTGGCTTATGAATCTATTTGATTATATACAGTATAATGTGTTAATTATGGTAATTTGAACTTTTATAATATATCTGCTGAAATAAGCTTGGTACAATTATAACTAAAGCATGAATGTATAACGTTAAAAAATGAATTGAAAAATAATCTAGAGTGTTTTAAAAAACTATAAAATAGACAAGACAAAACTTATTGCAATGCTCCAAAAAGGCTATGAAAAATAATCTATAGCATTTTAATAATGCTATGAAAAACAGGCATTGTCGCAACATTCACATACCAAGCATTTTAAAAAAAGACCATGGAAAAGTTCTATACAACGAGAGAAACAATATAGAAAGTTAATTATAGTTATAATAAAGCTGTGAATACTCAAAGTTGACATCATGAAAATGCTATAATAGGTTACTTATAGTATTTTTAATAATGCTACGGTATCTACCATACATATTATAACATGCCATTTTACAAATTTTAAAAGCACTGTAATAGCATTAAAGTGATTAAAAATGCTGTTAAACGGCCAGATTATTGTAGATCCTTATGTTCTCCTTTCCCACCCTAATTCACACATGACATAACAATAAAAAAATCAAGCCGCTAGGTTTGCATTCAAGGAAGTGTTGTCGCATGCTTCAATCGACGGCAATGACTCAAGTGGTGCGCAAGGCCAGGAAATGCAGCATTGACGAGGCTGGGCGCACGTATGTGGAGACAAGATGGAGCTCACGACCTAGTAGTTGACATAGATGCGCATACGTTGCATGCGATGAGGCATCAACGATGGGTTGGCGATTGTCGGTTGGTGCACGGTCGAGATTGATGGCAATAGCATACGAAGGTTTGATGGCTAGGGCTAGTTCATGATGAGGCTGGGATGGTAATTAGGGCTTTGAATGTTGGTAAGAAGTAAACATCGATCTTATGCGACTATAGCATGACATTATGATTTTATTTATGATGTTTCATATTTTCATTTGCAGATATGATATTTTTTATGCTCATAAACATGAATTTTGATTCAAGATAGTAATGACTTGGATTAAAATGTATGATGTTGGCTTGATAGTAATTATAGTTAGTATCATGGTGAAGCATTACAAGATTATTTGAATTTAAATTTATTTTCATAAACTCTCATTTGAATATCATTGAATTAAAGTGATATTAGATTGTTTAAGAGCTTGCAAGTGAACATATTCGAATTATATAAGGATAGTTCAATTGAAGTTATGGTAATGGATAATGATAATAAGTTGTATGCATTGAATCTGTTTATTTATTTTGGTGCAATAAAAGAATGAATGGTTTGACGCATTTTGGAGACTAAGAAATATCAAAATTTATTTTAAATATTATTTGGGAATGTATTCAAAATATTTTGCAAATATTGATAAAGAACTATATGGTGAAGTATGCACTTGATTTGATGGAAATTGAAATAATGATAATTTTGATTTTTAAGATGAATTCGAATGCATTTTATGGGTTTTTGAAATATCAAACCATGATTTAAATTTCGATTTAGAAAGAATTTAAGATTACTTCAAAGTTTTTGAAATAATGATAAGAAGGAAAAAGATTGGTTTATTTCAAAAATACTTGAACTACAACTGAAACGAAACGAAGTTGAAATGTGAATTTAGTGAGTTATGTTTGAATTAAACCTTGAAAGCTTATTGAAAGATTTTTAAAAATGAATTTTAATTCATATTATATGGTTTTATCAATGGATTTAAATTCATTTCTATATAATTCTATAAATGATATTTAATTCGTTTTCTTTTGAATTTTTATGAATGGATTCTTAAATTCATTTGTTGATGTATGAGAATCTAAGAGCTATGCAATGAAATGAAATGTGTATGCATATAATAGGAAAATTAAATGAATAATGATTTGATTGGATTAATGCTTGGTTGATTAAATGGCCATGAATTTGATTCTAGAAAAGGAATACCAAATATCTATTTAACATAAATCATGAGTATAAAGATGGAGTATTTTATTTGATTATATTTTGGGTGATTAAAAGTATTATGTGATTATGTTATAAGTAATTGAACCTAAACTATTCAACCATGGTATGCATGTATACTTACGTTAGGTTAAGTGATTGAAAACTTGCTTGATTTGGGATATAATGGATTAATGATACTTGAACATGTTTGATATGTAAGGTAAACTAGTGTTTAATGAATCACCAAGTACGCTATGAATGAACTGGGAGCTAATTGGATGAATTGTGTGTTTTGAATGCATATGGTACGTTAGAACACTTTTCTATTTTTAAATATAATTATATATGATATGTGCTTCACCCATGACAAGAATATACAAGTTTAATTATATCCCATGATTACATTGATGTGATAATAATGCATATCTAGTATGCTATATGAGATGAATATCAAACCCTATAATGACATAGGATATAAAGACATTTATGGTGTAATGTATTTGCTGAGGCCAATGTGAATAAATGCCTTAATAAGGTGATCGGTACGAGGTGTGCTACTAGAGGCTAGAATCCATCCTAGTAAACAGATTTAGGGTCACAACCTAAATCATGATGACTTGTTCCCTCGTCGCCTATTGTCCAAACGATCTGTTGCATGGACATAACCACGAGCCAAGCATAGTGCAAACAAGGGTGATGATGGTAATCACATTGATTGTGATGATCCACTATTTTAAACATATAAAATCAATTATAAACGACATCAAAATACACTTACAACTAATTTTAGATATTAAAAGCAGTGGACCATGGGTAGATAAAATTAAAAATGTAAAACAATGAATATTTAAAAGGGAAACCTCACAATATAATATTTAAACATCAGCATATATATTTATATACATGGTCGCATATCAATAATATTTAATTATCAGTACATTAAGTATTATACATTTTCAAAACATCAATTTTAAATATAGCACCTATAAAATTTTGATGGAAGACATATACTGATCCATCATGCGAGTATGACTCCTTCTATAACACTTTCTCCTTTCTGTGTTCCCCTGCAAACTAACAAAAAAAGAAAAGAAAAAAGTGCCAAATATATTTTGGATTGCATCAACTTCTATATACCCCAGTCCAACCTATAGGATCCGATGGCTTCTGCATAGAAAAAGGCTGCCTACGCACCCCATTTGAGGGATCAAGCCCACGTAGTTAGCTCTTCTCCTACATCCAAATATTTGTTAGTTCATAAAAGCCATCGCATATGTTCAACCATTGCATCTGTTCAGCAAATGCAACCAATGCAATTCAATACAATCAATGCAACCACTGAAGTCAATGAAATCTAATATAATCAATGCAACCATTGTAATCAATTGAAGTAGAAAAAGTACCTCTACTCATCCATCACAACATATCATCATATGGGGCAATAACAACAATTGTACACTTAACCATTAAATATCACATACACTTGACAATATTCAACCATTAAATAAGAAAATAATAACCGCATAAATATACTTACATTCATAATAATCATCCATTATAATAACACTTCACAATGTAAGTATAAATCATCAAATGTATATAAATCGTCACATATTAGTCTCAAAACATCAACCATCAAATGTGTACTAATCCAAACAATATTAGTAACATAAACACCAACACAATAAAACCATAGTCAACTGCACACAGTGTAGTAATAATGGCAGCACATCAAAATACGGTCTCAATACTTTAAATCTTTCTAAATAATATATTTTATCAAAAATTATAATTTCATCAAATTACCTTTCAAATCAATAGTATTATTATTTTATGTCAAAGTAATAACATTCATATTATATCTCTTTGTTATACTCTAAAATTAGTTTATTTCCATTTATTTCAAAACAGTGTAATTTTCATTAAAACTATATTATTATTATTATTATTATTATAAAATCTCACTTCATTGAATAATATCTGTAATGACCCACATTTTCATATAGTTTAAGTGGACAATCAATCATACATGACCCACTCAAATTGAACAGAAGAGCAGATAGTTAGGGAAAAGAAAGAAGACAAAAAGAAACTAAACAACATAGAATCTCACAACGGAATGGGTAATCTATAATATACAATAAATCTTTACAAGAAGAAAAAATGTAATATACATACACTAATCAGAGTACACTAACCCATTTCAGCCCGGATAGTTATAACAGAATGTCCTTACAATTACTGATAAATACAACCAATAGATAACACGGCGGAACGCAAAGAATTACGTAGATACGGCTTGGACCTCTAGCTCGTCTCCTGAGCTCCGATGTATCAAAATCAATCTATAAATATGCTCGGTCTAACCCAAGCAATGAAAGGTAAGAACGCCCAGATCAGTCTGGTGAACCAGTGTGAGAAAAACACAACCACATGGAATTTATTGTTTATCGTAAACCTTTAAATAAATGTATCTCATAAGACCACGCCACATATAAAATACGAACGGGTTTTTACATTGCGACAACTAAAACATTTTCTATAGAAAATCCAGTGATATAATCATAATGTCCAAGAATCAAAGTAAAATATTAATATAGCTGAAATGTTTGCATCTCACATTTCAACATAGTTGGGCACAACTAAGTCCGTACGGCACTTATTGGAGAATGGATTGCATACTATGACAAGGTAAGCAACTACCTTCCGATGGTACATCTTTAAATAAAATGCATCGGGGTTTGACAAGAACATCTTATACCCCCTGCCACATAGGACTGGCCTACCACTTGACTAGTAGTATTGAATATGATCACCTTACTTTGGGCCCCCAAAGCATTCATGAGTATATAGTAATCGATCTAGATTTTGGAATGACCATACCCTGATAGGGGTGATCTACATGGCCCTGCTACATGCTCGATTTTTGTCATTTCTCGTTTGATAGGGTTGAGGCTACGTTTACCTTTATATAGAACTTCTCACTTGGAATGCTAACACTGCCCTCTAGGAAATAATGCAATGACAGCATTCATCCATACAAGTTGTCCAGGAGATGGACAAACCAAAGGAACTACTTCTACTACATCCATTTTGAAACCACCCTCCGAATTAGTAGCAAGCTGCCTTTGCACATTAAAGAGCTCCGTCTTTAAAATTCCATAATCTTCAACATGTCTTCATTTCAAAACGCATGAGTTGTATCTAAGTGGTTTTCGGATAACATATCTGATTTCGGTCTATTCAAAACTACATTTGATAGTTTTTGGTAAACTAAACCCCAATTCTTTAGGAAATAAATAGTTAATGATAAGAGCGGAGATCACCACCTAACCGTTAGTGGACGAATTTCCTTATCATTTTAGAACGAAAAGAGATTTATACGCACCGTACAGCATCATCAGAGATGACTGTGCCATATACTTACGTATTTCTCCTAGATATTTCCAAAGTTACGTTTTAAGTCCATGTTTGATAGTCAGTTTTTTAACTATCCATAAACTCACATCCAAATGGGGAATTTAATTCCATAGGAAAAACCAATATTGGTTAAGCAAAAAAGTAACCACTTGCCTCCTTAATTAATCTTTCATTAATTAAATTCATCTTGGAAATACTTGTATCAAAATACTTTTACAAGGCTATATTCACAGAATGGAGGAAGATTTTCTTTTTACATAATTCTAAAACCATTTATAAACTCCTTTATAAATTTCTAAAGCCCATTTACAAACTATTTTATAAATCTCTAAAAACCATTTTAAAATGTCTCTAAATCATTTCTCAGATCATTTATAACCCCTTTATAAATCCACAAACCCTTTTTTAAAACCTATTTTTATAAAACCCAAGTCTTTTTATAAAACTCTATTTATACATCTCGAAAACGTTTTTAAATAAATAATAACCATTAACTTAAAATGCTATTATATAATAATTACTATTACTAATAAACACTATAAATAAATAATAACTATTAACTTTAAAACATCTTAAAAATAATAATTAATAATTTCAAAACATTATTAATAAAACAATAACTATTAATCTTTACCATTATCATTAATAAAAATAATTAATTTCCAAAACATTATTAATAAATTATCATTACTAATTTCAAACCATATTAATTATTTAAATAATTATCCTTTCAAAATATTAAATACTAATAAATAATTATAAATCTAACCCAAATGGCAATTTATAGTATTTCTAATTTCTAATTTGAGGCCAATAGCTACCAAACGCTTAACCACTACTAATATTGATTTCCTATCACCATAAGGTTTAGTTGAACATATAACAATGTCATAACCAATGGAGCCAATAATCAGGTTTAATATTCAATAATTCATATTATAGGAATATTATTGAAACTAAATCAACAATGGCAAGGAATCTCGTTAGATTTCTCCAACTTGTTTCCTGCATCACAAACAGTATATAATCATATAATCTGGGCCATCCACTACTAGACAGGTATATATAAAAGGTCATGCGCTCTAGGGGTGGGAATAAAACCAAACCAACTGATAACATAGTAAATCATCCAAACATTCAATCAATAATTTTTATCAACTATATAACCTACTAGTTAACAAAAAAAGGTGAGTTTAACTTACCGAAATTTCTGTTGTTGCTCGCGCACTCTAGTTCTGATAGCGTTTGATTTTAGCTTGAAATTCTACAAGCTCCATTCTTTCCCAAATCAATTCCATCACATAGTTTAAGTCAATACGATTCTGACGCGAATGACCGCATTAAATTTAGACCTAAAAAGAACAAAACCGCTAATTTCACCTTTAATCCACTCCAGGCCGAACTTCCCGATTCCTGTTCAATACCCACAATTGTCACGTCTCACCCCTCTATGTTGCCACTCACCCACTAGAAAATGACCCTCCCTCTAACAAAGCTACAGCCACCATCCTAATCACCGCTAATCTCGCTGTTGACAAGCAAACCCACGAAATGTCGTCCTCTTTTGAACGCAAATTTTGGCCCCCGTGGACCACCAGGTGCCACCGCCTTCACACTGGAGCACCCACAGATCACTACTGTCCTAAAGGTAGCAGCGCCGCCACCCTTTGTCCTCTCTAGCGCTGTGCCGAGCTCCTAGAGTTATTTTCTAATCAATTGTTATTGATGCCAAATCGTCGTGTTACAGTCTAATCCAACCATCCATAACATTCACCTAACTCCCCTTTATAATGTCCTATTGGGGGTCAAGGCATCAAATTGCTTAGATCGGGCCAAGACGAAGAGAGCCATTCGATATGGTAGGTTTGATTTCGTCTTCAACTTCGAGAAAAACAAGAATAAACGAAGGAGAGGTGGGGGTTTTATAATGGAATGGGTATGGCCCAGATAGTGGAGTATAGGATAGATCTAATGGGGGTAGACTGGGTATGCTATGCAGTAGGGTGTAGTTTGGATGTATATATGTTATTCAATAAAATCCACATTTCATGTCGAGAAAATCTCAAACTCCTATCGAGGCATGCTGCCTGGCATTCTATACCAAATACCATTATTCTAAATTCAATGGGATTAGTATATGGACCTAATTCCATCATATGCAGAAGTTAGCTTCTAAAATCGAATTAGATTATGTTAATTCCCTAAATTAATCACTGTCCGTTTTGAGCTCGCATGACCACACAGTATATCCGATCACATGAAACTCATCAGTGCATAAAAATACCCTATTACGGTCCAATGGTGCTAATTTCGTCAAAATCTGAGACAGTGTCCCAGGATGATATTTTTACACGTTAGTTAAAACGAATTATTATTAAAACCATTTTAATCACTTTTAATTTAAACTAAAAGTTTACTATTATCATCCTTATCTAAACACAATTTAAATAAGATATCCAAATCAATTTTATTCATATTAAATCCAAGATTATATTATTTAAATATTCCAATTATTTAAATTCAATATTCAAATAAATCTCTACATTAGAAATTTAGCTAATAGGCTTATAAAACTAATGTTTTCAAAAACATTTCAAATTCAAATGACTAAATTTATGGGTTGTTACAATAAGAATACATATTTCAAATTAATTTTAAAATATATTATCCACTATTATTTATGGATTTCTTCGAAAATTCATAAATAATAACTTATTAAATTTCTCCAATTATTTTCGTTTTATTTCATTCAAACATAGTTGCATACAGACATCACAAAGAAACTATAAATAATCATTTTAGTTATTTATTTATCTTATTTTCTCATTATTACATAATTTCACTTATTTTATTTAATGAGTAATAGTCATATTTTGGATCCACAATTAATTATGATTAAAAATCCAAGAATATAACAATCAGCAATAAACAATCATGCCAAGGCTCTACATATCGAAAATGTTCATAATATCCAAATAATTATTAATATACCACAGCAAGGACTAATAATTATAGTTTTCCATCAATAGATATTTCTTTTACAATTTAAATTCGATTAATTAAATTACAACGCGTATTTTCCAACACTCTCCAAACACGGCACATCTAGTTTCATCTAGAATTTCTCCATGAGTTTAGCGGAAGAAACCACGTGTGAACCGGAGTTCGTATGCACTAGATGTCACGATTAAAAGGCATAGGATTTTATTTAATTTATGATTTAATAAAAGTAGAAGGCATATATTGCACTGTATGTACTTCTTCTCCTAGTCCTTTCTCCCACCCAGACACAGCAAACCCAAACCTAGTTGCAAGAATCGATTAACTCCACATGCTGCCACCATCATCATTTTCCAGATTAGAGAAGTTCGTCGACTTCACCTCACCAAAATGCACTGCCCGACACCACCTAGGGCCCCCATGACATCGGCCAACGCATCTCGCTACTGCCTACCAAAATATATCGAATTCTAGCGCATCTAGCTCGATCTAGACCGGTAAATATACTCCCCTCGGCCTTCTCTACAAGCCTATATCTTCCGATCGTTGCATAGTCGCAAATCCATCATTGAATCAAAACCCTAAAATGGACAACTATATTTAAATTGCTAATTTCTGCCCACCTCGAAGGTTATGCCTAAATACGAACACTTTCCACCTGTTCCATTCATCAATAGTTTTCCGACGATATATTATTCGATAGGGTTAGACATTTCAAATCTTGATCGCATTTTAGTTAATCTGTTAATCTCCATTAGAGCAGAATTAGGGTTGATTTTGGGATTTAGGAAGAAAAATGAGATTAGAGATGATGGCTAGGGTTTCATAGCCTCATTTATATAGTTGTTAGGCTGGGTTATGGGTTGTGTGTCCAGTTCGACCCGAAACCGCAACGTACGATGTTTATATATTATAATGTCTCTATTTCGAAAACCGTAACTCCAAATATATTAAACTAATCGTCTTGGAAAGACATCGCAACGGTGGTAAATATGACAACAAATTCACCATTTTATTAAAAAATTACTTTAATTGATTTATTATTTTACAGTGTTGAATTTGCGGGTCATTACATTCTTCCCCGCTTAAAATGAATTTTTCTTTTGCAATTCCCCAAATAAAAACCCCAACCAAACCAATAAATCGTCATTATGGGTTTAATGGAAAAATATGTGGCTATACATCAACCATTGGTTAATTATTTATGAAGTAGTGTATAACTACAATATTACATCATCAATCACAATACATAACAATTCATGCACAAAAATGAATTTAATTTTATACATATACATATTACAGTGACACATGAATTTCCTCATCATTCAATCCAAAATATAATACATAAAAATAACAATCCATCAACAAAGGGTGAATTAATATCAATCACAAGTTAATTAATAACGTGCACCATAATAATTCAACTTTAATTGACTATAATTAAAGTCCACAACAAAATAGAGGTTGATCCAAACATGCATGTTCATGTACATGAATATACATAAATATACAATCTATGTAGCTCATAAAACTAAAGCACATACACATCAAAAAGGGTAGTCTGCACATCATCATGTCAACAAATATTACGTATGTGTTAACCCTGTGTTGTCTACACATCCATCCTAATATATGTATCTTCAAAGTCATTGGTGAACTTCCTTATAGTCTCATTCTCAAAACAATTGGTGTACGTCCTTATTCTTACACCTTCTAAAATAATCCATAAAATCTCTCATAGCTACATCCTAAAAATAATAAGCACCAATTGATGACTACATCCTCAAAATAATATGCACCAAGTCATGACTACATCCTAAAAATAATATGGCCATATAATCATGTTGTAGTTATACAAATTCTCGATTCTCAGATCCACATTGTAAGGTCTCATACCAAATGACCACCATCATAAGGTAAATGGATACTCAACATCGTAAGAGTATTGTACTTTGGGATATATAATGAAACAAATGACCACCATCATAAGGTCAACGAATACCGACATCTTAAGAGCATTGCAGCTACATGTATGCTCGAATCCATGCCACTTAAACGGCTAGGATACAAGACTCAAAATCACAAAATTCTAGGGTAATCTACCATCACAAAGATCTGGATATAGTCGCAAATCCAAGTGGATGTCCCTATATACCCCTTCTTTATGAGTATACATCAAGCCTTTAATCATCAATGGTCCCATAACACACATCCAGTAATAGAACACAGTCACTGTTCCATTCCATTCATATCTATAGTGGAACATAGTGATAATCCCACTCATGAGCTCTCCTTGTTGATCCTGCCCTTTAGATCACTAAATTTCTTCTGATGATAGAACCATTCAACATTCCATCCATGGGTGACCCTTCCTAGAACCCACCATTTTGGATAATCATCATAAGTTGTAGAGTCATCTTATTCCAATCTTCGGATTCCTTTAAAAAATCTAACTAATAAATCCTCTTATAGTAATTCCTTTACTTGATGACAAGGATGACTTACCCAAAATGACAAAGATGGACTTGCTAATAAAGAGAATTTAATACATTTTAAAAGCAAAACATTTGCCAAAATTCAAAGCATCCATCAATCGTTAAAAATAGATTTCTAAATACATTTTAAAAAGTGGAAATTAGGTTGGAGGGCTTCTCATTCTAAGGCAATAAGTTTTAAGGACAACATTTATGAATAATTAGTTTTAAGGACAATTTACAGGAAAATGATAAATTCAATTATCTATTTAAGTTCTACACGAAAATGATAAATTCATTTATCATTATTTCTGCATAACTAAAAATGATAACTTCATTTATCATTTTCCTATAAATTGTCCCTAAAACTAATTTTTCAAAACTGTCATCCCTAAAACTTATTGCCCTGCACAAAGAAGCCCTTTGAGTGAAAATCCCCTTTTAAAAACTCAATAATGGACCTCTAGCTTATCCTTAATCCCCTAATGGTACCCATCAAGTCTTTAACCATCAAAATTTTCTAATTACTCTTATCCATCTTCAAGGATTATCTTCATATCTCTTAGTCAACTCCAATATCCATTCTTCCACTGTTTAGGAAACTACGTTATTCCACTACGACTAAGTCAAATATGTCCTAACCTCTTCCAACTATAAAATTATCGTATATAGCAGAAAAATAAATAAGAAAACAATAGATACACAAACAAGCAAACAACAGACAAACAAACAAATAAACCAATTATGTTAAACAAACAATCAACAACCAAGTGAACAACCATATTGATAACAACAAATCATGTAAAAAAGTAACAAACAATTAAGAAAATAATTTAATCGACCAGTGTAAAAGAAACAAAACAACCAACAACATAATATAAGTAAGAGAAATAAATTTAAATAAGCATGAAATTCAATAATACGTAAACATAAACAAATAAGCAACGACATATAATATTTACCGTAAAGAACGTAAATATTTACCGTAAAGAACGTTTCAACAAAATATTATTTTAAAATATTTACCGTAAAGAACGTTTCAACAAAATATTTACTGTAAACTTCTCCAAACCATATATTTTTAAAGAACATTTCAACAAAATATTATTTTAAAAAGTAAGAGTTCTTACTAACCACTCTTGAACAATGTGTTCTTGACAAAATATTTTAAGTTCCATGCTCATATCAAAATAATTTTCTCTTCCACTAAACACTTATTAAATAAATATCCCTCAAAACTTATAATATATATATATATAATATTTGTTAATAAAAATATTTCCTCGCAAATCATTATTTCAATAAAAATATTTTCGAATAGAACACTTTTTAGCAAAAATCTTCTTTTCCATAAATAAAATCTTCCTTTATTAACAAGGCATTCCAAAACCATTATAAAAGTGCAATTCAAAAGAGATTTTAAAAATTACAAGTTTTTCCCACTAAAATGCTTCTTCAAAGGTTGAATTCAACTTCCAAATACTAATTAAAACACCTCTTTACTAAAAGTACTTTCAAACAATATATTTTTACTATGTTTACTTTTCCGTTTGAAAATATTTTCTTTAAGTATTTTATTTCCAAAGCAAATACATTATTCTCATCAAAAATCTCAACAATTTAGTTTCATTCTCGAAAATAACCATTTTTTCCTTTTTAATAAAATATCTTTAAAATCAATGATGTGTATTCATAAATTTCCCAAAGATATTATTTACCTAAAAATTAAAATAATTCCATCTTAATAAGGTTATGTTTCTATTATAATCTAACATCGCATTCATGTCACTCAGGTTATAACCAAACACTTAACCCTTCCTATAAGTGTTCTTCTTACCTCACTCCTACTTTATTTATCATTCACGTAAGGGTCCTCATAAATAAACATCATTTTCGGGTGAGATAGTGGTAGTTAAACAAACATACACATAAAGCATACAATCATCAATCAAAACGCTCTCTTATTCTTTATTCTAACCCAACCTAAGGAATCATTATAACCTAATGGTCAAACCTATCCAAGGCTCGGGGAATTGCTAAACCTAAGATCTGATACCAAATGTGATGATCCAGTATTTTTAACATCTAAAATCAATTATAAATGATGTCAAAATACGCGTTCAACTAATTTCAGATATTAAAAATAGTCGACCGTGGGTAGATAAAATTAAAAATCTAAACAATGAATAAAAAGGAAAACCTTACAACAAAATATGTAAACATCAACATATATATTGATACACATGGTCACACATCAATAATTAAATATCACACAAGTCCGGTACATTAAATATTATACATTTTTCAATACATCAAGTATAAAATTAACAACTATAAAATTTTGATGCAAGAGATATACTGATCCATCATGTGGGTATGACTCCATCTTGAACTTATGATCCTTTCTTTATTTTCCATTGCAAACTTACAAACAAACTAAAAAAGATGTCAACTATGTTTTAGACTGCGCCAATTTCTACACATCCCATACCAACCTAAGGGATCCGGTGGCTTCTGCATTGAAAATGGCTACCTAGGTACCCCTTTGGAGGGATCAAGCCCACATAGTTCTATTTTTGCTTTTATCGTGCATCTAAACACTTCTTAGTTCATAATAACCATCACATCCATTCAACCACCGCATCCATCAACAATTGCAACCAATGCAATTCAATACAATTAATGCAACCATTGAAATCAATCAATGGAATCTAATATGATCAATGTAACCAATGTAACCAATGTAATCAATGAAAGTAGACAACAGTATCTCTACTCATCCATTAAAACATATCATCATATGGCTCAACCATGACAATAGTACACTTTACCAAAAAACATCACATACATTTAACAACATTCAATCATTAAATGAGAAAATAGTACAAATACAAATATACTTACATTCATACTAACCTCCATTATTGTAACACTTCACAACGTACGTATAAATCATCAAATGTATGTTAATCACCCTATATTAATCTCAAAAGAACAACTATCAAATGTGTACTAATCCAAACAATATTAGCAACATAAATGCTGACACAATAAAACATAGTCAATTGTCCACAACACGGTAAAAATGGCTACATATCCAAATACGATCTCACTACTTCACATCTTTATAAATAACATATTTTATCAAAAATTGTAATTTCATCAAATTATCTTCAAACCAATAGTATTATTATTTCACGCCAAAGTAATAATATTCGTGTTAAATCTCTTTAATATACTTCAAAATCAGTTCATTTCCATTTATTTCAAAACAGTGTAATTTTCACTAAAACTATATTAATATTATTTATAAAATCTTACTTCATGGAATAATAATATTACATATTTCAAATAAAGTTTAAAATATATTCTCCATTATGATTTACATATTTTCTTAGAAATTCAAAAATAATAACTTTATTGAATTTCTCCAGTTAATTTCATTTTATTTCATTTTAACACAGTTATGTACAAACATTACACAAAAACTATAAACAATCACTTTAATTATTTATTGATCTTATTTTCTCATTATTACATAATTTCACTTATATTATTTTAATGAGCAGTAGTCATATTTTGAATCCACAATTAATTATGGCTAAAAATCAAATAATGCAACATTCAGCAATAAACAATCAACCTAAGGCTCAGCATGTCCAACATGTACAAAATATCCAAACAAATATTAATATATCGTAACATGGATTAATAATTATAATTTTTCATTAACAGATATTTATTTTATGATTTAAATTTATTTAAATTAAGTAAGCCATACCAATGCACTTTTTCCAACAGTCTCTAAACTGAACGAATCCAGTTTCATATTGTCCAAAATTTTGCCATGAGTTCAGCTGAAGAAACCTCATATGGATCGGAGTTTATATGCGTAAGATAGCAAGATTAAAAGGCATAAGATTTTACTTAATTTAATAATTGATAAAAGTATAATATGTACACTATACTATATGTACTCCTTCTCCTCCTCCTTTCTCCGGCCTAGACACATGCGAACCCAACCCGAGTCGTGAGAATCGATCAACTCTACATGATGCCACCGTCATTATTCGCCAGATCAGAGAAATCTATTAACTTCCCCTCGTCGAAACGCACAACTAGGCACCACATAAGGCACCATTGACATCCGCTAATTCAATTCACCATTGTCGCTTCATTGCCAAAATTTAACGAATTCTGGCACATCTAGCTCGATCCAAACTTGTAGATCTACACCCATCAGCCTCCTCTACAAGCCTATAGCTTTCGATCGTCGCATAATCGCAAATCCACCGTTGACTCAAAACCATATAATGGATGGTTATAGTTAAATCGCTAATTTATGGCCATCTCGAACTTCATACCTAAAAACAAACACTTCTTGCCTGTTACATTCATAGATAGATTTCCAAAGATATATAACTTGATAGGGTTTGGACACTTTGAATTTTAGTCACTTTTTAATAAATTCGTTAATTGCCATTAGAGTAGAATTAGGGTTGATTTCAGGATTAACGAAGAAAAACTAAGATTACAGACGACGGTTAGGGTTTCATAGCCTTATTTATACAGTTTTTAGGCTTGGTTATGGGCTGTGTATATAGTTCAAATCGAAACAGCCACAGGTACGTTGTTTAAATACTATAATGTCTCTACTTCGCAAACCGTAACTCCAAGCATATCAAAATTATATACCAAACTGATCATCTTGGAATGACCTTCGTGATAGCCATAAATATGATACCCAATTCACCTTTCTATTAAAATTAATTTCAATTAATTTATTATCTTGAAGTATTGAATTTATGGGTTGTTACGTTGATTGGTATGAGATGAGTCGAGATGATGATAACAACACAATGATGGAAAGTGCCAATGAGGATGAGTGAAGATTGTGAAACTAACGGATCATGTAGGGGCACCCACAACTTTTGATCTAGCCATAAAAGAATGAAAAAGAATGTGATACCGGTTTGAGGCAGAGTCTTGTAAACATTGGTCGAGGGGATGTAGGAGAAAAAAATCGTAAGGCCTTCATGTCGACTCAATATTAATAAAATGAACAAGGCTACATAGAAATAGACATCTCATTTTCATGTGTATACTGACGAGATGATGTGAATTATAATTATAACATTAAAACCCATATATATGGATATGATGTGATATCCCACTTGATTGGAGTTGTAGTTGTGCATCATGCTATTTAGAGCTATGACATGTCTGTTAAAACTTGTATGATGATAAAGATGTGTGGTCGGGTATTTGACTAACGAGCGTGCGACATCTTTGGGAGAAGAAGCATATCATATTCTGTTATACCCGGCATCCACACAGTAGGTTGTATGTTAAGCACTATTACACTCGCGGCTAGTTTTAGCCTAACTCAAGGTATTTTATGTATTTAAAGCCTCAGGTCAGACCGAGGTTGTTTTATAGGTAGATTCTATATGCTTTGTAGGCTATGACATGGAGATGGAGCTGATGACGATGGCAGCTATTTACTTTGCTTATACTTATATTGATATATCATTGTATTGGTTGATATGATGTACCTTTATTATGAGTTCTATATATGAGATGATGTATCAGATTTTGATATATGATATAGTATTCATTATGTTTATTCACTTCAAATCCTAATAGCTAGTTTTGTTCTTATCTATATCTCTAACACTATATTATTCAGTCTGGGTAGCTCATATATATTTCTTTGTGCCAAGGAATGACACATATCATTTAGGATGTGTTCAGGTACTGTAACATATACATATTGACCCAAAGTAGCATGTACGATGATTGCTCCTTCCAAGCCCTTTGATTTGAGCTATCTGGTGGTAAAATACCTCTGATAATTAGACCACTAGAGTCGAGGAATCATAAAACAAAGCAGAAAAAAGAAAAAGAAAAAAAGGAGAAGGAGTTTGAATGCGGTTACAAAAGCGAAGATAAGAGAAGGCGCAAATGCTTGTGAATGGAAGGAAAATGAAAGGGGGTGGCGGCTAACCCTAGCCGCCATTAATCTAAATTTTGATGAAAAATTTAATTCTTCTGTGAAAGATTTCCCTTTTATTAATTTGCAGAAGACCATATTTCATGTTTATATAAATAATAAATTTTTACCAAATCATATTTAGTATTGATTAGTGAAAGAGTTCAGTGTGTATTTTAAATTTAGATAAATTTGTATATTAAATTTTATGTTTATTTCATTATGATTCAATAATAATATTTTACTATTAATTTACTTTAATTTTATATTTTAATATTATGACAAGTTGTATTCATTATACAAACATTATAACTAGATTGAATGTGGTGAACTATTCTAGTGGTAACATCATGAATATATGTCATAGGTGTTCAATTAACCATTAAGATTTATTGTTAATAAATAGTTTTGACGTCTTACACATATGTAACATTTATAATTATATCTACAATAATGTAGACAATTTATATATATATAACCATTAGTTTATTTAATTAATATATATTATTATATTATTTAAAAATTAAATAAATATTGTAATATAATTTTCGGTATACGTAACATATATTTAAAACAAATTATTTACATTTAATAACCTATATATATTTTTATTAGTTATCTATAAATATTTATATATTTCATAACCAAGAATTAAAAATCATTTAACCACTTCAAAATAAAAAAGAAATATCAGAAAGCATAATTTTTTTGTTTAAAAATAATCGATATCGATTAAATATATATTACGGTTACTTGATTCTTAAAAAATTTGAATCTTAAAATATTTGACCTTTCAAAATAAAAATAATATTTGAACTCGTGATGGAATTTTTTCTGTTAATAATAATCCATCGACAAAAATTTTGTCTATGTTTGTATATAATAATAATAATAATTTAATTTCTCTTATATCTAAAATCAAAACCAAAAATTTCTTTTTTTAATAAATTTAAAATCATATAAAAATAATTTATAAATGATTTAATCTTAATAGTATTTAATTATTTATACACATACACACATATATATACACACATATATGGATACGAACTAAAGTATATATTCTTTTATTAAAGTGAAGAATTTTAGTTATATAAAAATATTTTTAAGTTTTTTTATTTATTTAATTAATTTCAAATCATATTTAGTTTTGAAACTATTTTTTAGTGAATTGACCAAAGGTGGTGGGAAGCATATATGAATATACACAGACACACACACACACACACACACACACATATATATATATATGAACTAAAAATATAATTTTTACCTCCTTATCATAATCGTGTCAATTATTGAACACCATGATCGCTAGTTATTTCCTTCCTCTAACTCCTTGCTTTATCTCCCTGGCTACAAGATGCATCTCCATCTCTTTAGCTTCACCAGTGTCGACAATGGAGGCAAGGGTTAGGTTTAGTTCAGTATGAAGAGAGAATGAATTAGATGGTTATTTATGGCTAACTAGATCACAAATATCCAGCCCCTTTCTCTCTTATCTTGAAGATTAACATCTGCACCCTCCTTTATCCATGCTTTGGTCACCCTCTTGGATACCCCCTTACATGGGTTTCCAAATTTGGAGCATAAATAATTTAATGGTTAATCATTTATTTGATTTAGTTATGCTCATTCGTTAATTAAATCAATGTATAACTTTTATGCGATGATTTGAATAATTTCAAGCTGCAAACAAAATACTTAAAAACGTCATTAAATTTAATACAAATTTTTGTTTAATTTCATAGTCAATTTATAAAATTTATAAATTAATTTTATATTGCCTAAATATGGAAATTAACTACAATACGGTTGTGTTGACACTCTGGTGTGAACTCGGTCGCCTGTTAATATTTAAACAATTGAAATACTGAAGCCTATACATATGTTGTTAAACTATAATGTTCGGCACAAGTTCTATCACTTATACATCATTTAGACGAAATCCAATTCTATTAAGTTGCACCAAGTGACAACATTTTGTGCATGTTTCTCTTCATGAAAACCGTATCATTTAAATATCTAGAGTTTGGTCTAACGTTAAAAACTCTATTAATGTTTGTAATTGATTATATAGACTACATCAATGTATTTGGTTTGATTTGATAACATTTATCCATTAACCAATTTACTATAGGCAGAGATCTTGACTTTAAGATGACTACTAATTACAATGATACAAATCTTCTACAACAAAGGAGACGAATCTTCTCTTAAATAATGATTTACTCCAAATAGTTTAATGTGCATCCAACAAGGATGTAACATCATTGCCATGCCATGCGTTTGACCATAATCAAAGTGTAACCTAGCTACGTAAGATTGACAATGCCTTCGAGTTTGAAGACCGCTGTACATTATTACAATGGGGTTTTTTATTTTGTCTTAGTTGGGTTAACCTATACGTCAAGTCAATCAGTAACTTTTCTAAACAACCACAAGTAATATTTAGTTGTATTCACCATCCATCATATGAAGAGCGTTATATACATCAATCTCAATAGATGTATCAATAACCTTTTCTCGATACATCTAGACATGGAACATTAAGAAGTAAATATTTAGGTACTAATTTGGAACTTATAGTTATGAATATATCCATAACTACAATCGATAAAATACTTCTCCTAAGGATCTTCTACTTGTATACGATTTTTTTATTATTTTTATCTTTACATAGTAACACATATAAAAGAAAATAAATCTATAAGAATATATTATTTTGAACATGTTATTTATATAGTCAAGTTATTTAACTATTTATAAATTGCCCCTTTGGCGCATGCTTGCTCCTATCAATCTCCCACTTGCATTTGAGGCCAGTTATGGAGTCTTATCCCATGTCTTCGATCAATCTACTAAACTAGACCAAGAAAACACCTTAACGAATGGATCTATGATGATATATTTAGTATCTACTCTCTCGATTACTATCTCTTCTTCATTGATAAACAGTCTTATCGAATGGAACTTATAAAGGATGTGTCTTAACTTCTTATGAGCTTGTAGTTACTTGGTAATCTATATTGCCACATTGTTGTTGCAATACAGTATCATCGAATCTTGAGTGCTTAGGATAACTCCTAGATCCTTAATGAATATGTGTCTCCAAACTGTTTTTTTGCGGCATCATTCAAGGTGAAGTACTCAAACTTTGTGAATGAATCTGAAAGCCAAGGGGAAATGTCCTAGGGGAAATCATGTAATTTGATCCTAACTTTGAAACCAATCACAATCAAAATAAAGTACGTTTTTTATGTTTGTTTTCTATTATATGTAACATTATATTATGAATAAGTAAATGATTATTGGTGCATATATAAATAGAAAATTCTTAGATAAAGTATTATACAATTATAGTTACAAATAATGTAACCATGAGTATCGAATCGTAAGTCGGAATTACTTTGTTTTATATATTCTTGGTTAAGATGTTTCGAGATAAGGATATCGATACATTCGCAGAGATCAATGTATATAATACTCTCCAAACGTTGAGCGGAGAACTACTTATGGCTTTTGGGGAACCAAGAGGTTATGTACTTATAGTTATTAGATGACTACAGAATGATAAACCAAAATTTTCCTATTATTTGAAAATAAATAAGGTCAAATAAGAAATCTTGATGTGATGATGTTACTCGGTTCTTTCGACTTAAGAACACTCTGCAACTCCAATGTGAATACTCCACTTTTAATTATAGTTAAATCAAGGCAGAGAAACCATCGAATGAGTTAGTTGGGTTGGAGTTAAAACTAGGAAGTGAAATATTATTCAATAGTGAATTTGTGTCCTTTCAAATGAGAGGTTAGAATCACTGTCAACTATGGTTAACTCAATGTCAAAAATCTCCATTCGGGGCATACTGATTAATAATAAATGTTATTATCATGCCAAGGGCTTGGAGATGGACTATGTGGTTGTATACAGATATTTTTGGATTTTGACCATGAGCAGACTCTAGACATTTGAAGTGATACATTAGTAATAAAGAGAACGTCACTGTTGCTTAAAGATGCTGCTTAAATAGATGTAAATTATGATTTTATTGAAAAGATCTATAAAAAATGAATTTGACCAAACTGTCACACCATCATTTAAGGTAAGGTGTGGATGTTAATATTCGAATTGTCAATATTAATCAATGGTCGGATTCACATCTATGAGTCGTACAATTGAATCCATGCAGTTTCCAAAATATTATTCAACTTAATTGGTTATAATGAGTTAAAAGTTAATTAAATTAATCAATATATAAGATATTTTAATTATCTGTGCTTTTAGTAGTAGGATTCTATTATTAATTTTGGTAGCTTTTGGAATGGATAATTTCTGTAAATATATCCGATAATTGTGCATATCTTTTAGAAGTCCCCCTTGTGTGCTATTAGAATGTTTGCTAAGGTTGGAAGCAGAAACAGCATGAGTAGTGGGAAAATAATAGGTTGGATGCTATCCTTTTCTACTATGATTTTTATTATTTAAAATTGCAGAAGATGTTTTCTAAAAAAAAGGTTGGTATGACAATTGGGTTTTTGGATGCAAACACGATAAATGCTTTGAGTTAAAAACCTACTTTTGAAAAGGTAAGTCTTAGTTGTAAGAAGTCCTTAAAATTGGAAAGTTGGTTAGAATGGGAAAATTTTCATGGCTCCTTTTAGAAACAAGTTATTTTTGAAAAAAGTTTCTAAGTTTATATTTTCAAAGATAAAAGTTTTGGATTAAATACATCATGACTGTGAAATTTTATTTTTATACAGAGTGGTGAAACCAAAAGAATTTTCTATATGGAGTGGATATGCATGACTACCTTGGTAAGACGGAGTAAGGTCACATCTATGAATAAAATAACTACGAACGCTTATGGTGAAGCAACAAGGAATCTCCATTGAAATAAGGAATGTTGGTATGAACCTAAGAATATTTTGTTAGA
The DNA here is from genome assembly GCA_030765085.1 of Allium cepa. Taxonomy (NCBI): domain Eukaryota; kingdom Viridiplantae; phylum Streptophyta; class Magnoliopsida; order Asparagales; family Amaryllidaceae; genus Allium; species Allium cepa. The sequence continues at coordinate 369,457,740 of CM060943.1, read as the reverse complement.
GATGTGTGAAAGCTAGAAGAAGAATCCTCAGAGGAATGGGGAATGATATCAAAGTACAATTTTGCGAGTCGTAGGGTAACATGAAAGGTCAAGGATAGAGGAAGTAAATGTCAAATTTTGAGAATTCTATCGAGAGATTTTGATTAAAGGAAGATAGTAGTATGATAAGGGAATAGGGTAATGAGACGGCAAACACGCATAAATGATGTCATATGATTCAAGGTTAAAGAAGGCAAAATAGTTGGTAGGAAAGTAATTCCACTAAGACAATTTATGATGAGTTATTCTAAATGTGCATAGTTTATATTTCTTACCCAGTGCCATATGGGAATTCATAATTTATTCCATAATCGCTTCCTACTAGTGTAGAATCCATATTGGATGCGCAACGACTTGTTCATCGGAGGTGGGCTAGTTAAACCTTAGATAAATCTTTAAGGTGCGTTGGTAATATGGAAATTAAATTATAAAGACGTACATAGGAGTCAGCGTTTTCTGTAGCTATGGCAGATTGATTATCGTTTACGTTACGGAGGGCCTGCTTTGGATTAAGGTATTAAATGGCCTTTTGATCTACCTCTTCCCTACTTAAGACGAATTAAGTGGCTGGGGATTTCTTTTTTTCAATAAATTTAAAATCATATGTACATAATTTATAAATGATTTAATGTTAATAATATTTAATTGCTTATATATATATATATATATGGATACGAACTAAAGTATATATTCTTTTATCAAAGTGAAGAATTTTAGTTATATAAAAATATTTTTATGTTTTTATTTATTTAAGTAATTTCAAATCATATTTAGTTTTGAAACTATTTTTAGTGAAATAACCAAAGGTGATGGGAAGCATATATGAATATATGCATATATATAAATGAATTAAAAATAGAATTTTTACCTCCATATCATAGTCGTGTCAATTATTGAACACCTTGATCGCTAGTTATTTCCTTCCTCTAACTCCTTGCTTAATCTCCCTGGCTACAGGATGCAACTACATCTCTTTGGCTTCATCAGTGTCAGCAATGGAGGCAAGGGTTAGGTTCAGTTCAGTATGAAGAGAGAATGAATTAGATGGTTATTTATGGCCAACTAGATCATAAATATCTAACCCCTTTCTCTCTTATCTTGAAGCCAACATCTCCACCCTCCTTTATCCATGCTTTGGTCACCCCCTTGGTCACCCCCTGCATGGGATTCCATATTTGGAGCATAAATAATTTAATGGTTAATAATTTATTTAATTTATTTATGCCCATTCATTAATTAAATCAATTTATGACTTTTATACGATGATTTAAATAATTTTCAAGCTGCAAACAAATACTTAAAACGTCATTAAAATTTAATACAACATTTTTTATAATTTCATAATCAATTTACAAAATTTATAAATTAATTTACATTGCCTAAATATGGAAATTAACTACAATACGGTTGTGTTGACTCTCTGGTGTGAACTCGGTCGCCTATTAATATTTAAACAATTGAAATATTGAAGCTTGTACATATGTTATTGAACTATAATGTTCGGCATAAGTTCTTTCACTTATAGACCATTTAGATGAAATCTAATTCCTAATGTTTATTACGTTGCACCAAGTGACAACATTTTGTGCATGTTTTCTCTTCATGAACATCGTATCATTTAAATAACTAGAGTTTGGTCTAAAGTCAATAACTCTATTAATACTAGTACACAACGCACGTACGTGCATCTAATATCCAAAGATGTTTATCTTGGATGGATGTGTGTTTTAAGTGCAAATGTTTTTATAGTCACAATACATTTCAAGTTGTTTTTTTGGTGATATCGATGACAAATTGATAGTAAAATTCCGTTGGTGGGTAGGGAAAAGGGTGGTGAGATTCCATTAATGAATGGGGTAATTTTGGAATTTCAAAAAGACACCTTGTAAATTATGTTATTGAATTCTCTTTATTAATAGTAGAGATTCATAATTGATTATGTAGACTGCACTAACATATTTGGTTTGATTTGATAACATTTACCCATTAACCAATTTACAATAGGCAGAGATCTTGACTTTAAGATGACAACCAATTACAGTGTTACTAATCTTCTACAACGAAGGAGACGAATCTTCTCTTGAATAATGATTCCCTTCAGATAGTTTAATGTGTATCCAACTAAGGTTGTGACATCGTTGTCATGCCATGCATTCGACCATAATCAAAGTATAACCTAGCTATGTAAGATTGACAATGCCCTCGAGTTTGAAGACTATAGTACATTATTACAGTGGAATTTTTCATTTTGACTTAGTTGGATTAACCTATACGTCAAGTCAATCGGTAATTTTTCCAAACAACCACAAGTCATATTTAGTTCTATTCACCATCCATTATACGGAGAGCGTTATATACATCAGTCTCAACGGATGTATCAATATCCTTTGCTCGATACATCTTGACATGGAACATTAAGAAGTAAGTATTTAGATACTAATCTGGAACTTATAGTTATGAATACATCCATAACTACAATCGATAAAATACTTCTCCTAAGGATTTTCTACTTGTATATGATTATTTTATTATTTGTATCTTTATATAGTGACACATATAGAAGAAAATAAATCTAAAGCATATATTATTTCGAACAAGTTATTTATATAGTCAAGTTATCTAACTATTTACAAATTGCCCCTTTGGCGCATGCTTGCCTCTATCAATCTCTCACTTGCATTTGAGGCCAGTTATGGAGTCTTATCCCCATGTCTTCGATCACCTAAATTAGACCGATAAAGCACCTTAACGAATGGATCTATGATGATATATTTAGTATCTACGCTCTCAATTACTATCTCTTCTTCATTGATAAACAGTCGTATCGTATGGAACTTATAAAGGATGTGTCTTTACTTCTTATGAGCTTGAAGTTACTTGGCAATCTATATTGCCGCATTGATGTCGCAATACAGTATCATTGAACCTTGAATGCTTAGGATAACTCCTAGATCCTTAACGAATATGTTCATCCAAACTGCTTTTTTGCGGCATCGTTCAAGGCAATGTGCTCAAACTTTGTGAATGAATCTGGAAGCCAAGGGGATATGTCCTAGGGAAAATTATGTAATATGATCCTAGCTTTGAAACCAATCTCAATCAAAATAAAGTATGTTTTTTATTTTTGTTTTCTGTTATATGTAACATTATATTATGAATAAGTAAATGATTATTGATGCATATACAAATAGAAAATTCTTAGATAAAGTATTGTACAATTATAGTTACAAATAATGTAACCATGAGTATCGAATCGTAAGTTGGAAATACTTTGTTTTATATATTCTTGGTTAAGATGTTTCGAGATAAGGATATCAATACATTTGTAGAGATCAATGTATATAATACTCTCCAAACATTGAGCGGAGAATTACTTATAGCTTTTGGGGCACCAAGAGGTATGTACTTGTAGTTATTGGATGACTACATAATGATAAACCAAAATTTTCCTGTTAGTTGAAAAATAAATAGGTCAAATAAGAAATCTCAATCTGATGATGTTACATAGTTCTTTCGACTTAAGAATACTCTGCAACTTCAATGTGAATACTCTGCTTTTAATTATAGTTAAATCGAGGTATAGAAACAGTCGAATGATTATAGTTGGGTTTGAGTTAAAACTAGGACGTGAAATATTATTCAATGGTGAATTTGTGTCCTTTCAAATGAGAGGTTAGAATCACAGTCAATTGTGGTTAACTCATTGTCAAAAATCTCCATTCCGGGCATACTGATTAATAATAAATGTTGTTATTATGCCAAGGGCATGGAGATGGATTATGTGGTTGTATACAGATATTGTTGGGTTTTAACCATGAGCATACTCTAGATATTAGAAGTGATCAACGGTAATGAAGAGAACATTCATATATTATACCGTTGCTTAAAGATGCTGCTTAAATAGATCTAAAATATGATTTTATTAAAAAGATCTATAAGCAATGAATTTGACCAAATTGTCACATCATCAGTTAAGGTAAGGTGTGGATGTTAATACTCGAATTGTTCAATATTAATCAATGGTCGGATTCACATCTGTGAGTCGTACAACCCAATCCATGCAGTTTCCAAAATACCGTTCAACTTAATTAGTTTATAATGAGTCAAAAGTTAATTAAATTAATCAATATATAAGATATTTTAATTATCAGTGCTTTTAGTAGTGGGCTACCATTATTAATTTTGGTAGCTTTTGGAATGGATAATTTCCATAAATATATGCGATAATTGTGCATATCTTTTAGAAGTCCCACTCGTGTGTTATTAGAATGTTTGCTAAGGTTGGAAGCGGAAACAGCATGAGTAGTAGGAAAATAATAGGATAGATGTTATCCTTGTCTACTATGATTTTCATTATGTAAAGTTGTAGAAGATGTTTTCTAAAAAAATAATTTGGTATGACAATTAGGTTTTTGAATGCTAACACGATAAATGCTTTGAGTTAAAAACCTACTTTTGAAAAGGTAAGTCTAAGTTGTAAGAAGTCCTTAAAAATGGAAAGTTTGTTAGACTGGGAAAATTTTCTTGGCCCCTTTTGGAAACAAGTTATTTTTGAAAAAAGTTTCTAAGTTTATATTTTCAAAGATAAAAGTTTTGGATTAAATACATTATGACTGTTAAATTTTATTTTTATACAGAGTGATGAAACCAAAAGAATTTTTTATATGGAGTGGATATGCATGACTACCTTGGTGAGATGGAGTAAAGGTCACGTCTATGAATAAAATAACTACGAATGCTCATAGAGAAGCAACAAGGAATCTCCATTGAAATAAGGAATATTGGTATGAACCTAAGAATATTTTATTAGAGATGTGTGAAAGCTGTAAGAAAAACCCTCAAAGGAATGTAGAATGATATCAAAGTACAATTTTGCGAGTCGAAGGGTAACATGAAATATCAAGGATAGAGGAAGTAAATGTCAAATTTTGAGAATTTTATCGGGAGATTTTGATTAAAGGAAGATTGTAGTATGATAAGGGAAGAGGGTAATGAGATGAAAAACACACGTAAAGGATGTCAGATGACTCAAGGTTAAAGAAGGAAAAAATCGTTGGTAGGAAATTTATTACACTAAGCCAATTTTCTGATGAGTTATTCTAAATGTACATAGTTTATATTTCTTACCCACTGCTATGTGGGAATGCATAATTTATTCCATAATCGCTTCCTATTAGTGTAGAATCCATATTGGATACGCAAAGACCTGTTCATCGAAGGTGGGCTAGTTAAACCTTAGATAAGTCTTTAAGGTGCGTTAATAATATGGCAATTAGATTATAGAGACGTATATAGGAGTCTGCGTTTTCTGTAGCTATGGAAGATTGGCGATCGTTTACGTTACGGAAGGCCTGCTTTGGGTTAAGTTATTAAATGGCCTTTTGGTTTGCCTCTTCCCTATTTAAGAAGAATTAAGTGGTTGGGATTTCTTTTAGGTAGTGCAACATTTATATATATAGGCATATATATAGTCATACCTCGGAGAAGATTAGATATATCATACACGTGGATAGAATTACACGGAATAGCCATGAATAATAGGCATAATACTTTAACAGAAATCAATCAGCATAAATTAGTGTCATGGATAAAGTATATTTTTACAGTCACTAGAACATTGTTCTGACCCCTTCCTCATTACAACTTATGGGATAAGTTTAAAGGGACATGCTACAGGTGTAAGACAGGCACTGTAGATGGTAAAGTCTTGTTATTCATGCTCGGCACTGGCAAGGTAATCAGATACTAAAGGAATAATATTGATTCCAAGGTAGTAGCCTTAGTTGGCATATATGTTCTATTATATTTTACTATTCCACCATGGGTTCGTTCTCTAATATACATATGTTTGTTGCAGGTTACCAAAACCAATGATCCATACTCTAGTGGCTTGGGTTTCGATTTAGTCAAAATTCAGACCCACTAAGGTGCAGGTTGTTAAAGATTGGTACAGTATTCAACCTAAAAGGATATGAAATGCTGTGTGGATATCTCTGTTCTATAAAAGGAAATTCTTATTTGCAAACAAAAAATATAGTGAATAGTTCTCAATAAGAGGCCGTCTAATGGCCATGCTCTGGTTGTGAGTCTAATAGAAATAAGTGCACTCCAAGAACTTGATTGGTAAATGTAAGCTGCTTGCTGCTAACGAGTCTGGTCTAAACGGAGTGGTCTGTAGGAGTAACTATAGGAGTGACCGAGAGAGAACAATAGATTTTGTTTTCAGTATCAATAGAAATAGATTATGCCTCGGACTACTCACCCTATGACCCAAAATGAAAAATGTGCTTTGCGATAAGATGTGTACATTTGTGGTTAAAGTGGACGTTATGGAAGTAAGAAGCAATAGGGAAGAACTATCTTACTTGGTTCCATTGTTTCCTTAATTTAATGAAACGTCCGAACTGTAGTGCTCATATCTCACTCCTCATTCCTTTTCCTTTAGTTGCCTCACCACTCTATGCAAGAATATAAAATCAATCAATCGTGCCCCTAACATACAAAGAATGAGAGCGAAGATTGATCCCATCGGCCATGGGTTAATTAGGGCAAGCGTTGATCGGTTGGTTAGTTCACTCATCGCTGGGCAAACCATCTCAAACCCTGTTTCCACAAGAACATCGGCATTCCCCGTTGCATTATGGCATCGCATGGCACATGATGTGTACCAAATCTTGGTACAATTGCGTTGGACTGGTTTCTCAATAGGAAGCAATACCACTATGCACCTTTTGAGTCTTATGATTGAATCATAGCTTATCCTTTTAAAGAAGGTTATTTTATTAATATTTTTATTTCTATTATGGGTAACGTAATTATCCATACGAGCTCTACGTTTAGAGGATCTACGAATTCCTCTTATTTATTCAAAAACTTTCAAAGGCCCGCCACACAACATCCAGGTTAAAAGATAACAACCAAAAAAGTATGGACGTCTTAGGATATACTATTGAATAAAACAATGGGATATTCCAAGAAAAACTATGGTAGAGCAGTTTACGAATGTCTATTACAATCGTATTTTAGCTGAAATTGGAGCAATCGATACGGCGCTCCTAGGAACCACATTAGTACCATATTAACCAATTATCTAGTAGAGAATACAAGTGAAAATGAAGGTATCGATTTTTAATCTTACTATTAAAACAGTATTTGGTTCAACATTTGTAACGTCCCGCCTTTTTGTATGCTTTAAATCGACGATAAACCACACACGTCAGACTTAAACCATACAGAAGGGTAGATTGCTATGGGGTAAATAAGAAAAGGCAGAGAAAGAAAAGAACAAAATAGAATCTTGCAGCGGAACAATAAAATATAATAATCAAATAAACAGTTCATGAGGCTGTTTTACAAAAACATTTGATTATACTTATACAATACATATCAGAGTTACACATACCAGAGAATAATCAATAATAATGCAGTGGAACAATGTGATGCGGTGGAATAATATAATAAATAATCGTAATACAATCTTCGTCTTCATCCTCCAAAAGTAAGGCCTTCCAAATCCTGAAATGCTAAGGCTGACCCGAGCGAATTGAAAAGACAAAACACTCGAGTTAGAACTAAAAGATCTTATGTAAGTTGAATCAACGGTAAATAATATGAGTGAAACGGCGTCAGAGATGTTTACGGGGTGTGACATCTCATATCCAGTGTCTAACGTGAGTGTAGTAACTTAAGAGATGCTCGGTATTCATATCTCCTAAGGATCCGTTAAGCTATTTACTATGAGTAATATTTCGCTATTATAATAATGTCTAATAGTAAAATAAACTTACTTTTTAATATCATTATAGGGTTACCCATATAGCCCTTAACACGTAATAGTCCCAGTAGTTCATCCAATATAATGGTCCCTCCTGATCGGGAAGCCACCAGAGGATACCACACGGGCTACGGGAGAAAATCAAACTCGTACAAGGCACGATAGGGTAAGTGACACGGCACAACTAGGCAATGTCAGGGTAGATATACCAATTACACTTCCGGGCCGGTGGTAACGCGTAGCAGCTACTACCGTCCACCACGAGCCACACTCCAAATCAAAAGAATCAAAAGTAGCCACAGAATAAAACTCAAAATCAGAATATAATATCGAAGGAGTGTGTCTGATCAGAGGAATGACCTCATTAGCCCATCGATTGCTCCTGTTTTAGCCGCCATATGCCAACTCACGGGAGTCGGGTCCACGTATTTACCTCAAAGGAAATGCCGCCACCATCCTACTTCATTCTAGAATCTCCACCGCGTACACAGTTGTTAAAGTGGTTTTCGGAGTTGGTAGAGAGTATGACAACTTCCGATCCTGGTCTCTTCAAAATCCAAACGTTATTATAACTCCACGGTCATTTCAAAATAATTGTACTTCAAAACCAGGATATAACATTCATTTCAAAACCATATCAATACGATATCATTTTCGTTTTAAGACCAAATCAATATGATAATATTTATAAAACCCAAATCCATATAGTATCATTTTTATTTCAAATATATCCTTTTCTCAAAATCGTAGCATTTTCAAATCATAATACCTTGAAACCCATAACTTTGAAACATAACTTCGAATACTTAAGTGGTTTAATATTAAATTACTTTATATAATAAATTAGCTTCTTTAGTTTAACAAATCAATTCCAAATACAGATTTGAATCCCCAAATAAACCATTTCAATTCCATATATTTCAAAACTTTAAATATTCCACCATTTCAAAATTAATTCTTTGATAGTCTCATATACATCAAATTCAATTACTATTATTAGATTTGAAATGTTTGCGTAATAAATCCAATATCATTTAAAGAAAACTTTTAACTTCACATAACTGGATATTCTTTCAATTTATTTAACTTGATATATTCATTTAAATCAAATTTATATTCATTTAAATCCCGCTAAACCAAATCAAGTTATAAGAACCATACCCTTTAAAATCTCAATTTTATTTAAATTTCAAATCAAATTTATTCGAGTATAATGCTGAATATGCGTTTATATGATTTTTCTTTGATGATAATAAACATATATATATATATATATATTCATTTAAATGTATTTGTTAATGTACTATTTTATTTTTCATATATTAAATAAATATTTGTTGAATAAGATAAATTACACAGAATTTGAATTCAAACAGAAATTTTATTCAAACAAATATTTATTACAATTTTGAATAGTACAATTTCAAGCTCTCACTATACATATACAATTTTGATTCTAATTACATCTCAATTCAGTTTACATAAATTCCTCACTACATATCACTCACACTCGTAGTTTATCTTCGATTTCATTCCAGTTATAATCCAGCATCTGAGAAATCTGCAAAAATATTCACTAACGCAGTAAAATTGAAAAAGAAATATTTTTGTAATATAAAATGAAATATGATTTTTGAAAATATGATTTGCCTCAGTTATTTGGGTTGTTCGTCATCATTCACATTTGAATTCATCATACACGAACAATGTGACATGCACAGTGTATCACTGTACATGCCACAGGGCCATGCACATCGATATACACTTGATAATGCTACAGGAACAGGTGAGCACAGGTCAAACCCAAATGAAAAGCCGGGTTCAACTCACGTGCAATCACGACACGAGCACAAGGTCAAACTCGAGTTTTGAAACTGGATTCAACTCAAGTGATAAAACAATTGTCCAGACAATCAGACAAGTGCATCCAGAAGTACAAGATGACCAAGTCAAAAGTTCAAGTCAGACCAACAGCTACATGAAGCAAACAGCATGAATGTCACAAGCATGAACACAGGATAACATGCATGCAACATGGACTGCAACAAACAAATCAACGCAACAAGCATGAATCAAGTTCAGTGTGGCAATGCACCAACCAGAGACTCAGTGCAATAGAGAATAGTATCAATGCATAAATGACCACTCAAACCAAACAACAACCCAATAGCAGTATGCAATGTCGAGAAACAACATCAAGACATAAACAACATCAAAGAATCAAGTCTCAACCAAAATCAGTTACTCAATGCATGCAACATGGTGAGCAACACAAGTGCAACAGAACGTCAACTGGGCACATGAAGATCAATCAACCAGAATGGATGCAAAGATACCAAATGAAACAATGAATAGGATACTCAACGAAACACAATGCAAATCAAAACAAAGAGTACAATGCCACTGCAGATCCAAATAAGTGACGAAGTCAACTTGTACAAACTGCCAGTGCCAACAAAGAAAAGAGACTCAGGGCCAAGACTACAATGTCAAAGCACAGAGTACCCTGTGTCAAAAATAATGCAATAGTGTCACAATGTCATAGCAAACAAGGTGCACCAGACCAGGTTACATGATGATCAAAGTCAACAGTATCAATAACAAGTGCAGTAGCTACAACTTTTACTACAAAACCAAAATATGAGTGCAATGAAAACATATATTGCATGCAACCAAATAGTGAACCTCAGTATGGAAGTATGGCATGCAGCATGTACATGTGAGAACAGTGAAAACAGTGAAGCCGAAGACAGGGATGAACATAAAGATGGCCGAAGCCGTGTCAAAGCAGATGTTAACCAAGTAAAAAATCAAGTGTGTGCAATTTTTGAAAAAGTCAAAACAAATAAAAGAGGAAAGTTCTTTGCCATATGAACCAAGGGAAAGTCGAACGCTACAGAATAGAAATCGTGTGCGTCAAGTCATCAAATCATGAAATTAGGAAAGTATCGAATTGAAACGAATGAATTATAGGGTCTCAGAATCCATATAAATATTCACCCAAAAATTCATCATTGGCATCGAGTCAAGCAAGCATTAAACCGGCAACGAAAGAGAATACATACCATAATCTATCGAACTCGATCAACAGAGGAGCAGCTGCGAACGAGTGCAAGAAAAGCAACCAGAGAATCGATCATCAGAGAAGTAGCGAGCAAGGCAACACGCAAACCAGAGAGTCGATCAACATAGGCGTGTGTCAAAAAGCCCCAATTTTGATCGAAGAACGAAGCCCTAATTTAGTGGAAAAGAGGATTGGCCGCTATTTTCTTCACAAGCCAAAAGAGAAAAGGGATCGGGTGAAAGAATAAAATGGGTCGGCCTTGTTTTAAAAAGGGGTTTTAGTTTATTAGGGTTTTTATTTTAAAATTGTTTTTTAGTTGTTTTAATTTTAAATTCTCTTTTAAGGTTGTCAAACCTTGGTAAATCACCACCTAGGGTTTAGGTAGTTTTAGATTGTCTAGTTAGAATTAGTTCAGTGAGCAGGGTGTGCGAGTTTGCAAAACTCTATAGGTGGTAGCAGGGTGTGCGAGTCTGTTAGAGTGTTTGTAAGCGGGAGACTGTTTAATTCTAATAGAAATCTAGGAATGTAGCAGTAGGCAGGGGTTGTCGAAGCTGGGTAAATTTTGTGTGTGATTTACTTTTAGCATATTTATTTCTCTGCAGTTTGTTTTTGCGTTTAACTCGAGAAAATTTGCTATAACCCTATTCACCCCCCTCTAGGGTTAATCTAGATCCTACAAGTGGTATCAGAGCACGGTATTTTTCTTTAACTCTAGAGTCATGAATCTACCAAATAATGATTTTTCTGAGGGGCAATGTATTGTTAGGCCACCCATGTTTAATGGGAATGATTATGCTTATTGGAAAGTTAGGATGGGTATTTATCTTACTTCTGTCGATTATGATGTTTGGGACATTATTGAAACTGGCTATAAATCTCCCACTATAACTGTTGGTGATACTGAGATTCCTAAACCTAAGGATAGGTGGGATGCTAACGATAAGAGATTAAAAACTACAAATGCTAAAGCCATGAATGCTTTGATCTGTACTCTTGATAAAACTGAATTCAATAGAATTTCTCATTGTAAAACTGCACAGGAAATTTGGCATACCTTGGAGGTGACACATGAAGGAACTTCTAAAGTCAAGGAGTCTCGTCTAGCCCTATTCAGCAATGAATACGAGAACTTTGTGATGGACAAAGGCGAGAGCATAAAGGACATGTTTGGACGCTTTTCAACTTTGGTGTACAATGCTAGAGCGCTTGGGAAAGTATTCACTGAGGTAGAACTTGTGAGGAAGGTGCTACGTCTTACCGATGAACTTTGAGGCAAAAGTCACGGCAATACAAGAATCGAAAGATCTGAGTAAACTAAGCACGGAGGAGTTGATCGGCAACTTGATGACATATGAGCTTGAGCTAAAAGCAAAGGAGGAACGCAACAACTCCGAATCAAAGAAGAAGACGATTGCCTTAAAGAGCAAAGAAGAAAGCGATGAAGAAGAAGATCCAATTGAAGAGCTTATAATGGCTGTCAATAATCTTAGAAAATTGTCAAGATTCAGGCCATGCAAGAAGAAAACAAGTGGTAATAGGCCAAAAGATTCTGACAATTCCGATAATGAACTGACGAGCTTTAACTGCAAGAAACTTGGCCACTTCAAACAACAATGCTCACTTCTCAAAAACAACAAAGGAAAGAAAAAGAAGAAGAAGGCCTTTGCAGCGACTTGGGATGATGAAGAAGGAGAGGAAGTTTCGAATAGTAGCTCAGAGGAGGCTAACTTGTGTCTTACGGCAAAATCAGATTCAGAAGCAAGCTCAGAGGAATCTAGTGAGGTAGGTGACTATTCTTATAAAGAACTTATTTTTATGTGTCTTGATCTTTGTGTCTTGATCTTACTAAAGAAGTTGATACTCTTGAATCTAAAATTGAAAAACTGAAATCTGATAGGAGAGAACTTGCTCGTGAAAATTTTAGGTTAGAAACTGAACTTGAAAATATTCAAAACCTAGACTGTAAAAAATGTAAAATTTTAGATTCAGAATTATCAAGACTTAAGAATAGCTTTGAGAATCTTGAAAAAGAAAACTTGAGTCTTAAGGAAACCATTGACACTAGGAAAAAGGATTTTATAAATAGATGCACCTCACTTATAACTGAAAATACAACACTCAAAACCAAAGTCCAAAATCTTGAGAAATCTCTGAATAACTTTTCAAGAGGAGAAAAATCATTCAACATGTTATTGGGAAATCAAATTTTTGTTAACAACAGAAAATGACTAGGTTTTGGGAAAACACAAGTTGATGGTAATGCAAAAGGTAAGAGTGTCTTTGATAGATGTGAAATAATTGGACATCGTGTTGAAAATTGTAGTCAGAGGAACAAGAACACAAAATTTATACAAGTTTGGGTTCCTAAGAATTCTACAAACAAATTTCATGTCTGTTGGAACAAGAATGAAATGATAAAACAAGTTTGGGTTCCAAAGGGTTTGTTTATTCACAATGCTTCAGCCACTAACAATCATGGACCTATAAAAACAAATAGGTCACAAAAATCTTTCATCGTGTAGGTATGGTGGCGGGCTAAGGAACAACAACAGTGTTCGCTGGATTTTGGCTATTCCAGAAACACAAAGGGCAACAAAGCAATGTTCCTTAGCCTAGTACAAAGGTGACAGAATCACAATGGGCAACCACGAAAAATTATCGTACAGGTAAAAAAGGTGAAGGTATATTTATTGGATCGATATATTAAATGTGATAATCTGCACCATATTCTGAATGTAATTAGCCAATATTGAGATGTTGTAAAGATGATGTTTTTTGATTCTGACTTGTTCGACATAGTTGGCCAATTATATTTATGCCAAAAACACTATTCTTCGAATTACTTCATACAAATACGTTTGGATTAAGCATAGTGTTTTGTTGGATGATAATACATTGGGTTATAATATGGCTAACTCTATATTCACAGTTTCTGATTATCTACACGACTTCAATTCAAGTTCAAGAATGCTGTTAAAAATTGAGTTTGAGTTTTTATGCACACTTCATGGTTTGGTTTATCAAATTTAATTAGTGATGTTTTGAAGTGAAAGAGAAATTCAGATGCAGATCATACTGGTAATTTAGTTGACAGAAAACTTACTAGTTGAACGTGATTTATGGTGAGACATTTAGTAACTGCATCGTTTTTCAAAGAAAATATCTGCATATTTTTCATTACAAATAATTTTCAAATAGTAAAAAAAATTTCTCATATAACCCCTTCGAGAAAATCATTTTTTGACCATATATTCAGATTAGTCATTTTTATTGATTTTAAATGACAAATTTTGACTAATCCGACTCCCTACTAATTATCAAAAAGATAAATAGTGAATGAGAAGGTGATAGTGTTAATATTTAACATACATTACTCAAGACAGTATATTTGGAAAATTTCTTTAGGAATTCAAATAAGAGTTATAAAAAAATTTGTTGGGTAAAGATTCCATGACCATTTCTATATCTATCATATTTCTATCGACCATTGTTTATCAAAACTTAATTATAGTTTGTCGATATGTAGTACTATAATCAGGGATCATTTGTTTTTCATTTCATATTTTTTTGTAGAAATAAATAAATATCCAAAGTATTCACTCTCATTTAAAAGTCCTCACGGTTATGCATGGGTGAATTACTTGGATTTTTGATTATGTGCTTCCATGCTCATTTAAAAGTCCTTACGGTTATGCATGTATGGAACGCATATCAAAATTAATTGATTAAATAGACAAGTTGATTCTAATCCCATTTAAAAGTCCTCACGGTCATGCGTGGTTAGAAGATACTTGATTTCATTTTTTAAAATTAAATTGGAATACTACTAATCTCATTTAAAAGTCCTAACAGTTATGCATGATTAGTAGATATTCAAATTCCTGATATAAATGTACCACAAGTTGGTACAATTGTATGATTTTATATTAGAACATCATTTACATTCTTTCTAAAAGTGGAATATGCGCCTAACAAGGGTAATTATGATTTTTGTTTGATTTTTATTGAAGTTTAATATTTATATTCAATTTGAGTTTAATGTTGGATTAATATTGATCACTTTATCTCTATTTTCTCTAACACTATTGTTCTTTTGCTGATAACAAAAGGGGGAGAGAAAAGTTAAGATTTTGTCAAATAGAATCAAGTAAAGGTCAAATAATTTTCAATTTGCATCTAGGCTTATTTGTATATTTCTATTTATATGCATATATGTAGGGGAGCATCATGTAGAGAGGAAGCATTTAAATGGGGGGAGCAATTAGAGTATATCATTGATCAAATACATTTAACACAGTCAAAATCTTAAATATATGTTTGTTATCATCAAAAGGGGGAGATTGTTGAATATGCGTTTATATGATTTTTGTTTGATGATAATAAACATATATATATATTCATTTAAATGTATTTGTTAATGTACTATTTTATTTTTCATAGATTAAATAAATATTTGTTGAATAAAATAAATTACACAGAATCTGAATTCAAACAGAAATTTTATTCAAACAAATATTTATTACAATTTTGAATAGTACAATTTTAAGCTCTCACTATACATATACAATTTTGATTCTAATTACATCTCAATTCAGTTTACATAAATTCCTCACTACATATCACTCACACTCGCAGTTTATCTTCAATTTCATTCCAGTTATAATCCAGCATCTGAGAAATCTGCAAAAATATTCACTAACGCGGTAAAATTGAAAAAGAAATATTTTTGCAATATAAAATGAAATATGATTTTTGAAAATATGATTTGCCTCAGTTATTTGGGTTGTTCGTCATCATTCACATTTGAATTCATCATACACGAACAATGTGACATGCACAGTGTATCACTGTACATGCCACAAGGCCGTGCACATCGATATACACTTGATAATGCTACAGGAACAGGTGAGCACAAGTCAAACCCAAATGAAAAGCCGGGTTCAACTCATGTGCAATCATGACACGAGCACAAGGTCAAACCCGAGTTTTGAAACTGGATTCAACTCAAGTGATAAAACAATTGTCCAGACAATCAGACAAGTGCATCCAGAAGTACAAGATGACCAAGTCAAAAGTTCAAGTCAGACCAACAGCTACATGAAGCAAACAGCATGAATGTCACAAGCATGAACACAGGATAACATGCATGCAACATGGACTGCAACAAACAAATGAACGCAACAAGCATGAATCATGTTCAGTGCGGCGATGCACCAACCAGAGACTCAGTGCAACAGAGAATAGTATTAATGCATAAATGACCACTCAAACCAAACAACAACTCAACAGCAGTATGCAATGTCGAGAAACAACATCAAGACATAAACAACATCAAAGAATAAAGTCTCGACCAAAATCAGTTACTCAATGCATGCAACATGGTGAGCAACACAAGTGCAACAGAACATCAACTGGGCACATGAAGATCAATCAACCAGAATGGATGCAA
Organism: Allium cepa; assembly: GCA_030765085.1. Lineage (NCBI taxonomy): Eukaryota > Viridiplantae > Streptophyta > Magnoliopsida > Asparagales > Amaryllidaceae > Allium > Allium cepa. The sequence continues at coordinate 369,441,414 of CM060943.1, read as the reverse complement.
AGATACCAAATGAAACAATGAACAGGATACAAAATGAAACACAATGCAAATCAAAACAGAGAGTACAATGCCACTGCAGATCCAAATAAGTGACGAAGTCAACTTGTACAAACAGCCAGTGCCAACAAAGAAAAGAGACTCAAGGCCAAGACTACAATTTCAAAGCACAGAGTACGCTGTGTCAACAAAATGCAATAGTGTCACAATGTCACAGCAAACAAGGTGCACCAGACCAGGTTACATGATGATCAAAGTCAACAGTATCAATAACAAGTGCAGTAGCTACAACTTTAACCACAAAACCAAAATATGAGTGCAATGAAAACATATATGTGTATGTAACCAAACAGTGAACCTCAGTATGGAAGTATGACATGAAGCATGTACATGTGAGAACAGTGAAAACAGTGAAGCCGAAGACAGGGATGAACATAAACATGGCCGAAGCCGTGTCAAAGCAGATGTTAACCAAGTCAAAAATCAAGTGTGTGTAATTTTTGAAAAATTAAAAACAAATAAAAGAGGAAAGTTCTTTGCCGTATGAACCAAGGGAAAGTCGAACGCTAGAGAATAGAAACCGTGTGCGTCAAGTCACCAAATCATGAAATTAGGAAAGTATCGAATTGATACGAACGAATTATAGGGTCTCAGAATCCATATAGATATTCACCCAAAAATTCATCATTGGCATTGAGTCAAGCAAGCATTAAACCAGCAACGAAAGAGAATACATACCATAATCTATCGAACTCGATCAACAGAGGAGCAGCTGCGAACGAGTGCAAGCAAAGCAACTAGAGAATCGATCATCAGAGAAGCAGCGAGCAAGGCAACACGCAAACCAGAGAGTCGATCAACATAGGCGTGTGTCAAAAAGCCCCAATTTGGATCGAAGAACGAAGCCCTAATTTAGTGGAAAAGAGGATCGGCCGCCATTTTCTTCACAAGCCAAAAGAGAAAAGGGATCGGGTGAAAGAATAAAATGGGCCGGTCTTGTTTTAAAAAGGGGTTTTAGTTTATTAGGGTTTTTAGTTTAAAATTGTTTTTTAGTTGTTTTAATTTTAAATTCTCTTTTAAGGTTGTCAAACCTTGGTAAATCACCACCTAGGGTTTAGGTAATGTCAGATTGTCTAGTTAGAATTAGATCAGTGAGCAGGGTGTGCGAGTTTGCAAAACTCTATAGGCAGTAGCAGGGTGTGCGAGTGTGTTAGAGTGTTTGAAAGTGGGAGACTGTTTAATTCTAATAGAAATCTGGGAATGCAGCATTAGGCAGGGGATGCCGAAGCTGGGTAAATTTTGTGTGTGATTTACTTTCAGCATATTTATTTCTCTGCAGTTTGTTTTTGCTTTTAACTCGAGAAAATTTGCTATAACCCTATTCACCCCCCCCCCTCTAGGGTTAATCTAGATCCTACATATAATTCTTAAATAATTCAATTCAAACCAATTTCATATTTATCTTCTAACTTAATTTTTAGTTAAGTCATTAAAACTCTATATATACAATATCTTAAACAGGTACCTAACCATATAATATAAAACAATCAAAATCCATTATTAATCTTGTTTTTATTAAACAAATTTATACATAGGTTAAATTTAAGAATTTAACTATATATCTATATAATATTTATATAATATCAAAAAAAATATTTACTAAACCGTATATTTCTTTCCAAAACCATTGAAATCATCTCAAAAAAATTATATATATATACCACGGTGTCTGTATATAATTTTCTACCCTATGATCAAGTGATACGGATATTTATCATTTCAATCCGTAATTTAAAATAAAATACGGTTATACATCATTTCAAATCGCAATCCCGAATGAAATAAAATGCATAACAACTTGAAGTCTATAACAACATAAATACAGCATCCATTCACCCAATATCAATCATCAACCATTTATCACAATCATCATCCAATTCAAATAATAACATTAATATAGAATAGAAATAAATAAAAAGTAATTACTGGCAGTTTATATTCAATAATAAATTAATTTAACTGGCAGTTTATATGCAAAAATAAATTGAATACCAATTTAATTCAATAAATTCAATTTTAAATGGAACGATGATAAAAATATACCAAATAGCAATAAATAAATTTCTAATCACATCGGAAATTAATTTAACACATATAAGAAATTTTAGAAATTGTGAGTGGGTTAAAACACTCACCTTTTGAATTTAAATTGAATTTAAATCCAATTTAGACCCAAAATTTGAATAGTCTCCAAATTGGTCCAAACCAAAGCCAAAATGTCCGGAATTAAGATACGATCCTAACAAAAGAAACCGTGCATAAAACGGATATCATATGTAAAAGTTATACAAATTAAAACGTTTTAAAGTTAAATAAAAATAAAATAAACAACTCACACAAACATGTCAGCAGCCGCATCCTCTACCTCACACACAAATCTTCATCTACAGTAAAGGAGCGCACCCATCCACCCCGCATACACGGCGCTTTGACCACCAAATTCTCCCTCCTACGACGGCGCCACAACCCACTCGTTTGGCCTCCTCTGCCGCGCCTATCAATGGCCCTGACGTCGCCTCCGCCCCTCTCTAGTAGCACGGCCACCACGTACAAAAACTAGGGTTTCTACCCTAGTTTCCCCAATTCTGACCGCCACAGGCCGAAGTAGGTGATGCGACCACCACCTCTATACTCCCAACAACACTCTCTACGAAACCCATATCTCAATTTCGCTAATTGACGACGAAATCAAAAATGCCCAAATTGACTTTGACCGCGATTTCCGGTTAATAAAAGCACAATTTCGACAAACGAACACCATACATTGATTCGTATTGTCTAGATATATGATATATAATTTTTCTGAATTTTTTTGAGGAGTTTGAAAATTTGGCTTTGATTTTTGAATTGTAATTGGGTTTGGAATTGTCTGCCATTGGAATGAGGAGGTGTGAATGAATTGTACGTACAGACAATTTACAATGAGGAATAATTAGGTTTTATAATAGGGTATTTATAGACAAACTGAAATTAGAATGGACCGGATCGATTGGATATACGTGTTGAACGATAAAATGGCCCGAAAAGCCCGTTCTGACTCCGGAGCGAAATTTGGTCAACCCATATATCAAAATAGATTTTTTAAAATAATTTAAACACAATGGAACGGGTTTCAAGTCCAAATTCCATCGTATGAAGAAGTTATGCTAAAATCAATATATTTCTAATTGATTTCAATTGATTTTAGTTGATTGATTTCTAGACGTTTCGTGTCCGTACGATCAAACGACAAGTCTGATCGTTACGAAACTTGAAATCCTACAATAATTCACTGTTACGGATCCGATGAAACTGGTTTCGTCGAAATCCGAGTCAATGGCCAAAATAGCTATTTTAACATTAATTAAATAAATTAATAAATTAACAAATTAAATCAAATTTTCAATTTCAACTCTATAATTAACAAATTTCATCATTTTTAAATTTCTACATCATTTATACTAATTTACCCAAATTTAAATGTCAATTTAGAGTTGATTAATTTAATAAATTTCAGTATTAACCACAATTTCATTTAATTTAGAAATTATAAATTTAATTTTCTAAAATTCTATTAGATTTATTTTTCATTCTACTATTCAATTCATTATTGTCAACGGATGAAATAAATATTGGATTCAAAATCTATTACATTAATATGCTCACATTCCATCTTCAATTCAATTAGCGTAATAAATTAAATTTCATTTATAATAAATTCATTTATTAAAATTTGAGTTCCAATTAATTATAATAAATTCCAAATAACTTTGGTTTGATTGGTTTCAATCTTTATACTAAGTTCATTATTACTCTAATTTACATTAACGTAACATTTAATTCAGATTTATTGCAATTGATTACCCATTTTAAATTTAATAGACTAAATAAATGGTTAACTATTATTATTAGTTCATTGCTTAATTCAATATTTACCTTTGTTTTTCACATATTAAATTTATTACCAAATATTACTATTTACGATCAATTATAACCCTGCAATTGTTTCAATTAATTGGGATTGCATTGAATTAATTATTTATTAGCTTACATTTCATTCCTGTTATAAATTCATTAACAAATTACAAATTTCCTTTATTTACACAACACTTACATTCATACCTACTTACATTAGTTTTATCCCATTGCACTAATATATGCCTATTTACATCTTAATTTGAATAATTACTACATTTCTAAATGTGTACTTCTATCAATTGTACACACTAATTAAGGTTTAAAACCAATTAATGAATTTACCTTAATTTCATTCTTATACCAATTTATAACTTTATACATACATTATGTTTCTATCTAATTTATACACTCACACTATCCGTTATTATATTAATTGTCATTAAAAAAAATGTTCGTTATTAGTCACAAATGATTATACCAACTCATATCACACTAATCCTATTCAATTCCCATTTATTACACAGATTTATATAAATCAATCAACATTTACAATTGTTACTTACATTCAACTTATAACCAAGTTATACCATTTTACATTATTTCATTTATTGTAATTTCATTCAAATAGTTAATAATTAACTTTGGTTAACCTTCTTACTTTTCATTTAAGTTATTATCTCCTTATTAATTAACAATATATTTCATTCCTTCAATATTAAATTATCAAAACTTTATCAAATTAACAAATTTAAAACATTGAAAATTAAGGGTCGTTACACTCTCCCCCACTCAAAACTTTTCGTCCCCGAAAAGAAAAAGGAGGGAAAAGGAGAATTAAGAAATCAATATATCCTATTCAAAATATCAACTTTATAGAAAATGGATTTTACAAAATTTAATAATTTAAATAAAATATATCAATTTATACTATTAATTCTATTTATACTCAAATTAAAATAGTTGGAAAACATTTTTTAGAAATTTTTCTAAGTCTAAAATTTACGGAAAATTTCGGCAGAGTCTCCTTTGTACAAAGAGGCTCGGGAGAAAATATAATATCAAATATAACAATATATAATATATATTTTCCAAAATAATATATATCCCAATACGGAAAAATAATATAATAACGCTATAAACCGTAATCCGAAAACGTACTTATTTTGTCGGGCAATTTACGCTTATATTATGAAACCAAATGCAGTAGCAATTGCTTCCATAACCTGTATTTCACTTATATAATCCGTAAAGGTTAACAATTATACAAAATGAAATATTTAAAGTGGTTTCAACCATAAACAAACAAATCAATACAAACATCAATCACTTGCAATAAGGCATACGACCATCACATAGAATCAACACAAATCAATCATTCATTCATATCAAACAAAACAAATAGTTGTTCAGGTTCAAACTTTAAATTGCACAGAATGGAAAATAAACTACTTAGTGCACCATTTACGCAACAGTCTTAGATGAAACTAAATAGATTATTTCTTCATCCAAACAATTTTAGAGTATCTTTGCCCAAACAGCTATAAGTCAAGCAAACAACAATTTCAAACAATAGATCAAGTTCATTCTTATTAATTTCATTCATATAGTAATTTATCTTTTTAATTTACATTTTATTTCTTACAGTTTCATTTACTTTTATTCATTTATAACAAAATCTCATTTTCCCTTATCATATCATGAAATTTTCCTTTTTATTATATTACATTCATTTATTCACTGCTTAATTTCATTTATTTTACATTATTCATCTTTCTGCTTATTTTCAAAATAAATAACTTTAACATTTACTTAAGTCTATAATTACTTACTTATAACATTTACCTTCTATCATATTTTATTATAGTAAGAATTCCATTATAGCTTAAGTTTATAACAATTACAACATCAAATTCTTATTTATTAAGAATTTCATTGAATACTTCATTACTCCAGATTTTTACCTGTATAATATTCTATTACATTTTCTTATTAAACATTGTAACTTTTATTATTTGGTAAGTTATATATATATGCTTTTAAGAATGCAATTGAAAATTATACAAGTTTATCTCATTTCTTTTAATTAATTCATCATTCAATAATTTTCTCTTTTGTCTTATAAGTTACAATTTCAACATTTTTTAATTTCAACTTAGCATTAAATCTCCTATCTTAATTAGAGGTTCCAATTATTAATTAGTTACAACCCATTTCACTTCAATAATTGAAACTATTGATTAACGGAAACTTAAGAATCAAATACCGGGTTTTTATCCAAAATTATTTTAAAATAATAGATAAATGTATATACTTACAACTTATATATATATATATATATATATATATATATATATATCTAACCATATTTAAAACAATTTAAAATTTATACTTGTTCATTGAAATAAATCTGCAGTAAAACTACTACAGTGGCCTTCCCACTTCGAAACTCGAAAATGAATGTCGATGATATGTGCACTCATCACCGAAATTATTTTCCAACGACAGAGAGGGGAGTACAGAACTTATTTCTTTCCGAAATTTCTTTAAAACAATTCTTTCAAATCATATTGAAATATTTATATCAGAAAATACTTCTAATAATATTATTATTATTTTTCAAAACATTCAAAAGAAATTTTCAAAACCCCAGAACTTAGATTCTAAATTTCCAATTTTCATTTATTTTATTTTATTTTCAAATCTTATTTCCAACCTATGCTTATAGATTTCACTCCCTAACAACCAATATATTACAACCAATTATATATATCATTAAAAAAAAATTTGTGTATATATATAGAAAATATAATAGGCAAAATTATTTCATTCACCTATACTCAAAAACAAATATTGTGTCGGTCTGTCCTATTAAGTGTTCAGAAATCCCTATTGATGTCATAGCGTCTCATGCACCAACCAGAATTTATAAATACAAAATGAAACAAATTAACACAATATTTAAAACCTTTTTATAACACTAAAAAATGTGCTCTCTCATATATATATACACTCAGCGACTCATCATAGGGTATTACTACCCTATTAATAAAGAGTCAGACCCCACAAAGCTAAGGTTTATCGCTAAACCAAAGCTCTGATACTAGATGTAACGTCCCGCCTTTTTGTACGCTTTAAATCGACGATAAACCACACACGTCAGACTTAAACCATACAGAAGGGCGGATTGTTATGGGGTAAATAACAAAAAAGTATAGAAAGAAAAGAACAAAATAGAATCTTGCAGCGGAACGATAAAATATAATAATCAAATAAACAGTTCATGAGGCTGTTTTACAAAAACATTTGATTATACTTGTACAATACATACCAGAGAATAATCAATAACAATGCAGCGGAACAATGTGATGCAGTGGAATAATATAATAAATAATTGTAATACAATCTTCGTCTTCGTCCTCCAAAAGTAAGGCCTTCCAAATCCTGAAATGCTCAGGCTGACCCAAGCGAATTGAAAAGACAAAACACTCGAGTCAGAACTAAAAGATCTTATGTAAGTTAAATCAACGGTAAATAATATGAGTGGAATGGCGTCAGAGATGTTTACAGAGTTTGACATCTCCTATCCAGTATCTTACGTGAGTGCAGTAACTTAAGAGATGCCTGGGATTCACATCTTCTAAGGATCCGTTAAACTATTTACTATGTAGTAATATTTCGTTATTATAATAATGTCTAATAGTAAAATAGCATTAAGGGGTTACCCATATAGCCCTTAACACGTAATTGTCCCAGTAGTACATCCAATATCATGGTCCCTCCTGATCGGGAAGCCACCAAAGGATACCACACGGGCTATGGGAGAAAACCAAACTCATACAAGGCGCGATAGGGTAGGTGACACGGCACAACTAGGCAATGCCAGGGTAGATATACTAATTACACTTCCGGGCCGATGGTAACACGTAGAAACTACTACTTTGTCCACCTCGAGCCACACCCCAAATCAAAAGAATCAAAAGCGGGCACCGAATAAAACTCAAAGTTAGAATATAATATCGAAGGAGTGTGTCCGATCAGGGGAATGACCCCATTAGCCCGTCGATTGCTCCTGTTTTAGCCACCTTATGTCAACTCACGGGAGTCGGGTCCACGTATTAACCTCAAAGGAAACGCCGCCACCATCCTCCTTCATTCTGGAATCTCCACCGCTTACACGGTTGTTAAAGTGGTTTTCGGAGTTGGCAGAGAGTATGACAACTTCCAATCCTGGTCTCTTCAACAATCAAACGTTATTATAACACCGCGGTCATTTCAAAATAGTTATACTTCAAAACCAGGATATAATATTCATTTCAAAACCATATCAATACGATATCATTTTCGTTTTAAAACCAAATCAATATGATAACATTTATAAAACCCAAATCCATATAATATCATTTTTATTTCAAATATATCATTTTCTCAAAATCATAGCATTTTCAAATCATAATACCTTGAAAACCATAACTTTGAAACATAACTTCCAATATTTAAATGGTTTAATATTAAATTACTTTATATAATAAATTAGCTTTTTTAATTTCACAAATCAATTCCAAATACAGATTTGAATCACCAAACAAACCATTTCAATTTCCATACATTTGAAAGCTTTAAATATTCCACCATTTCAAAATTAATTCTTTGATAATCCCATATACATCAAATTCAATTACTATTATTAGATTTGAAATGTTTGTGTAATAAATCCAATATCATTTAAGAAAACTTTGAACTTCACATAACTGGATATTCTTTCAATTTATTTAACTTGATATATTCATTTAAATCAACTTTATATTCATTTAAATCGCTCAAAACCAAATCAAGTTATAAGAATCACACCCTTTAAAATCTCAATTTTATTTAAATTTCAAATCAAATTTATTCGGGTATAATTCTTAAATAATTCAATTCAAACCAATTTCACATTTATCTTCCAACTTAATATTTATTTAAGTCATTAAAACTCTATATATACAACATCTTAAACAGGTACCTAACCATATAATATAAAACAATCATACTCCATTATTAATCTTATTTTTATTAAACAAATTTATACATAGCTTAAATTTAAGAATTTAACTATATATATAATAATATTTATATAATATCAAAAATTAATATTTACTAAACCATATATTTCTTTCCAAAACCATAGAAATCATTTCAATTTTTTTTTATATAGACCACGGTGTCTGTATATAATTTTCTACCATATGGTCAAGTGATACGGATATTTATCATTTCAATCCGTAATTTAAAATAAAATACGGTTATATATCATTTCAAACCTCAATCCCGAATGAAATAAAATGCATAACAACTTGCAGTCTATAACAACATAAATACAGCATCCATTCATCCAATATCAATCATCAACCATTTATCACAATCATCATCCAATTCAAACAATAACATCAATATAGAATAGAAATAAATAACAAGTAATTACTGGCAGTTTATATTCAATAATAAATTATTTAACTGGTAGTTTATATGCCAAAATAAATTGAATACCAATTTAATTCAATAAATTCAATTTTAACTGGAATGATGATAAAAATATATCAAATAGCAATAAATAAATTTCTAATCACATCAAAAATTAATTTAACACACATAAGAAATTTTAGAAATTGTGAGTGGGTTAAAACACTCACCTTTTGAATTTAAATTGAATTTAAATCCAATTTAAACCCAAAATTTGAACAGTCTTCAAATCGGTCAAAACCAGAGCCAAAATGTCCGGAATTCACATACGATCCTAAAAAAGAAACCGCGCGCAAAATGGATATCGTATGTAAAAGTTATACAAATTAGAACGTTTTAGAATTAAATTAAATAAAAATAAAATAAACAACTCACACAAACACGTCAGTAGCCGCATCCTCTACCTCATGCATAAATCTTCGTCTACAGTAAACAAACGCACCCATCCTCACCGCGTACACGGCGCTTTGACCACCAAATTCGCCCTCCTACGACCGCCTGGGACGACCGCGCCACCACCCACTCGTTTGGCCTCCTTCGCCGCGCCTATCAATTGCCCTGACGTCGCCTCGGTCCCTCTCTAGTAGCGCCACCGCCACGTACAAAAACTAGGATTTCGACCATAGTTTCCCCAATTCTGACCGCCACAGGCCGAAGTAGGTGATGCGACCACTACCTCTAGACTCCCAACGACACTCTCTACGAAACCCATATCTCAATTTCGTTGATTGACGACGAAATCAAAAATGCCCAAATTGACTTTGGCCGTGATTTCCGGTTGATTGAAGCACAACTTCGACAAACGAACACCAGATGTTGATTTGTATTGTCCAAATATACGATATATAATTTTTCTGAATTTTTTTGAGGAGTTTAAAATTTTGGCTTTAATTTTTGAATTGCAATTGGATTTGGAATTGTCTGCCATTGGAATGAGGAGGTGCGAATGAATTGTACGTACAGACAATTTACAATGAGGAACAATTAGGGTTTATTAAAAGGTATTTATAGACAAACTGAAATTAGAATGGACCGGATCGATTGGATATACGCGTAGAATGATAAAATGGCCCGAAAAGCACGTTTTGATTCCGGAGCGAAATTGGGTCAACCCATATATCAAAATAGATGTTTTAAAATAATTTAAACGCAATGGAACAGGTTTCAAGTCCAAATTCCATCGTATGAAGAAGTTATGCTAAAATCAATATATTTCTAATTGATTTCAATAAATTGACTTCTAGGCGTTTCGCGTCCGTACGATCAAACGACAAGTCTGATCGTTACGAAACTTGAAATCCTACAATAATGCACTGTTACGGATCCGATAAAACTAGTTTCGTCGAAATCTGAGTCGGTGGCCAAAATATCTATTTTTACATTAATTAATTAAAGTAATAAATTAACAAATTAAATCAAATTTTCAATTTCAACTCTATAATTAAAAAAATTTATCATTTTTAAATTTCTTTATCATTTACACTGATTTACCCGAATTTAAATGTCAATTTAGAGTTGATTAAGTTATCAAATTTCAATATTAACTACAATTTCATTAAATTCGGAAATTATAAATTTAATTTCCAAAAATTCTATTAAATTTATTTTTCATTCTACTATTCAATTCATTATTGTCAACGGATGAGATAAATATTTGATTCAAAATCTATTACATTAATATGCTCACATTCCATCTTCATTTCAATTAGCGTAATAAATTAAATTTCATTTATAATAAATTCATTTATTAATATTTGAGTTCCAATTAATTATAATAAATTACAAATAACTTTGATTTGATTGGTTTCAATCTTTATACTAAGTCCATTATTACTCTAATTTACATTAACGTAACATTAAATTCAGATTTATTGCAATCGATTACTCGTTTTAAATTTAATAGACTAAATTAATGGTTAACTTATAATAATTATGGCCACTAACTCTTAATATCATTTATATAAGTTATCCTTTCCAAACAATCACTACAGAACATTGATTTTATTCAATTATTATTTATTATTATTAATTCATTGTTTAATTCAATGTTTACCTTTGTTTTTCACATATTACATTTATTACCAAATATTGCTATTTGCAACCAATTATAACTCTGCAATTGTTTCAAATAATTGGGATTGCATTGAATTAATTATTTATTAGCTTACATTTCATTCCCGTTATAAGTTCATTAACAAATTACAAATTTCCTTTATTTACACAACACTTACATTCATACCTAATTACATTAGTTTTATCCCATTACACTAATATACGCCTATTTACATCTTAATTTGAATAATTATTACATTTATAAATGTGTACTTCTATCAGTTGTACACATTAATTAAGGTTTAAAACCAATTAATAAATTTACCTTAATTTCATTCTTATACCAATTTATTACTTTATACATACATTACGTTTCTATGTAATTTGTACATTCACACTATCCGTTATTGTATTAATTGTCATTAAAGAAATGTTCATTATTAGTCACAAATGATTATACCAATTCATATCACACTAATCCTATTCAATTCCCATTTATTACACAGATTTATATTAATTAATCAGCATTTACATTTGTTACTTACATTCAACATATAACCAAGTTATACAATTTTACATTATTTCATTTATTGTAATTTCATTCAAATAGTTAATAATTAACTTTGGTTAACCTAGTTACTTTTCATTTAAGTTATTATCACCTTATTAATTAATAATTTTTTTCATTCCTTCAATATTAAATTATCAAAACTTTATCAAATTAACAAATTTAAAACATTAAAAATTACTGGTCGTTACAACATTCAACATGTATGCAAACCAAAATTTTGTTCAATATTCAACATGTGTGTACATAAGGGTATGTTCGAAGAAAATCCAAAAATACCCCTTGGTTTTATGATAATTCACAAGTTTGTTTGAATCATAGTCCATATGTTCAAAAGGTAAAATAGGCAAGTCCATAAGTCAATCGGTAAATAGGAAAGTCTATAAGTCAATAGGAAATGTGCTTTAATCATGTCCTTTATTCAATCATGGATATGTTACAAATATGCAAATATGTAATTATCTAATTGTTCAAGTCCTTATATGCAAATATCATATTTAATCTCCTTCTTCATTTGCCATTTGCAATATAATAGTTCTCAAGCTCTTGAAAGAGCCTAGAAAAGTTCTAGTCCAAAAGTGATTTATGCTGAAAGAGGGAAAGAAGTTAGGGGCCCCTTCCACAAAGGGGTGCATCTCCAATTGTAGTGGTTGGAAGGAGATAGGCTTGCTCTAATTAGTGATGTGGTGCGACGACCCGACTTTCTTACCTCAGAAAATCGCATCATCTTTAAGAAAGAAAAGGATAGAAAAGAGAATAGAAAGAAGAGAAGAAAGAAAAAACACATCAGAATCTAATAGCAGAACGAATAAATTATATTAATAACATAAATATTACATAGTTTACAACCATTATCAGAGTACACAGATATACAACACATACTAGACAGTTACAAACACCCATCAAGTTATACAACTCAATACAACTCAAAGACAACAACTCAGAGAAACTACACAGCGGAATACTAGATATCTACATGCGGAAGCCTCCTGCTCCATTGCTCCTCCATAATTTGTCAAAGCAAACCTGAATCCTAACCTGAATTCCCTTGGCTACTCGTAAAATTTGAGTACCCAAGAGTTTATGAAAAACAAAAATAAACTCCGGATCAGACATGGGTCTGGTGTGAGTAACAGGTTAAAGTTGCTTAACTTTCAAAAACCTTTGAAAAGAAAAGGTATCACGTAAGACTTCCCACACATAAACATGGAAAAGTTTTTACCTTACGCTAACTAAAACATTTGATAGGAAATCCGGTGATATTATAATAGTGTCTAGGGTTTTCAAATAAATAAGAAATAGCCGAAATTGTTACATTTATTAAATTCCAGCTACTAGCCACAAAAGTGGGTAATACAATCAAAACCGTTGGCACTTATTGGATTTTGGATTCCATACAATGGCAGGGCTACTGGGGTACCGCCCGTCACAGTACGTGGCCTAGATCAACGTACCGAGGATCACTCCCGATCCCCTGTAACACAAAGCCGGACCCATTCCTTACTGAACAGTTCCGAACAAGACAACCCCGTGGTTGTAGCTAGCAACCACCCACACAGCCGAATATAAAGGGACTTCTAGACAGGGGTAAATCTTTCTTTCCAGTGGGTGCGACCCACGAAGCTTTGCTGCACCTCCCATGTTTTAGCCATTCCCAGTTGATGAGGCTTGAGGCTACGATTACCTTTATAGGACATTTCACTTAGAATGCTCATCGTCCACCTGACGATGTTCTGAAAGCATTCAATCCATACAAGTTCGTTCCAGGTTCGAACGAAACCGAAGGCAATATCTCGTTACACTCATTTTGGAATCACCCTCAGAGTCAACGACAATAACCCTTGCACTCTAAACCACCATCTCGAATCTATAAGTACTATTCCGTCAAACTCATTACGGAATCACCCATAGAGTTATATTGACTTATAGTCCTTACACCTCGAGTCTTCACAAAGCTCCATTTTGATTCACGACCTAACGTTATTTGGAATCGATGTGGTTTTCGGATATCCAAATATGGAAACCCGATCCCGGTCTCATCGAAATCCAAAGCGTGTATTTTAGGGTCCAAGTTGTTTTAAAGATTTTAAAACAATTAAATCACAGTATCTATATACACACAGATAGATAATTCATAAATCATAACTGATAATCAACATTATCACATAACAGGTAATCCACATTATCAATATCAAATAGATATTCCATATATCACCATCACAAAAGATAATCTAAGTTATCATCACAATACAATCAAGTCATTCATACCACACAATATCATTTATCTCATTATTGAGATCACAAAGCATCCAAGACAATCAATGACATCCATTCATACATAAGCAATGATTTATTCATCATCGATATAATTAATTTAAAATGAATTAAATTAACTATCTTCAACTCTAATTAATTTAAAATGAATTAAATTAATTACCCTATGTTTAATTAATCTAAAATAAATTAAATTAATTACTTCATCAAATCTTGCTTACTCAATCATTTAATTGATTACAATCAATTAATCAATTATTATTAATTACCTTAATTAATCACTCTTGATTAATTACCTTAATTAATCACTCTTGATTAATTATCCTTAATTACACTTATTTAATTATCCTTAATTAATTTCATAAAATTAATTATTCACAACCAAACATTAATTAACCCTTAATTACTTAATTAATTAATTAATCATAATTAATTACATTAATCCTTAATTAATTACATTAATTAATTGCCTTTAATTACTTATCATAGATTAATTAATCATAATTAATCATTTTAATTACATCATTAATTAAAATAATTAATGATCCTTAATTATTTCTTAAATTAATTACTCTAAGTAATTAACTAATTTAATTACTATATTAAACCAAATTAATTATCCTTTAATTTATTTCTTAATTAATTATTTGACTAATTACTAAATAATTAATCCAAATTACCTCATACTTAAACATCTCCACTTAATTGCAATCATGTAATTATTAATTAATTACTTAAATAAGTAATTTCCAAAACTTTAATTACATAAAGTAATTATTTATAAAACTCAAGTGTTTATAATTAATTAAACTAAATTAATTAAAATAAACAATCATATTAAACTAAATTAATTACATTAAGTAATTAATTTCTTAATTACTTCATTAAGTAATTATACTCAAACCATTCATAATTGATTATTATTGAATTAGTTAATCTAATTAATTATAAAAATTAACCATATTAATTAATTGTTAAATAATCATGGTTAATGACCTTCATTAACCATCCTCAAATTATTTTATAAAGTAATTAACTTAAATTAATTACCATTTAAATCATATTTAATCATTCATTAATTAAAGTTAATTATTAAATTAATTAACCTTGACTTAAAACTTAATTACATAATTAATAATGTTCATTCATCATTAATTAATAATTTAATTAATGATCTTAATTATAGATTTATTAATCATTAATCACTTATTAATTCCAAATTAAATTAACTAATTAAATTAATTAATTAATCTTAATAACCTTGTTAATTAAATTAATCCTGAAATATTAATCTTAATTTAAATTTTCAAGATGAAACATAACTAATTATGTTTAAAGCAATTTAATTCAAAACAAAGTACTTATGAAATTACCTTTAAATTTCAAATTAAATTCAAGTTTAAATTGAATAATTTTAAACTTATCAAAGTTTTAAATAATTTAAAACTTATTTAAATTTCAGGACAAATCAAAAGTTTGTCTTAAAATGAAAACATAAAATTTGAAGTTGAATTCATTTCAAAGATTTTTATAACTTAAATTTACATTTAATTTAAAACTTCAATTTTTAAACCTTCTTTAAAATCTAAAACTGAAATTCAAATTAAACTTTTGAATTCCTAGATTTTAAATTAACTTCAAATCTATTCATATTTTTAAAACCTTATTATTTAAAAGTTTAAACTATCTTATCAACATGATATAGTTAATAAAGTTAAATTTTAAACTTAAATTTCTATTTTAAAAACTGGAATTTGAATTTCAAATCAGAAATTCAAACTTGAATTGAATTTAAACCTAAACCTTACTCTAAACAAAACTACATATTTTTTTAAAAATCCTTAAAACCCAGATTTAAAAACACAGTTTTACTGTAACCTGGAATTTACAGTTTCAACCCGAGAAACCAAATTTTACTTCGAGTTAAAATACAACTTTCTTCGAGCAAAACTCAACTTTCCCCTACAACATCCAAAACCCCAATATACATCACCAGAATTTTCATCGCCGTGCATATGCACGGCGACCACCGCCTCTTCTCATCGTCAAAGACGATCAAACCACAACCAATAACTCATCCATGCCCTACCACAATCACCAGATCGAGCAAATAAACAATAATTCAAAGTTTAACCCCTAATCCCAAAACCTGTAAACTTCAAACAGGTTTCTGTTGCAAACCTGTCAACGACAAAATTGCGCCTCCCCGACCATCTGACACTAAACCCTTCCGGCCTCTAGCTCCTTCACCCCTCAACTACACAGTCACCATTTATTACATCACTCGATCCATCCTACACTTCAAACCATCTCAATGCACTAACCCAATTCAAAACTAGGGTTAAATTTTGAAAATCAAAACTGCAATCAATCTAATCAATTTAATTACTTCTCTGATTTTTCTAAGGATCTAAAATCCTCACTCTATAACTCAAAAGAATTCTGAGTTTTCTTAAACTACAGATTTCAAGAATTAGCTCAGATTCATATTTTGTTCAATAACAAACTGTTACTGAAACAAACACCTAGAAATAATAATACTTGATTTAAAAATTAAGGTTCAATCAACACTATTGCTTACTGATATGCAAATACAATAATTAACTCATTTAATTTTGGTTTGGATTCACATGTAGAGGCCAACTGTTTCTATCTTTACTTACTTAAGTTTAGTTAACTTCAGGCAGACAAACATTTTACCAAATAAATATTTTTATTCTAATCTAAAGTAAGCAAACAAATTTTAATTACTTTAAGATAGATACTAACAAAATTTTAAACAGATTTTGGTGGATTCCTTTAAATAGGAAGATGAATTCAAAATCATAGCAGAGCATAGCCAACATGCATTCACAAACATATTACCAGGCTTTTATAAACATAAACATTACTAAATTATATCTAACATTAACATGCAACCTATTTAAATTTAAAAATTTAAGTTACTCACCTTAAAACAATGCAGAGTTTTGTTGATCATTTGCAGAAAAAATGCAAGCTCCTGTTTTAACTTTATGAATTTTGTAGAAAATGGTGCAGACTTGATCCTCTATACTTTATGTCTAAAATGATATGCAGTTTATCTATTTGTTTTCACTGACTAAAATGCTTGAATGCAGGTAGAAGATGCTATTGCCAATTTCGAAATGCATGCTAATGCTTTCACTACTCCCAGGTTTAAACAGAATGCAGAGAACAGAAAATAGTGTAGGCTCAATTTGATTTTTGCAGATTTGAACATAGTTTTGGATATGCAGATGTTGGATTTGAATATGCAGGTTTATAAAAGATTTAGTTTTGATGAGGAGTTACAGGGATTTGCAGATTTGATCTTTGATGAGTTTCTGTATGCAGATTTTTGATTGTGGATATGAAAAATGAATTTTGGTCTTCATTTGATTAAGGAAATGAAAATGTAATATGAATGAATGAAGATGCAAGTTTGTACTAGATGTATTTCAGATTTAATGTAATAAAAGAAAGATTAAAACCAAATTTTAACACTTGTACAAATGTTAGACACATGTTAACTTGTTATATTAATTTTTAAACATATGTTAAATGAATGCAACACTTGTATCTTTAAGATAATTAGTACTAATTACAATTTAATGTGTATGTTAGCCTAAGTTAATATGTTACTTTATATTTGATATGTGTATGAATTTACAAAAGAAATAAAAACAAATCATGTTTCCAAAACTTACACAAATAAATAAAAATTAAACAATTAAACAATTTATAAATGAAAATAAAAACAAATCATGTTTTACAAATGAAACTTATACATATTAAAGATTAAGACAATTAAAATTTTATACTTGGGAATTTAAATTCAAAATAAATTCAAAATCAAATATTTTTAAATCAAGTTATACATATAAATTCAATTTGAAATAAAATTACAATCCTATTCAAAACTTATTTAAAAAGTCATTACAATATCAATATTGTTTTTATAACTCTCTTATTATTAAATTAAAATCATTTTACAAGAGATTATATTTTTATTAAATAAATAATCCATTTTATTAAGCCATAAAACCTTTTTGTTGAATTTATTCTAAATTTAAAACTCAAGCCAATTTAATTTAAACACTTTAAATATTTTTCTTATCAATTTTAAAATCATATATTTATTTATGAAATAGTTTTAAAACTCAATACTAATTTAAAATCAAAATTTCCAATTTATAATGTATATATTAGAATTTTAAAACATGATTTAAATTTAAACCAAAATCATTTACTTAACTTTGAAAAGCTTAAATATTAAATAAAACAAATTTTCAAAATTACTACAAATAATAAAACTAGAAAATATGCTTTACTTATTAAAATTAAAACAATACCAATCTATTTAAAAATATAAACCATATATTTGTATTGTAAATAGAAATCAATTTATTATTTAAAAGATAAAATAACCAATTTAAATATTTATTGAAGAAGATTATTAAATCTATTTGAATAATTATTAACAGATTATCAATATCAATTTAATTTTAACTACAGATTATTAAATTGATATTGTTAAAAATTCCGGGATATTACATGTGGGACTTATGATGTCTTTTGTTGCACTTTGGTGTTAGTCTCTACATGGAGCATGTAGTATAGTGTGAAGGTTTTTGAAGCTCTAATGAAGGAAAGTGTCCTAATTCCTATTGAACTTGCTTTGTGAATGACACTAATCCTCCTACCTTGCATGGTTTTCAACATGCTTTAGCATTGTTATTGTGCAACATCGATTATTATGAAATGTGGCCTTGATTTTTTGCTTACAACAAGCTTTCGGTCAATATCCTTTATGGATTTGATAACATGCAGCATCAATGAGGCATGATGTGGATAATATAAGGCATGTGTTTGTGCGACATGGAATGGTTATGGTATTACTTGAGAGTTGACATTGAAGAGAGATGGCATGAAATAGAGGCAGCATCAGCAAGGAGGTGGCACTAAAGAGGTATGGCATCAAAATAAGCATTATTGATCATATACGGCATGGATGGTCTGCGATATCCATCGAAGGCAGCATCACGAATAGCAGTGTTGATGGACAGTGTAATCAATGACGTTCGACATTATTTCCTTTATAGATGACTCTCGATAAGCCGTGTGGCAGTAAGATGCGACATCCATGTTATCAACGTAGTGCGATACTAAAGATGGTCGACATGGTTGAAAAGCGGCATTACCACATGACTTTGTAACAACATCATTACTTCCTATACCTGGCTTGTGGTGTTAATAATAATGATTATGTGAATGTCAACATTTTCTCTATAGGATTTTGGGGCATATTTCGTGGTCTCGACATTATTCGCAAGATGCCCCTAACTCTTAAGGGTGTTATAACTTATCATCATGGACCTTTACACTGTATTTTTAGCAACATTGCTTTAATACTTTGATTTCAACCATCGAGGCATCTCTACCCTTGACGTTACTTATTGAACCTCGATATCAATCTGAATGAGTTCTTTGGCTTATAAAACATGTAGATAACATTTTCCCTCCTTGTATAAGAGAAGCTTTCTTCTCTTTAGGGTAAAACCAAGAATTTCTTTGCATTACCCAATCCTTAGTGAAATTTCATTGCTAGTCCTATTTTCTTGTAAAAAATAAAGTGAATGACAACTTTCGTTATTGAATTTAAACTTAATTTCAATTTCAAGCAATCCCCTTTTGGATTTGATTGACTAATAAATAGGTATATATTATCAACATTATCTCTATGAGTTAAATTATAATTTTGCTATAAGTGATTATTAAATAACAATAAGTTTTCAAACAAAAGACTGGAGGATTATCCAGTAATATCAACATCTCTTGGTTAGAAAACCAAAAAACATTCTAGCAATAGTAGAAGAAATCTTGCAATCTCATTTGTTAATAGTAATCTGAAGGGAAGATTGAAAAACCCATCTGAAAAGAAGACCAGACAATCGTTTGGCAATAATGAAAGGCTAGAAAAACCGTACGTTAAAAGTAATCCAAATGGGAGACCAGAAAAGCCTTCTGCCTACGATAGAAGAACAAAAAATCCAACTAATAATAATAGCAAAACTAGAAATACGTTTAATAATAATGGAAGACCAGTAATCCATCTGGTAATAATAGAAGACCAAAAATCCATCTCTATAAATTATCGTAGAAGACCAGAAATCCATATCTAGTAAAATAATAGAAGACCAAGAATCATTATCGAGCAATTATGAGACAAGGCCAGAAATCCATATCGGGCAATAATAATAGAAGACCGAAAATCTTATCTGGCAATAATAAAAGACCAAAAATCCATGTCTGGCAATAATAATGAAGGACATAGATCCATATATGGTAGTAATAATAGAAGACTAGAAATCCTTATCTAGAAATTATAATAGAAGACCACAAATCCATATCTAGCAATTATAATAGAATGTCAGATATCCATACCTAGCAATAATAATAGAAGACCAGAAATCCTTGTCCGGCAATAATAGAAGACCGTAAATTCATATCTGGAAATTATAATAGAAGACCAAAAATCCATATCTGGTAGTAATAATAAAAGACTAGAAATCCTTATCCGGTAATTATAATAGAAGGCTAGAAATCCATATCTGGTAATAATAATAGAAGACCATAAACCCTAATAATAGAAGACCGGAATTCTTATCTGGCAAGAGTAATAGAAGAAGACCAAATATCTTGTCTAACAATAATAATAGAAGAAGACCAAAAATTCTTATCTGGAAATTGGAGGTTATGTTTGTTGGGAGCACAAATGGCTCATATTCGATAAATTTTCCTCTAGAAGATTGTTTAACTTGAAGCATTAACTGATTCTGATTTTGATAAATTCATTTGGCACCATCTTAGGTGATGATCTCTACTTGGATCGGGCCTCTTGTCACCGTCTTAGATGATGATTTAGGCACATTATCTGATGTGTTTGTTTAGCTATCTTAAGCAGAACCAAAACTTATCCGACCTTTCGATAGGAGGTGCTTTAATGAGGCCTTTGATGATAGCACTAAGGCTGGTTTGGTGCTGTAGACAGGCCAATGGATCCCTCTGCCTCCCTCTAGGAGGCGCTTTAGTCAGGCCTTTGATGATGGCACTAAAGGATGATTTGGTGCTTTGGACAAGCCAAAGGCTTACTCGTCCTCCCTCTAAGAGGCGCTTCGGTGAGGCCTTTAATGATGGCATCAAAGACTTTAAGGCTTTTGATGGTGTCACGACCCGAAATCCAGCGATTGAAAATCAACATCAGATACCTCACTTGTATTCGACTGTCGGAGATTCAAACGTCGAATTTCAGTTCGGATGGAGCTTATAACAACATTAGATGAATATAAACAGTGAAAACAAAAGGTATTATCATTAATCACAACACAGATACAACACCATCACAATATTTGATTACAACAGTTTAATCCCATCATCAGAGTGACATAGAAGATATAATAACAAAATGAAAACACCACAGCGGAACAATAACAATGTCTTCAAATATTCCCAACATACTTCTATTTTGAGATGATCTTCCAAAAACTCCAAACACCATAAAAGATTTCCAAGGCCAAAGCTTCCGAAATCTGATAGCTTCCAAAAGACTTCAAAAGATTCCAAAAGACTCCTAATCCGAGCTAGCTTCAAAACACGGATAACCTGCTTCTAGGCTTCCTGTGTGGAAATTATGGGCACCCAGAGATTAGGAAGGGAACAATAAACTCAGGACCAGTCATGGGACTGGTATGAGTAAAAAAACAGTTTTAAACAATTTATAAAAGAAATTCGTTCGTGCTTTTGGAAAATGAAACTACTATAAGGCCTCTCGGCATACACACAATGCAATCGCACATTTGGGGGAGAATTCTCCTTATGATAGTCAAACATGCTTGATATGAGTAAATTCTTTGATATTATTATTAATGCATAGTGTGAAAACATTTTGAAAATATAATTTTAATCTTAGCCAGCATATGCACCATTATAGTATTCCTACTGTAGCTACCATATTAGATGGTAGGTTCTACAACTAAAACTTTACTAGGTTCATATTGGTGATTGGATTTCCAACAAGTGGTCAGGCTAAGAAACTTCCTTACAAAATGGGATGCCTCTGGAGGGATGCCCCTAAGAACCAAACTAGTTCCCTACCAGCACAAGGCCGGGTTACCTCTGTAACTAGGTAACACCTACAAGTAAGTCATTCCCGGTCGTTACCGACCTTTATCCCGGGATTCACCAACTGATAGCAACAACCACACAGATAAATATCTAAGCTCCATACCATGATACCACCTCTTATACAGAAGAAAATGGACATACCCTAGGGGCGCGACCCCTAAAAACCTTGCCGCAACATTCCTATTTCGACCATTTCCGGGTTGTGAGGCTCGACGAAGTCTCGTCCACAAAGCTACACTTTTCACAAAGCCATGCTTTGATCAACAAATGATCAGCAGCACTTCGTATGCTACATTACCAAATTGGAAATGTATCACTAGTAACCATCAACTACATAATCTCTGAGCTTGTACGTCTCAAAGAAGGGTGTTAAGCTAAGAGAATAAATTCTCCGCCACCAAATAGAAATGTATTTGATAGAAACCAGCTTTACATCCCAAAGTGTAACGTCATATATACATCCATACAAGTCTGTTCCGGGTTCAAACAGAACCGAAGGCACTTCCAAAGAAGCCCTTGCAAATCCGAGTATTCACAATCCCGATCGGACTCCCCATCACATATGGAGATCTCTATACCAGGCATTATTCGATGTAGAGACATTCGACGGGTAATCCTTTCGTTCTCGAAAATACCCGGTGTTCATCACCAGTCTTCAAATGCTATCTGTATCGTCGTATCATTATTTGGAATGGGTTATATGACACAAGGTCCTCTCCTGGCTAAACCGAATAATGAGCGCAATATTTAAAAACCATATGGATAATGGGATCTCAATTAAGTCACAACTTAAAATCCAAAACTTTCCTTTCAAATGGTTTAAAAAATTTCCATTTTCAAATCTTGAAACAAAAAATTCACTTCACAAAGTTCACCCATCTTTCACAAAGATTCATTCATATTCTTTCAAAATAATTTCCTTTTCAAATCTTTTATCCAAAAGGTACACCTTTAAGATTCTCTTCCATTTCAAAACAAGGTTCAACCATCTTTCACAAAGATTCATTCATTCATAGCTTTCAAAACTATTTCAAATCCATTTCAAACTTGAAATCTTTCGACACAAATAGGAAATCCTTTCTTTATATGAAAGCTATTATTATTTGAGAACAAATAGTTTTTGTTTCGGAAAAATCCGATTACATTTTCACAAGTTGAAGCCTTTCAAGTATAAAACTTGGGTTAAATTCAAATTCCCAAAACAATACTTTTAAAATGGTTTTAAAACCCATATAAACACATTTGTAACTTGTATATCATTTTTAAACCATAATTTCCAAATATAAAATTCAATTTCAAATCTTGAATTCAAATCAGACTATTTAAATTTCAAAACTTTATCAAGTCATTCAAAATAACTTTGATCTTCAAAACTCCTTTTCAAAAGCTTTTCACATTTAACCCAATTCCATTTCCAAAACTATTTGGATTCAAAATTCAATTTTAAAACCATTTCAAAAAAGCTGTGACTTAACCAATTTTTTAGTGCAATCAATAATTTGTGTGTGTATGGTGTAGTCTAGGGGTTTTACACAATAGTGCAACATAATCAACCATCATAGATTCAAGCATATCAATATCGATAAGCGGTATATTCCTATAATGCATATCTTCCATTCACAGATTCATGGATAAATAATATACATTCATCACAGATAAAATAAATTACATTCATCACAAATCACACCAAATCAATTCATAGCACAAAGCATAACATACCGGGGATATCAAACATTTCAACGATCAATAGAATTCAAGCATCCATAAGTAAGATCAGTTAATTGTCTGATTAATTTAAATCTGATTAATCACTAATCTTGGTTAATTAACACTAGTTAATCATAAACCATTTTAATTAATTAACCTTTAATCATTAATTAATAAACCTTAATTAATAAATCAATTAACCCTTAATCATTAAATAATTAACTTTTAATTAATTAATTATTCTTTAATTAACAATCCTTAATTACATTAATTAATTAATCTTTAGTTAATTAATATTTAATTAGTTATCCTTAATTAATTACAATAAGTGATTATCTCTAATCAATTTCATTAATTAATTAACCTTTAAAAAATTAATTATCCTTAAATTAATTACTTTAATTAATTAACCATATTAATTAATTATCCTTTAATTAATCACATGATTAATCAACTTTAAATCATTAATTGATTGCTTTTGATTAAGTAATTATCTTTAAATAATTTATTTCTCTTTAGTTACTTTCATTAATTAATCAACCTTTAACTTAATTACATTAAGTAATTATTCTTTATTTATTACATTAAGTAATTATATTTAATTAATTTCATTAAGCAATTAACCTTCAAGTACCCATTATTAATTAAACATCCTTTTACTTAAGTAATTATACTGAAATTAATTGATAAATTAATCACATCAATTAATCAACCATTGATCAATTACTTTAAATAATTTAACATCATTTTTAAATTTCATTAAGAAATTACTCAAGACCTTAATTAATTTAAAAGATAAACTATTTATCTTTATTCATCAATTAATTTCATTCCAGTTTATTTGATAACCCTTTGCAATAAATCCTCATAACGCACAATTCAACTTAAACCCTTTAAGTTACTTAAAGCTATTTCCATTACATCATTTAAACTTATTTGAAAGAACATAAATTTAAATAATAGGTATATAATAAAATACCTTAAATTTAATAAATTTAAAAATATTTATTTTAAATCTTTAACCAATTCCAAAACCCAAAATAAACATTTATTATATTTAAAAGAATTGAACAAGAAATTATTTATACTCGATTCAATAAAATCTTGTTAAATTTAAATTTCAAAACTAGTACACATCTAAACCCGAGGCACTTCGGGTCTTCACCCGAGCTATTTTTCCAAATTCCCGAGCAACCCTTTGAGTCTCCCACTTTCCTTATTAAACTTGATTTTATCTCAAATTTTTAAACTGTTATTAACACACATATCGACCCAGATTCAACCCGAGGAACACCCAAAGATATCTACCCCAAATTCCCGAGTGCGACTTCGGGTTCAATCTTCATCTTCATCCTCAACTAACTGACACACACCAACCCCCCTCCCCCCTCCCCCGTGTACGTGCACATATGATCAGAATTGCCCCGATCATCGTTGAGGACGCCATCAAGTCGATGAATCTCCTCATCCCAAACAGCAACCCAGATCATCGTTTTCTTTACGAATTTAAAATCGGGCTAAACCATTCCTCTTGGAACCAACAGTTCCGACCAAAAATGTCTCGTTGACGACAACTAATTCACCAGAAATCACTCAACTTCATCCAAAACTTCACCACCTCTTAATGCATCAATATTCCCATGTTCCCATGACTCCGATACTACCCTGCCGTCGAACGACCCCTGTTTCCATCATCAACTAAAATTGCTTCTAAACCCTAAATTGATGAACTTTCGATGCCACAGCCACCTTTAACGCCTCCTTCTATTTTTCCGACAACCACCATTCTAGATGGTCACGACCTTTGAAGGCCAAGGACCTTTGATGGCCAGGTCATTTGCCTTAGGAGAGTCTCACTACTTCTCATGGGTAAGCTAGTAAATTCTTCCTCTTTAACTTCATTATTAATCCATTGTTGGAAAATACGATTGCAAACGTTCAGTATTTTATGTTCTTGCTACTACGTTGCCATCTGGTCGGCATAGTTCATTGGTTCCAGGCGGGATTACTTTGTATATGATTGGGGGTCCTTCCCAATTTGGCCTGAGCGGTCCATCCCCTTTATTCTTAGTATTTTCCATAACTCTTCGCAGCAGTATATATCCTTTTTGAAATGATCTTTCTGTTATTTTAGAATTGCAATACTTGGGTATTCTCCTATGATATTCGAATATTTACTTAGTCATTTTAGTTCACAAATCATATTTGGAGGCTTTCTTTTATCTCTTAACCCTTTGATGACGGACACCTCATACCCCTTAGTATACCCAAAATGGGCATACTAAAAGATGTGGTGCGTTATAGGTATAACTAAAGCATCACGGAGATTAAGGTTTATAAGACAAATAAGTAAAAATAGCGGAAACATTTAAATAATAACTTATCATTCAAAATTAAACTTCATCTCAAAATAAATCAATAAATACAAAACATGTCTCAAAAAATCAAAATATCTCATGTCTCGTGAAAATACATCTCAGTCTCATAAAATCGGAGTATAAAAGTAACAATAATTAGAGTAATCCCTCTCATAAGTGAAAGTCCATCATAAGCCAAATGAAAAAGATGAAGAGCAGAAGAATACATTCGAAATGAGAAATCTTCGGGAATGAATCTCCAAGCAACCTGAATCAACTCAACTCTGATGGCCTATTGGGGGGAAGAAGGAGGAAACAGAGGATCGGGTCAGACTATAAGTTTGGTGAGTGAAAGTAATTACTAGCATTTCTAAGCAAGATAAAGATAATAGATTATGCAATAGTTGTAGTATGGAAAGAAATACTGAAAAGATAAACCCGGGGTAAAATACTATTTCTGATTTTGTTTGACTATTTGCTTTGATTGTTTGCACTTGTCTTTAACTGTTGTGATTAGGCTGAAACCCTAATCCTATTTCAGTTGCTAATTTGATTAGGCTGAAATCCTAATTCTACCCATTAATCGGCCTTCTATCTCTGTTGTGCTACTGTGAGCTGATCCAATCATGTTGGTCCCATAACAGAAGACACTTGTTTAGCGCTTGGAACGTAGTAGCGAATTATTTTCCCTAATCGATGTCGCACACTCGGTCATCGCCGGTATACACTAACTGTCATTCCCTATTGTGACCTCTTATTTACCCTAATTAGCATAAGCGTTCCCAGCCTTACCTAATCTATTGTGAGACCATCAGTCCTAGTTTGAAAGGGATGCTGCCCAACCTCACCTAAGTGTTGTGAGACCATCAATCCTAGACCTGAAAGGGAATGCTGCAAGTACTAGTCCTAACAAACAAAATTCTAGTTTGTGCCCCTTGCCCATATCCCCATATTTGAGCATGTATCTATTGGCCTCTTATTTACCCTAATTAGCATAAGTGTGTCCCAGCCTCACCTAATCTATTAGCCTCTTCTGTTATTTCTGCTACATTTTCTTATTAACTTAATCTATGTTTTAAAATAAGCCTTTTATGTTATCTCTTTCTTTTCTAATTATAACCTATGTGATATAACTGTTCTTTCGCTTATTGACTTATACTAGATCTAAGTTAAAAAATAAGTCTCTTATGTTATTCTTCCATTTTCTCTTTTTGGTTATAATCACTTGTTACTATTATGCTTGCAAATATCTCAAATTTTCCTATTTCAATCTTATTTTATTTTTGTTACGGTTCTTCTTATTTTACATCTATTTTCTGTAAATTTAGTGTTCTTATATTTTAGTCCACATTAGCGAATTCTTCTCTTTTTAATATTTTATTCGCATAAGAATAAAAAGAAACTAACATTTACAGGCTAAATTCTAACGTAAAATAGATGTAAATAATTGAATAAAATAGCTGAATAAAATAGACTAAAAAGAACTTCTGAAATTTACTCAAAAGTTAACTATAAATAACTTGTATAAAAACTGTCTTAAAATTGCAGAAAAACTACAACTGTTGAGAATCATGTTATTTTAAATTACTTAAAAATGTAAAATAATTACAAAACTCTCACATATGGTCCTTAGCTCTATTCCTTTGCCTCCCAGATCCACTTCTAGGGTGTAGAATATTTTTATTAAAAAGATCTCCTCCCAAGAAAAAATTTCCTTTTAGGGTCCAGCCTCAAGCAACGAACCCAATTGGGAGAAAATCTGAATGAGAAAAATAGCTGGGTCTAGGGTCTTATTTATAGCGTAGTTTAGGGATCTCAGGTCGTTGGATTGGAAGATTAAATCTGGTGCAACCACATCATAGGCTCATTAGGAACCGTCGGATGGAAGCACGAACGCACAGGATTGAAGAAAAATCAAAATATGACATTACGCTTTGACCTGGATGTTTTCACGTCCAAATACAAAGGTGGGTCGACTTGCATGTCGACCTATGGCCTTGGGGTCAACCCTAGGGTTGACCTGGCCTAGGTATGGGTTGACCTGACACTTTGTATTTTCTTTTTTCTTTTTCATTCTGATTTCGTATTTCTCTTATATCTTCTCCATGTTGACTCGGATTTTGACAAGTTATATATGAAAATTGATTAGAAAATCACCAGGACCCAATGGTGCAACTCCTATAGCTTGATTCTGACAATTTCACAAATTTATTTTATTATTTAATTAATTCATTAATTAATTATTATACCTCAAATTTTGGGTTGTTACAGATGGGATTAATCCTAAATTTGATTGGAAACATTACTTTTTATGCATAGGAAACTCATCATGTTGCCGCTTGATATGCCTAAAGTGTGAGTGGTTGTTATTACATTCAATTTACTTTTCATAAAGTATGTAGTAAGAGCTAGGGAGTATTCCTTTATATATATATGACCCTTCAGCGAATCCATGCTTTTTAAGAGTAATTTTTTTTAATACACTTCATGTTCAAATGCACTTTGTGGTTGCATTGGTAATCAGAGTCCAAATTTTTATAATTATACTCCTGATCTTGTAGATGAAAAATCCTATAATTATTCAGGATACTTTGCATTAATCCTAAGTTGAATGATTTTCGATTATGTTGGAGCCACATGATTCTGAAATCAATCTATGTTGAATAAGTAGAAACCGAGATTACAAGTGTTTTGGAGTTTGAAGAAAGCCATAATTCGAGATATCTTTACCGCTTTGTAAACTTATTATCCTATTTTCGGAAGACCATTGTAGATATGTCTGAGCTCATAGGTTGAAAATTTCAACATTGGGTAATGTTTCTACCTCTAATTGCAAATTTACTTGAATTCCTTCTTTTTTGGTCTTGACGTAGTGATCATCTTGCTAATGATCCTCTATCCTTTGCTTTATTTTACCTAGCTAAGGTAATCCATATAAAAATCCTTTCCTGATTTTTCCTTTCTCAGCCAGGTTTGATTTATTATTCCCTTTTAATCGTTCATGTCGTGTTTTTTTATGCACGCCTTCCGTCTTTCCAAACATTACTTAGGGCACTTTTATGGACTGGATAAGAAATTCTATTAATGTTCAAAGTTCAAAGGGAGCTTTTGTAAAACTTATAATCTCATAATAGAAGCTCGAATAAGGGACTGCATGGACATGATTCATGAACCAATTTTCCTTTAAGTGAGAATAG
This sequence comes from Allium cepa, assembly GCA_030765085.1. Lineage (NCBI taxonomy): Eukaryota > Viridiplantae > Streptophyta > Magnoliopsida > Asparagales > Amaryllidaceae > Allium > Allium cepa. The sequence continues at coordinate 369,411,622 of CM060943.1, read as the reverse complement.
ACTTCTAATTAGAGTTTTTGTAGCGTAAATGGGTCGTGGTAATTTTTGAAACTTCTTGAAAAGTACATATAAATTTTTCTTTTTCAAAGACAGGTACAGTTTTTGATAGTAAGTACTTGAAAGGTTTTATAAATTTTATTTTGAAACAAATAGATATGCATTTTCCTCTAACCCGTAAGGTAATTGGCAATAATTCTTTTGATTAAAAATATTTTCTTAAAGATGTGTCTGGTAAAATCCCTTGAATAAACATCGGTGTACGCAGTTCCACCTCGAGTCTTTCTTATTGAAAAGAAATTTCTCATTTGTAAGTGTAACAATTCAAAATTCATGAACTGATAGACTTTAAGGACATGAACGCGCTTTTCTTTAAGAATATCTTCTTCTAAAGGGGATTTTTGTTAGGAAATCCAATCTACGGTTTCGAATGACAACAATTATACAATGGAAATCAAATATACATAATATATATATACATACAAGTACTTGCTAGAATAACATCACTAAAAAGACAAGAACAAGACTCAAATAACATTACAAGAAACTACAAGTCGATTGGAGCAAAGAAGTAAGAGAAAACATGCACAAAAATTGACATGCACCATATCAAACATCTGGGTGCACAAGCCAGACGTCTGGAAAAGTTCTCTGGAACAACAAATAGGCTAAACCAGACATCTGGTAATAGCATTCAAACATCTGATCCTCTACTACATTCAAAAAACATATAGTACCAAACGTCTAAAACAAATACCAGACGTCTGAATTCAAACTCGAACTTCCGAAATGAATTACAACTGCCATATGTGAATGGACATCTCTACTTCTCTTCGCCCCAACTCTTCACCATCAACAGAAGCAACCTTAGAGTTCCATTAATGGGTGTGACTACTCAAGGTACCTATCTACAACTATATATAGCATCAAGAATCAAGAGAACAAACTTACTTCATTTACTTATGCTTTCTAATTCTATACTCTATCCTATATTCTTGATCTCTGCACTCTAGCAATCTTTACTTGTATTCACTCTTCCATATACTCAGTTCTTCAAAGACAATATGCCATAAAAATATATTGGAAGCAGTTGTACTAATTATTCAACATCCGTGTTATACTAGAACACACATTTGACAAGAACAACTTATTGTAACCAAGCCTATTCCTCTGGGTGAAGCGAGGGTTCTTAATAGTCGAATTCAGAAGGGGAGCTTTGGGACTGGACGTAAGATGGGAGGTCCGAACCATTATAAAATTCTGGTGTGATTATTTTATATTTACTTAGATTAATATTATTTTAGTTGCATCATATACTTTGTCACATATACTTGCATATACATTACATGATCCACCCAGTAGACTTTCAATTGGTATTGAAGCAAGGTTTGATCAAAGTACAGTAATACGTTTTTGAATCACTTTAATATGGCAAGTATTTTTCAAGAAGACCAATCCAAAGCACGACCCCACTTTCTAATGGTTCTAATTATGCATATTGGTCAACACGTATGAGGATTTTTATGGAAGCTGACGGATTAGAAATTTGGTCAACCACTCAAAATAAATATGAAGCACCTAACACTGCTATGAACATATGGAATGATGCACAAAAACCGTAGCTTGTAATAATGGCAAGGCTATGAATGTTTTATTTTGTGTACTGGATAAGAATGAATTTTCACGTATCATGTTATGTAACATTACATATGATATTTGGCATACTTTACAAGTTACACACGAAGGCACGGACAAAGTTAAGCAAACTAAAATTTCAATTTTACAAAATCGATTTTCATCATTTAAAATGAAACAAAATGAATCTATAGTGGACATGTACTCTAGATTCCAAACTATTCAACATGATTTAATGGCACTAGGAGTTAAATTCCAAATTTTGATTTAGTATCTAGAATACTCAATTCTTTAACTCCAGAGTAGGGAAGAAAAGTATTAGCTATCGAAGAAGCCAATGATCTCTCAGCACTCTTACTTGAAGAATTAATAGGAAATTTAATGTCCTATGAAGCTAATCTGTAGGCAAGAAAAGAACAAAATTCGAAGAAAAAATATAGCATTTCCAGCAACAAATGAAGACTCCGACTTAGACGAAGAAGAAATCATATTTATTGTCAAAAATACAACAAATTCAAGAAGTTTAGGAAAATGACCAGATTTCAGAAAGAAGGAAAATCAAGCTCAAAAAATTAAATGTCAATTAATTGCTATGAATGTGATCAATTTGGACATATAAAGAAAGATTGTTCCAAGTTCAACAATGATAAAAAGAAGAACAAATTTGAAAAATTCAAAAAGAAGAAATCTTTCAAAGTAACATGGGATGACTCAGACTCTTCATCATCATCAGATAGTGACAGCGATAGTGATAGAGTACAAGCTAATGTATGTTTTATGGGACAAACTGATGAGGCATGTCCCGAACTTAGCTATGATGAATTATTAGAGCTTAGCGTGGAATCAGATGATAAATTTAGACAAATTAAAAAATTGAATAAAGAAAACATAGCCAAAATAAATCGATTAGAACTTGAAATGGGAATTTTAAAAGTTGAAAAAATTATTTTAGAGGAGGAACTAGAATTATCACAAGAAAAAATAAAAGTAGTTTAGTTGAATATGAGACTATATCTATTGATTTTGGAAAAGTTAAACTAGAAAAGAATAACTTGTTAAAAGAAAATATCAACTTGAAAAGTAATATAGAATCATTGAAAATTGAAAATTTTGAATGAAAAGAAAAATTAGATAAAATTACAAATAATGTTTCAAAATTGAATAAAGAAAAACAAGATTTGGAAAATCTTATCAAAACTTCAAAACATTCAGGTAATAGAAATGAAATAGGATTTAAAAATATTCCTAAACAAAAGGGAATATTATTAAGAAATATAGTTTCATTTATCAAAAGACTAAAAGATCACCTAAGTCTAATACGTATACCAAAAACATAAAAATTTGGATTCCTAAGACAAACAATAATTTGATTAGACAAAAACATATTAATAATTTTCTAAATAACATAGTCTATAATAAAAATTATGTTCATAAAGGTACCAAACCTTCTTGGGTGTGGCTACCTGCTACTCCTAACATCTAGGACCCTAACAAAGTATATGGGTACCAATTAAATCATTTTTATCTTGCAGGTATCCAAAATAAAAAATAAGGAAAAATGGATACTTGATAGTGGATGCTCCAAGCATATGACCGGAAATTCAATAATGTTATCAAATATAACATACATCGATGGTGGAACGGTAACGTTTGGAGATAAATTAAAAGGATACGTTGTTGGCGTTGGAGAAGTCATCAACTCTGATATTTCTAACTCTCCTATTGTTTCAAATGTTTTGTTGGTAGAAAATTTAAAACACAACCTACTTAGCATTAGTCAATTATGCGACAAAGATTTTCAAATTAATTTCGAAAAAGATAGATGTAATATTTTCGAAAATAACAAACAACTTATCTTTGAGGGTTTTGGTAACAAAAATATTTATGTCTTTGTGCCCGATTTCAAGCAAAACCAAAAGAGTCTTACCAAAGAGATGTTAAACGTATCTTACGATATTTATCTAATACTAGAGATTATGGTTGGTTTTACCCTAAGGGATCATCGTTTGAACTTGTTTCATATAGCGACGCAGATTTCGATGGATGTAAAACAGATCGTAAGAGTACTAGCGGAACGTGTCATTTTATCGGACAATCGTTGGTTTCATGGTTTAGTAAAAATCAAAACCATGTCTCTTTATCCACTTGCGAAACCGAATATATTTCAGCGCCTTAGCATGTTCACAAGTGATATATATGCAACAAATGCTTAAGGATATCGGAAAATTTATCGATAAATCACCAATATATTACGACAATAGAGTGCAGTAAATCTATCAAAAAACCCTGTAAATCACTCACGTACTAAACATGTAGATATACGACATCACTTTTATGCGACAATGTAGAAAAAGAAACTATTACATTAGAATACGTAAATACTGAGATTTAAATAGCAGATATTTTCACAAAACCACTACATGAACAAATGTTTGTTAAACTATGACTTGATTTAGGAATACGTTCTCTCAATGATCTTATCGACTAAATCTAAATTTCATTGATTCTATATTTTTTTGGTTAAAATATTTTAGTCCACAAAGAAAATCTTTTAACACTGACCAATAATTTCTTTAGAATGTTTGTTTTATGAAAATAACTATTTATGACCATTTAAAACATGAATAAATAGCTCCTTCTTTTACAAATAAAATACAGATTTTAGATTGGTTCCTTTAAAAAAAATGTCTTCCGACAACTCTCATCTCGCTTTTTCAACACCAATCTCGAATAGTTCAGCGGATACCCCTCATCGACTTCCTACTCCGACACCAGGTCAAGAGCCGACCTACAAATGGTCCTCCTATCACACGGGATTCACTCCCGACAAAAAACGGTCCAAACGATCTATATTTGTCTCTCCTAACACCAACGAAAAAATCGAGGATATACATCATCACCAAAAGGAACAAATGGATTTACAACAAGAATTATACTTTGAACAAAAAGTCACTGCAAGACGACTGAGTTTTCTAGAGCAAGTAGCGATCAAATTTTGCAATTCACAAAAATAGGATGTACATGAACCACTTTCCATTCCTTGCAATCCTTTGGATCCTTTTGCCTCTTATCTACACCTTGGGATCCTCCACTTAGGCAATTCTCTGGTTCTCCAAGAACCAACGAACATGGAAATATTTGGTCTCCACTCAAGCCATGGAAGGATAGAAAATCTGAAGATCGAAATGCTACATCCGCATCTAAATAAAATTGTATTTTTATTGTATTTTCATCTAATTATATTTGTATTTGTTTTCAAAAATAATAATACTATGTTTCAATAGAATCGATCCCTTAAAAATCAAGCAAACCTTCAAAAATCATACTATTTTTAGACATACTAGAGATTTCAGACGTCTAAACGATACCATCAGACGTCTAACACCATTGTATCACACCATTTTTTAATCCTGTGCATATATCAGACGTCTTATATAAACATCCAGATGTCTGAAAATTGTCTTTGCCTTTTTAATACAAAAAACAAGCTAATTTCAGACGTCTGATATTATATCCAGACGTTTGACAAAATTCTCTGTCTTCAAAAATTTACAATCTACCTATTCCAGATGTCTTCCCATAACATCCAGACATCTATTTACTGTCTTCAAACTAGGGTTAAATCAGATGTTTGATTCACTTTTTATACATCTAAAATTCAATCGACGTGTATTCGTGCACTTAAATCAACTGTTTTTACAAATTTTCATTTCACATTTTCATTTCGAATCCTCTTTCAAAACTGAAAATCTAATTCTCCAAATCACTATCTCCTTAATTTTGCTTGATTTCATGGCGCCCAAAACTAAAAATCCTAGAATTTCTAAGAGAAAACAAAAGCAAGCTACATCCTCCAACCCATAAGTATGCTCTGACGATCAAATTGGGAAGTGGATGAATCGAGTACCTCATTCTATAAAAATATATGAAGATATTCAGAAGAAAAGGCTACACACAGGCCCTTTCTACAATTTGCTTAAATTCCCTATGTACGACTTGGATGACATATGTGAAAATGTTGGGTTACAACATTTGATTTCCTACAATTTGAATAATGTCCAAATCGATCAGCTTGTAATATTCCTTTTCTACGATAATCTAGATAGCACTGCCGTATGGAATACCGATAATGATGATAATTGGCTTTGGTCGAGTGTTTATTGCAACACTATTGGACTTACTCTGGGAATTATAGGTTGTACTCTAGGTTGTTCCAACTCCGGAGAAGATTTGAATGATATCCCAAATATGCACTTCAAACCAAGGAATAACATTACCCATCAAATTTGGGAAGATGAAATTCCACGATTTTCTTCGAAATACTTACAACCTAAGGCAAGGCTACTCACTAGGATGATTATCAACAATAATCATTCCTCGACTCGGCAGCCATGAGCAAATAACAGGGTTGGAGCACAAAGCTCTAATGTGCTATATTTAATGGTACGAGGGTAAATCGGGTGAAATTTATATTTGATAAGCTTATACATTATTGGACTAAATCTCGTCCATCAATTATTTACCATACCTACATCACCGGCTTCTGCAAGCCCACAACATTCCATCATATTTATTGACTTTTGAGGAGATTGCCCCCAAATACGCCTCCACAAAAAATTTCTCTCTGATGCATTTACCAAAAAATCCCCCGGATTTTATTTCATAAGACGAATGGACGCAATGTCATCAACAAGCTGGCCAAGCTATGCCTCAACCCCAACACCAACCACCACAAACATCACAAAAAGAACACCAAGAAGAAGAACACATTCCTCCTCCTCCTACACCTTTTGACTATCCAGGGCAAGATGACATTTTGGAGACTCGCACGGAAACTAATCAAAATGAAAGCATTTGAGATTTAACTCTTCCAAATCAACTTATCTTATCAAGGAATCAAAAAATATTGGCTAAGCGTATCGATAGCTTCGAAACAACATTTGCTTCTCGCCTAGCTACAGTTGAGACATCTCTTTTAACAACATTATATGTTCTAAAAGAGGTTCTCCAACGAGTCCATGGTCCTACACCACCTTCGGAAGATTGGCCAACTCCAATGCCTACTTCTCCTACTTCAAAAAATTCTATGCTTTTTGAAGAGGAAATAGAACCTCTATAACATATTCCAAAATCTCCTACAATACAAGCTAGTTCTTCCAAGAATATAGATAAAGGAGATGATCAAGACAAAGCTTCCTCTAAAAATACTTAGATTTTTTTCCATCTTTTGTATTATAATAGAATCATCAATATATGCATGTAATCACTATGTTTAATGGTTATAAAAATGCTTTTGGCTTGTTACTTATGAATAATTAGTTACCTTTCGTCCATCCATGATTATTGATTTCATCATACATATTCTTGTATTATTGGTTTTTGATAATGCCAAAGGGAGAGAAATAAGGGTAAGCACATAAAATAAAGGTAAGCACATATTCAGGGGGAGGTTTATAAAATTATGTCTAAGTACATTGTATAGTTGTCATCATCAAAAAGGGGGAGAATGTTAGAAAATCCAATCTACGGTTTCGATGACAACAACTATACAATGAAAATCAAATATACATATATATTTATATATACAGGTACTTGCTAGAACAACATCACTAGAAAGACAGGAACGAGGCTCAAAGTACACTACAAGAAACTACAAGTCGGTAGGAACAAAGAAGTAAAAGAAAAGATGCACAAAAACTGACATGTATTATATCAGACGCTTGGGTGCACAAGCCAGATGTCTGGAAAAATTCTTTGGAACAACAAATAGGCTAAACCAAACGTCTGATAATAGCAGTCAGACGTGGGATCCTCTACTATATTCAAAAGATATATAGTACCAGATGTCTGAAACAAATATTAGACGTCTGAATTCAATCTCGAACTTCAGAAATGAATTACAACTGCCATATATAAATGGACATCTCTGCTTCTCTTCGCCACAACTCTTCACCATCAATAGAAGCAACCTTCGAGGATTCATTAATGGGTGTGACTACTCAAGATACATTTCTACAACTATACATAACATCAAGAATCAAGAGAACAAACTTACTTCACTTACTTACGCTTTCTAATTCTATACTCTATCTTATATTCTTGATCTCTGCATTCTAGCAATCTTTTATTTATATTCACTCTTCCATATATTCAGTTCTTCATGGACAATATTCCTTAGAAATATATTGGAAGCAATTGTACTAATTAGTCAACATCCATGTTATATTAGAACACGCATTTGACAAGAATAACTTATTGTAACCAAGCCTATTCCTCTGGACAAAGCGAGGATTTTTTATAGTCAAATTCCTAAGGGGAGCTTGGGGACTGGACATAGGATGGGAGGTCTGAACCGGTATAAAATTCCGGTGTGCTTATTTTATATTTACTTAGATTAATATTATTTTAGTTGCATCATATACTTTGTCACATATACTTGCGTATACACTACACGATCCAACCCATAGACTTTCAACTTTGAGTACTTATCTTTTCCTGAAAACCATCTTGTAGTGGAGAGTTGATGATGATTTAGCTGCCCCATATAGAAGTCCATTATCTTATATTAATCCAAGCATTGAGATAAAGAACTATTTTATCGTAGATATTTAAATTACCTTCTTCCATAAAAAGTCATAAATGTGCTTAGTAGAAAACCATAATTGCATCTAATAATAAGAAGATCATGATCTCATTTAAAAATAAGAAGTCATGAAATCTGTTTGACATAAGGGAGCAGAGAATCATCTGATAACAAAGATTTTATTACATTTTGATAGGAAAGTCCAGAATTTCTCGAATGTCTATTCTTAGTAAACTACTTTTTGTCTCATCTTGTAGAGAAGTTTGAATTTGCGTTAGTACATGATGAATTTTATATATAAACGGAAGAAATTTTGAAATTTTAATGAGTAAAGCTGATTTATGGTGAATAATAGCTGTAATATTGCACGGTTAAACCGATTAAATTGCAAAGTTCCCTTTGTAACACACATGCAATACATTAGTTTTACAACTTACGAAGCATTAATGATATTAATCGAGAAGGGAAGTGCAATAACAATGATATAATTTGGTTATCATCAGGTGTTTCATTTTGAAATTCTAGAAACATTATTAGAAGATATAGGGAAATAAACTTATAGCACATATTCACTTTTACCTGGTATGTGCAAAAGACAAGCAATGCAGTGCACTTAAAATATCCCACATTATTAGAAAAAGCCCTAGAATTCAAAAATTAATGCTCGTAAATGTGACGCTTTCGACCCTATTTAAGTAATAATTTCAAATTAATGCATTCCTATCCCAATAGTTTCAGGAATGGGGATATGTGCTAACAAGGTAAAGCTGGTGCATACTTTAGGACAGTTGGACTGGTGCGAGAACTAAAACAGTTTATTTTTCTTTAAAATCAAAAATAGAGGAATATTTTTAAAATAGATTCGCAATGCTTTTAAAAATGAGACTACCATAAGACCTCCCGCCACACACACAATGCAAACGCAGACTTGGGGAAGATTTCTTCTTATGTTAGTCAAAGATGCTTGATACGCATTAAAATCAAATCAATTTTTTTTTTATATTATTATTAGTGCATAGTGTAGAAAATATTTCGAAAGTAGAATATAAATCTTAGCCAGCATAGGTACCATTATATTATGCTTACTATAGCTACCATTTTAAATGGCAGGTTCTACAACTAAAACCGTACAAGTCTCGTATTGTTTCTTTGGATTTCCAACGAATGATCAGGCCAAGGAACTTCCCATTGCCACATGAGAATGCCTCTGGATGGACATCCCCGAGAACCAAACCGGATCTCTACCAACACAAGGCCGGGTTACCCCTAACTGAGTAACAACTGACCGAATATGCCATCCCCCGGTCCTTTGGGACCTTTCACCGAGCGCTCGCAATCAATTCACACAATCATAAAGTGTTTTCAACATGAGTAAGTATCTGGGCTCCATACCATGATACCACCCTTTTCCAGAAGGAAATGCACACATCCTAAAGGGCGCTACCCCTCATAACCTTGCCGCATCTTTCATGTTTTGACCATTCCGGGGTGTGAGGCTCGACGAAGTCTCGTCCACAAAAACATACTTTATACAAAAGCCATGTTTTGGGTCAACAAATGATCATAGAAATGATCACCAGGATAGACGATCAAACAAATGATCCTATCACAAATAATCAACACAATGATCATTTACAGCAACACTCAGCATGTCACATTACCAAATTGGGAATATATCGCTGATAACCTTCAACTACATAACCTCTGAGCTCGTACGTCTCAGAGAAGGGTGTTAAGCTAAGAGAATAAATTCTCCGCCACCAACAGAAATATATTTGAAAGAAATCGGCTTTATATTTCAATTTGTAATGTCAGACATACTATCCATACAAGTCTGTTCCGGGCTCGAACAGAACCGAAGGCACTTACAAAGAAGTCCTTGCAATCCGAATAATCTCTAATCACGTTCGGATTTCCCATCACATATGGAGATCTCAATACCGGGGATCAGCCAGTGCAGAGACAATCAACAAGAAACCCTTTCGCTTTCGAAAATATCCGGTCTTCAACACCGATCTTCGAATGCAATTCATAACGACGTATCACGTATTCGGAATGGGTTATACGACCCCAAGGTCCTTTCCCGGTTAACCCGAATAGTGAGAGCTTATTTAAAAAAAAATAAGTGTGGCATTCAAATTCAAACAAATCACAACAAATACCTATTTAAAGGTAAATATTGATAGTCGGTCATTGAACTATCAATAGATATGCCAACATCACCAGATTCCAAATAATTTTCCAAATTATTTATTTCCCAAAAATATCTTTACAAGATATATATTTTTTCCATTAAAAATAAATCAATATTTATTTTTAAACTCAATTTCCAATTTCATTTATAAATTTGAATTTACATTTTCAAAATATTTATGAATATACGATTTCCATTCGTTTTCAAATATTCATTTTCAATTTATCTTCAAAAAGATAAATTCAAAATATTCACTTAATATTGGAAAAACATTTCCATACTTATTTATTTATAAGTAATTCACAAGCCTTTTTATTTTCTACACTTAGAAAATATTTAATATACTCTAATCGAAATTAAGTATATATTTCATTCTTTAAGGAAATCATTCACTTAACCATATTTATTTGGGCCAAAACGAATGTTGCGTAAAACATCGTTACGACAACCCAAAATCACTAGTATAGGGATTCGAAATTTAAAATAGATATATAAATCCCAATACTACACAAAACATTTCCTTTCGGAAAATCATCTATTATAACAACAGTGTTATAATCTATTATTTTCTTCTATTTCTCGAAAACGTCTATTTCAACAATGAATGTTGAAATCTATGGTTTCGATAGTTAATATATTTTAAAACATCTTTAGATCGTTTTAATTCTATTCAAAACATCACATCCAAAACATTTTCTTTAACATATTATTCACTATTCAAAAACGTGAATATACCTTGTTAATAAATTTCATTATTTCTATTCATTTTATTTTAAAGGATTATTCACTGTCTAAAACATGAATATAACTTCATTAACAAATTACAACAATTCCTTATCAAAATAAGTCGTTGCGGATTTATAAAACAATGTTTATAAATTCCATATATATTTATTTTACAACAACTTCCTTTTATAAATTTCCTTTATAAATCTATTCAATTTCATATCTCAATGATATACTAAAATTTCATATTATAAGTTAAATACTTATAATTTATTTGTTTTCAAAATCGTTCCTTTAAACTTCATAATTATAAATCTTATAACTTATAAGATTCATTTATTTATCCAAATTCCATTCCTTTAATAACTTTATGAATTTTATTTTATTTTCCTTTACAAATTTTTTATAAACCTACTGTTTATAAAATTCTATTTATAACCTCATCGTTATAATCCCATAAATTTCATTCATTTGTGAAATTCATTCACAATTCATTCTAACTCTTATAAAAGCTCGTTTTATAATTCCAATATTCTTAATTTATAAATATCAATTTATAAACCCTTTTAATATAAATCAATTTATATTACTATTTTAAAACGTCTTTCCACTCCTTATAATTTCATCATTTTGATTTATAAAATAATCAAATTTCATAAATTCTATCTTTAAACTTTTTATAATAAATTCAGCAATTCCAGTTTAAGCTATTTTATAAAATCATTAATCTCATATCTTCAAAAATCAACTTTTAACTGTATTTCTCAAAAATCATAATTTTTATAACATTAAAATTATAACGTTTATTTATTTAAGATGAATCAATTTCAAAAATATTTTATAAACGTATATTTCCAAAAATCACTTTAGAAATTAAAATAGTTGTTTTTAAATTCCAAAAATTGGATCCGATGATGCAACACATCAAATAGTCAATCACGACTTTCCAATATCATATATCGATATGATAAACAATCAAACATCACAATATCTAAAATCAATAAATATTTGTGAGGAATCCAGTTGGATCCCTCCAACCTGTTTCCCTGCATCCACAGACATTAGCACAATACCAATTCCGTTTCAAGACGGAATATCGCGGTATATGGGATTTTATAAATATTATCCGCTTACTAACGGCGCAATAGGGTCTCATCCGCTATACAATGCGGGAAATCAATCAACTGCAATATATACATATGCCAATATATATATATTGCTATATATATAATATAATACCAATTCCACTTCGAGGTGGAATATCGCGGTATATGTGTGTAATAAATAACCTCCGCTTACTAACGGCGTATAGGGTCTATTCACATCCAATATATATATATATATATGTATATATATATATATATATATATATATGTATATATATATATATATGTATGTATATATATATATATATGTATATATATATATATATATATGTATATATATATATATATATATGTATATATATATATATATATATGTATATATATATATATATATATATGTATATATATATATATATGTATATATATATATATATATATATATATATATGTATATATATATATATATAACAATCGTCATTCAAGCATTCAATCAATACAGTCAAGCAAATTTTAAATCTAACTATTTAAATTTTAAATAAACAATAAAATTCCTTTTGAGTGAGAAGTTCTCACCTTAGCTTTTATTTGCAATCCATTTCCCCTCTTGACTCGATTTCCTTGATTTATACCTTGTATAAATATTTACACAATTTATTAATATTCGAAATAATCGAATAATAAATTTTCGTTTTGATTATTAAATTAATCAATGGTTTTGTTCTAAACCAATTCCTTTAATAATTTTATTCACCTACAATTTAATTTTAAAACTAAATTTTCTCCTTAAATAGATTTAATTAACTTACCCTTAAATTAAATTTATCCAACTAATTATTTCGATCTCAAGTTAATGATTTTTATTTTAAACTAAAAATTAAAGATTCAAACTGATTTTCTTTAATTAAATTTGTTTAACTAAAAATTTAAATTTCTTCTAATAAACTTTCTTAACTAACTATTTATTTAAATTAATTTTCCTTTTGAAAATAATCCTAACTAGAAATTTCCCATTGAACTTAATTTCCTTTTTATAAATTTTAAATCAACAAATTTTTCTTAAATAAAATTATTTTTCTTTGTTTAATAAATTTATTTTAACTAAAAATTTACTTTAAATTAATTTCTTTTAAATAAATTATTAGATAAGTTTTATAAGTCAAATAAATCACAAAGATACCTATTTAACTAATAATTTAGTTTTAAACAAATAATTAAATTTTTAAACATATTTTCTTTACTATAAAAATTTACTTTCTGTAAAACTATTTTTTTTTCTTTTATACTTTGATTTAACAAAAATTAAATTCAAAACTATTCTTTATAAATTCCAATCTTTATTTATTAACTACATTTAAATTCCTTCTTAGTAAAATTTGAAACTGTATTCATAAAAAAAATTCCACCGTGTATATATATATATATATATATATATTTACTCGTATATACAATAAATTTAGAAATCGAAAAGAAAAAAAAATTACCTTACTGCATCTCGCGTGCCCTAGTTTCACCGTGCGCCATCCACGATCGAAACCCCCCATATTCCAAGCGCCGCCAGTCGCCCCAAAATCGATCGCGAGCCAATACTGCCCTATCTCGCGTCGCTCTCCCCCAAAGTTGCGACCCAAAATCGCCGCCATCGGTCGCGACCCTGCCTCCATCGCGCGCGCCTCGCGTCGCCACTGCCTCGACTGCCGAACCCCTAAATCGTACGCCGTGCCCTAGCCCATTTGCGCGCCGCCTTCACTTCGGTACGCGCGCGCGCTGCCCCCCTCCAGCGAGCACCAAATCCATCGCGACTCATCTCCCCTAACTTCAATCGCGCCAGCCTCGATGCCGTGCTCGATGTTGCCTCACGAATTTCCCCCAGCCTTGCCGCCAACGAGGCCGAACGCGATGATGTTCAAATCGCGTAACCTCCCCTATTTTTATTTTTTTTTGTTTTGTTTCGGTGATTTGATTTATTTTTTTTGAGAGAGGGAGGGGTATTTGAAATCGAATGAGAACATGGGTTGCACGATGTAACCAAGATTTTAGGCGTGGTTGTAGGCTGAAACAACGGAGAGTGTTTTAAGGAGGAACGTGTACTGATGTTGACAAATTTTATTTTTAAATTCAAATTGAATATTGAATTCGTTTTAAAATTTCAATGCGTTTATATGTCGTATGCTCACATAACAACTCAGAAAAATACGAAATTTGAAATCCGAGAATAATTCAATATTACGGACCCAATGGAACTGGTTTTGTCGAATTCCGAGACTGTGCCTCGGAAGGCTATTTTTAAATATCGATTCAAACGATTAAATTTCAAAACTGAATAATTCACTTTCAAATTCAATTCTGAAGCTTCTATTATCTTCAGTATTATCAATATAAATTTTACGAGCCTTTGAAATATTTTTCTTCAGCTTAAAATTGAAGATTCAAATTTTTATTCAACTTTCAATAGATTAAATTCTAAAATTTAATCGCCATATTCAAAGTTATATTGAAAATTCAATCCAAACCATCATTTAAATATTTAAAATTAATTAAATATTCTCAAATTAAATTATTCTAAATTCTGGGTCGTTACAATCTTCCCCCCTTAAAAGAATTTCGTCCCGAAATTACAAGTTAAGAAGAATGCCCCAATTCCCATTAACTACTTTTCACATCCAAATAGTTTTATCAACTTACTAGCCTAAATCTTTTTATTAGAGATTTATTATCATTTCAACTAGCTTTCCAACTTCACTTATAAGTTTCAAACAACATTGTTTCCTAACAATTTAAATTTAAATTCAAATTCAAATTTCAAACTTTCAAATTTTTCTCAAAATTTTTCTAACACCCTAAATTTTCGAAAAATTTCGCCAGCGTCTCCTTTGCGCGGCTAGCTCGGTACGACTACAAAATGGCACCACGGCCCCTCAGAATCAAAAAGAAAAGAGAAAGCCAAGTGGCTGGAGAAGAAAATCATCAAATTTCATACTGAAATTGAAATACGTACCTTTTTATCGAGCCATTTAATTTTTTCTTTGAAATCAAAATCTCAATTCCTTTATACACCTGTATAACCTGCTAGTAGTAGCATCCAAATCCAAATACAATATTCAAACCAATTTGCCAATTCTATTGCAAAATTTCGATATATGTTTCTTATACATTTTTACTTCACTTTTGAAGTTACATATTCATTTCATTCAATTTTACATTTCAATTCAATTTACAATTTCATTTGAATTCAATTCTCAATTCTAAATATTGAATTCTATCGATTAACTTTTATTTACTAATTCCTTTCAATTAGTACATTCACTAATTCATTTTAATTTTCAATTTCCATATTCAATTCATCTCGAATTTAGTTAATTACTAACAAAGAAAATTTCAATCTATTTTTTTTACTTACTTGAATTTATATACAAATTCAAATTTATCCTCAAATTTAGCTCACGACTAAACTTTAATTTTAACCAATTCAAATTCCAATTCATAAGTCCATAAATTAATAATTTATCAAGTTAGTTTACTTGAAATCAATCCATTTTATTTTATTTAATTCCATATACTAATGATAATAATTCAATATTATCCCTTCCTAACAATCATGCAACCATATACTATAATAATTCATAGAAAATCATTTCTTTTCTATACTAAAATAGTTTTGGGTAAAATTATCTTATTTACCCGATTCAAAACAATTTTATATTCACTAACAAATACGCGCTCATATCTATTATTACACTCAAATTCATTCTAGAGTACTGCTGACTCTATCTCTAATGAGTAACACCCAACAGAACCATGGTTGTCGCTTAACCATAAGCTCTGATACCAAATGTAAAGAACCGTAAATCCGTACTCCTTGAATAGACACTAATCTCCATTGATTAACTCAAGGTGAACGAAAATACGAACCCTTATGGTTTTTTTTAAGAAAGAAGAAAGAAGGAAAGAAAAAGAAGAGAGAAGAGAGAAAATAGAGAGAAAAGAAAACAGAACGGAACAGAAAACAAAAAAATAGAACAACATCAGAATCTCACAATTCGCAGCGGAACAACATATAATGGATAAATGAATAATCTTTAACAAAGAACTATATCAGTTATTACATTACATTACATCATATCATCAGAGTGTACAACATCAAACAAACAGCGGAAAAGAAAGTACTATATAAACTAGTAATACGCCATGCCATCCAGCTTGCCTCCAGCAACTCCTGAATTCCAGAATATCCTGATAAACCTCAACTCTTGACTGCCCGTGTGAAAATTGGTGGGCACCCAGAGTTTAGGAAGGAAAACAATAAACTCCGAGTCAGTCATGTGACTGGTGCGAGAACTAAAACAGTTTATTTTTCTTTAAAATCAAAAATAGAGGAATATTTTTAAAATAGATTCGCAATGCTTTTAAAAATGAGACTACCATAAGACCTCCCGCCACACACACAATGCAAACGCAGACTTGGGGAAGATTTCTTCTTATGTTAGTCAAAGATGCTTGATACGCATTAAAATCAAATCAATTTTTTTTGATATTATTAGTGCATAGTGTAGAAAATATTTCGAAAGTAGAATATAAATCTTAGCCAGCATAGGTACCATTATATTATGCTTACTATAGCTACCATTTTAAATGGCAGGTTCTACAACTAAAACCGTACAAGTCTCGTATTGTTTCTTTGGATTTCCAACGAATGATCAGGCCAAGGAACTTCCCATTGCCACATGAGAATGCCTCTGGATGGACATCCCCGAGAACCAAACCGGATCTCTACCAACACAAGGCCGGGTTACCCCTAACTGAGTAACAGCTGACCGAATATGCCATCCCCCGGTCCTTTGGGACCTTTCACCGAGCGCTCGCAATCAATTCACACAATCATAAAGTGTTTTCAACATGAGTAAGTATCTGGGCTCCATACCATGATACCACCCTTTTCCAGAAGGAAATGCACACATCCTAAAGGGCGCTACCCCTCATAACCTTGCCGTATCTTTCCTGTTTTGACCATTCCGGGGTGTGAGGCTCGACGAAGTCTCGTCCACAAAAACATACTTTATACAAAAGCCATGTTTTGGGTCAACAAATGATCATAGAAATGATCACCAGGATAGACGATCAAACAAATGATCCTATCACAAATAATCAACACAATGATCATTTACAGCAACACTCAGCATGTCACATTACCAAATTGGGAATATATCGCTGATAACCTTCAACTACATAACCTCTGAGCTCGTACGTCTCAGAGAAGGGTGTTAAGCTAAGAGAATAAATTCTCCGCCACCAACAGAAATATATTTGAAAGAAATCGGCTTTATATTTCAATTTGTAATGTCAGACATACTATCCATACAAGTCTGTTCCGGGCTCGAACAGAACCGAAGGCACTTACAAAGAAGTCCTTGCAATCCGAATAATCTCTAATCACGTTCGGATTTCCCATCACATATGGAGATCTCAATACCGGGGATCAGCCAGTGCAGAGACAATCAACAAGAAACCCTTTCGCTTTTGAAAATATCCGGTCTTCAACACCGATCTTCGAATGCAATTCATAACGACGTATCACGTATTCGGAATGGGTTATACGACCCCAAGGTCCTTTCCCGGTTAACCCGAATAGTGAGCGCTTATTTAAAAAAAAATAAGTGTGGCATTCAAATTCAAACAAATCACAACAAGTACCTATTTAAAGGTAAATATTGATAGTCGGTCATTGAACTATCAATAGATATGCCAACATCACCAGATTCCAAATAATTTTCCAAATTATTTATTTCCCAAAAATATCTTTACAAGATATATATATTTTCCATTAAAAATAAATCAATATTTATTTTTAAACTCAATTTCCAATTTCATTTATAAATTCCATATTGAATTTACATTTCCAAAATATTTATGAATATACGATTTCCATTCGTTTTCAAATATTCATTTTCAATTTATCTTCAAAAAGATAAATTCAAAATATTCACTTAATATTGGAAAAACATTTCCATACTTATTTATTTATAAGTAATTCACAAGCCTTTTTATTTTCTACACTTAGAAAATATTTAATATACTCTAATCGAAATTAAGTATATATTTCATTCTTTAAGGAAATCATTCACTTAACCATATTTATTTGGTCCAAAACGAATGTTGCGTAAAACATCGTTACGACAACCCAAAATCACTAGTATAGGGATTCGAAATTTAAAATAGATATATAAATCCCAATACTACACAAAACATTTCCTTTTGGAAAATCATCTATTATAACAATAGTGTTATAATCTATTATTTTCTTCTATTTCTCGAAAACGTCTATTTCAACAATGAATGTTGAAATCTATGGTTTCGATAGTTAATATATTTTAAAACATCTTTAGATCGTTTTAATTCTATTCAAAACATCACATCCTAAACATTTTCTTTAACATAGTATTCACTATTCAAAAACGTGAATATACCTTGTTAATAAATTTCATTATTTCTATTTATTTTATTTTAAAGGATTATTCACTGTCTAAAACATGAATATAACTTCATTAACAAATTACAACAATTCCTTATCAAAATAAGTCGTTGCGGATTTATAAAACAATGTTTATAAATTCCATATATATTTATTTTACAACAACTTCCTTTTATAAATTTCCTTTATAAATCTATTCAATTTCATATCTCAATGATATACTAAAATTTCATATTATAAGTTAAATACTTATAATTTATTTGTTTTCAAAATCGTTCCTTTAAACTTCATAATTATAAATCTTATAACTTATAAGATTCATTTATTTATCCAAATTCCATTCCTTTAATAACTTTATGAATTTTATTTTATTTTCCTTTACAAATTTTTTATAAACCTACTGTTTATAAAATTCTATTTATAACCTCATCGTTATAATCCCATAAATTTCATTCATTTGTGAAATTCATTCACAATTCATTCTAACTCTTATAAAAGCTCGTTTTATAATTCCAATATTCTTAATTTATAAATATCAATTTATAAACCCTTTTAATATAAATCAATTTATATTACTATTTTAAAACGTCTTTCCACTCCTTATAATTTCATCATTTTGATTTATAAAATAATCAAATTTCATAAATTCTATCTTTAAACTTTTTATAATAAATTCAGCAATTCCAGTTTAAGCTATTTTATAAAATCATTAATCTCATATCTTCAAAAATCAACTTTTAACTGTATTTCTCAAAAATCATAATTTTTATAACATTAAAATTATAACGTTTATTTATTTAAGATGAATCAATTTCAAAAATATTTTATAAACGTATATTTCCAAAAATCACTTTAGAAATTAAAATCGTTGTTTTTAAATTCCAAAAATTGGATCCGATGATGCAACACATCAAATAGTCAATCACGACTTTCCAATATCATATATCGATATGATAAACAATCAAACATCACAATATCTAAAATCAATAAATATTTGTGAGGAATCCAGTTGGATCCCTCCAACCTGTTTCCCTGCATCCACAGACATTAGCACAATACCAATTCCGTTTCAAGACGGAATATCGCGGTATATGGGATTTTATAAATATTATCCGCTTACTAACGGCGCAATAGGGTCTCATCCGCTATACAATGCGGGAAATCAATCAACTGCAATATATACATATGCCAATATATATATATTGCTATATATATAATATAATACCAATTCCACTTCGAGGTGGAATATCGCGGTATATGTGTGTAATAAATAACCTCCGCTTACTAACGGCGTATAGGGTCTATTCACATCCAATATATATATATATATATATATATATATATATATATATATATATATATATATGTATATATATATATATATATATAACAATCGTCATTCAAGCATTCAATCAATACAGTCAAGCAAATTTTAAATCTAACTATTTAAATTTTAAATAAACAATAAAATTCCTTTTGAGTGAGAAGTTCTCACCTTAGCTTTTATTTGCAATCCATTTCCCCTCTTGACTCGATTTCCTTGATTTATACCTTGTATAAATATTTACACAATTTATTAATATTCGAAATAATCGAATAATAAATTTTCGTTTTGATTATTAAATTAATCAATGGTTTTGTTCTAAACCAATTCCTTTAATAATTTTATTCACCTACAATTTAATTTTAAAACTAAATTTTCTCCTTAAATAGATTTAATTAACTTACCCTTAAATTAAATTTATCCAACTAATTATTTCGATCTCAAGTTAATGATTTTTATTTTAAACTAAAAATTAAAGATTCAAACTGATTTTCTTTAATTAAATTTGTTTAACTAAAAATTTAAATTTCTTCTAATAAACTTTCTTAACTAACTATTTATTTAAATTAATTTTCCTTTTGAAAATAATCCTAACTAGAAATTTCCCATTGAACTTAATTTCCTTTTTATAAATTTTAAATCAACAAATTTTTCTTAAATAAAATTATTTTTCTTTGTTTAATAAATTTATTTTAACTAAAATTTTACTTTAAATTAATTTCTTTTAAATAAATTATTAGATAAGTTTTATAAGTCAAATAAATCACAAAGATACCTATTTAACTAATAATTTAGTTTTAAACAAATAATTAAATTTTTAAACATATTTTCTTTACTGTAAAAATTTACTTTCTGTAAAACTATGTTTTTTTTCTTTTATACTTTGATTTAACAAAAATTAAATTCAAAACTATTCTTTATAAATTCCAATCTTTATTTATTAACTGCATTTAAATTCCTTCTTAGTAAAATTTGAAACTTTATTCATAAAAAAATTCCACCGTGTATATATATATATATATATATATATATATATATATATATATATATATATATTTTACTCGTATATACAATAAATTTAGAAATCGAAAAGAAAAAAAAAATTACCTTACTGCATCTCGCGTGCCCTAGTTTCACCGTGCGCCATCCACGATCGAAACCCCCCATATTCCAAGCGCCGCCAGTCGCCCCAAAATCGATCGCGAGCCAATACTGCCCTATCTCGCGTCGCTCTCCCCCAAAGTTGCGACCCAAAATCGCCGCCATCGGTCGCGACCCTGCCTCCATCGCGCGCGCCTCGCGTCTCTACTGCCTCGACTGCCGAACCCCTAAATCGTACGCCGTGCCCTAGCCCATTTGCGCGCCGCCTTCACTTCGGTACGCGTGCGCGCTGCCCCCCTCCAGCGAGCACCAAATCCATCGCGACTCATCTCCCCTAACTTCAATCGCGCCAGCCTCGATGCCGTGCTCGATGTTGCCTCGCGAATTTCCCCCAGCCTTGCCGCCAACGAGGCCGAACGCGATGATGTTCAAATCGCGTAACCTCCCCCATTTTTTGTTTTGTTTCGGTGATTTGATTTTTTTTTTTTTGAGAGAGGGAGGGGTATTTGAAATCGAATGAGAACATGGGTTGCACGATGTAACCAAGATTTTAGGCGTGGTTGTAGGCTGAAACAACGGAGAGTGTTTTAAGGAGGAACGTGTACTGATGTTGACAAATTTTATTTTTAAATTCAAATTGAATATTGAATTCGTTTTAAAATTTCAATGCGTTTATATGTCGTATGCTCACATAACAACTCAGAAAAATACGAAATTTGAAATCCGAGAATAATTCAATATTACGGACCCAATGGAACTGGTTTCGTCGAATTCCGAGACTGTGCCTCGGAAGGCTATTTTTAAATATCGATTCAAACGATTAAATTTCAAAACTGAATAATTCACTTTCAAATTCAATTCTGAAGCTTCTATTATTTTCAATATTATCAATATAAATTTTACGAGCCTTTGAAATATTTTTCTTCAGCTTAAAATTGAAGATTCAAATTTTTATTCAACTTTCAATAGATTAAATTCTAAAATTTAATCGCCATATTCAAAGTTATATTGAAAATTCAATCCAAACCATCATTTAAATATTTAAAACTAATTAAATATTCTCAAATTAAATTATTCTAAATTCTGGGTCGTTACAATTGGTAATGAATAAAACTAATAACAATTTAAATTTAAATTTCAAATTACCTTCATTAACTCGTACATTCCCACCTTCCTTTGTACGTGCTCAACCATCCACATGCACGAGCATCCTCTGTTCGTCCTTACAGCAGCCTGCCTGCCAGTCGCCCACCATTGCCAATGCACACGTGCACCAATTCGATTACCCCGCCTCCGCCGTCGCCTGCAGCCATCACCGTCCCCCTCCAGATCGCCGACCCCCTTTCAATTCGCGCGCGTGAGGACAACCCCCAAAACCCTAACTAAAGCTCAAATCCCCTAGTAATGTCATGCTTGACTAGAGCTCGTCGCATTTTATACATATACATTTGGCGAGTTGATTCCATTTTGATTTCATAAGGGATTTCGATTTTTTTCCTTCTTCTTCTTTATATATACAAATGATTTCCATCGAGAGAAAAAAAGAAGGAAGCATGATTTGGTTTTGAGAGGAAGAATGAAGAAGGCATACACGATTTCTCCTTTTTTATTGTTCTCAATTTTGATTCGATCTTTTGCGTTTTCAAAAAGAAGATGGGAAATGCTTTATTAAAGAAGGAGATAGGTACATGCGTGGTGTCTGAGTGCACAGGGTAGGGTGGCGTGTTTGACAAGGTACAGTGACTGGGTGAAAGAAGAAACAGCCCAGTCCAATCAAAGAAAATAAATTATTTAATTTTTTCTAAAATCTCTCGATTTAAGTAACTCAAATTTTCTAACCTCTATCGAGGCGTGCCACTAGGCGTTTAGAATGTTATACCTCTATTCCGAATGTAATGGAACAAGTTTCGAGTCCTAATTCGATCGTATGGAAAAGATAGCCATTTGGACCCAATTATTATATTAGATTTGGATATTAATTTAAACGTATTTCTATCCTGTACAATCAAACAATAATATGAAATTTAGAATTCGATAATAATACGCTATTACGGACCCAATGGAACTAGTTTCGTTGAATTCCAAAACTGTGCTTCGGATCGCTATTTTAACGCGTTGATTAAATCGACGATTTCCAAAATTTACGAAATCGCTCAAAATTTCAGTTTTAAAATCTTACTAACTAATTTCTGATTCAAATAGAATTTATACCAACATTAGAAATCTTTTTGATTCATAAACAACTCCAATTTTCAAATATTTAACGATTTTCAATTATAAATTCAACAATTAAATTTATACGATAAATCGCTATATTTGGAATTTAAATTCATTTTAAAATTTTCAACCAACATCTTCATATTCACAATCAAATTATATTCCAAATCCATATTTAAAACGGTTAAATATTCAAAATCAAATGACGAAAAATCCGGGTCGTTACATGCGTGATCTATTTGGACATGTACATCTTCCAGAAACACGAAAGGATCGTCCAAGCCATGGTAACCCGAATCAAAAACTGTTTAACTTCTTGAACTAATAAAATTGTGTTCATGTAAGCAACCTGCTGAGTCGACGGGATCAAATTGACTCGAAAATCATTATTTAGCCAATTGGACTGGTCAAACTGCGCCCGAGTATGCTCCATCAACTCCTCGGGTCGAAGAAAGCAAATCGACTCAAACCGCCAACTCCTCACGTTGCCTGAACATTGGCAACATCGAGAAGTTCCAAACCGTTTTGAATCAATAGGCCATATCGATCTCATAAGTCGCGCATTTTGTAAGTCGCGTACCCCCAAAAGTCGTGCCACCCATACCCCAATCCTGGAGTCTTGTTCCAATTCTTCTTATGATGATAAAAGTTGGGCTTTCTCTTCTTAGGATTACCAAAGGAAGACTGAGATGGAGCAGAATGGGCAGCTGGAGGATCCTTAGAAGTAGGATTCTCATATCTAATGGCTATGTCCATTAGAGTGGTGAAAGGACTATGCACATGAGTGATGAGACGATCATAATATTCAGGACGGGCACCAGCAATGAACTTCTCATTCTTCTTGAGAGGAGTGTCAATCAGATTAAGGCCAAACTTAGAAAGTTCATTGAACTTCCTCTCATATTCAGCAAAAGGCATATCACCCTGTTTCAGATCCATGAATTCCCGATACAGTTGAGACTTTCCTGCCTCGGGCATCAACTTCATGAGAAAAGCATCCCTAAAGCACGATAAAAGAGCATAAGACAAATTTCAAAAAGAGAAACTGAACCAAATTTGAAACAAACGGAGATGATACCTAAATTGTTCCCAGAAATGTCAATCTCAGCGGTGTGAACTATGACAGACTCCCACCAATCCAAAGTTGCTCCTTTCAATTGCCAAGCTGCCAACTGACGCTGCTGGCATTAATGATCTCAAGACCGGAAAAAATTCTCTCCATGTCCTTCAACCGCTGTTGAGCTCCAATAATGTTCTCAGATTCGGTGAACTTGGTTCCACCAAGCTCAGTGTATTCCTTACAAAGCTTTGCTGACTAGGGCAGCAGGTTCAGGAGCTGGGGCAACACCACGTCCCCAACCTCTTGCATTCCTATGACTCATCCTGAAAAATCAAGAATGAATTTTAGGACAGAGGTAATTGAGAAACAAAGACAAGATTAGATAAGATAAGATGCAACGAGAATTGAATGTCCCGAACAAAGAAATTACTAACAAGGTGGATAAGGAAAAGAAGGGAGTTTTAGAAAATTTGACTTTAAAACAAGAAAAGTTTTTATATAAAAATATTCTTTGAAAATAATTTGAAAATCATTTTATACTTTAAAATACGTTCTCTCACATAGAAAGGATTCAAAGATTGATTTCACTCATTCTAGGGTATTTCTACGCCATCTCTAATGAGTTTTTGCTCCGTAGGCTAAGGTTTGCTCAAAACCAAAGCTCTAATACCAACTGTAATGACCCACAATTTTGCACCATTCAAATTCGACAATAAACCCAAAATATGTCAAACTTGAATAGCTCGAAACAATATATTGTAATAAAATATGGAGAAAATAAAACCAATCACAGAATCACAGATACAGAATATCAGAATACTCGCAGCGGAAATAAGAATAACCATAGTGGCTCATGAAGCCACTACAAACTTAGTCTCAAACAAGTACAAAATACATAGTCTGAAAAACAAATACAGTTCTGAAACTAATACAGTAGAAATCCCAAATACATAAGTCTCTATACATAAGCTGAAATAGAATGAATGAACTGAAATAGATAAAACTATATAAGCGGATAAACTCCAGAAATCTCTAGCTTCCAGAAGATAGATCCAAGCTATGATACTCAGGCTGACTCGAGCGTAAAAAAATAAACACAAACACTCGAGTCAGGACATACATACTTATACAATGTAAACCAACTCAAGTGAACTGTAATAAAAATGTACAAGTAACTTAAAGGATTGCTTGGGACCGCCCATCCTCTAAGGATTCATTAAACGATTTACTATGTAGTAATATACGCTATTATAATAGTGTCCAGAAGTAAAGTAAACTTACTTTAAAATTTCGTTAAGGAGTTACCCATATCCCCATTAACACATACATAGTCCCAGTAGTCTATCCAGTATCATAGTCCCTCCTGATCGGGAAGCCACCAGAGGATACTCCACAGGCCACGGCACAAAACCAAAATCGTACAAGGCGCGTTAGGGTAGGTGACACGGCACAACGAGGCAATGCTAGGGTACATATACAAATTACGCATCCGGGCTGGTGGTAAAGCATAGTCGCACCTACCGCCCACCTCGAGCCACACTTCCAAAATCAAAAGTGCGCATCATATCAATCACAAAGTAATAGAATGGTATACGAAGAAGTGTGTCCGATCAGAGGAGCTACCTCATTAGCCCGAGAATCGCTCCTGTTTTAGCCACCTTATGCCAACTCACGGGAGTCAGGTCCACGTATATTCCTTAATAGAACGTCACCACCATCCTAATTCATTCTGAAATCTCCACCGCATACACGGTTGTTAAAGTGGTTTCGGTATCGATAGAGAGTATGCCCATATCCGATCCCGGTCTCTTTAACAACCCAAAGTTATTATAACCCATGGTTATAAATTTCAAAAATGGTTTATCACTTCAAAACATATTCATTTAAACCATTTAAATTCAATATCAAATAATATTCATTTCAAAGTTGTTACATTTCAAAGTTCATTCATTCAATTATAAAATTTCCAAAACATTGTAAATTTCAGCTATAACAGCACTTATAAAATGTTACGGTAGATAAAGTAATATTTCAAAAACATAGTCAAATTCAAAAACAACAGCACTTAAAGTGCTACGGTAGGTATTGTGTTATTTCAAAACAGCTCAATTTCAAAAACAGCAGCACTTACAAAGTGCTACAGTAGGTATTAGTAATTTAAAACATTTTAGTTTCATTTCAGCAACAACGGCACTTACCAAGTGCTACAATAGCTATTTAGTTATTCAAAACAGTTTACTTTCAGCAACAACAGCACTTATAAAGTGCTACAATAACTATTTAGTTATTCAAAACAGTTTACTTTCAGCAACAACGGCACTTACAAAGTGCTACAGTAGCTATTTAGTTATTTCAAAATATAGTTTAGTTTCAACGACAGCAGCACTTTCAAAGTGCTGTAGTAGCTCTTTATTATTCCAGGACTTAGTTTATTTTTAGAAATGATAACACTTAACAAATGTTGTCTTAAAACCATAGCATTTCTGAAGTGCTACCAATATTAATTCCAGATTTAATATAAAATTTCAGAAACATTAAAACTTCAATTTTAGCCATTTTAACTTATAAAAATCATATTTTTCGCTTCAAAATATTCATTTGGATATCATTTAACTTATGATTCGATAAAAAAACCTTTAATAAATAAATATCCAATTTAAACAATAATTCATTTATCAAGTCAAAAGTAAACTATTTCCTCAACTTTTTATTTTTAACAATTAACTTAAGACATTATTTTAAAATACCCATTTCATAAATAAAATTTAATTTCCATTCATTTACCTAACTTAAAATTTTCTATTTAAAACCAAATTTCCAATTTCCAAGTTAATTCATATTTTTAAAATACACCTTTCCATTTAATTCTTTGTACATTTTAACTTATAGAAAAATTACTATAAATCCATTTAAATTATTTAAATCCAATTTAAGTTAAAATGTCATATTTTTACATTTAAAAATACTTATAAATTTCAGAAAACATATATATACTTAACCACGGGTTTGTATAACATTTTCTAACCTAGGTCAAGTGATACGGATAATATATCATTTCAATCCGTAATTTAAAAAGAAAAATCCAGGTTCCATCATTTCAAACCCGCAATCCCAAGTAAACCAAATACAATAAAAATCACTCGAGCCTATCATTTTAGCCCATAATGATTTTTCCTTATTCTAAAGTCCATTCAGGTATGTATCATTTCAACCCATAGTGATAAGGGAACTTGTAGCGTGAGATATGGAAAATAAAATAACAGTATAGCATATAATATTATAACAGATGATGTAACAGGTATAAAATCAGGTCATACATTATATAAACAGGTCATAGGCATACATGAACATAGTATATCAATCATTACCTATTCACTTGTCATCGTTTCACAATTATATAAGTACGGATGTCGAGAGTGATAAACTCACCTTTTTGAAGCTAGAGATTACGAAGTAAAGGCAAATAACAAACACAGAAAGGCACAACAAGCACGCACTAGATTTGAAGAGAAGTGGCACCCAAATCCAAATCTTGGAAACAAATAAATATAACAATTATAAATATATGTTTCAGCACAACAAAATAAATTAAAATATTGAAAATTTGTGAAATGAAATGACATAAACATGCTTTTAAACACAAGAGTGCTCGGCCACCATGGACATAGGCTCGGCCACACCCCACATAGGCTCAACCATGACATTTTTGAGGCAACTAGACTTGGCTATGGATCAAGTACACACGGCTAAGGCTTGAGGAAGTGGAAATGTGGTAGGTTACAACCATGGAATTCAAAAAGTCAAGGTAAAAGAGGGATTTGGTTCACACATAGGCTCAGCCCTATGGTCTAAATGGCTCGGCTATGGTGCATGTTTGGGTCTAGTGGTCGATATAGCACGGCTAGGCAATGAAGTATGGTTGGCAAGGCAACATATGGTGGAGGAATAAGGGAGGCCGTGGCAAATAGCATAGGAGGTGGTGATTAAATAGACTTGTGATGGATTTTGTGTTGGTTTTGGTGACGGACCTAGATCTAGGTCACGGCTATGGCATGGAGAAGATGTGAGGAGGTGGAGGATGGTGAAGGTCGGCAGGGGTGGATGGTGAAAGGTAGAGGCCGAGCATAGAGGAAGAAACAAAAGAAAAGCAAATGGAAAAAGAGGAAAATGAGAAAGGAGAAGCCATGGAACTTACTGCATTTTTTTTCTTCAGGAAGCAAATGAGAAATGAGATTGGATGAGATGTTTTTTGTACGTGATTTACACAAGGGAGTGGCGGCTAGGGTTTGAGGGCATGAACGGCTATGAAGTAATAAAGAGGGTGGGAAAATAAAAAGGTAAGAGTTAAAACAATGTAACGTATGTCTCTTCGATTTTTCCAAGCCATTAATAAAAAGATATACACAAGTAAAATCCAATAAATAAAATAAAGTCTAGAAAAAACAAAATAGAAAAATAAAATAAAGAGATGGACATAGGAAAAATATAAAATAAAATACAGAAATTAATTGCGTGTAAAACGCTGTATTTTATCCAATTTTAAAAGTATAAATCAGAATTTAACGAAACGAAAAGCAGAAGATATCACAATTATATCCAGCTTCAAATAAAAAGATTAGAATTTAAAAAATTTAATTTTCAAATTTTCAAATAAAAGTCAAAGTTTGACCAAAATATAAAATTTTCACAAAATTGTTTATTTTATCCTATTTAGAAGATAAATTACAAACACACCGGAAAAATTCCAAGAATTCAAATTTTAATGATTAAAAATCAAAGTTTTCAAATAAGTTAAATTTAAAAATATTTAAAAAAAATTAGGTTGTTACACCTAAGTTGCGAAGGACCAGCTTCTGGAGGAGTGGAAGCTCCTCCCCTAGACTAAAGATTGGATGACCAAAACGTCATTTTCAACAACAAAACTTGGCATTCAACCCTGCCAGGTATGTTCTACATCAAATAATATCCTCGTATAACCAACGCCCACATTCCGAGGAAAATCGACTTATGTTGACCAATCGGGTTCTGAGCGATGACCGGGGCAGATGGAGTGTGTTATCTACATAAGAAGAGTCCAGTATCCCGAACACTGCAAACAAACAATCTAGTGTAGATAGCTTGCTTACATTTGAAAAACAATCCATATCGTCCTTTGAAATTATCTCTTCTACACTTACTCGTTATCAATCAATGATCGAAAACGGAGCCGCCGTCCGAAGCGACGTGGGAAGCTTTTCTCTTCAGGATCACTAGAGTACAGAAACGGAAAGAGTGATACGATCGAATCATCCACTATACCCTATTTTGGAATATATCGTCGCATTGGAAGTCAAAAACATCGATGGGAACTTAACCAAGTTCTCAAAAAGGAGAAGTTAAGGACAAAGAGAAAGATTTTGCTTCAAGACAGCGTACAATCGTTCGAGACAAAACTTAGCTTCACCGTCGGTCGAGTTAAAACTATATAGGACAACTCCAAACCAACATCATGCACCCACTTAACGACCTAAACCCTCGCGTAAACTATGGAGCAAAGATTGCATCATTAATACTAGGAATTGAAATTCAAATTGAAATCAGAAAATGAACGGGTGCCAGAAGTCAGTCAATTGAGAACAACATCTTGAGATGGACTGACGATTCATATCAAAAATTCAGCAGTCAAAGCCAAATTTGCATGGTAACCTTGACACGATCAACTAGATTTCATAAAATGAAGACTCAAAAGAAGTTACTTCTAGAGCACGTCTTATTCCTAACGAAGACGTACTCTGGGGGGCAAATGTTATCCGGGTTTTTAACCCATCAGAAACCAAGAGAAAACAGAACGACTTGATGAAGTTGGAATGGCTCAGAACTCAACCAAAAGAGATGAAGCAACAAGTTAAAGAGAGCGAAGCCATATTACTAAAACAACGAGTGAGTTTGACTAAACAAGATACCAGTGTCTGTTCAGTCCAATCAGCAGCTAAATACAACAGGCTAGTAAATCGTCATCAATACAGAGCAACGTGCAACAACACTATGTGAGCAATGTCAATACAAGGAGGTGAAGTCATGCCAGACATCAAACTTCGAAAATAGTCTAAATGAATGGATCGCCAGTGATCCATACAACATCGTGGTTCGCTATGGCATGAGGGGAGCAAAGAAGGCCTAAAAGACAAAGCAAAAAATATGCTAAGTATATGGATCGCTAGCGATCCATACACCATGGATCGTCAACGATCCATAGTTGATCACAGCATCTTGGCGAGCAAGCACAGTAAGGCAATGGAGAAATAAGCTAAGTAGCTCGCACGCGATCCAGATCTATGGATCGCTAGACCATGGATCGCTAGCGATCCATGGTTTTGGGGGTCGCGAGTTAAGTTTCGTGGCATCTTCCTATGGTCATCTGTGAGCAGCTAGTGAACAGGCTTGACCTAGTAGCTCTTCGTTCTCTATAAATATCATCCTACCTGCAACATAAACGAGATTTTTCTCGCATTGGTTGCTGAAGCTCTGGTGGAAACTTTCTTCACTCTCTACCTCCCTCATAACAATTTCCAAAGGGATTCTCTGTGATTCTCTAATTGATTCCAACTATGAGGATTCAATCTAGCAAAGGACAATCAAAAGCCTTGTAACAGCAATCAGTTTATAATAAAACTATAAAGTGGGCTAGGCTTCATTAACAGCCGAACCACTATAAAAATCTTTTGTCTTCTTTCTTTTAATGTCTCTTTCTATACCTATTATCTGTATTACTGATCTGTGAGAACAGTGCTGGTGCTTTGACACTTAAATTAGGATGTTGATCCATTTTTTGGGGTTAACAAAACTCATGTATAAACTAAACTTTGTGTTTATATATTCAGGGCATGTATTTTCGAAAACCTGGCTTGTGCTCAAATTTTTTGTTTGCCAAGTCACATACCCCAACACCGCACACATATAATACTATGTATACCCAAAACTCTTTTACATTTTGAATATTTAAACTTTTAGTTTTTGACACAGTATATTTAAAACTGTAAGTGTACACGCCATGCGCTCTCGTAGCCTGCTCTGTTCATATTCGAAATTATCATGTATGAAATTGTGTATGTGTATAGCTAAAGCTTTAAACCACATATACACGTACTTATATATATATATATATATATATATATATATATTTAAAATACTTGATATATTTGGAGTTCTCTTTCATTTGAGATCATACTCTTTCAAAACATTCAAAAAAATTATTTTTGAAAACTAAAGATATACGAAACTTATCATATTTTCAAAATCTTTTATTTTTGAAATTAACCGTATATATTTTTCTTGTTTGAAGTCTAATTCTTATGAAACTGTTGATATAAAAGTTTATATATATACCTGAAATTGTTGCGTATATGCATATGTATGTGAAACTTTTGTTAGTAAAGCTTTATTCGAAACTTTGATGATATATACACGTGAAACCATGTATTCGGAGTTTTATATATGTTTGAGATCACTGTGTAATGGAAACCATATACTTCTGAAATCTATATATTTAGGAATCATGTAAATATGAAACTGCGTATGAGACCTTGCATGAAACTGAAATGCTTCCAAAAGCCAGAGATATCATAAAACCATGTAAACTTGAATTTGGATATAGGTAAAACTGTTTATATATTCAAAGCAGTATTTCCAAAACTATTATATCCATAATCCGAAAGCTTATTATATATTCTAAAAACTGACACATGTATGTGTGTACTAGAAACTATTTATATATCCCACATCTAGTAATATTTGAATCCTTATTTTTTTAGAAACAAACATATGTGCTCAAAACTCCATGGATTTGGATCCTCGTATTTTTCGAAATTATAAGGTCTCGTTTGGCTTATCGTTTTTAGTTTTGTATTTTCATCCATACAAAAGCGCGTCCATTGTATGTATTGTTGAAAAACAAACAATTTTGAAAAATGAAATTAACATGCAAAATACAAATCAAGATTATTTTGTTTTTCGTGTTTCAAGAGATAACAAAAGCATGGAGAACAATTCAACTCTTTTGTTGTCCGTTGATTGTCGCGCTAGGAATTATAAATTTTTTTCTTTTATTTTTTGCTATTTGTGTAAGTTGAAATCACAAAACTCAAAATACAAAATGAAACCATACGAGCCTAATCTTTTTGAAATCATGTTTTCAAAATTATTAGTTTATGAAATCAATATATATAAATATCCTTGAAGCTCTGCAAATTTCAAAAGTTTCAGCTTTGTAGTCCGATAATTTCTGGAATGAGATTTGATAATCCGTGGCATGAAACTGATGATTTTCGACATAAAAAATGGGCTTTCACATAAATATGGGATGCCTCGGTATAAAGTCGACACTGATATTTCCTTGATCTTGGATTTTGACTTCAGTTCTACTTTTGCGGTATGAACCTAATGATTCACGACATAAAGATAAGCTTCCACATGGGCCTCGACATAGAGTTTGGCATCAATATCGATATTCTCAACATCACACCATCAATTTCAGCATCAAGCATCTTTGGCGACATGAATATCCAGCGGCATCACAAATTTGCATCGACCACTCACAACGTTAACTATCGTGACATCACAAATCTGCGACATCATTTCCTTGTGCTATTACCAATCTTGGTGTCATTTATTTCGAGTTTCAAATCAATTTGAAATCTTACAGATCTATAAATTGATGTCACTCGACTTCACTGTAAGTAGAAGCAGGATTGAGGGCGATTGAAAATCGATTGGTCTCCTGGAGATGAATCTGATTATTCACTTTTTGATGTTGAATTAGTTTTTTATAATGGAGCGGAGCAGAGCAGATAAAAGAAGAAGGAAGTAGAAAATACGGAGAGTCATGTGATGATTAATGTTGTAAATCAGAGGATAAAGTAATAGGATATAATAAAATTAAATATCGACGTACGTGATCTGATTTTGGTTAAGTAGCTAGATGAGAAGCCATGGGACTAGACATTAAAGCAAGCACGTGATTTTGCTTAAGTAAAGTAAAGGCAAAGTAATATTGATTCGTGAAATAAGCATTGAGTTGACGTGACTGTTTTGTTGGGAGTAGAGTTAATAATGCTGATAACGAAGCCAATAGCTTCGTTTCTTACAATAAAAGTCGTGAGTTTTCAAATTTAAAATTCAAATGAGGATCAGATTTGAAAAAATATTTGATTCAAAATCTATGATACTTTGGTCATTTTTCGAATGCGTCGAGGTTTCTTTATTTTAGCGCCAAAAATTTTAAACTGAAATTTGATTCGATGTTCAACATGACTGTACAAGAGAGCATGTTCGAAGAAATTCCAATAACACTCTTGATTTAATGATAATTCGCAAGTTTGTTTGAATCGTAGTCCATAAGTTCAAAAGATAAAATAGACAAGTTCATACGTCAATAGGCAATGTACTTTAGTCATGCCCTTTATTCAATCATGAATATGTTACAATGTATAAATATACAATTATCTAATTGTCCAAGTCCTTATATGCAAACGTCGTATGTCATCTCCTTCTTCATTGGCCATTTGCCATTACAATAGTTTTCAAGCTCTTGAAAGTGCTTAGAAAAGTTCTAGTCCAAAAGTGATTTATGCTAAGAGAGGAAAAAAAAAGTTAAGGCCTTCCCCCATGAAGGTGCATTTCCATCTATAGTGGTTGGAAGGAGTCAGGCTTACTTCAATTGGCGATGTGGGACTTATGGTGTCTTTTTTCTATCTTGGTGGTAGCTTTTACATGGAGCATGTAGTAAAATGTGAAGGCCTTTGAAGCTCTTATAAAGAAAAGTGTACTAATTTCTCTTGAACTTGCTTTGTGAATGACACTTATCCTCCTTCTTTGCATGATTTTCAACATGCTATAGCATTGGTATTGTGCAACATCGATTATTATGAAATGCAGCCTTGATTTATAGCTTACAACATGTTTTTGGTCAATATCCTTCATGGATTTGATAACATGCAGCATCAATGAGGCATGATGTGGATAATATACGGCAAGGAGCTTGTGCGATATGGAATGATCATGGTATTACTTAAGAGTTGACATTGAAGAGAGACGACATGAAATAGAGGTGGCATCGGGGGGAGGCGACACTAAAGAGATATGGCATCAACAACATGCATTAGTGATCATACACGGCATTAATGGTGTGCGATATCCGTAGAAGGCAGCGTCATGAAAGCTGTGTTAATAGGGAGCAAAATCAATGGAGTTTGACATTCTTTGCATTATAGATGACTCTCGACAAGCCATTCAGTGGTAAGACGTGGGATCAATGACATCAAATGCGGTGTGATACTAAAGATGGTCGACATGGTTGAAAAGCGACACTACCTCATGGCTTTGTAATCAGCATCATTCCTTCCTATAAGTGGCTTACGGGGTTGATAATAATTATTATGTGAATATCGATATTCTCTTTGGAGGATTTTGGAGCATATTTCTTGATCGCAAAGATGCCCCTAACTATCAAAGGTGTTATGACTTCTCATCATGGACCTCCACGCTAAATTGATATCGGCATTGCTTTAATTATTTGATTTCGACCATCGAGGCATCTTTACCGTCGAAATTAATTATTGGACTTTGACATTGATCTAAATGAGCTCTTTGGCGTATAAAATATGTGGTTAACACTTACTTAGCTAGATTCAATAGCTACCACAGCTCTTGCTTCTTCAATGGGAACTCTGAGTTGAAGAGTGACTTGGAATGCTACTAAGATATCAGTATATTTGGTTTCATAAATAGAAGTATAATAAGTTAATCTGTAATCTTTAACATCGACTTTAAATCAAAAAAAGTTTTTTGCCTCCATAAATTTGTGAAATTCAATGGTTTCTTCTTATTAAAATAGTACGCCAAGTGTCTTATCAAAATAGTTGAATTGAAGTCTTTTCATATCGATGGGATATTACATCATGTATTAGCATATTACATTCTAGCATATTTTATTTTTGCTAGTACATTAGACCCCTGAGTCCGTGGAAGCCATTGAGGCTAGTTAAGATGGGTATCCAATTACAATTATAGTTTTAGTTGCTTTGCAAGCACTTGAATTTTGACTAAGGTCGGGAACGAAGTCCCTAACTACCGCTTGCCTCCCAGCTCTCTAGCCGTTGACTCAGCACCTTGAATCATTGAAGGTAGATTTATTAGTTGCTTTGCAAGCACTTGAATTTTGACTAAGGTCAGGAACGAAGTCCCTAACTACCGCTTGCCTCCCAGCTCCCTAACCGTTGACTCGGCACCTTGAATCATTGAAGGTACATTTATTGTGTTTCCTTAAGCTACTTGCAAGAAAACTATTTATGGGAGGCTTTGATCATCCAAATATACTCCGGTGCTATTAAATCAATAATTCGGACCATGAGAATCCTTCACTCAAATCGATTATAGATCTCTATCAGTTAAGGATGGGACATCAATAGTCTCAAACGGTTCAGCAATAGTACATAAAAAAGAATGCATTGGATGGATGCCCGAGCATTGAGAAGGAAAGACTCTTAGCTACTCCAGGATAATATAGAAACAATAATAGATGAATAACTTTCTCCGGTCCTCCCTAATGTTTATACTGGCGCTTCCCACAATTGATCGGTGTCGCCTCAGTAAATAACTACTTACTCCAAGAAATGGGGAATTCCCTTAAATAAAGAGGGCAAGTAAGGGAGATTCCATTCGAAGTAATGGTAATGTGATATCTTCCAAACTTCTTAGGATCCTGAGGTTTTCAGGAAAAGTCCCCACCCACCGATATCATGATTGGGTAGATTAGGTCGGATCATAAGAAAAATATCATGATCGAAAACACCATCAATCTCGATAGTCAACTATAGTATTAGCTTATTCCAATGAACTTAATTATGTGAACATTTCTCCTTTTCTTCCCTAGATCCACCAATATTTATTAGTCCTCCCACGACGGTGAGCAATCGCACGTATACCGAAACCGTTGCCTAAGTCCTGCCTTCATGAAGAGGGATTACTTATTCCTTCAACCAAAATTTGATTCCCTGACATTTATCTACTGGGTAGAAGTCGTGGGTTGATGAAAGCCTAGGCTTGTCCGGTTTGTTTGAGCCGCTTAGTGGATAGTTTTTATATAAAAACATGATGGTGCCTGACATGCCCTAATTATTAGGCCTACAATAACAACTACTAAAGAGATTTTGTTTTCTATGCCAAATAAAACCCTCAGGACTACTTGTAGTTTTGGTTGTTGAATTCCGTACGAGTTAGGTTGTAGCTGTATTTACTGCAAGCGAAAATTAGGCACTTTAGGTCTAATGCACAAAAGGCTGGGAGTTCACATTTTCATCATCCTTGGTAAAATCAAGCCCACTATGTAGACATTCATAAACCGGTTGACAGTAGAAAGAACCAAATTATTAAAATAAAGTTATGCTCGTTGGAGGTAAAGTTTGGTGATGAAACGATTCATTCTATCATGATTCCCTTCCCAAGCTTATGGATGTTTAGAAAACCATTGACTTATTCCTTTTACCCATATTTAACCGAGCTTGAGTTTAGGACAGAATAAAAGACTATCTTACTATGCATTGATGCATCAACTTCTCAATCTTCTAGGACAATCAATACTTATTCAATGAAATTGCCAATTGTAGTAGACTTAGACCGAGCAACCAAAGTGAAGACCTTAGGTCAAGGAATCATACTCAAATGAAGAGTTTGATCTTCCTTTGGGCTTTCTTTCACATTGATTTGACTTACCTTCTTCACTACTGGGAATCATAACATGCTGACGAAGTTATTCCTTAATGAATAAGCTTTAATGTAAAAAAGAGTTTCAAAGAACATTCCTACTTGAGAGTCATTCTCCTATTGCTGTTAGTAATACCCTATCTTTATATATTGGCTCCATGATTAGGTGAACTATCGTATCTCATTCCCTTTTAGCTAAGAGCAGAAACGAAGAGGCCCAGCATAAAGATTGGCACAAGTGCACCAATTCCAATATAGTCAATACATAGAAGAATATGAGATAAGGCTTAAATCATCAGATACATAGTCTCAACTGGGCAGCTGTTAAATCACTGAACAAGAGGAAGAGACAAGGGAATTAAGCCATTAAGGTCCCGACTATCTATTGAACAAGGACAGACATGTTGTAGCTTATGAGGTGACCAAAAACAACATGACTCTTTCTATCAAGGAAATTAGTAGAAACGATCCTTATTGACAAAATAGGGTAACAGAGGGGCCAATTATAATCAGTAGGTAAAATGGGATTAGAGACTTGCTTTTTCTAATTTTAGATAGAGTAGAAATAAACAGGAGTAGCCTCGCCCCGTTATGTTATGGGAAACGAGCATTAGTGGTCGGATCAAAGGTTCACTACCAGACCATAGGAATTGACTTCTTTACCCATATTATTGTTCCCTTTGCTCCTTCGATCCACTCCAGTGTCCACTTATTCTATTCGTGAAATACCATAAAAGGAATGTTAGAAAGTCTTGTAGGCTAAAGATGGGCATATAAATAATCAGAGTTAGATCTGTCACTTTCATTCATCAAATTATGAGTCGTCATTATATAATATAGGAGAATGGTACCAATTTCTTGGTGAAGCCAGCCCAATCTGCATTAGCATAAGCACAAAGCTCAAAAGAAGAAGAAAATAATAAGTTAAGTTTTGACGTGCCACTTGTAATGCAAGGCCGGTATATTAACTGGGGAAGAGCAACCCAATGATTAGCCACTATAAACATTAGGTGGTGCATACCAAAAAAGTAACGACAACATGCACAGCATAAGCAATATCGGGACGTCCACAACCTCCCCGAGTAAAAAAATATATTCTTGGTTTGTTCCGCTTTCCTACCTACTTGACTGTTTGGATTCTTTTAAATAGAATCCTATATAGTCACGGGTTTCATCATTACTATAGCTTGGAAATATGCAATTACCAAAAGGACCCCGTTTCAAAGACATAGTGGAACATGCCACATCAACTAAAGGAGCCAAGCGCCTATAGTTTCTCATGTGAGGCGACCGAAGGGAGGTATATTAATTATTGGACTGATCCATTATGCTTCCTCAGTATACTAATTTGTGGACCGATTAGTGACTTGAGTCTTTAACCATTACATAGGACCTAGGAGTCCTAGTATATTAATTAGGAGTAAGAGCCCTCAATCACACATGCCTTTTATTTATTATGTGGTGAGTCTTATAGTGCATTAAGGCACATCAAGGAAGTAAATCTAGTAAGTGGTTGATTTATGATACGATTTTATACCGTAGATGACAGGGTATGACTTGTCACTTAAATTAGTGCAACCTATTATGTTCGTAGTGTGAATAGGATGGGGAGACCGACACATTAGACACTTATCATGTTATAGTAGTATCTCCTAGTATCATGTTATATTGTAGATGACGGAGTATCACTTGTCACTTAAATTAGTGCAACTTATTATGTTCGCAGCGTGAATAGGTTGGGGATATTGACACGTTAGACACTTATCATGTTATAGTAGTATCTCCTAGTATATGAGGAGTAGGTATGACTCGCTCAGACTTATGTCTCAGCCACTCCTATTTTTCCCTCTTATATATCTCACTAGGTTGACGAAGCTCTGGAGATATGATGGAGCATAACACGGTAACCTTGCTATACATATACAAAATAGATGATATGGTATGACTTACATAGTATGTGTTAGTATTGGACTAGATATGTACAGAAACATTATGTGATGTAAATTGGCAGAGTTTGATTATTCACAAATGATGGTTAATTTATTTTATATTTTATTTCCTTCTACTGCGAGTTTCTGAAATTTTATAGTTAGAAATGTATTTGTTTCTTCTTATCATCTCCTAATAACTTTTCCTTTCTATTTTTAAGGTATTAACGTCGTTTTGGGCATTAAACCTAAAGGTTGAAAAAGGCAGGTTGTTACATTTGATATCAGAGAAAAACTTTTCTTAAATTAAGGACTATGACGTATTAAGAGAGTGTATTTGTATTTATATAAATGGATATATGTATGTATGTATGTATGCATGCATGCGCATGTACTCACACACACATACACACACACACATATATATATATAATATGAGTAAAATATGCATGTATATACCATTTATTGTTCCAGTTGAGTAAACTATCTATTGGGGACTTCTCAATAAATCCCAATTAGGGATAGTCAAGGATGATTAAATTAGCAGAGAGAAACTGGAATAGAGATAAATGTTTGTGAGGTTGAAACTAGAAGTGAAATTTGTGCTAGAGTCTATGTAATGAATATTTTACTGCGAACATTCTCATTTGGTTCAACTGATATCTGTAAGCAAGGACCCATACTGGCATAAACCCCACAATTCCTTCGCCTAATGTATGAGGAGTGATTATTGGCCTTACGTTAGAACTAAACATATATTTCTTCATTTCAACACATATATTTTTGCATGGAAATTGGAAGACTTATGGTATAAATTTTTGAATATACATACACACACATATGTATATATATCTATGTGTGTGTGTATGATTTAAAGTTATGAAAACGGTTTTCTAATTAGTTATGAATACGGTCAATAATCAAAGTGAATCTTAAAATGTATTTTCATACTGTTATCTAGCATTAAGACCAAGACACTTTCAAATGAACAAGATGTTAGGATGAAGATGAAATGGTTTAAGGATTAAGAGGAACGGTTGGGAGCATAATGAAAGAAGTTTCAATGGGATATAATGCAAAAATATGTCTAAGGGAGAGATCGATACCAACCTATTTTTGGGTCGGTACCAATACGATTTCATACACTTTGGTGGACTCTGGAGCTATGGTTAATGAGCAGTTGAGCAAAGTGGTTATCCTGGGACCCATTTCTGAAGGAGTAGTTGAACAATCCTAAAACCCTTGCAAACAAGGACAAGTACTATATGTTTTAGAACCTGTCGGTAGCGATCTAATTTATAAGGCAAAAGTGTTCAGAACTTGACGAGTTGAGGTTAAAAGGCAAGATATAAGGGAGAAGAAGGATCTGCAATTAGAAAATCAGATCGGTACCGACCTAATTCTATTCTGTACTGATATGATTTTATGGCATGAGGGACCTAAACTCCCCTCTACGTTTCCAAATCTGGAGTTTGAACTGGTATTTCATAATCCAGTAACTTTGTTGAGCGATTCTTCAATAAATACCAAGCCTATATCTATTTAAGGAGGACTTTTGGCCATTCTCATATTTATCTTCTCACTCTGCTCGGATTTTGTCGCTAAGGAGGCAACTTTTCTCTTCCTTGGTTGTTTTGAATAGTAAATATCTTGTGCTTGTGACAAAAACATTCCATAATAAGATTAAAGTGGACATCATCCTACGATTAGCCGAACCACTATAAAATTAGCATATTTCTACTATTTTTATTCCATTTTTATTTATACCTATCTCGTGCAACTTGAATTAGGTTGTTGTGCCAATTTTGGCCCGATATTTTTGGTGCTTTCATTGAGAACACAGTTTCTTAGGCATGGATATAATTATCTATTATAAATTATAGCTTCCAAGAGTTAGATCTAGAAGGTTTTTATCTTAAGTCTAAAGGAATTTCATATTGGAACTAATGTCATCTAGAAGATCCGGTAGGCTTCGAGTAGTTGTTGGTGGAGAAGACGTAGCTTCCCACCATAATGAGGAGACTAACCAGCCAGGAGCCGCGTTGCTAGGACCATCTACTCCTCGGGAGATGGTAACTAAGGTGGAGTTTGATAGTATGATGGAAAAGCTGAATCAAAGGATAGCAGATATTCAGAATGCTCACCAAGTAGTCTCAAAGGCCCGGGAGGAACAAGCGAGAAGCATCAACTTCTGGTTCTGAAAAGGAAAATTCGTCCACTTCTAGTTAGAACAAATGGGATAGAAAGTAAAAAATATAGGAGAAAACAACTAGAATGGTAGAGGGGAATGCTGGAGGAAGTAGTTGATCCCCTGCTCAGGGAATTCATATTGGTGCCAATCATCAAGTTGATACCAGTCTGAATTTAAGGATCCTAAAGGGGTTATGCCCTGAAGCAATCAATTTTCAATTTCAAGGGCAATTTATAGGATGCTCATAATAAGTATTGACCAAATGATGAAGCTTAGGATGCTAGTGTTCAAGCAACCACTAGGGACCTAACTAGACATTAAAGAAGATCTGAAGGAGTGGTTCACCTAGAGACAAGAGAACTAGACATTAGCAAGCGAACCGGGACCGTGTGTGGATTCAAACACTCGGTGCTGCTCTTGATAGCATTTTTTCGGATCACCAAGCTAGTAAGGAGCATATTGATGATATGATAAAGGGGTTGATGGATGAAAACTATTGAAGCAAGAATGAAGACAGGGTTTCTACGCTTAGTAGAACTCTATTTTCAAAAAACATCTTGCGGGAAGAATATCTCAAATAGTTTACGATACCTTCAATGCCATCATACAATGGGATGACTAACCCTAGCAACGCTTATTCAAGTATGAGTGGCAGTTGGATGGCGTCAGAGTGATAGATGCAGTTTGATATGGGTGTTTCCCTATCATTTTAGATGGGGTTGTGTCGATGTGGTTCACTTGGCTCATGTCGAAGTCCATCTTGACTTTTGTTGAATTAGATAATAAGTTATTGGAGTAATTCAGGCTCAACACTGCTCGGCCTAAAGATGTAATGTCCTTGTCAAGCATTTCTCAGGGACCTAAAGATCGTTGAAAGGTTTTTTGAGTAGGTTTAATATTGCGACCGTGGAACTAAATAATCTGAAGGAATATATAGAGATGATACCTTTGGTTCGGGAGGTAACTCTGGATATAGATTTTGGAAAGTGACCAAAGATGAAGCTACCAACAAATATGGAGGAGTTCCACCGAAAGGCTAACCAGTTCTTGTGCTTGGAAGAGGCAAGCCAGGTCGTCGGAAAGACTGATGGTGGACAGTCAAAGAAATTTATCAGAGTAATGTAGCTATTAAACAGACTGTTGAGAGCGCCGGTAACATAGCTGTGGACGTTGGAAATTCTAGTAACCATAGAAATAGGAATCAATGCGCTATGGGCAGACCTAATGATGCCAAAAAGGGTCCAAGGAACATAAGATCAGAGGAGTACACATCTTTGAACGATGTGCTCAAAAACATATACCTAGCCATACAAGGCATGGAGAGATACAAGAAGACACCTAGGAGAGTGGCGACTGAGGTAGAAAAGAGCTATGGGAAGTATTATTGCTTCCATCAAACTCATGGACGCAATATGAATGAGTGCATGCATCTTAGAGATTTCACTGAAGAGTTGATACAGAAAATAAGTTGCAGCAATATGTCAAAGGGCCATTGGATGGAGGATAGAATGTTAGACCTTAAGGCTGAACACCTAGGCAACCAGCCTGGACCCAATGAAGATGGATCTAGGCAACCAGATGGAAGGATTGTTATTAACACGATAGCTAGAGGACCTCATCCAATAGAGAAAAGATGGAAATAAATGGAGTTGTATCGAATTTTTTAAAGCACGTGTTATTAGAGAGCTACTTCGCCATTGAGGATGGAACTCTGACCAAGTAGCAAAGGTTGATAACTAATGACATAGTCTTTCGAAATAAAGATTCTGACGGGATCAAAGCACCATCCTTTGATCATATGGTGATAACAACCATTGTAGGCCCTACTACTATGCACCGAGTTTTAGTGGATTATGAAAGCTCGATAAGTATTATGTTCAAAAAGGCTTTTAATCAGATGAGAATATGTTTGAAGAACATCAAGCATTGTAAATCCAAGATTTAGGGATTTACCGACAAGACGATGGGCTTATCGGGACTACTGATTTTTCCATGGAGTTGGGAGATGGAGACCGCAAGATCGTGCGAGTTCAGGAGTTCGTGATAGTTGATGAATTTTCAACAATGATGCCTTTTTAGGCCGATTTCCCATTACTGATTTCAGAACTAACTTTTTGGTGCTTAATGATGAAGTTCCCCACAAAGAATGGGGTCGGATCGATTCGATGTGAATGGAGCACTTGTCAGCAGTGTTACATCACTGAGCTCGGAGAGGCAAAGCGACGAGAGAAGGAAAGGGTGCAAAGAAGACTATCTACGTTAAGAGAGTGGATGCGTAGCAATCAATTCCCATGTCCTGGCTCGGGAACAATAGCAAATTCTTTAAGTCTGCAGATCCTAGGAAGCAATCAAAGGAGGTGCAGGTAGCACTAGTTGAGTTGATGGTCAATGGTCTGATTGATATGGATGATCCAACTCAGGTCCTTAAGTTCGGATCTCAGCTTAGCGCCTGATTAAGAAAGGCGTTGGTTAGTTTTATTCAAGAAAACCTGGATATTTTGCTTGGACACATTTAGATATATGCGGGATATCGTCAAAAACATCGTGCCTGCACTTAATGTAGACCCAAAATATCCACCTGTAAATATAAAAGATGTAGTCTAGGTCCGAAGTAATCTGCTGCATTGAATGAGGAAGTGAATAAGCTAAATTAAAACGGCTTTATCTACGATGTTTTATACCTTGAATGGGTATTGAACCCATGTTGGTCAAGAAAGCGAATGGGAAGTGGCGGATATGCATTGATTACTCATACTTGAATAATGCATGCCCGAAAGACAGCTTTCCATTGCCAAAATCGACCAACCATTAGACCGGACCGTCGAACACGAGTTGCATTCTTTGATGCTAAATCTGATGATAATCAAATACCGACCCATGTTCCGAATCATGAGCACATAAGTTTTATAATGGATTTAGGATCATATTGCTATCGAGTGATGTCATTTGGTTTAAAAAACGTTGGAGCTAAATACTAGAGATTAGTGAATTCCATGTTCAAAGACCAGGTCGATGAACAGTGAAAGTGTATGCGGATGATATGCTCGTGAAATCATGAATATCGATGAACCACATGAATGATCTTTTGAAAAATATTTGGCATATTACGGATGTAGGAGATGAAATTAAACCTATGGAAATGTTCCTTCGGAGTTGTATCAGGCAATTTTTTGGGACTCATTGTGAATTCAAGAAATGAGGCTAATCCAGAGAATATTCCATGCTTTGAAGCATGTAACTTCCCTAACGTGAGGAGGGAAATATAGAGCTTAAACGAGCAGGTTTCCATGTTGAGTAGGTTCATCCAAAAGCAACTGATAGCGTATATCGTTCTTCAAGTCCTCAAAAAGGAAAAAGGAAAATTTGTTTGGATGAAGGAATGTAAGGACGCCTTCAAGGAATTATGAGGCATATGGAAATACCACCAATCCTATCTAATCCTTTGGATAAAGAAGGCATATTTATCTATTTAGCAGTGTTTGATCATGCACTAAGTGCAGTATTTGTACATGAGAAGGCAAGGATTTGGAGGCAAGTACATTACATCAGCAAGTAGTTTACCTAAGCTAAAAACGCTCGCTTCTTGCTTATTAATTGCACCAAGGAAGTTGCAACCATACTTCCAAGCCACGTAGTT
The DNA here is from genome assembly GCA_030765085.1 of Allium cepa. Lineage (NCBI taxonomy): Eukaryota > Viridiplantae > Streptophyta > Magnoliopsida > Asparagales > Amaryllidaceae > Allium > Allium cepa. Next base: position 369,366,719 of record CM060943.1, on the reverse strand, counting down.
AATATCGGATAATATCGCCGATATATCTCATATCACTTCTAAGCTGATACCTTTCCAAATTATCGCTTAAAATACCATTATCGATATATCACTCGATATTTGTCGATATATCACTCTGATATTTAGTGTGAAATATCCGATATTTTTTAAGAATATCATTCAATATTGCATCCATTAGAGAAAATATATTTACAAATAAATATCTTTACATTCCTAATATTAGTTTTTTGTATATGGTGAATGACAATATCTAAACCATATTAGAAATCACAATGCACTAATTTTTCAGTATTAACCAAAAAAATTGGCCTTCTTCATTAGTCTTTCAACAAAGAAACTCTATTTATTCCATAGTTTTATATGTTTTATCTTCCTTGAAGACTTTATTGGTAAAAATAAGATCATGAAAATGCTCTTCTCTTTTTAGTTGTTTTTTGTTTACCATTTCTAATGGGTAAGTTAGCTTATAAAAACTTATTTTATTAGTTACATGAACCAAGAACTAAAAGTTAAAGAGCGATAAAGTTATATATCTAACATATCGATAAGGAACATGCTAAAGTAGTAATTAGTATCAAATCAACATTGGTTATTCGATAAATTATGTGAAAATGAAAACAATGAAACTATAAATATGAAAATTTTGGGAAAGTAATATAGATGGTTAAGTGACTAAAGAAACAATGAGTACCGTATAAAAATGAAGAAAATAATAAAGATGCACAACACATGAATTTATCATTTTTTATGAGCTTATATTATGATTTGTATTTAATAGAATATCTCAATAAATGGATTGTTGGATTGTAATATGTAAACTATATACGAGTAGTCTTTAGTAGTAATTTGGCATTATTCATCCAAATATTTGAAAATTTAATATCAACATAACATTATCACATAGTACAATATCGTATATAATATGTTCTACACGTGTCTGATATCTTGCTGATAATATATGATATTATCACATTAATTTAAAATCTCATAATGATACTTGATCGATATGGACCCGATACCGATATAACTACTTAGCTTCCAAGCTCACCTGGTAAAGGTGTTGACAGATCAGCCCTTGAAGAAAGTATTACACCGACCCAAGATTTTGGGAAGGTTATTGAAATGGAACATCAAACTGAGCTACTTACCATCCAATTAAGGCGATAAGAGCACAAGCATTGGCAGATTTCATTACTGAATTTACCATCCGAAATGGAGAAGAGGAAGATGATATGGTTACACTTTCTTAGTGGAAATTATTCATGGATAAAGCTTCCAATGAATGTAACTCTAGGGTAGGAGTGGTACTTGTGACTCCAAAAGGACGACCGATCTACTACAAGCTGAAGTTAAAGTTCCTCACGACAAATAAGGAGCCCGAGTATGAAGCTTTAATAACGTGGCTTGGGATAGCAAAGAAATTGGTGGTAAGGAAGCTGTATATATTCAGTGACTCATTGTTAGTGGTTTTCCAGGTAAAGAAGGAATTCTAGGCCAAGGGTATGAGACTTTCCCCTTATCTGGTGAAGACACTGAAGCTGTTGAATGACATAGAGCATTACAGATCATGCACATCCCTAGAGAGGAGGATACAAAGGTAGATTCACTGTCCAAGCTGGCTATCTCTAGGGATGCATAGTTGATGGGAATGGATTCAGTGGAAATTTTATCGGCTTTAAGCATCGACCAAATGAATGTCGATGGATCTTGGAGGTTGAGGAGGACAAGGAGCCATGGATGACTCTGATCAAGAATTATTTCTTGAAGGGAACTCACCCAAAAGAAAGTAACGAATGACGAAAACTCCTTCATAAAGTGTCGTAATTCATGATACAAGAAGGAGTGCTATACATGAGGTTTATTAACCTCTTTCTTTGATGTGTAACCAAGGATAAGGCTACGAAAATCCTCTTGGAAATCCATGGGGGTAGTTGTGGTGATTACACAGGAGGGAAGATATTAGCGAAGAAGGCACTTCGCTAATAATACTTCTGGCCAACAATAAACTATGATGCATCAGATTATACTAGACAGTGCAACCGATGCCAGAGGTTTGCAAAAATTCCAAGAGCATCATCATAGAGCTTACGCAAATGGTTAGCTTATTACCATTTATGGTTTAGGGAGTTGATATAATTGGTGTATTGCTAATTTCAAAACAAGGAGCTAAGTTCACTATTGTTGTGGTGGATTACTTTATAAAGTGGGTTGAAGCGGAACCACTTGCCATGATCATTCGAGGAAAAAGATCGACTTTATGACAAAGCATATTATCTATAGATTTTGAATTCCCTAGAAAATTATAACTGACAATGGAACTTAATTCGAGAGTACTTAGTTTAAGATTTTCTACAACCAATACAAGATCGAGAAAAGATTTTCGGTAGTTGCACACTCGTTGGAGAATGGACAAGTGGAGGTGGTGAATAAAATTAACAAATCCATTTTGAAGAAATGATTAACTAAATCCAAGGGAAACTGGGTCGATGGGCTTCCATTTGCATTCTGGGCTTATAGGACGATCCACAAGTCTGTGATTGTACATACTCTATTCACTCTGGCCTTCGGAGCTAAGGCCATGATTTCGATAAAAATAGAAGTCCCTTCTCACCAGAAAAGGCACTATGACTCCAAGGTCAATGAGGAACTCTAGCTCAAATACCTCGACTTAGTTGATGAAAAGTGAGAAGAGGCTGAATTAACAGTAGCTGCTCACCAAAAAAAAGTAGCATGACATTTCAACACTAAAGTCTAAAGGTGTACCTTTAAAGTGGGGGACCTCATTTTGCAATGGGTTTTCCTAGGTATGGGGTAAACTGGCCTAAATACAGAAGGTCCTTATGCGATTAAACAAAAGCTTGGATACGGAACTTTCAAGAGACTATTGTCGATGGAATCTTGATTCCATAGACGTGGAATAGCTACCCGTTGCGACACTATTTCACATAGATTTATCTAGTTTATTTTCTGCAAATAAGTCATCCTAGTGAATTAAAGGTGATGTAATAAGGCAGGACTTGCCACTTCTTTTGTTTGTAAGAAGAATTAATTTCTTGAACAAATGTAATCATGTTCTTTTAAGCAAAATCTTGTGCTTCGTGATTAGCAATACAATCAGGTATTCGGAGATAGGTACCAACTCCTTTGATCCAAAATTAGTACAAAGGAGTGTAATCATAAGGGTCGATCTAATAATTTACCCTTATCCCCCTGGATGTGAATAGTGCCCAAAGATAGGCAAAGTCAACGAGGGATGCCCAGAATCGGGGAATTAAAGCACCATTATGAGAGATAGAAACCAATGCACAATTAAAGTTTTAGTGATAAGGCTTGCGGCCAGCCAGGATGTGCTCGGCCGATGATAAGTGAGGATGGTCAAAGGATGCTCTCAAACAACACTCGAAGGTAGGTGAAACTATAGGCGGATGCTTAGAGGTAGGCATTCGAAGCAACGATTCTCGGAGATAGGAAGCGGTGTATAATAAGATTTTTACGACCACGCTTGTGGCTCGCTAGGAATTGCTCAGTCAAGGAAAAGAAAGGATAATTGATGAGTGAATAAGCCACCCTAATGAATTGAGGGTGACGTAATAAGGCAGGACTTGCTACTTCTTTTGTTTATAAGTAGGGTTGACTTCTTGAACCAATGGAACCATGGTTTTGTAAGAAAAACCTTGTGCTATGTGATTAGCAGTACAATCAGGTATCTGGAGGTAGGCACCAACTCCTTGGATCCAGGATTAGTATAAAGAAGTGTAATTACAAGTTTCAATTAAATAATCTGCCCTTATCCCCCTGGAAGTGAATAGTGTCAAAGATAGGCAAAGTCAATGAGGGATGCCCAGAATCGGGTAACTAAAGCACAATTTAGGAGAAATAGAAATCGATGCACAATTGGAGTTTCTGTAACAATGCTTGCGGCCAGGCAGGAAGTGCTCAGCCAACGATAAGTGAGGATGGTCAAAGGATGCTTTCAACCAACACCCAGAGATAGGTGAAACTAAGGGTGGATTCTTAGAGGTAGTCATTGGAAGCAACGGTTCTTGGAGGTTGGAAGTGGTGTATAATAATATTTTCATGACCGTGCTTGTGGCTCGGTAGGAATTGATCGGTCAAGAAAAAGAAAGGGTAGTTGATGAGTGTTCTCTATCAATGCTCGGATATAAGTCATATCGGGAGCAGGAGCCTAGTAATAGGCCCTCAAAACACTAATTCTCGAAGACAGGAATCAGTCTATAATTGGAATTTCCAAGACCAAATTTGCGGTGCGGCAGGACATGCCCGGCCAAGGATAAAATGAGGATAGTCAAGGAGCTCTTTCGATCAATGCCCAAGAATTAGTGAGGTCAAAGGCTGATACTCAAAGGTAAGCATCTGAACCAGTGATAAGGATCTATAAGTAATTGGACTATCTATCACTTACAGATTAGTGGGACACGTTTAGCCGATGGCGAGTGATAAGGGTTAACGAATGATTTCGATCAACGCCCAAAACTATGTAAAATCGAAATACGGTGTCCAGAGACAGACACTTGGAATATCATTACCCAGAGATAGAAAATGGTAGGAAGTCGAATCTTCCTAGGACTACAACTTTGTTTGTGGCTGGACGAAACTTGATCAAGAATAAATGAGCTAGCCACGAAGATAGCCAAATAAATAACAAGTTCTGTTTGCCAAAATGGAAATATTTTGGCAATGGTAAACAATACTATTCAATGTAATATAACTGAGAAATCATAGAAATAATTTATATGCATAGAGCTACAGTACGTAATAAAATTACATAGACATAGGCATGTATAATACAAGTAGATCACATCACAGGCAGTTTTATATAGGAAGGTAAAGTAAAAGTGCAACAATGTGGATGCGAACAAAGATTAAACGGAACAACAATCTTTATTTACATTCACTTATCATATAAAAAAAGTCGAAGGGGCTGGTCTCGCATAAGCTCGGCCTATGTATAAAAGGAAACAAAATAAATCAAAAGGAAGACCAAAGGAAACTATCTTCGAAACACATCAATAAGATAGGAAACATAATTCTTCCTCTTTCTCTTGTATTCCCTTTGGGATTGTCCTTTTCTTCAAGTCCTTGGGTTTCCCCATCCTAGGGGTGCTACTCTTGGCGCGTTTGGTCTCTCCCTTAGTAGTGATGGCAACAAGATCTTTAACCTTGTTGACGGTGGGGTAAGAAGATTTCAAGGAACCACCAAAGCCGCTAGCCTTTATAGGTTTAATTTTGAGAGAATGAATATTTGAAGCAGGGTCTGATTATCCTGGGCCGGCAAGTTTTTGGGTCCCGGTTCTTTCTTGATTTTTATCTTTAACAGGTTGAACTTTCACTTCTCTACCATGGAAATAGGATTGGTAGGGTATGGAGCACAGGTGGTTGTGATGTCTTCCCGAGGGATTGTGAGGTGTCATCCATTCCCTCTAGAACCTCGATCTTGTAACACCTCACAAAATTTAACCGAAAATTTAATTAAAAGAAATTAAATTAATTATAATAAAAATAAAAATGGAATTTTTACAAACATCATAATTTGACTATGAAACTTGCATCGTTGCGTTCGTGGCGATTTTCTAAATAATTTTCATACATATAGTTTTGTAATCGAAGCTCGTACGAAAAGGTTATCAAAGTTTAATGATTTAGAAATGAAAATAAATAAATAAAAATATATGGTAAGAAATTATAAAGTATGCTATATTAACCAGTCAACCACCCCAAGCCCACCAGTCATCGGTAAACTGTTAGCAGCTAAGGTTAGGTTAGGCCGAATGGCTCAGGTTTTATATAATTAAATCTAACGGTCTATGTCGATTAGAGCAGCTATAAATATAATATTAACCCAACAGTAATTACAACCCTAATCTATACTATATGCCCTAAACTTTTTGTCCCCTCCAAGCTTTCCAAAACAAAGCTTCGAGAAAAACAAATTATAAATTAGGGAAGAGGATGATATAACCAAGCTAGAATCTAATCCAAAGAGGGGTGAACCAAGTCGATAAACGAAAGAAAGCACATAAGAGGCGATTGGGTTCAGTATTAACTATGTCAATTTATATGTAATCAAATAAATTTGTACACTTATTTGATCTAGAATTGATCCAATTTAATCAGAGATATTGTTTATCTAACAATTGCAACTAATTGGAAATTTTGTAGAAATCTAAACCATATAAATATGACCCTTGTTTGATTTAAATTTGATTAAAGCAAAATCTAGGATGTAAGTTGATTTAGGTTGATTTTAATATGAACACACCCTTTTTGTTCAAATTAAATATAAAATTTCATATCAATGCCCTATTCATTTTAAACCTGAGTTAATTTGATGTATTGGTACAAGTACACTTATGAAATGGTTAAAAACTGAAATCGGAATTATTGAAATTGCATATTTAACACAATAGAGTTACTATTGAAAATGTACAAGAAGAAGGTAATTAATTATAAAATAAATGAATAAAAATTAGTTAGTAGTTTATGTTAATTAAAATCGACTATCGACAGGCTCATTGTAGCTGGTCGACCGCTATAGTAGCCATCGGCCGACCGATCATCGAATTTCAGGCTCAATATGAACCTCGGCCTATGGCCTAGGTTTATGGATTTTACATACATCCATACATACATACATACATACATATATATATATTATAGTGTATTAGTGGGGAAATTAGATCCTTAATTCTTGACTTTTGGATGTTACGTGACTAGATAAATGTGTACATAGGTAATTAGGCCTAGACACTATCTGTTCATCGAATTTGATATTCGATATAAGGAAATTCGATCACGAGGGTGTGCTAAGCACATGGCACTAACAAAAGTTCCTCGGTGTATGCACGACACTGTTGGTGGATGCCTGGCGCGATGCATAGTCCGGTAGTAACGAAAGGTTCCTCAATTCATATGACAAGTAGCACATGATACTACTGACAGATGCCTGATGCGGTGCAATAAGTGGCATAACCATTGAGCTTGGACATAGATGTATTCGACTCTAAGACATCTTTGGCACGAATCAGCATTGCGGGTTCCTTTTGATGCTTAAGTATGATACGTTGTAGTCGTAAATTGGGAATGTTGTCCTAAGGGTGATATTGCAGATCTTATGTTAGGTGTAGTCCTAAAGGTTGTTAGTCTGATCCGTCATTAATTTGAGGTTCGATTAGTTGTTCGACCTTAAGTGTAAACCTTCACAAAATGTTTGGGTGTAGGTGTATTTGAAGCTATATTCTTTAGGTTACACAAGTAGGACACCCTAAGTAACATAGATTATAAATGAAGTCAATTACACATGATCGGTATATATTAATGATGTAACTCATTCACTAGACTTTTCTCTGACCCACTTCTATCCTTTTTTTCCCCACCGTAGGAGGATGGAGTAATAAGTGATTGGCCCAGATCTAGTATGTGGAAGAGTGAGCTTGGCATCAGCACCGTATATTATTCTTCATCACTCTCTATGTAACTACCTGATCATATTTATCACTTATCAGACTATAAGTTGTTATTTTGTAAACTTTAGATTTTTGATTACGTATATTTTGAGACTGGGTTTTCAAGAATATTTGCTAAGATGATATTTTTTGTATTTATATTTTACTGCTTACTGCTATGAGATATAAAAGCGAAGAATTTCTTGGATATATACTTTATCTTAGTTCTTTGATATTTTAAAACTAGATGGCTCGTACTTCTTGACACGGTAAGTCCAAAATTCTCCCTGGGCTCTTGATTGGTTTGTCTAGAGGTGCGGGTTGTCACTTATCTTCTTCGAATCAGGGATGGAGTTGGAGGGAAGGACCAGTGACTAATCCTGTGGTGATGGAGCTTGACTCGATAGGGGTAGCAATGGGACCCAAACCTTGTGTAATTGGTGGTGGAGAGAGGAGGAAACTAAGGATGATTTGTAAGTTCATAAACAATGAAGTAAAGGTTAGTGATAATCTCAGGCGATAACTTAAGCTTCTCGAACACTGGGGAGATTAGAGAAATATCTTCACTAGTTATAGTTTCTTTAGATAGGGATACAATGACTTCACCTTCTTCCACTATTGCATTGGTTAGGAGACGATAACAGGAATATAGGGTTCATAGGTGACCATAGCAACATGAGTTAGAATTGTAGCTAGAGTAGCCTTGGAACTGGCACCTACAGAAGATGGTATTTCAGTTACAGGCTCTTTTGATTTCGAAGATAATGATTCTGCTTAGCCCAATGCACTAGGACTAGCAGGACCCTCGATGAGAGCTTCAGTTGTAGCATGTCTTCTTTTGTCAAGATGGCATTGCCTTTCTCTAAGGCTATGATGTCGTTGGCGTCCAAGTACTTAGTTTTAATTGGTCTTCGGTGAGGCTTCACCAAACTCAGTCGCATGACATTGGAATTCTTCCCATGCATTTGTCATGGTCACCGGATTGCTAGTTTCCAACCACTTCAAATTCTTCTCTTCAATCACATTTACAAAAAACTATTAAAGGGTGGAGTTTGTTTCCTCCTTATCCTCTGCGGCTTGCCTTTTAAGCTTGTTTATCTCCACCACAATGGCACCAAGCTCGACTTGAGCTTCTACTTTCACTTTTGTTTCAATCCATGAACCAGCGTTGAGTTTTTCAACTTCGGGCTTGAACATTTGAATTTCAATGTCTTTTTGTCTAAAGTGTTGTATCTTTCTCTTTGTGTTATATCCTTGGGATTAACCTAGTCTATGAGTTGGTCGTTCTCAGAGTTGGACTTTTGGAGCTGGTCATTGACTATAGTGAGGGCTTGGGTGTGCACATGTGACGGCTCCTCTCTTTTTTGGTCATTAATCGTATTTTTAGCCTTATCTCTCTACTTTGTAAGCTCGACAACCTCTCCCTTATGATCAGTTATGGTATTGTCGTAATTCTTCCTCCTTGCTTCAAACGACTATATGTCCATTTGATTGATTTTGTTGACATTGAAGAGGGTAAAAGTAAGTTTTCTCTATTCATAGAGCTGGTCAACAAGCTAGGTGACCTCTCTAATTCTATGACTGGATTCTTTATGGGGAATGTCCTTAGTATCATGATCAAATTTCACTCCTATTAGGAAGTGGTTAGGAAAAGCGGCATGCATCTTAGTCATCATGGCTTTTGATGAACCTGAAGGAGGTGGGGGTGGAACTTGATGAACAAATGACTCCTTGGACCTTTGGGAGGGGGATATAACGGTATGTAGGGTTGGATTGTCAAAATGTGCTGAGAAGAATGCATGGGTTGAGAGCGTGGTAAGGATCCAAAGATAGGACCATGGTGGTCTTGTCATATTGTTCTCTTTCCTCAATGTGTTGCTTCCTCCTATCCTTATCCTCATGGTATTATTTTTTCTTCCTTTTCTTCATATCTTCCTCAATTTCTCACTATTAATAAGAGTGGTAAGGCTAAGGCTTTGGAGTGGCTCCTCGACGTTCACCAATGTCAGAGAGTATATAGTGAAACCTATCCCTTCCTGTCATACCAGAAATGAAAGAAAGGAATCAGTCTCAAAACACTTAATTAAGGATGAATGCAGGATATGAGTATTCATGATCCTAGAAATGTGCGGAGTGCTCACATTTCCCTAAGTAATCTACATGCCATATTCAAAAGGTTCTAAAGATGGAGTGTTTCCTCCCCCGGCAGAAAGATCCCAAGATAGGAAGCGAAAATTGAATCATAGGCCTTAAGGAGATTGTCGATCAGAATGTTAAGATTTCTTAATGAGTCGAAGATGTTATCTAAAGGATGGGCCGAAGGAGTCGCCTCATCTATTGGCATCATGCTCGATGTAGCAGACTATTGGGAGGTGTTATCGATTATTCGCTTTAGACATGATGAGGTAGAAAGTTTGGTACCCTCTGTGGACATCGCCCTCTACAACTCGTCTCCCCCTTGACCAAAGTCCTCATCGTCATCGTTTTCTTCATCCTTTTCTCCTTCTTGTCCTCCTTCTCTTCCTCCTTCTTCATGTATTGTTTCATTTCCACTCTTCCTTCTCTCTCTTCTTGTGCTCCATTGGCATATTTGCTTCAGCCGCTCTATTGAAGTCCTCATCGATGTTCGCTATGCCTGACAGGCCTTTAGCACATCCATGGATATCGTCGTTGGAGCTACGAATAGGTTAGGAGACCTGATGGACACCCTAGACCCTCTTGGTGGAAGTTCGACTAGAACAACGAATCTTTCTAGGTGTAGGATGCCACATTGGCGAAGGTTCTCATCCTTTAATAGATAAAAGGTGGTGCAGACTTGAATGCTAACACTTTTGAGGATTTTTAAAATCTAGGAGTATGCATTTCTCCTATCCTGAGCACAAATATATGTAAAGAGAGTGGATTAGAAGTTAGATGCTTAAATGGTGAGAATCCAAGTATGAAAAAGAGTGGAAAAGAACCAGTCTTACTTTTAGAAAATCAAAGCCGGTTAAATCCAAAGGGGCATCGAACGAAGAAGTACTCGTTTTTGAACTATGGGCATTTATTATGAAGTGCTTCAATAATTTTACATCGACACAAGACTTCGTAATGGTCTTATTATAAAGTGACCCGCTCTATTATTTAAAGCTCAAAAGGTGTGTTAGCTCCCTAAAGGTTGGAAGCCAATGAAATTTCGTCATGAGTATGATGTACATGGAGTTTAGCAAGGCATATCCAATGTGGTTAGTGGGAGTGAGCCCAAGTTATTAGAGAAATTTTCAAAGAAACAGATTGAAGGGTGGTACAGCCCCACCTAGGCACATATACTTATTGTAGGTTGTATAACCCGATGGAGGATTTGTGCCCGTTAGTTAATCATTGGGAGCAGGATGCCACTCTTTAGTATTCCATGTTGGAAGCATATAGTTTGGAGTGACTTGACTGTTAACATTGATGGAATTTATTCTGGCAGATCATTTAGAAACCTTAAACCAACTACTAGTGTTCATATACCAACATTTGTCGGGAAGGGCTGTTATAACTACCCTGGATGATGACAGTACTTAGGATTGTATTCTTAAATGATATGAATCTTAGAGTAGCACTTTGTACTATCTTTTTGATATCATATGTTATCGTTCCATTGTGAAATTCTGAGGTCTTGTTCTCTTCTTTCTTGTTCTTTTTCCTTTTGCCTTTTCTTTTTACTCTAACAACTTGTCTTTTCGGCACTTGGATGTTTGGCAAGTGAATACCAAGAATGTATTAGTATCGACAATAGGGGTCTAAAAGGAAAGTTGTTACAACTGGTATCAGAGCCAAGTTAAGTGAGAACTATGGCTTTGGTTGATATAACTCATTAGAGATAAGGTAAGTGATACCTTAGAACGAGTTGAGTGTATTATATATGAAAGTATATTTGTATTTGTTATAAACATATGCCTTAAAGGTAATTTTTACAAGTCTAATTTGTAACTGTATTTTGATTGATGTAGGGATTAATGATGTGCATTTATTATCTCTCATTGATTTGATTAGTCAGGGTCGACCAGTTTATGAGCATTGTTATCATTTTTTAATTGATTAGTCACGCTTGGCCGGTTTCTGAACATTGATTATTGTTTGGTGACTGTTAATTTATGCTCAACCAGCTTGTGAGAAATTTACCTTTTTACTGCATGGGTTGGGCGGACAGTAATTGTGGGTACATTGAAACAAACATCTTGTGAATTGAATTGCATGGTTTGACTATAAGGTGTTCAATAATAATAATGGGTTAGAAGTTTATTCTTATAAATGAAGTTTAATATAAATTTTCTAGGTATGGTTTGTAAAATGTTGTTTGTAAACGAAGATGATTTAAATTGATAATTTAAGGATTTAAATCCCGATGTCTTTGAAAATGGTTTTAAGATTTTGGATGAAATAACAATAATATTATTTGAAAGTATCCATGAATACTAATATCTTAAAAAGAGTTTTAGGATTTTTTTCGAGTTTGAGGTTGCTTTCAAAATCGACGATTTAATTCAGGAACAAAGTATTTTATGTTATCTAGCACAAATGGCTCGAAAATGACTAGAAATGGGCAAGAGATGTGTTCGGTTGGTGAGCACTTCTCTTAAGTATAACCCTTCATTGTAAGGGGACATACTGTATGACTTGGTAAGACCCGTTGGCTTGATATTATTTTGATGTTACCCGATTTATTTGCTTTGTTTCTATGGATTTTAAAGTAAATATTTAGGAGATTGATTTATAAACTGAGATCACGATACTTAGCATGGTTATACTTGTTTGTTGAGAGGAGGAGGTGGATGTTGGAGTAGGGTTGTTGGTACTTTCATCCCTTGCAATTTAGTTGTGATTAAGCATTTGGTTCTAGAGGGCATGGATATCGAGGCTTGAGCCATGGTATATCCGGCATTTGGAGGACTTGACAGCCCATCGCCAACATTAAAATGAGTTGAATGACAAGTCATTTTGGACTAAAAAACTAATGGTGAACACGGTTAGGTATGTTTTATTTTGAAATTATATTTTAATGTGAACCCATATGACTGATGCCCATAAACTTACGGATGTCAATGTGTGTTGACCAATATGATTCTCAACGTCAACCAATGCAACTTGAAGTGTCAATCTATGCAGATGGGTCTGTTGTTGAGTTTTTATTGGTGGTACAAACATTTCTGCATCAACCGCCGTAGTTTCAACATGCCATGGAAGGTCACGACACTTTCAGCCCAAAGAGGGGATGTCTAGGTCGTGTTTTTCCAAAGGCATTTGGGCAAGGCAAATTTGGGTGCGTCGCGGAGTTTTCATATAGAGAAGCATGTTGGTGTAGATGGATCGTTGTTTCGCCGTGCGTAGGCCAAGAAATTAAGGAGAGAAGGAGTCGAAGGGATGGGTTTTCTTGTGTCTGTGATTGTGCATGTATAGGGTGCATAATTTGGGGAAAAAGAAAGTATTAGGCGAGGGATTAGTTAAGTTGATTAATTTATTCATTATTTTAATTAATCTCATTCTTTATACAATTTGTATATCTTGCATACGATGTCCAATCGAAACGTGGTATTTGTCGTTGCACTCATAGTGAGATTATCAACGACATAGTATTGGTTTTGATTCAGAGACTTGTGGATTTATGGTTCAGGTGAGCGGGATTATTACTCTGAATTTGTATTTCAGTATAAATCCCCATAATTTTATATGTAGAATTTTCTTACCCAGTAGAGGTTATGTAATTGTTTCTCCATTTGATTGGACTTATTTGAGTAAATATCCAGAATAATCGATTAACATTTCGTATATTTATGTGTTCTATTCATATAAGATTGAGACGACCCGACTTTCTCACCACAGAAAGTCGTATCATCCTGAAGAAAGAAAGGGATAGAAAAGAGAAAATAAAGAAGAGAAAGAAGAAACAACATCAGAATCTAAACAGCGGAACGAATAAATTATATTAATAACATAAATATTACATAGTTTACAACCATTATCAGAGTTACACAGATTACACATCACATAATAGACAGTTATAAACACATGTCTAGTTATACAACTCAACAAAGAGATACCAACACAGAGAACACACACAGCGGAAACTATATATCTACAACGCAGAAGCCTCCTGCTCCATTGCTCCTCCACAATTCGTCAAAGCCAACCTGAATCCCTTCGCTACTCGTAAAAATTTGAGTACCCAAGAGTTTAAGAAAACAGAAGATAAACTCCGGGTCATACATGGGTGTGGTGTGAGTAACAGGTTAAAGTTGCTTAACTTTGAAAATCTTTTGAAAAGAAAAGGTATCACGTAAGACTTCCCACACATAAACATGGAAAAGTTTTTACCTTACGCTAACCAAAACATTTGATAGGAAATCCAGTGATATTATAATAGTGTCTAGGGTTTTCAAGTAAAATACAGAAATAGCGGGAATGCTTACATCTCACGTTCCAACATAGTTGGGCACAACTTATACGTACAACACTTATTGGATTTTGGATTCCATACAATGGCAGGACTACCGGGGTATCGTCCGTCACAGTACGTGGCCTAGATCAACGTACCGAGGATCACTCCCAATCCCATGCAACACAAGGCCGAAAACATTCCTTACAGAACAGTCCCGAACAAGACAACCCTGTAGTTGTAGCTAGCAACCGCCCACACAGCTGAATAAAAGGGACCTCCAGAAAGAGGAAAATCTCGTCCTACTTGGGCATGACCCACTTAACCTTGCTGCACCTCCCCTGTTTTAGCCATACCCGGTTGATGAGGCTTGAGGCTACGATTACCTTTACAGAACACATCACTTAGAATGCTCATCGTCCACCTGACGATGTTCTGAAAGCATTCAATCCATACAAGTTCGTTCCGGTTTCGAATGAAACCGAAGGCATTATCTCGTTGCACTCATTTTGGAATCACCCTCAGAGTTAACGACGATAACCCTTGCACTCTGAATCTTCATCTTCACTTGAGATTCATGACCTACCGTCAATTTGGATCGATGTGGTTTTCGGATATCCAAGCATGGAAACCCGATCCCGGTCTCATCGAAATCCAAAACGCTATCTTTTAGGTCCAAGTTGTTTTAAAGTTTTAAAACAATTCAATTATCTATATACACACAGATAGATAACTCACAAATCACAATTGATAATCAGCATTATCATAATAAACAGGTAATCCACATTATCATCAAAATAGATAATCCATATTATCGTCGCAATATATAATCTATATTATCATCACAATGCAACCAAGCATTCATACCATATAGCATTACTTATCTCATTTCTAAGATCACAACCATTCAAGGCAATCAATATCATCTATTCATACATAAGCAAAGACTTACTTAATCACAATATAATTAATTTAAAATGAATTAAATTAATTGCATCTATCTCTAATTAATTTAAAGTGAATTAAATTAATTACTTTATCTTTAATTAATTTACAATAAATTAAATTAATTACTTCATCATTAAATCTTGCTTACATAACCATTTAATTGACTACAAATCAATTAATTAAGCATTCAAATTAATCACTTTAATTAATCACCCCTTGATTAATTATCCTTAATTACATTCAAGTAATTATCCTTAATTAATTTCACAAATTAATTATTCTTAACCAAAAACAATAATTAATCTTTAATTACTTCAATCAATTAATTAACTATAATTAATTACATTAATCCTTAATTAATTACCTTTAATCACTTGTCATTGATTAATTAATCATAATTAATCAACTTTAATTACATCATTAACTGTATTAATCAATGATCCTTAATTATATTTAATAAATTATCCTCTTAAATTAATTACCTTAAGTAATTAACCCATAATTATTAATCCCTCTTGATTAACCATATTTAGTAATTAACTAACTTAATTACTTCATTAAAACAAATTAATTATTCCTTAATTAATTTCTTAATTAATGCCTTGATTAATTACTAAGTAATTATACTCAAATTACTTCCATTTTAAAACATCTTCAATTAATTACATCCTGTAATTAAAAATCAACTACTTCACCAAGTAACTTCCAATCCATTTCTTACATAAAGTAATTATCATCAAAACATCCAGTGTTTAAAATTAATTAAACTTAATTAATTAATTTAAACAATCACATTTAACTTAATTAATTACCTTAAGTAGTTTTTCTTAATTACTTCATTAAGTAATTACACTTAAACAATTCACAAATGATTATCATTAAATTAATTAATCTAATTAATTATTAAAATTTACCACATTAATTAATTATTAAATAATCCTAGTTAATGACCTTCATTAACCATTCTTTAATTACTTCATTAAGTAATTAACTTAGATTATCCCTTGTTAATTACAATTTAATTTATCTTTAATTATTCATTAATTAATCCCTAATTATTTAATTAATTAAGTGTAAACTGTAACTTAATTAATCCTTAATTATTTAATTAATTAACCTTGATTATAACTTAATTATTTAATTAATAAGTCTTTAATCATTAGTTAATAATCTAATTAATGACCTTGATTACAAATTGATTAATCCTTAATCAAATATTTATTAATCCCTAATCAATTAATTAATTAAATTAACTAATTATTCCTTAATTACTCCATTAATTTAATTAATTTCAAAACATTAATCTTAATTAAATTTTAAGATAAAACATTTCTTAATTATGTTTAAATTGTCATTAACAAATTTATTTGAAACAAATTAATTTTGAACTTAATTTTAAATTTCATCTCAAATATGAAATTTAAAATGAATATAATTTAAACTTAAATAAAGTTTTAAACAATTTAAACCTTTTTAAATTACAAGACAAACAAGTGCTTGTCTAATAAAAGAAATTCATAAGAGTTTGAAACTAAATTCATTTCGAAATTCAATAATTTAAATTTACACTTTGTTTAAATCTTTCAAATTTAAAAACTTCTTTTAATTTCAAAAACTGAAGTTCTTATTTAATTTTTGATTTCCAGATTTAACTTTAAACTTGCTCATATTTTAAAATTTTCAGTTTTTAAAATTTCAACAACTTGCTATTTTAAAATAGTTAACAATTTCAAGTTTAACTTTATTATTATTATTTTTTTATTTAAAACTGAGATTTTAAATTTAAACTTGGATTCTAAAATTCAAATTTGGATTTAAAACTGGGTTTTAAACACTAGCTTTACCTTTAAAAGCTTCAGTTTTAAAAAATTTAAACAAACAGGGTGCAGGTTTTATTTAAAACCTGTAACAACTCTTTGACCCGAGACACCTCAATGCTGCTTCGAGTCTACAATCCATCTTCCCCGAGTAAACCACCCCACATCTTCGAGCAACACAAAAATCTACTCGAGCACAAAAACTCAGGCCAAGCAACATCACCAATACAATATCTTCACCGTGCATATGCACGGTGGCTCCGGCAACCATAGATCGTCAGCGATGATCGCTACACATCAGAAACCGACACTACAAATTCAATCCCCCAATTCCAAAACCTGGAAAACAACAATCAGGTTCTCCTTCAAAACCTATCAACACCACAATCTCGCCGCTTCGACCAGCTGAAGGTCAGCCACTCCGACCTCGACTTCAACTACGGCCAAGCTATCAATCCCCAAAATATCATAACACTCGATCAATTATACAAACCGCAATGATCGATTCTTAAAACCCATTAAAAACTAGGGTTTAAAAAGAAAAACCACTACCGCAACTTCCACATTGATTTCCATCACCAACAATGATTTTTCCTAGCTTCTCCTAACCCTCCTCCATCACCTGGAAGAACCCCGAGCCCTCAAGATTCAAAGATCACCAGAAAATGCTAAAAGTTCATTTTTAGTTCAATACCAAACTGCACCTTCACCTCTTTTCTAAAAATCTTGATTCTTGATTTAAAAATCATGTTTTAGTTAATGCTTTTGATTTATAATACTAAATTACTAATTTACACAGTTTGGATTTTGGTTAAAATCAACATGCACTAGTATTTTTATGTTTCCAGAGACAAACAGACTCTGTTTTAATTTAATTTAATTTTTAATTCTTAATCTATGATAAGCAAACAACCTTGGTTTAAAAATCAGATACTATCACAAATTAAATTAAGTGGTAGGGGATTTTAAATGAAAAATGGAGCTGGGAACATAGTAGAGCACATAACAGCTTGCATACACATAAATATTTACATTAGATTTCTATCCATACACATGCAATACTTATTTATATCCAACCATACTAGCATGCAACCTAAGTTATAATTTAAGGTTTTTAAGTTACTCACCTATTTGAAAATGACAGATCTTTCCAGATTTTGAAAACATCTTTATTTTGATACTTTTAAAACTGCAGTTGCTTTTGAATTTGCTGAAGACTAATGTTCTTGCTTCTGGTTTTTGAAGGCAGTCTTTGATACTTTAAAACTTAAGTTTCTTTTTGATTTCAGGTGGCATGCAGAATCCATTTTCCAGATTGAAAAGAAAAGTGATGCAGGTTTGGTTGAAGATGTGCAATTTTGCATAATGAAATTAATTGCAGAGATTGGATTTTGATATGAAAAGTTTGAATTTGGGTTTTCATGATTCAGATTTGTTAAATGAGGAGAATTACTGATTTCTAGCTTGATTTTGAATCTGAAAATGGGTTTCCATGTTTTCAGATTTGTGTATAGTTTAAGCTTTTGAATTTCTTAACTTTGATTTTGAAAAATAAAAAGAAATTAAAGAGAAGTGGCCTTTTTATAAGATAAAGGTATGATTTAATAAAAATAAAAGAAAATACAAATTTAAAAATGACACTTATATAAATTTCAACATTTTTCAATTTAGAGTGTTTATCTTATAACATTTGTTAAATGATGCTTTAAGAAATCAACATATGTCTTTATAAAAGTAATTTGTATTTTAATTTACATGTTAATATATATAGTTATGCCTAATTAATTTGTTAATTAGTATTCAATATGTATATAATTTTTTTAAAAGAAATAAAAACAAATTATACTTATAAATAAAAGCTTATGCATATAATAGTCAAAACAATTAAAAATCTATACTTTGGATTTTAATTTCAAATCAAATTCAAATTCTAATATTTAAAAATCAAGTTAATAATACAAATTAAATTTGAAATAACAATTGCTATTTTTATTCAAAATCTATTTGTAAAGACAATACACTATTAATATTGTTTTTAGAAATGACTCATTAATAAATTAAAATAATTATAAAAGAAATTATTTATTTATTAATAAATTTATTTTATTAAGCTGTAAAACTTTTTGTTAATTCAATTAAATTTAAAACTTAAGCCAAAATTATTTTAAACATTTTAAACATCTTCATTAACAATTTTAAAATCATATACTTATTTATTAAATAGCTTTGAAAAACTTAATATTAAATTAAATCAAAATTCCAAAATTATTAATATATATTAGAATTTTAAATGATGATTCATTTATTAAGTTTAAACCAAGATTATTTATTTAATAACTTTGAAAAGCTTATGTATTAAATAAAAACAAATTCTCAAATTACTAAAAATATTAGAATTAGAAAATATGCTTTATTTATTAAATTTAAAATAAAGCTAATCCATTTAAAATATAAACCATATATTTATATTATAAATAGAAACTAATTTATTATTTTTAAAAGATAAAATAACCAATTAAAAATTTATTGAAGAAGATTATTAAATCAATTTGAATTATTATTAACAAAATTATCGATATCAATTTAATTTTTAATACAGATTGTTAAATTGATATTGTCAAAAATTCCGGGATATTACAATCTTCCCCCTTAAAAGAATTTTGTCCCCGAAATTTAAAACAAAGGTAATTTAATAATATCATTAAAGATTTTAATTTTAAAACACAAGCATATGTCAAACTTATGCTAACAGCCATTGTAGCCAATTCATCCAATCAAACAAATCTCACTATCCAGATAAAATTCTGGATAAAATTTCCTCGAGTTTCCCCAAGTGTAAATACCGGGATACTCGCTCTACAGAATCCAAACAATCAAAACTACTAAGCTACAGAGCTCCTATTCAACTATATCTATAACACTAGACAAGATATCAGACTACAGACGAGTCTGACTCAACAACCAAAGCTCCAGAACTGCTGGTTCCACAACCAGAGATAGATCATACACGTATTCCCTCAGAGATACGTGAAACTCGTCGAATCCCAGTTATCCAAACTGGTAATCCAATCCTGTAGATCAATCACTTATTCTCCAAGATCATAGAAAAGATCCAAAATACTTCAGAGCTAGCTTCCCAGCCTTACCCAATCTTATAGCTCCCTTTTGATCGGAGAAAACTTATCCAAAATCAAATTTCCGACTCCGAAATCCAAATTCCTTCATCTCTTATCCTCAAAACTCTTCGGACGATCCTGGGATGCTTACAACCTTACTGATCAGCTCAACCTTTGCTGATGCTTCTAGAAACAAACAAAACCAATCAACTCAACAAAATGATCTCCTCTAGATCAACCAAGATCCAGGAACTCAAACTCTACTCCTCAAATAACATAAGACAACAACTTCTCCTATCCGGAAAAGAAAAGCAGATACACTTCCAAACTGCTTCCGCTGCACAACTCTGATCCAAAGTAGATGAAAATGCTGAAGAAGAACACGAGCATAAACTAGACAACACATCCCAGAAATATGGTTCATCAGAGCCATAAATAAAACTCAGAAACTCCACTAAAACCTAAGCTGCTTCATCAAACTCTATCTCTAGGAATCATCCTTCTACTAAACTGAACCACCGGTAGCACTCTTGGAATTCTAGTCGATAAGGAAACTCAATCTCCAGATGCGAATAAACCTCTAACTTCTTGAAGACATCCAGAAAAAATCTGATAACCCAAGAAAACACTCAACTATCGCAAGTCAATTTTGCGATCAATCCAAACCAAATCCAAGGAAAACTGTTCTCCCTTCAAACAGAACAGCTTACACTTAACTAGCCAATCCACCCAAGAAACGGGTCTACTTAGCTGCTTCTGAACTCCTCCTTCAGAAAACTGTTAAGCCAGAAGACTCCCTGCCGACAAAGAGAACACTCCAAGCTGCACTGCTAACACAGATGCCAAAGAATTCCTAATTCAAAGCTCTTCGAAAAACTCGGACCTCAAATCAAACAGAAACACCATGCTGAACACAGCCACACACCGAAGCAGACTCACTTCCTCAAACTTGTTCCAAAGAAAACTTCTTCGGAAACATCCATTGTCACTGCATCTCATCACGCAGCTACTACTTCCTGTGGTATCAAGATACCATCACTCACTTGCTTCTGCCCAACCGACAGATCCAAACTCTACTCATCCAACTTCAAAGATAGACTCCGAACCTTAACAGCTTTCCTTCAGAGATCGATGAAATCCTTTATCACTACAAAGCTTACTCGAGACGGTATTGGGTCTACAGTCTCGACAAATACACTTTCAACCTCAATCATTCAAACTCCAACCAATGATAGTCGTGTTACACACACCACTACCCCATCTACCTTTATAACTTATATTGGAAAACTTGAACAGGTAACCCAACAGATAGGTAGAAATAAATACATATAGTTATATATAAAAATTACAAATACGCTCTCTTGAGATAGACACCACTCCAGAGCCTAGGTATTCACTCAACCTAATGCTCTGATACCAAGTGAGACGACCCAACTTTCTCACCATAGAAAGTCGTATCATCTTGAAGAAAGAAATGGATAGAAAAGAGAAAATAAAGAAGAGAAAGAAGAAACAACATCAGAATCTAAACAGCGGAACGAATAAATTATATTCATAACATAAATATTACATAGTTTACAACCATTGTTAGAGTTACACAGATTACACAACACATACTAGACATTTATAAACACCTGTCTAGTTATACAACTCAATACAACTCAACAAAGAGATACCAACACAGAGAACACACACAGCGGAAATTATATATCTAAAACGCAGAAGCCTCCTGCTCCATTGCTCCTCTAAAATTCGTCAAAGCCAACCTGAATCCCTTGGCTACTCATAAAAATTTGAGTACCCAAGAGTTTAAGAAAAGAAAAGATAAACTCCAGGTCAGACATGGGTCTGGTGTGAGTAACAGGTTAAAGTTGTTTAACTTTGAAAATCTTTTGAAAAGAAAGGTATCACGTAAGATTTCCCACACATAAACATGGAAAAGTTTTTACCTTACGCTAACCAAAACATTTGATAAGAAATCCAGTGATATTATAATAGTGTCTAGGGGTTTCAAGTAAAATACAGAAATAGTTGGAATGCTTAGATCTCACGTTCCAACATAGTTGGGCACAACTAATACGTACGGAACTTATTGGATTTTGGATTCTATACAATGGCAGGGCTACCGGGGTACCGCACATCACAGTATGTGGCCTAGATCAACGTACCGAGGATCACTCACAATCCCCTGCAACACAAGGCCGGAACCATTCCTTACTGAACAGTCCCGAACAAGATAACCCCGCAGTTGTAGCTAGCAACCGCACACACAGCCGAATAAAAGGGACCTCTAGACAGGGGGAAATCTCGTCCTACTCGGGCATGACCCACTTAACCTTGCTGCACCTCCCATGTTTTATCCATTCCCGGTTGATGAGGCTTGAGGCTACGATTACCTTTATAGAACACATCACTTAGAATGCTCATCGTCCACCTGACGATGTTCTGAAAGCATTCAATCCATACAAGTTCGTTCCGGGTTCGAACGAAACCGAAGGCATTATCTCGTTACACTCATTTTGGAATCACCCTCAGAGTTGACGACGATAACCCTTACATTCTGAATCTTCATCTTCACTTGAGATTCATGACCTATCGTTAATATGGATCGATGTGGTTTTCGGATATCCAAATATGGAAACCTAATCCTGGTCTCATCGAAATCCAAAATGCCATCTTTTAGGTCCAAGTTGTTTTAAAGTTTTAAAACAATTCAATTATCTATATACACAAAAATGGATAACTCACAAATCACAGTTGATAATCAACATTATCATAATAAACAGGTAATCCACATTATCATCAAAATAGATAATCCATATTATCGTCGCAATAGATAATCTATATTATCATCACAATGCAACCAAGCATTCATACCATACAGCATTACTTATCTCATTTCTGAGATCACAACTATTCAAAGCAATCAATATCATCCATTCATACATAAGCAAAGACTTACTTAATCACAATATAATTAATTTAAAATGAATTAAATTAATTACATCCGTCTCTAATTAATTTAAAGTGAATTAAATTAATTACTTCATCTTTAATTAATTTACAATAAATTAAATTAATTACTTCATCATTAAATCTTGCTTACATAACCATTTAATTGATTACAAATCAATTAATTAAGCATTCAAATTATCACTTTAATTAATCACCCTTAATTAATTATCCTTAATCACATTCAAGTAATTATCCTTAATAAATTTCACAAATTAATTATTCTTAACCAAAAACATTAATTAATCTTTAATTACTTCAATTAATTAATTAACTATAATTAATTAACTATAATTAATTACATTAATCCTTAATTAATTACATTAATTAATTACCTTTAATCGCTTGTCATTGATTAATTAATCATAATTAATCAACCTTAATTACATAATTAATTGTATTAATTAATGATCCTTAATTATATTTAATAAATTATCCTCTTAAATTAATTACCTTAAGTAATTAACCCATAATTATTAATCCCTCTTGATTAACCATATTTAGTAATTAACTAACTTAATTACTTCATTTAAACAAATTAGTTATTCCTTAATTAATTTCTTAATTAATCCCTTGATTAATTACTAAGTAATTATACTCAAATTACTTCCATTTTAAAACATCTTCTATTAATTACATCCTATAATTACCAATCAACTACTTCACCAAGTAACTTCCAATCCATTACTTACATAAAGTAATTATCATCAAAACATCCAGTGTTTAAAATTAATTAAACTTAATTAATTAATTTAAACAATCACATTTAAATTAATTAATTACCTTAAGTAGTAATTTCTTAATTACTTCATTAAGTAATTACACTTAAACAATTCACAAATGATAATCATTAGATTAATTAATCTAATTAATTATTAAAATTTACCACATTAATTAATTATTAAATAATCCTAGTTAATGACCTTCATTAACCATTCTTTAATTACTTCATTAAGTAATTAACTTAGATTAACCCTTGTTAATTACAATTTAATTTATCTTTAATTATTCATTAATTAATCCCTAATTATTTAATTAATTAAGTGTAAACTATAACTTAATTAATCCTTAATTATTTAATTAATTAACCTTGATTATAACTTAATTGTTTAATTAATAAATCTTTAATCATTAGTTAATAATCTAATTAATGATCTTAATTA
Source organism: Allium cepa (assembly GCA_030765085.1). Classification (NCBI taxonomy): domain Eukaryota; kingdom Viridiplantae; phylum Streptophyta; class Magnoliopsida; order Asparagales; family Amaryllidaceae; genus Allium; species Allium cepa. The sequence goes on along the minus strand of CM060943.1, from coordinate 369,342,800 downwards.
CAAATTGATTAATCCTTAATCAAATATTTATTAATCCCTAATCAATTAATTAAATTAGCTAATTATTCCTTAATTACTCCATTAATTTAATTAATTTCAAAACATTAATCTTAATTAAATTTTAAGATAAAACATTTCTTAATTATGTTTAAATTGTCATTAACAAATTTATTTGAAACAAATTACCTTTAAACTTACTTTTAAATTTCATCTCAAATATGAAATTTAAAATGAATATAATTTAAACTTAAACAAAGTTTTAAACAATTTAAACCTTGTTAAATTACGAGACAAACAAGTGCTTGTCTAATAAAAGAAATTCATAAGAGTTTGAAACTAAATTCATTTCAAAATTCAATAATTTAAATTTACACTTTGTTTAAATCTTTCAAATTTAAAAACCTCTTTTAATTTCAAAAACTGAAGTTCATATTTAATTTTTGATTTCCAGATTTAAATTTAACTTTAAACTTGCTCATATTTTAAAATTTTCAGTTTTTAAAATTTTAACTAGTTACTATTTTTAAATAGTTTAACAATTTCAAGTTTAACTTTATTATTTTTATTTTTATTTAAAACCGAGATTTTAAATTTAAACTTGGATTCTAAAATTCAAATTTGGATTTAAAACTAGGTTTTACACACTAGCTTTACCTTTAAAAGCTTCGGTTTTAAAAAATTTAAACAAACAGGGTACAAGTTTTATTTAAAACCTGTAACAACTCTTTGACCCGAGACACCTCAATGCTCCTTCGAGTCTACAATCCATCTTCCCCGAGTAAACAACCCCACATCTTCGAGCAACACAAAAATCTACTCGAGCATAAAAACTCAGGCCAACCAACATCACCAATACAATATCTTCACCGTGCATATGCACGGTGGCTCCGACCACCATAAATCGTCAGCGATGATCGCTACACATCAGAAACCGACACTACAACCCACCACGAACAACAATTCAAGTCCATCACCCAGAAATCAAATTCGATCCCCCAATTCCAAAACCTGGAAAACAACAATCAGGTTCTCCTTCAAAACCTGTCAACACCACAATCTCGCCGCTCCGACCACCTGAAGGTCAGCCACTCCGGCCTCGACTTCAACTATGGCCAAGCTATCAATCCCCAAAATATCATAACACTCGATCAACTATACAAACCATAATGATCGATTCTTCAAACCCATTAAAAACTAGGGTTTAAAAATAAAAACCACTGCCGCAACTTCCATATTGATTTCCATCACCAACAATGATATTTCCTAGCTTCTCCTAACCCTCCTCCATCACCTGGAAGAACCCCGAGCCCTCAAGATTCAAAGATCACCAGAAAATGCTAAAAGTTCATTTTTAGTTCAATATCAAACTGCACCTTCACCTCTTTTCTAAAAATCTTGATTCTTGATTTAAAAATCATGTTTTAGTTAATGCTTTTGATTTATAATACTAAATTACTAATTTACACAGTTTGAATTTTGGTTAAAATCAACATGCACTGATATTTTTATGTTTCCAGAGACAAACAGACTCTGTTTTAATTTAATTTAATTTTTAATTCTTAATCTATGATAAGCAAAAAACCTTGGTTTAAAAATTAGATACTATCACAAATTAAATTAAGTGGTAGTGGATTTTTAAACGAAAAATGGAGCTGGGAACATAGCAAAGCACATAACAGCATGCATACGCATAAATATTTACATCAGATTTCTATCCATACACATGCAATACTTATTTATATCCAACCATACTAGCATGCAACCTAAGTTATAATTTAAGGTTTTAAAGTTACTCACCTATTTGAAAATGACAGATCTTCCAGATATTGAAAACATCTTTATTTTGATACTTTTAAAACTGCAGTTGCTTTTGAATTTGCTGAAGACTAATGTTCTTGCTTCTGGTTTTTGAAGGCAGTCTTTGATACTTTAAAACTTAAGTTTCTTTTTGATTTCAGGTGGCATGCAGAATCCATTTTCCAGATTGAAAAGAAAAGTGATGCAGGTTTGGTTGAAGATGTGCAATTTTGCATAATGAAATTAATTGCAGAGATTGGATTTTGATATGAAAAGTTTGAATTTGGGTTTTCATGATTCAGATTTGTTAAATGAGGAGAATTACTGATTTCTAGCTTGATTTTGAATCTGAAAATGGGTTTCCATGTTTTCAGATTTGTGTATAGTTTAAGCTTTTGAATTTCTTAACTTTGATTTTGAAAAATAAAAAGAAATTAAAGAGAAGTGGCCTTTTTATAAGATAAAGGTATGATTTAATAAAAATAAAAGAAAATACAAATTTAAAAATGACACTTATATAAATTTCAACATTTTTCAATTTAGAGTGTTTATCTTATAACATTTGTTAAATGATGCTTTAAGAAATCAACACATGTCTTTATAAAAGTAATTTGTATTTTAATTTACATGTTAATATATATATATATAGTTATGCCTAATTAATTTGTTAATTAGTATTCAATATGTATATAATTTTTTTAAAAGAAATAAAAGCAAATTATACTTATAAATAAAAGCTTATGCATATAATAGTCAAAACAATTAAAAATCTATACTTTGGATTTTAAATTCAAATCAAATTCAAAATCTAATATTTAAAAATCAAGTTATGAATACAAAACAAATTTGAAATAACAATTGCTATTTTTATTCAAAATCTATTTGTAAAGACAATACACTATTAATATTGTTTTTAGAAATGACTCATTAATAAATTAAAATAATTATAAAAGAAATTATTTCTTTATTAATAAATTACTTATTTTATTATGCTATAAAACTTTTTGTTAATTCAATTAAATATAAAACTTAAGCCAAAATTATTTTAAACATTTTAAACGTCTTCTTTAACAATTTTAAAATCATTTACTTATTTGTTAAATAGCTTTGAAAAACTTAATATTAAATTAAATCAAAATTCCCAAATTATAAAAATATATATTAGAATTTTAAATCATGATTCATTTATTAAGTTTAAACCAAGATTATTTATTTAATAACTTTGAAAAGCTTATGTATTAAATAAAAACAAATTCTCAAATTACTAAAAATATTAGAATTAGAAAATATGCTTTATTTATTAAATTTAAAACAAAGCTAATCCATTTAAAATATAAACCATATATCTATATTATATAGAAACCAATTTATTATTTTTAAAAGATGAAATAACTAATTAAATATTTATTGAAGAAGATTATTAAATCAATTTGAATTATTATTAACAAAATTATCAATATCAATTTAATTTTTAATACAGATTATTAAATTGATATTGTCAAAAATTCCGGTATATTACAAAGATAGAGCTAGAAAGCGATGATATTAATTTATAGCATGATTATAAATTAATTAAACTCTAACTCATCGTTAGATTAGTGGTAGAAATATCATTATATATTTTATTATTAATCGAAGATAAGGATATGACTTTTAAAATGGTTTAAAGGGCTTAAAATGATTTATAAGCCATTTTTATATTTTATAAAATAATAGAATGATTTTATAAAATAATATAAAAGAACTAGCAAACGAATGCCCTAAACTAACCCTCGGGGTATTTGATTGATTTTTATTTAAGAATCAATAAATAAAAGTAGTATTTGATTGTTAAATGATTGAATTGTTTATTTAAGTATGAGTATACGTATATGAAAATATCTATATGGGTATATCATCATGCTACGACTAATCTCATGTAGCCACAGCAACCACGGCGTACAGTAAGTTGTGTCAAAGGTACCGGGTTGAATAATCGTTCTGGTAAAGGTTAAAGCGTAATTCGTGAAGTTTTCATATGTTGTGTATATAAGGGTGCCTATGCGTGCACAAGTAAGTGCATCGGCACATGTATAAGCATCATGTGAAGTAAAGGGTCAAAAAAGTTTGTTTTGGTGTGTTAGAGAAGTTTGGGTCATATATTTGTCCGTAGAACTCTATACGCAAAAGAGTGGATTTTGTTATCAAAATCAGTTTTCCAATCTTAAGAAATCACTTCCAAAACATCGGTCAACAAACTTTGAAAGAGGTCTAATGGAGCGGAGGCATGCTTAGAGTACTAGGCGACTCATTGGGTGAAGTATCGGAAGAAACGAGGCTTGAATCAAAGAGTGTTGGCCAACTTGGCTCACTGGCTTGGGCTTACTGTCCTGGAATTTTCAGTCTTGGTCAATTAGTGTGTGCCACCAGTTGACCAAGGCTGGTCGACGGGGAAGGTTCCCAATTGACCGAACGTGCAATTTGATGGAGTTTCTCCCCGAATCTGCCTATGGAGCGACATGAGACTTTGGCACAACTTCAGGAAGACTTCGGGCTACCCGATAAAGCGGAATGCAAGGCAAAGCTCGAGATTCAGGTGTAATGGATTGTGCTACATGTGTGATCAATGATGATAGGACATGATTAATGCGGCGATTGGATACATGGTCACTTTTGGTGAGCGTGTACGATTGAGCGGAGTTAGTATATGCCCTTTGGCTTTGACTTTAGGGTGGATATGTTTAAAAACTAGGAGTGGCCTTATATTAGTGGCCATACATATAATTGTATTTCGGTAATGACCATCAGTATAGACAAATGATGACGAGATACCAGTCTTCGTTTATGATAGGTGTATTTGATTACGTGACAATATATATATGTGTGTATATATATAGAATCGGTGTTCGTTTATGGTTCCGATGGCGTATTATACAGGATGACCATTATTATTTTTGTTAAAATGTTATAAAAGCTAAGAAATCCTTGGTGTCATAAAGGGGAATGATGACAATCATCTACTACGGGATCATAAAATGCTTTCTTCAGAGGGCACCGTGTGATCCGCAAAGGTCTTAGGTATTCATAGTAGATTGAAAATCATCAACACTTTCTTCAAAGGCTACGGTGGCTATACTTACAAGTGGGACCAGGTTTCAAGTATACAGAGTAGGTCATATATCGCCCATACTTGCTTCAGAGGGTACGGCGAGACCCACACAAGACTATGTATCTTGAACCCTTAGAGGGAATCATTGGATTGCGATGGATGTCCATAGTGGACTTTATTCGTCAGTAATGACGGGTATCAATTTGTATTCTTTAGTTGTCTTTTACTTCTATATTATGTGTATTGTTAGTTGGCTGATATTATTGTTGTTATGTTTACTATTATTATGTACTTCGTGATAAATTTATATTATGATCACCCTGCTTTTGGATGTTGGGTTACCTTTATCATAGTATGATTGTTACGTTTCAATCACATTATATTAGCTTTGCTTACTCATTGATTATAGGAGAAGAGCAAGTTATGATATGATCTTCTATTTTTGGATGGGTTTCTTTACTTGTTCGTGGACAACCCAGATTATCCCTGAGCCACGATATGGAGAGGACCGATTATGCCTTAGTAATTCCTATTTATCTGTATATGGTTTTTGTAACACCCCTAATTTTAAATAACATTGTTTAGGAGATTCAATTAGATAAACTAAATAGAATAATGTAAAATTAAGGTGATAAGGGGATTGAGATTCGAATAAACACTTCGAGTTCATGCTTAATTATTTAAATGGGCGTAAAAATGGCTTACAGGCTAATTAATTTACACAAGGGTATATTGAGAAATATCTGTACCTTATTACCATAACCCTTATATATCCATGGCTTTCGCGTTCATTTTTTATTTTTTCACAAAAATGTTAACAAAGTAGAAGAGTAGCCGGCCATTACTAGAAGAAAACGAAGAAAATTCAAGTAAAGCTTAGAATTCAAGCTAGGGAAAATTAATCTCAATCCAATCTCCTTGTCCTAATCAAGGTGAATAATAATCTAGATCATCTCAATTTTATTTTAGTTATATGTTTTCGGATTTAAAATTAAATCCATTTTATGATGCTTTTGATAATGATATGCTCGGATTTATAACAAGTTTGATTTAAATAAAATTATTTAAATATGGATTCATACGGTTTTATGGAAAAACCGAGTATTAGTGATTTCGAATGCCATGGGTAAATTATATGTCATGTAAAATATGATTTTGGGGATGGTTTTCAATTTTTGTAATTTTCCAAGCTATGTACATTTGATATGAATTTTCAAAGGAAAATATGAATAATTAGGTTTAGAAATTTATTTCTAAAATTCTATTAAGAATTTGGGTCTGAAATTTACGTATGTTAGATGACATATTAAAAGCAGATTTCTATGATTTTTGGGGAATTTTCCTAAGTGATCTACTATGAGAATTAAATTATTTTGAAAAGAGGACCTAAATGATTTAATTGTTTTGCTTAATCGAAGGGCTTATTTATTAAATTAATCTTGATTTAGATCTGAAATTATGCGGCCGTTTTATTTGGAAAATAATTTAAAAAGTTTATGGCAACCAATCAAATATTTACAAATAGGCAGGTTAGTTACAAAGAGATTACTTTAAATGGCATTAATCATCTTTTCCTTAGAAAAGTGGGTTCCACCTCTTTCAAAAGTATCTTTTGACTCATAACCTCTGCCTTTAATCAAGTCGAAACCCTACGAAGCCGAAACTAATACACATGGTATCACTTAGATGGTACGAAGTGGATTGGAGGAAAGCATAAGGAATAATGTCGAGAGCATTGCTTCCGATGGGGTCGAAACCTTCACTTTTTTTCCAAACGTAAAGTCTTTGTTTTACTGAAAGCTTTTAATGTAGTCGAAATGTATGCTTTGAAGAGAAGTTTTCTAAATAGCTTCCGAAGAGGGTTTCCATCTTATGTTTTAAAAGCAAAGGCTTTCAAATGTAGTTCCTTTATTTGTAAAATAATGCTTTCCAAAGTAGTGGTTCCAACCTGTCGAAACTCTGTTGTCATTCTTTTGCCTTTCAAGTGTATTGAAGCCATCAATGCTTTCAAAGGGTGGCCTTTGTTTTAAACTTATATTAACGTACTTCCAAAATGCTTTCGAAAGGGTTCAAGGGTTTTGAAAGCCATGGTTTCGAAAGGTGGTTTCGATGCTAACCTTCAATGTTTTAGTTAAATGTTTTGGAGCTTTCGAAAGGATGGTGTCCATCAGACCTTCCTTAAGCAGTTATATGTGAAGATCAATGGTTTCGAAAGGGATACTTTCGTACATATTCACTTTGACCCGAAAGATGTTTTTAAAGCAAAACCTAATATTTTGAAAGTGTTACTTTCATTTGTTTTGAAGCTATGTTTCTAAGGATTATTAAGTAATGCTTTGATACTTTCGAAAGGTACATTTTGATTTCGAAAGAGATAATTTGTAGAGCTTCGAAAAGTGTATATATAATGTTTTGAAAATAAGTTTTCAATGCTTCCGGAGGAGGGTATCTAGGGATTTCGAAAGTAAAGTTTTAAGGTTTCGAAAGCCTTAGTTTTCAAAACATATAACCCAATCTCATTTTAAAGGAAAACATGGCATAATAAAAGAATTCTGAAATGATTTAAGTATGGAGTTTTTGAAGAAGTTTTTCTTGATTAATAGGTTAAAGGGATTAACCAAGTTTCATATAAATTGATTTCAAGGATAATAAACTACAAGTGTTGGTATTATATGTTAATATGTTTACTTCTTCTTATATACATATGGTCACAATGTAATGGACCCATAACTATACTTTGGGGAAAAAGGGCAGAATAACCAGCTAGATTGATCCAGTAGTGAATATAATTTGAATTAACTCCTAAATGAGTAGAATCGCATCCAGGAGGTCAAATGGACTAAAATGTAGGATGCTTAAATAATCAATTTTTCAAATAGACAGGTCATTAGTCAGCCCATGAAAACTATGATTAGAAAGAGTTATTAGGAGATGCCAATAGTTTTGTAGTGAACCCATGAAAACTATATCCTGATTAAGTTATTGACATCTGTCTATAGGTTCCTAGTCAACCCATGAAAACTAGGATAAGAGGGAAGTTATTGGAGATATCAATAGGTTCAGGGAGAACCCATAAAACAATGAAGTTATTGGAAGGGGCCAGTAGTTACATAGCGATCCCATGAAAGCTATGAAATCGGGAAGGGAGTCCATAAGTATTAAACTGGTTATTAGTCAGCTGAAAACTATTAGGTTAATAGTGACCCTAGAAAATATAACTGAGACAGATAGTCAAAAATGAATGGGGTTGGTTAATCCAAAATTGATTTACTTGTTAGGATATCATTATATTATTTTTAAATGTTATATTTTAACCATTCTGGATGCAGGAGCATGGTATATGGTTTTATAAAGTTTTAGGATACCAGCGAGGGGAAAACCCGTTCAGCTAAGCAGCGTGTTCTCACTAGGTATCTAAATGGTTTGAGATGGTAGATTATTATTCATACCAGGCTTTATGACTGACTCGAAATTTATGTTTTCCCCTTAATGTCTCAGGTGCTCAATTGATTTTGAGTAGTTTGAGAGTTGAGGTTTTCAGATACCTCTTTAGACGAATAAGTTTCCAGAGACGTGTAGGAGGCATAATAGCTATTTAGAGTTCTCTTTTATTTTAATTCCGTTGTGTAGTTGTTGTAAAAGCAAAGTTGTTTAGTTGCCTATATATATACTATGATCATCCAAGAGGGCATCTTCATATGTCGCTCTTGGCGTATGTTGTAATGATTATATTTCTCTGAACGTGGTTGACGTAATTAGGATTATGTAATGAACTTGAAATGCAATTTGGAATGGAATGAGATGTTTTTTTAAAAATTGTTTTAAATTTTTCCATATTCATGTGTTTCTTTTATATCAATGTGTCTAGCATTACTGTATTTTGTCACTAGAAGTTAATACTATAGATGACTGCAGCATCTATAACGCTTAGCTTTTGGCTTCAAGATAGGGGATGTTACAAGTTGGTACCATAGCATAGGTTTTTGAAATTTAAAAGAAATTTAAACCTAAAAGATTTTCAAACGTAATCTAATGAATCAGAAAATAAGATCGAGGTTTTGGTTAATGCTATAGTAACGTACTTGTATTTGATATAGATATATATAAGAATGTATCCCCTCTCTCTTAGACCATTCTTCTTTATCTTACTAAGGCTCGTATGAAGATTTACGAGAAATAAGATATGGAAGCAGGAAAAGGAAGATAAAATCTCGATGAAGGAAGAACCACAACAAATGAAAATGTTCAGCCTAATACCAGGAGGAACCAAGTTCGACAGGCTAATGCTAACCAAAATGCTAATGCCAATGTGTGTGCTGGAAATCCACTAGTGGATATGGAGGCGATGTATCAATTCTTCGTCAATATGATGCAAACAGGAATTGCAGCTAGAGTTGTTGAAAATGTTGGAGGAGCAAATCTTGTGGCTACAATTAGGAATAATTATGCTAAGCTGAGTAGAGATTACACCATTCTTGGTGGAAAGCCATTTATAGGGATGGAGAATGCCATAGAGGTAGAGAATTGGTTGTTCCGTTATGAGCGTATCTTTGCTGATTTGGCTTTAGATGATGAGAAGGAGAGAAGGTTGGCCTCTAGATAGTTGCAAGGATCGGTGCTTCATTGGTGGAACGGTATTACTATTGGAGTTCTAGAAGCGGAATTGACTTAGGATGATTCTCAAAGGAGATTTGAGCAAAATTTTATGTCTGAGGTTGCTAAGTCAGCGCTACCGAGGAAGTTTTTGGATCTGGAGCAGAGAGATGTCGGTTGTTGAGTATGCCACTAAGTTTGATGAGTTTTCCTATTATGGATATAATACTATAGACACGGTCAACAGGAGGAATGAGAGGTTTATTATGGGACTAAGTCCCGAGATTGCTGGGGCAACCCTGCCACATCTCCGTGATCCTAGTAATGTAGTGGTATAGAAGGCCAATCGCTATGAGGAGATGCGTGCTATTTGTGCTAGAGAGAAGCCAGTTGAAATCCAGGGTTCTCAAGGGAAGAAGAGAAATTTCTTTAAGAAGAAGAGAGCCTAGAAGAGAGATGCTGCCAAGAAGGCAAAAGCTGAGTTAGTTTGTTTCAAATGTGACAAGAATGGTCATTATGCGCATGAATGTCGGTCAAGCAAGGGGAAGAAGACTACAGATAAGAAGTATGTGAAGTGCTTCAACTCTGATCAAGTTGGGCATTATAAGAAGTATGTCTAGAACCGGTCAGAGCGGACAAGGGAAAGGTTTTTGCTATTGGACCATCATCTGTTAGGCTAACTACAGCTGATAAAGGAAAGTCTGTGATGGAAGGTATGTTTTTGATTCAGAGTATAGCAGTTAGGATACTATTTGATACTGTTGCATCACATTCATTTATATCTCAGAATCTGGTTGATAGGTTATGCTTAGAACCCACCCATCTTGTTACTTCCTTAAGGGTTGCAAATCCAATAGGAGGGTATGCAATTTTGGGGATGAGATATGACCAGTTAAAGCTAGACTTGTTAGGTCATAAGTTTGCATGCAGTCTGCATGTTTTTTATTTCGTAGATTTTGGAATCATTTTGGGAATGAATTGGTTGGGTAAGAATGAGGCTATGATATTTTGCTAGGATGGGAAGATATCATTGAGACACCCTGATAGTCATAACCGAATCATATTCTCAGTGGAGAATTCTGATCGGAGTAGTTGTGCCTTGTTAAGTGCTATGGAAGCGGGAGAAGAGTTAAGTCAGGTTTGAGTAGCAACGGATTTTGCAGATGTCTTTGAGCCGATTACGGGACTACCACCAAAATGAGCTATTGAGTTTCAGATAGATCTTATGCTAGAAGCTGAACTATAAGTAGATCACCTAGCGGGATGACACAGACCGAGATGAAGGAACTAAAGGTGCAGCTAGTGGATCTAGAAGTAAGGAATTTTATCAAAGCAAGCAGTTCGCCTTAGGGAGTGACCATAGTGTTCCCGAAGAAACCAGATGGGTCATTAAGAATGTATATCCACTATTGTAAGTTGAATGAAAGGACGATCAAGAATAAATATCCTTTGCCGAGAACAGATTGTCTATTTGATTAGCTGTGTGGAGCCAGAGTGTTTTCCCGGTTGGATTTGGTGATATGTTACCATCAGTTAAGAGTAGCAGAGGATAGTATTCCATTGACAGAATTTTAGACTTGGTATGGTTCGTACGAGCGATTAGTAATGCCATTCGGGTTGATGAATGCACCTTCTTTCTTCCTAGATTTGATGAACCGAGTATTTGGATAGGTTTGTGTTGGTGTTTATAAATGACATTTTAGTATACTCTAAGGATGAAAGAGAGCATGAGGATCATCTTAGAGTGGTGCTTGAGACGCTAAGGCGGCATCAACTAAAAGCGAAGTTTTCCAAGTGTTACTTTTGGAAGAAAGAGGTTAATTTTCTTGGTCATGTGGTTTCAGAGAAGGGCTTGTCAACCGATCCAGATAAGATCAAAGCTGTTAATAATTGGAAGAGACTAGAGATGGTGACTGAAATTAGAAGTTTTCTTGGACTTGCTGGCTTTTCACGAAGATTCATCAAGGATTTCTCGCGGATAGCAACACCTTTGACTAAGCTAACCAAGAAGGATGTGAAGTTTATCTGGTTTGATAAATGTGAGGAAGCATTCCTTAAGTTAAAGCATTTGTTGACCAATGCACCCGTGTTAGTAGTTCCAGACGGAAACCAAGGGTTGGTTGTCTATACCGATGCATGCGGAATGGAATTGGGAGCTATGTTGATGCAGAAGGGTAAAGTGATTGCCTATGCTTCACGACAGCTTAGATCGCATGAAATGAGATATCCTACTCATGATTTGGAATTGGCTATGGTGATCTTCGCATTGAAGATTCAGAGACATTATCTCTTAAGGAGGGATTTGAGCTATACACAGATCATAAGTCTTTAAGGTACTTATTCTCTCAAAAGGAGTTGAATATAAGACAGTAGAGGTGGCTGGAGTTTTTAGCTACTTATGATTTTGGTAGAGTATAAAGGAAATAAGGTAGCAGATGCTCTTAGCAGAAGACATCAGAATGTGGTGTTAGTTATGTTGGCAGAATGGAAAGATTTAGAAGCTTTGACTACTTGTAATGTGCAGTTAAAATCGACCGCTAGTTCTAGTCAGAGTACTGCCATGTTGTCCTGTTCAGAAGTTCGACAAGTATTTATCGAAAAGATTGCTTCTACGCAAAAAGAAGATGTTGCGTTAGCCGAAAGGATCAAAAGTCTTAAGTTTGGAACTGAGATCGATGATCTAAAAGGTTTTAGCCTTGACCGGAGGGGGATGGTTGAGAAAGAAGAGATGGTTGTGTGTTCCAAATGTTGAGAACTTGAGGAAAGAAGTTCTTAGGGAATGTCATCGATCCAAATTTATGATTCGTCCTGGAGGGACCAAGATGTATCAAAATATGAATAGGAACTTCTATTGGGAAGATATGAAGAGGGATGTTGGCTTGTGGGATAAGCAATGTGCAAACTGTCAACAAGTGAAAGTCGAACATCAGAAGTCAAGTGGATTGCTTCAACCATTTGAGATTCCATTTTGGAAATGGGATTCGATATCCATGGATTTTATTGATGGGTCACCAAGGTCAAATAGAGGAAATGAAAGTATACGAGTTACAATGGACATGTTGACCATGTGTGCCCATTTCATTCCAGTAAAGTCAACTAGGATGACACTTGTTTTAGCTAAATTTTTCACGAAGAACATAGTTAGACTACATGGGATTCCTAGTTGTATTGTCAGTGATGTAGATGCTTTGTTTACTTGTGAATTCTGAAAGAGTCTACAGGATGTGTTAGGCACTAAGCTCAATATGAGTACTACATATCACCCTCATGCGGATGGGTAGGAAAAGAGAGTCAATTAGGTACTCGAGGATTTACTTAGAGCTTGTGTATTGGAATTTGGTGGATTTTGGGAAGATCGCCTATATTTGGTTGAGTTCTCCTATAATAATATTTATCGGCCCAATATAGGAATGCCGCCTTTTGAAGCTTTGTATGGAGGGTCATGAAAATCACCAGCATGTTGGTTGAAGACTGGAGACATGTTAGTCTTAGGTCTAGATATGGTTAGAGAGGCAATATAGAAGATTGAGTTGATCTGAGAAAGAATGAAAGAATCTCAGTTCATGCAGAAAAGTTATGTATATAAGAGGCATAAAGACCTAGAATTCTCGGTTGGAGATAAGGTTTTCATTAAGGTATTACCAATGAAGGGTGTGGTACGGTTTGGAAGGTCAGGGAAGGTGGCATCGAGATATGTTGGTCCATTCCTGATTATAGAAAGAATTAGAAAGCTCGCATACAGAGTAGAGGTGCAGAGCAGTATAGCAGGTGTCCATGACGTATTTCATGTATCTCATCTTCACAAGTATGTGCATGATCTAGAAAATACTATTCCTCTGACTAAGTTGGAAAATTTAATAGTAGAGCCTAATCTGACTTTTGTTAGACAACCAGTTCGGGTTGTAGAGAGAGATGAGAAAAGATCAAGGAATAAGACAGTCACTTTGGTGAAAGTTCATTGGAGCGACAACGAGAAGGACTGTACTAGGAAGACAAAAGAAGGATTAGAGATATGTATCCTGATCTCTTATGAGGGTATGTCTATATTAGTTTTATATAGATAATTACTAGTCAGGTAGGCAAGTATGGTTGTTAGAAGTCATTATAGATGATTGCTATCTTTAGTATTTAGTCCTTACTGAATTTCGAGGACGAAATTCTTTAAGGAGGGGAGCCTGTTATACCCCTAATTTAAAATAACATTATTTATGAGATTTAATTTGATAAATTAAATAGAATAACGTAAATATTAAGATGATAAGAGGACTTTGATTCGAATAAACACCTAGAAGTCGTGCTTAATTATTTAAATGGTCTTAAGAATGTCTTACGGGCATATTAATTTACACAAGGGTGCATTGGGAAATAGCCGCACCTTATTACCATAACCCTTACATATCCATGGCTTTACCATCCATTCATGTTCATTTTTCATTTTTTCACAAAAACATAAACAAAAGATAAGAATAGCCAGCCATTAATAGGAGAAAAGAAGAAGAAAAAAATTCAAGTAAAGCTTAGAATTCAAGCTAGAGGAAATTAATCTCAATCTAATCTCCTTATCCTAATCAAGATGAATAGTAATCTAGATCATCTCTGTTTTGTTTTAATTATATGTTTTCGAGTTTAAGATTGAATCCACTTTATGATGTTTTGGATGACGATATGTTTGGATTTATAACAACTTTGATTTAAATCAAATTGTTTAAACATGGATTCATACGGTTTTAAGGAAAAACTTATTATTAGTGATTCGAATTCCATGGGAAAATTATATGTTATTAAAATTTGATTTTGTAGATGAGTTTTAATTTTATTAATTTTCCAAGCCATGGAAAATTTGATATGAATTTTTAGAGGAAAATATGAATAATTGGGTTTAAAAATTTATTTCAGAAATTATATTGAAAATTTTGGTCTAAAATTTATGTATGCTAGATAACGTATTAAAAGTGAATTTCTGTGATTTTTGGGGAATTTTCCTAAGTGATTTACTATGAGAATTAAATTATTTTGAAAGAAGGACCAAAATGATTTAATTGTTTTGCTTAATAGAAGGGCTTACTTGTTAAATTAATCTTGATTTAGATCTAAAATTATACGGCACTTTTATTTGGAAAATAGTTTGAAAATTTTACGGTAACCAATCAAATGTTTACAAATTGGCAGGTTATTTACAAAGAGATTACTTTAAAGGCATTAATTAGCCTTTACCCAGAAATGTAGGTTCCACCTTTTTCATAGATACCTTTCGACTCATAGCCTCCAACTTCAATCAAGTTAAAACCCAACAAAGCCAAAACCAATACACAAGTTATCACTTAGATGGTATGAAGTGGATTGGAGGAAGGCGAGGAAGGAATAGCGTCGAGAGCATTGCTTCCGATAGGGTCGAAACCTTTTCTTTGTTTTCAAATGTTAAGCGCTTGCTTTGTTTTACTGAAAGCTTTTGATGTAGTCAAAACGTATGCTTTCGAGAGAAGTTTTCTAAGTAGCTTTCAAAGAGGGTTGCCATCTTATGTTTTAAAAGTAGAAGCTTTTTACTGAGTTCCTTTATTTGTAAAATAATGCTTGCGAAAGTAGTGGTTCTGAGCCGGTCGAAACTCTACTGCTGTTCTTTTTCCTTTCGAGTGTATTGAAGCCATCAATGCTTTCGAAGGGTGGCCTTTGTTTTAAACTTATACTAAACCACTTCCAAAATGCTTTCGAAAGGGTTTAAGGGTTTCGAAGGCAATGGTTTCAAAAGGTGGTTTCGATGATAACCTTCAATGTTTTACTTAAATGTTTTCGAGCTTTCGAAAGAATGGTGCCGATGCCATCAAACCTTCCCCAAACAATTTTATATAAAGATTAACTAAAACTATTTTTTTGGTCAATACTGAAAATAGTTATTATTTCATAAATAATACTTAGTATGTACATGAAAGAAATCTTTCATAACTCGATGCGTCCATTAATATGTGTCATATGGTATGCTCCCACTATTTCCACCTTTACTATAACAGTGCATGAAATATACAAAGCTCCATTCAACCACCTATTATGGAACATTTATTTCATTTATGTAATTAGTTTTAAAACAAAGGTTTTAGATCAAATATTATGAACTTGAAGAAATGCATTTCATTGAAAATAATTTTCTGTATGAAAATACATTTGGAATATAAATCACATTTCTTACTCCATCTTAAGTATATATCTAGTTTATACAGTTCTTGTTTTCAATGTTTCTTCATAAAGCAGAGGTGATCGTTCACTCTCTTCTACTCGGCCATGCCAATTAACATCCACTTTCGAACATTGGCTTCCCTTTCCAAATGGTTAAACCGTTCGATGGAAAATCATACTACAAGGCTGCACTGAACTCTTTACAAAAGAACATTCGGACATCCTTAACATTTCAAGGATATCGAATAGATAGCTCTTAAGTAAACTAATCAAAACTGACATCTTAGTGATCGAATTCCTATGTTGGTCTTTAGTCCTTGGTCTTTCATTGTTTTCAACACAATAAGATTCTTATTTTATCAAATTGTATTAAATATATAATCTTGCACTATGGTTGATTTGCTTATTCAAAAGAGCCAATTTCATCAGGTTTTCGTACACTACAAACGCGATTATTCATTATACAACTTTTGCGTATGAGCTAATATGGATCAAATAACCATATTCTTAGAGTTCAAAACTCAGGTAAGTAGTAACAGTCTCGGGTTAATAAATATTTAAATGACCAAGGTACGAATGTATTAAATAGTTATGATTCATCTCTTGCTTAGGTCCTGAAGTGACAACATGCCAAAAGGTTTATAGGTGAGTATATATTATATTTCTTTATCAATCTTAATTTAGTATATTAGTATATTTTAATTGATAAACAACGTTATAACTTAAACTAGTTGCATAAATTTATTGAAGCAGATAGCTTAAATTTTCTATGGTATATTTTCTTGCAATATTAACCTTGTTTCATTTTTCTAATAAGCCTCACGCTAGATTTCTATATTTGTGAGGTATTTATATTTCTCAAAAGCGTAATAGAAATATAGAAATCTTTAATTCCTATAGTGAATGTTAAGACTTGGTAGCATGAGGGTTTTGATCATGAGCTTGCTCGACAAATCAGAGGCTCTATCGCTGGATAACTCTTTCGATTCTATCATATATAACTCCTAACCATGGTCTTTGCCCTAATCTTGACCTTGACCATGAGTTTTCTTTAAAAAATCAAGAGAGGTTATTCATTCTTACCTATCATTTTGTGATGGCCTATTTATAATATACATACCATGAGTTTGCTCAATAAACACATGCATGTACCTTGCCTCGTCTCGGCAACATATTATTAGTAGTACACATAATACCTATAGCTTAAGTTTGTTTAGCAATTAATGTGTATGCAAGTATTCTATCACCATATAAATAATAGAGGGAAACTTGTATAAAAAGTTTATAATCCTTTAATATTCTGAGTGATATCAATTTAAGGAATATCGTATGTCTTATGAAATACCCTTGTGATTCAAATGTTATACACATCTAAAATCATGGCATACGTACTATATGTATGGGTTTATTCCGAAAATTGTATGGGTTTATTTCTGTTCCATTTAAATTTAATTTATACATATAATTATGTAAGTTCAATTTATTTATAAGTATTATAATCCAGCAAAATTATATAATATTTTTATGTATGTTATTAATTAAATTAAATTAAATTAAATTTAAATCTTATGTAAATTAAATTATTTTATTATAAAATTTTAGAAATTTTTCTTTATCTATCTTAAACTATTTAGGAAGAATATTTAACCGTAACCTTTATAGTTTCATATATATAAAATATAGATATATATATTAATTGACCATTTAATTAATTAGTTATCGGTTAAATATTTTAATTAAATATTTAATAAAAATTATTTAGTTTAACTTTTTAAAATAATTTTGAGAAAATCTTAACATTTTTAGTTATCAAACTATACCTTTATAGTTTTTATTTACATATGTGTATGTGTGTTAATTTAATATTTAATTAGTTATTTATCAAATAAATCATTTACTTAATCAAAACTTTTAATCAAATACTTAATAAATTTCAAAAAAAATTATCGTGTTTAGATTAAACAATTTTAAGATAAATATTTAAATTATAACCTTCACGATTACGTATATATAAATCACAATATTTTTTTTAATCAATTGAGTTTACATAGGTTACTAATTTAATAATCAAATTAATTAAAAAAAATTACAAGTACAAATAAATAATAAATTAATTTCTTAAAAAGATTAAAAAATAGATTTATTAATAACATCTACAAAATTTTATTTTATATTTTAAATTTAAAATATTTTTTAATTGTTAGATCTTAATATGAAAATTCGTCCAAGACCCAAATAACTCTAGGCCTTAATTTAGGACAACATTTTGGATTTTACTGAAAAATAAGCATTGCTACCAAGTACTATATATAAGTCCTAAAGTGATATAGTTTTGATGAATATAATTTATATAAATAATCATTACTACCAAGTAACGCATAAAACAGTAAAAATGGATTTTACTAAAAAAAGTGTAAGTGATTAATTTAGCCAAACTGTTATACCGCTTGCTGTGGTGACATGTGAACGTTAATTTTCAAATTATTTGATGTTAATCGCTGACTGAATTTAAATCTTTGGGTGGCACAACCGTAATATTAGATGTTCTGAAATACCACATGATTTAATTGAATTATAATTGTTATAAATTATTTAAATCAACTAATAATTTGAAATATTAAATTTTATTTGATATATTTAAATTAGTATTGCATATATAAAAGTTATATACATACGTATATAAATAATATCGATAGATATACAAATCGGATTTAGATTAGTTAAATACAGATGTATTTCGAAAAAAATTATGGGCATATCCGGCCCTTGTAATGGTCAAACATAAGGAAGAGGTGGGATGAACTTTGAATGCAAAATTCTGTATTTGAATTGGCTAGATGAGTTAGTAAACAAGAAGATCTAGATCTCCACATTTTACTCAATTCTGGTATTAGTTTAAACCTCCCTTCTTATTTTGAGTTAACTCAAGCCTCCTCTTTCACCATACCTTGACCGCAATTTTAATAGGGTGTAACCTTTCATTTCCAAATTTAATACAAGTTAAATTAAATTATTTCATGGAGTGATATACTCTTCTAGTCATCTTCAAATTTGGTGGAGTTTAGATCAGATCTAAAGGAGCTTCATTCAATATTCGAGGTGTTTTTCAGAGACTACAAATTATTGGTAACTTCTTACTTTATTATTTATACATATAATTGTTGCCCAATATTGCATACTTATATACATATCTAAATTGCTAAAAAAACTTTTATACATATAAAAATTATACCTTTTCTTTTCGACCATATATTTTAAAAAAATTAAATGAATTTTCAAATATTTATAAAGTATAAAGTTTGTAGACAACGTGGTTGGCTCATTTGGTTGGTAGTTCAAACTACGAGATTAAAGGTCACGACTTTGATCCTCGAGATCAACACTTGTTGGCATTAATGAAGCATATATTCAAAAAAAAAGTTTGTAATTAAAATATATATATATAATATTTAAATCTAATCTTTTTGTGTATATGTTTATTCAAGTTAATACATACTTACATACATATATATATTTATATATTGAAACATGTTTAATTATATAAATACACACACAATATATATATATATAAATGTATATATATACATACTTCAAATCTTTTTAAACAACAAATATATGTCTTAAAAACGAAATTAATGTATATGTACTAATTTATATTACAAAAAAATATTTTTAATGTAAATACGTATGAATTTACATTATATAAAAAATATAATACAAATCCTTATAGATTCGTAAAATAAAACAATTATTAAAAAATAATTCAACCGAAGGTTAAAATAAATAACAAACGAACATCTTGTAACTTATTCAACTATGAATAAATACTTTAAACTTAAATGTAACATAATTTTAATGTTCATATATATATATAAACACATATATATTTGGAATTTGAATTTAAATTTGAAATAAATTTTTATCTAGATTTAGATCCAGTTTCAAATTTAAACTGTTATAAGATATTTTAGATACTAATTTCAAACCATATTGAATTGGTCAGCATATATTTTAAATAAATAAAATTATTATAATAATTTCATATATATACAAATATTTGTATATGTATATAAATATT
This sequence comes from Allium cepa, assembly GCA_030765085.1. Taxonomy (NCBI): domain Eukaryota; kingdom Viridiplantae; phylum Streptophyta; class Magnoliopsida; order Asparagales; family Amaryllidaceae; genus Allium; species Allium cepa. The sequence continues at coordinate 369,323,076 of CM060943.1, read as the reverse complement.
AAATTAAATCACACACACAGATATGCATCTTATGTATTAACTACTTCAGAATATGAACAAGAGTGTAAAGAAGCAATAATTTCTACAAAACCAAACCAAAGCCCCCTAAATGAGCAATCAAGGCAAGGATGCTAGGTAATGGCATTTATTGCTTGGAATGTGGAGGGATTAATACTGATTTTAAAATAAATCAAGTATCAATCCTCCTTATATCCAATAAACCAAGTATTTCCAGTTTATTGGAAAATAAATTACCAACGTATAAAATGTCAAAACTAGTGATGGACATTGATAAAAATTAGGACTACATTCACAATAATGATTGTAGATCAAATGGTAGAATTCTAAGGTTGTGGGACAAAAGAATATGGATTATAAATATTATACAAAAAAATACAACATATGACATGCACAATTATGAATATGGGTGGATATATTATGCATTTAACAATTGTGTATGCAAGTGACTTGTTTTCAGAAAGGGGGTTGTTTTGGCAAGAACTGGCAAACCTTATAAGTGCTATAGATAAAGCATGGCTGCTAATAGGAGACTTTAATAATGTATTAATCCTAAGGACAAGAAAGGAGGACTCCCAGTGCCTTTCTCTCATTTCAAAAGGTTTTCAAACTGCTTACCCACATGTGGCCATGTAGTAGCTAACATACAAGGTCTTTAATTCACATGGAGAAGAAAAGGAACAACTACACACATTAATAAAGTGCTACTTAACAATACTTTTCTACAACAATTCCAAAATTTTGGTTGTTGCCACTGCATCAGCACTTACTAACCAACTCCTATCATCATTAAACTACATATACAAAGTGCTCAAGATAGGTAAACCTTTCAGACATATAAACAGTTGGAACGTGGCCAATAGGGATAAGGAGCAAGTTCTGTCTATTTTATCAAATTTTACTTGGTGTAATGAAATTCAAAAATTCACGATAAAGTTGATAAGAATAAAACAAAATTTGAAAAATTGGAATAAGGCAAGGGAAAAGGATTTAGAAGATCTGAGAAAATTGGAAACTGAATATAATGAAAAACTTCAAGTTGCAGATAGAAATCCAGAAAAGTCCTCTTACATGATGATATGGTAAATGCAAGTAATGAGTTCAAAAAACAAATGCATAGAAAGTTGTTGGAACTAGGCCGGCCCGCAGAGGAAGAAATGTGTGAATTTCAGTTTTTTTAACAATTTTGGATCTTTATTGGGCACATGAACTCTAATTTATTAGAAAATTTTAAATTTATTTTAAATAAAATTATTATTTTATTTAGATTTATAATATAATTTTATATTCTTATTTATACGTATGCATGTATCACACGCTCACACACACACATATATACGTGTATGTGCATGTGTGTCATAGCAAACTGTGCAATACCCGTGTATAAGTGTTGAGATTTACACCGCTACAGACATGTTAGCTCATCTAGTATAAAATATATTATCCAAATGTATGTTTATATACTTTAATTTACTTATATATAATATTACATATATATATATATATATATATGCATATAAACTATATTTCGTTTTAAATAATTTTATAAATATATATATACACATGAAATTAAAACATTGAATAAACATATAATTATATATGCATGCCTAAAACATTTACAATATTATATTAAAAATTTTTACTTTTAAACCGTTAGTACACCATATATAACATTTTAATATACACACACACATATTAAATATATATATATATATATATATTCGCATTTATATGTAGTATAATAATAAATATATCCACCATATATAACATTTTAATATACACACACACATATTAAATATATATATATATATATATATATATATATATATTCGCATTTATATGTAGTATAATAATAAATATATCTGTATTCATACTTTTAAAATATTCATAATATATATATTATATATATACACCTGATAATGTGCACGAAAAAAATTAATTTTTTTAATATTTAAATATATACTTTTAAAATAAATTTCCATAGGGATAATAATTAAAAATTAAATAAATTATTTTCTAAAACGTATTTTGAATTTTAAATTTCAAAAAAAATTAAGTGATATTTGGTTATTTGAATATAAAAGATTTTATAATTTAAGAACAATTTTAAAAACAATTTTTAAATTTCGATCGAATTTAAAATAATAAATTATATCCTAAAAAATGTTTTTTTTAATTTTCTGTCGAAAACATATTGGATGATAACTTAACTTTATAGACTATAAAACATATTTTATAATACATAAATATAGGTATAATTAATTTTGATATTTAATTAGTTTAAATAATAATTAATAAAAATATATAAATACAAAAAATTGCTGAGACTACTTCATATATGAAAACTATACATATAAAATTATAAAACCATATTTTGTGTAGAATAGAATATAGAATTAAATTATATAGTTTAAGTAAAATTGAATAATATACATTAATTCAATTAAATAATAATTTTATTATTTTTTGAGCCATGCATATTATAGGTAGGTCTATGAATATTTTATATATATATATATGTGTGTGTGTGTATAAACATACAACTACATTGATTGTGATGGTATATCGATATAATAGAATCGTCACCTAACTGATATCGTAGTGTATGATATATAAATATTAACTCAATAGAATGTATATGAAATTCATATCATTACTATATATCAAAGCCAAAAGATCCTTGAAGCATTAAAATGAACTCCTGAGTCGAATTCCAATTCTAAAGGTGTTATCTCCTGAACTATAGACCACCAACTATCGAATAACGTATTATTTGATTTGAGCTTGTATCAATAATGGAGATAAGATAAAGAGCTTATCCATAAATGATGGGGTTTGGAGGCTTCCCAAAGTTCTCTAATAGGTGCGGGTTGAGATGCTTATATAGGAGAGGAAAGGAGACAAGTTAGGATCTATATCCCATACCAATTCTCCTTCCTTTATCCATACAAATCAAAACCCTCTTGTTCTCATCATATGACTACATCTATTGCCCTATCATAACTGAATACATCAGCCCCCTATATGGGATTCAAACCCATTTAAAGCCCGAACAAAATATTTTGCATTTAAATCCAATTTAAACACATATCAATATAATATATCGATTAATATATTTATAAATATTCAATAATATTTCTAATCATAACAAAATTTTATAACTAATATTTAATAAATATTAATTAATTTATAAAAATTATAAACTAATTAAATTACGTGATCAAGGAGTATTCAACGATTCGATTGTGCGACTCTTTAGGTATAAATTTGGTCAGCAATTAGTATCGAACTATTCGAATATTAACGTTCACACATCACTTAGCTGGTAATATGACAGTTTGGCCAAATTTATCGCTTACTTTGTTTCGATAAAATCCAATTTTACTTTATTAAGCATTACCTAATTGTGACTATTATTTATATCAATTCTCTTGGTCAAAACTACATCACTTTGGACTTATGGAATTTGGTAATGGTCAAAATTCCAATATCGTCCATAATCAACTTTGTAGTCTAAACAAAAAGTCATTGGTTCGATAATAAAAATTATTATTAACCGAAATGCTCTGGCTAGAGAGTTTGACTTTGAATTGACTTCTGTTGACCGTGATACTAACCTCATATAACTAGGGAGAAATCCTCTCTTGAATACTGTTTCACGTCCAATGCTTCCACTCAACCCAACTATTTGTCATTCAATGGATACAGTGCCACAATTTATTTATAATCAAAACGGAGCTTTCATATCAAGGTCTATAGTATTCTCAAGTCAAGAGAACCGTGTAATTTTATCACATTGGCATTTTTTGTTTGACCTTAGTTATATTAACCAATAGAAAATTATCGAGTGAGATATTTCATAGTAATCCAATAACTATCAGCACGTAACCCTTGGTGCCCACAATAGCCATGAGTAATTCACTATCCAACATTTGTAGAGTGCTATGTGCTCTAGTCTCAATGGTTGCATCGTTATTCAATTTCGATACATCTTGATTAGGAATATATAAAATGGTATGCTAATTTCATTATGATAAATTACTCATAGTTACAACACTTTGTTTGTAACGACCCGCAAATCCGTACCCCTTAAGTCAACACTATTCTACGAAAATTAACTCAAGTTGTACAGAAATACGAACCATTTGGGTTAAAGAAGAAGAGGTAGAAGAAGAAAGTAGAGAAAACAACAACAAAATCTAACCATCGCAGTGGAATAAAATATAATAGATAATAAATAATCTTTACTCAAAAGTCAAATATTTTTGTTTACATATATTACATCATCAGAGTACATCAATCACAACTCAACGTCAATATCATACAATGGGTACACAACAACTCAACACAGCGGAATATATACATAAACAAGTACGTAAGTACGTATCGTCATCCAGCTCGTCTCCTGAGCTCCAAAACATCATATCCTGTATCCTATAATACTCGGTCCGACCCGAGCATTACAGTTAAATAACACCCGAGTCAGTCTGGAATACCAGCGTGAGAAAATCACACCCAATTGATTATTAAAGTTTCAAAAATCCTTTGAAAACAAAAGCATCTCGTAAGACCACGCCACAAATAAACATGTCAGGTTTTTACCTTACGATAGCTAAAACAATTTTTATAGAAATCCTCTGATATTATAATAGGGTCTATATACAAATACTTATAAAATAGCCGAAATTGTTACATTCATTAAATTCCAGCTACTAGCCACAGAGTGGGTAATACAAACAAAACTCGTACAAGGCTCGTAGGGAGAATGGATTTCCAACTAATGACTAGGCATTGGGGTACCACCTGTCACAGTACGGGGCCTAGATCACCGTACCGAGGAGTACGCCCGCTCCCCTGCAACACAAGGCCGGAAATACCCCTTACTGGATAATCCCGAGTGAGATCACCCCGCGGTTGGGAACAGCAACCGCCCACTAAGCCGAAACAAAAAGGGACATCTAGACTGGAATGACCTCACCCTGCTTGGGTGCTACCCACCTAGCCTTGCTGCATAACCCCTGATTTTCAGTCATTCCCATTTGATGAGGCTTGAGGCTAAGCGTTGCCTTTTTAAAATATATCCCTTAGAATGCCCATCGTCCACCTGACGATGTTTCGCAAGCATTCATCCATACAAGTCCGTCCCGTGTTCGAACGGAACCGAAGGCACTATTCCTACTACATCAATATTGGAAATATCCTCAGGATTAGTAGCGACTAGCCCTTGCACTTCACTGCTCCATCTTCGAATCCAAAATCGTTTACATGAAACGTACAAACTGGATCGAAGTGGTTTTCGAGAAATAAATCTCGATCCCGGTCTCTTCGAAACGATCAACGCATTTGTCCAATATTGATAGTCGGTTATTTAACTATCAATTATATTCACAAACAACCATCAACCAACAAATAATTTTCCAAATTATTTATTAATCTCAAAAATATCTTCACAAGATATATTTCTATTTTCAATCCTTTTGAAAACAGTTTTCAAAACTATCTTCCTTTCTCAGAATAAATTCCAAGTATTTCTATTTCCACTGGAATTATCAAGCACAAAATTTTAGATTTAAAATAATTTAAAAACACTTTATTGCAAAATATATTTAACATTCAATATAGAAAAATTACTTTAGTACTTAAGTTAAAATAATACTCTAGAAATAACTAAAATAAGGTTACCTTATACTTATACATTAGATTTTCTTCTTTGAACAAAATACCAAATCATTCTTTAAATAATTATTACAATAATAGATTAACAAAAACACTTACTCTGGGATTTACTTTAAAATATTTAAATTAAGATTACTTCAATAATTTACTAAAAATACATACTATATAGACATTGAAAATAAAGTTACTTTAAAAATATAAAACTAGGCTTTCACCTTTCAAACAAACACTACGTCACTATTTATAAATATTTATGACGGTAATAGATTTGAAAAATATTTACTTAAGAATTTAAAATAATAAATTTTCTAAAACATGCTTTTTAAAACAACATTAAATCCTTTAACTTATATCTAAACGTTTACTTTGAACATACTTGGCTATCCAGAGAAATATTCCTCTCTTCACATTCTTCCTTAAAATTTCAATTTCAAACACTTGAATCAATTTCCAAATTGATTTTCCATTTACTCCCTTTTAATTCAAAATCTATTAATTTCAGATTTCATTTCTTAATTATGATTTACAGTACTTTAACTAAAAATTCCAATTTTTAGATTTCTCAATTACTTCTTTATCCTTTTTATATAAATTTAAAACTTTAAGTTTAAAATAATTCTTTATTCCTTTAAATTAATACCACATAAAGTTACAATTCATTAATTACTGTTTATTCAAACTCTTTTCTTTCCATATTCGAAGTTATTTATTATTTTCATATTACTTCTATTTCTTTCAACCCATTCTTAATTTATTCAAATTTCCTATAATTATTTTACTCTCAAATTCATTTCCTTTATTCTTTTTCCAAAATCCAATCTATATAAATTTCGTAATTCATTATGCCCAAATATATCCAATCAACCATAACATTCAATATTCCAATATAACTCATCATAGGATACCAATATTCACAGCAGAGAATATTAAATAATTCAAATAAATGTTGAGGGATCCAATTGGATCCCTCCAACCTGTTTTCCCTGCATCCACAGATGTTAGCATCACGTAATATGCCAATTTCAATTATACTATACTATATCACATCACTCAATTCAACCATACAATCAATTATTTAAATTTAATCATTTAAATTTAAATTTAACCGAGTGAGATTAACTCACCTTTGACTACGCATGCACCCATTCCAATCCGGCTTGTTTTTTTTTCAGATTTCAAACCTTGAATAAATAATTACATGATTTATTAACACTTGAACTAATCTGATAATTAATTTCTTTTCGATAAATTTAATCAGTTAACAGTTTAATTCCAACTAAATAAATTCCCCCTTTAAAACATCTTTCAGAGACTAAAACAATTTATATGATTCATCTATATTCGAAATAAAATCGAACAATAAATTCCCATTTTATAAATTTTAATTCAACTAAAATGTAAATTTTGAAACTAATGATTTTGTTTTAATCAACTTCTTTTACAACTTTTTTTTAAAAACTGGGTTTATAAAATAAATTATAATCGAACCAATAAAATAAATTCTATTATTTAAAGTTCTTCTCTATGTATAGTTTCTGATTTTAAAAATATTGAATTAGGAGTGCCATTGGTTATCAGACCTTCCTGATATATTTGGATATATATCAGAACCAATTGTAGATAATCAAAATGATTCGAATTAGTACTATCGTAAGGTATAAAATATACTAATTTTGTATATACTAATTTGGATATATCTAAACGAGTTCTGATATACCTAATTTGTATAAGAAATTATATACAAAATCAGTATACAAATTGTATATAATCATTTGTACATAATTTTTGGTTATACATTAAAATCCTGTTCTATCCAAAGGTTTCTGATAGATTATATACAAACAGAGCTCTAAATTTGGGTAGATTTATAAAAACAGAGCTATACAAATTAGTACGGATTGATATAAATCAAATTCTCCTTCTTATTACTGGTTATCCTTACCCTTAATTTAAATTAGGCTATAAAAATTTACCTTTCTGCTATCGGCAAACCCCCAACCCTTAGATCCAATCGAACAAAATAGCGTAACCCTAGCCATCGTGCCAACGTCGAGCCTTGCTAAAATCCACGCGAGGCCCTAATTCCCATCGACCAAGAGTTGAACTCGATCGTGTGCCCTCGTTTATCGCGAGCCCTAGCTTGCAGCTTCCACGCGACATCGTCGCCTGCCGCCGTGAACATCTTGACATCGAACGCAATGATGCTTCGCCTTGCCAAATCGTGTCGCGTGATGCTCAAATTCCATCGCGAACAGTCGCGTGCCCTCGGCCATTATTTTTAAACCAACAGAACGATTTTAGCTTAAACGAAGATGCAAAAAATCTCATGCTTTCCCTCTTTTTTTTTACTCGATTTGGTTGAGAAGAAGAAAGGGGATTTAATGAGTGTAACGAGCAGCCAAATACCTGTTTCTATTGTCTCGGCTGGAAAGAAATAGGAGGACGTGATATGAAAAGGTGGTGGCGTATAAAGAAAGCTTTGCATAAGAAATTATCTAGCAATAGTGATTGAAAATAAAACCGATGTGACAAGATTTGACTAGTCAACAATGTATATTATATTGCGTTTCCGATAAAAATTCAGTGCGTTTATATGTCGTACACTCACACACTAACTCCGATCAATACGAAATTTGAAATCCAATAATAATTCAATATTACGGACTCAATGGAACTGGTTTCGTCGGATTCCGAGACTGTGCCTCGGAAGGCAATTTTTAAATTCAATTTAAACTATAAAATTTTAACACTGAACAAACCACTGTTAATTTAAATTCTATAACTTCTATTATCTTCAGTGTTATCAATATAAATTTTATAAGCCTCCAAATTATTTTTAATAGGCTTAAAACCCCAGATTCAACAATTCACCCAACTTCAAAATTATTTAATTCAATAATTAATTATCAAATAAAATGTGATATACGTAATTCAAGTTAAATTTTGCTCTATTGAATATTTAAAATCAATTAAATATTCCGATTTTAAATGTTCGAAAATTCCGGGTCGTCACATTCCTCCCCCTTTAAAAGAATTTCGTCCCCGAAATTACTAGTTAGGAAGAACGATCCAATACCCGTTTACTTATTCCCAAAACCAATCAATTTAACATTCTACCATCTTTTATAAAAGAATCATTATTATTCTTATTAACATTCCAAACATTTCCAAAACCTTCTATAGTTTTCAAACTATATTATTGTTTAACCATTCATGTTTCAATTTAAAACCAAATCTTGAATTATCAAAATTTTCTCAAAAATTTTCTAACTCCCTAAATTCCCGAAATTTTTTGCTAGCGTCTTCTTTGCGCGGCTAGCTCGGTACAACTACAAAATGGCTCTACGGCCTCCCAAATCCAAAAAGAAAACAAAAAGCCAAGTGGCTCAATCAAAATCCCAATCAAATTTCACAAAAATTTAAACACATACCTTTTTAGTCGGGCCATTCAATTTTTATCATCTGAAATCAAAACCAATTTTTCTTTCCTTTTATAATACCTGCATATCCTGCTTAGCACTAATATCCAATCACAACATTCCAAAAACATTTTATCGACTTCCTTACCAAATGTCAATATTCCTCCAAATATCAACTTAGAATATGTTTGCAATATTCAATTTCCAATTAAGAATTTACCATTCCTTACTTAAGTTAACATAAACATGTTATATGTTTCTTTATTTATTTCTGTCTTACCACTTCAGTTTATATCTATTTCTATTCACATTGATTCTTTCATTTCCATACGAATTCAATTTATCTTTAACTCTGAATATATAAATTTTATTTGTCATTTAAAACTAATTTATGTCATTATTTTAGTTAGTTTCATTTACTAATTCAGTTTAGTTTCTAATTTGAATTCGCTATTCGTTAACACAATTTTCCAAAGTTTTTCTAAAATTTTCTAACTCCCAAAATTTCTGAAAATTTTTGGCAGAGTCTCCTTTGTACGGAGGAGCTTTTGCAATTTGACAAAAGAGATAAATATATATACATCGACCCACACGGTCGGAAAAACCAAAAACAGTTCATATTTCCTATTTGTATTGCATAGGTGTACCTTATTTAGCATTTTAAGCAAGCGGCTTATTATTTTTAGCAAATAGCACTACCAAATCCAGCCACACGGCTTCCAGGTACCTGTACTTACTCAATTTAAACATGTAAGTGCCAAATATATGCAGTTTAACTATATTTCACTTAGTTGCAATGGTTAAAACATATGGATTCTAAAGAAATGCACATCCAACATTTTCCGTAAGCAATTTATACAACTTTCATACTAATTCAACTGTTTCAATTAATTTATAAACCATTTTCATTCAATTTGAATGGTTTTCAATCCATTCGTATACCACTTCATCAATTTAAATGGTTTAAAACTCAATCGCTTACATTTAATTTAATCTTAAGCAAACTGAACTCATATTTAATTCAATTGCTTTCAAAATCAATTTATTTTACTCATATCAATCCATAGAATTTTTAATTACTTCCATTTACATCAAATGACAATTAATTCTATGCAATTTGACGAGATTTATGTGAATAAATAAGTATTTATGTTTTATAACCATTTTAAATGGATTTCAACTCAATTCTATTCCGTTTTTAAAATTTATTCACAATTCATATATTCTCATTTTCATCGCATTTCAGATTTGAATCCATTCACTTGCATTTTACTTAATTAACCAAACTAGTTTATTCAAAACCATTAACTCAGGTTCTTCTTCATTACCTATTAAATTTTATTCACAGTCCACTCATTTATACTTCATTTCTTATCACATTCATTTAAATCCATTCTATTAAACTTGAAACATTCTATTTTCTTATTGTCTCAAGTTATTTCAATTCCTTAATAATTTTAAATGGTTTACAGTTATTCATTCTAGAATTTCATTCCATTAATATTATTTATAACTCACCGAATTTTATATCGATTAAAAATTTATTTCACTTGATTTAAAACCAATCCAATATTATTAAACTTTTTTTTAAGTTGAATTCAATTCAACTCCCCTTCATTCATTTAGCTTAAGTCAATTTACTTCAGTTTATTCCAAATTTTATACTTAAACCTGTTTCATCTTACGAGTAAATCTTTCTCTTTCATTCAACTTAATTCCATCTCAGTTAAATCTCATTTTAAAATTTACAATTTCATCTGATTAGTTATTATAAAATTTAGCTTTCAGATCCAACTCATTCAATGGATTACATGGCCATCTCCAATTTATTTCCACTTATTTGGATTTTATTTTCACATCCAAACCATTATAATTCCAATCCATTTACATTTTCTTTTATTCGATACATTTCAATCGTATTTAATTTGTTAACACTTCAAGTTAAATTTTAACTTAAAATTCAAGTTCTGAATCCACTATCCATTTCCAATTCACCACTCAATTTCATTTTCATGAACTCACAAATCCAATTACACTTACTTCACCAACAATTTAAGTCGATTTAATTTATAATTTGAGTTTTATTTCCAAACTTCATCATAAACTCACAATTTAACTTCTACTTAACTGCATTGGTTCTTATTACATATTTTATTATCTAATTTATTATCTAAATAGTCTTTCCCAATTTATAAATCCAAAACTTGATTTTTAATTCCAAACATCACTTCATTTAATTTTTCTTAGTTCAATTTCTTTTTTTCTTTTTTCAAGTTTGGATTTTCCTTCGTTTTATTATCCAAAACATCAAACAATATTTAATTTGGATTTTCTATCCAACCATTCAAATTTAATAAGTCACAACTTATTATTTTCACAATTCCATTTATTATAGGCTTGAATATATTCTTCCTTTATTTTTAACTCAAGCCTTATGCTTATTTATAACTCAAGCATATCTGGTTCTATGTAAAAAAAAAAAAAATAATTCTCTTACTCGTTATTCTTATTTATTTATTTCAATTCTAATCCTTATCCCATTTATTTTCCCTTTGTTCAGGTAAGAATTTAATTCCATTCATTAATTCAATTGAATTCTTATCCCAATTCAGTTTTACTTTAACTCAATCCGATTTTTAACTTAATTCGAATACAACTGGATATTATTTCCAACCTATTCAAAATAATTTCAATCTAGTTAATTATTATTTTGATGTCCTCAATCCAAGCTTATTTCATTTTTAACCTTCCACTTAAAATTAAGTTCCCAACATTCAAAACTTATAATTCCTTCCTGATTTCAAAATCATCTCAATTCATAAGCTTACCACCTATCTCAACTGGATTTTTAAACACCCGGCTTTGGTTTTCAACTTATCTTGAAATCTCTAAGATCTCAAATCATACTTCTCAAAATTTTAAACCAATCCTGGTTTTATTCCCAACAAATTTCCTTTGAAATTTCAACTAGCTTTTCTGAACGAATAAATTTTTGGCAGCAATCTGTCACTTAGAAACTCGAAAATGAACATCGATGATGCTGTAGTCATCACCGAAGTTATTTTCCATCTACTGAAGTGAATTCAATGCTATATCTCTTTTCAAAATTTATTTGAAACAATTTCCTTTCAGAAATACCCCAAAAACAACAATGCTACAATTTATCTTCAAAATACTTCCAAAATTTCCGGGGTTTTAAAGTTTCAAATCCTATTTTAAATTCAAATTTAACTATAATGCATTTGTATAGTTTATGCTTATATAAATTTCCATTTGATTGTATTTCAATTCATAAATTACATTTATAATTCGTATTTATAAATTTCATTTTATAATGAATTTATTCCTTCAAACTTTGGTTATATTTTCAATTTCTAGTTAAATTTTCACTTAACAATGATAATACTTTAATATTATCATTTATAACATCCAAGCAACCATATATTAGCTAAATAGTTTACAAAAACTTTCTTTATATCGAAAATATATTTTTGGGTAAAATTATTTCATTTACCCACATTTAAAACAATACCGCGTCGATTGTTCTATTCAAGTGTTTAGAAACCCCTACGATACAGTTGCGTAGACTGTGTCGACGAAGGTTCATATGCCACTCAATAAATCAATCAACGCAATATTAAAATAATTTATATTCACTAACAAATACGCGCTCATATCTATTAACACGCTCAAAATCATTTTAGAGTACTATAGACTCTAATTTAAATGAGTAATTCCCACCAGAGCCAAGGTTATCTCCAACCTACGCTCTGATACCAACTGCAACGACCCGCAAATCCGTACCCCTTAAGTCAACACTATTCTACGAAAATCAACTCAAGTTGTATAGAAATACGAACCATTTGGGTTAAAGAAGAAGAGGTAGAAGAAGAAAGTAGAGAAAACAACAACAAAATCTAACCATCGCAGCGGAATAAAATATAATAGATAATAAATAATCTTTACTCAAAAGTCAAATATTTCTGTTTACATATATTACATCATCAGAGTACATCAATCACAACTCAACGTCAATATCATACAATGGGTAGACAACAACTCAACACAGCGGAATATATACATAAACAAGTACGTAAGTACGTATCGTCATCCAGCTCGTCTCCTGAGCTCCAAGCATCATATCCTGTATCCTATAATACTCGGTCTGACCCGAGCATTACAGTTAAATAACACCCGAGTCAGTCTGGAATACCAGCGTGAGAAAATCACACCCAATTGATTATTAAAGTTTCAAAAATCCTTTGAAAACAAAAGCATCTCGTAAGACCACGCCACAAATAAACATGTCGGGTTTTTATCTTACGATGGCTAAAACAATTTTTATAGAAATCCTCTGATATTATAATAGGGTCTATATACAAATACTTATAAAATAGCCGAAATTGTTACATTCATTAAATTCCAGCTACTAGCCACAGAGTGGGTAATAAAAACAAAACTCGTACAAGGCTCGTAGGGAGAATGGATTTCCAACTAATGACTAGGCACTGGGGTACCACCTGTCACAGTACGGGGCCTAGATCACCGTACCGAGGAGTACGCCCTCTCCCCTGCAACACAAGGCTGGAACTACCCCTTACTGGATAATCCCAAGTGAGATCACCCCACGGTTGGGATCAGCGACCGCCCACTAAGCCGAAATAAAAAGGGACATCTAGACTGGAATGACCTCACCCTGCTTGGGTGCTACCCATCTAGCCTTGCTGCATAACCCTTGATTTTCAGTCATTCCCATTTGATGAGGCTTGAGGCTAAGCGTTACCTTTTTAGAATATATCCCTTAGAATGCCCATCGTCCACCTGACGATGTTTCGCAAGCATTCATCCATACAAGTCCATCCCGGGTTCGAACGGAACTGAAGGCATTATTCCTACTACATCCATATTGGAAATATCCTCAGGATTAGTACCGACTAGCCCTTGCACTTCACTGCTCCATCTTCGAATCCAAAATCATTTACGCGAAACGTACAAACCGGATCGAAGTGGTTTTCGAGAAATAAATCTCGATCCCGGTCTCTTCGAAACGATCAACGCATTTGTCCAATATTGATAGTCGGTTATTTAACTATCAATTATATTCACAAACAACCATCAACCAATAAATAATTTTCCAAATTATTTATTAATCTCAAAAATATCTTCACAAGATATATTTCTATTTTCAATCCTTTTGAAAACAGTTTTCAAAACTATCTTCCTTTCTCAGAATAAATTCCAAGTATTTCTATTTCCACTGGAATTATCAAGCACAAAATTTTAGATTTAAAATAATTTAAAAACACATTATTGCAAAATATATTTAACATTCAATATAGAAAAATTACTTTAGTACTTAAGTTAAAATAATACTCTAGAAATAACTAAAATAAGGTTACCTTATACTTATACGTTAGATTTTCTTCTTTAAACAAAATACCAAATCGTTCTTTAAATAATCATTACGATAATAGATTAACAAAAACACTTACTCTGGGATTTACTTTAAAATACTTAAATTAAGATTACTTCAATAATTTACTAAAAATACATACTATATAGACATTGAAAATAAAGTTACTTTAAAAATATAAAACTAGGCTTTCACCTTTCAAACAAACACTACGTCACTATTTATAAATATTTATGACGGTAATAGATTTGAAAAATATTAACTTAAGAATTTAAAATAATAAATTTTCTAAAACATGCTTTTTAAAACAACATTAAATCCTTTAACTTATATCTAAACGTTTACTTTGAACGTACTTGGCTATCCAGAGAAATATTCCTCTCTTCACATTCTTCCTTAAAATTTCAATTTCAAACACTTGAATCAATTTCCAAATTGATTTTCCATTTACTCCCTTTTAATTCAAAATCTATTAATTTCAGATTTCATTTCTTAATTATGATTTACAGTACTTTAACTAAAAATTCCAATTTTTAGATTTCTCAATTACTTCTTTATCCTTTTTATATAAATTTAAAACTTTAAGTTTAAAATAATTCTTTATTCCTTTAAATTAATACCACATAAAGTTACAATTCATTAATTACTGTTTATTCAAACTCTTTTCTTTCCATATTCGAAGTTATTTATTATTTTCATATTACTTCTATTTCTTTCAACCCAATCTTAATTTATTCAAATTTCCTTTAATTATTTTACTCTCAAATTCATTTCCTTTATTCTTTTTCCAAAATCCAATCTATATAAATTTCGTAATTCATTATGCCCAAATATATCCAATCAACCATAACATTCAATATTCCAATATAACTCATCATAGGATACCAATATTCACACCAGAGAATATTAAATAATTCAAATAAATATTGAGGGATCCAGTTGGATCCCTCCAACCTGTTTTTCCCGCATCCACAGATGTTAGCATAACGTAATATGCCAATTTCAAATTATACTATACTATATCACATCACTCAATTCAACCATACAATCAATTATTTAAATTTAATCATTTAAATTTGAATTTAACCGAGTGAGATTAACTCACCTTTGACTACGCATGCACCCATTCCAATCCGGCTTGTTTTCTTTTCAGATTTCAAACCTTGAATAAATAATTACATGATTTATTAACACTTGAACTAATCTGATAATTAATTTCTTTTCGATAAAT
The DNA here is from genome assembly GCA_030765085.1 of Allium cepa. NCBI lineage: Eukaryota > Viridiplantae > Streptophyta > Magnoliopsida > Asparagales > Amaryllidaceae > Allium > Allium cepa. The sequence goes on along the minus strand of CM060943.1, from coordinate 369,307,319 downwards.
TTAATCAGTTAACAGTTTAATTCCAACTAAATAAATTCCCCCTTTAAAACATCTTTCAGAGACTAAAACAATTTATATGATTCATCTATATTCGAAATAAAATCGAACAATAAATTCCCATTTTATAAATTTTAATTCAACTAATATGTAAATTTTGAAACTAATGATTTTGTTTTGATCAACTTCCTTTACAACTTTTTTTTTTAAACTGGGTTTATAAAATAAATTATAATCGAACCAATAAAATAAATTCTATTATTTAAAGTTCTTCTCCATGTATAGTTTCTGAATTTAAAAATATTGAATTAGGAGTGCCATTGGTTATCAGACCTTCCTGATATATTTGGATATATATTAGAACCAATTGTAGATAATCAAAATGATTCGAATTAGTACTATCGTAAGGTATAAAATATACTAATTTTGTATATACTAATTTAAATATATCTAAACGAGTTCTGATATACCTAATTTGTATAAGAAATTATATACAAAAATCAGTATACAAATTGTACATCATTTGTATATAATTTTTGGTTATACATTAAAATCCTGTTCTATCCAAAGGTTTCTGATAGATTATATACAAACAGAGCTCTAAATTTGGGTAGATTTATACAAACAGAGCTATACAAATTAGTACGGATTGATATAAATCAATTTCTCCTTCTTATTACTGGTTATCCTTACCCTTAATTTAAATTAATTTAAATTAGGCTATAAAATTTTAACTTTCTGCTATCGGCAAACCCCCAAACCTCAGATCCAATCGAACGAAATCGCGTAACCCTAGCCATCGTTCCAACGTCGAGCCTTGCTAAAATCCACGCGAGGCCCTAATTCCCATCGACCAAGAGTTGAACTCGATCGTGTGCCCTCATTTATCGCGAGCCCTAGCTTGCAGCTTCCACGCGACATCGTCTCCTGCCGCCGTGAACATCTCGACATCGAAGGCAATGTTGCTTCGCCTTGCCAAATCGTGCCGCGTGATGCTCAAATTCCATCGCGAACAGTCGCGTGCCCTCGGCCATTATTTTGAAACCAACTGACCGATTTTATCTTAAACGAAGGTGCCAAAAATTTCGTGCTTTCCCTCTTTTTTTTTACTCGATTTGGTTGAGAAGAAGAAAGGGGATTTAATGAGTGTAACGAGTAGCCAAATACCTGTTTCTATTGTCTCGGCTAGAAAGAAATAGGAGGACGTGATATGAAAAGGTGGTGGCGTATAAAGAAAGCTTTGCGTAAGAAAATATCTAGCTATAGTGATTGAAAATAAAACCGATGTGATAAGGTTTGACTAGTCAACAATGTATATTATATTGCGTTTCCGATAAAAATTCAGTGCGTTTATATGTCGTACACTCACACACTAACTCCGATCAATACGAAATTTGAAATCCGATAATAATTCAATATTACGGACTCAATGGAACTGGTTTCGTCGGATTCCGAGACTGTGCCTCGGAAGGCTATTTTTAAATTCAATTTAAACTATAAAAATTTAACACTAAACAAACCACTGTTAATTTAAATTCTATAACTTCTATTATCTTCAGTGTTATCAATATAAATTTTATAAGCCGCCAAATTATTTTTAATAGGCTTAAAACTCCAGATTCAACAATTCACCCAACTTCAAAATTATTTAATTCAATAATTAACTGTCAAATAAAATGTGATATTCGTAATTCAAGTTAAATTTTGCTCTATTGAATATTTAAAATCAATTAAATATTCCGATTTTAAATGTTTGAAAATTCCGGGTCGTCACATTGTTAGAACCTAGAAATTTGATGTTTTGATTATGACAACTATATAAGTAAATATTAGATGAACAAACCATATTTGCAGGAGAAGATACTGTTTTACTTCAGAAATAATCTAACAGGTTACAGACCATATTCCAGAAAGAAGCTTCAGTAATATATTTAGTCTATGATCTGAGTCAAGTAGTGAATTCATGTTAAAATCTTTTCGAAGTGGTATATGCACGCACACACAATTTATTTATTTTTCAAAACATTGTTCGCATGCTAAAATTTTTCAAAACATACTTCATATACTAATTTTTTTCAAAACATTCATTATATGCTAAAAACACTTATTTCAGCCGGTTGGATGGCTGCAGTCAGCCGACTGAAATCTGTGCATGTGCACAATTTTCTTTGAACATTTAGGAGGCTGGCCTTGCAAGTTCAGCCGGCCAAATTATGCCTTTTTGCGCTGTATTTTCTAGCTGGCTCGATTTTAGATCAATTCAGCTGGCTGATTTGTTTTACGCGGACGGCTGAATCTTCATAACAGTGTATTTTGAACAGACACTTTATTTCAACGAATAGAAGCAACTCTTGATTCAAGAGTTGCTTCCACATTCTTTCACGGCTACCTTTCATGAACAATTGGAACTCTTAATCACTATATATAGCCATGAAATCCATTGTTTTAATCACTAATTCTGATTCTAATTCTCATTCTCATTTTTCTAAACTATCTTGCCATTTGCATTCAGTATTTCATTCTAATCACTTGTTCATTCAAGCAAACTTCATTAGTGATTTAATAAACTTCTTATCTTCACAAATCACATAATATACCACAAAGGAGAAGATTATAGGAAGGGTGTACGTTGTTGACTTATCCGTACTATTCAAAAGCATACTCGGTCAGAAACAAATTTACTATTTTTATTGGAAGTCTTGCTCGGTTGCTAAGACTTTGAAGTCCTATTCTATTGCTTAGATGGTAGAAGTTATGATCGTTTGCTCAGGTGGTGTAATACCCATTCCTTCGGGTCAAGTGAGGATTGATAGTTGAATTTCAAAAGGAGTGTGGGACTTCCATATTGAACCAGTATAAAAATTCTAGCTTCATTTACTTTGTTATTTACTTTTATATTTATATTCTACATTAGTTAATAGTTTAGTTAATATTCCATATTGCACGGCCCTTAGTCACTTTCACTTGGTATCAAATCAAGGTCATCTTATAACCATAAAACAGTTATTTGATATTCAGTTTGTATGGAAAATAACACTAGCACAAGTTTTATTGAAGGTCAATCCACTGCACGGCTGTAATGACCCACAGATCTATCATTCTGATAAATCATATTTATTTTGAAGTTCATTAAAATAAAAGTTTGATAATATAATAATAATGTTTTAAGTGATAATAAATAATAGTAATCTTATTTTGAATAAAATTTTACAAAAATATTATACTCAGAATTTAAATCGATAAAATGGCCGAAAATCATTTTATCGATGGCCAGTTCTATAATCATAAAACATCACGCATAAGGCTGGATACATACACTTATTTTTGTAATTAAACAAGAATATAAAATAAAACCAATTAATTTGTTTTTGAAAATAAACTGTGTTTTTGACATTGTTAAGTAATACCCTTAAATTTAATAATTGATTTATTTAATTTAAATTTAGATTTAACGATTTAACAATTATTTTAATTATTCAAATAATTATTTTAAATGATGATAATTCATTTTAAATAGTTATAAAGTGATAATAAATCATTTATAATAATCTTGTAAAGATATTTATTTGATTTGAAAATATAAGGATAAATCGATATCGCTTTATCGGTAAAATTGTGCTTTTTGTAAATGATTATTAATATTTATTTATATGGTTTTATAAATGAAATGTGATTGTTTTAATTAGTTAAAAATGATAATAAATTTATTTTCAAGGTTTGTTTACAAAAATATGCACGTTAACTAAGAAGTGAAAATGTGACCGGGAATCGGTTCTCCGATTGGCAACGGTTTATCAAACGAAAGTTGTTCGGAATCAATGCAACGTTGTTTATATGTCATGTACACATATATAACACATAAATGCACACCCTAACATATACATAAACATATATTTATATATATGTATATATGTATACATTTACACTTAAACATATATATTATAAAATCTAAGATATTTTATATAAAACTTCACCTTTAAGCTTACATAAGCCAACATATATATACATGAGAAGATGAAATTGACAAGCACTTGGAGGGGAGGCTTTTGTTGTGCCTAAGGAGGAGGAGTGTTTTGGTGAAGCCATATAGTGGTGATGAAGATGATGATGTATGCATGGATACTTTTACACTCTTCTTTTCCTATAATTGCATCTCCACTCTTTTCTTTCATCCACTTCCACCAGCCATAACTTCCTCTTCCCCACTCCAAATCATAAAAAAAATTGAAATCATTCAGAATTTTTGTGGCTACAACTTTCTAGTTGATCACTTCTTTCTATTCAAAGCTCAGCAAAGTTCAAAATACCATTCTTTCTAAAGCATTTTCGAGCCCAGTTTTAATGATCGAAAATACCTCTTTTTCATTCAAGCATAACTCCTCCAAAACAAATCCAAATGATGTAAATATTTTTTCAAAACATGTATAATTTAAATGGCTACAACTTTAATGTTTAGCACTTCTTTCAGTTTTGAGTCTAACTATGTCAAAATTTTACTTTTTTACAGTGTGTTTTCGGGCTACATTTTTACAATCCGTGAATGCATTTTCTTCTCTTGGCCATAACTTCCTCATAATGAACCTTTTTTTGAAACCATAGAAAAAAGATTTCCTACAACTTTCATACTGACAATATTTTCAAAATTTTTAGTAAAAGTGTTGAAAATCAGATAGAAGATGACCTATTTTCGGGTCTAATTTAGTGAATTCAGGGTCGAAGCTTTACCACTTCTCTTCCATACTTTTGGCCATCATCTTCAAGTCTTGGCCGAGCCTTCTCAAGGGTTTAAGGACTAATTTCAAAAGCTTTCATGTGATCATAGTAGAGCTATTGTCCATTTAGCGAAGTTTGGAAGCAATGATTTTGTGAACTCCTAAACTATTGTATTATATTTTGGATGATGATATAATGTTTGCAGTGGATGTTTATTATGCTTTAATCATCAAGTTTGGTTGTTTAAATATGAATGTTGAATATATATGCAAGTCACGGAAATACACATCGATAAGCACAAAGGAAATCATTTTCCTTAATTTAATGAATTGGTGTATATGGATCGTTAAATCTCTTTAAAAATGGTTTTAAGTGAGTTTGAAATGTTTTATAAACATTCAAAAGTGTTTTGGTGAAGTTTGAAAAGAAATGAAAAAATTTGTTACGGTAGTTCGCGTTTTCGCGCCGTAAAAGTCTAATGAATATACAAAATGGAATATATCTCAGAATTCTTTGAGATAAGAACTTTTTGAACTATTATATCCATAGTTTTCCAAGAAGAAAGAAAATTGAGATTTTGAGGTATGAGCAAGACAAGCTTTTTGGAAAATCGCGGTTTTGCAGTTCAGGATCCAAACTGGATTTCTTAGAAAATGATGTTTTAAAATCATTTAAAAATGTGGAATAAATATTATAAATCTTTTAAAATGTTTTAAAAGTGATTTGAGTAATAAAAATGAACTTTCAAATAATAAAAAGTCGTTTTGGTTAACATAGCTTATAAAAGCGCTTTTCGCGGCTCATTTCCGTAATACTTTTCTATAACTTTTAAATTTTAGTTTTAAACTTAACGATTCTTCTTCAAATCTTTTATAAAAAAATTTAAAAGGATAATTAAGTGTTTTAATAATGATTGGAGGTTTTCTAGCTTATATAAGAAAGTTTAAATAAATGTTTAAAGAAAATCTACTATAAATAAGTGGTTTAATCTTGGCTCTAAAAGCCGACGAGTAGACTGGATTTTTCTATTTGTGAGATCCGAATGTGAGGTGCTTAAACTAAGTAGATGTTCAGGAGCAACCAGTGCCCTAGCTAACCTGGCCTCTTCCCTGGGCGAGGGATAGATAAGGTCAAAATGTCGGAAACTGGTTAAGTATAAAAGGATTTAAATTTTCCAAATTTAAATTAAATACAATTTTGATTTTATAGAGATAATCTTCTTATACTTAGTGTTAAAACCCAAGGGGAAACGCGTACTATTCATGGAATTTAAATGGTTTTGCCATTATTCCGTCCATATTATATGTTGAATACGAGAATTGATATTGAGTAGAATTAGATGATTTCTATATATTCCACTCACTTAATATTTACTGGTTTTGGATTAACATCCTGGATAACATTGTTTCAACCAAATCAAAATTATGAATTTGAATTTAGAAATATTTGTCAAGATTTAAGTGAAATAATATAGAGTTAGTTTAATTCCTATACTTGAAATTTATTGGTTTGGATTTATAGTAAACGATGTCTTGAATAATATTGTTTTTGATCCATTTTAAAGGTTTTGAAAATCTTTGTTAAGATTTAAATAAATGATTTGGAAATATTATCCTAAGAAAAGATGAAATGATTTGGAATTTAAAAAGGGTTTTATCTAATCAAATGATTTGATAAGAGAGGTTTAATAAATCCATATATACTGGAAAGAATGTTTTAGAAATATATATCTCTCCAAAAGAGATTTTGATAAAAAGAACTTAATCAATTAAAGAATGATTCTCTATTCACAGAATCTATTTTTACCGATGATTGGTTGGAAGGAACCGAGGTCGGATTTGGGTAACTCCTATCCGAAAACCACTTTGAACCGATGTATGCGTTCGAAAAATGAAGACTTGATAAAGAAAACAAAGGATGAAGACCGAAAATTTTCGCGTTGAAAGGACTGCTTGTTGATAATTATGGTTAGCTCCGAAATACTAAAGTAGCAGTGGTCCCTTCATTTCTAAAACTCTTTAGGTTGCAAGGACTATTCACTACTAATCCTAGGGTTAATTCCCGATAGGATGTGGTAGGAGAGTGCCTTCTGTTTCGTTCAATACTAGAACGAACTTGTATGGATAGATGTCTGACACTCCATTCTTGAGATTTCATCATTGACTTTTATAACCGTACATTTGTATGGTGGCAGGAAAAGTAACTTCTCTTTGCTTAACATCCTTCTCTGAGACGTACGAGCTAGAAGGTTGTATGTTTATGGAAGTCAATAGTGATCGATGGAATGACAATGTGGCATTCAAAGTGAAAAGTAAAAAAGGTAATCGTTACCTCAGGCCTCACACACGGAAATGGCCAAAACAGGATAGATGCAGCAAGGCTATGTGGTTCGCTACCATTAGGGTATGATCATCCCCTTCTAGACATATTTCTACCCTCTATGATGTTCGGGTTTAAATTAATGTGGTGTATGCTAGAGCATGCTCGGATAGGTCGGTAACGACCGGGATAATGAAATATTCAGTACTATCTGGTGAGGAAAGGCAGCCCGGTCTTATATTGGTAGAGGGCAGATGTTATGTGCCTTAGTACATTCCTTTAGAGATGTACTACCGGAAGGTAGTCCCTTCACTCGGTCATTTTTATGGAAACCCATTCTCCAATAAGAGCCTGTATGATTTTAGATGTAGAATGCCTTGTATTACAACGTAGTATGCTAGAATTTAATAATATAACAATGTCAACTAAGATTAAAAAGTTTACTTGCAAATGTCCCTTTTTTATGCAATAAAGATTTGGTTATCATAAGGAAAAAACTAGTTCTGTGTTTATGTGAGTCGTGGTCTTATGAGATACCTTTTGTTGTCAAAACGCGTATTTTGAGTTCTCGTACCAGTCTTATGACCGACCTAGAGTTTATTTTTCCCTTTCCTTAAACTCTAGTGCCCTAATTTTCCCGGACAGCCTAGTAGTCAGGTTTTGTTTAGAAGAAATCTAGATTGAGCTCGAAGCATGGAGTTAGAAGATTCTTCTGAAGATTGTTATATGTTTCCACCACTCTTGTGCTACAGTATTCCGCATTTGTAAGGACAGATTTTTGTAACTGTCCATGTTTAACTTTGATAAATGTATTTATATTTCTGCTGTAAAGATTATTTTTCAAAATAGTATATGTTATTCCATTAGTGTGAGATTTTGTTCTGTCTTTATTTGCTTTCTTACCTTTGAGAATCCGCTCCTCCGGCACTTGGATTTGCAGCATGTGAATACCAAGGATGTATTAATGTCGATTTCCAAGAGTCGAAGAATCAGGTCCTCACAACGACCACCACTATATAACGGTTGAATTACAATTATTGGTCAACTCGCATGAGAATTTATATGCAAGCAAATGGATATGATACTTAGAATATAACTCAGAATGAATACACTATACCTACTACACCTTATGCACAATGGTCAAATACACAAAAGATAGATACTACCTCAAATGCAAAAGCCATGAATATGTTATTTTGTGCTTTAGATAGGAATGAATTCAATAGAGTCAGCATATGTACAACTGCTTATGAAATTTGGCGAACTCTTAAAGTTACACATGAAGGAACAAACAAAGTTAAACAAAGCAAGATTTCTATGCTTAAAAATCAGTTCCAAAATTTCAAAACGAAATCAGATGAGACTATAAATGAAATATATTCTAGATTCCAAGACATATATCATTCACTATTAGCATTAGGAGAAAAATACATTGATTTTGATATTGTTTCGAAAATCTAAACTCTTTAACGGATGAATGGAAAGGAAAGTCTTAGCTATTGAAGAAGCTAATGGTATTACTATCATCAAACCTGAAGAGTTAATAGGAAATCTCATGTCGTATGAAGTAAATTTGCAGGCAAAATGAGATCAATCCTAAGATAGAAAGAATGTAGCTTTCCAAGCTGAACAAAAAGATTCAGATTCAGATGAAGATGACTTGTCATTTATAGCAAAGAATTTCAAAACGTTTTTGAAATTAAGGAAGAACAAGAAATTCGAAAACAACAGGAGAGATAATACCAATAAACCACTACCTTCAAATCTCGAGTGTCATCAATGTCATAAGAAAGATCACATGAAGGACTGTCCTGATCGAAAGAAAGATAGGTACAAGTATAAGGACAAGTATAAGAAGAAGCAGGCATTCTTTTTTACATGGGATGATTCAGAATCGTCTTTATCATCAAATAGTAACATTGACAGTGATTGTGAACAAGCCAATGTCCGCTTTATGGCTTTGACTAACGATGTAGGAAGTAAGAAAAGAGGAAAGTTGATACTTGATAGTGGTTGCACAAAACATATGACAAGAAACAAAGATATGCCGACTAACATTATCTACTCAGATGGAGGATCTGTCATATATAGAGATAACTCCAAAGGATATATCATCGACAAAGGCGATGTGAGCAATGATGGTACATCTAACTTCCTCTTATTACAAATGTTTTACTACTTCAAAATTTAAAACATAATTTTCTTAATATAAGTCAACTATGCGATAAAGGTTTCAATATATCTTTTTAGATAATAAATGTAATATATATGACCAAAAAAAGAATCATGTCTTAGAAGGAACTAGAGAACGTAATATATATAAATTAAATATGAAAATTAATCATAACACAAATATGTGTCTAGTAGCTAAAGAAAATGATCCTTGATTATGGGACAAAAGATTGTATCATGTAAACTTTAAAGCAATAAGAAAATTATCTAAAAATAATTTAGTAAAAGGTTTACCAAAAATGAATTTTAAAGTAAATAGTATTTGTGATGCTTATCAGTTAGGAAAATTAACTAAATCTACCTTTAAATCAACGAAAATAATTTCTACATTACAGCCACTTGAGTTGTTACATTTAGATCTTTTTGGACCAACTCAAGTACAACCTATACATCATAACAGATACGTTTCTGTAATTGTAGATGATTTTTCAAGATACACCTGGACAATATATATGAAAAATAAAAGTGATACTTTAAAAAAAATTAAGATCTTTGCTAAGAGAATTCAAAATATTAAGAATATAAAAATTAAAAACATTTGAAGCGATCATGGCGGCGAATTCAATAATGATATTTTTGAAAAATTTTGTAATAAGAAAGGAATTGTTCACAAATTTTCATTTCCTTGAACTCCGCAACAAAACGGAGATAAGAACCCTTCAAAAATGTGCTAGAAGCTTATTAAATGAAGTACTCTACCTAAACATTAGGGCAGAAGCTATAGCAACTGCTTGTTATGTTTTAAATCGAGTCTCCATTAGACGATTAACAAAACATACCCTATATGAACTTTTTAATGGAAGAAAACCTAACATATCATATTTTAAATTTTGCAGTTCAAAATGCTTTTCATTAAATATAAAAGGCCAACTTGGTAAATTCGATCCAAAATCGAATGAAGGAATATTCATTGGATATTCCGAACAAAGCAAGGCATATAGAATTTATAATAGAAGGACTAAACTAATTGAATAAACACTTCATGTGTCACTCGATGAAAATTTTAAATTTAATAATAAAATTAAAGATGAAGAAATAATTCCTAAATCAAATATCACAGAATATGATATTGAAAATAATGTTGAAATTGAAAATAACAATTTACCAAATGAAAATGAGATTCAATCTCCACCAAGACTTGTAAGAAATCACCCAATTGAAAATGATATCAAAGAAATTAGTTCTAATGTAAGAACTCGAAATCAACTAAATCAAATAGGTCATGTAGCTTTCCTATCGAACATTGAACCCTAAAATGCTAAAGAAGCCTCAACGGATGATTACTGGATTACAACTATGCAAGAGGAGTTAAATCAATTTGAATGAAACAAAGTTTGGAACTTAGTTCCTAGTCCTAGTAATCAAACCGTCATCAGTACTAAGGGGGTCTACAAAAATAAAGCCGATGAGTAAGGGAATATTATTCGGAACAAAGCTATATTAGTCACTCAAGGCTACAATCATGAAGAAGGAATAGACCACGAAGAAACATTTGTTCCTGCAGCTTGACTAGAAACAATATGTATTTTATTAGCTTTTGCTTGTTTTCATAATTTTAAACTATATCCATTGGACGTAAAAAGTGTTTTCCTAAACGTTTATATAAAAGAAAATGTGTATGTAGAACAACCACCTTTATTTGCACATGAACAATTTCCAGACCGAGTTTATAAACTAAAGAAAGCTTTATACGGTTTAAAACAAGCACCATGTTTATAAATTCTGGATTTAAAATTGGAAAAGTAGATCAAACTTTGTTTATAAAACAAGATAAATAGGATATTTTAATTATACAAGTTTATGTAGATGACATCATTTTTGGTTCTACGAACGAAAAATTATGTCAAGAATTTTCGAATATTATGACCAGAGAAATTGAAATGTCTCATATAAGAGAACTTTTATATTTTCTTGGATTAAAATGAAATAATTAAGTAATGGAATTTGTATCAATCAAGAAAAATATTGTAATAATCTTATAAAACGTCTTGGTATGGAAAACACTTCTGCTAAACCAACTCATATGAGCACTATGGTACATCTCGATCGAGATGAAAATGGCAAAAGCGTAGACCAAAAACTATATCGAAGTATGATTGGATCCTTACTTTACTTAACTGCTAGTCGTCCAGGTATAATGATGAGTGTATGCTTGTGTGCACGGTTTCAAACAAATCCCAAAGAATCACATTTGCGGGCAGTGAAACGAATTTTGCGCTACTTAAGCAAGACTGAAGACTGTGGTCTCTTTTACCCGAAATAATGCCCTTTTGAGTTAGTATCATATAGTGATGCTGACTTTGGAGGATGTCGAACGGATCAAAAGAGTACAAGTGGTACTTGTCATTTCATTGGACAATCTTTAGTATTTGGTTTAATAAGAAATAAAATTGTGTTTCACTTTTGACATGTGAAGGGAAATATATTTCTGCTACTCTGGTATGTGCACAAGTAATATACATGTAGCAAACACTATAAGATTTTGGTATAAATCTATCTAAATAAACAATTTATTATGATAATACAAGTGCTATAAAATTATCGAAAAATTCTATAAATCACTCCAGAACTAAACATATTGATATTTGATATCATTTTCTTTGTGATAATATAGAAAATGGTAATATTTCTCTTGATTATAAACCATTAGAAAATCAAGTTGCAGATATATTTATCAAACCTTTAAATGAAAATATTTTTCTTAAATTAAGATATGAACTAGGAATTATGTCGTTACATTAATTATTATTCAATATTAAAGTGTAAGAAATTATAAAATAAATAAATATTTAATAGAACAAAAATTGGAGATGATAGCACTCAAACTCTGCACTCATGGGAGAAGTCGCATGTTTTTCCTACGTTCTATCGTGTTACATGATTTAAGACATTACATCCTTTCATTTTGTATGTGGCTATAATCTTTTTATAGTTCTTAACCTTACTTCTCTCTATTGGCTGAAATTTATTAGTGAATATTAAACATGAATTATAAAACCTTAAATAGAAAACATAACCATAATATATACATGAACTGATTTGTTTTAACACATATAAAAACTTTATACACACACACACACACATATTCTCTTTACAAAATGCCATCTCTAGAAAGTTCTGATCTCTCATCGTGTAACACCCCATATTTTAATAACATTATTTAGGACATTAATCAGCTAAATTAAGTAAAATAATGCGATGATTAGGGATTGAGATTTGATTATAATCAAGGGTAGTCGTGCCATGTTAATGTGTAAATCAAAATGAGATAATATGAATAAAATGTGTTAGGAAATAAGTAAGGGGTAAAATAGGAAAATAGGCATTCTAATACCCTAAACCCTTAGTTGTTCTCACTTTCAGTCATTTAAATTTTTTTAAAATTAAGTAGAGGCCGGGCACCATTTTCAAGAGTAAGAAGAAGAAAGAAAAGGGGGAAGCTTAATTAACATCAAATACATTCAAATCTCACATCTTTAATCACAAAGCTAAGGTGAATAATTACTACATCTCACTTTTCTTATGATTTTCAGTTTCAAGGATAATCCAAAGTGTTTTTGCATGTATACGCCATGTTTTGAATGAATAAAAGTTTATATATGCTTCTTGATGATTTATGCATGTTCATATTGATTTTTATGATATGTTTTGTTGAAAACCCTATTAAATGACATCTAAATGCCTTGCGATTTTCATATATATATATATATATATATATATATATATATATATATATATATCAGAAATAATGTTTTAGAGATGGGTTTCAATTTTTATAATTTTCTGAATTAACGTGGATATTATATTGATTTTCTATTGAAGAAAATGATTATTTAGGTTTTAAAGTATTTATGGCTAAATAATAAATTATTTGGGTCTGAATTAATAAATGTTAGAAAACATATTAAATTGGATTTTTTGGAATTTTTACAGAATTTTCCTAAGTATTTTGATGAATATATAAACTTATTTAAGGTATAAGACTTAAATATTTTATATATTTATTCAAGGATAAGGGTATTTTGTGAAATAAAATTATTGTTTATTTCTAAAATATTAGAAGCACTTTTGAAAAAGGAATTTAGCAACCAATGAAAATTTGGAAAACATAGCAGGTTAGTTGAAAAGTGTTTCTCTTTTAAGTTAAAAACAAAATTTACATGTTTTTAATATGTTCCACCACTTTCGGCACCAGGGGTTCCAATTAGGACATTTCCCCACCATGCTTTCGATATCAATGCTCATGGTATCAATTTACTTGGTACGTAGCATGTTGGATAAAGGCAGAAGGTACATAGTCGAAACATTAGGTTTCGATGGGTTGGAGTATGCCTTTGTTTTAAATTAAAGTAGCGCCTCTTTTTTTCGAAGGTATAACTTTCGGCTCGGTTGGCTTTCGACTGAGTCAAATATTTATAAAGGAAAGGTTTCGAATGGGTTGTGCTCTTTTGTTTTAAGTAATGTTTTCGAAGGGGTCGAAACCCTAAGTTGCTGCTTTTCAAACTTTGGACTCAATGGTTTCGAAAGGGTGGTTTCGACACCATCACTTCTTTGCTAACAGATACTTTTGAAGGGTAGGCTTTCAAATTAAAATGTTTTTATAGACCCTTTTGTTCTGTTGAAGTATAACCCAATGGTTTCAAAGGAGATGGTTTAAACGGTTGCGAAGGGATGGCTCCCCAAGGATTTCGAAAGCTTCTAAAGGATAGGTTTTTCTGATTATTTCGAAAGGGTGGAAAGGAAAGGTTTTTCCAAAGGTTTCTAAAGGCAATGTTTTAAAGAGTTTTAAGACATGATGTCTAATGTTTTATAGCTTTGAAAGAAGGGTTTTTCAAGGGATTTGAAATGTTTTGAATATGGTTTTGAAGGGAAGGTTTTGGCCTTTCGGTCTAAGTTAAAGAAAGGGTTTTACTTTGTTTTGAAAGGGGCACTTTCAACGGATTCAAAAGGGGTACTTTTAATGGTTTAATTGTTTTCGTCAACTAAGGTTTGAGTAAAGTACACACACACATATATATAACATGGTAAGGATATTTTGAGTAAAGCATAGAATATATGTATTTTCCGTGTCTGAGTTTGATTTAAAGGTTTTAAACCATATTGAAAAGGTTTTCAAGGTAAATTATGGGAATGGATCCCTAAGTAAAATGACTCGATATTAGAATATCAAATGGGATTGGTATAGGGTGGCACTTTATACATTAGCTATTGGCCCCAGCTAATTTTGTCCAAAATTCCACTGTACAAGGCTTTGTCACATGTAAGACTAATATCATGATTGCACACAGAAAGGAATATATATTTGTATACATATAGGTTATTGGTGAGCTCACAAGACAATTAGGATCAAGTGACCCTGGGAGATACTAAGTTAGGGATAGACCATCCAGACGGGAAGTATTTAACAAATAGTTAGGGACAAACCGTCCGGAAGTGGAATGTCTAACAGATGTTAGATAAGATTTGTTTATATTGTCTGGTAGGCCCGAGTCAGCCAAAGGTTAGTAGTTAGCCAAATATAATTATAGAGTTAGAACATATAGTTCATTTATTACCTGACATGTATGTTTACATAATGATGCTTTACAATTTTTAACCAGTTTTGGTTGCAGGAACAGGTTTGCAAAAGAAAGATATATTTTAAAAGGTTATTAGTGAGGGGAAACCTGTTCCACTAAGCGAAGTGGTCTCACTTAACACTAATAACTGAGATGTACAGTATTATTCACACCAGGCTTATTGTATGACTCAAAGTTTATTATTTCCCCTTAAACTGTCGGGTGCTCAAAATTTATTTGAGTAGGCTGAGGGTTATGGTTTTCAGATCTTTAGTAGGATGACGAATAAAGATAGCAAAGGCGAGCAAGAGGCTAACAGATAGCTGATTAGGAGTTGTAGTACATGTTTTGTTATTTGGTTCTACTGTGTGTATTAAGTCAATTATAGTTATATTACTCTGGTCAACTAAGGGGGCATCATCATATGTCGCTCTTGGTGTATTTTGTAATAAGTATATTTGACCATTGCATGGGAAATGATTTGGGATTGTGTAATCTAAATATGGAACATATGTTTTGAAATGTAACGGAAATTGCTGTTTTGAAATATGTGATTTGTATCATATTCAAGTGCTTTTGATATTATAGATACCATTAACATTGCCGTATTTAGTCGTCGGAAGTTAATACTATAAATGGTTGCAGCATTTGTAGCGCTTAGCTTTGGGCCTCTAGATAGGGGATGTTACAACTTATTATCGGAGCACATGTTTATGAAATACTTTAACTAAAAAATGATTTTTGAAAACATAATCCCTAGGAATTAAACTAAGATCGGGGTATGGGATAACGTTGTAGTAACGTACTTGTATTTGCTATATATTAGTATGCATTATATCTCTATTCTCCTATCTCTCTTAAGCTATTCTTCTATATCTCATGAGGCTTGAATACAGATATAGACGCAAGAAGATGCAGATTTAACCTAGGAGGAGAAAACACCACCATAAATGGAAACGCCCAACTGAATGAACCAAAGTCAGGCTCTGGCTGATAATATTGGTGCTGGGGTCCCACAAGTTATGGGAACCATGTATCAATTTTCGTGAACATGATGCAAGCTAGAATTGCAGCTGGAGTTGTTGGAGGGAATGCAGTTGGAAGAGGAGTTCAGAAAGCTCCGATAGTCAACTAATATGATAACTTAAGCAGAGATTATGCTAGGCTTGGAGGAAAGCCGTTTGGCTGCTACACTTTGAAAGGATTTTCGCTAACTTGGGGCTTAACCATGAGCCAAAAAGGATACTTGCTTCAAGGTAGCTTTAAGGAGCTGCTTTGTTTTGGTGGAATATTGTGACTGCCGGTGTAGACGAGGAGACAATGACATGGGCAGAGTTCAAGAGGAGGTTCCAAGAAAGGTTCATGTCAGTAATAGCATAGTCTGTTTATGTTCGAAAGATTGCTGAGCCAGAGCAAGGGGAGATGTCTGTTCTGTAGTATGTTGGCAGCTTTGAGTTAGCCAGATATGGTTATACCACTGTTGATACAGTGATGAAAAGGAATGAAAAGTTTATCAGAGGTTTGAAACCTGAGTTGGCTAGAGCTACCTTACCGCACATTAGAGATCCCTGTGATGTGGTACTGGAAATGGACTAAGACATGAATAGATGCCTGCTTGTTTGGAAAAGAAGAAGGTAAAGGAGATCCAGGTTGGGCAAGGCCGAAAGAGGAAGTTTTCTTTCACAAGAAGGGTGCTCAGAAAGGAGGAGCAGCAAAGAAGGAGATGTCTGAGGTGGTTTGTTTTAAGTGCGACAAGAAATGACATTATGCTTATGAGCGTCGTACTGGAAAGGGAAAGGAGGTGATCGGAAAGAAGAACATCAGGTGCTTCAACTATGATCAGATAGGCCACTATAAGAATCCATGCAAAGAGCCCGCTAAGGACGGAAAGGGCAAGGTGTATGCATTGGAACCTGCTACTTCAAAGCCATCAGTGTAGGAGAAGGGAAAGGCAGTTCTGGGAGGCGCACTATAGATTCACGGTATATCTGTTAGCGTTTTGTTTGATACTGGTGCATCGCATTCTTTTATATCTCGATGTTTGGTAGATAAGCTTAATCTAGAACCCCTCATATTTAGTTACTTCCTTAAGGGTTGCAAATCCAATAGGGGGTATGCGACACTTGGGATGAAGTGTGACCACTTAGAGTTTGATTTGTTAGGCCATACCTTTGTTTGTTGTTTACATGTGTTTGACTTTGTAGGGTTTGGAATTATACTGGGTATGGATTGGTTAAGTGAATATAAGCTAGGATATTTTACTATGATAGGAAATATTGCTTAGGCACCCTGATTGTAGCGATCGAATAGTTTATATCGTATAATATCCTAGTTGTGAAGTGAATGTTTTTTGGGTATTATGGAGTTGGAAGATGAGTTGAATCAAGTTTTCTTTGTTAGAGAATTCACAGATGTCTTTGAGCCGGTAGTAGGATTTCCACCTAAACAGGCTATTGAGTTTCGAGTTGATTTGGTGCCTAGAGCAGGATCGGTGAGTAGGATGCCAAGCATGATGACACATACAGAGATGAAGGAGTTGAAGGTGCAATTGGTGGATTAAATGCAAGAGTTTTATCAAACCGAGCAGTTCACCTTGGGAAGCGGTAGCAGTATTCGCTAAGAAACCGGATGGATCATTAAGGCTATGTATCGATTATTGTAAGTTGAACCAGAGGATGATAAAGAATTGATATTCATTGTCGAGAATTGACGATTTGTTTGGCTAGTTAAGTGGAGCCAAGGTGTTCTCACAATTAGATTTGACGACAGGTTTCCATCAGCTTAGAGTAGTAGAGGATAGTATACATTTGAAGGCGTTTAGGACAAGATATGGATCATACGAATGGTTAGTTATGTCATTCGGACTAACTAATGCGCTGGCATTATTTGTAGATTTGATGGCTTGATTTTCCAAGAGCACTTGGATTGGTTCGTATGGGTTTTCATAGATGATATTCTGATAAACTCTAAGGATGAGAAGGAGCATGAAGTTTATCTCAAAGTTGTGCTGGAGATTTTGAGGAAGCATTAGTTGAAGATGAAGTTTTTGAAGCGCCATTTCTGGAAAAAGGAAGTGAAGTTTCTTAGTCATGTAGTCTCAGAGAAAGGGTTGTCAGTAGATCCAACTAAGGTTGAAGCGGTGAATAATTGGAAGAGACTTGAGACAACGACTGATATAAAGATTTTTGTTGGATTGGCCGGATATTATCGGAGGTGTATAAATGATTTTTTCATGGATAGCAGCACCAATGACTAAGATAACGCGAAATGATGTGAAGTTTGTGTGGACCGATAAGTGTTAAGAAGCATTCCATGGATTGAAACACTTATTGACCCATGCACCTGTGCTGGTTGTTCCAGAGGGGAATCAGAATTTGGTAGTTTATACAAATGCATGTGGAATTGGATTAGAAGTTGTGTTGATGCAGAGTGGTCAAGTGATTGCCTATGCTTCTTAACAGCTTAGACCGCGTGAGATTAGATATCCAACGCATGATTTGGAGTTAGCCCTGGTTATTTTTTCTTTCAAGGTGTGGATGAATTACCTTTTGGGAGAGAGATTTGAGTTTTATATATATATATATATATATATATATATATATATATATATATATATATCATAGGTCGTTGAAGTATTTGTTCTCTCAGAAGGAGTTGAACATGGGATAGCAGAGGTGGTTAAAGTTTATTGCTTCTTATGATTTCAGAATTGAGTACACACCCGAAAAAGGTAATAAGGTGGTATATGCACTTAGCATAAAGCATCGGAATGCCATATTGGCGTTGATTGCTGAGTGGAAGGATTTGGAAGCACTGACGACTTGTAGAGTTCAGTGGAGATCCAAGATTGGATCTAGTGGGAAAGGAGTTGTGTTGTCTTGTTTAGAAGTTCGACCAGTAATGATTGAAAAGATTGCTTCTAAATAGGAGGAGGATCCAGTTTTAGTCAAACGGATCAGGAGTTAAGGGAAGGAACAGAGAGCAATGATTTGAAAATTTTCAGTCTTGACCAGAATGGATGGTTGAGAAAGGAAGGAAGGTTATGTGTTCTAAATGTAGGAGACATAAGGAAAGAAATTTTAGAGGAATGCCATCATTCGAAGTTCACTATTCATCCAAGAGGAACTAAGATGTATAAGGATATGAAGAGGAGTTTCTTCTGGGAAGGTATGAAGAGGGATGTTGGCTTATGGGTAAAGCATTGCTTGAATTGCCAGTAGGTAAAGGCTGAACATTAGAAGCCAAGTTGGTTGCGTCAGCCATTGGATATTCTAATAAGGAAATGGGCCGGGATTCTATCTATATGGATTTTATTTACGAGTTGCCAAGATCTATCAGAGGAAATGAAAGTATATAGGTCATAGTGGATAGATTGATCAATGGTACCCATTTCATTCCAGTTAAGTCAACTAGGACGGCACCTGTTTTGGCGAAGTTGTCTATGAAAATATGGTTAAACTGCATGGAATTCCTAATAGCATTGTAAGTGATAGAGATTCTTTGTTCAATAGTGAGTTCTGGAAGAGTCTATAGGATATTTTAGGAACCAAGCTTAGGATGAGTACCGCTTACCATCCACAGACTAATGGAAAAACAGAAAGAGTTAACAAAGTCTTGGAGGATTTGTTGAGAGCTTGTGTATTGGATTTTGGGGGATAATGGGAAAACCATCTGCATTTAATCGAGTTCTCGTATAACAACAATTTTCAGACTAGTATTGGGATGGCACTGTTTGAAGCTTTGTATGGAAGGCCATGCAAATCTATTATTTATTGGTTAGAGACTGGGGGTAGATTGGTTCTTGGTCCGGATTTAGTGTGAGAAGCTGTAGAGAAGATTGAGTTGTTCCAATGAAGGAGGCTCAGTCTAGACAGAATAGTTATGCCGACATAAGAGGGAAAGACTTAGAGTTCTCTATTGGAGATCATGAATACATTAAGGTTTCACCAACGAAGGGTGTAATTAGATTCGAGAAATTAGAAAAGTTGGCATCGAGATTCGTTGGACCTTTTCGTATTGTTGAGAAGATCGAGAAAATCGCATATAGAGTATAGTTGCCGAGAAATTTGGTAGGAGTCTACGTCGTTTTTCATGTTTCTCACATAAGGAAGTGTGTTAGAGACCAGGAGACTATTATTGCACCGACAGTGTTAGAGGACTTAGTAGTAGAACCGGACTTGACCATAGTTAGAACCAGTTGGTATAGTTGTGAGAGATGAGAAGAAGCTAAAGAACAAGGTAGTCAGACTAGTGAAAGTTCAGTGGAGCGACGACGAGAGAGACCGTACTTGAGAGACTGAGAGCAGGATTAGAGACGCTTATCCTAATTTGTTGATGGTATGTTTTACCTGTTGATTGATTTGTTATGTACCTTATCATAATTTCGGGGACGAAATTCTTTGAGGAGGGGAGTCCGTAACACCTCATACTATTAATAGCATTATTTAGGACATTTGATTAGCTAAATAAAATAAAATAATGTGATGATTATGGATTGAGATTTTATTATAATCAAGGGTAGTCATGCCATATTAATGTGTAAATCAAAATGAGATAACATGAATAAAATGTGTTAGGAAATAGGTAAGGGGTAAATTTGGAAAATAAACATTCTATATCCGAAACCCTTAGCCATGAGTTCTCACTTTCATTCATTTACAAAAATTTAAAACTAAGTAGAGGCCGACCACCATTTTCAAGAGTAAGAAGAAGAAAGAAAAAAGGGAAGCTTAATCAATATCAAGAGTGAGAAGAAGAAGTTTGTATATGCTTGTTGATGATTTATGCATGTTCATATTGATTTTTATGATATGTTTTGATATGAAAACACTATTAAATGACATCCAAATGCCTTGCGATTTTAGATATAGATCAAAAATAATATTTTAGAGATGTGTTTCAATTTTCATTATTTTCTGAATTGAGATGGATTTTATATTAATTTCTAGTGAAGAAAATGGTTATTTGAGTTTTAAATTATTTACGGCTAAATAATAAATTATTTGGGACTGAAATTAATATACGTTAGAAAACATATTAAATTGGATTTTTTGGATTTTTGTAGAATTTTCTAAGTATTTTGACGAATATATAAAATTATTTAAGGTATGGACTTAAATGTTTTATATATTTATTCATGGAGAAGGGGTATTTTGTATAACAAAATTATTGTTTATTTCTGAAATATTGGTGGCACTTTTGAAAAAATAATTTAGCAACCAATGAAAATTTGGCAAACATAGCAGGTTAGTTGAAAGTGTTTCTCTTTTAAGTTAAAAACAAAATTTACATGTTTTTAGTATGTTTCACCACTTTCGGTACTAGGGGTTCCGACTAGGATGTTTCACCACCATGCTTTCGAAACCAATGCGCATGGTATCAATTTACTTGGTACGTACCATTTAGATAAAGGCGGAGGGTACATAGTCGAAATGTTGGGTTCCGAAAGGGTTGGAGTGTGCCTTTGTTTTAAATTAAAGTAGCGCATGCTTTGCTTTCGAAGGGACAACTTTCAACTCGGTTGGTTTTCGACCGAGTCAAATGTTTGTAAAGGAAAGGTTTCTAATGGGCTGCGCTTTTTGTTTTAAGTAATGCTTTTGAAGGGGTCGAAACCCTTAGCTGTCGCTTTTCAACCTTTGTCGACCAAATGGTTTCGAAAGGTATACTTAACTTTTAAAATTAGCCACTTCTCTAATTTTTTCGGAAGGGTGGTTTTGACACCATCACTTCTTTTTTTAGGGATACTTTCAAAAGGTAGGCTTTCGAAATGATTTTATAGACCCTTTTGCTATGTTGAAGTATAACCCAACGGTTTCGAAGGAGATGGTTTAAATGGTTTTGAAAGGTGTTCTTCCACATGTTATAAATTGAAACCAAGTATTTTTGAAAGGTTTTAGTTTATAAAATTTTGATACTTTCGAAAGGTTTTAAAAAATGGTTTCGAAGGGGTGGTTCCCTAAGGATTTAGAAAGGTTCGAAAGGATAGGTTTTTCTAATTGTTTCGAAATGGTGGAAAGGAAAGGATTTTCGAAAAATTTCTAAAGGCAATGTTTTAAAGAGTTTTAAGATATGATGTCTAATGTTTTATAGCTTTCGAAAGAAAGGTTCTTCAAGGGATTCAAAGGGTTTTGAATATGGTTTTGAAGGGAAGGTTTTGGCCTTTCGGCCTAGCTTAAAGGTAGGGTTTTACTTGGATTCGAAAGGGGAATTTTCAGTGGATTCTAAATGGGTACTTTCAATGGTTTAATTGTTTTCATAAACTATGGTTTGAGTAAAGTACATATATATATATATAACATGGCAAGGTGATTTTGAGTAAAGCATAGAATATATGTATTTTCCTTGTCTGAGTTAGATTTAAAGGTTTATATAATTTTGAAAAGGCTTTCAAGGAAAATTATGGGAAGGGGTCCCTAAGTAAAATGACTCAGATATTAGAATACCAGATGGGATTGGTATAGGGTCGTGCCCTATACATTAGCTATTGGCCCTAGCTAATTTTGTTCAAAATTCCAGTGTGCAGAGCTTTGTCATAGGTAAGACTAAAATTATGATTACACACAAAAGGGAATATATATCTGTATACAAATAGGTTATTGGTGAGGCTGCAAAACCATTAGGATCAGGTGACCCTGGGAGATGCTAAGTTAGGGACAGACTATCCAGAAGGGAAGTATTTAATAGATAGTTAGGGATAGATCATCCATAAGTGGAGTATCTAACAGATGTTAGATACATTTTTTTTATATTGTCTGGTAGGCCAGAGTCAGCTAAACGTCAATAGTTAGCCAAACAAAACTATAGAGTTAGAACATATAGTTCATTTATTACCTGATATGTATGTTTACATAATGATGCTTTACAGTTTTTAACCAGTTTGGTTGTAGGAAATGTTTTGCAAAAGAAAGATATACTTAAAAGGATGTTAGTGAGGGGAAACCCGTTCCGATAAGTGGCGTGGTCTCACATAACATTAATAATCGAGATGTACAATATTATTCACACCCGGCTTATTGTCCGACTCGAAGTTTATGTTTTTCCTTTAAAATCTCGGGTGCTTAAACTTTATTTGAGTAGGCTGAAGGTTAAGGTTTTTGGGTCTTTAGTAGGATGACGAATAAAGCCACCGAAGGCGAGCAGAGGCTAACATATGGCTAATTAGGAGTTGCAGTACATGTTTTGTTATTTTGTTCCGCTGTGTGTATTAAGTCAATTATGACTATATTACTCTGGTCAACTAAGGGGGCATCATCATATGTCACTCTTGGCGTATTTTATAATAAGTATATTTGATCATTGCTTAGGAAACGTTTTGTGATTGTGTAATCTGAATATGGATCATATGTTTTGAACTCTGCGATTTGCACCATATTCAATTGCTTAAGATATTATAGGTAATATTAACATTGTCATATTTAGTAGTTGTAAGTTAATACTATAGATGACTGCAACATATGTGGCCCTTAGGTTTGGGCCTCTAGATAGGGGATGTTACACATCGATCATTTTCAGCACTCCTACCACGGATTCATCCAACAAATCTACTCTGGTATATATTCCAGTGAAGATTACTCCATCTCCAAATCATCATATCGGATATACACCGAGCGGGAAATGAGCTAAGAAAAACTTAGACTTTGGTTCACCATCCACCAAGGAGAAAATCGACAAAATCCATCACTATCAACATGAGACTTTAAGTTTACAACGTGAGATGTATTATAAACAAAAACACCATGAAGATGATTAAGTTTCCTTGAAAAATTCACTCTCAAATTCTATGGAACATCTCCTAAGCAAGGTGTGCACAATCTGTCTCCCCAACGACCTCATATGTCTCCGAATCTTGGGAACAAGGTGCTCAACGTAATGTTTGGTCTCCTATACATCCATTATGTGAGATCACCAAAGTTGAACCAAGCACAGACAAATCCAAGACTCCGAAAAATTAAAATCTTTTTTATAATTTTTTTCCATATATTTCATATTGTAATTTGGATATGTAACTTTTTTAGTGAAATAAAAATTATATCTATTTTAACATGAGAATAAAGCTTGAAAATATATACATATATAGTTTGTTAATTAACTAATTTAAGAATGAACTGAAAAAAGCTTGACCCAAAAAAACAACAGATTCAGCCGACCAACCATAAGAGTTCACCCGACTGAAAATTCATACATACTTAGAAATTATTTCAGCATTCAGTCGACAAAGTCCCTGATCCAGCCGACTAAATTATACCCATTTTGAACTATATTCTTATGGGTTGAAATTTTTTGCGCTTCAGCCGGCTGACTCAACATCATATCCCACTGAGTATTCAAAACTGCCAATATACAACCCAAAGTTCAGCCGATTGAACACCCCCTTCGGCCAAATAAATTATGGCAATTTTTTACTAGAAACTTGGGGGTTTAACTCTTTGCATTTCAGCCGGTTGAACCGTCTGTTTTTAATTTTTAATAGATCTGCACGTTATCCAACGCACCTATTCACTCAAACCCTACATAACTCATATCTACCCCCTCCATTCTTAACTTACCAAAATATTCTCTATTCAAAATAAACCCAAAAACAAACCCTAGCTTCATAGAAAATTTCAATTTTTCATCCAAATTTCATAAATCAAATGGCTCCAAGATCAAAAAGAGCACGGGAATCGACAACCAGACCTTCCGAGAGCTAAATTCGAGCTTGGTTACACAATGAAACAGGGGTTCAATAGCATGAAAAATTCAAAGCTATTGAAAGGATCATTCATGAAATTCCCCAACTTCAATGGCTACACGATTAATGAAATAACCAAAGCTCACGGTTTCGATTTGCTCATTGGGTACGATTCCAAAAATGTCAAAATCTACCCGCTTTTAATTAAGCTTTTCTTTGCCAATATGAATCTCGACCACCAAGATCCCCGAAGCAAAGATGATTGCATATGGACTTCTGTTTGTGGAGTAAAGACTTATTTACTCTTTCAACGATTAGGCCATATTCTCAGCTGTCCATTCGAAGGGTTGGACATTAACGATGTTGATTATGGATATGTATAATCGTGATGAAGTATCACATCTCTTCTTATCTGACAATTTAACCATTTAAATCTAGTATCTTATGTCCGAAGGCAAGAATCATTCATCTTATTTGATCGTCACAATCACGAACCAGAAGTTGTAAAAAGGTCTGCAAACGGGATTTTCAAGCCCTATATGCTATTTACTCATCCTAACAAGTAAATTGGAGAAAAATAATATTTGATGAATTTCTCACCGTCAATCATAAAAGAAGCTACAAGACAATTCACTATGGATCTTACATTATACGAATTCTACAAAATTCTGGTGTTCCATTGTCCAATTCTGATTTCATGACCATCGAAGAGCTTAACTCCAAGATTCTAAGTCTAATAGGTCTTCCTAAGCGTCCTGAACACCAACAAATCATTAGCTTTCAAGAATGGGTCACTAATCATAACTAAGAAATCCCGCAACCGAGTGACACGAATATTGCTTCTTCCTCCTCTCAAGTTCCTCAATAAGAAGAAGAAGAGGATGACGAAATTCAAGACCTTCATGTTGACGTGCCTCCAAAGTAACCTCTTATAACTTTATGCAGAATAAAAGCAAACTTGATCGGCGTTTAGCTAGTGTGGAAAAGAACGTTTTAAAACTAACAAAAAGTTACACTCAATAAAGGGATTTTAAAATAAAATTTGGGAAAAGGTCTCTTATTCCGGGTCCACTTCAACCGGTGTTGTTGAAAATCCGGCACTATTCTCTTGGACAACTTCGGAAGAAGAAAAAGATGAAGTAGAAGATAGTGAGGAATTCTAGACTCCATTTTGCTTTGTTGCTATTTAATTCATGAAAAACTTATAGTACTTTTATTTCGTTTAAGATATATTCTTATGTGTTTGTTGTACTTCGAAGTTCCTCGGTAAGATGGTCATTTATTTATCATATATTTATGCTTATATATGTTTGATGTCTATGATGTTTATGATGTTCATTTGCTTCTTCTATCTATATGCTTATAATACTCTATTTCTTATATCAATTATTTGTTCCTTTTTATGGATGGCAAGGGGAGAATATGATTGATAGGGGGAGTAAATTGCTTTTATATGTTTACAAACTTACATAGTTGTCATCATCAAGAAGAGGGATAATGTTAGAACCTTGAATTTTGATGTTTTGATTGTGACAACCATATAAGTAAATATAATATGAACTAACCATATTTGCAGGAGAAGATACTGTTTTACTGGTGAAATAATCTAACAAATTATAAAGCAGATTCCAGATAGAAGCTTCAGTAATATATTTAGTCTATGATCTGATTATAGAAGTGAATTCATGTTAAAATCTCCCCGAAGTCGTATATGCATGGACACGCAAATTTTTTTTTTTTCAAAACCTAGTACATATGCTAAAGTTTTTCAAAACATATTTCATATACTAATTTTTTTTCAAAACATTCTTTATTTGCCAGCAAACACTAATTTCAGCCGGTTGGATGGCTACAGTCAGCCGACTGAAATCTGTGCATGTGCACAATTTTCATTGAACATTCAGACGGACGACCTTGTAAGTTCAATCGGTTGAATTATGATTTTCTTGCACTATTTTCTTAGTGGTTCGATTTTAGATCGATTCAGCTGACTGATTTGTTCTACTCAACTGGCTGAATCTTCATAATAGCTATATTTTGAATAGACACTTTATTTCAGTGAATAGAAACAACTCTTGATTCAAGAGTTGCTTCCATATTCTTTCACGGCTAACTTTCATGAATAATTGCAACTCTTACTCCCTATATATAGCTGTGAAAT
This sequence comes from Allium cepa, assembly GCA_030765085.1. NCBI lineage: Eukaryota > Viridiplantae > Streptophyta > Magnoliopsida > Asparagales > Amaryllidaceae > Allium > Allium cepa. The sequence continues at coordinate 369,280,669 of CM060943.1, read as the reverse complement.
CCATTTTTTTAATCACTAATTATGATTCTAATTCTCATTCTTATTTGTCTAAACTATCTTGCCATTTGCATTCAATATTTCATTCTAATCACTTGTTCATTCAAGCAAACTTCATTAGTGATTTAATAAACTTTCTATCTTCACAAATTACATGATATACCACAATGGAGAAGATTATAGGAAGGGTACACGTTCTTGACTTATCAATGCTATTCAAGAGCATGCTTAGTCAGAATCAATTTTACTATTTGTATTGGAAGTCCTATTCAGTTTCTCAGGCGGTTGATGTCCTATTCTGTTGCTTAGGTAGTAGAAGTCCTGTTCGGTTTCTCAGGCGCTATTATACCTGTTCATTCGGGTCAAGTGAGGGTTGATAGTTGAATTCCAAAAGGAGTCTGGGACTTCCATATTGAACCAGTGTAAAAATCTCCGGTGTCATTTACTTTTATATTTATATTCGACACTAGTAAATAGTTTAGTTAATATTCCATATTGCACGATCCTTAGTCACTCTCACACTTTGTAATTACTATTGCAAAACATATCATTTATGGATTTTCTCTTAAGTATACTTTTAATTATTAATTATTATAACACATTGTATTAAGTATATAATAGAAAGAAAACACCTTTTATTTTGAACAAGAATGGTTATCAAGTTAGATGTATATAATTGATTACATAATTGCCTCTAGACATACCTCTAACTCTATCAAAAGTATGTTGGAGCAATGCAAAAAAGCAAAAATTAATTGGCTTACCAAAGGGGATACAAATCAAAAAATTATATGTAAAAATGTCAGTAAGAAAGTGCATAAATAAAATAAAATCACTACGTAATGAAAAGAAGAATTTGTTTTTTATATAAAGCAGATACAAGACCAGGAAATTCAATATTAGACAGATTTTTTTGAATGATGATCATGCATTAATCAACCAAGTTGAGAATATTAATTGTAGAAGCCATTAATGGTTTGGGGAAAGAATATTTGTTGCACACTATATCAGTCAAAGAAGGAGAGGATGCGGTTTTTTCAACTAAGGATGAGAAATCACTAGCACCCGATGGCTTCTCCTCCAAAATTTATAAACTACATTGGCCACCACTAAAATAAGAGTTAACTTCAGCTGTCAACTGTGTATAATTCAACGGATATACCTGATGACTTGATCATACCTTTTTAATATTAGTCCTTAAAAATGATAAGCCGTTAAATATATCAAATTAGAAACCAATAGCCTATTGCAGTGTGCTATATAAAATTATATCAAAGGTATTAAGCAACAGGTTAAAAGGGCTGACGCGTTATTTAATTTCTGAATTTCAATGTGCTTCTGTTCCAAGGATGAATATTGCAGAAAACATATTATAGCACATGAGTGAGCAAGAAATTTCAACACGAAAAGCACAATTTTTTGCATTAAAGTGGACCATCAAAAAGCATATGACAAGATAAATAGAAAAGATAAATAGAAAGTTCATATGTCACATGCTTACAAGAATGAGATTCCTGTCAATTTATTCAACTTATCTACAGCTGCATCACAACCAACTTTTTTGGTTCTAATAATGGAGTACCATAGGGTTATATTACTTTAACTAGAGGGACAAGATAAGGGGTCCCATTATCCCCTCATCTCTTTTGTATTGTTATCGAATGCATGTTATTAAAATTGGAAGCAACAATATGAAAGAAAGATATTACACATATCAACAATATTCAGCCAGATATATCCTATTTATTATACGCCGATGATGTTATGCTATTTGCAACAACAGATTGGGCGGAGAAGTAGATTTGAATATAAATCAAATGAAAACCAAAATGTACTTCATTAGCAGTTGCTAGTATAAGAGTGAAATACTGGAAATTTCACTATAAGAGTCATCTTTACTAGTAAAGTATTTAAGGGTCCCTTTATCTAGTGACAAATTACATTATTCAGAATGCATTGGTTTATTTTACGGAATAATGGATAACTTTGATAATTGGGACAGTAAATTGCTCTCAATATCAATCAGAGATAAATGGATTCAAACGGTTATACTAATGGTGCCATATTGGTTACTAGTATATCATATGCCTATCGCTACACTTTTAAATTAGATAGTCTGTGCTTGACTTTTTCTGGGCAAGAAAGAAACATATGATTGCATGGACTAAACTATTTCGACCAAAAATGAAAGGAGGCATGGGCCTTAAAAGTTTTGAAGAACTCAAAACAACTTCATATCTAAAGCTGTGACGCCCCACCTCTATACTCACGCTAGCCAAGGACGCTACGGAGTAATGCCGTCAACTAGCATGAAGAATAAGGCTGTTGAGAAGCGACCATCTGTATAATTGCTTTGTGCGAGTACCGATATGTCAGATAAAAATATAACTTTTCATCTCAAGAGGAAATCTGACATAACGATGCAAACTCAAAGCTGCTACACAGTGGCTGTAATATCTTCGGAAACAAATATAGAAATAAACATAACACAAATCGGTCACAGATATCCATATCACAAAGGCGAAAACAGATATGAATATTACACATAAAAGTATACATTTGAGTAGTGGTCAAACAAGATCCACAATAACAAAAAGAATAGATACAAGTGATAGACAAAAGAATACGTATACATCAAGGAGTCTATATATCAAATGTATACAACCAAAAACTACTAAACTAAAGTAGTTAGCCAAAAATCAGATGATGAACCCTGATAAGAAGTCAAGTAGAAGCACCCGTAATATCTCGGTCTGACCCGAGTATTATTTGAGAAGAAAATAATAAACGGATCAGTCTAGCTATAATTATCAGATAAAATGAGATATAAGAAGAGATATAATTAAAATCGTATGATAACCAAATGTAATACTATGACAAGTATACATTAGAAAATCAATAAAAGACATACAATATCTCAAGAATCTCATAGCATCAAAAAGAATGTCATATTCTTTATTTAATTCACCAAGCCACAAATAATGACATACATATCAATGCCTATTGTAAATGTTGGTGAAACATAAATTCCAAAAATCAATAATTAGAAATCCAGAAATCACAAGAAAAGGATGGCCAATCCCAAACGAAACGCTATTCCATAGGCTGAACATCGATGCACATAAATAGAGACGCCCCATGCACAGTCAAACATCGACGCACCTAAATAGGTACGACCCATGTATAAACAAACATCGACGCACCTAAATAGATACGCCCCATGTAATGTATAACATTGATGCACCTAGAAAGATACACCATATGCATAAATAAGCATCGACATATCTAGAAAGATACGACCCATGCGAGAAATAAACATCGACGCACCTAAATAGAAACGACCCATGCAAGAAATAAACATCGACGCACCTAAATAGATACGACCCATGCAAGAAATAAACATCGACGCACCTAAATAGATACGACCCATGCAAGAAATAAACATCGACGCACCTAAATAGGTACGACCCATGCGAGAAATGAGACGAAGCTCAATAAAATGAAGTACAGTCCTCCACATGGATAAAGAGACATCGCACATTGCTAGTCTAAACCATAAAATGATCATCATCGATCATCAAGAGGTGTCAATTACAGTAAGCTAGTAAATATATGAGTTTAGCCTCATGTCCCATAACCACTAGCTTAACTTAAATATTTACGAACAAATTGTAGATCTTCACTAGAAAATTGTCACAAGAGTTTCAATCGAACAAGTCCAAGAATTAACCGACGAAGTAAACGCAAGCATTTCATACCACTTGTTTTACTACGCCGTTTAATTAGAATTCTCATACGAGTGAGGTAAATGTATGTATATACTAGTAGATTGAAAAAAAAAAGGTTTTAAGAAAACGAGCTTTGTAATAAAATAGTGTTGAAATCATTTTGATGAAGGAGTTTTGATATTTTCTCTTAGTATTGAAATCTTTATATTTTTAAAGTGACAAATCACAAAAATGATTGTAGAAACAATCAATCATCAAAATTCACAATCGAAGACGTGAATTGTAACAACCCTAGATTTTTCATATATTTTAATATTTGACTTTATTTTATTTTGAAATTATTTTTAAACTTGTTTTATTTCAAACATTTCACATTTTTAAATATAAGTGTTGATTATTATGTGAATTATAATTTCAAACAGGTATAAATTGGATATTTTACTAAAAGATGAATTTCTGTTCAAACCGGTCAAATTTTGACTTTTAAATTTCAAATTTAAATATTTAGATTCTTAAATTTTATCTTTTATTATGAAAATAGACTTAATAACTTGAATACTGCTTTTCGTTTCGTTGAAAATAGATTCAAATTGTGAAAGTTATGTATATTCCAATATTGAGTGTAATCTGCTTTATTTAACAATTCTGTTTATTTTAAATAATATAAACTATATTTTTATTGTCATGTTTTATTTTAAAATGTGTCAATATGTCATTTTATATATATTTTGTCTTTTAAATTTTATTAAAGTGGTGTTTAAATTTTTCCAAAGTCTATTGCATTTATTTTCTATTTTTAAAGGCTAGTTTCCATTTTTCTGCTATTTTCTTCATTAAATTATATTAAATTAATATTTATTTATGTATTTTGTGAAATTAATTTTTATTTTGTGTTCTTATCTTTATTTATAAATATTTTTCAAGTACGTAAAATTTTTTCAAACTTCATTGCATTTATTTTCATATTTTCATGACTAGTTTGCAATTTTTGCTGTTTTTATTAATTAAATTATATATATAATTAATATATTTATTTAATTTTGTTTATTTACTATATTTTCGGGTTTTATCTGTAATTATAAGTAATTTTTCATTTATTAAAATTTTCAAAAGAAAAAAAGTAATATGAAGAGTTTTAAACCTTTCACTTGCCTTTGTCTTTTCACCTCCTTTACCTTTTCAATTCCAAATAACTCATGCATTAATTTTTGCTGCCCATATCTCCTTTGTTCAGCCGACTTCCTCATCATTTTTCACGAAATTTTTTGTTTCTCAACTCAAAAAAAATTCGGCCTCCATCTCCTGAGCAAAAACTTTGGTAAATAATTCTTTGTTTTTCACTTTTCTTCTTTGTTTTCTTATTCTACTTGCACTTGCTTCAACCTTATGTTGTTCGGCCTTGCTCCACCATCACCACCACCTTCATCACCACCTTGTCCAGCTGCAAACCACCTCCATCTCCTCTGACCTACCAGGCCATGGCCATCGTTGATGCAAGATCCATACGAAAATGCAAGCAACACTTCCTATATATGCATAACCGAGCTCCTATGGCCTTCACCACTTCACCACACCCCTTAGCCACCTCTTGCATCACTTCCACCAGCACCTACCTGACCCAAAGCCACTGTCACACCATCCCCTAGCCTCCAATAGGCCTGGTCGTGCCACATAAGGCCATAGTCGTGACTTTTTGTTATATAAAAATGCACCTTTGCATTGTGTTTGTACATTTATGCCATTAATCACTCAAACAACTTCCATACCTTCACTACCCATGTTAGGCCGAGCATATATGACCCATACCTGACCAAATACATCCCATGGTAGTGACTTATCACCCTATAAGCTGAGCATAGTGATGGTGGAAGCAAGTGCAAGTGTTTGATTAATTGTTGTTCCTTAATTCTGCTTGTTTAATGTCATATTTTGGTTTGAAATTCATGTTATATGCATTGTTTTGTTTCATATGCACAAGACAAATAGCTTTGGCTTTTCCTCACTTGAATCGTAGTCGTTCTTTCGTGCTTTTTGGATATCTATTGTGTGTCTGTATTTGCTATCTCCAGCTTGTAGAGGTGAGTAAATCTCACCAGACTAATATGTACTTATGTAGTGATAAACTGACATCACCTGAATCTGTAAATGCATATCATCCTGTTATAACTGCTATATTATATTCATATGAAGTTCACACCTATATTTACACTTGTTATACCATATGTTACTGTTATTTCATGCTATTCTGTTATTTTCATCAGTTTATCACACTGCAAGTTCCCTGTAGATTAGAATCACTATGGGTTGAAATGATACATACCCGAACGGACTTTAGAATAGGAGAAAATCATTATGGGCTGAAATGATAGGCCTGAATGATTTTCAATTATTTTCTCTTACTTGGGATTGCGGGTTTGAAATGATCAAACCCGGTTTCCTTTGTAAATTACGGGTTGAAATGATATATTACCCGTATCACTTCATCTAGGCTAGAAAATGAAATACAGACCCGTTGTTAAAATATGTTTTTCTATAAATTTTAAATTATTTTAGAAATGTAAATATTATAATATTTTGATTTAAATTTGATTAAAAATGATTTTTGTAAAGCATTATTGATTTTCTGAAAATTTATAAGTGAAATAAATAAATGGTAAAGTTAGAAAATCTGAAATGTAAGTTATTTTGGAAACTAGAATTTGGTGATAAATGGAATTTAATTAAATATGAAAATATGATAAATTTATGATATTTTGAATTAAATGAATTTAAAATGATTTTATAATATATCAATGATTTTTGAATAAAGTTAAAAATGTGAAATGAATGAATATTTAGGTTGAAATTTGGAAATATAACTAAAATTGGAAATTTGTGAGTTTGGCTTAAAAGTGAATGTTAAGTTAAGTAAATAAAAATGAAATTAAGTTATATTTGAAAATTTTAAACTTAAATGTTAAGTTAAATTTAATATAATGAATTTAAAATTTAGTGTTGGAATTTAATAAGTGAATTATTATTAAATTTTGATTTTTGAATGGAGATTTAACTTTATAAAATCATGAATATAAGGGTATTTGAATGACTGTTTTAAAAGTGAAATTATATGATTTTATAAGCTAAAAATGATTTAAATAAAAATATAATTGTTTGTGAAATTATATTGAATACTTGAAGTTAATTAACTGCATTTCTGAAATGCTATTAATTCTAATGTAAATGATAATACAGCATTTGTAAATGCTGTAGTTGATAATAATGAACCAAATGGCTAAGTTTAATTAAAGGTTATTATAGCATTTTGTAAATGCTATAATTATTGAATTTAACTAAGTTTTATTTGAAACTAATGTAACCCTATTACAACCTTTTTAAATGCTATCTTTTATTAAATTGAACTGTTTTGAATGTAACTTTCCGTAGCAATTTCTAAATGCTGCGAAAGTTGAATTTTCATCCGTTTTAATAAATTAAGTGGATAAATGAATTTTGAAAGACTAAAATTTTGTAAATTTAATAATTCAACTATTAAATATAATAACTTCATTTTATGATTTAAAATGAAGTAATTTGTTTCAAAATATAAACTATTTTGAAATGTGTTTTGTAATGGTATTTAAATTAAATAAAAATGAATGTGGTTTGGAAGATATTATATTTTGATATTATGAAATGGATTTTGAATGATATTGAATTTTGAAATGATATTTTATTCTGAAGTATAAAATACCATTTTGAAAGTTTAACCACAGGATGTATTTAATTCATAGTTTAACTGATTCTTAAAGGATGGGCGATCCCAAGCATCCTTTAAGTTATTGTGCATTCCTACTACAGTTCACTTGAGTTAGTTTACATTATATAAGTATATATTGTCCTGACTCGAGTGTTTTGTGTTTTACTTTACGCTCGGGTCAGCCTGAGTATTTACAGCTTAGCTTTGGGTTTCTTTCTGGAGCTAGGAATTGCTGGAGATTCTGCTTGTCTAGTTATCTATCCCTTCGGTTTCAGTTGTTCTATTTCAGCTTTGGTATTGATAAACTGCTATGTAATTGAGATTTCTATTGTATATGTTTTTCAGATTGATATTATGTATTATGTTTTGAGAGTTTGTTATAGTAGCTTCCTGAACTACTATGGTATTTTAATTTCCGCTGCGAGCTATTCTGATATTATGTGTCTATGATTCTGTGATTGTATTTCATTTGCTCCAAATTTATTTACAACGCGGTATTTTGAGCAATTCAAGTCCGACATGTGCGGATGCGAATGGCTGAAAATATCGGGTTGTTACAGTTGGTATCAGAGCTTAGGTTTTAGGCAAAGCTTAGCCTGCGGAGCAAAAACTCATTAGAGATAGGGTAGAAATACCCTAGAATGAGTGAAATCAATCTCAGAATCATTTCTTTGTGAGAGAACGTATTTTCGAAGTATAAAATGATTTTTAAAAGATTTTTAAAAGATATTTCAAAGATTATTTTGGTATAAAAATGTTCTTATTTCGAAATCAAGATTTTCTAAACTTCATCTCTTCGTTATCCACCTTGTTAGAAATCTTTTGGTTAAGATTCTTATCGACTAGGATTCCTTGAACTTTGGAACACTCCCACTTGTGGTGGAATCCAGTCTTGTTTTTCCCCATTTTTCCTTTTAATTTTGGAGCATTCGTAACTCTACTTTGGAATGACCTCTCTAAAGAGCGATGATTCCGTAAATCTTTGAATGATTTGTAAAGGGGTGAAACTCCTTTACAATTGGCATTGATTCACTGAAGATTTTTGTATCCTCGGATGTCGATGCTATCTATCTCCTGCTCTGCCCGGATTCTATCTCTGGCGATTGAAGGTCGATTTGCCTTAGATTTCCGTATTGATTATATTCCTAAAGTCTCGGTTGACCGGTTAAGTTCGCCCGCGATTTATATAGGCTTATCTCTCCTCTATTTGGTAATTAAATTATCTCATCTTCGTTTGAGTTATCTTCGAACTAGAATTTTATTTGATTAGAGTTCCTCTAATTTTGATTCTTTGTTTGTTTGAAATCCTTCCTTGAATCATCATTTGGAAATTTGTACTTGGTTGTATTTTGAAATTGTGCATACATCGAAATTATTAAGGATGACTATATTTTGTATATAAAAGTGAAATGTTTTCGATAAGGATTATATACCTTTCAAAAATGAAAATTTGAAATTTCGAAAGAATTTGAAATTTTGAAAATTTTATAAGAACTTGATTTATACAAAAATGATTTATAACTGAAGGGTTTTGAATTTGAATTTCGAGGAATCGAATTCCGGTATTTTGAAATCGGTTTTAAGATTTTGGAAAATATATATAGTAATATGATTTAAAGATATATATATATATATATATATATATATTTCAAATAAGAAATGTTTCAAATGTATTCGAATGAATTTCAATGATTTCGAAGGAATTTCAAAGAAGTTTTTCAAAGTTAATTGAAGTCCAGAACTCACTTATGTCGCTGGAAAATAATTTCGGTGATGAATGCATGCATCATCGACATTGATTTTTGAGTTTCTGAGTGAGAGAGAGGCCACTATAGTAGCTTTGCTCTGCGAGTGATTTTGTGAAACCAATTTTGATTTCAGATTTCGAAGTATGGTTTGATATTCGAAAGATAGATCCGTATATATATATATATTTGAAAAGATTTAAAGTAAGCCGGTGTTCAGTTCTCGAGTTTCAGATTTTGAAACCTAACTTTTGAAATTGATTTACTGATGTAGTGTTGATTTTCAACTCTTGGATTGAAAATATGACTTCTTCGACTATTTTAAGATTTGAGCACTTCCAAATCAAGATTAATTTTTCAAAGCTAAATTTTTGAAAGGTATAAGGTATTTGATAAAGAATATAAGTTTAGTTTGTATGTTTCAAGTATGAAATAATATGGTTTTTTATAAGTTGAAACTGTTTTGTTAAGTAAATAAATAAGACTATTTTGAATTATACTAATATGAAATTTAGTTTTGAAATGTTTTGGATAAAAATTAGTCTACAAATGTTTGAGAAAATTTTGGTTTTAAATGTTTTAACTTAGTAACATCTTTATAAAACTATTTATTTAACAAGTTGGAATAGATACATAAGTTGTACGTACGTTGTTTTATTCGCATAATTAATTTGATCCAAGTTTGAGTACACAAGTTCGAGGTGAATTACACCATTTCGTGTTAGGATTTTTCATTTGATTCTTGATGGCGAACATTTGATATGGATTTTTGGCTTGATTCTAGAATTCTCTATCATAGTATATGGCTATGCAAGGAGACTGATGGCTTCTAGTCAAGAAACCATATCGAAGTCCGCATTAGGGAAGTCGAATGGGCAATACTAGTTCGAAAGCGAACTTGTGTGATCAAGCGAGCGATCGAATGTAATGTTGTGAAATAATGACATATGTAAGTAATAGTGAAGTAAAATTTGAGATATATGAAATTATGAAATTTAGTTTTGAAATATGGTATATTTAAGCCTTGAAACATATTTAAGATTTAATAGTTTATTTTGTAAATCAAATCTATATTTGAAATTGATAATATTTGAAATGGTTTTGTTGGAAAACTAAATTGAAACTGATGGTTTGAACTGAATTAAAATTGGAAATTTTATATTTTGGTTTAATTGAAAAAAAATTGAAATGTAAAGAATTAAGGGCATGTTTTATGATTTCAAATGCATGATTTCTAAATGTTATGATTTTCAAAGTGTAATGATTTCAAGTATTTTAGTTTCGAAAGATTCATAACTTTGAAAGTACTATGACTTTTGAAGTGAATACATGTTTGAAATGGAAATGGATTTATTTGACCTAAATTTTGTTGATTTGGAAATTTGGATTATTTTCTAAACCTATTGTTTTAAGAAATTTTGAAACTGAATATGTATAACTTGAAAGAAATGATTTGGTGACATCAAATATGATTTTTGTAATGACCCGTATTTTTACGTATCGATAGATCGTAGAATTATTAGGTCGTTAGTGTTGTTTAAGGCATCTTTAGCCTAAGTCGTATGAATTTAACTCGTAAGGAATTGACCCGTGTGGAAGTTAGGTTGAGTTAGAGGAACTAACGGGTTAAGAGATGAATCGTGTACGAGTCAGTGGGGTTTTAAGTCGTAAACGACTTAGGAGATTACGACCTAGCAGTTAAGATGAGTTAACGAGTTAGTGTGTTAGGTCGTTAACGAGTTATAAGAGTTGCCGAGTTATAGAGGTTATGAGTTATGGGTTTCTGAGCGACCTAGTAGTATTATGAGTTATAGAAGTTGGCACAAGTTAAGTGATAGGTCGTATACGAGTTAGGGTGATAGAGCAACCTATAGAGGTAACGACCTAAGAGTTAACGAGTTAGGGAGTTACTAGAGTCTTAAGTCGTAGACAACCTATAGTAATAGACGACCTAAAGGTTAGACGACTTTGTGATTTGGGACGAGCTAAGGGTTGACGACCTAAGGGGTTAGGTCGTATGATAGTTAGGTCGGTGGAGTTTTGGAACGGCCTAAGGAAGTTAGGTCGTAGACGAGTTATGGCCTGGTAGTTAAGTCGTCATGTTTTAGGTCGTAGCATTGTTAGGTCGTAAGCTGATGAGTCGTAACTCGTGTAAGTCCTTAGGTCATATGTGTGATAAGTCGTATGAAAGCTTGAGTTGTAGGTCGTAACCTAATAGGTCGCGGCATAGCGGATCCTCGTTCATTTTAGGTCGCGTAGCATCTGGACCGTTGGATTGTTATACCATGTTAAGTCGTTAGCGACTTAGTGATAAGTCGTAACTCGTGTTGCTCGTTAGGTCGGTAGGTTGGGCCGCTTGTTGTTAGGTCATGAGTAATCGTTAGGTCGTGGGGTAGATAGGTCGGCAACGACTTAAGTTAGGCCGGGGAAAATCTTAGGTCGGCAACGACCTAAAACCGAGCCTACGAGTTACGACCTAAGGGGGCGATCTGCCTATAAATAGAGGGCTTTGGCTCACTCTTTGGCACCGGTTTTTGAAGCGACGAAGTGCTACCATTTTGAGAGCTCGTCTATAACAGTTCTTCACTTCTTTTCTCTAATCTAATCTAGTGTTAACATCCATCCAAGATCGAAGATCAAGATCGAAGATCCAAGAGCCAAAGTTGAAGATCTTCATCCAACGAAGTGAGATTTCATCGTTTCAAGCAGGATTTTGACGAATCAAGCTTGAATCTTTGCTGTCTAGATCTGAAGCGTATTGCTTTTGGGTTGTTTTGGAGATTCGGTGAATGGTAGTTATCTCTCACGTGGACCCAAAGGAGTATATTGGATCGGTGGTTTGTTTATGTGTTGTAGATAGTGATTTCATACATTTTCCTTAGATCCAAGTGTAGATCCATTACTTACGAAGATGTTTACTTATGCAAGTTCATTCATCAAGTTGTAGAGACAAAACCCATGATTTATATTTGTTAGATCTATGCTAGAAACCCATGATTCATGCATGTTAGACTTATGCTCATTTATTTACGAAATTGCCATTATAGTTAATATTGCTTGTTAGATCTTGTTTGAATGTTTGATTGCTTGTATTGATGATTGATTTGATTGTTTCAAGTTAGCTAGTTGTTGATTTGGAACAAGATGGTTGAAGATGATTCAAAAGCTAGGTGGAAAGGCTCTTGAATGGTGAAAGCTGCTTGTGGCATATGAAGCGGATGATGAAGCTCATATGGATGAATTCGAGGATTTTGCTATGATTAGAGGGAGCAAAACATGATGATGATGATGATGGACTTTGCCATGATGCGATGAGGTGAAGCATGATGTTGAGATGAACTTTGCTAAGATACGATGGAGCAAAGTATGATGTGAGATAGTCTTGGTTTAATCCAGGCGGGATCATTCCAAGCAGGTTAATGACTCGATGATGCGGTTCGAGTTGGTTGATAATGGATGGCTCGAGAGGCGCTTGAGCTAGTTTGAGAATAGTCGTCGAGGAGGATGACTAGGAGGCTGACACTTCATCGTTGTTGAAGGTTCTAGCATGCTCAAAGCAAGAGTACGTTGGGTAGTTGCGAAAATTCCCAAGCACGGGCTGCGACGACGTGCTAGTACTCTGGGTAGTTGCGAAAATTCCTAGGCACGGGCTGCGACGACATGCAGAGTTATGTCTAGAACCGGGGTTACCATTAGCCCTTGACAGATGGATGAAAGAATGAGTTGGTCATTCAATTAACGGTGAAATCAAAGCAATGATAACAGTGATAGCCAGAGTCATGGATGTTCGGTTGTATCATCATTCGGTCTCAAGAGCGGTGTTTTCTGGGTGCTTATCTGATCTTGGTTTAGGCCTTGGGGGTTTGCATTTGGAAAACATCGACCTTGACTCGAGTGATTATTGTTTTACTTTAATTATCTGCTTTGCTATGTTTGCTTCTCCTTAGTGTGTGTCTGGGGGCTATCACTGTAGAAAGAGGTGGAGTGGGATGGTTTGGGTTCCTATTCCTTTTTATCCCTTATGCTCTTTTGGTATGTTTGATAGTTGATTTACTGCTCACTAGGACTTTTGTCTGACTCAAGGTTTTATGTCTCCTCTTATTACCTTAGGCTGTTCATCCATGTTGGGATGGGCAGACTAGGTAGCACGTGACAGGTGCTGTTCTTAGAAGATCACGTTGCTGATGACGAAGACGAGTAGGAGGCTTTTGCATATTATTTCATATTCTATGTACTGGGTGTTCCGCTGCTGTATTTGCTTTGAGTGCTTTGTAGTGAGGCTCGATTGTATTGATTTTCAGATGCTTGTATCAAACTATTATGAAGTCTATATGATGATTTTCTGTTATGGAGCTTCACTATATATTTCTCTATTGTATTTTGTCCATACGCTGTGAGTTATACGATAGATTCTGCAATGTTTATTCTACCCTTGACTATCGTCCATGGCTGCCTGGCACACTTTCAGCGCACTATTTCCTTGTTTTGGTGCGGAAGTCATGGGCGGTCGTCACATTTGGTATCAGAGCTTTGGTTAATCGATTTTAGCCAACGCTCGCTGACATAACTACGTTAGAGAGACGTAATTGTATTTTGATGGATGATTACTATATATAATATAGTAGTTTAGATGGATTTGAACTCCTTATGTAGTTGTTCCTCAAGGTGTTCTAATCAGTTCTTTTTGTAGATACTAAGGATGAGTCGAAGAGGGAGACCAGTTGCAAGGGAAGGCCGTGCAGCTGAAGGAGTTGCTGATTATGGAGCTATGTTTGAAGCCATGATGACTTCTATCATGAGAAGGATACCAGCTCCAGGGCCATCTGTAGATGTTGGAGTTCAAGTTCAAGCTCCAAGACCGGTGGATTTTGCTAAGCTTTGTAAGGATTATACTGCTCTTGGAGGGAAGGCTTTCTTAGGGACAGAGTCAACCATTGAAGTCCAAAGATGGATAGATGCTTGTAGAAGGATCTTTGGTGACTTGGGAATTGAGTATGCAACTAAAAGGAAGCTTGCATCAAGACAGCTTCAAGGGAGAGCTTCTGGTTGGTGGAACTCTATCACCATTGATACTCCGGAGGAAGAAATTACTTGGGTGCAGTTCCAAGCTAGATTTGAAGCTAAGTTCATTTCTACGGCTCAGAAGTCTGTCTTTTTTAAGAAGTTTGTTGAGCTCAAGCAAGGTGGGAGATCGGTTCTTGAGTATGTTTCTGAGTTTGAGGCTTTGTCAAGTATGCTCGGTCGTATATTGAATTTTCTTATCAGAAGAATGAGAAGTTTGTGACAGGCTTGGACAGTTATCTTGGAAGACAGTTGGTGGATCATCTGGACGATCCATTTGAGAAGCTAGTGGAGAAAGCTCTCAGGCACGAGAGTTTGTTTCCTAAGGAAGGATCTGTTGTTGCTGTGACCAAGGAAGAGCTCAAACCACAGCAGGGTGGAAACAAGAAGAGGAAGCAGCAACAGCAGAAGAGTAAGAATGGCCAGAAGAAACCGAAGGGCGAAGTAACCTGCTATAACTGCCAGTAGAAGGGCCATCTCTCTAAGGATTGTAAGAATCCGAAAGCGCCGGCAAAGTGCCACAACTGCAACAAGCCAGGGCATTTTAGGAAGGATTGTCCGGAACCACAGAAGGACAAGCAGATTGTGAAAGCTTATGCTTTGGGGGCTGTTCCATCATCTTCGAAAGCTCCTACTGCTGAAGAGAAGGGGAAGAGTGTGGTGGTTCAAGGTACTCTTTCCATTTGTGGTGTTCCAGTTAGGGTGTTGTTTGATACTGGGGCATCGCATTCCTTTGTTTGTAATGAGTTAGTAGACCGGTTGGGTTTGGAACCGGATATCGTTGATAGGCCATTGGTTGTGACTAATCCAGTTGGGGGTTCGTCTTGTTTGTGTATGCTATGCCATGGTCTAGTTGTATCGAGTCATGATTGCTCTTTTGTTTGTGATTGTTTTGTTCTGAACTTTGCGGGGTTCGGAATTATTTTGGGTATGGACTGGCTTAGGAAGTATGCGGCAAAGGTTGATTGTGAGAGATTGGAGGTGACAGTCGGGAATGTGGAGGGGCGAAAGGTTGTGATACGATGTAAGCATGAAGAAAGCGTCTTCATGAGCTTCATGTATTCGCTGGTTGTTCCACGGGATGGACTATCATCGGTGCCAATCGTGAATGGATTCGAGGATGTCTTTGACGAGGTCAAAGGGTTACCGCCGCATAGGGAGATTGAGTTTCGTATCGATCTAGTTGAGGGAGCCAGACCCGTTGTGATGCCTCTTAGGCGAATGGCGCCTAGAGAACAGCAAGAGTTGAAGGTGCAGGTTGATGACCTTTTACGGAAAGGATTCATTCGGCGTAGTGTGTCCGAATGGGGTGCACCAGTTGTGTTCGCAACCAAAGCGGATGGATAGTTGAGGTTGTGTGTCGATTATCGTGAGCTGAATAAGGTGATTAAGAAGAACAAGTATCCATTGCCGAGAATAGATGACTTGTTTGATCAGCTTCACGAAGCTAAGGTGTTTTCTCAGATGGATTTGGCAACGGGATTTCACCAGTTGAGAGTGGAGAAGGATAGCGTGCCGAAGACTGCTTTCAGGACACCATCCGGTTTCTATGAGTGGCTGGTAATGCCGTTTGGATTGACTAATGCACCAACATATTTTGTGGATCTTATGAATAGAGTGTTCAGAGATCAGTTGAACAAGTTCGTACTTGTGTTCGTGGATGATATTCTGATTTACTCCAGAACTGAAGAAGAGCACAAGACGCACTTGCGTATTGTTTTGGAAATCTTGCGAAAACATCAGCTAAAGGCTAAGTTTTCGAAGTGTCACTTCTGGAAGAGTGAAGTGAGGTTCTTAGGCCATGTTGTTTCTGGAAATGGAATAGCGGTTGATCCCGCTAAGGTGGCAGCAATCCAGGATTGGGTTAGACCTAAGAATGCATCCGATGTGAGAAGTTTTCTTGGATTAGCAGGATATTATCGTCGGTTTATCAAAGACTTTTCCAAGATAGCTGCACCGTTAACAGGATTGACGAAGAAAAACCAAGTGTTCAGTTGGGATGCTAAGTGTGAACAAGCCTTTGGAATCCTGAAAGAGCGACTGACGAGTGCTCCTGTTTTGACTATTCCGAGTGGAAATGATGAGATGGTGGTTTACACTGATGCATGTGGTACTGGACTTGGAGCAGTGCTAATGCAGAAGGGTAAAGTTGTTGCGTATGCAAGTCGACAACTGAAGCCGCATGAAAGGAATTACCCGACTCATGATTTGGAGTTAGCGGCGATTGTTTTTGCCCTGAAGATGTGGAGACATTATCTATTGGGAGTTCGATTCGAGTTGTTTACAGATCATAAGTCGTTGAAGTATCTTTTCTCCCAAAAGGATTTGAATCTTCGGCAGCAACGATGGCTAGAGTTTTTAGCATCATATGATTTTGGTATAGCCTATACTCCGGGAAAAGGTAACGCGGTAGCTGATGCGTTAAGTCGAAGACATGCAGGATTGGGAGCCATGTTTTCGGAATGGAAGAGTCTCGATTTTTAGCTAGATTTGACTTCAGGCCCAGATGTGAATTGGAACCTGAAATGTTGGCAAACTTATTGATAAGGCCTACTCTTGTGGAAAGAATTGGCGAGAGCCAAAAGCGAGACGATAAGCTTGTCAAGATTATCCGTGATTTGGAATCTGGATTGGACCCAGAGAAGGATAAAAGATTCAAAGTCGATCGAGAGGGTTGGCTTCAGAAGCAAGGACGACTGGTTGTTCCCGATATCGATGAGTTGAGAGATGAAGTTTTGAAGGAAAGTCATCACTCGAAGTTGACAATTCATCCAGGAGGAAATAAGATGTATCGGGACATGAAGAGAACCTATTACTGGGAATGTATGAAGAAGGATGTTGGAAATTTTATTTCCAAGTGCATGAATTGCCAGTTGGTTAAAGCAGAGCAGAAGAAGCCCAGTGGATTGCTTCAGCCGTTAGAAGTTCCTACATGGAAGTGGGAGCAAATATCGATGGATTTTATCGATGGTTTACCTAGAACCAGAACGGGAAATGAAGGGATTTGGGTCATTGTAGATCGTTTGACTAAGAGTGCAAGATTTATTCATGTTCGATCAACTAGGACTGCATCGAAGTTGGCTGAATTATATGTTAAGTGGATAGTTCGATTCCATGGTATTCCGAAGAGTATAGTGAGTGATCGAGACCCATTGTTCACTAGTGGATTTTGGAAGAGCTTCCAGGAGGTTTTGGGAATCGAGTTGTGTTTGAGTACAGCTTATCATTCTCAAACAGATGGTCAGACTGAGAGAGCCAACCGAGTTTTGGAAGATCTTCTGAGGGCATGTGTTTTGGATTTCGGAGGATCATGGGAAGATCATCTTCATTTGGTGGAATTTGCGTATAATAACAGTTACCAGTCAAGTATTGGTATGGCACCATATGAGGCACTGTATGGAAGACCGTGTAACTCTCCAACATGTTGGTTGGAAACTGGAGAAAAGCTGATACTTGGGCCTGAGATGATTCGTCAGACTTCGGATTGTATAGAGATCATTCGGCAACGAATGAAGGCAGCCCAAGACCGTCAAAAGAGTTATGCCGATAAGCGTCGAAAAGATTTGGAATTCGACGTAGGTGATATGGTTTTTGTGAAGATTTCTCCTCTGAAGAATGTTATTCGACTCGGGAAGAAAGGAAAATTGACTCCGAGATTTGTTGGACCATTCCCGATTATCGAGCGAATTGGGAAGCTCGCTTATAGATTGGAGTTACCGGAAAAGATGGCGGGTGTGCACAATGTTTTTCATGTATCTTATCTACGGAAGTATGTGCACGACTCGAATACAGTGGTTTCTGCCGATAGCTGTGAAGATTTGGAGGTTGATCCAGTTGTTACGAGACCTCGTAAGCCGCTTCGTGTTATAGAAACCGACACGAAACAGCTTAGGAGGAAGACGATTACGTTGCTCAAGATACAATGGAGTGATGATGTTAACGACTGTACATGGAAGGAGGAAGAGAGGATGAAGGAAGCTCATCCTGAACTCTTCGAGGTATGGCCCTAAGGTGTCGTGACATCTCATGAATTTGTAGCTTGATTCTAATTTTAGAATTCTGCATGCTAGGCTAGTAATTGGATGCATGGTTTGTTGATTGCTATGGATGGTAGGCATGCAGAATAGTTTTGGTTGCCCTTGTTTGTTTGGAATTTCGGGGGCGAAATTCCTAAGGGGGAGAGAATGTAATGACCCGTATTTTTACGTATCGATAGATCGTAGAATTATTAGGTCGTTAGTGTTGTTTAAGGCATCTTTAGCCTAAGTCGTATGAATTTAACTCGTAAGGAATTGACCCGTGTGGAAGTTAGGTTGAGTTAGAGGAACTAACGGGTTAAGAGATGAGTCGTGTACGAGTTAGTGGGGTTTTAAGTCGTAAACGACTTAGGAGATTACGACCTAGCAGTTAAGATGAGTTAACGAGTTAGTGTGTTAGGTCGTTAACGAGTTATAAGAGTTGCCGAGTTATAGAGGTTACGAGTTATGGGTCTCTGAGTGACCTAGTAGTATTATGAGTTATAGAAGTTGGCACAAGTTAAGTGATAGGTCGTATACGAGTTAGGGTGATAGAGCGACCTATAGAGGTAACGACCTAAGAGTTAACGAGTTAGGGAGTTACTAGAGTCTTAAGTCGTAGACGACCTATAGTAATAGACGACCTAAAGGTTAGACGACTTAGTGATTTGGGACGAGCTAAGGGTTGACGACCTAAGGGGTTAGGTCGTATGATAGTTAAGGCGGTGGAGTTTTGGAACGGCCTAAGGAAGTTAGGTCGTAGACGAGTTATGGCCTGGTAGTTAAGTCGTCATGTTTTAGGTCGTAGCATTGTTAGGTCGTAAGCTGATGAGTCGTAACTCGTGTAAGTCCTTAGGTCGTATGTGTGATAAGTCGTATGAAAGCTTGAGTCGTAGGTCGTAACCTAATAGGTCGTGGCATAGCGGATCCTCGTTCATTTTAGGTCGCGTAGCATCTGGACCGTTGGATTGTTATACCATGTTAAGTCGTTAGCGACTTAGTGATAAGTCGTAACTCGTGTTGCTCGTTAGGTCGGTAGGTTGGGCCGCTTGTTGTTAGGTCATGAGTAATCGTTAGGTCATGGGGTAGATAGGTCGGGAACGACTTAAGTTAGGCCGGGGAAAATCTTAGGTCGGCAACGACCTAAAACCGAGCCTACGAGTTACGACCTAAGGGGTGCGATCTGCCTATAAATAGAGGGTTTTGGCTCACTCTTTGGCACCGATTTTTGAAGCGACGAAGTGCTACCATTTTGAGAGCTCGTCTATAACAATTCTTCACTTCTTTTCTCTACTCTAATCTAGTGTTAACATCCATCCAAGATCGAAGATCAAGATCGAAGATTCAAGAGCCAAAGTTGAAGATCTTTATCCAACGAAGTGAGATTTCATCGTTTCAAGCGGGATTTTGACGAATCAAGCTTGAACCTTTGCTGTCCAGATCTGAAGCGTATTGCTTTTGGGTTGTTTTGGAGATTCGGTGAGTGGTAGTTATCTCTCACGTGGACCCAAAGGAGTATATTGGATCGGTGGTTTGTTTATGTGTTGTAGATAGTGATTTCATACATTTTCCTTAGATCCAAGTGTAGATCCATTACTTACGAAGATGTTTACTTATGCAAGTTCATTCATCAAGTTGTAGAGACAAAACCCATGAATTATATTTGTTAGATCTATGCTAGAAACCCATGATTCATGCATGTTAGACTTATGCTCATTTATTTACGAAATTGCCATTATAGTTAATATTGCTTGTTAGATCTTGTTTGAATGTTTGATTGCTTGTATTGATGATTGATTTGATTGTTTCAAGTTAGCTAGTAGTTGATTTGGGACAAGATGGTTGAAGATGATTCAAAAGCTAGGTGGAAAGGCTCTTGAATGGTGAAAGCTGCTTGTGGCATATGAAGCGGATGATGAAGCTCATATGGATGAATTCGAGGATTTTGCTATGATTAGAGGGAGCAAAACATGATGATGATGATGGACTTTGCCATGATGCGATGAGGTGAAGCATGATGTTGAGATGAACTTTGCTAAGATACGATGGAGCAAAGTATGATGTGAGATAGTCTTGGTTTAATCCAGGCGGGATCATTCCAAGCAGGTTAATGACTCGATGATGCGGTTCGAGTTGGTTGATAATGGATGGCTCGAGAGGCGCTTGAGCTAGTTTGAGAATAGTCGTCGAGGAGGATGACTAGGAGGCTGACACTTCATCGTTGTTGAAGGTTCTAGCATGCTCAAAGCAAGAGTACGTTGGGTAGTTGCGAAAATTCCCAAGCACGGGCTGCGACGACGTGCCAGTACTCTGGGTAGTTGCGAAAATTCCTAGGCACGGGCTGCGACGACGTGCGGAGTTATGTCTAGAACCGGGGTTACCATTAGCCCTTGACAGATGGATGAAAGAATGAGTTGGTCATTCAATTAACGGTGAAATCAAAGCAATGATAACAGTGATAGCCAGAGTCATGGATGTTCGGTTGTATCATCATTCGGTCTCAAGAGCGGTGTTTTCTGGGTGCTTATCTGATCTTGGTTTAGGCCTTGGGAGTTTGCATTTGGAAAACATCGACCTTGACTCGAGTGATTATTGTTTTACTTTAATTATCTGCTTTGCTATGTTTGCTTCTCCTTAGTGTGTGTCTAGGGGCTATCACTGTAGAAAGAGGTGGAGTGGGATGGTTTGGGTTCCTATTCCTTTTTATCCCTTATGCTCTTTTGGTATGTTTGATAGTTGATTTACTGCTCACTAGGACTTTTGTCTGACTCAAGGTTTTATGTCTCCTCTTATTACCTTGGGCTGTTCATCCATGTTGGGATGGGCAGACTAGGTAGCAGGTGATAGGTGCTGTTCTTAGAAGATCACGTTGCTGATGACGAAGACGAGTAGGAGGCTTTTGCATATTATTTCGTATTCTATGTACTGGGTGTTCCGCTGCTGTATTTTCTTTGAGTGCTTTGTAGTGAGGCTCGATTGTATTGATTTTCAGATGCTTGTATCAAACTATTATGAAGTCTATATGATGATTTTCTGTTATGGAGCTTCACTATATATTTCTCTATTGTATTTTGTCCATGCGCTGTGAGTTATACGATAGATTCTGCAATGTTTATTCTACCCTTGACTATCGTCCATGGCTGCCTGGCACACTTTCAGCGCACTATTTCCTTGTTTTGGTGCGGAAGTCATGGGCGGTCGTCACAATTTTAAAATTTATTTGATATCGAAATGGTTTAAAATTTAGAACCTGTTTTATTTAATACTTGATTTGGGAGCTATCGAACTTATATAAAAATGATTTGTATAAGTAAACCATTGATTTGAGAACTGTTGATTTGAAAAGGTACTCAATTTTGAAAAATGAAATCTTATATAATCGAAATTTATATAAGTGTGATTTGATATACTATTATTTTGGAAAGTATTTGATTTGAAATGAAATCTTATATATAATGGACTTTATATAAGTATGATATTTGAAAGTGATTTTGAAAGGTACTATATGATACATATTTTCGAAGTAAAGATATGGAAAGTGCCTTCTGCTTGATATCCGCTTTGTGGCCACACTGTGGATTCATTCTATCGATATTATTCTCTCTCTTTGATTTGGGTTTTCCGGTTATGATACTCGAGTGTCCATCGAATTCCACGGCGATCCCCGTGGTCTTATGATCGCGACTACATAGCGGAACTGCCTGGCTGAGTCTTGCCTAGGGGTACGGATTGTTTCCTGGGGGATCCAGGCGTAACCATTGTGTATCCTGCAATCTGTGTAGGTCGCGAAGAGTAGTGCAAGTGCCTGGCTGAGTCTTGCCTAGGGGTACGGATTTTTTCCTGGGGGATCCAGGCGTAACCATTGTGTATCCTGCATTCTACTCGTCATCATGGCGTAACTCGCAGGGCTGAGAAAGCTTACGGGTACATATTGTTTCCTGGGGGATCCAAGCGTAACCATTGTGTATCTGCGATCCATGGTTAGACAATTGTTTCGGTTTGGTTGATTTGTTTGGATTGTACTTTCCATATCTGTTTTTAAAAGTGTTTTCATTATTTTCACTGGGTGTTGAAACAAGTCTACTAAGTACTTGGAGAATTCTAGCTTTGCGCCTGATCAACGCATAGCCAGAGTCTGCTGGAGCGAAAGTAAACTTGTTAAGACATCGAGTTATAAAAGTATTTTGATAAAAGTATCTTGATAAAGTACTATATAAAGAATATTTTGATCAGTTATTTTCCCTCCTAAAGATTTTAAAATGTTTAAAAATTGTTTACTTTGAACCATCAGATTTGAATCAAATGACTATTCATCATATTATAAAATGTTTAAAATATTATGAAATTTTAATTGAAATGAATAATGGTTTAAATAATATTTCATCCATGTCTTTCAACCTGTTTCCCCTCCTAGCTACTTTCTCCCTACCTTCTTTCGAATGTCTTCCAACCTATTTCTCTTTCTTGTTGTTTCTCCGCTTCCTTCCTTTTCGAGGACGAAAAGATTTGAGTGGGGGAGAGTGTAACAACCCTAGATTTTTCATATATTTTAATATTTGACTTTATTTTATTTTGAAATTATTTTTAAACTTGTTTTATTTCAAACATTTCACATTTTTAAATATAAGTGTTGATTATTATGTGAATTATAATTTCAAACAGGTATAAATTGGATACTTTACTAAAAGATGAATTTCTGTTCAAACCGGTCAAACTTTGACTTTTAAATTTCAAATTTAAATATTTAGGTTCTTAAATTTTATCTTTTATTATGAAAATAGACTTAATAACTTGAATACTGCTTTTCATTTCGTTGAAAACAGATTCAAATGGTGAAAGTTATGTATATTCCAATATTGAGTGTAATCTGCTTTATTTAACAATTCTGTTTATTTTAAATAATATAAACTATATTTTTATTGTAATATTTTATTTTAAAATGTGTCAATATGTCATTTTATATATATTTTGTCTTTTAAATTTTATTAAAGTGGTGTTTAAATTTTTCCAAAGTCTATTGCATTTATTTTCTATTTTTAAACGCTAGTTTCCATTTTTCTGCTATTTTCTTCATTAAATTATATTAAATTAATATTTATTTATGTATTTTGTGAAATTCATTTTTATTTTGTGTTCTTATCTTTATTTATAAATATTTTTCAAGTACGTAAAATTTTTCCAAACTTCATTGCATTTATTTTCACATTTTCATGACTAGTTTGCAATTTTTGCTGTTTTTATTAATTAAATTATATATATAATTAATATATTTATTTAATTTTGTTTATTTACTATATTTTCGTTTTTTATCTGTAATTATAATTAATTTTTCATTTATTAAAATTTTCAAAAGAAAAAAAGTAATATGAAGAGTTTTAAACCTTTCACTTGCCTTTGTCTTTTCACCTCCTTTACCTTTTCAATTCCAAATAACTCATGCATTAATTTTTGCTGCCCATATCTCCTTTGTTCAGCCGACTTCCTCATCATTTTTCACGAAATTTTTTGTTTCTCAACTCAAAAAAAATTCGGCCTCCATCTCCTGAGCAAAAACTTTGGTAAATAATTCTTTGTTTTTCACTTTTCTTCTTTGTTTTCTTATTCTACTTGCACTTGCTTCAACCTTATGTTGTTCGGCCTTGCTCCACCATCACCACCACCTTCATCACCACCTTGTCCAGCTGCAAACCACCTCCATCTCCTCTGACCTACCAGGCCATGGCCATCGTTGATGCAAGATCCATACGAAAATGCAAGCAACACTTCCTATATATGCATAACCGAGCTCCTATGGCCTTCACCACTTCACCACACCCCTTAGCCACCTCTTGCATCACTTCCACCAGCACCTACCTAAGCCAAAGCCACTGTCACACCATCCCCTAGCCTCCAATAGGCCTGGTCATGCCACATAAGGCCATAGTCGTGACTTGTTGTTATATAAAAATGCATCTTTGCCTTGTGTTTGTACATTTATGCCATTAATCACTCAAACAACTTCCATACCTTCACTACCCATGTTAGGCCGAGCATATATGACCCATACCTGACCAAATACATCCCATGGTAGTGACTTATCACCCTATAAGCTGAGCATAGTGATGGTGGAAGCAAGTGCAAGTGTTTGATTAATTGTTGTTCCTTAATTCTGCTTGTTTAATGTCATATTTTGGTTTGAAATTCATGTTATATGCATTGTTTTGTTTCATATGCACAAGACAAATAGCTTTGGCTTTTCCTCACTTGAATCGTAGTCGTTCTTTCGTGCTTTTTGGATCTCTATTGTGTGTCTGTATTTGCTATCTCCAGCTTGTAGAGGTGAGTAAATCTCACCAGACTAATATGTACTTATGTAGTGATAAACTGACATCACCTGAATCTGTAAATGCATATCATCCTGTTATAACTGCTATATTATATTCATATGAAGTTCACACCTATATTTACACTTGTTATACCATATGTTACTGTTATTTCATGCTATTCTGTTATTTTCATCAGTTTATCACACTGCAAGTTCCCTGTAGATTAGAATCACTATGGGTTGAAATGATACATACCCGAACGGACTTTAGAATAGGAGAAAATCGTTATGGGCTAAAATGATAGGCCTGAATGATTTTCAATTATTTTCTCTTACTTGGGATTGCGGGTTTGAAATGATCAAACCCGGTTTCCTTTGTAAATTACGGGTTGAAATGATATATTACCCGTATCACTTCGTCTAGGCTAGAAAATGAAATACAGACCCGTTGTTAAAATATGTTTTTCTATAAATTTTAAATTATTTTAGAAATGTAAATATTATAATATTTTGATTTAAATTTGATTAAAAATGATTTTTGTAAATCATTATTGATTTTCTGAAAATTTATAAGTGAAATAAATAAATGGTAAAGTTAGAAAATCTGAAATGTAAGTTATTTTGGAAACTAGAATTTAGTGATAAATGGAATTTAAATTAAATATGAAAATATGATAAATTTATGATATTTTGAATTAAATGAATTTAAAATGATTTTATAATATATCAATGATTTTTGAATAAAGTTAAAAATGTGAAATGAATGAATATTTAGGTTGAAATTTGGAAATATAACTAAAATTGGAAATTTGTGAGTTTGGCTTAAAAGTGAATGTTAAGTTAAGTAAATAAAAATGAAATTAAGTTATATTTGAAAATTTTAAACTTAAATGTTAAGTTAAATTTAATATAATGAATTTAAAATTTAGTGTTGGAATTTAATAAGTGAATTATTATTAAATTTTGATTTTTGAATGGAGATTTAACTTTATAAAATCATGAATATAAGGGTATTTGAATGACTGTTTTAAAAGTGAAATTATATGATTTTATAAGCTAAAAATGATTTAAATAAAAATATAATTGTTTGTGAAATTATATTGAATACTTGAAGTTAATTAACTGCATTTCTGAAATGCTATTAATTCTAATGTAAATGATAATACAGCATTTGTAAATGCTGTAGTTGATAATAATGAACCAAATGGCTAAGTTTAATTAAAGGTTATTATAGCATTTTGTAAATGCTATAATTATTGAATTTAACTAAGTTTTATTTGAAACTAATGTAACCCTATTACAACCTTTTTAAATGCTATCTTTTATTAAATTGAACTGTTTTGAATGTAACTTTCCGTAGCAATTTCTAAATGCTGCGAAAGTTGAATTTTCATCCGTTTTAATAAATTAAGTGGATAAATGAATTTTGAAAGACTAAAATTTTGTAAATTTAATAACTCAACTATTAAATATAATAACTTCATTTTATGATTTAAAATGAAGTAATTTGTTTCAAAATATAAACTATTTTGAAATGTGTTTTGTAATGGTATTTAAATTAAATAAAAATGAATGTGGTTTGGAAGATATTATATTTTGATATTATGAAATGGATTTTGAATGATATTGAATTTTGAAATGATATTTTATTTTGAAGTATAAAATACCATTTTGAAAGTTTAACCACAGGATGTATTTAATTCATAGTTTAACTGATTCTTAAAGGATGGGCGATCCCAAGCATCCTTTAAGTTATTGTGCATTCCTACTACAGTTCACTTGAGTTAGTTTACATTATATAAGTATATATTGTCCTGACTCGAGTGTTTTGTGTTTCACTTTACGCTCGGGTCAGCCTGAGTATTTACAGCTTAGCTTTGGGTTTCTTTCTGGAGCTAGGAATTGCTGGAGATTCTGCTTGTCTAGTTATCTATCCCTTCGGTTTCAGTTGTTCTATTTCAGCTTTGGTATTGATAAACTGCTATGTAATTGAGATTTCTATTGTATATGTTTTTCAGACTGATATTATGTATTATGTTTTGAGAGTTTGTTATAGCAGCTTCATGAACTACTATAGTATTTTAATTTCCGCTGCGAATTATTCTGATATTCTGTGTCTATGATTCTGTGATTGTATTTCATTTGCTCCAAATTTATTTACAACGCGGTATTTTGAGCAATTCAAGTCCGACATGTGCGGATGCGAATGGCTGAAAATATCGGGTTGTTACATGAATTAAATCCAAAGAAATCGATACCAAATCCATCAAAGTGGATATACCCAAAAATTCCTAAGATAGAAGTTATCAAAGTCAACAAAGGTTATAAAAACTAATCGGAGAAGAAGAATCGATTAAAGATTGGAAAACCAAGCAAATTTAGCATAAATCGGCAAAACAGGCAAAATAGGAGCAGGTCAGTCGACTAAACTCCCTGAGTCAGTCGACTGAACACAGCCTTGAATAATTCTCGGGCTTCAGCTCAGTCGACTGACTCAGAGAATTCAATCGACTAAACCTGATTCCCTGCATTTTCTGTCCTATTTTAAATGATGTGCAAACTCTCAATTTGCAATCGGACAAGCATGGACGCTAGGGGTTTACGCCTATCGGCTACCCGGCCCTATAAGCTCTTCGATTCGTCACCAAAAACATGACCAAACAACAAAGTTAGGATTTATAAAGAATTAAACTCAAAACACCAAAAATTGGAATATTCACCAATTCAATCCAAACCAAAAGCAAATGCACATGAATAAGTGTTAGAAATTCATACCCAACAATCAAAGATAAATATAGACATAGATGTGAGATAAAAATCTCACCTTTGAACCCAAAAACAATGAATGAGAAGCTTGAAGACAAGGGAAGATCAACCACACTTCAATCTCAACACAAGAAGCTTGAATCTAAGCTTAAAAGAGAAACATTTCCCAAATTAGGTTTAGGAATTTTATGAAATCAAAGAGAGAATGAGTTGGAGAAGAAGGAGATGATACTTACCAATGCTTCTCTTTGAATTTGGAGCTAGAGCTTGATTTGCTAGGTCGTATGTCGTGTTATTTGTTAAGTCGTGTGATGCTATGTTGTAACATGTATGTTGTTAGGCCGTAACTCGTATGTGTTAGGTTGTGTATTGATGTAAGTCGCCTGTGTATGTTAAGCCGTGAGTTGTAAATGTTGAGTCGTGTGTGAGTTGTAAATTACTATAAATAGGGGCGTGGTGTCACTAGTAAGAGAGAGTTGATTTTTGAATAAAATTATTTGTGTGCTTTTGCCACTTTTGTTGAAGTTGAGTGTGATCTCCTTCTTCTTCCATCTTCGGATATTCGAGTGCGCTCGAATCAACGAATTTGAAGCCGATTCACGGAATCTCGTGCGCGAGATCAACGTCGAAGAATCGTAGATCTTCTAACGTAGAATCGTGCGCGATCGACGTGTTGAAGATAGCTAGAACCCGGTATCTCGAGAGATCAACGGATTTGGGCATTTATCTTGGTTTACTTGACACGAAATCATTTCGTGAGGAAGAAAGCTGCGTTAATTTGTATCAAAACATTATTAGCACGTCAAAGTGTTATATCCGCTGCGTCACTTTAGAATCGAAATCACAAAGGAAAAACAGAAATCTGCTTAGCAGATTGAAAGTGTCGAAAATGAATAGTCCACTCAGGACATAGGGTATGGGTTCATAATGATTAAGCCAATCCTTTCCAAAAATCAATTCCGAAGCTTAGGTAAAAAAAATCGGCTCGGAAAGAAAAATCACATAAAATAATTTCGACATCAATAAAAAGCAAGTTGAGTGTTGCGAATCCACCATCCGGATTCGTAATTCTCAAAGAAGACATCAAGCCCAAAATATTTAAAGAAAAGGAATTGACAAGTTCTTTTGATATAAAAATGATGAGATGAACCCGTATCAAAAAGAACTCAAATAGGAAGATCACGAAACAAATGTAATCAAGGATTGAATGAGAAATACCTTGACCACGTGAAGTGCCACTAGGGGCTTGCACTACATTGAGAATAAAGGGGTTTCGGACACTCCCTTGCATAGTGGTCCGTGGAACCACAATTGTAGCATTGTCCACGACTAGAGGTAGGAGTCTTTGCTACTACAGTTTGTTGCTTCCCTTTCTTGTTGGGAGTGGGGCCTTTGAATTTAATAGGCCTCTTCATGTTATTGTTGAAGTTCTGTTGGGCCCCCACAACTTCAACATCACCCTCATTATCGGCCTCTTCAAGTTGAAGAGCGATATCAATAAGCTGATCAAAAGAAACTTCTAGTTTCAAAAGTAATGGCTTCTTGAGGTTCTTATTCAACCCATAGACGAACCTCTGATTTTTCTTCAATGGGGTATTAATATACTCGACCCCATACATAGAGAGAGATTCGAAAGATGCGACATATTCTGCCACAGAAGATTCACCTTGAACAAGGTTAATAAAACGACGGGCCAAAGTCACTTTTTCAGCTTCCGGCACGAACTGTGATTCGAATCTTTTCCGGAATCACTCCCAAGTAAGATCTGCTTCAACGATTTCAGAAACCAAAAGCTCATACCAATCTAATGCTCTTTCTTGGAGCATGCTAGAAGCCACTTGGACTCGATGTAGATCAATAAGGTTCATGCGAGAAAAGATGCGATCGCACGATTTGAGCCAAGCTTGAATTTCTATAACACTGTCGGATCCCCTGAATAGCCTTCCACCCAAATCGGTATAGTCTCTGCACAAGCGTGCAAAACCGGATCTAGGATGAGTAGGCTCTGGAATGGGTCCGGCTGCTTGAGCGTTCTTTACTAGATCAAGAAGCTGCTGGGCAGACATAAATACTCCATCCTGGGGAGTAGCACTAGATTGTCCGGCACTGGGATGATTTGATCTAACCATTTCTCTTCTTTAAGAAAGAAAGAAGAAGAAAAGTTACTCTCAAAATAAATATCAAGCAATCTTGATAGATAAAACAAGGAATCATAAAGAAAATAGGATGAATCGGTACGAAGACTCGAATTAAATCCTAAAGCACGACTCCTAAGAAAGACTTAGGACGATGATCCTTGCTAGATTATAGTACACTGTTCCGAAGTTTGGCTTTGATACCAAGCTATGACGCCCCACCTCTATACCCACACTAGCCAAGGACACTACGGAGTAATACCGTCAACTAGCACGAAGAATAAGGCCATTGAGGAGCGACAGTCTGTATAATTGCTTTGTGAGAGTACCGATATAACAGATAAAAATATAACTTTTCATCTCAAGAGGAAATCCGACATACCAATGCAAACTCAAAGCTACTACACAGTGGCTATAATATCTTCGAAAACAAATATAGAAATAAACATAACACAAATCAGTCACAGATATCCATATCACAAAGGCGGAAACAGATACGAATATTACACATAAAAGTGTACATCAGAGTAGTGGTCAAACAAGATCTACAATATCAAAAAGAATAGATACAAGTGCTAGACAAAAGAATACGTATACATCAAGGAGTCTATATCTCAAACGTATACAACCAAAAACTACTAAACTAAAGTAGCTAGCCAAAAATCAGATGATGAACCTTGATAAGAAGTCAAGTAGAAGCACCTGTAATATCTCGGTCTCACCCGAGTATTATTTAAGACGAAAATAATAAACGGATCAGTCTAGCTATAATTATCAGATAAAATGAGATATAAGAAGAGATATAATTAAAATCGTATGATAACAAAAAATGTCATACTGTGACAAGTATACATTAGAAAATCAACAAAAGTCATACAATATCTCAAGAATCTCATAGCATCAAAAAGAATGTCATATTCTTTATTTAATTCACCAAGCCACAAATAATGACTTACATATCAATGCCAATTGTAAATGCTAGTGAAACATAAATTCCAGAAATCAATAATTTGAAATCCAGAAATCACAAGAAAAGGATGGCCAATCCCAAACGACCGACCCCACCAAGTTTCTGCTCGATCTGTGATCGATACGAATTGATTTCGTATCCATCAAGAATTAGTCCAATCGAGCTCAAACTTGGCAGGAACATGCTTTAGCTTGTTCTTAAGCTCCCCTGAAAATTTCATTGCATTTGGCCTCGTGGTTTGGGAGATATGATCGATACAAGTTGATATGTTTCGGTTGGCTGTTTACTTCCACTCGATCACTTCGAATCCATGCGTTCGAATCGATGGGTGCACGTGGTTCTGTAGTGACGTGGCGCGAACTCCTCGTATCGATCCTACTTTTGCTCCGAGTTGACATTTTCGTATCCACGAATTTCGCCTTGTTCGTATCATGTGCCACGACCCAGTTTGCATCGATGGATTCGAATCATGGATCGATACGAAGGGGATCGAGACGGACCGAGTGGATACAAACAGGGTAGATTCCATGGACAAGAAATAATGATCTGCCACTCTTGATGGATGTGAGGACGATCGATACGAAGCAGTGCATGGGCACGAGACCGATCGATTCGAAGTAGGGTATGCCGATGGATACGAATGATGGATTCGAACTGCTCAGACTCAATGGATACGAACGTGCTGAGTGGATGTCCATCTGATCGATTCGAAACCGATAGATTTGAGGTGGTCGATATCACTGCTGATCGACTCAAATGTGATCGATTCGAAATACATGGAGCCTGATGGATTTGAAATGGACATCTCCTCCACATTTTGATGGATACGAACAACATCCTTTTTCTAACTTGTATCGATCATATCTCATTCATACGGACTCCGATTAACTTGAAATTTGAGGTGCTGGCTTCTATGGCTTTGCTTGTCATGTCTTATCAATCGTAGCCTGATTCGGGCTTGGACAAAATTCGTCGATATCCATGGTGAAGCAAAGTACAACCAATCATTGAGATGAACTGTCTTTGGTTTTCGACTGATCTTTTGGTATCACGGCTTTGCCAAAAAGCAGGATAACAGCCGCATTGACTTCTTAAGCCGTTGATTTCTTATGTCGCGTGAAGGCTGATTTAAGTCGCTCACCTATGCTGCTTCCTTAGGTCGCATCTATTATGTCGCTCAACTTGTGTCGCTAGGTCGCATATTTGCTTATGTCGCTGAAGCTGTGTTATCAACTTATGCCGCTTGAAGCTTAAGTCGCGTGGTGTTAAGTCGTGTATTGTTATGTCGCTAAGTCGCATAGTGTTACAACTTGTATTGTTTTGTTAGGTCGTACGTCGTGTTATTTGCTAAGTCGTGTGATGTTGTGTTGTAACATGTATGTTGTTAGGCCGTAACTCGTATATGTTAGGTCGTGTATTGATGAAAGTTGCCTGTGTATGTTAAGCCGTGAGTTGTAAATGTTGAGTCGTGTGTGAGTTGTAAATTACTATAAATAGGGGCGTGGTGTCACTTGTAAGAGAGAGTTGATTTTTGAATAAAATTATTTGTGTGTTTTGCCACTTTTGTTGAAGTTGAGTGTGGTCTCCTTCTTCTTCCATCTTCGGATATTCGAGTGCGCTCGAATCAACGAATTTGAAGCCGATTCACGGAATCTCGTGTGCGAGATCAACGTCGAAGTATCGTAGATCTTCTAACGTGGAATCGTGCGCGATCAACGTGTTGAAGATAGCTAGAATCCGGTATCTCGAGAGATCAACGGATTTGGGCATTTATGTTGGTTTACTTGACACGAAATCATTTCATGAGGAAGAAAGCTGCGTTAATTTGTATCAAAACATTATTAGCACGTCAAAGTGTTATATCCGCTGTGTCACTTTAGAATCGAAATCATAAAGGAAAAATAGAAATCTGCTTAACAGATTGAAAATGTCGAAAATGAATAGTCCACTCGGGACATAGGGTATGGGTTCATAATGATTAAGCCAATCCTTTCCAAAAATCAATTCCGAAGCCTAGGTAAAAAAAAATCGGCTCGGAAAGAAAAATCACATAAAATAATTTCGACATCAATAAAAAGCAAGTTGAGTGTTGCGAATCCACCATCCAGATTCGTAATTCTCAAAGAAAACATCAAGCCCAAAATATTTAAAGAAAAGGAATCGACAAGTTCTTTTGATATAAAAATGATGAGATGAACCCATATCAAAAAGAACTCAAATAGGAAGATCACGAAACAAATGTAATCAAGGATTGAATGAGAAATACCTTGACCACGAGAAGTGCCACTAGGAGATTGCACTACATTGAGAATAAAGGGGTTTCGGACACTCCCTTGCATAGTGGTCCGTGGAACCACAATTGTAGCATTGTCCACGACTAAAGGTAGGAGTCTTTGCTACTACAGTTTGTTGCTTCCCTTTCTTGTTGGGAGTGGGGCCTTTGAATTTAATAGGCCTCTTCGTGTTATTGTTGAAGTTCTGTTGGGCCCCCACAACTTCAACATCACCCTCATTATCGGCCGCTTCAAGTCGAAGAGCGATATCAATAAGTTGATCAAAAGAAACTTCTAGTTTCAGAAGTAATGGCTTCTTGAGGTTCTTATTCAACCCATAGACGAACCTCTGATTTTTCTTCAGTGGGGTATTAATATACTCGACCCCATACTTAGAGAGAGATTCGAAAGATGCGACATATTCTGCCACAGAAGATTCACCTTGAACAAGGTTAATAAAACGACGGGCCAAAGTCACTTTTTCAGCTTCCGGCACGAACTGTGATTCGAATATTTTCCCGAATCGCTCCCAAGTAAGACCTGCTTCAACGATTTCAGAAACCAAAAGCTCATACCAATCTAATGCTCTTTCTTGGAGCATGCTAGAAGCCACTTGGACTCGATGTAGATCAATAAGGTTCATGCGAGAAAAGATGTGATAGCACAATTTGAGCAAAGCTTGAATTTCTATAACACTCTCGGATCCCCTGAATAGCCTTCCACCCAAATCGGTATAGTCTCTGCACAAGCGTGCAAAACCGGATCTAGGATGAGTAGGCTCTGGAATGGGTCCGGCTGCTTGAGCTTTCTTAACTAGATCAAGAAGCTGCTGGGCAGACATAAATACTCCATCCTGGGGAGTAGCACTAGATTGTCCGGCACTGGGATGATTTGATCTAACCATTTCTCTTCTTTAAGAAAGAAAGAAGAAGAAAAGTTACTCTCAAAATAAATATCAAGCAATCTTGATAGATAAAACAAGGAATCATAAAGAAAATAGGATGAATCGGTACGAAGACTCGAATTAAATCCTAAAGCACGACTCCTAAGAAAGACTTAGGACGATGATCCTTGCTAGATTATAATACACTGTTCCGAAGTTTGGCTTTGACCAATCTATGACGCCCCACCCCTATACCCACGCTAGCCAAGGACACCACGGAGTAACACCGTCAACTGGCACGAAGAATAAGGCCGTTGAGGAGAGACCATCTATATAATTGCTTTGTGCGAGTACCGATATGCCAGATAAAAATATAACTTTTCATCTCAAGAGGAAATCTGACATACCGATGCAAACTCAAAGCTACTACACAGTGGCTATAATATCTTCGGAAACAAATATAGAAATAAACATAACACAAATCAGTCACAAATATCCATATCACAAAGGCGGTAACAGATACGAATATTACACATAAAAGTGTACATCAGAGTAGTGGTCAAACAAGATCTACAATATCAAAAAGAATAGATACAAGTGCTAGACAAAAGAATACGTATACATCAAGGAGTCTATATCTCAAACTTATACAACCAAAAACTACTAAACTAAAGTAGCTAGCCAAAAATCATATGATGACCCCTGATAAGAAGTCAAGAAGAAGCACGTGTAATATGTCAGTCTCACCCGAGTATTATTTAAGAGGAAAATAATAAACGGATCAGTCTAGCTATAATTATCAGATAAAATGAGATATAAGAAGAGATATAATTAAAATCGTATGATAACCAAAAATGTCATACTATGACAAGTTTACATTAGAAAATCAACAAAAATCATACAATATCTCAAGAATCTCATAGCATCAAAAAGAATGTCATATTCTTTATTTAATTCACCAAGCCACAAACAATGACATACATATCAATGCCAATTGTAAATGCTGGTGAAACATAAATTCCAGAAATCAATAATTTGAAATCCAGAAATCACAAGAAAAGGATGGCCAATCCCAAACGAAACGCTATTCCATAGGCTGAACATCGACGCACCTAAATAGAGACGCCCCATGCACAGTCAAACATCGACGCACCTAAATAGGTGCGACCCATGTATAAAAAAACATCGACACACCTAAATAGATACGCCTCATGTAATGTATAACATTGATGCACCTAGAAAGATATACCCCATGCAAAAATAAGCATCGACGTATCTAGAAAGATACGACCCATGCGAGAAATAAACATCGACGCACCTAAATAGGTACGACCCATGCAAGAAATAAACATCGATGCACCTAAATAGATACGACCCATGCAAGAAATAAACATCGACGCACCTAAATAGATACGACCCATGTAAGAAATAAACATCGACGCACCTAAATAGGTATGGCCCATGCGAGAAATGTGATGAAGCTCAATAAAATGAAGTACAATCCTCCACATGGACAAAGAGATATCGCACATTGCTAGTCTAAACCATAAAATGATCATCATCGATCATCAAGAGTGTCAATTACAGTAAGCTAGTAAATATATGAGTTTAGCCTCCCACTAGCTTAACTTAAATATTTACAAATAAATTGTAGATCTTCACTGGAAAATTGTCACAAGAGTTTCAATCGAACAAGTTCAAGAATTAACCGACGATGTAAACGCAAGCGTTTCATACCACTTGTTTTACTACGCCGTTTAATTAGATTTCTCATACGAGTGAGGTAAAGGTATGTATATACTAGTAGATTGGAAAAAAACAGTTTTAAGAAAACGAGCTTTGTAATAAAATAGTGTTGAAATCATTTTGATGGAGGAGTTTTGATATTTTCTGTTAGTATTGAAACATTTCTATTTTTATAGTGACAAATCACAAAAATGATTGTAGAAACAATCAGTCATCAAAATTCACATACGAAGACGTGAATTAAATCCAAAGAAATCGATACCAAATCCATCAAAGTGGATATACCCAAAAATTCATAAGATAGAAGTTATCAAAGTCAACAAAGGTGATAACAACTAATCGGAGAAGAAGAATCGATTAAAGATTGGAAAAGCAAGCAAATTTAGCATAAATAGGCAAAACAGGCAAAATAGGAGCAGGTCGGTCGACTAAACTCCCTGAGTCAGTCGACCGAACACAGCCTTGAAAAATTCTCGGGCTTCAACTCAGTCGACTGACTCAGAGAATTCAGTCGACTGAACCTGATTCCCTGCCCTATTTTAAATGATGTGCAAACTCTCTCAATTTGCAATCGGACGAGCTTGGACGCTAGGGGTTTACGCCTATCGGCTACCCAGCCCTACAAGCTCTTCGATTCATCGCCAAAAACACGATCAAACAACAAAGTTAGGATTTTAAAGCATTGAACTCAAAACACCAAAAATTGGAATATTCAACAATTCAATCCAAGCTAAAAGCAAATGCACATGAATAAGTGTTAGGAATTTATACCCAACAATCAAAGATAAATATAGGCTTAGATGTGAGATAAAAATCTCACCTTTGAACCCAAAAACAGTGAATGAGAAGCTTGAAGACAAGGGAAGATCAACCACACTTCAATCTCAACACAAGAAGCTTGAATATAAGCTTAAAAGAGAAACATTTCCCAAATTAGGTTTAGGAATTTTCTGAAGTCAAAGAGAGTATGAGTTGGAGAAGAAGGAGATGATACTTACCATTGCTTCTCTTTGAATTTGGATCTAGAACTTGATTTGCAAATGGAAACTAGGGCTTAGGATTTTAATTCCTTTTCTTTTTCCCCATTATTCTCTTTAGAACTGAAAAGATAAGGAAGAGGGAATGAATGAAGAGAAGTGGTTCAGTTTGGGGTATTAAGTTGGCTAGTGGGCTGAACCCAAACCCAAAGTGAAAAAGGTAAAAATTTTAGCTAGCTCCAAACATATCGAAGTTTATACTTAAAAAGGCCGCAAACGCCATTTTGAACTCAACGGAAGTGGTCTCGAGTCCTAATTCGGCCGTTTGCAAAAAGTAGATTTTCGGACTATAATCCGACTAACGGTGAAATATTTAAATAAAATATTTAAATATACAATCGATAAATATGCGGGTTGTTACAGACTCCCGTCTTTAAAGAAATTGCGTCCTTGCAATACTTAAGAAGAAAATAAATAGTAACAACCATAAAAGCATATCAAAAAAAAATTTGAAACAAGAAATTCACCATAAAGAGCATGAAAGAGTAAACCCGGACGAACTCGCTCGATGAATTCTCTTGATTTTCCAAGAGCAATTCTTGGAATTTGAGAACCATTGAACTTTCATAAGAAAAACATCTTTATTTCGAAGGCGCTCAACCTCCGAAGCAATGGTGTGAATAAAATGTTGCTCAAAAGTCAAATAGGCGAAAATTCAATTTCTTCACCAACACCGGGCTCAAGAATAAAAATTGGAATCCCTAAGACATTTCCACAGATAAAAGACGTTGAAATCGTCATGAATAGCAGAAGATTTAACCGGTGCAACGGCGTAGTACAATAATGGTACGCCCGAGAGACTAGAAACTCGAATAATTTGGAACAACGGCGTAGTACAATAACGGTACGCATGATGAACCGAACACCATAAAAGAACATCGGACGCTAGTCCATAAAAGAAATGAGGCGAAACTCAATGAAACGAAGTACATCTAAATGTCCGATGAACTTGGTAAAAAGATCATAAGATACAAGGAATCTCGAGCCAATGAGGTTGACGCATATTAAGTTCCTTGTGAGAAATAAATATTCCAAAAACTTATGATCGAGGTGGAGAACAAATTTCTCCCCCAAAATTATGATGCCAAATTCTAAAAGCGAAAACAATAGCCGCGAGCACTAGATCATGAGTGGCATACCTAGTCTTGATAGGCTTTTATGACTAAGAAGCACAAGTGGTAGAACGTTCTCTTTTGCAAGAGAACGACACCCAAACCAATACGACTAGCATTGGTACAAAAAGATAAAATCTTGGTTCCCTTCGGGAAACACAAGAATAGGAATATCGAAAAAGAGTTTTTTCCAAATAATATTCTTTCCCGAAAGCTAAAGCTTCAAATTTACCATTATCTTTATGAAATCATCTTTCTAGAAAAAATTTCGTATCCCAAATCAATTCACTGTGTCTGATTGTCTCATCAAAGCGTTTAAGAGATTCTTATCGATAACGTTGATCAAGCGCATTGACCAGGATTCTTAAAGCACTCAATGGGCAATACAATCACAAAACCATCTTCTATATGATGAACATGTTTCTAAGAACTTTTAAAAATTCTCTTTGTTCGTTTTTTGAACAAAAATCCAATTATACTTATTAATAATCTTATGAAAAAAATTTGCAAAAACTTTAAATTGCTAATTTCATCCAAAATCAATAAACACAAGAATGGAGTCATCGAGATATTCGCTGAATACTCGATTTATAAAATGGATGAAATGAGCTGGACAAACTGAATGACATAATAAGTCATTCATAAGGATCATAACAAGTGCGGAATGCGGTAAGTGGAATGCTAACTTCCGCAACTCGTAGCGAATGAAAACCGGTGGCAAGGTCGAGTTGAAAAGACCTTAACACCACTCAAAAGATTGCTTAGGAGATAATCCTAAAACAAGCCCAAAAATACCAGAAAATTTCACAAACTATTCAAATGAGAGAAATAACACTTTCTTCATCATGGGGGCTTAAAGAATAAAAATTGATGCCATTAAATTGTGATGCAGCGCACCATGATAACTTGTGTGCTTTCGGTCGTTCGGTTACCTTAAGTCGTTCGCTTGCCTTAAGTCGCACGCGACCTAACGAGATAGATGATGCAGTGGAGGAAGATGTAGCGCACCATGATAACTCGTGTGCTTTAAGTCGCTCAACCAATACAGATCGCTTGGTCTTAAGTCACTCGGCCTACTATGAGTCGCGCCATGTTGAGTCGCAACGACTTAAGTCGCTCAACGACCTAACGGATCAAGTAAACAAAGCCGCATCTCTTAGGTAATTCCCTGAAGCCACATTCCTTAAGTCGCACTTCTTAAGTCATTCGTGAGCTAACCAACCTATGTCGCTGTTTGCGCCAAAATTGGTCACAAACACCCGATGTCGGGAAAGCACCCGTTTATGAACACAAATCAGCAATAATCAACACAAAACTCAGATCTAAGCAATATCAAACACAGCAATTCAAAAACAACAATCACAGGATTTATAGTGGTTCGGCGATCTTGCCTACGTCCACTTTGAAGCTAATGTATTTATTGATTCACTTGATAACTTCAATCAATCACAGCGGATTACAGTTGATAAATGCTCTGAGATCTGATTACAACAGCGATAATGAAGAGTAGAATTTGAATCCGGCAGAGTCTGAACGTCCAATGGCCAAAAATATCCCCTTTATATAGGCTTCAGGGTGCTATTTATAGGCGTGGGAGAACCAGATCTCGCTCAAACTTCGAGAGATTTTTTCTAGCACGTGAGTGGGCCCACGCGACCGACCCCACCGAGTTTCGGCTCAATCAGTGATCGATACGAATTGATTTCGTATCCATCAAGAATTAGTCCAATCGATCTCAAACTTGGCAGGAACATGCTTTAGCTTGTTCTTAAGCTCCCCTGAAAATTTCATTGCATTTGGCCTCGTGGTTTGGGAGATATGATCGATACGAGTTGATATGTTTCGGTTTGCTGTTTACTTTAACTCGATCACTTCGAATCCATGCGTTCGAATCGATGAGTGCACGTGGTTCTGTAGTGACGTGGCGTGCACTCCTCGTATCGATCCTACTTTTGCTCCGAGTTGACCTCTTCGTATCCACGAATTTCGCCTTGTTCGTATCATGTGCCACGGCCCAGTTTGCATCGATGGATTCGAATCATGGATGGATACGAAGGGGATCGAGACGGACCGAGTGGATACGAAC
The DNA here is from genome assembly GCA_030765085.1 of Allium cepa. Classification (NCBI taxonomy): domain Eukaryota; kingdom Viridiplantae; phylum Streptophyta; class Magnoliopsida; order Asparagales; family Amaryllidaceae; genus Allium; species Allium cepa. Next base: position 369,241,074 of record CM060943.1, on the reverse strand, counting down.
AGGGAAGATTCCATGGATACGAAATAATGATATTTCACTCTTGATGGATGTGAGGACGATCGATACGAAGCACTGCTTGGGCACGAGACCGATCGATTCGAAGTAGGGTATGCCGATGGATACGAATGATGGATTCGAACTGCTCGGACTCAATGGATACGAACGTGCTGAGTGGATGTCCATCTGATCGATTCGAAACCGATCGATTCGAGGTGATCAATATCACTACTGATCGACTCAAATGTGATCGATTCGAAATACATGGAGCCTTATGGATTCGAAATGGACATCTCCTCCACATTTTGATGGATACGAACAGCATCCTTTTTCTAACTTGTATCGATCATATCTCATTCATACGTACTCCGATTAACCTAAAATTTAAGGTGCTGGCTTCTATGGCTTTCCTTGTCATGTCTTATCAATCGTAGCCTGATTGGGACTCGAACAAAATTCGTCGATATCCATGGTGAAGCAAAGTACAACCAATCTTTGAGATGGACTGTCTTTGGTTTTCGACTGATCTTTTGGTATCATGGCTTTGCCAAAAAGCGGGATAACATTTGCCCCCCAAAACATGCCTTGTGGTAGGAATGTGTGTTTTGTAATGCCATAAGCTGGATGTTCATATCCTGTCAACAACCTGCAAAGAATTTGATAATTTCATATGACCTCGAATGACGATCATTCGGGATCGTATGCCATTCGAGGTGAAGCGGAACCGTTCGCGGCAAAAGATTGAATGGGACCGTTCGCGGTCGATGCCGTTCGTGGCAAAGGATGGAGTGGGACCGTTCGCGGTTGGATGCCGTTCGCGGCAAACGGTGATCGTTCGCGATCAAGTGCCGTTCGAGGCAATTTGTGACCGTTCGAGGTCGGGTGCCGTTCGAGGCGAATTGTGACCGTTCGAGGTCGGGTGTCGTTCGAGGCGAATTGTGACCGTTCGAGGTCGGGTGTCGTTCGAGGCCAATGAGTGTGCCCGGGGGAGACTTAATATTATCGATACCAGGCTCACGTTCGAGTGGGTCCCCGGATCGTTTGTCAGGGCGGTTTATCGCCATCTCAGAGCATGCCTAAGGACCGTTCGCGACCCCGTACATATGTAAGTAGCTTAGCCATTTTAGAATTATCAGAACCAAATATCTATTCAACAAATGAGTTTTAAAATAGAAATGTTCAAATAAACCAAGTCTAAATGTCCAAATCAAAGCGAAACAAAAGCAAAGCAAGGATGTCAAAGTGTAAGTTCCCACTACGAAACGGTCAATGATCATTAAGAGCATGCCCGGGGATCGTTCGCGATCTCATACATGTGTAAATGATTTAATTGTGTTAGTGGGAAGCTTACGACTTGTTCATCGTTATTTCAATCAATTGATAATCATACGGTGTCACGGTTTAGGGCCACCCCTAGCTGATGTAGACGGTGGTCGCTCCGGCTCCACCGCTGGAGCTCGCCTCCTCACGTATTGAAGCAGCATGCCATTCCTGATGTGCCCTTCCACCTCATCCTTCAGATGTCTACAGTCGTTTGTGTTATGACCGTTCAACTCATGGAATGAGCAATACTTGTCCGACCTTCGCTCGTTGCTAGTCGGATCTCTTCTTGTTGGCTTTCGATAAGGGACTTGCCCCTTAGTGTCCTGGTAGATCTGTTCTAAAGTCTCGTTCAACTCTGACTATGTGGTGAATCTCGGTTCCCTCCGCGGTCGCACTGATCTGTCATTATTATCCTCAGCCTTTCGTTTTCCCTTGCTAGTTTCTATACCTTTCTCAGGGGGATTTCCTCCTTTGATCGCATAAATATCAATTCCTTCTCCTTCTTCTCTTTCGACGTTTGCATTTTCCAACCGTAAAAACTTTTCTGCCTCGTGATAGAATTCTCCTAGATCCACAGGTGGATCCTTAATTAATGAATTTTTGAATTCTGTTCCGTCAGCTATTCCAGACACAGCTGCCATCATAACCATAGATGGATCTGGTCGATCCACCGAAGCTGCTGCTACATTGAATCGCGTCAGAAAACTCCTCAAAGTCTCTCCAGCCTTCTATTTTAGAGTTGCCAAAGTCATCACATTCTTGGGTCTTGCAATGTGAACCCTGAATTGCCTCATGAATCTCTCAGTCAAATCTGCCCATGTTCCTATGGAGCCGCTCTCCAGCTGTCTAAACCATAATGCCGCAATATCTACCAAGTACAACGGAAAGCACCGGGCCATAACTTCCTCTAATGCCCCCAGCACCTCCATATGCCACATATATTTTGTCAGATGAACTGTAGGGTCTGTCCTTCCATTATACATATCCAATGATGGTAATTTAAAGTCTGGTGGGTTCCTAGCTCGCCTGATTGTTGTGCTAAAAGGACTCCTATTCACATCCTCCAAATCCTTGTTTACTAGTCCGCCTCTCATGGCTCGCCTAACCATTTCCGCCAACCTGTCATTGTCTCCAAAATGTAATCTTTGTTGATCACTTTCGACCTGCCCCCCGAGTTCACGAGGGAACTCTGGGATTTTCCCCCTTGACCGAGCGTTCACTCCTCTACTACTCCCGGGTTGCGCAGATGCTCCTCTCTCTCTCCGAAATTGGATCAACGTTCTCCATGGGTATGCCTCCTAATCCAGGTGCTATGCCAGATGGTCCTGCTCCGTTCTGAACTCCATCAGCTTCTCTATTTTGTGCTCCAAGTTGCCCTATCTGTTGAAATAAACTCTGGATCAATTCCTCTTGTTTCTTCATCATTGTCTCCATCTCGTCCCTAGTGATGAAGACCGGTGCTTGATTCGCTCCTGAAGAAGCCTCTTGACTTCCTTGGTGTTCACTTCTCTCTGGCCTTTGCCTTCTGCTCGATTGTCTCGTCATAATTCCCAAATCTGAACTCTCAAACTCTCTGGATCAACTTCTAATTGGTAGAACTCCTGAATTAGCCTTCTCAATGAAAGCACAAAAATGTTTGCGCCAAAATTGGTCACAAACACCCGATATCGGGAAAGCACCCGTTTATGAACACAAATCAGCAATAATCAACACAAAACTCAAACCTAAGCAATATCAAACACAGCAATTCACAAGCAACAATCACAAACACAGGATTTATAGTGGTTCGGCGATCTTGCCTACGTCCACTTTGAAGCTTATGTATTTATTGATTCACTTGATAACTTCAATCAATTACAGCGGATTACAGTTGATAAATGCTTCGAGATCAGATTACAACAGCGATAATGAAGAGTAGAATCCGAATCCGGCAGAGTCTGGACGTCCAATGGCCAAAAAGATCCCCTTTCTATAGGCTTCAGGGTGCTATTTATAGGCGTGGGAGGCCCAGATCTCGCTCAAACTTCGGGAGTCTTTTTCTGGCACGTGAGTGGGCCCACGCGACCGACCCCACCAAGTTTCGGCTCGATCTGTGATCGATACGAATTGATTTCGTATCCATCAAGAATTAGTCCAATCGAGCTCAAACTTGGCAGGAACATGCTTTAGCTTGTTCTTAAGCTCCCCTGAAAATTTCATTGCATTTGGCCTCGTGGTTTGGGAGATATGATCGATACGAGTTGATATGTTTCGATTGGCTGTTTACTTCGACTCGATCACTTCGAATCCATGCGTTTGAATCGATGGGTGCACGTGGTTCTGTAGTGACGTGGTGCGCACTCCTCGTATCGATCCTACTTTTGCTCCGAGTTGACCTTTTCGTATCCACGAATTTCGCCTTGTTCGTATCATGTGCCACGACCCAGTTTGCATCGATGGATTCGAATCATGGATCGATACGAAGGGGATCGAGACGGACCGAGTGGATACGAACAGGGTAGATTCCATGGACACGAAATAATGATCTGCCACTCTTGATGGATGTGAGGACCATCGATACGAAGCAGTGCTTGGGCACGAGACCGATCGATTCGAAGTTGGGTATGCCGATGGATACGAATGATGGATTCGAACTGCTCAGACTCAATGGATACGAACGTGCTGAGTGGATGTCCATCTGATCGATTCGAAACCGATAGATTTGAGATGATCGATATCACTGCTGATCGATTTGAAATACATGGAGCCTGATGGATTCGAAATGGACATCTCCTCCACATTTTGATGGATACGAACAACATCCTTTTTCTAACTTGTATCGATCATATCTCATTCATACGGACTCCGATTAACTTGAAATTTGAGGTGCTGGCTTCTATGGCTTTGCTTGTCATGTCTTATCAATCGTAGCCTGATTCGGGCTCGGACAAAATTCATCGATATCCATGGTGAAGCAAAGTACAACCAATCATTGAGATGAACTGTCTTTGGCTTTCGACTGATCTTCTGGTATCACGGCTTTGCCAAAAAGCAGGATAACAGCCGCATTGACTTCTTAAGCCGTTGATTTCTTACGTCGCGTGAAGGCTGATTTAAGTCGCTCACCTATGCTGCTTCCTTAGGTCGCATCTATTATGTCGCTCAACTTATGTCGCTAGGTCGCATATTTGCTTATGTCGCTGAAGCTGTGTTATCAACTTATGCCGCTTGAAGCTTAAGTCGCGTGGTGTTAAGTCGTGTATTGTTATGTCGCTAAGTCGCATAGTGTTACAACTTGTATTGTTTTGTTAGGTCGTATGTCGTGTTATTTGTTAAGTCGTGTGATGTTGTGTTGTAACATGTATGTTGTTAGGCTGTAACTCATATGTGTTAGGTCGTGTATTGATGTAAGTTGCCTGTGTATGTTAAGCCGTGAGTTGTAAATGTTGAGTCGTGTGTGAGTTGTAAATTACTATAAATAGGGGCGTGGTGTCACTTGTAAGAGAGAGTTGATTTTTGAATAAAATTATTTGTGTGCTTTTGCCACTTTTGTTGAAGTTGAGTGTGGTCTCCTTCTTCTTCCATCTTCGGATATTCGAGTGCGCTCGAATCAACGAATTTGAAGCCGATTCACGGAATCTCGTACGCAAGATCAACGTCGAAGAATCGTAGATCTTCTAACGTGGAATCGTGCGCGATCAACGTGTTGAAGATAGCTAGAATCCGGTATCTCGAGAGATCAACGGATTTGGGCATTTATCTTGGTTTACTTGACACGAAATCATTTCGTGAGGAAGAAAGCTGCGTCAATTTGTATCAAAACATTATTAGCACGTCAAAGTGTTATATCCGCTGTGTCACTTTAGAATCGAAATTATAAAGGAAAAATAGAAATCTGCTTAACAGATTGAAAATGTCGAAAATGAATAGTCCACTCGGGACATAGGGTATGGGTTCATAATGATTAAGCCAATCCTTTCCAAAAATCAATTCCGAAGCCTAGGTAAAAAAAATCGGCTCGGAAAGAAAAATCACATAAAATAATTTCGACATCAATAAAAAGCAAGTTGAGTGTTGCGAATCCACCATCCGGATTCGTAATTGTCAAAGAAAACATCAAGCCCAAAATATTTAAAGAAAAGGAATCGACAAGTTCTTTTGATATAAAAATGATGAGATGAACCCATATCAAAAAGAACTCAAATAGGAAGATCACGAAACAAATGTAATCCAGGATTGAATGAGAAATACCTTGACCACGAGAAGTGCCACTAGGGGCTTGCACTACATTGAGAATAAAGGGGTTTTGGACACTCCCTTGCATAGTGGTCCGTGGAACCACAATTGTAGCATTATCCACGACTAAAGGTAGGAGTCTTTGCTACTACAGTTTGTTGCTTCCCTTTCTTGTTGGGAGTGGGGCCTTTGAATTTAATAGGCCTCTTCATGTTATTGTTGAAGTTCTGTTGGGCCCCCACAACTTCAACATCACCCTCATTATCGGCCTCTTCAAGTCGAAGAGCGATATCAATAAGCTGATCAAAAGAAACTTCTAGTTTCAGAAGTAATGGCTTCTTGAGGTTCTTATTCAACCCATAGACGAACCTCGGATTTTTCTTCAATGGGGTATTAATATACTCGAACCCATACTTAGAGAGAGATTCGAAAGATGCGACATATTCTGCCATAGAAGATTCACCTTGAACAAGGTTAATAAAACGATGGGCCAAAGTCACTTTTTCAGCTTCCGGCATGAACTGTGATTCGAATCTTTTCCGGAATCGCTCCCAAGTAAGATCTGCTTCAACGATTTCAGAAACCAAAAGCTCATACCAATCTAGTGCTCTTTCTTAGAGCATGCTAGAAGCCACTTAGACTCGATGTAGATCAATAAGGTTCATGCGAGAAAAGATGCGATCGCACGATTTGAGCCAAGCTTGAATTTCTATAACACTCTCGGATCCCCTGAATAGCCTTCCACCCAAATCGGTATAGTCTCTGAACAAGCGTGCAAAACCGGATCTAGGATGAGTAGGCTCTAGAATGGGTCCGGCTGCTTGAGCTTTCTTAACTAGATCAAGAAGCTGCTGGGCAGACATAAATACTCCATCCTGGGGAGTAGCACTAGATTGTCCGGCACTGGGATGATTTGATCTAACCATTTCTCTTCTTTAAGAAAGAAAGAAGAAGAAAAGTTACTCTCAAAATAAATATCAAGCAATCTTGATAGATAAAACAAGGAATCATAAAGAAAATAGGATGAATCGGTACGAAGACTCGAATTAAATCCTAAAGCACGACTCCTAAGAAAGACTTAGGACGATGATCCTTGCTAGATTATAGTACACTGTTCCAAAGTTTGGCTTTGATACCAATCTATGACGCCCCACCCCTATACCCACGCTAGCCAAGGACACTACGGAGTAACACCATCAACTGGCACGAAGAATAAGGCCGTTGAGGAGAGACCATCTATATAATTGCTTTGTGCGAGTACCGATATGCCAGATAAAAATATAAATTTTCATCTCAAGAGGAAATCTGACATACCGATGCAAACTCAAAGCTACTACACAGTGGCTATAATATCTTCGGAAACAAATAAAGAAATAAACATAACACAAATCAGTTACAAATATCCATATCACAAAGGCGGAAACAGATACGAATATTACACATAAAAGTGTACATCAGAGTAGTGGTCAAACAAGATCTACAATATCAAAAAGAATAGATACAAGTGCTAGACAAAAGAATACGTATACATCAAGGAGTCTATATCTCAAACGTATACAACCAAAAACTACTAAACTAAAGTAGCTAGCCAAAAATCATATGATGACCCCTGATAAGAAGTCAAGTAGAAGCACCTGTAATATCTCGGTCTCACCCGAGTATTATTTAAGAGGAAAATAATAAACGGATCAGACTAGCTATAATTATCAGATAAAATGAGATATAAGAAGAGATATAATTAAAATCGTATGATAACCAAAAATGTCATGCTGTGACAAGTTTACATTAGAAAATCAACAAAAGTCATACAATATCTCAAGAATCTCATAGCATCAAAAAGAATGTCATATTCTTTATTTAATTCACCAAGCCACAAATAATGACATACATATCAATGCCAACTGTAAATGCTGGTGAAACATAAATTCCAGAAATCAATAATTTGAAATCCAGAAATCACAAGAAAAGGATGGCCAATCCCAAACGAAACGCTATTCCATAGGCTGAACATCGACGCACCTAAATAGAGACGCCCCATGCACAGTCAAACATCGACGCACCTAAATAGGTACGACCCATGTATAAACAAACATCGACATACCTAAATAGATATGCCCCATGAAATGTATAACATTGATGCACCTAGAAAGATATGCCCCATGCATAAATAAGCATCGACGTATCTAGAAAGATACGACCCATGCGAGAAATAAACATCGACGCACCTAAATAGATACGACCCATGTAGGAAATAAACATCGACGCACCTAAATAGATACGACCCATGCAAGAAATAAACATCGACGCACATAAATAGAACCCATGCAAGAAATAAACATCGACGCACCTAAATAGGTACGACCCATGCAAGAAATGAGATGAAGCTCAATAAAATAAAGTACAATCCTCCACTTGGACAAAGAGACATCGCACATTGCTAGTCTAAACCATAAAATGATCATCGTCGATCATCAAGAGGTGTCAATTACAGTAAGCTAGTAAATATATGAGTTTAGCCTCATGTCCCATAACCACTAGCTTAACTTAAATATTTACGAACAAATTGTAGATCTTCACTAGAAAATTGTCACAAGAGTTTCAATCGAACAAGTTCGAGAATTAACCGACGAAGTAAACGCAAGTGTTTCATACCACTTGTTTTACTACGCCGTTTAATTAGATTTCTCATACGAGTGAGGTAAAGGTATGTATATACTTGTAGATTGGAAAAAAATGGTTTTAAGAAAACGAGCTTTGTAATAAAATAGTGTTGAAATCATTTTGATGGAGGAGTTTTGATATTTTCTGTTAGTATTGAAACCTTTATATTTTTATAGTGACAAATCACAAAAATGATTGTAGAAACAATTAATCATCAAAATTCACATACGAAGACGTGAATTAAATCCAAAGAAATCGATACCAAATCCATCAAAGTGGATATACCCAAAAATTCCTAAGATAGAAGTTATCAAAGTCAACAAAGGTGATAACAACTAATCGGAGAAGAAGAATCGATTAAAGATTGGAAAAGCAAGCAAATTTAGCATAAACAGGCAAAATAGGAGCAGGTCGGTCGACTAAACTCTCTGAGTCAGTCGACTGAACACAGCCTTGAAAAATGCTCGGGCTTCAGCTCAGTCGACTGACTCAGAGAATTCAGTCGACTGAACCTGGTTCCCTGCCCTATTTTAAGTGATGTGCAAACTCTCTCAATTTGCAATTGGACAAGCATGGACGCTAGGGGTTTACGCCTATCGGCTACCCGGCCCTATAAGCTCTTCGATTCGTCACCAAAAACATGATCAAACAACAAAGTTAGGATTTTAAAGAATTGAACTCAAAACACCAAAAATTGGAATATTCACCAATTCAATCCAAACCAAAAGCAAATGCACATGAATAAGTGTTAGGAATTTATACCCAACAATCAAAGATAAATATAGGCTTAGATGTGAGATAAAAATCTCACCTTTGAACCCAAAAACAATGAATGAGAAGCTTGAAGACAAGGGAAGATCAACCACACTTCAATCTCAACACAAGAAGCTTGAATCTAAGCTTTAAAGAGAAACATTTCCCAAATTAGGTTTAGGAATTTTCTGAAGTCAAAGAGAGAATGAGTTGGAGAAGAAGGAGATGATACTTACCAATGCTTCTCTTTGAATTTGGAGCTAGAACTTGATTTGCAAATGGAAACTAGGGCTTAGGATTTTAATTCGTTTTCTTTTCCCCCATTATTCTCTTTAGAACTGAAAAGATAAGGAAGAGGGAATGAATGAAGAGAAGTGGTTCAGTTTTGGGTATTAAGTTGGCTAGTGGGCTGAACCCAAACTCAAACCCAAAGTGAAAAAGGTTAAATTTTTAGCTAGCTCCAAACATATCGAAGTTTATACTTAAAAAGGTCGCAAACGCCATTTTAAACTCAACGGAAGTGGTCTCGAATCCTAATTCGACCGTTTGTAAAAAGTAGATTTTCGGACTATAATCCGACTAATGGTGAAATATTTAAATAAAATATTTGAATATACAATCGATAAATATGTGGGTTGTTACAAAAACTAATTTGGCAACTATTCTTAAAAAACAACATGTGGCCATAGTAGATGCAAAACAAATACTGCAAAATCACAAATTTTTGGCAGCAACAGTATAACAGAAAGTTATACACTATGAAAAACATAATCAAACACAAGGCTGAATGTCTAAAATGCATCGAAAAGGTAATTATTAATGGTAGTGATACTTTATTGTGGATAGAACCATGAATAAACAACAATAGTTTTATAGATATCCTAATCTCGTATATTATTCAACATATCCAGTGTAATGCAACAAGAATAACAGAAATAAGGGAAAACAATTCATTAATGAATCAAGTATAACTTGAAATAGAGGGCAGTAATGATCACTGGGAATGGTGTGGACAGCAACAATTTTCATTTTCAAAAATATAGCAAGCATGTAGACAAATTTATAACCAGTATTGTTGGTGTACTATTATCTGGAATAATAAAAACAGAAAGAAGATTTTATGTTGTGCTTATAGAGTTATATTGGGTAGAATTAACACGAAAGATGGTCAATGACAATGAAGGGTGGATTGTGTGGAGCAGTTTGCACTATGTTGTGAACAACCCAAAAACATTAACCATTTATTCTTTAATTGTAGATATAGCAGATGTATTTGGACACTTTTGAAGTTAAAGATAAATCTAATTACAAATGCTAAAACTTCCCAAAATATTGAAGACAAAATCCATACGATCAAGTCTAACTTCCAAACTATAGATCAAATCGGTCAACTTGCGGCTTGCTATTTTGTCACTACGGTATACCACTTATGGGATGAAAGGAATAAATGGATCTTTGAGCGAAAAAGCAAATAAAAATGAAAGGTCAAAACTTATTCAATGTGAAATCACTTATCAGATGTGAAAATCAACTGCTAGGACAAGAAGAAGTATTAGAAACAAGCAGCTCTTGCTAAAATGGAAGATCGAATTGAATGATAATTATTAGATCGACATAAAGATGGAAAAGGAACGAAGCTAGTTGGAATGGAGTGTGTTTTTTTCGGAACAAGCTAATTAAGGTTTGGAGGAATAAGGCCAAATATGAATGGGCTAGGCTTCATCGTTGTTTAATTTTTTATAATGTATGTTTATAAATAACAGTTTACATTTGGTATGTACTTCATGACTAGTTGGCATGCACTCTTTTTCCCCTACTACTATGGTAGGGTTTTCTAAGAAGAAGAACCAATTAGGGTTCTTACATGTTAATAGAAGGAACCAATTTTCAGTATATGTGTGTGTGTCCATTGTGATGTGAATCCCAACACTTATATACAGACATATTAAACCATGTACACTTCGTATAAGTTGTATGTACACTATACATATATATTTATATTTGATACATATATTCCTTATATATTATATAAATTAAATTAATACTTTTATATAAATATAAAATAAAATAAAGATTTTATTTAAAATATTTTAGATTGGATCTAAACAATTTAGACTTCACATACCCAATAAAATCTAGAAATGGAAAAAATTATCCATTTACTCCATTGCGATCCGACGCAGTTCCTTTAGCCTCAAGCAATGCCTAATACTCATTTGGACTCTTAGGTAAGGTATTAAAACTTGCTTTGGCATGTCTAGGCAGATGACCAAGCGATAAGCCCCGCCTAGTATCCAAACAACGCTTAGGCTAATGATAGGGCGGTAAGCCTCGCCTAGTGCCTAGGTGAGGTCTAAGGGGAGACCTAGAAGGATTTTTTTACAATAGATCCCCTAATCCTATCCAATTTCTTGTATCACGCTCTAATTCAGATCTTTACATATCTTCACCCATAGTCAAATCCTTCGAATCATCTGCTTCCTAACCTGATTCACAACTAATGCACGTTGAGGTCCGTCCCTATATGTTATTGTCTACTTTCTTCCTCTCCAAGTTACTTGCATACTCTCTCTATTTTATTGGTTATAAAAACCCTACCTTACTCTCAAACCACCATCGATAAAATTTTATGTTTGTATTAAACTTGCCATGAAAATGGTGAAGATTGACTTGAATGTTAAAATGTAGATTGATATGAAGATCAAAATCGAGATTGGGATAAATTTCCCTTCATCATGTTCATATTTAAAAAATAAAATATTATTGATTTAAAAGAGGAATTATTGGATAAGTTAAGGTTTTGAATTAGAAAAAACAAAATAAAAATACGATAAAATTAGAAACTTTTAGTTATTTATATGTAGTCTATTTGGCAAATAGTTGAGTAGTTTTAAGTGAATAATAATATGAAAAGGTGTTTAGGTAATATGTAGAAGTATAAGTAACGTTGAATTGTGAAAATTAAAACAAGCAAGTAATTGTTGCTTATGACTTATTAACTTACAACAATTTATTTCGCTTTTTTATAAATTGTTATACACAAATATAAAGGGTGAGTTCGCAGGCAATATTTGGTCAATTTAGGCTTCAAACACGTCGAAAGCCCAAACTGACTGACCAACACATTTGCAACGTTTAGACTAAGCAATTGGAATTGAATCATTATGGCTTGACGTGTTAGACACGTCAAGCCCTAACGGCTCAATTCCAAACGACCATTTTTGCACCACATACCTTCAACCCTTTTCCTACTCCACCAAACTCATACACCATAAACCTGATGCAATGTTCAAACTTTCTGACCTCCGAAAGTCGACACTAATATATTCACAGTATTGATGTGTCGAGCACTCAAGTTCCAGAAAGACAAAAGGTTAGGGTAAAATAAAAAGAAAACGATATTGAAGAAAAAAGAGAACACAATATCAGAATCTCACATACGGAACGATAATATATAATATCTCAAAAGGTCTTTACCAAAAAGAAAACCTTTGTATACATACAATAATTAGAGAAAACTAACCCATCATCAGACTGGACAATTATAATATCATGTCAAACGCTGATAGATAAAATCAAGTAATGCAATATAAATAAAGCACGGTAAGAAATCATCCAACTCCTCTCTAAGAACTCCAATGAAACACAACTAAATTTAGAAACATACTCGAGCTAACCCGAGCATTAAGAAAATGACATCTAGGCCGGTCTGGTAAACCAGCGTAAGAAACTCAAATTAATCATATAGATTTATCATATCTTAAAATCCTTTAAAATAAGGATATCTCATAAGACCACGCCGCTAATAAACACAGATGGGTTTTTACCTTACGATAACCAAACCATTTCTATTATAAAATACAGTGCTTATATAATAATATCTAAGGTGTGAAACATAAATAATCACACAGATGCGATGCAAGTGAGTGTACATCACAACAATAATATGTATACAATCACAATTGCTAAGGCGCATTCATTAATTGTGTAGGCTTCCAAGTAGATCTCCTTGGACCAAAGCCAACTCTGATCTACTGCACAAGGATAAGAGATATCCTTCTGAAGCATCATACAACTCTAGTGAATATACTATAGGAAAATATAGCAGGTCCTGCTATAACCTGATGCATTGCTCCCACATGCATATCCCAATAAGTATCTCTAGATGGAATCGCATGCACCCTATTGGTTTACCAACCCTACTGGTTATGTCTCATATCTCCGTTTTTAGTCATACCCGCTGATGAGGCGGTATTCCAGCCCATGAGTCACCACTCGAACAGATTTTCCACATGAGCTCCAACTTGAACAGATCTTGAAACCACACATGGATTCATATATCTCAATAGATCTTGGAATCGCGCATGGATTTCTCAATGGATCTTGGAATCACACATGGATTCCCACATCCTTAATAGATAACAAACAACTACATGTGTTCGAGCATCTCAAATAAATCTCAAATCTCCAAATAGATTCCAGCATCATGAACCAATAGCGAACCAATCACGAACCAATCACAAAGCATAGAACACTTATATGGTTTTAGAGTGGCGACGGTTTCAAGTCATCTTATATAAGTTCACTCCGCTGCATACCAGGTGCTTCAAAAACCAATCGATCGATTTGTTAGGAATTCGAACCCCAAATCTACGCAAAATAAATAGACATACATAAGAGCAGAGATCACATCCTAAATGTATAAGAAAACGATTTTCCTTATCATTGTCCTAGAAGAGCAAAACAAGTTTATATATATAGTATAACATCACCGAAGATAATTGTACCATATAATTCACGTGTTTCATTTAGATATTTCCAGGGCATACTTGGTCAACTCAAATAACAATGAGAATAATCACATATAGGAAGATAGTTCCCCTATATTATCCATAAGCAAGTAATACATAAAACAAGATCGAAACAAACAATCACGATCAAATCGTATAAACAACTTCTAATCCCCTTTTTAATTACTTTTCCCTTATTAATTAAAATCCTCTTTTATTAGTAAAACTCATTTTTACTCAATAAACTCCTTGTAAATAAAAGTCCATTTATTAATTAAACTTTGATGTTTAATTAAAACATGACTATTCATTTTAACACATTTCAACACTTCTCAAAAGTATTCATATACTTATTTCAATCGTATGAGTATATCCTCAAATCAATTTCAAAGGGCTTAGGACAAATACTACTTAAATACTATCACTATAAACCCAAAACCACTTCACTTATGATTATCTTTAAAATGTTCTTTTCAAAGGTCTATTTACATTCATAAATATAATCAAAATGGATTAAAGGTGAATGTTACTAACACATGCCACAACAAACCCAAAACCAATTCATACTTGTTATTCTCTTTAAAATTCCATTATTAAAGATCTACGTATTTTCCAAACTCATTCAATAATATTCTAATAGTTGAAAATATTATCTTAGGGTTAAAAAATAAATGTTACTAAAAATTGTTTACGACAAACCCCAAAATATCTTATTGTCCCGTTATCTTTAAAACTTCATTTTAAAGATTCAAACACTTTTCAAAAGTACAGTTAAATGGGTTAAAACAAATGTTGTACAAACATCGATACTATAAACCCCAAATCACTTTTATACTTGTCATTTACTTTAAAATATCCACTTAAAACTTTAAGCATAGCTTTACTTATTAAACAAGGCTACATGCATTTTTAATTAATTTCACAAAAATAGTCCATTATAACATATGTGTTAAAAATCTCAATACTCCTTTATATTCTTTTACAAAAACCAAACTTCATTTTAAAACTTCTAAATATACTAAAATACCTTTAAAATGCACACACACGCATACACGTATATACATATGCTAGTTTATTTGTAAAACTAAGATATTTAATAAAATACTATAACTATTTGTAAGATATTATAAAACAAAAACTTTTCAAAATCCTTCTAACAATTTATATACAAAAATATACTTTTAAATACTTATAATATACTTTAAAGCATTTTATTTAAAAGCAAAAAAAATGTGTAAAAACCATCTCTTCAAAAACCCACCATTGATTTCCAGTAATATTTTTAAGCCTTGGTATCTTCTCGATAATAAGTATACTTACAAAACTTATTATAAATACGAAGAAGCTCTAGGATGTCTTCCAAAGTTAACTTTAAAATCCCCAGTCACACCGATTTCAAAGTGCATCCATAACGACCTTTTTTCTTTAGATATTTACAACTTCCATTTTCAATTTCCACAGATGTCCAAACTAATTCCTTTATGTTAAACACACCAAAACGTGTCTAGCTGATCATATACACGTATATATTTCCATAATTTATCCAATTTAACATACGTCAAATATCAGGGATTTCAAAGTATATTTAATACAACTATATCGCTTAAACAATTATAAAGCACTATCACTTTTCACAAAGCAATATCAAACATGTAAACAGTAAGCCTGGACTACGATACATTTTATAGATGATCAAACAGAGATTATACTCCATAATAATGTTTTCGCTAATTTTACAAAACAAGGCGGGGTCTAACAATAATAACTTGCATTGTTTGTTATATAGTTTTATATTTTTAATACAACAATAATTATATGTATACAACCATATATAATAAACTAGTGAGTAAAAATCATACAGGTTCCAGCTAACGCTTACATGTTTTCGAGTAGTCAAAATCAAACTCCATTGCATAGATAATCCCGGTACGAACAAAACAGCGAAAACGACATCTCAGTTGGACCTTGTATGAACAAGATACAGATTTTATAAGTTTATCGGATTATAAAATATAAATTAATAACACTTACCCGCTAATCCTCTCCTCGTCCCTTTCTTCTTCATTTTAAAACTCCCACATCCATATTATATCCATCCCAAAGTCGTGCATGTTAACCAACGACATGGAGCACCGGACCATATTTCGATGAACGGCCTTCACCAACCTCTTCGACACCTAAATCGAACACCCAATCGCCTCTACCAAAAAGAGACCCGAATCCCTAATTTTCCACCTCTGCCATGTGGCTAATCGATTTCGACCTCCAGAGACTACCAACCCACCCCCAAACAACACTACATGACTCCATGAACTTGATGACACCACTGATGTGATCCTTGGCCAACATTACCTCACCGCGACCCATTTTCCAATCAGTGACAAACCATATGTCATGATTGCCATCTTAGCACCTCAACCCCTTGCCTATGTCAAACAACTCGTTTCTGGCCAACTGACACCATCCCACCATTGGTTTGCCCTAGCATTGCCCGAAGCCACCGCAGTTCATAACCGTAGCCTCGACTTGAACAAGTCGGAAAAACAATCACCGCTCACAAAACTAAGCATAGAGAATCAAAGTGTAACATCCCCCACTTGGAGGACTAAAATTAACAACTACGGATGTTGTAGTCATCCATAGTAATTAATCATCGGTGACCAAATACGGTTATGCTAGATACATTGATATAACAAAAACACATGGATATGGAAAACTTTAAAATCAATAAACAACTTTCTCATTCCATTTCAAAGAATTTCAAATTCATTACATGATCCTAACATGAGAACCATGTTTTGGAGAAAATATAGTTATAACAACATACGCCAAGAGTAATATATGAAGATTCAACCTTGGATGATCAGAGTTATATATATACGCAATTAAACAACTTTGCCGTTATAATAACAACATAGCGGAATCAAAAATAGAAAAGAACTCTAAATAGCTATCGTGCCTCCTGCACGTCCCTAGAAGCTTATTCGTCTAATGATGTATCAGGAAACATCAACTCTTAAACTACTCAAAATTAATTGAGCACCCGATAGTTTAAGAGGAAAACATAAACTTCAAGTCAAACATAAAGCCTAGAATGAATAATAATCTATCATCACAAACTATTTAGATATCCAGTGAGACCACACCGCTTAACGGAACAAGTTTTCCCCTCACTAGTATCTTATCCAAAACTTTATACAAACCATATACTATGCTCCTGCGTCCACAATGGTTGAAACATAAAAATTTAAAATATTACGATGACATGCAAACAAGTAGATCAATTCTGGATTAACCATCCTGATTCATTTTGACTATCTATCATGGTTATGGTTTCTATGGTCACTATTAACCTATTAGTTTTCATGGGCCGACTAATAACATATTTAATGCTTATGGACTCCCTGTCCAGTTTCATAGTTTTAATGAGATCACTAAGAACCTATTGGCCCCTGCCAATAACTTCATCATTCATGGGTTCTCCCTGAACCTATTGTTATCTCCAATAACTTCCCACTTATCTTAGTTTTCATGGGTCAGCTAGGAACCTATCGACTTCTGTCAATAACTTAATCTGGATATAGTTTTCATGGACTACTACAAACCTATTGGCCCATGTCAATAACTTTTCCTAAACATAGTTTTCATAGGTTTACTATGAACCTGTCTATTAGACAACTTCACTATTTAGACATCCTACATTCTGATCTATCTGACCTCCTGGACGCAATTCTACTCATTCAGGAGTTAACTCAATTTATATTCACTACTGGATCAACCTAGCTGGTTATTCTGCCCTTTCTCCCTAAAGTGAAATATGGATCCATTATACTGTGAATATATATATATATATATATATATATATATATTAGAAAAAGCAAATATATTAACATAATAATACCAACACATGTGGTTCAATATACTTGAAATCAATTTCATATAAACATGGTTAATCCCTTTAACCTGTTATTTTATCAAGGAAACCTTCTTCAAAAACTCCAATTCAAAAGCATTTAAAAGCTCTTTTATATTGCCATGGGTTTTACCTTTAAAAATTGAGATTGGGTTCTATGTTTTGAAAACTAAAGCTTTTGAAATCTTTAATCTTTACCTTCGAACCCATTGGAAAACTTACTTTCGAAATCATTCAAATCTTCTTTTCAAAACACTAGGCACCTGTCTTTCGAAACACTTTAAAACCTTTCTTTCAAAACCATTTGAATGTATTAAAGTATTACCATTCAATTATAGAAGTATAGCTTCGAAACCATTTGAAAGTACCACTTTTAAAACCATTGAGTTTAATTTAAAACATATCTTATTGGGTCTAAGTGAATACAAGCGAAAGTACCCTTTAGAAACCATTAAAATAGAGTTTGCGAAAAAACAGATGGCTTCGGTGCCATCCTTTCAAAAGCTCAAAACATTTAAGTAAAACATTTGAAGGATAGCTTTGAAACCCCTTTTGAAAGCCATTGCCTTCGAAACCCTTGAATTCTTTCGAAAGCTTTAGGAAGTGGCTTAGATAGGTTTAAAACAAAAGCCACCTTTCGAATTGGTTGATAACTTTAACCCATTCGAAAGGCATAGGGACAACACAAGGATTTCGACTTGGTTGAAACTACCCTTTTCGAAAGCATTGATTTTAAAACTAAGTAACTCATTCGGAAGCTATAATTTAAACAAGAAGCGGCAACCCTTTTTGAAAGCAATTTAAAAAGACCCTTTGAAAACATATATTTTAAATCCTTCGAATGCATTTAGTAAAACATGCAAGTGCATTTCTTTAGAAAGTAAAACAAAGGGTTCGACCCCATCGAAAATAATGTTTCGACACCATGACTTCCGTCTTTCTCCAATAACTACGTAACAATGTGTTAATACCTTGTATATTGGTTTCGGCTCAGCAGGTCTCGACCTGGTAGGTTTTGACTTGGTTGAAGGCAGAAGCATAAGGTTGAAAGGTGGCTTCTAAAATAGAGGCAGAACATATTTTATAATTAAAGTCCGATTTAATGCCATTTAAAGCGAATAATTTATCATTTACCTGCCTATATGTAAATAATTTGATTGGTTACCATAACTTTTCAAATTCTATACAAAAATAACAATCGCATAATTTCATATCTAAACAGGGATTAATTTAACAAATATGTCATTCAATTAAGCAAAACTAATAAAACAATAAAGTCTTCATCTAAAATAATTTTATTTCCATGGTAAATTACTTAGGAAAAATCTTCAAAAATTATAGAAATTCATTTTCAATATGTATCTAAAATATAAACATTTCAGACCTAAATTATTTATAAAATAACTGAAATTAATTTCTCAACCCAATTATTCATATTTTCCTTTGAAAATCTATAATAAATTTTCCATAAGTTGGAAAAATATAAAAATTAAAACCCATCATCAAAATCATATTTTACATAACATATAATTTCCTTATGACATTCGAAATTCAATTTAAATGATTTTACCCTTAAAATCATGCATAAACAATTATCAAACAATCTTGTTTGAATCAACTATGTTATAAAATCCAACCATATCATCATAAAAAGTATCATAATGGATTTAATCTTAAACCCAAAAATAAACGATCACAAAAAAATAGAGATGGTTTTGATTATTATCCAACTTGATTAGGATAAGGACTTTGAGATTTGATTGAGATTAATTCTCCTTGCTTTGATTCCTTAGCACTTGATTAATTTTCCCTTTTTTCCTAAGTAATGGTCGGCTTCTTTTTCTTTTGTTTGAGTTTTATATTTTGGGAAAAATGAACATGAATGGATAAGAAACGAGTATATAAGGTAATTGGATTATGATGCATAATTACCCTAAGTACCCTTGTGTTAATTACTCTCCTAATTAACCTACAAAGCCATTTATAAGCCCATTTATACAATTAGTTAAGCTCGACCTCTATTTTGAATTTTCAAATCTCAATCCCCTTATCGCTCTAAGATTTGCATTATTCTATTTAACTTATTTAATTAAATCTTCTGAATAATGTTATTAAATACTAGGGATGTTACAGGATCCCTTCTTTAAAGAATTTCGTCCTTGAAATTCAGTAAGAACAAATACTAAATATAACAAGCATATGTAGCCACTCCTAACAAATATACTAGCATACTTGACTATCAACTATCTATATAAAGATAATATAGACATACCCTTAAAGCTAATCCGATAAATATCTCTAATCAAGTCTTCTGTCTTCCAAGTACAGTCCCTCTCGTTGTCGCTCCACTGAACTTTCACTAACTTGACTTTCTTATTCCTCAACCTTCTCTCATCTCTTGCTACAACCCAAAATGGTTGTCTAACAAAAGTCAAATTAGGCTCTACTATCAAATCTTCCAACCCTACCGGAGGAATAACATTCTCTGGATCATGCACATACTTGCGAAGATGTGGCACATGAAACACATTATGGGCACTTATCATATTGCTTTGCAACTCTACTCTGTATGCAAGCTTTCCAATCCTCTTTATAATCTAGAACGGACCAACATATCTCGACGCCAGTTTCCCTGACTTTCCAAATTGTACCATACCCTTCATCGGCGGTACCTTAATGAAAACCTTATCTTTGACTGAGAATTCTAGGTCTTTACGCCTCTTATTTGCATGACTTCTTTGTTTGGACCGAGCTTCCTTCATCCTTTCTCGGATCAACTCAGTCTTCTATGTCGCCTCTCTAACTAGATCTGGACCTAAGACTAATCTGTCTCCAGTTTTCAACAATGCTAGTGATTTGCATAGCGTTCCGTACAAAGCTTCAAAAGGCGTTATTCCTATATTAGTTTGATAACTATTATTACAGGAAAACTCAACCGAATGTAGGTGACCTTCCCAAGATCCACCAAAGTCCAATACACAAGCTCTCAATAAATCCTCGAGTACCTTATTGATTCTCTCTGTCTGCCCATTCGTCCGAGGGTGATACACAGTACTCATCTTAAGCTTAGCGCCTAACACATCCTGTAGACTCTTCCAGAATTCACTAGTGAGCAAAGCATCTTTATCGTTGATTATACTACTAGGAATCCCATGTAGTCTAACTATGTTCTTCATGAACAGGTCCCGTCCTGGTTGACTTAACTGGAATGAAATGGGCACTCTTGGTCAACTTGTCTACTACGACCCATATACTTTCATTTCCTCTATTTGACCTTGGCAACCCATCTATAAAATCCATGGATATCGAATCCCATTTCCAAATTGGAATTTCCAAAGGTTGAAGCAACCCACTCAGCTTTTGATGGTCGGCCTTCACTTGTTAATAGTTTGCACACTGCCTAACCCACAAGCCAACACCCCTCTCACACCCTTCCAATAGAAGTTCCACTTTATATCTTCATATGTCTTGGTCCCTCCAGAATGAATTATAAATTTGGATCGATGACATTCTCCAAGAACTTCTTTTCTCAAATCCTCAAACATTCGGAACACACATTCGTCCCTTCTTTCTCAACCATCCTCTCTGGTCAAGACTTAAATCCTTTAGATCATCGATCTCAGTTCCAACCTCAATCCTTTTAATCCTCTAGGCTAGTACTAGATCCTCTTTCTACTTAGAAGAAATCTTTTCGATCAATAATGGTCGAACTTCTAAACATGACAACATGGTGGTGCTCTAACTAGAACTAGCATTCGATCTTAACTACACAATACAAGTAGTCAAAGCTTCTAAATCCTTCCATTTTGCCAACATAGCAAGCAACACATTCTGATGTCTTCTGCTAAGAGCATCTTCTACCTTATTTCCTTTTCTAGAAGTATACTCTATACCAAAATCATAAGTAGCTAGAAACTCTAGTCATCTCTACTGTCTCATTCAACAACTTCTGAGAGAATAAATACCTTAAGGACTTATAATCCCTGTATAGATCAAATCTCTCCCCTGAAAGATAATGTCTCCAAATTTCAATGCGAAGATCACCGCATTCAACTCCAAATCATGAGTAGGATATCTCACTTTATGTGGTCTAAGCTGTCGTAAAGTATAGGCAATAACTTTACCCTTCTATATCAACATGGCTCCTAATCTAGTCCCACATGCATCGGTGTACACCACCAACCCTTTGATTCCATCTGAAATTACTAACATTGGTGCATGTCAACAAATTTTTTAACTTAAGGAATGCTTCCTCACATTTGTTGGACCAGACATACTTTACATCTTTCCTGGTTAACTTAGTCAAAGGTGCTGCTATCCGCGAGAAATCCTTGATGAATCTCTGGTAATAGCCAATAAGTCCAAGAAAACTTCTAATCTCAGTCACCGTCTTTGTTCTCTTCAAATTATTAACTGCTTCAGTCTTATCTGGATTGACTGACAAGCCCTTCTCTGAAACTACGTAACCAAGAAACTTAACCTCTTTCTTCCAAAGATGACACTTGAAAAACTTTTCTTTTAGATGATGCTGCCTCGGCATCTCAGGCACCACTATAAGATGATCTCCATGGTCCTTTCATCCTTAGAGTACACTAAAATGTCATCTATAAATACCAACACGAACCTATCCAAGTACTCTTGGAAAACCCGATTCATCAAATCCATTAAAAAAACAGGTGCATTCGTTAATCCGAATGGAATTACTAGCCACTTATATGAACCATACCTAGTTTGAAATGCTGTCAGAGGAATACTATCCTCTGCCACTCTTAACTGATGGAAACCTATCGCTAAATTCAATTGGGAAAACACTCTGGCTCCACACAACTGATCAAATAGATCATCAATTCTCGGCAAATGGTACTTATTCTTGATCGTCGTCTCGTTCAACTTACGATAGTCGATACACTTCCTCAACGACCCATCTGGTTTCTCCACAGACACCACGGCCGCTCCCTAAGGCGAACTTCATGGTATAATAAAATCCCTTACTTCTAGATCAACTAGTTGCACCTTCAATTCCATCATCTCGATCGGTGTCATCCCGCTAGGTGTTTTACTCACAGGTTCAACTCCTAGCACAAGATCCATCTGAAACTCAACAGCCCGTTTTGGTGATAGTCTTGTAACCCGCTCAAAGACATCTACAAAATCTTTTGCTATTCGAACTTGACTTAAATCTGCTCCTACTTCCATAGCACTTAACAAAGCACAACTACTCCGATTAGAATTCTCCACTAAGAATATAATTCGATTATGACTATCTGGGTGTCTTAGTGATATTTCCCTATCCTGGCATAATATCCTAACCTCGTACTTATGTAAACAATCCATGCACAAAATGATTCCAAAATCTACGAAATCAATAACATATAGACCGCATGCAAACTTATAACCTAACAAATCAAGTTCTAACTATCACATCTCATCCCTAGAGTTACATACCGTCCTATAGGATTCACAACCCTTAAGGAAGTAACAAGGTATGTGAGTTCTAAGCATAATCTATCAACTAAACACGGAGATATAAATGAGTATGATGCACTGGTACATATAGTACCCTAACTGGTATACTCTGAATCAAAACTGTACCTTTCATTACAGTCTTTTCTTTTTCAGCTGTAGTTGGCCTAGCAGATGATGGTCCAACAGCAAAAACCTTTCCTTTGTCCGCCCTGACTGGCTCTAGACACCGGTTCTTATAATGCCCAACCTAATCATAGTTGAAACACTTCACATTCTTCTTTTCTGCATCCTTCTTTTCCTTGCCTGACCGGCACTCATGAGCATAATGAACTTTCTTGTTACACTTAAAGCAAACTAAATCGGCCTTTGCCTTCTTGGTAGCCTCTCCCTTTTGAGCTCCTTTCTTCTTAAAGAATTTTCTCTTCTTTCCTTGAGAACGATGGATTTCAACTTTCTATTCCCTCGCACAAATAGCAAGCATCTCCTCATGTCGGATTTCCATCTCCACAACTACTTTACAAGGATCACGGAGATGTGTTAGGGTCGCCCTAGCAATCTCGGGCCTCAATCCCCGAATGAACCTCTTATTCATCTTGAAGACAGTATCTATAGTAACATACCTATATCAAGACAACTTATCAAACTTAGCAGCATAGTCGATTACTGATATCTCTCTCTCTACACCTAATCCATAAACTTTCTCATCAATGTTAACTTAGCAACTTCAGATAAAAACCTCTGTTCAATATCCTTCTAAAATCTACCCAAGTCACCTCCTCCTCTGAAATTTCGGTAGTAACACTATTCCACCAACGAAGCTCTGCTCCTTGCAATTGCGTAGAGGCCAGCCTCCTCTTCTGCTCATCATCCAAACCCAAATCAGCAATAATTCTCTGGCAATGCAATAATCAATTATTAACTTCTAAACATCCTCTGTTCCCATAAACGGCTTCCCACCAAGACTGGTGTAATCCCTGCTCAACTTAGCATAATTATTCCTAACTGGAGCCACAAGATTAGCTCCTCTAATATTCCCACCAACTCCGGCTGTTGCTCTAGCTTGCATCAGATTAACGAATAACTATTATATCACCCTCATATCCACTAGTGGATTTCCAACGCCCACATTGGCATCTGCATTTTGATTAACATTAGTCTGTCGACCTAGGTTCCTCCTGGTGGGTTGAACATTTCCATTGGTTGTGGTGCTTTCTCCACCGAAATTTCCTCTTCCATTTTATGCCTTCGTATCTTCTTTCTCGTAGAATTGCATAGGAGCCTTAGCAAGATACAAAAGAACAGTCTAAGAGAGAGGGGGATATGTACTTATATATATACATATATCAAATACAAGTATGTTACTATAACGTTAACCCAAACCCCAGTCTTATTTTCTGATTCATTGGATTATGTTTTGAATAATCTTTCAGGTTTAAATTTCTTTTATGTTTCATAAACCTGTGCTCTGATACCAACTAGTAATATCCCCTACTTGGAGGCCCAAAACTAATGATTGCGGATGTTGTAGTCATCCATAGTTATTAATCCTCGGTGACCAAATACGATTATGTTAGATGCATTGATATAACAGAAATACATGGATATGGAAAATTTTAAAATCAGCAAACAACAGTCTCGTTCCATTTTAAAGCATTTCAAATTCATTACATAATCCCAATATGAGAACCACGTTCAGAGAAAGTATATTATTACAACATACGCCAAGAGCGACATATGAAGATGCCCCTTGGATGATCAGAGCACACACACACACACACATATATATAAGTAACTAAACAACTTTTCCATTACAACAACAACACAACGGAATCAAAAATAGAAAAAAAAATCTAAATAGCTATCATGCCTCATATACGTCTTCAGAAGCTTATTCGTCTAATGAGGTACCTGGAAACCTCAACTCTCAAACTACTTAAAGTTAATTGAGCACCCAAGAGTTTAAGGGAAAAATATGAACTTCAAGTCAGATATAAAGCCTAGTATGGATAATAATCTACCATCTCAAACCATTTAGATATTTAGTGAGACCACACCGCTTAGCTGAATGGGTTTTTCCCCTTACTAGCATCTTATTCAAAGCTTTATAAAAACCATATGCTGTGCTCCTGCATCCACAATGGTTAAAACATAGTAATTTAAAATATTATGATGATATGCAAACAAGTAAATCAATTTCGGATTACCCATCCTCATTCATTTTAAACATCTGTCACAATTATAGTTTCTAGGGTCATTATCAACCTATCAGTTTTCATGGGCTCACTAATAACCTGTTTAATACTTATAGACTCTCTGTCTGGTTTCATAATTTTCATGGGATCACTAAGAACCTATTGGCCCCTGCCAATAACTTCATCGTTCATGGGTTCCCTCTGAACCTATTGGTATCTCTAATAACTACCCTTTTATCCTAGTTTTCATGAGTTGCCTAGGAACCTATTGACTTCTGTCAATAAATTAATCCGAATATAGTTTTCATGGGTTCAATACAAACCTATTGGCCCCGCCAATAACTTTTCCTATACATATTTTTGATGGGTAAACTATGAACCTGTCTATCTGATAACTTCATTGTTTGGGCATCCTACATTTTGGTATATCCGATCTCCTAGATGTAATTCTACTCATTCAGGAGTTAATTCATTTATATTCACTATTGGATCAACATAGTTGGTTATTCTACCCTTTCTCCACAAACTATGGTTTAATATCCTTGAAATTAATTTCATATAAAACATGGTTAATCCCTTTAATCTATTATTTTATGAACGAAAGCTTCTTCAAAAACTCCTATTTAAAAGCTCTTTTATAATGTAATGAGTTTTACCTTTAAAAATTGAGATTTAGTTCTTCGTTTCGAAAATTAAAGCTTTCGAAATCTTTAATCTTTACCCTTGAACCCATTGAAAACTTCCTTTTGTAAGCATTCAAATCTTCTTTTCAAAACACCGGGCACCTACCTTTCAAAACACTTTAAAACCTTTCTTTCAAAACCTTTCGAATGTATTAAAGTATTACCATTCAATTATAGAATCTTAGCTTCGAAACCATTTGAAATACCCCTTTCGAAACAATTGGGTTTAATTTATAACATATCTTATTGGGTCTAAGTGAAACAAGCGAAAGCACCCCTTTCGAAACCATTAAAAAGAGTTGGGGAAAAACAGATGGCCTCAACACCATCCTTTCGAAAGCTCAAAACATTTAAGTAAAACATTTGAAGGATAGCTTCGTAACCTTTTCGAAAGCCATTACCATCGAAATCCTTGAATCCTTTCAAAAGCTTTAGGAAGTGGCTTAGTGGTTTAAAACAAAAGCTACCTTTTGAATTGGTTGATGACTTCAATCCATTCGAAAGGCATAGGGACGATAGAAGGGTTTCGACTTGGTCGAAACTAACCTTTCTGAAAGCATCGATTTTAAAACTAAGTAACTCATTTGGAAGCTGCAATTTAAACAAGAAGCTGCAACCCCTTTCGAAAGAAATTTAAAATGAAACCTTTAAAAGCATATGTTTCGACTCCTTCGAAAGCATTTAGTAAAATAGGCAAGTGCATTTCTTTAGAAAGTAAAACAAAGGGTTCGACCTTATCGAAAGCAATGTTTCGACACCATGCCTTCCGCCTTTCTCCAATCCACTACATACCAATGTGTTGATACCTTGTGTATTAGTTTTGGCTTAGTTGGTCTTGACCTAGTATGTTTCGACTTGGTTGAAGGCGGAAGCATATGATCGAAAAGTGGCTTCTAAAAGAGGTGGAACATATTTTCCGATTAAAGTCTGATTTAATGCCATTTAAAATGAATACTTTATAATTAACCTGCTTATCTGTAAACATTTGATTGGTTGCCATAACTTTTCAAATTGTTTACAAAAATAACTACCATATAATTTCAGATCTAAACAAGAATTAATTTAACAAATAAGCCCTTTCATTAAAAAAAACCAATAAAACGATTAAGTCCTTCATCTAAAATAATTTTATTTCCACGGTAAATTACTTAGGAAAAATCTCCAAAAATCATAGAAATTCACTTTCAATATGTTATCTAACATATAAAAATTTCAGATCCAAATTCTTCATAAAATACTTGAAATTCATTTCTAAACCCCCAATATTCATATTTTCCTTTGAAAATTCATAATAAATTTTCCATAGCTTGAAAAATTATAAAAATTAAAATCCATCTCCAATCATATTTTACATAACATATAATTTCCTCATGGCATTCGAAATTTAATTATAATGATTTTTCCCTTAAAACCATGTATAAACAATTACAAACAATCTTGTTTGAATCAGCCATGTTATAAAATCCAAGCATATCATCATCAAAAATCATCATAATGGATTTACTCTTAAATCCAAAAATCAAATGATTATAAAAACAAAATAGGGATGATTTGGATTATTATTCACCTTGATTAGGATAAGGACTTTGAGTTTTGATTGAGATTAATTCTCCTTACTTTGATTCCTTAGCTCTTAATTAATTTTCCCTTTTTCTTCCTGAGTAATGGCCGGCTTCTATTTCTTTTGTTTGCGTTTTATGTTTTGAGAAAAATGAACGTGAATGGATAGAGTACGAGAATATAAGGTAATGGGATTATGGTGCGCAATCACCTTAAATACCCTTGCATTATTTACTCTCCTAATTAATATACAAAGCCATTTATAAGCCCATTTATATAATTAATTAAGCTCGGGCTCTATTTTGAATTTTCAAATCTCAACCCCCTTATCATTCTAAGATTTGCATTATTCTATTTAATTTATCTAATTAAATATTCTGAACAATATTAATAAAAATTAGGGGTGTTACACGAAGCCCTGACAAATACGAAGCTATCGGATCAAAAATCATTTGATTTCTTTTCCTACCACACTTGATTTAATTAGTTGAAGTGGATGCAAGTGTGGTGGCTGGAAAAAATTTAAAACAGAAGAGAAAGAAGGGAAGATGTGGAATTTAGGTTAAGGGTTGATGATGTATTTATAGGAAAATAAATATTATATTTTATTCTCCTTTTATTTTCATTGCATGTTCTGATCCTGCATGATTACATAAAATATCATATCGTCATGAAACTCGTTGGCATCCAACAGTTCGTTATTCCGGACCCAATGACACTTGTTTCGTCAAAATTTAAGATAATACTCTGGAATGATAATTTCATACGTTACTTAAAACGAATTATCATTAACATAGTTTTAATCACTTTTAATTCTAAATTAAAAGCTTACCATCGTATTTCTTATTTAAACAAAATTTAAGTAAGCTTTCAAAATCATTTTTTATTCACATTAAATCCAAGATTCAATTATCTAAATATTTCCAATATTTAATTATAAACTGTTCAAAATCTGGGTCGTTACACTCGAACTTCTTTAGCTCAAATCGTCTCCTTTCAAGCTTAAATCGAGGTAATTTCTTTAATAGTTTTGTTAATTTCACATTTCAATACAACATATATTTTTTATGATTTTTTTTGAATTTGAATGTTGATTGCCTCCATCGGATCTTCTGTTAGAAACATCATCAATTGGAAGCTGAGAAGACTTTGATTTTCAAAGATATCCACATTTCGCTACTAGCAACCCATCTTGGTCGAGTTAGTAGTTTGGTACGATGACGTAGCTCTTGAGTTCAACACCCACTTAGGTGTAGGTTTCATCGGTAAACGTATGTAGAACAAACGAGACAACATGAAGTAGACTTTGGTGGCGTTGAAAGATCTGCTGCTGGTGTTTGGTCAATTGAGTGGGACTGCATATAAGGAGATGACGAATGGTGGCAGACAACCGCTTTACGAATTCATAGCTTCAAAAACCATGGTCTCCCTAAATTCAAACAGCTTGTTCAGATGTGGGCAGTGTTATAAAAATGTATATGCGCCTACAACATTCCCCATTCACCTCAAACTCACATCGACATCCAACTTTACTCGGACATTCTTAATGGGCTACCGAATGACCTATTTTTTAGTCCCACATGCCACCACTCTTTGTCAGACATTCAATGGGTCTTCATGGTCTCGGGCTGGGCCCGTAAGATCCTCGATTTTAAGGGATGACGATCCAAATTCGAATGTTTAAATAAATTGTTAAAAATTGTATCAAATTTCGGTTGTCGATCGACAGTTATGAGCAATGTAAATTTTATGTTGGCTCGTATTTTTTTAGACAAGGATGTTATCTTAGAAATTTATTAAACTAGATGGCAACACAATTTAGAAAAACAATTGACGTACTATTAACTTTAAAGGTGTCTTTTTCTAAAATGCACCGTTAATTTTTCCATAACGTACACATTTTATATTTTTATTTTTTGCATTTTATAGGTTATTTTAAATTTTATATCAAATATTAATGCTTATTCGCCATAATAATAATAATAATAAGTAACAAATATATTGTTGGAAAGGCAAAGTGGAGGGTTGGGAAGACAAATGTTGAGTATTGCGGGGATGATTGAACTGATTAGATCCACGATCTATCCTATAGTACAACATTGGATGCATTGTTTTAAACTTCCTAAGGAAACATTGCATGTTATTGTATAGATTCGTTCGAATTTCTTATGGAAGGGAAGATATATAAATTCTCTTAGGTAATGCATAGAAGTAAACATGATGGTGACATGGGGTTGCGTAATTTAGAAGATCTTTGAGAAGCAATGAGGACTAAATTAATCTGGAAGGTCTTTAATGAAGAAAGCATATGGGCCAAATTGATGAGAGTGAAATACATAAAAAAATCAGTTGGTCCGAGAACGTGATAAACATCATGATGACTCGAGAGTGTGGAAGTCTATCCTTAGTGCCATGATGAAAGCGTTTGCATGTATTAGGAGACAAATTATTGGTGGAAAAGCACATTTTATGGTTTGATCCATGGATTCAAGGACGTAATATAATGTATAGGCCATGGATGGATATAACGATACGAGCAAGAGAGGAAAGAAGTCTGGTAGATGATATTTTAGAGAATAAAAGTTGGTAATGTGATAGGTTTAGCTTTTTGGGTGATATTAGAAGTGATATTGAAGCAATTAAGATAAGAAAGGAAGATGAGCATGATTTATGGACGTGCACCTTCTAGGTGGTATTAGAAGTGATATTGAAGCAATTAAGATAAGCGAGGAAGAGGAGCATGCTTTATGGATGTGCATCGAAGCTAAGAATATTAAGTTCGGTTTTAAAGCAGCCGTAGATGCGATGCTGTAGTGATTTAATCATGTTTTGTGGTGGAAATGGATTTGGGGTAAGATTAATTACCCCAAATCAGTATTATGCGGATACAAGGCCATTACAAACTATTCACTCACAAAGGATCGATTGATTTGGAAAGATGTTCCAGTCGAACCGATGTTTGTTCTTTGTAATAGAGAATGTGAAAGAAGGGACCATTCGTTATTTAAATGAAAATTCAACGCGTATATTTGGAAATGAGTCAGGATCAAACTTTTATGACCGACTAACCATGCTAACACTATATCTATCAGTTCTAAATTAAACTACATACAACAACATTTCAAGACTGTGTAAAATCAAAGATATATCCCAAATCGCATCATTTGTGTGCATTTGGTATATCGGAAGGAATGAAATGAAAGGATTAACAAAACGAAAGTTTGAGCGTGATGATGTGTGAACTCATAGTGTATATGGTGAAAGTTGGACTTATAAGATCCAAACACAATGCATATATCAATGCAAACGATAAAATCATTCGTAAGCAGTGGGACTAATATGACTTACTATCTCCCTCTACTTGAAACTGGGTATTGGAAATTGTTATGTGATCATGGGCTTTGGGACTAGGCAAATGTGGCCGCTAGATTCTCTTATCATGTTTGATTTTATGTTACTCTTTTTTGTCTTATTTTTTTAGCTCACATTTTAGTTTTAACACCGCATAAGAGGGAAAATAATTATTTGATTGGGTCGAGGATGGTGCTTCGTGATTTCAATATCAATGTTTACTTATCTGCAAAGTGATGACCATCAAAGAATTACATGCTCATTAGAGATAGCCTCGCAACCAGACCACTCAATGAATTTTGACAGTTTTACAACATTGGGGGCATTTGGCAGTTCTCGAATTATATAATAATTTCAATTATCATACAAAAGCTCAAAAAATAAATTACATATCGTGTAAAAACGGCGAAACGATATAATTGCTGGACATATTCCTAGATATGCCATTTTTAGGGCGCTGGAAGCTGCTATTTCTCTGCGAAAATCACAATCGTATCATTAATTAAAAGAGAACAAAGCAAGCACGATTAGAAATAGAAGAGATAATTTCGCTTTTGGTGATGGTTGGAAATCGCCTTTGACAGCTCAAAGAAAACATGCAAGAGACATGGTAAGATGTATGGTAGTGGTTTGATGCTTGCTCATAACAGCTACCAAATCCGGCATTAGCTCGCATTTGATTTAAGCAGAGAGGTATTTCTTAGACATGTGGTGTGGTAGCAAAGTGCTGCCATTAGCCATTATAGTGACTTTTGAAAAGGAAAGCTTCCAATTTGTAGTGTAGAATATAAACGACTTCCAATTTGTAGTGTAGAATATAAACGACGTGAAAGTTTCGAGAATTTGAACGGATTGTTTACCCGACTGGCGCGTTAAAGCGAATAAGGTTTTTATAGGGGAAATTCCAGCATACATCCATATAATTAATGACACTAAATTTTATGTCCTTTTCAATTTCTTTTTATAAAATACGTTTCTATTTTCAGAAATATAGTTGTAATGTAGAGGGTATTTGAGTAACTTTATAAATATTAACATGTATTCTATGTTATTATTTTTCATAACTTATAACCATATAAAATACATGCCTTGGCATCTAAATAGGAAAATGTAATGGTAGGTCCATGTATTTTGGGCTGGGTTGTAAAATTTTTTTTTGGAGCAATAAAGGAAAAAAGAGGCTCATTGAAAAAGTAACTAATAAATTGGTTTAACAAGTTACTACTTTCACCCGTTTTGTTAAAATGGTTCTCCGTTATCTGATTCCCACCATCTTCCTGGCTGCTAATTGCAATGGCAGCGACCTGCGTCCCTCCTTTCTCCAGGTCAATATCCCATCCTTTCCACTTTTGCTCTCCTAATTTTTTCTCCGTTACTACCAAGCGCGTGTTTCTGTCGCCTGCAAAACTTTCACAGTCCTGTAAGATTTTTTGAATAAACCCCTCATTTTTTTTTAAGTTTTATTCTCTTATAATTTTTTAATTTTTTGACTTTTTACTTGGATAGACGATGTAGCTATCTCGAAAGTCATGCTAAAAAATATGGATTTTCCTGAACTTGAGGTAAGCGCTTTTTCTGCCCATTTCGGTTTTCATTGGCTTTGTTTAGCATCTAATTTCTTTACATATTGCTCTTGTCTGAACTTACACACTGCTATTGTCTGGCAGCAACACAATAACGTATACAATGTAATTTTTGCCAAACAAACAACTTATTATTCTTATGTTTAATATTAAATTTAGGTATAGAATTGTAAATAAGGCAACATATTGACACAACTTGGCTATCTAGCAGACCTTATATCTCCTTGATGTCCAAGAGTTGAATTAATTGTCAGGATTGTTAAAGACCCAAAAAGTGGATAGCTGGGGACAAATTGTTCGGGACTTGTTCCAAGTTATTCCATGTGAGAGTTTTATCACTGCTATAAACTAGGCTGGTTCCACATTCAGATTACTTTGCATGCCAGTTTAACCCCATGGAACAACGCTTGCACAGAGCGTTGATCCATTGCTGGACAACATAACCATGCTCCTAGGGAGCGTGGTTATGCAGGTAACTAGGCTATATAGAAGTGCAGTTATGTCAGTAACTATGATCCTCAAGAGTGTGATTATGCAGCGTTGTTTGATCTGAGTTGGGGAAATTCGGATATAGATCGGCATGTTAAAGGAAATATCGGGTGTGGTTTTTTTTAATTTTTTTTGGCTAATTAGCGGCGTGAAAAAGAAGAGATGTGTTAAAACATCCCTAAACTATACAAGTTAAATTATAATATTACTTCTTTTATTTTAGTAACTTCTCAAGATGCTATTAATTTTCTATTTTTTCAAAACTAAAAAGGGAAGAATGACATTCTAAATAAATATAACGGCACTCAATCCATTGTATCTAACTTCAACACATTCCGCCACTGTATCTGGTTGGACACAATTTGTTTGTTGTAAGTTTATCTGTAAGCTTTCTGTAAAATATGAGATTTTACATCACTGATTATTGTATAGAATTTAATCATAGAACTTTAGTTCATTTTTTATTAACATTTTTTCTACAATAATGAGGTTAGAGACAGCAACAAAATTCAATAATTCTAAATGCTCATAAAATGTTTGATATAATGTCAAGAGAATAATCTGGATTTGAGAGATCCATCGATTGAGGTTAAAAAAGGATAAATAGTAGATTAGAAAGGATGGTACCAACTACCAAGTGTACGAGGCTCATGCTATAAGCAGACTTTGTGGAAGGTCAAAATAGCATGTAGCCTTACCTTCGCATTTGGAGAGGCTGTTGCCCAAACTTGATCCTAGGACACTTGTACCAATAATTAAACTAATAAAAAAGAGTGCACTTCCGAACTGTTATTGAAGTTTCCTTAATAATCACCTTATTATTGGTCTTATGAATTGTTATATGTTTTTTTTTTTTTAAAATTTTTATAACAGACTTGGGTTAAATCACATGGGTTTAGGGCAGGTCAAGCGATGATGCTATGGAAATGTCTATATGGAGATAATGTATGGGCGCATTCTCACGATGAATTGGAAGGTTTCTGTTTCCTCTTTTTCTTTAACAATGGGTTTCACATTGCTATATATTCCTTTCCAACATTGGTACGAAAGCTTGTATGTTTAATTGCAGCGTGCTGAATAGCAAACGCATAATATATTGAAACCAACAAAAATGATTTACATGCTTATAACGTGTCATGCTACATGTTTGTTGTTTTTTCCCCTTTCCTGCCCATAAATTTTTTATATTAATCTAATATACTTATATGCGAACATGGATTCAGTTGTCATGAATACATTACATGGACATACAACGTTGTCATGAATACATTACATGGACATACAACCAACGCAGATTGATTTTATATTAAGAAAGAAGTAAGTGAGGAGATACATATGGTAAGGAAGCTATATAGTAAAGTGGGAAGAGGTGAGAAAATGTAACTTTATTTCTTTGGATCCAATAGCATCCTTTCATTACTGATGCCCTCCCCCCTCCACACACACAGTTACATAGTCGGTTAGGCAAAGGGGAAAAAAAAATCAAGGTTCGAGATCTCAATTTCTGTTTCAGTCATTTAAAATTTTCTTAGTTTTGGACGATTTTGAAAATTTTGTAAGTTTCGCTTTGGTTTGGGTTTTCGATTTTAAGTAATTTGTGAATGAAAATGTGATAATATTCTTTATAAATAAACTATATTCTATAAAGAAATAGAATATAACATACAATATTATAATAAAACTAAATTAAAATTACACTAAATTAAATTAAATCAAATCAAATGCAGCCTAACCGACTATTTATTTTGTATTATTTATAGTCA
Organism: Allium cepa; assembly: GCA_030765085.1. Lineage (NCBI taxonomy): Eukaryota > Viridiplantae > Streptophyta > Magnoliopsida > Asparagales > Amaryllidaceae > Allium > Allium cepa. The sequence goes on along the minus strand of CM060943.1, from coordinate 369,206,335 downwards.
AACCCAAAAACCATATCAAATCAGCAGCCCCCCTTTATTTCCCCAAGCCAGCCAACCCAAAATTAATTTTTGTTAAAATCCTAATCAGAACACACAGGCTCCCACTCTCATATTTTACATTCCAACCCAATCGGAAATAAATGAAATACCAGTAGCGTTCTACCGCACATACTCTCTCTCTCAAAATCAATGTTGACAATGTGGACACCTGCTAGCAAAGAGGAAAACCGAAGAAAAAAACTTCAATTCTTTCAAGTCGAGTTGAAGACGAAGACTGCTGAAGAAGTGTTTGATTATGCTCGAGCAATTTGTTCATCTTAGTCGATTTCCATTGATCTGGGCTTTAATTTGGATGATTGTTTTTTATACCGATTTCTTTCGGTTTGAATTCGGTGACCAACGACACCGTTCACCGAAGTTTCAAAATACCACTCGTTACCTCACACCTTGGAAAAAAAGTCCATTCATCCTCTATGTCGGTTTTGTACACATGCCCGACCCAATGGAGAGCCCACCAAGCCTTTGGGCATGGACAACCCTTTTGGGCAATACGCACACGCACACGAGTTTGTTTATTATTTTGTTCCCACAAGCTCACACAAGTCCGTTAGTCATCTCCATATTTCATTCGCGTTACCATATCCTGCATTCGATATAGAAATCAGGGTTTAAATTTCCACTCTACTGCTTTGCCGATTCTCGTGGTGCCTTCCATTACTCCTACGCAGTCATCTGTCACCTCCGTTTGCGCTTATTTCCTTGCTACTCCAGATTTCAACATCCCAGTCTCAACCACTTTCATCTTCTCGTTTGTAAGGTCGTCGAGTTACATAAGGAATTTAGGTGAATGTTTTATTTTCTTCAATAATTCTTGGAATCTTGGGATATCTAATTTTGAATTTTTAAAAACACAATGGGTTATGCTTGAGCTTTAAAGCTATCCAATAATATAGATGTTTACATATATGCTTAGTTTGTGAAGGGAATGTTTACAATTAGAATCACACTTCACTGCTATTTGGAATTATGAATATGTTGTTTAGAAATTTGCTATAGGAGTGTTCATGCTTTACAAATCGTATTTAGAGAGATTCAATGAATTGTTTAGAATCTCTATTTAAACTATGTTCCAAAAGCTATCGGAGAAAACATGTTTAGGGTTTAAAAGGAAAACAACACCTTGTGGTTGTATAATTTATTTAAATATGTTTTTAAATTGTAGATATTATGACAAAAAACGAAGATGATAATAGTGGGTTAGATTTAGGAAACAAAACTCTGGAGCTTATAATAGAAGGGTGAAACAACATCAATGCGCAATATCTATATCGTTACCGGTTTCAATTCATAATCTATTTAATGCAAAAGCACATCAATCACTTAGTTCAAGTCAAATCGGAGAAGATATTGAAAAAAATATTGATAATGTTGTTGAGAAACATGAAGATAATGAAGTGCATATCAATGAAGATTTTCACGTGGATGAAATTGTTATGAAAAAACAAACAATAATGATCATGAAAAGCATGTGAATGAAGAGATAAATATTGAAATTAATGAAGCAAGTAATGAACAAAATTAAAGCATGCTAGATTTGCACAAAGATGCGAATGTAGATTTTGATTCGAGTTTACGAGGACTTATAAGTGATACTAAAAGACTAATAATAGTTTAAAGTGGTCCAATTAAAATCTTAAAAAAACGATAAATTTCCTAGTGTTACGGAGTTTTTTTTTTTGAAATTGGGTGCTTGGACAGTACTATATAGTTTTGCTACAAGTCTTAGGTGGTATATAAAATTCTACAACTCAATGTATGTTCAGTGGTTTGAATCTCATGATGCAGAATTTGAACTTGTGACTTCAAGAATCAAAGCCGAAGCGTCTAACCACTAAGATAGTGTTGCTGGATCAAAATGTCATGAAATTTGGAAAAATAGAAGTTTTTTTCATCCGAGCGTTATATTAACCATTTTCAAAATAGTGAGAAGCATGAAAGAAAGCGGCTTCTAATTCAAATCAATTGAACAAAGTATTTCATTTCTGTTGCAAATTATTCATAAAACAAATTGATGGTGAAAAAATTGTCGGATATAAGATCTTAAAAGCAAAATATTTTTCCGAGTATTCTTGATTGTAGTCCTGATCTAAGTCATGAAGAATAAATATCAATTATTATAAGAGATGTGAATACTACATATATCGATAAGGTAAAGGTATAAGAATTTTTTTTGTTGAATTTATTGTGGCTGACGGTACATCGGGATTTGGTCTTTTCAACTTAAAAATATTTGAAAGAGCTTAAACTCAACATTGATGATATAAAAGGCCAATGTTATGACATTGGATCCAATATGAAAGGTAAACATTAAGGTGTAAAAAAAAATTCTTGATAAAAATAAAGTATTTTATATGCATTTGGATGCCATGATTTAAACGTTGCATTATGTAATACGACTAAATCTTGTTTTCACGCAAGATTTTATTTTGCGTTTGTGCAAAATTCATACATTGTTCTTGGGATCCAATCATCAATGAGATGTTTAAAAAAAATATGTAAAATGTTTAACACCAAAATCGTTATCATCAACTTAGTGGGTAAGTCCTGTAGAAAGGTGAGAGCTATTCGATTTCAAGTAACGATGTTAAGAGATGCTTTGGTTGAAATTGCAGATAGTTCTAAAGAGGATATTGTGATGGCAGAAGCTAAAGATTTATGTGAATGTTCTAGAGAATTTTGAGTTCTTGGTAAGCCTTCGTATTTGGTACAAGTTATTAGATAAAGTGAAAGTTAGCAAAGAAGTTCAACATGAATATATGAATTTAGGGGATGCGATTACAGTATCATATGAACTTATGATATTCTTTTTTCCAAATATTTAAAGAATATGGTTTTGAAAAAATGACGAAAGAAGCTCAAGAACATGATATAGATGTTGGTATTGAACTAAAATTTGAGGCGAACAAAGTTATTTGTAGAAAAAGGCATTTTGATGAGGATGTTGAAATTAATGATAAAGTAAGCCAATCACCAAAAAAGAATTTTAGAGTTACATTTTTCATTCACATCATTGGCCAGGTCTTGCATGATTCAAAAACCGATTTGAACAAATCAAGCTTTATGACAATTTTTTTTGAATTTTTGTTAATAGCATAGTTTATGAATGTTGGTAAAGAAGAGTTGATGCATTTATTTTGAAAGTTACGTGAAATAAAGTCAAAAATGTGATGTATATGAAAAAGATTTGTTTCGAGATTTAATAGCTTTGCAAACAATGCTACCGAAGATAATAACCGAATCAGTTGACATTCTTGACTTTATAAGATTTGTATGAATGGATGTCGTTTCCAACGTGTACGGATAACTTATCGGATTTTACTAATTATTTTGATTATAAATTCCGCGAAGAGAAGTTTTTCTAAATTGAAATTGATTAAAAATTATGTTCGAACTGTTGGGGAAAATCCCTTCAGATGACCAGCCTAAGGTAATAAAAAACCCAACGCAGCGGAAAACAACTGGATCGTGATTGTAGTGAGACGATACAAACAAAGATAAACACCAGAACACATAGTCACATATCAATACAATGCAGAAAAATAAGTAACACCAGTATTTATAGTGGTTCCACTACCGCGAGGCAGTGTACGTCCACTTGGGGAGATGATTTTTATTAATCACTGAAAGATTAGAGTTATAAGATTGATTCACTTATGAAGGCTATACAAAAGAAGAATTTACTATACGGACAAAATTCTGTAGAGTTCCAACTCTCTAGGATGACTCTGAAATTGGCTGAAATTAGCTCTCAATTTCGGCTGCCATTGTTGTCCAGAAGCTCCTTTATTTATAGAGTGAAGAAATGAGGAGGGGTAGCTGATGTATAGCAGCCCTGTGGTTTGGTTCGGCATGCATCTGGTTTGATTCGGCAAAACGCCGAGCGAAAAATTCGGACCGACATCTTCCTTATTAGAGCGGCATGCCCAAGTACTGAACAACGCATCTGGACCGGCATCTTCAAAATACCAAACGAAATATTTCATTCGGCATGCCCAATTGCCGCTCCATAATCACCGGACGAAAGAATTCGTTCAGCACCACTTTACCGAATGAAAACCCTAGCTACCGAGCGAAGCTTCATTTTCTCACCGCTCCAAATTGCCGAGCGAAGCTTCCTTTTCTCATTTTCATGTCGCTCTTGCTCTAGCTAGGTTTTAAGCTCCGTGACTTCTTCCTCCATTCGACAAAAGTTTGGAGCTAGGGTTACGTCTCTTGAATTCAGCTATCATATTCAACAATCTCCACATTGATACTGAATTCCAAGCAAGCCTTTCAACTTCATCTACACCTTTAGCTCAAAGCAATTGATACTTATCCAATGAGCTTCGGCAATGCTATCATCCATTACACTCTCTGGCAAGTAGGCCTGTAGACGGATGCAATCGGATATGGACAGTGTTGTATCCGTGTCCGAAAATAAAAATCCGTATCCGAATCCGTGTCCGATATCCGTATATCTATTAAATAATATCCGTATCTGTATCCGTGGAACCGTATCCGACTTAACGAATACGGATATTTCCGAATATTGAAAAATCCGAAAATATCCGCATTCAAACTTCAAAATGTAACTGAAATTTAACTATTTAATTGGCTTTAAACAAAAGATGAAAAATTGTAATAATACATCAAATTAACAATAACTAATTCGATCACATAAAATCTATACGATAATGTTTCATAATTCATCGTATAATCCATAGCCTAATTCAATCACACAAAATCATAAAAAACATAAAGCAAAGACATCATACATGTTTTAAATTGTAGCAAATACCATAATTTATCTTAATAGCACACATATAAACTAAAATATTGCGTTTTTCTCCATGGAGTGGTTGAAGCTTCAAAAGATGACCTTGCAGAAAAATATAAATGTGTATATTAGTTTATAAACAATTAAATTTCATAATTAACCCAAAACTTTTGTATGTCTGACAGTAGAAATGCATTTGTACATCCAGTTTCTGAATTTAGGTGGGAAGTTCATCTTATCAAATAAGGTCATGATGGCTGTTTGACAGTATCAATGGCTTTCTTTACATCTATTTTAATCATAGTCCGGGGAGATTTGTATGAAGCGGAGTAACCATTAAGTAGCTCATGTATCAGCAGAACATTGCATAGAATACTTCTATTGGGTATGAAGGTGGTTTGATTAGGAGATATTAGAGTCTGTAGTGCAGACTTTAGCCTCGAAGCAAGAATTCTTGATATAGACTTGTATATGACATTGCAACAATTGCATGAAAATTATTACCCATGCTTTAGAAGATATTATTGATGCGTTACAACCAAGAATCCATCAAAGACTTAAAACTACAATCTACAATTGAATCCAAAATAATAACCATGAAAAATAATAAATTTTCCAACATTTCTATTTATGAGTACTATATTGACTATTAATTCACATGGTTGCTACAAAAAATATGTAATGAAAACAAATGAAATTTACTTGTATATTCATATGAGTGAGTTATATACATATCTAAGCTATAATCATAACAAAAATTTAAGAGGACACATAACAGATTCATAAAGTTCATATGAAATTATGAATGCAATAATACTTTTCATAGAAATGGTGTGAGATTTTGAAACAGCCAAAGTAGTAGACTGCCCGATTCATTTCCTTATTCTTGTTTGTCTAACCAATCAAAACATCCAAATTTTTAAATAAAAGTTTACTACACAAATATCCTTACCAAAAGCACACATAATGTACAAACAATGAAGAACAATAGCAAAAAGCACACATAAATGGTAGTAGTTTGAAGATGTGGTTTGAATGTTGATGCATGAAGGCAAAAGTACCGCAAGTGTGCTTGGTTGGTGAAGTTTGAAGTGTTGTTGCAAGTGTGGTTGCAGTGAAGTGTGGTTAGTGAAGTATGTAAGGTTGGTGAATTTTGAAGATGGTGGAGATGCAGGCAGGGGAATGTGTAGGCAAGCGCATGCTATAAATACATTTGCTACAATTAAGTTGTTTGTAAATCAAGAACACTTACCATTACCCTTTGCGAAGCATGTTTATAACGTAACCATAGCATCATCAACAAACTTGACCTTGTGACCTATTAAAAGTTTAAAAACAAGAGAATTAAATCATATATGGGATGGTTATTGTGTTGAAAACATGTAGAAAATATAATAGTTTTACCAATATCGGATGACAACCAATCCTTTATACAACTCAAAGCTTCTACAATATCCGAAGATAACGAAGATCTACTCTCAGAAATCAATCTTCCTCCACTACTAAACGATGATTTAGATGCTACAGTTGATATCGAAACGACTAAAATATCATGAGCGATCCTTGCAAGCATTGGAAAAGTTGGCCCATTGGTTTTCCACCATGTCAAAATATCAAAATTGTCCTCATCTTCACCCATTGGTAACAATTCATCTTCTAAATACTTATCAAGTTTCGTTTTCGAAGCTTGAGAGCTACCAACTTTTTTCTCTACATAATTTCTCCATTTTAAATCCATTTTTGTTCTCTTCTTAGAACCAAAATTAGAAGAATCAAACGTATCACACGAAGAATTGTTAGATTGCCCCTTAGAAGAAGTCCATTCCATTTCATATAAAGTAAATAGAGATTTCAAAGATTCACGAATTTTTGCAACATGAACTTGTGCACGATCACCATAAACCACATCAAAGAAAAATTCAATATATGTCAATCTATAACGGGGATCTAAAACCATACCAATACTCATCATTAGATTGCAACTGCTTCAATACTTATCAAACTTAATTCTCATCTTTTGGGCCATACATTGAATATACTCATGTTCATGTAGCTCCCAAGTTAAAATACTTTCATAGACATCGCAAATGCTTTTAAAATATAAATTAGCCGTAGGATATTTAACACTCGAAAACTTAAGTGTAGCTTCATAAAATATTTTCAAACATTCACATATTTCTTTTCCTATTTCCCATTTTTCGTTTGATGGCAACCATTTGTAATCGTGGGTTAAATCAACCAATCGTTCAAATGCCGGACGCACTTCAAGAGCACTTTCAAGCATTAGATATGTTGAATTCCAACGTGTTGAAACATCATAAGACACTCGTTTCCCAATTAATCGAGTTTGAGCCAATGCATTTTTCCAATTTTGTTTTCTCATATGTGATGATTTTGTATAATTGACGCTTTCTCTAATTTTTTCAGTAAGATCTTGCACCATTTTGAAGATGTGGTTTGAATGTTGATGCATGAAGGCAACGGTACCGCAAGTGTGCTTGGTTGGTGAAGTTTGAAGTGTTGCAAGTGTGGTTGCAGTGAAGTGTGGTTAGTGAAGTATGTAAGGTTGGTGAATTTTGAAGATGGTGGAGATGCAGGCAGGGGAATGTGTAGGCAAGCGCATGCTATAAATACATTTGCTACAATTAAGTTGTTTGTAAATCAAGAACACTTACCATTATCCTTTGCGAAGCATGTTTATAACGTAACCATAGCATCATCAACAAACTTGACCTTGTGACCTATTAAAAGTTTAAAAACAAGAGAATTAAATCATATATGGGATGGTTATTGTGTTGAAAACATGTAGAAAATATAATAGTTTTACCAATATCGGATGACAACCAATCCTTTATACAACTCAAAGCTTCTACAATATCCGAAGATAACGAAGATCTACTCTCAGAAATCAATCTTCCTCCACTACTAAACGATGATTTAGATGCTACAGTTGATATCGAAACGACTAAAATATCATGAGCGATCCTTGCAAGTATTGAAAAAGTTGGCCCATTGGTTTTCCACCATGTCAAAATATCAAAATTGTCCTCATCTTCACCCATTGGTAACAATTCATCTTTTAAATACTTATCAAGTTTCGTTTTCGAAGCTTGAGAGCTACCAACTTTTTTCTCTACATAATTTCTCCATTTTAAATCCATTTTTGTTCTCTTCTTAGAACCAAAATTAGAAGAATCAAACGTATCACACGAAGAATTGTTAGATTGCCCCTTAGAAGAAGTCCATTCCATTTCATATAAAGTAAATAGAGATTTCAAAGATTCACGAATTTTTGCAACATGAACTTGTGCACGATCACCATAAACCACATCAAAGAAAAATTCAATATATGTCAATCTATAACGGGGATCTAAAACCATACCAATACTCATCATTAGATTGCAACTGCTTCAATACTTATCAAACTTAATTCTCATCTTTTGGGCCATACATTGAATATACTCATGTTCATGTAGCTCTCAAGTTAAAATACTTTCATAGACATCGCAAATGCTTTTAAAATATAAATTAGCCGTAGGATATTTAACACTCGAAAACTTAAGTGTAGCTTCATAAAATATTTTCAAACATTCACATATTTCTTTTCCTATTTTCCATTTTTCGTTTGATGGCAACCATTTGTAATCGTGGGTTAAATCAACCAATCGCTCAAATGCCGGACGCACTTCAAGAGCACTTTCAAGCATTAGATATGTTGAATTCCAACGTGTTGAAACATCATAAGACACTCGTTTCCCAATTAATCGAGTTTGAGCCAATGCATCTTTTCAATTTTGTTTTCTCATATGTGATGATTTTGTATAATTGACGCTTTCTCTAATTTTTTCAGTAAGATCTTGCACCATTTTTAATCCATCTTGAACAATCAAATTTAGTATCTGCGTGCAACAACGCATATGAAATAATTCACCACCAAGAGGCACCGCATTTTTACCAACTAACCATTCTTTTAAATCTCTTATCATTGCATCATTATTTGACGCATTATCAACCGTAAGTACAAATAACTTCTTATCTATATTCCATTGCAATAATTTTGATTTAAGAGAAGCGCTAAGTGCGGACCCAGTGTGTGGAGGGGGCAAATCATAATAAGCGATGACTTTTTTTTATAGTTTCCAATCATCATCAATCAAATGACAAGTTATGCAACAATAGCCTATGTTTTGGTGTTCAGAGGTCCACAAATCTGTAGGGAGGCTAACACGGGTTGACAAGCAATCAAATATCTCATGTAATTTGTCTCTCATATCATTATAGACCTTTAAAACATCACATCGAACTATATTTCTAGAAAAGAATTTAACTGTTGGATTAATACTTCTAACATACTCTTGAAAATACGCATGTTCAGTCATGTTAAATGGATAATCATGCTTAGCAACCATACGTGCAAAACACATTCGGCTTCTATGTTGATCAAACTTCCAACTTGATAATTTAATTGGTTTGTTTGGAGAACTTTTGGTAGTCAATAGTTGTTGTCCAGATATTCTTAGCCAAGTGTTCCAGTGATTATGCTTAGAGTATGCCTTTAGAAACTGAGACTTGAGAAGATCCCGTGCATGTGTAAGCAAATCAGAAACCACTATTGGTTTTATTGAACTAATAAAGGATGTATGGTAAGACAAATCGATCTCCTTTAGTCTTATTCAAGGAACATACATAGCTAAAAGGGCTTTATTAGCATCGTTACTCGAAGTTTCTTGCTGCTTCAGTACCTTGAGGTTGTTGGAGTTTGTTGTTGTTGTTGAGGTTGTGGCGGTGGTTTCATTTATGGAGTCAATGACGGATATATTGTTGCAGTTTGCGTTGCCGAATCAACTCCTTGATTGCATTTTTAGATGATACACCCGTTGGTGTCGTGTTCAAAGATTTTGCGACAATTTCAATTTTCTTGCTTCTTAAGTATTTAGTTTGCGTGGTGGTTTTCGATATAATATAGTGCCTTGCGTTGCCAAGTAAATGTTCTCGATTGAGTCGGTCAATGCAACATATGTTGTAAACCTTAGCGGTGGAGAGCCATTTCGTTTTAGGGTGTGCTTGCCACTTGCTTTGATCGTAGACCTTTGCGTATTCCTTTATTATCAGTTGAATCAGATTTTTTGCCGTTAGTTTGGTCATTGGAGGATGTCTGTTTAGCTAATGACTCCTCCAAACAGATGAAATTTTCAATTCATTTAAAGAACTCAGATAATGTGTTTTGCCCGTAGGTATACTCTCCAACAACTTGGTGCACATGTTGGCTCTACAACTTGGCTGTGTGGACCAACCGTGAGTCCGGTTGTTTAATTTTTGAAAGTATAGCTTTAAATTGTGCCACATACTCATTTAAGAACTCATCGTCCCTTTGTCGATGTCAGTTAGAATCCTGTCGTCTTTGGGAAGCTTCTTATGCACTTTGAGTTGCTTGAATTCATCAGATAGAGTTGACTATGAGTCGATGGATTTGTCTGGTAGTTGACTGAACAATTCAGCGCTGACTCCAACAAGGAATACTAAAGTTTCTGAATGTTATTGCTTCTAATGCTCACGTGACACCCACATGAATTTGTATATTTGAGTAACTGACTAGTGGGATCAGAAGTCCCATCGTAAGCCTCCATTTATGGAAATTTTAAATCAATTGGAATTTTTTCATCCAAAATATGGAGTGTCAACAGGTTTATTTGCTTTTTGTTCTCATTTCGTCCTCTGTGAGCGTACATCTGATCCATGTATTTCATGAGCTCATCCTAATCATCGTTCTTGTCTTTGGATCGTCTACGATTGTCATGAACAATAGATCTTTAATCTTGCCTTTGGATTGTTATACGACCGTCATCTCTTCGAATATTTGATTGATCTCGTAGAAGCAGCTTGATCGTATCCGGAGGAGTTCTTCAACGGGGATTGTGGTGACTAGCTTAAATGTCTAGATGAATTTTGACCGACTTTGAGGGAAGCAACTCGACCGCCTCTAGTTTGTCCACCTCCATCTTGATTGGATTCGACTTGATCAACATTGGCTTTACCGTCCACGTTTTGAGCCTCGTTTCTTCGACCGTACGAGGCACTCAACTGTCTCTTTAGGGAGAATTTCATTTGGTACGAGGTCGGGAATGGTTTACCACTTTTTCAATGCCTATTTTCTAGGGTATACTATTGATCGTCCGTAAGCCTGTCAATGTATACTTGAAAAATCCGAAATCCATCCACATTCGTTTTCAAAAAGCGGATAAATATTCGATATTCAAAATGACCGATACAGATGTGGATGCAATCCACATCCGAAAATAAACCGTCTGACTCAATATTATAGTTTATATTATGTGTATTTTAGTACAATGAAAGATGTATATTTATTATTTTATCAAGTTAATAGTTTATATCTTCGTTGTAAAGCGCTTGTGCAGATGCACCAAAAAGCCCTATGCACCATCTTAGGGTGTTTTCTGCTCCTCCAGGTGTCAAAAAAGCGCATCAGGGTGCTGAAGCGTCGAAAAATCAGCATGCTCAAAAGAGCGTGCCTTGCTATTAAATCGTTCTTTTAGAAAATTAAGGCTTCAGCCCAAAATTGAGCACAATTGAGACTTATTTGGCAAATACCAATCATATTAGGGTATATGGCATATCAATATCGACAGTCTAGGAGAAAAACATCTCGACTCTTGACCTTACGTCCAGCGCTGTGACGACGAACTCGACCTACTGCCGTCGTCGAACTCGAGCTATTGCCTACCGCCTGTTGCCTTCACCTGCTCGCATCGACGCATCCATCGCCTCAGTTCCTATTGATAAAGCAATGCTCAAGGCGTTCAATGAAGTCGTAGGTGCAAAATGTGTTGGGCGCTAGCTTAGGGCCTTTTCGCCTTGACAATTTTAGTTTATATTATATGCATTTAATGCATATTAACTGCTCAAAACTATTTATCATTATCATATATGTTTATATGTCAATACCTTTATAATCAATGAGATTGAAAAAAAATGTTAAATCGAAATTTTCTATTTATGTTTTCCGATTTATCAATCGTCATCGGAGATGATAAATATTCGATATCTGTTTGTATTCATGAATGTAGATATCTGATACCCTGTTATGCCTAGAATTGTATTTCATATTTAAAGAATAAAGAAAACTGCAAAACTGAAAGCTCGGACCAAAGTTCATCAGAGTCTGTGCCAGAGATCACCAGAGCTGATGTCCATGGTGGAGAAAAGGAAGGAGCTACCATTGCCTCAAAACTTGGAGCTTCAAACTGAAGGGGAGCGAAGATAAACAACTGTGCATGTGCATAGATATGCATAGGCTATTTAACTATTACCTGTTGCATAATTAGGGTTAACTTGAGTTTAACTTGGGTTAGGGTGTGTGATGTTGAGTTTAGAGCCGTTGTAATCGTGTTTGTGTGTTAGTGAAAAGGGTGTGCATGTACAAGTTCAGATAATTTAATAAAACCCTAGTCTGTCTTTTCTTTTAGCTGTGCATTCTCTTGTGTACTTTTCTTTAATTTCATCATAACCTCACTTATTACCTCCCTTCTTGCAATTTCTTAAACTCTCTTGCTTCCTGAATCATAACTCCCTCTCTTCTTCAAACATACACCTATCAAACCACCACTTATTCTCCATTACTTCATCACACAAGCATTTTCTAACCATGACTAATACAAGTCAACTCAAAAGGAAAGGGCCTTCCAAATTAGTATCAAAGCAGGCTGTTCATCAATGTCCCACATCTCCTCACCAATCTAATCCCGAGGTAAGCAATCAAGATGAGAGCAACTTGTCTAAGCCATCACTTGAGGATGATGATGAACTTTGGGCTAGACAGAAGTATATCAATGAGAGGAGGACCGCCAATGGCTTAACTCAACTACAAGAAGCCAAACAAGAGCTTCATAATTCACATCAAGAACAACACCAGACTCTTCAGGAATGATCTCCAGAACTAAATGAGAAGATGGATATTATATTTGCAACTTTAGAATCTTTAATGCAAGAAATGAAGATCAACAAAAACCGTACTACAGCCCTTCCACCACATGCTTCAAGAAACCCACTTTATGTACCTCCTTTCCACAGAACACTCCCAAAAATCTCACAGATGCGCTTCTCAGTTCACACGAATGACCAAACCCTAACATCCAATTCAAGACAACCACCTAGTATTTCATTTGCCCTTAGATTATTGCAACATGCTACAATCAAACTTGAATTCCCTACCGATTTGGGTGACCATACTATTATTGAGTGGTTAGGGCAAGTGGAGCAGTTGTTCAAATACCACCGTGCACTAGAAAATAAATAGGCTCCTACATGTTCATTCCGTCTCAATGGAGATGCTCAACAATGGTATAAGTGGTAACAAAAAATGTTAGGCATCATGACCAGTGGAAAGATATTTAGAGAAGAAATCATTACGAGATATGCACACCTGAATTAAGAAAACTCTTTCGAGCCTTTGCTAATCTTAAACGCCTCACCATTGTTCAGGCTTGCCTCACTAAATTTGAACCACAAGGCCTTCAAGACCACATACACCCTGACTGTGTATTTGATAAGTTTATGGAGGGTTAAAAGGAAGAGATCAGATTTGATGTTGAGGTTTCTAGACCTACCAGCTTTATGTGTTTCTGTTCTGTGTTTATCATTTGAGTTGTTAGATTTTGTTCTGATAGATCCTATAGCCACATATGGCTTTATTTATTGGATATGTCGATCCACTTGAGTCAAAAAAAATATAGAGTATTTATCGACGTATTTAATAGATATTTAAGACAAGACTATAGATGGTCGCTCCTAACCAGCCTCATTCTCCGCATTAGCAGACATAATTACCCTGTAATTCTCTTTGTTAATGTGAGTCTCGGGGTGAGGTGTCACAGCCTGCTATCAGAGTAATGACATGATATCTTCTCAATTGCAATTGATGTTTGATCCCAACGAGAAGGAAGAGATCTTCGAAAGATGTGTTTTTATGGTCTAATGAAAAATCAAACTTATTTAAACGTTCGTACTATTCATTATTTCCTTGAAAAAAGTGCTTGGCCTACAAGATCTGTCAAGATTTATGAGAATAAGTGGTTTAATATAAGAAAATTATTTAAGCCTACACATCGTCCACAATCATCTCCGGTCAGCAATATACCCTTAAGAAATCTTAGGCCAAGCTTACTACCTACTATAAATAAGCAATGTAACATCACGTAAAATCAACTATAAATAAATAGATTGGATAAATTAATTTAAATAAGGTAGGGTAAAATGAAAATTTTACAAAGTTGGAATTTGACCACGGAAGTTATTCTGTTGCATTCGTGGTGAAATTCTGATCAATTTTCATATATAATATGCTGAAAAAGGAACTTAAACGATGAAGTTATGGACATTTGAAGTTTTCGAGTTTAAAATAATTTAAATAGAATTCAAATTTAAATAAATATTTAATTCTCAAATTAGGAATTCAAAAGTTAGCGGTAATCATACTTGAAGTTAAGTAAACGTTAAGATTAACGTTAACGTTAAGTTATAACTAAGGAATTAAATAAAAAGAAAACAACGACAACCAAAATATTCCCAGAATAAGGGGAGCGGTCGACCCCTTACCCATGACTGGTCGACCGTTGGTGGGAAGGAGGTGGTCGACCGCTGCCTGTAGTTGCGGCTAGGGTTTTGTTTATTCTAAACGTACCGGATTTTATTATTTTTTAACCAATCTTTATCCGACGGTTCTGATGCGTTTCAATCACTATAAATAAGAACCTTGTCCTTTCTCAACTTTTATTCACAATATTTTTAGAACATTGGCGAAGCTTTGTCAGTTCATTTCTTCATACATTCAGAAAACTCCATTAAGGTTTCTAAGTAAAAAATCATATATATCTTTGTTTATTGCTTAATTTCTCAATCTCTTCTTCAATCTCTAATTTTCCGAATCTAACGTATATACAGATCCCTTTATATATATATATATATATATATATATATAAAGATTTGAAAGGGTTCATTGAAGGCGTGCAAGAGAAGGCAAAGCTAAGAACCTCTGTGAATTTTCCTTTATTATACTGTTGTTTTTTAAGTACAGTTCTTTCAAATTGGTATAAATCCGTTACAGTTCGGAAGAAATCCGTTAGTGACTATAAGAAATTAGAGTAAGAGAGCCGAAAAGATCCCAACAGTGAGCCCTGTCCTCTTATTTATAGCAGAAGAAGCCTAAAATCTCGCCTAAAGATCTCTACCTCGTTCTCTACGTTCGAGATTAGTTTTCCAGAACCATGGGTTTGGATCGGTACCGATCCATGAGATAGTCAAATTGGTAGCTAAGTGATTTCATACCTGTTTGCACCATTATTTGCTTATTTCTGAGTCCAAATGATGGATCCATGGAGGTATAAAGCTGCTAATTCAAATGCTCGCGGGGGTGAACATAGAATTGCATGGAAACAACAAAACAATACTTAAAATGAGTTTATAACATTATCATTGGCATGGAGAAGGAGTGAGGGCACGGTTTGACCAAGATTTGTGGATTGGTATCGATCCAACGTTAGGTTGGATCAATGACTTCAAACTCTCGAGATGGCTTTGTTTTTGATCCCGTTGCTTCGGTTGTGCTTGGTTTCTAGACTCTTGGGCTATCTCTTTGGATTTTCTACCTTGATAGTTTTGAAGTTTGACTCGTCAAATTCGTCCGTATACTGCCTGATCAAAAAGTGGGATAACACTTGTCCCCACAAAGCACGCCTTGCGAATGGAAGACGTGCTTTGCTCAAGAACAAATGTTGAAGTCGATGGGATATTAGTAGTTGAATTTCCTTATCATTAGGCGATCAAGCTATCACGAATCATCCCGTTCCTTTGGATTATCTTGTTAATCACAGATCGTTCCAAACCTGTTACAGCCTAAGATTCTAGGCTCCGTCTAAGTGTAGTCTATACTTTATCATCATTCCGATTTAATTCAGAGTTATTACGTCATATATCTAATTTGTTCCGTGTTCATTCGAGAATTGCCAATTCTACTGTAACTACAAGGCGTTCAAATTCTTTTATCAAATTTGTATTCGTTCTAAGGCTTGATCTCTACAGATCGTTTTATATTCACCTTAGTGCACGATCTTTTCGGATCATTTTATATTTAGTTTAATGTTTAAGTTAAGAGGACGATTTCTCTGAGTCGTTGATCAAATCCGTGGTCGTTCAGGACCAATAGTTAAACCCATGATCTTTTTAGGTTGTCCATTGAATCAATGACCGTTCATGGCCAATTGTTAGATCCATGATATCTTTGGATCATTAATTGAAGTCATGGCCGTTAAGGACCGATAAGTCAATCTATGGTCTCTCTGGACCATTAATCAAATCAATGGTCGTTCGAGGTCGATAATCAAATTCATGATCTCTTCGGATCTTTGCTGAACTCAAGTCGTTCGCTCTTCGACGAGGGGACTCAACGACAAGCAAGCTCATCCGCTCACTCTCCGACGAAGGGACTTACTTCTTACACTTCGGTCCTTGCTCTCCGGCTGGGACTTAAAGCGATCAGTATCGTGCAAGCCTATCCACTCACTCTCCAGCAAGTAAACTTGCACATTCGTCCTATCTCTCCGGATGAGACTTAAAGCGATCAATATCAGTCATCACATTCAAGTGGTTTATAAATACCTAATCAATTCTAGGAGGTCATCAATCTCTGTTGATCTCGTACACGTGTAAGCAATCCGAGGTTAACATTGTATAAATATCCTAAATCGCCATCTCAGGCATCCAATTCAGAGCATGCCTAGGGATCGTTCGGGATCTCGTACACGTGTAAGCGGCCTGCGGTTATTACATCGTTTATTTAAAGTCAAGGTAAAAGAATCGAACTTGACCCAATTCATCCGATCATGAGGTTGTTATCCAATGGAAATTTTATCCATAACTTCATTTTGCCCCTTCCAACGGTGAGCTTCTAGTTCCAGCTTCTGCTGTCATGCATTTTTATTTCAATTTGCCACTCTAGATCAAACGCTGTCCGTTCCAGGCATTAAAGCTCATCCTGGATTCAAATCGATCGTGCCCCAAGTTCTTGTGGTTCAGTGCCGATCCATGCATGGGGATCGGTACCGATCCGTATGGTTGGTGCGGGGTTCACTCCATATTGTTCCACTCTACTTCCAGGTGCCTGCACTCTGGCTTCAGGTCTTTGGTTCTGTTTTGCAGCGACTCCGACTGTTCCTTCTTGTTCCATTCTCCAGAAGAAACTCTCTATAATATCTTCCTGGCGAGCAATCATCCTTTCCTGCAGTTCATTCATAATGGTTTCCATCTCATCTCTAGTTATATAGATGGAAGGGGGTTGACTCCTGTGGATGCCTTTTTGGCTGCCCCGTTGTTGATTTTATCCAACAATGGTGTTCCTAGTTGATTATCTTGTCATTTTGAATATTTTCAAGTTTTAATCAGCGAATTCGAATCTCTCAATAAAAGCATCAAAACGTTTGAATCAAAAATACACAAACACCCAATAGACTGAGTAGAGAATAAAAAATGAAGGAAATAAATGAAAAAAGAGCAAGAAATAAAACACACAAGATTTGTAATGGTCCGACGTACTCCGGCATACGTCCACTTCAAGTTTTCTTTTATTATACCGTTGTTATTCAAGTACAGTTTTACGGATCGGTATAAATCCGTGAGTAATTATAAGAAATCAGAGTAAGAAAGCAAGAGAGCCAGAAAGATCTTCAAAAATGAGCTCTGCCCTCCTATTTTTAAATATATGAAGTCTAAAATTTTGCTTGAAGATCTTCACCTCGTTCTCCACGCCCGTGAGTAGTTCTTCAGAAAATATGGATGCACCTCAACAATAATCACGGATCCATACCGATCCATGAGCTTGGATCGGTACTGATCCACGAGATAGTCAAATGGTCGTTGTGGACTCTTGTGTAAGCTCGACTCTTGGTTAGCTTTGTGATTCCATACTTGTTTGGATCATTATTTGCTTGTTCTTGAGTCTAAATGATGGATCCATGGAGGAATAAAGTTGTTGATTCAAGTGCCCGTGGAGATCAATAGAGAATTGCATGAAAATAACAAAATAATATTTAAAATGGACTTTTAAGATTATCATTGACATGTAGGAGTGGAGGCACGATTTGGTCAAGATTCATGGATCGGTACCGATCCAACATTTGACCCCACTCTTGAGTTGGCTTTGATTTTTGTCCTGTGGCTTCGTTTCTACTTGGTTTCTGAACTCTTGGGCTATCTCTTCAGGCATTCTGCGTTGATACATTTGAAGCTTGACTCGTCGAATTCCTCCGTATACTGCCTGATCAAAAGGCGGAATAACAAATACAATCTTTCAACCCTATTGAAGGAAATTTATTTTAATGTTTTTTTGATGATATAATAGTTTATAGCCAAGCTATGCTTGAGCATCTAAAGCATATTAGGATTGCTTTACAAGTGCTACAGGAAAACCACTTGGCGATAAAGCTTTCAAAAAGCACATTTTCCAAAGAAACAATTGAGTATTTGAGACATGATTTCGACAGAGGGAATAACAGTGGATAATAACAAAGTAGCTATAAAGGAGTGGCCCATACCCTCAACACTTAAAGCTTTAAGGGGCTTCTTAGGCTTAACAACGTGCTATAGGAAGTTTATAACAATAATATGAGGTAATTGCTAAACTCCTAGTTGATTTGCTCAAAAAGGATTCCTTTCTCTGGAGTTAAAAGGCAACTCAATCTTTTGGAAAACTAAAGCAATTCTCATGAATCCACTGGTGTTTACTATGCTAGATTTTAGTGAACCATTTATCATAGAATGTGATGCTAATGGAGTGGGTATAAGAGCCGTTCTTCTACAAGAAAATAAACCTATTGCATTTTTAAGTAAGGTTTTACAAGGCAAGAATCTCAATCTCGCTACATATAAAAATGAGCTGCTTGCTTTAATTTTGGCAACCGAAAAGTGGTCTTAATAATATTTGTTAGGAAAACAATTCATTATAAGGACCTGTGATCAAAGTCTAAAGTACCTCCTAACACAAAGATTGCACACGGGCACACAAGGAAAATGGCTTGCTAAATTACGTGGTTTTGATTATATGGTAGAATATAAATGTGGCAAAGAAAATTTAACGGCAGATTCATTGTCTAAGAGAGATAAAGAAATAAAGCAATGTATGACCCTCTTTTAAGTACAAACTACGTGGCTACAAGAGCTGAAAAATACGTTAATCAATTCTACTTTATTTGCTGAGTTGACAAGCAAGATTAGAGCAGGACACAAGTACAAATAAATACAAGCTAGTTGACGGGTGCTCTTTTATAAATGAGAAGTACTTATAGACCATCATAATTCAAAGTTAACCAAGGTCCTTACCAATGAATTCCATTCCACTCCCCTTAATGGTGACTCTAGCATTAACGTCATGTTGAAGAGAATCCAAATGAAAAAGCACATTGAGAGGTTTGTCAAAGAATGCGAAGTGTGTCAGAGAAACAAGGGTGAAAATATTAATATACCAGGCTTACAACCCCTCTTTATACTAGAAAGAATCTGGCTGACATTATAATGGACTTTATTACTTGTCTTCCAAAAAGCGAGAGGTACACTGTCATATATGCAGTTGTTGATGGGTTGTCTAAATATGTCAACTTCTTTCCTTTAGCCCATCCATACACTGCAAAGGAAGTAGCTCAAGTCTTCTTCAATGGAGTGTTTAAACTTCATGGGTTGCCTTCCTCCATCATCAGTGATAGGGATGCAGTCTTCACCGGTACATTTGGCAAGAACTCTTCAAACTACAAGGGTGTTCACTGAAAATGAGCTCAGCCTATCACCCCTAAACTGATGGTCAGTCAAAAATAACTAACAAAATCCTTGAAGGGTGTTCAAAATGTTTTGTATGTCATAAACCCTGTACGTGGTCTAAGTGGCTAAACCTTGCAAAGTATGGGTATAACACCATTTGGAAGTCCACAACAAGTCTAACCTCTTTTGAGGCTATTTATGGCATAACACCTCCAACCTTGCTCACCTATGCGCCTAACACCGCTAAAGTTCAACAAGTGGAGGAAAAATTATTCTCCGGAGAGTTAATTCTGCAATTTCTTAAGGACAGTCTAGTACTGCCAAAAGAGAGAATGAAGAAGTATGTTGTTGCTAGAAGAACCGAGAGGCATTTCAAAGTTGGAGATTGGATTTAGTTAATGCTACAACCATATAGACAACTTTCAGCTAGAACTAAAAAGACACAAACTCTCACCTAAGTTTTATGGACCATATGAAGTTGAAGTAGAAGAGAAGATACAAACAATAGCTTATAAATTGAAACTGCCACCAGGACTGAAAATTCATCATGTCTTCCATGTCTCATAACCAAACAAAAGGCTGGGGTCTGATGTGATCCTTCAAGATGACATGCCCTCTTATGTAGAGGAGTTAATTAGAGAGCCTAAGAAGATACTTAATAGGAGAATTGTCCTAATCAATAAAAGGTCTGTAGCGCAGTTTGGTGAAATGGAAGGAGTTGCATGAAGATGAGGCTACATAGGAAGAATACTGTAAAGTAGTTAAGAAATTTCCAACTTTGGATCTTGAGACAACGTCTATTTTTCAAGGGGAAGGGAGATGTTATGTCCAGAATTGTATTTCATATTTGAAGAATTAAGCAAAACTGCAAAACTGAAAGCTCCGACCAAAGTTCACCAGAGTTTGTGCCAGAGATCGCCAGAGCTGATGTCCATGGTGGAGAAAAGGAAGGAGCTACCATTGCCTGAACTTGAAATTTCAGACAGAAGGGGAGTGAAGATAAACAGCTGTGCATGTGTGCATGTGCACATATATGCACATGCTATTTGACTATTACCTGTTGCATAATTAGGGTTAACTCGAGTTATGGTTTGTTAGAGGTGTGATGTTGAGTTTAGAGCCGTTGTAATCATGTTTGTGTATTCGTGAAGAGGGCGTGCATGTACAAGTTCATATAATTTAATAAAACCCTGGTCTATTTTTCTTTTAGCGGTGCATTCTCATGTGTACTTTTCTCTAATTTCATCAGAACCTCACTTATTTACCTTTCTTCTTGCAATTTCTTAACTTCTCCCGCTTTCCTCTTTTTCAAACATACACATATCAAATCACCACTCATTCTCCATTACTTAATCACGTAAGCATTTCCGGACCATGACTAAAATAAGACAACACGTCAAAGGGAACAAGCCTTTCATATCCGAAAATGATTTGGATGAAAATGCGGATGTGACACTATCAACATTTGGAAGTATCAGTTAATAGGCCCAACTGTCCACGATATTACCTTTCCGTCCCTTGTTCAATCCAGTCACCATAGTTTGTAAAATGACTTTTGATTTGTTTTTTTTTTCAAATCACAACATCAAACGATCAATCTTTGATCTGTTTGTCAAGGATTCTATCTATTCCATCTTCATTCCTACATGCATCAACATTGGATGCTCCAAGTTGGGTAGACACCATGGTTGAAAAGTATACAAAAACCAGTTCTTTTGTAAAAAGTTTAAGTAAAAAGATATGATCATTTTCTGAACTGTTTAGGTTCTTTTTTACCACAAACATCATGGTATATAGTGTATGTCTTTGACCTCAAAGCTATGACCAAAATTATAGTTTTCAAGTTTTCTTTTTCTAAAATCTCATCATTCTTAGCGTGGAGTAAACAATATACATAATAACTATTCAAATCAGATTAGAGAACAAAAACAACAAATAAAATTAAATCATGCGCAAAAAGAAAATTCATTTAAATTTTTATTGGGCTTCGGTTGCGTCAACTTTATAGTTTCATTGCTTGTTGATTACAAAGGATTATGTGATGTCCCACCATAAGACCCACATTAACAAAAAGTATTACTGCGTAATACCGTCCGCTAATGCGGATAATATGGCTGGTCAGGAGTGACCATCTATAGCCTTGTCTTAAATACCTATTGAGCACGTTGATAAATGCTCTATTTTTTTTAATCTCAAGTGGGTCGACATATCCAATAAATACTTAATACAAAGCCATATGTGGCTATAGGATCTATCAGAACAAAATACATCTCAAATGTAAAACAAATCACAGAACAACATACAATCACATTTATACACACATATACATATACATCATCAAAGTATACAAAATGATACATAGCATGCGGCATGACGATCACAATACACACACGAGTCAAAACAATATACATATCAGAGTAGCAACAAAAAAGCTACAACAAAATGAGTTAGCAGAAAAGTCCAAGCGGAAGCAGAATAGGCTAGGTCCAGAGAGTATCTAACCTGAAACACCTCGGTCTGACCCGAGTATAAAATACACGAGTCAGTTTTAGCTAAACAAATCAGTTTAAGAGGAAAATCGACAACATAAGCATAAGGCAAGGGTAATAATCTTCTCAAATGAGAAGGAATAATTCGAGGATAAATGGTTACTTCACAAGACACAATCAAGTAGGTATAATAATTTCAAGTGATATAAAGATATCACTAAATATAAATGCAACTCAAAGGCGATAAAACTTCATAACAAATCTCACACTAAAGCATGCCTTATCTCATCAGCGTATCACAAAACATCAAATATGGTTAGAAGAAAAACATAACTCCAAAGAGGAGAAAACTCAAACCCGCCATATCGGCAAACTCAAAACAATCTAAAAGAAATCACCATCTCAAAATATGCCATAAGGCGTTCAAATATAAATCTCCAACATTAGGAGAATATAATCTCAAATAAACGCCAAAAGGCAAGTCTCATATAATAAGGCCAATAGCCAAATCTCAAATAATACGCCAAAAGACAAATATCAAATAACGCCAGTGTAGGCAATTGAAATTCCCATAAGGTAATCGCCATATATATATATATAACGGCTCGAGTGGTCAACCATGAAAAACGCGATATACTAGGGAAATCACAATAATCAATGAAATTATCACAAAAATTTTGCACGTGCTTTTGGCCGAAGCCTGCCAAGTACTGATCTCTAAAAATAGGTATCTCGCCCGAAGGCAAATACGTCACAATGACAAATACGCCACAATGGCAAATACGCTGCAATGACAATGACCCGAAGGTCCAATACTGACAATACGTTGTAATGACAAATGTGTCACAAACTCTTGGATAGGAACCCGAACAGTGTTAACGTGCGTCTCATACCACACGTTCGCACTAAACGGTTTACTAACCGTTAGTAAATTTCACACTCAAAGCAGCAATTTTTTTATCTTATTTCATTGGTAAACTCGACTTGAAGGTTAAAACGATCAAACAGACAAATCAAGAATTAACCGATAAGGTAAACGTACGTGTCTCATATCACATGTTTTACCAAACCGTTTAATTTTCCTTCTCATTCGCTCGAATAGTGCAAAAGCGTGTATTTTATATGTCAAATAATTTAATTTGGAAAATAAGCTTTAAAAACCAATTTTTAAAACCGTATTTGAAAATTCCCTTATTATAGAGAATAAATAGATTATATATTTGAAAATACTTTAAAATATCATATAATAATAATAATTTTAAATGCTCATTAATTTTAAAAATTATTCAAAGTTTGGTAAAATCCGTGCTCGAAACAAATAAAAACGAAGAAAATCACCCAAACCGATATTCGAATTCAATTCAAATTTAATTTAAAATTTGAATTTCAAAATCTTCAAAATTTGGCTAGTCTATTGATAGACATCATGGCTTTTAGTTATATTCAAAAATATCACAAAACTAAGTAAGAAAATCAAGTGAAATGGGTCAAAACACACAAGACGGCAAAGGGAAATGGGCTGGTAAGCCCCAGCATCCAGGTCGACCATAGTCCCCCCTTAGGTCGACCGGCCGGTCGACCTAGGAGGCCTCTGGGTCGACCTACATGTCGACCCAAAGAAAGGGGAGGTTGACCCCTTTACGCTATTTTGATTACAGGTTGATTCCAGTGTTCGTATGTAATTTCCAGCGAAGTTTTGAGCATTCAAATGACAATATTTCTCAACCAAAATTTACAGTGACAAAGTTCAACATGTAAACTAACAAATGGAAGAAATCCGACAGCATTTCGTTGCCGAAATCAAAATTTACATGCTTTCAAAGTAGTAATATAAAACTGATTTCGAACAGAGAAAAACTACAGAAATATACGAACAGAAGCTAAATTTTTACAATTTCATGCAATTTTGAGCTTGGCTCAGCTAGAATTTGTGAGTATTACAACTCCCCATGTTGTATGAATGCAAATACTCGGATTTATGAAGAAAGATTGAAGCTTTGCTGGAGAAATAGCCTCTAGGAACCTGTACAGCAAGAGAAAATAACATGCAAAAGGAAATTTTACTATAGAAGTAGAAACCACTATCACAAATCAGAAATTTTTGATGAAATTGTAAATTTGGAGTTTGATTACCTTTGTATTATCACCCTAGATTGAAAAAGATTACAATGCGTTGAATCTAATTGAAGAAAAAGTTTGGATTTTTAATTGTTGAGAGGCTGTGTATCTTTTTCTTGTTTCTGGTTGAAGAGGAAAACGAACAAGTGAGAAATCAACGTACATGCATTTGTTTTTCTCACCTTCTCATCTGGTTAAGCACTAATGGGCCTTGGATCCATTAATTAAAAGAAAATAAAATGGCGAAGATTAATCAATTCACACTTAAATGAAAAAGGCTTCATATTTACGCTATTTTACAAAACCAAAATTCATTTTCTTCATATTTTTTACATAAGACAAATATGTAAACTTGTATACTTACAAAGTAAACCATTATCTACCATATAAAAAGATGAATTTATATTTTAAAAACATTTTTATTATTAAAATTCTTTATTTAACAAAAATTCACTATTTACTCAAATAAAAGAATAAAACCATATTTTTAACTTCTAAAATTCACCAAAAATATTTTTCTCACTTAGAAAAATATTTCAAACCATTTCCAAACTTAATTTATAGCCAAAACATATTTTTAGACCAATTTCCACCTTTTTATTTAAATAAACCACCTTTAAAAAATTACATACTTCTTTTAAAAATTATTAAAAGAAGTAAATGTGCAATAATTAATATAATTATTGCATTTTCTCTAAAATAAGGTCATTTCTCATTTATTACCACTCTAACCAACTAAAATAAAGTTTGTAATTTTATTTTCTCATTTTTAATTCCAAAAAATATTTATTCCAAATAAACAATTTAAAATCTTCAATTTTTATTTAAATCACAATATACCATTATAATTTAATATTGACAGGTAATCTCCAAACCATGGTTGTTACAGGTTATATACAACTTGTTTGTTGCAGTAGCACTGGAAATATTAGCTAGTGCTTTTGTCAATAGTGGCAGCATGTGCCTTTTAACGAAGAAAAAATTTGATTTACATTCTCTTGAAGTTGTGGGGGTATTTATAGGTATTCTCTTATATTTTCAATCGAACATATATCTCAGAAGTCGGATTTGAAGCTTGAAATTCAAATTGCGTCCAATTCAATGTAGTAGGAGGAAAACTCGGTCCAATTCAGCCAGGTCAAGTCTGGAAAACCGATTGGAAATTCGATGCATGGGGTTGAAGTTCAACTGGTTTTTAATGTGCCACTTTTGAGTACTTTGAATTTTCTGTCTTTGACTGGCCTTGCTCAAGTGCTTCTAATGCTCATCTTTGATTGCTTCACACTGGCCATGCTCAAGTGGTGCATACATGTCGAATTCGACCGGTTATCACAACTTTGACATTTGAAAGCTTTCACAACTAAATTTCATGCTTAAAAAACGATATTTGAAGGTTCGGATGTTTTATGTCTTCAATTTATTCAGTTGATTTTCTGTTGAAGGAAAATCGACCTGATTAGTTCAAATCCAATTCGTGTATAACAGTTTCATTGTAGACATCGATTGTGTTAAGCTGCTGGAAGGTATAAATTTGCAGTCACTACATAGCAGATGGTTGAGAGATGATTGAAAAACCTTTAGTACGATTGTTCCGCTCATGTATTAGGTTATCAAAATTGAGATTTGCATTGTGGTTTTTTGGATGATTATTGGTAAAAAAATGTTATGATCGTCCACTTGAAGTATCATAATACATGAACATTTTTGGAAAGAATTGTGATTTTTTTTTTTGAATTATGCAGTTTAATTTTTAGTTGATTTTGATTGCAAATTATGGACCATGGTATATTAGAGCATCTCCAACCCTACTAAAATTCATGGTATGTTAGAGCATCTCCAACCCTACTAAAATTTTAATGTGTCTTTCACACATCATCAATCCTGTATTACATTTAAAAATTAATCTTCAATGTGAATGTTAAGTAACGATGATTTGGCATAAAATCCACTAGAGATTGTCAATTACAATGTCTAGTTTTAGACATTGTACTTGACAATGTGAAAGTAAATAAATACATACGCTATTAATTATTTTCACATAATACTTTTATTTATTTATAATTTGATTAGGACACAAACTAATTATTTTCTATGAATGCATTAGCATTGTAGTTGTTTTTTTAACTTTTATTGTAATGTTCAAGTATTTTATATCGCAATGATTTCACATTATGAAGTGAGTTTACATTGTGAAATGTTCCTATAGACTTATGATTAAATGGAGATTACATCCAATTTGTATTGAAGATGCTCTTAGTTAGGAAACACACGTCAACAGTTGGCAAGTGAAGTAGGAAATTTGATGCTTTGGCCGAAGCTTCAAATAATTATCTTTTAATTGTTGAAAATTGGAATACTCAGTTTTATTAGAATAGTTAGTTTATGCTAATCCAGTGCCATCCCATTAAAGGTTTATGTAAATTTGTATACTTATTTGTTTTTAAGGAAAAAATATTTATGTGGTTTAAATTATAGTTGTCGTGGCTCATGGGTAGTTTATTTGCAAATTATAATACAGTTACGCCATGTCAATTCTTGACTAGGGATGTAGGAAATTTGATGCTTCAGTTGAAATAAACAACTTCGTCGATGCAACCTCTCTAGAATTCCGTCATGTGTACCAAAAGACAAATGAAAATTTATATTAAATAAAATTAAGACAAATATGGTTTGTTTTGTTGTTCACTTGGGGAATATACCAAATTTTGATACAGTGTATCGAAGCATTGCTTTCTAGGATTGTTATGATAATGGTAAATTTACCATTACCATACCAATACCAAGCTATAGGTAACCAATATCGAGCTACATCAGTATACCTATGTTTTCGGTATGGTAACGCTAATAATTTATCATTATTAGCGCAAAAGTAGCAGTAAAGAAATGTCAAAACTAGTGGTAATGGTAAATTTACCAATCATACTAATTTTGTTTTTTCACTATTTTAGTTAATCTCAACCATAAACTTTTGAAGGTTTATCATATTTATTTAAATAGATGATTGCAGTATTATTTATGATTACATTTCATTTTGGCTTTATTAACCTCAAAGATCTAGGTTAGTAAAATTATTATTTTACATCGTTGTAAATAATTTTGTGATCAATCGAGAAAATTTTCTCAGTCAACTAAATTAAGTTAAATTTTAATACAAGTATTGATGGAGTTGGAATTAGTATCAAAATATTTACTTTTTGACGATTCTCGAAATTTTAATATAATAAAATTTAATGTCTTTTATGTATTGGTAAATTTACTATTACTAGTCAATGTCTTACCCGTTTATTGCTATACCAACGAATATTTTACTAGCGATAACATTAAAGTATCAGTAGTCATTTTTAACTTATCAGTATTATCGGTCCGGTAATGGTTTTTTCAAATGGTTACCATTACCATAACAACAATATTGCTTTCGGTTGAAACTTCAAGTTTCTTCTTCTTCTATGTATTGGAAGTTGGAGTGCTCATTTTTATTAATGATTTCGTTTCAAGGTTTCATCCTGTTAACATCATTGATCATTCAGGCAGGAAAAAAATAAATATTACGTTTTTTTTTTTACCTGATCCAGTGTCTTTCTACAATAGGTTTAAATAAAGAATTTAGAGAAATGTTGTATAAAAATGCTTCCTTCAAGGCACTATCAGTGAAAGATATTGTTACAGCATTTGATGGAACTCGAAAGGTGGGCTGTTTTATGATTTCTACGTGGTTAGGTTAATTTTTACCCACATTGTAACTTCTTTGTTTGCTAAATGTTTTTTTCACACTCCAATAACTACCAATTTAACTGAAGATCGCAGATATTGTTCAATCTGGAAGATGGCAAGGTGATAGAAACTGTTGTTATTCCATGCAATAACGGAAGAGGAAGAACGACTGTTTGTGTTTCAAGTCAAGTGGGTTGTGCTATGAATTGCCAATTTTGCTATACTGGCAAGTAAGTATACAGAATCACCCCCAGTTTTTTGTTTTTTATGCTACTGAATTTTCATAAACCGTTTTATGCATGTATTAAAGAATGGGATTGAGGAAACATTTAAGCACAGCTGAAATAGTTGAGCAGGCAGTTTTTGCTCGACGTTTACTGTCCAGTGAAGTTGGATCTATAACGAATGTTGTATTCATGGTAAGCCCAATATATTCGCTAGCAACATGTAATAAACTGTGGATGTACTATTTAGTATCATTAGTTTTGCTTTGAATACTGAATCAAAGATAGCAAGTCAATGAGGAGAGTATAATGAGTGCTTCTCACTGTTACTGCCCATTGTTTAAACTTATAGGGAATGGGAGAGCCACTTCACAACATAGATAATGTCTTAAAAGCCTCATCTATAATGATAGACGCACAAGGCCTTCAGTTTAGCCCTAGAAAAGTGACCATCTCAACCAGTGGTCTAGTACCACAGTTAAAGCGCTTTTTACGTGGGTCCAGATGTGCATTAGCAGTTAGTCTTAATGCCACAACAGATGAGGTAATACATCACTAACATATCTCTTGTTCTTCATATCATATTTGATGTTTATTGACATATATGTAGGTAAGGGACTGGATCATGCCAATTAATCGTAAATACAAGCTCAGCTTGCTTTTAGATACGCTAAGAGAGGAGCTCCAGTGGAGACATAAGTACAAGGTTCTATTTGAATATGTTATGCTTGCAGGAGTAAATGACAGGTCAGGAATGTACAATACTAGAAATATGTTGACAGCAGCTGTTCGTGCATAATTAATAATTGTTTTCTTGTTTTTTCTCTGAAAATGCAACAGCATGGAAGATGCACGTAGGCTGATAGAACTTGTTCGTGGTATTCCATGCAAAATCAACCTCATATCTTTTAACCCTCACAAGGGCTCCCAGTTTAAACCTACTAGTGATGCGAAAATGGGCGAGTTTCGTAATATTTTGGCTGAAGGTGGTTGTACAGTATTGATCAGGCCTAGTAGAGGAGATGATCAAATGGCTGCCTGTGGACAACTTGGGGAGCCTGGAGATATTCAGCAACCCACGCTTCGTGCTCCTGCTAGCTTTCAAATGACTCTGTGATTTATATTTATTTTTGTATAACCGTGGAACATGTTCAGGTTTTCTCATGGCTCTATATGCATTGTATTCTTTGAGGTGTTATAAGTTATGATGTACCAACCATTCGGTACAGTTTGTTTATTCATTTATTATTAATATTTCTGGGAAAAAAAAAATGGAGGCTTGGGAACTGCCTGTCAACACACTGTGCAACTTTCAAGAAATCCACACCTTTCAAGCTACGCTTTTTTGAAATCTGCTTGAACTCTGTCATACCTGGTCGACAAAAGAAAGGAAATCATCACAAGGGCTACTTCCAACTGCTTGAAGACTGCACATTGTTAGCCAATGGAAGTAACGTTCAAGGTTGCTCGCTATTTGATGACATGTCCCAGACAAGCAGGGTTTGAGTTGCCTCCGGTCGTGGAAAAAAAATGATGCTTAAGATTAACATAAAGAGTGATAAATAAGGTAAATCAAATTAGGTTATAGTTACTGCTCTTTGAATCAAAATGCAAAGGTATAATCACTAAAACACTTCTTCCATTAAACCACTATAAATATTTTTAGTATATACTATGCTTAAGACGGGGTTGCTCTTCATGGGTTACCCCAGCTAATTGGATTGTTTGTCTTATCCTAGGCCGGTTCTGTCTCTATGCCATCCTAAATAGGGGTTTCCCACCTTGATAATGATACTTAGCATTTAGCTTCTTGTTAGAATACGTCAGAGTTTATGATTGGGAAATAACGGTGGATCGATGAGTAACTGCTTTTGTGTTTTTGTAAAAAGAACTTCAACTTAAATCAGTGTTTTTTATTTTTCTACAATTAACTTTTCTCTATTTAATGATTTTCCACTAGTTAGGTTTCATGAATCGCTACTCGTTATAGGGTGTGTGAGTGCTAAGATTCTTTACTGAAAATTTGAATTACTATGAAGCAAAACCTTCCAAGGCATAAAATTACGGTACTTTCGCTTATTCAGAAATACATGTACAGTGAATTCGTTGTAACTGTTCGATCAAGTGCAGCAAAAGTTGGGTAAAAGAGATAAATTTTATAATTTCAAGGTCTGCAATACATATATAAAATACCATAAAACTTAATATAACATTTATTTTAATTTTCAATATTTTAGTCTATAACACTTGTAAGTCAATTCAACTAAGCAAAGTTTGTTGATAAATGCTGTTGTGTGGCTCACATATGTGAATTCAATACATCATAATATTTGAATATTTTGAATGTTAAAACACGTGCGAACTTTGCTGAAGCATAGTGGTGACCATGAGTTCTGTTGCTTATAGATCATCTAAATGAAAAATTAATTTCTAATCATTTGAAACGCACCCTAAAGCAATGATACATTGTGCATGTTTTCATTTCGTCATCGCTATGTCATTAAGACATCTAGAACTCGGCCAATGACAATACTCTAAAAATGTTCGAAGTTGATTACGAAATCCAAATTATAAAGTTAATGGTTCAATCGGATAACTTTTATTGATTAATTGATTTACTTTGGCAAGACATTTGGACTTTAAGTTGACCCTTCTAGAGCGAAGGAGACAAACCAACTACTGAATAGTGTTTCACTTCATATACTAGTCGCAACTATAATCGTAACACGATTCTATCGTATGGTCGACTATAATCAAATTATAGTTTTACACATATAAGATTCACAGAATTCTCAAGTCAAAAGACTACTGTATATTGTCACATGAAATCGCCTATTTGACTTTGATATATTTAACTTATGAATGACTCTTAATGAGTTGTTTTGTAATTGTTCCAAACAATTATAATACGTAACCCTTTGGTACCTACCAACTGTCGTGAGTAAATCGATGTGCAGTGTATAAAGAACATTACATATACGAGTCTTGACCGATTTATTAATATCCCTATCTTATTGCATCTTAATTAGGAACATTTAAAGGATAATATACTAAAATCAAATAATTGTCCTTAAATTATATTCTTAGTTCTATCTGGTTTAACATAACTTAAAACACGCAGGACGAATTATTTGATAAGATAATAAACCCAATGTATTCTAGCATTATGCACATGAACAAAATAATCTCCATGCATTAATACAACATTAAAACTCGATTACACATATTTTATCTCATGTGAGAGCAATGATGAAAGTCACTATATATACTTGGAGTACCAAAGTATTCTTGCATAGTAATATCGTAACCTGATCAGTGATTGCATAGTTTTCTTTTATAATGTAGACTTATCCCACGTCCACATAATCACTTGTTCGTTTCTTAATTGTAAAGTTGTAATGGATATTATTATAAAATATTCAGTGCCACTTTGGACAAGCTTATCATAGTTAGGTCCATAAATGGTATGGGTTTTGGCTTGAGCTCAATGCAGACCCTCCCTGCTCAAATGGATACAGATTCAGCATTGACTACTAGATCTGGACCCAAGACCGATCAAATTATTATTAGGATTGGGTATGATTTCACAACTTTCTAGACCATTTTGGGACCTAATATTATATGCCCATTGTACCAATAGCGTGTTAATATTATTCTGTATCATTTTTTATCTATATACACAGACATTTCACTTATTTTTGTTTGAAAACTCGATTCATCATTGTCCAGTTTTTTTTGTAAAATTTGTATATATGAAAATTAAAAAGTTATGAGCTCAAGTGGTTATTGTGATATCAATATATCAAGTGGAGTATATGGTTTTTACTAAGCAGGATTAAAAAGTCCATTGGGTCGGCTTGGGAAATATGTTTGAAATACCCAATTGATTTGGGTCGGGCTTAGGTTAAGGTATTATGACATGATCTTGGGTCCGCGCTTCAAGCTATCTAGACTGAACACAATCGGTTGACAGGTCTAGCCATAATCAAAAGATTTGAACAGGTTTTGTCATCATCGGAAGTAGAATTTGATTAATATATTGAACGAAGGAAATAAGAATTTTTGGAGAAATTTTCAAAAACACACTAAAATGGGGGTTCGAGAGGGAGGGATAAAATATGGCAGCTGGATTATTTATATGGATAATGGTGGTTTCTCAATTTGATGGAATATTAAACAATAATTTTCGTATTTTTTGTAGAAGAGCTACATCAATACCGATAGAGTTAAGGGTATGTTATAAGGGCAATTATATAATTTACTACCTAGCTTAACTCCTATAATAGATTCTTGTTCAAATGAAATATGCTTTTGGTTTGATTTGATTTGATTATATATATATTATTATATAGATATATAAATAATCATAATGATACATTAATCGTATATAAACTGAAAATCCTTAAGAGAAGTATTTATCGATTTAGGTTTGAGGAAAGTCTAGCGGAGTTTATTAGATAAATGAAATATATTATCGAACCCATCTAAGAATATAAGAACATTTTCTATGTATAAAATGACCTAATCTACTTAAATTAAATTTTCAAAAATTGTCCAAAATAAGATTATTTTTCAAAAAATGACAAAATACCAGACCAAATTACATTGACTAGCTAAGAGCAATCAAAATAGCACTAACTTATGAACGCTTATGATAATCTATACTTAAACCACCATAAAGAACCCACTGAAGGTGTAGATCTCGAATTAATGATTACTTATAATAAGTGAGTAGCAGATCTTGAAATCGCCTAAGTTTACGTGCTGCCTATTTTAGAAAAATTATTTAAAAGACAACACTAAAAAATGATTGTCCATCTAATCTTCGATAGCCTCAAAGCTTTGTTTAGGGAGAAATCTCATTTTTAAGTTATAAGATTACTAAGAAGCTGTTTAATACGAAGATGGCAAAGGTCATTCGTGTAGAGGACTATGTCTTAATGATGAAGAGTATATTGGTAGATTTTTACAATTAGACATGGTTATAAGCTATGAGCTGCAAGTGGACTTGACCTTAGGCTCACTCACTCCAGCCGTTCGTATTAAATTACAATATGCGCCAGTTGAGTGTGGGCGTCGTGGAGCTGGTCGGTATGTTGAGATCAACCGAGTGCTCATCCAAAGATCAAGGCACAACACTCACTATAAACGGAAAGATACCATCTTCGAATGGTTCGAAAAAGAGAAAGCATGTTAATAAGAAGAGAAAGAAGAGTGATCCTAATGAAAAAGGTGAATATCATCATTGTCACCAGAGGGGGAATTGGAAATAGAATTGTCCAAACTACCTAAAATTTATCGAAGAGAAGAAAGAGAATAGCTATATCACTCCTACAGGTATTTTTATAATTCAAAATTATTTTGCAATTAATAAGTTATCTTGGTATTTGATACTAGATCTGGAACTCATATCTGTAATTCGTTACAAGGACTTGGAAATGGGCAACATGCGGCGAAGAGTGAAATGAGGTTCAAATTGCTGATGGATCTCTAGTTGATGCAAATGTAGTTGGAGAATCACTTAAGATTTAATCTTAAATAATTGTTATTATATTAAAAATATGGAATGTTTAGATTGTTTGAGGCTTGATATCATAACATTGTTATGAACATATTGTTTGATGGAAATAAAATATGCGACAGTGTTTTAGATAATGGCATTTATGTACTTCATTCTAATCATATCTGCGATGTTAATAATTCTTCTAATGTTGTCATTAATAATAATTATTTGTGGAATTATAGACTAGGTGTTATAAGTGATTAACGATCATACAAAATGAAAACCAAAGGTTTTATACCATTATTTGATTCTGAATCATTTGATACTTGCGAGTTATATCTAAAAAGGAAAAATGACCAAACACCCCTTTAGTGGGGGCAATGATAGATTTAATTAACTCTTGGATCTCGTACATACAGATGTATGTGGTCCGAGGTCCAATAATTACCAAAGAATATGCTTCTTATTTTATAACTTTTACCGATTTCTCAACACTAAGAATATGTATATCTGATGAAGAATAAATTTGATGTTCGTGAGAAATTTAAAGAGTATAAGAATGAGATTGAAAATCAAATGAACCATAAGATTACAATATTTTGATCTGATCGAGGAGGTGAGTATGTTGCACAAGAGATCCAACAGCACTTAAGAGATAATGTGATTATGTTACTCTGCCTTATACGCTACAACACAATGGTGTTTCAAAATGAAGGAATTGAATTCTATTAGACATGGTTTGTTTCATAATGAGTAAAGCTGAGCTACCTTTTTCTTATTTAGGATATGCATTAGAACTTGCGGCGCATATGTTGAATTTCATACATACTAAATTTGTGCATATTATGCCATATGAGACATGGCATGGGAAGACACCTTACCTCAATTATTTAAAATACTAGGGTTGTCTATCTACGTTAAGAACATTGAATCAAACAAACTTAAGGCAAGGTTGACTCTATATAAATTTATTAGATATCCCAAACATACATGGGGATATATTTTCTATAACATTAAGGAATAAAAGTTATTATTTCCATACACGCTTTCTTTTTAACAAAGGAATTTCTGTCAAAAAATATTAACAATGTAGTTATAGACTTGGATGAGATGCGAGAAATTAACACAAAGGCTGAGCCAGTAGGAGGATTAATTTCACCATCATATAAAAATACGCAACCTATTAGAAGGTCTAATACGAAATCTCACGCACTAGAGTAACACCACAGTTTTCTTGTGGATGGAAAAAAAGGGACCACATATTGGAAGATGATAACCCTTTCTCATTCCAACAAGCACCACAGAGTAAGGACTTTGCACTTTGGATTGAAGCTATAAAATTAGAGGTCGATTCCATGTATGACAACAAAGTATGGACTTTGGCTAACTACCTAAAGAGATAAACGCTATTAGTTTCAAACTGTTTTTTTGTAAAAATCTAAATGTAAATGGACAAGTAGAGACATATAAGGCAAGGCTAGTTGTGAAAGAGTTTCATTAAATTCAAGGTGTTGATTATGAAATGTTTTCACCCATATAGCCATGACTAAGTCCATTCGGATAATGCATGCCATCATCACATTAAATGACTACAATATATGAAAAATGGACATGAAAATGGCATTTCTAAATGGTGATTTAGAAGAGATCATTTACATATTGCAACCCAAGGGTTTCTAGGTCAGTGGAAGCGAGGGAAAGCCAAGCAGATTGTTAAGATCCATTTATGGTCTTTAACAAGCTTCAAGGAGTGTGGATAATATTTTGATAAAGTAATCAAATAGTTTGATTTTTATCAAAATACAGAGAAGCGGGTGTTATCCAAAAAAAAACAGGGAATTGTTATGGTATGCATAGTCCTATACTCGATGTCCTACTCTTGATTTGCAATGACATTTCATTATTGTAATTAGTGAAAGCGTGGTTGTATAAGAACTTAACCATAAATGATTTGGAAGAAGCAACCTACATACTTGGTATTATGATATATAAGATAGATCCAAGAGGTTGCTAGGATTGTCACAATCCATGTACATAGATACCATACTGAAAAGGTTCAGCATGGAGAATTCCAAGCATGGAAATGTTCCAATGCAATTACGAATCGTCCTTTCTAAGAAGGACACTTCTCATACCGATGATGAGAAATAACACATATGGATGAGACCGTATGCATCTATAATCATCTCTATAATGTATGCTATGCTATGTACCGGACCGGATGGGGCTTATCCATAAGGGTGTCTAAGTCGATACCACTGTAATCATGTTGAGAGCATTAGACCGCTGTAAATTGTATATTTAAGTATTAGAGAATACTAAGGACTTATTCTTTATATATAGGAATGAAGACCTTCTTATAAAGGGGTATACAGATTCCAGCTTTTAGAGTGATATCTATGGTAGTATGTCTGTATCTATTTATGTTTTTATATTGAACAGTGGAGATGTTAGTTGGAAAAGTTCGAAGCAAGAAACATAGCTAGTTCAATGATTGAGGTCGAATACACTATCCTAAATGAAGCATTAAAAGAAGTAGTATGGATGCACAAATTAATAGCTAAGATAGGAGTGATTCCGAACGTTGAAAATCCATTGACATTGTTTTGTGACAACAATATTGCGATGCAGATCACAAATGAACCGAGAGCTCACAAGAAGTTAAGGCATATTTTTTTTATAAGTTCCACCTTAGTAGAGAGTTGTCACTAATAAACAAGTCATGATCGATATAGTCAATACCAAGGACCATATAAAAGATCCATTCATGTAGGGGCCAACTGATCGATTATCAACAAACCGATCGAAGGTATAGGATTGAATTTCATAATTGGTCTCATGGGCAAGTGAGGGATTGATAGATTTAGGGGTATACCCAAACGGTAATTTTGAATTTTATTGTAAATTATTTACTCTGTAATGAAATCTCATTCGAAATAAAAAGTGTTTTTCTATATATTATATAGCTATCATACTATGTTATATTAATTATTTAATTAAGTATATTAAATAGAAAATTCTTATATAATATGTTATGTGATAATAATTACAAAGTGCTGTAATCATCAGAATTTTATCGCATTAAAATAGCATACTATTTTTAAATATTCCTAGTCACGATGTTTTGAGATAGGATAACGATACATCCATTGAGATTAGAGTAAGTATAGCTCTTCAAATGTTAGGCATTGTATTACTCTTTTAGAACCTGGTCGGTCGATCATGGGTAAAATAGACGGATGCAATTTTTTTCCTATTTCATAATGGGTTGTGAAGTCTAATGGGTAGTACTAGATCTAATCTAGATTCTTTAAATAAAATTGAATTTTATTTAATTTTCTAATTTTACTAATCAATGAATTTAATTAAAGATATTTTACATAATTTATGGTTATATCAGTATATTCTCATATGTATAACGTGCATGTGCCACATAGCATAAGGTGTACATAGTAAATGTATAAATAGTAAATGTATAAATATATAAGTGTTGGCATTGGCCTCTATAATGTACATAGCCAGTTTTGTATGCATTGGTCGTCTAAAAATATTATTATTGTAATATATATATATATATATATATATATATATATATGTGTGTGTGTGTGTGTGTGTGTGTGTGTGCGTGCGCGTGTGCGTGTGTGTAACGTCCCCTACTTCGAGATTCAAAAAAGAACGTTGAATGATGCTACAATCATCACTCGAGTTATCTTCCAGTAACGTTAGTGAGTTCGGAATATCAAATGCAGACAAAGAAAATAGAGCAGCTATATATTTTCTATATAGAAATTTTCTATAATACCTATTATATACGTTTTACATCAAAATTAACCGCCAAAGTCATGCCCATGCATGAGTCAAATATCAATAGAAAATAACATAGTAAAGAGTCATGTCAACATCTGAAGATGATGCCTGAACTCATTTAAACAGTGGAAACAACATCCATACTAGCTAACAAAGCCTCCTGCTCCATCTTCAAATTTCTTATTGTGGCCCTTGTTTTAAACCTGCCTATGCCATAAACTCAGCCTACTCAAACATGTGTCCACGAGTTTATGGAAAAAACAATAATAAAAACACAGGTCAGACATAAAATCTGATGTGAAGAACATTTACCCCAAAAGAAGCATATAGTGAGACTAAGCCGTACTGCACGAAATGAGTTCACCCTCAA
This sequence comes from Allium cepa, assembly GCA_030765085.1. Taxonomy (NCBI): domain Eukaryota; kingdom Viridiplantae; phylum Streptophyta; class Magnoliopsida; order Asparagales; family Amaryllidaceae; genus Allium; species Allium cepa. Next base: position 369,168,480 of record CM060943.1, on the reverse strand, counting down.
TAACTAAAACATCATAAGTGAAATTAATATAGTTCTCAGGCACGCAATTCTTATTTACTACCATTTGCTACCGCACCCTTGGCCCAGCCCCATCTAGGCTACTTTTGGCTTTGGCTTTAATCTGATACTGCCTAGAACTAGCCACCTACCATATCCATTTAATATATTTAAATTCAAACTGCCTGGAATAACCCTCTCAGTCTCTGTAACGACCCGGATTTTTCGTTGTTAATTAGAAATATTTAAATAGCTTTAAATATTTAATTTGGATTAGAAATTGGTTTTCAATATGGAAATCGTGGGTGTATTTAAAGAAAATAGATTCCGAATTTAAAAATAGCTGTTTGTTGAATAATTTATATTTAAGTAATAATTGAAGTATTAGGTAAAATAGTGAATGTGGAGTTTTAAGCTTGATAAAATAATTTAAACGCTTGTAAAATTCATATTAATGATACTGAAGACTTTGCAACTTTTAAAATCAAATTTTGCTTTGTTCAGTTTTGAAAATGTATCATTTAAATCGACATTTAAAAATAGCCTTCCGAGGCACAGTCTCAGAATTTGACGAAACCAGTTCCGTTGGATTCGTAATATTGTATTATTATCGGATTTCAAATTTCATAGCTTTGGAGTTATCATATGACCATACGGTATGTAAACGCGCTGAAATTAATATCGAAATTTAATATAATAACTAGTTCCAAAAAGCAATCTTCTCCATACGAGCAAATTAGAACTCGGAACCTTTTCCATTGCGTTCGGAATATGGGTATAACATTATAAACGCCTGGCGGCACACCTCGATAGGAGTTAGCAATTTTAAGCTGCGTAAATCGAGACAATTTGAATTAAAAAATATATTTATATATCCTAAATCAACAGCAGAGATTCCTTCCCCAGCCTGCTTCCTTTCTCCATCAAATTTTTTTGCCTTCATTATAGCCAATGTTCTCGTGCATGTCACCATTTATCCTGTCCCCTAAAAAAATGGTGAACGACGAGAAAAAAATATATAACGCGCTCCTCAATTCGTTTTCTTTCAGATTCAAAATCAAAATCGAATGAAATCAAAATAGTTTTCCATCATTCTTTCAGACCGCTACTTCTATTTCCTTCTCCCGCAAAATTGAAACGAAACGAATTTAAAAAAAATGCGGAGCATAAGTATTAAACGAAATCGATTTTCGTCGGGATGCAGGAAAGGAAGGGCACGCGATTGATCGCATTGCACGCGTGATAGAAGAGAAAAGCAGGGAGGTGGGGTTTGCAAGCTTCGATGCTCACGAATTGGGAAGGGGCCAAGCGAAGAGTCGCCATTTGATAGGCGCGGCTCGAGACAGTGGGCAAGGCGATGCGCAAGGCTAAGGATAAGGCCGCAGGCGACGAAGTCGTGTTCCATTTGAGGTACTGATCGATCGATAGTTAAGTATAGCAGTTATTTTTTATTTAATTTAATAAATATACGTATAGATTAGAAATATATATATATATATATATATATATATAATTAACAGTAAGGTGTATAACGGTTTTAGTGTATATATATATATATATATAGTTATAGAAAACAGATTTTTTTTATATAGATAAGGTTTGGAAAAAATTATAACACAGTACTTGAGTTTGCAGTAAGTTTTATACTTCAAAATAAAGATATATATATATATATATATACATATACATATACATACATACATATGTATATGTTTATATACAGTAAAGAAAAAGTTTACAGTAAAGAGGAAATATTATCCATTAAGCAGTTTTTAAAATGATTAAGTTAATCTTAATTTAATTTAAACATATGTAGATAAACAGTAAAATAATTAATATATATATATATATACATATGCATATATAAGTATAAGATTTTGGAATATAAATGTTATATAAAAATTAGATTTTTAAAACCTATGTAGATTATTTTGAAAATAAAATAATATATATATACACACACATTTTTAAAATCTATTAGCTTATTTTAAAACAATGTATTTTGGTGATTAATTTGTTTTATTAACCTGTTTAACTATTTTAGTTATTAAAAGATTTTTAAAGGAAAATATTAGTTTAAATTTAAATTATTGGATTAAAGTAAATTTATTAAACGGTAATTGATTGTTCGATTTGTTCGAATATTAATAAATCATCTAATGTTTATATAAGGTGGAGAAATCGTGAAATTAAGTCAAGATAAAAGTGGGTGGAAAAACAAAAATAAAGGTGAGATTTTCTTACTCATTTGAATGACATTATTTGAATTTAAACGTTAAATTTAAATCATTAAATGTTGGTTAAATTAAATAATTATTGTCTGTTGGATGATCTTATATATAGTAGTATATATATTGGAGTGAGTGATATTCCCGCATTATATAGCTACCGCGATATCCCCCTCGAAGTTGGATTGGTATTTTATTTGCTGACTAACATCTGTGGATGCAGGAAAAAAACAAGTTGGAGGAATCCAACAGGATTCCTTAAAAATATTTATTGTTCAAATATATATATATATATATGTTGATATATGATATAATGGATAAATTGATATGGTTTGGATAATTTAAATTATTAAATGTTAAATGGCACTGGAATTTAAAATGGACATTTTAAAAACCAGAAATAATTAAAGTGGGGGAATTGAAAGAAATTATTTATATTGAAATTTGATATATTCTAAAAAAAATTAGTAGAATAAAAATATATTAACTGACTTGGGTTATACTTAATCATTTGTAAAAAAATTTAAGTGAAGATTTGAAATTAAAATATGTATATTAAGTGCTTGAAGAGGTATTGGAATCGATAATTAAAATAGATTGAAATAAAGGGGAATTCTAGTAAGGGATAAATAATAATATGGATTTATAAGTATAATTTGTCTTAGAAGAAAGCTCAAAGGAGTCTATAAATTTACAAACAGGGTTTATAAATAAGAGGGGGTGATATTAGTGGATATGTGAAAAGTATAAGTTGATGGTGCGAAATTATATCGGGCAATGGGAATTTTTTTAGAAAGAAATAATGGAATATTATTTCAAAGAAGAGAAACAGTGATTAATTTGGTTATATTCGAATGGATACGAATCAAGAGGAATTTATGAATTGAATGAGTTCATATTGGATTTTCTAAAGATAGAACTTTGTCGAGTAAAGTAAAATTGTTTTTAAAAATGAATTTTTAAATCGACTATACTATATAACTTTTATAAACTATTGGTGGATTTAGAATATTCTTAAGTTAGTTTTATCTTAAACCCATATTTTGAAAAAAAACCATTATTCTTATTATATATATATATTTAAGTATTTTAAAATTTAAGTTATAAATCCTCTCGAGATGGGGAGCTAAGTATGTAAAATCGAATAAGATTTACGTTAACCCACCTTTTTACAAGGCCACGGACAGACGGATTTAACCAAATCGACTATTCATTTGTCGAAACTGGAATACAATTGACTAGAACCAGTTGGATGGATAGACGATTGGTCAGAAATGGGTTTGATGTGCATAGTTCGGCACTGAGGAGAGCAGGTTGATTCAGCATTGATTGCCGCTCGGCATAAGGCATGGATCGGCATTGATTGCCGCTCGGCATAAGGCATGGATCGGCATCGATTGCCGCTCGGCATAAGGCATGGATCGACATTGATTGTCACACGGCATAAGGCATGGTCTGCATTGATTGCCGCTCGGCATAAAGCATGGATCGGCATTGATTACCGCTCGGCATAAGGCATGGTCGACATTGATTGCCGCTCGGCATAAGGCATGGATCGACATTGATTGTCGCTCGACATAAGGCATGGGTCGGCATTGGTGGATTGTTTGGCATTGGACCTCGCTCGACCCTGTACATCGTTCGGCATGCTGGATCGTTCGGCGTGGTGGATCGTTCGGCATGATGGACCATTCGGCAACAAGGGTCGTTCGGCATGATGGGTCGTTCGGCAAGATGGGTCATTCGGCATGATGGATGGTTCGGCATGATGGGTCGTTCGGCATGATGGATGGTTCGGCATGGTGGGTCGTTCGACATGGTGGGTCGTTCGGCATAGTGGGTCGTTCGGCATGGTGGGTCGTTCGGCTTGATGGGTTGTTTGGCATCAGGTGCTGCTCGACATTGGGGAGAGGCCGTTGTGACTCGACATTGTGGTTCGGCATGGGCCGTTCAGCCTTGATGGGCTCGGGTTATTCAGAGAGCCCAACAACTACCTGGACATGTCTATAAATACAGCTTGTAGGAGTTCAGAAGGAAGATCTCTTTTCTTCAGCTCTCTGACTTTCTATTTTCTGAGGCTAAGGCTAGTTTACCACTTTGTAACTGTAATCAATTATTACAGCAATAAAAGTAAACTTCTTGAGTGGACATAGGCCGGAGTTAGCCGAACCACTATAAAAATCTGTTGTTCTTTACTGCTTAATTTCTATTTTGACTGTTCTTTACGTTATAACTCTCTACGTATACTCTATCTGTTATCTGTGACTGTTAGTTGGTGCTTTCGTCTACATTTGAGTGTTAGTGATCAATTTTGGTGCTAACATTTTGGTGCTTTCATCGAGAACGCAAGCACTCGGGAATTTCGGAGTTAGGAACTTGGATTCTAAGGAGCAATGGCTAGGCCATCAACAAGGAAGCAATTGACAGGAAGAAGCAATCAAGAGGGAAGTCAGGAGCCTTCCTCTGGAAATGGAGCAGGTCAAGCATCCGTCTACATCATCAGAGAGGAGATGGAAGCGATGATGAAACGACAAGAGGAGATGATGCAGGCTCTTCTTAGGCAATTTGGACAATCGGGAACTGCAGGTATCCAATGTCTTGGGGCTGGACTAGAGGAACTCAACCAGCAGCTTGATGGAATGACTCAACAGGGGGAAGCCCCCAATCAGCAGACAACTACCAATCTGGAAGGACTTAGGCTCGGGGGCACACCACCAGGAAATGCTGGACTAATTCATGGAGGGATTCCAGTTTGCACTACACAACAAGATGCTGACAGGAATGTAGGAGCGTGGGGTGAAGAGTATGTACCATAATTCCCTCAGAGACTCGGGGTGCAACCCTTGATGGACAATGCTAGATTAGCCGAGATTATCAGGCGAACTATGCGTGGAGGTTTGACCAATAGAGATCTGGAAGGAGTAAACAAGAGTCCGTTCACTCATGAAATCAGGATAGCTCGGAATCCGCCAGATTTCAAGCTACCTAACGTGGAAACGTACAATGGAAATGCCGATCCAACAGATCACTTGATGAGATATACAAGACACATGGAGGTGCTGGGGGCATCAGAAGAAGTTATGGCTCGATGTTTCCCTTTATTCTTAACGGACATAGCTGTTATGTGGTTCAGGCAGCTGGAAGAAGGATCTATCGGGACATAGACAGAGTTGGTGGATAGGTTTCTGAAGTAGTTTCGGGTACATATCAAAAGGCCAAAGAATATAGTGACGCTGGCATCGGTAAAACAAAGGACAGACGAATCACTCAGGGCTTTCTTAACTCGGTTCAATGCAGAGGTTTCTTATGTGGATCGGCCGAATCCATCGATGGTTTTAATGGCGGTAGTGTCAGGAGTTAGGGAGAATTCAAATTTCAAAGTGTCACTGATACGGGACCCTCCAATGGATCTCGGGGAAGTCTTTCACGAAGCTGAGAGGTTCCTTCGGCAAGAAGATGCGTGCTAGGATATGAAGTTAAAGGAGGTGAACGCGGCTGAGGATGGAGGGCCATCCAGCGGAGACTTGGAGAAAGATAAAGATAAAGGAAAAAGGAAGCTGGATGACGAATTAGGAAAGGCTAGGAAGCGGTGAAGAGAGCAAAAGTTCTCCACCTACACAGGATTGAACGAGACGCTGGAACGAATTTATTTGGAGACTTGAAATCGCCTTCCCTACCGAAGGCCGGCTAGGAGAGAACCCTCCGAACGTGAAAGGGCATCAGGAAAACACTGCCTCTTCCGCGATTTGGATGGGCATGATACCAAAAGCTGCAGGCACTTAAAGGACATAATTGAGAAGTATGTAAGGAATGGACAGTTGCGACAATACGTCAAAGCTCGAAATGCAGCAGCGGGGCACAAGCAACCACCGTCTACCTCACACAGTGATGGTGCGAGGCACAGGAATGATGGTCGGTTGGTTATCAACTGATTGTGATATTATGAAATAAGCAGCAAACTACAGGCAAACGACCAAGTCACTTACTCATGTACAGGGACTGAGATAGCCCCTAGGCATGCTCTGAGATGATGATAAACCGTGACGCTCTGGTTTTTGAAATCTGCTTTTTCTGTTTTGGCTTGGACATTTGCTTTTTCCTGGCTTAGTTTGAACTTCTGGTTTTGTTTGTTTCTTGGTTTGGACTTTTATTTGGATGATTTCTTTCTGGTTTGGATATTGGTTTGGGTTTTTGATATGGATTTTTTGCTTTCTGATTTGATCTGGATTTTGGATTGGCTTTTGATTAGATTTTTATCTGGTTTTTGATAAATGGTCGTCGGGTATGGATTGTGCCCGGCAAGGGGTAAGTCTCTTCACCCAAACAAGGTGAATTGGCTTATTCAGGTCGTCGAGTATGGACTATGCTCGGTAAGGGTCCGGAGAGACCAGGATTCAGCCTAGGACTTAGGCCCTATATTATCGGTTACTACTACAGGTCGTCGAATATGGACTATGCTCGGCAAGGGTCCAGAGAGACCAGGATTCGGCCTAGGACTTAGGCCCCCATATTATCGGTTATTACTTCAGGTCGTCGAGTATGGACTATGCTTTGCTAGGGTCCGGAGTGACCAGGATTCGGCCGAGGACTTAGGCCCTGTGTTATTAATTATTATTTCAGGTCATCGGGTATGAACTATACTCGACAAGGGTCCGGAGTGACCAGGATTCGGCTTAGAACTTAAGCCATGCCATTACTCAATGTTCAGGGACACTGGACCACGGTCGTCAGATGTGGATTACATTTGGCAAGAACCCGGAGAGGTTATGGATATGAACATCGGCTATGAACGGTGAAGGATTTGGATATTGACCTGGAGAGGTCCTGGATTCGGATATTGAATGTGGATGAAACATGGACTTTGGATATTGAATTTGAGGCTATTCAAAACACACTTCCAATAGCAAGGCATATTTTGGGAGGCAAGTGTTAACCCTCCTTTTTACAAGGCCACGGACAGGTGGATTTAACCAAATCGACTATTCATTTATCGAAGCTGGAATACAATTGACTGGAACCGGTTGGATGGATAGACGGTCGGTCAGGAATGGGTTTGATGTGCATAGTTCGACATTGAGGAGAGCAGGTTGATTCGGCATTGATTGCCGCTCGGCATAAGGCATGGATCGGCATTGATTGCCGCTTGGCATAAGGCATGGATCGACATCGATTGCCGCTCGGCATAAGGCATGGTCGGCATTGATTGCCGCTCGGCATAAGGCATGGATCGACATTGATTGCCGCTCGGCATAAGGCATGGTCGGCATTGATTGCCGCTCGGCATAAGGCATGGATCGACATTGATTGCCGCTCGACATAAGACATGGGTCGGCATTGGTGGATTGTTTGACATTGGACCTCGCTCGACCCTGGACATCGTTCGGCATGATGGATCGTTCGACATGGTGGATCGATCGACATGGTGGATCGTTCGGCATGGTGGATCTTCGGCATGGTGGAACGTTCGGCATGATGGATCGTTCAGCATGGTGGGTCGTTCGGCAACAAGGGTCGTTTGGCATGATGGGTCGTTCGGCAAGATGGGTCGTTTGGCATGATGGATGGTTTGGCATGATGGGTCGTTCGGCATGATGGATGGTTCGGCATGGTTGGTCGTTCGGCATGGTGGGTCGTTCGGCATGGTAGGTCGTTTGGCTTGATAGGTTGTTCGGCATCAGGTGCAGCTTGGCATTGGGGAGAGGCCGTTGTGACTCGACATTGTGGTTCGGCATGGGCCGTTCGGCCTTGATGGGCTCGGGTTATTCAGAGAGCCCAACAACTACCTGGACATGTCTATAAATACAGCGTTTATGAGTTCAGAAGGGAGATCTCTTCTCTTCTGCTCTCTGACTTTCTATTTTCTGAGGCTAAGGCTAGTTTACCACTTTGTAACTGTAATAAATTGTTACAGCAATAAAAGTAAACTTCTGGAGTGGACATAGGCCGGAGTTAGCCGAACCACTATAGAAATCTGTTGTTCTTTACTGCTTAATTTCTATTTTGGCTGTTCTTCACGTTATAACTCTCTATGTATACTCTATCTGTTATCTTTGACTGTTAGTTGGTGCTTTCATCTACATTTGGGTGTTAGTGAACATTTTTGGTGCCAACAATTTAGAAGAAGTCCTTATAGTGGAAATCTAAATAAATTTATAAAGCCAAAAAAATATAAGCGAACTTCGAAAAGTGAAATAAAGTTCACAAGGGAAGTAGAAGTCAAAAGGAATTTTAAATAAGTATAAATGGCTTTGGATATATTAAAGGAAATTAACTAAGTAATTCTAGAATTTAGAGAATTCATGTGAAACGGTTGGAATTTACAAATAAAATTGTAAGTGATTTTTGAGAAAAGAAATAGGGAATAAAATGAATAGTTTTTAAGTGTTGAATATTTAATGAAGTGGGAAAATATTCTAAGTATTGGGAAAAGTTTGAAATTTATTCCATGAGAATAAAAGTGATTTGAAAACTATTTTCAAAGTGTTGAAATGTGAGAATAATATCGTGTGAAGATATTTTTGAGATAAACAATTTGGGAAATTATTTAAGGCCTGATGTTTGCCGTGGATGTTATTTGATAGTTAAATAACCTACTATCAATATTGGCTAATACGCTGATCGTTTCAAAGAGACCGGAATCGGATTTAATTATCTGAAAACCACTTCGATCCGGTTTGAACGTTAGCGAATCAAGACCGTGAAGGTGACAAAGATGGTGATTCGGTTTGTCCAAACCCAGGGCAACTTGTATGGACGAATGTTATTAGTACATCGTCAGAGGGACGATGAGCATTCTAAGTGAATGAGTTCTTTAAATGGTAGCGTATAGTCTCAAGCCTCATCAACTGGGAATGGCTAAACCAAGGGAGGTGCAGTAAGGCTAGGTGGGTAGCACCCAAGTAGGGTAAGATTTCCCCTGTCTAGATGTCCCTTTTATTTCGGCTGCATGGGCGGTTGTTAACTCCAACCGTGAGGTGATCTTATTCAGACTATCCAGTAAGAGGTAGCTCTAGTCTTGTGTTGCGGGGGATTAGGAGTGGTCCTCGATACTCTGATCTAGGCCAGGTACTGTGACAGACAGTACCTTAGTTGCCATGTCGTTGTATGGAATCCAATCTCCAATAAGCGCTCGTACGGTTTTAATTGTGTCCACTATGCTGGAACGTGAGATGCAAACATTTCAGCTAGATTATATTTTACTTTCTATAGACATTATTATAATATCAAACGAATTTGATAAAAATGTTTTGGTTATCGTAAGGTAAAATCCGACATATTTATTTGTGGCGTGGTCTTACGAGACACCTTTGTTTCAAAGGCATTTCAAAAACTTTAATAATCCAATTGTGTGTGGTTTTATCACGCTGGTTTTCTAGACTGACTCAGGTGTTGTTTTATTATGATGCTTGGGTCAAACCGGGTTGTATAGATTCAGGTTAAAAAGATAAGGAGCTCTAGAGACGAGCTAGATGGCAGAGCGTATTTTTGTATTTGACTATTATTTCCATTGTGTAAGGACAAGTATTAAGTTGTCTAAGTGATGGATGTTTATTGTACTATGATGATGGTATGTATATATAACAGTACAGATTTCTTTGTATTTAGATGCTGCTATTATATATTGTATTGTGTTCCGCTACGATTGTGAGATTCTGATGTTGTTTTTTATATTCTTCTTCTACCTCTTTCTTCTTTAACCCTAAAGACTCGTACTTCTGTTCCACTTTGAGTTGAATTATTGTGGAATATTGCCAGCTCAAAGGGGTACGGATTTGCGGGCCATCACATTTGGTATCAGAGTTGAAGGTTAAGCGAGAACCTTGGCTCTGGTAGGGACTACTCATTAGAGACAAAGTCAGTAGTACTCTAGAATGAGTTTGAGAGTATTAATAGATATGAGCACGTATTTTTAGTGAATATAAAATGTTTTAATATTGTGTTGACTTATTGGTTGAGTGGAATATGAATTCTAATTGAATGAGTTTGCCGCTAATTCGATAAGAATTTATAAACACTTGAACACGGTAGACACAGTATTGTTTTGAAGTGGGTGAATGAAATAATTTTATCCAAAAATATATTTTGATATAAAAAGAAATAATTTTCTAAAATTATTATATATAATTGAATGTTTGAATGGTAATATTATAGTCAAATGAGATTATAAACTTAAAATAATTTACATGACTAAAATGGGATTTGAATCAAAATTTAAAACGAGGAGATTAAAAATGAAATTTAACTTGGGTTTAGTTGAAGAAAAAAAAATAAATTTTGAAAATAAATTAATGATGATTTGAAGGAAATGAATTAGTGAAGTAGGTTAGTTAAATGGATTAAAATGAATAAATTTTTGGATGTAATTGAATTGGAAAAATAGAAATTGAATTTCGATTGAGAATAAAATTAAATTGGATTGAAATTAACTTAAGCCAATTAAATGAAAGTGAGTTGAATTAAATGAAATTAAGCTAAGTTCTATAGTTGATTTGGATTTGGATTAAATTGAAAATAAAATCCAGTTGAAATGAGATTGAAATGAAATTGAAATAAGCTCTAGATAATATTAAATGGACTTAAATTCTTACTTTGATAAATAAAGGTAAGTTGAATAAGAAATTGAATTGGAATAAATAAATTCCGATAGCTTATAAAGGAATTGAAACCCGTTGAATAAAAATATTCTTGGCTATAAATGAGTGTTTAATCTCGAGTTAAAGTGAAATATGAATATATTCGAGCTTAAATGGGTAGAAGTATGAAAAAAAATATAAGTGTGTGACTTATAAATTTTTTGAAGTATAAGCCAAAATAAAATTGTTTTGTATTTTGGAAATGAAATATAAATCCAAACTTGAATTACAAAATAGAATTGAACTTAAGAAAAATAATGAAGTGATTTGAAGAAAAAAAAATCAAGTATTGAATTATAAAATGGAAGTGAACTTAAGTATGAGGTTGGAATAAATTGAAGAATAATTAACTTAAGTTTAAAGTTAATAGGAGCTTGGCTCCGAGTAAAGGTGAAATTCCATAAAAAAAAGTATGGGTCAAATTAATTTGGGAAATGATTATTAATATAAGCATGGAAAGTTGTCAAGCTTGATGAAATGGTTTTAAATGAAGCCAACATGGGAATTGGATGAAATGCAAGTGAATGGTTTGTAAATGAGTTATAATGCGATGGAATTAATATAAATTTTATTGGAACCAATTTAAAATGGTTATAAGCTTAAGTAATTGTTTATTCACATGAATATCGCCGAATTTGCATAGAAATAATCGCCGTTTGACGAAAATGAGATTAAATAAATTTCTACGACTTGATAGAAGCAAATATTTTGGAATAAATTGTTAGGAATATGAGTTGTTTTGACTTAAAAATAAATTGTACATAAGCAAGTGAGTTGTAAATCACTTAAATTGAATGAAATGGTAAGAAAAGCGAGTGAAAGCAATTGAATTAGTTTTGAAACCTTATAAATTCCTTATGGAAATTGTTTTGGGGCATTACTTACGAAATCCATATGTTATCTATTGAAAATGAGTAAATTGTAAATAAACTTCCTATATGTAGCACTTACAGGTTTAAATTGAATAAATATAGGTACCTGAAGGCCGTTTGGCTGGATTTTGGTCGCGCAAATTGCTAAATAAATAAGCTGCCTGCTTAAAAATGCTAAACAGAGGTATGCCTACGTAATAAAAAATAGGAAATATGAAATATTGTTTGTTTTTTGCTTTCCGACCATGTGGGTCGATGTATATATATTTAGATGTAACATCCCGCCTTTTCGCACACTTTAAAACGACACACGTGCCAATTCAAAGCATACGCAAGGGCGGATTGTTATGGGGTAAATAAGAAAAACAGAGAAGGAATAAAACAAAATAGAATCTCACAGCGGAAGGATAAAATATAATAATAAATATACAGTTCAAAACAGTTTACAAAACAGTTATTTCACTTATACAATGAACATCAGAGTTACACATACCAATACAACAATGCAGCGGAATAAAAAGAGTGTGGTGCAATACTATATATAGAATAATACTGATTCTTCGTCTTCGTCCTCCAAAGCTAAAATCTGCTATCCTGAAAAGCTCGGACTGACCCGAGCGAATTTGAAAAGACAAAAACACCCGAGTCAGACTAGAATATCTTATGTGAGTTAAATAAACAGAAATAAATATGAGTACAGTAACTCAAGAGATGTTCGGGATTTACATCTCCTAAGGATCCGTTAAACTATTTACTATGTAGTATATTGCGCTATTATAATAGTGTCTATTTATAAAATAAACTTACTTTTTAATAGCGTTAAGGGGTTACCCATATAGCCCTTAACACGTAATAGTCCCAGTAGTCCATCCAATATCATAGTCCCTCCTGATCGGGAAGCCACTAGAGGATACCACACGGGCTACGGGAGAAAACCAAACTCGTACAAGGCGCGATAGGGTAGGTGACACGGCACAACTAGGCAATGCCAGGGTAGATATACCAATTGCTATCCAGGCTGATGGTAACGCGCAGCGCGCAGCTGCCGCCCACCTCGAACTAACTCCCCCAAAAATCAAAATATAGAAGTGGCCACTGAATCAATCCAAGTCAAAGTATAATATCGAAGAGGAGCGTCCGATCAGAGGAATGACCTCATTGGCCTGAGAATCGCTCCTGTTTTAGCCACCTTATGCCAACTCACGAGAGTTGGGTCCACGTATTTACCTTACAGGAAACGTCGCCACCACCTACTTCATTCTGGAATCTCCACCGCGTACACGGTTAGTCAAAGTGGTTTTCGGTATCGACAGAGAGTATGTCCATATCCGATCCCGGTCTCTTTGCCAACCAATCGTTATTATAACACCGCGGTTATTTAAAAACAGTTTATACTTTAAAACCAGAATATAATCCATTTCAAAACCATAATATCTCGATATCATTTCTTCTTTTAAACCCAAACAATTCATTTTGATATTAATTTATAAAGACTCAAATCAATGATATCGTTTCCCAAATAAATTTTCCTTTCCAAAAATTATGTCACTTTTATTATTTAATATCCCATGTAACCAATATTTTGTTTGTAACTTTCAACATAATTCTTCGAAAATCCATAGTATTTTAAAACCATTATTTTCAAAACTAAATGGTTTGGATATTCAACGGTATGCGAATTAAAAAGGTTTAACTTTACTGTTGCTTTATAAAGAAATAAATTACATGGCTTTCCAAATATTTCTTCTTTAAAAGTTAATCCAAAATCCAAAATATTACTTCAAGTCCCCAAAACCATTTCAATTTTATATATATTTATATCCATTTTGAGCATTAATATTTCAACTAAAGTTGGATTTTTTTTTATCCTTTCGAAATCAATATTCTATTAATTAATCTTGACCATTCACATAAAATCCATAATTAATAAGACTTCGATTTCTAGTAAAATATATATATATATATATTTCCAAATTCAATTTTTACTAGAATATTCATTTCAAAATATTTTGGGAAAAATCCAATTATAAATATCATATCTTTAAAATTTCCAACTTAATATTTAAATATAGGATATAAATCATCAAACTCCATTTTCTTAATTTTCTTCCATTTTTAATAAAGAAATTTATTCACCTTTTTATTTCAAAATTTCAACTTCATATGCATATAAATATGGAAGAAAACATTTATTCAGTATAAAAATTTAAGATTTTTATAAACCGTATTCCATCCAAACCATAGAAATCACATTAAAATAGTTATATATAGACCGCGGTGCCTGTATATAATTTTCTATCCTATGGTCAAGTGATACGGATATTTATCATTTCAATCCGCAATTTAAAAATAAAACTTTGCGGTTTTATCATTTCAAACCACAATCCCGAATGAAATATGAAATGTATGCTAACTTGCAGTTTAATGATATCCAAATAAACATCCATTCAACAACACATCCATAATCCAATCACAAAACATCCATCATCCAATCACAAACATCTATCAATAACAATATGTGTTTGGTAATATACAACAGGTAATAACTAGCAGTTTTCTTCAATTTAGATTTATCAACTATTTATCTAACAGTTTATATTCCCCAATAATTTATATAACTGTTAACTAGCAGTTCATATGCAACAATAATTTCTAACAGCCAATTAATACGCAATCAATCAATTTAATTAACAGCTAAATTAAAAAAATGCAATTCAACAGATATGGATGAAATAACATGCCAAAAGCTCATAAATAAATTTCTATTCATTTCTAAAATTTATTTAACAAACATAAAAGCTTCTAGTAATTGTGAGTGGGTTAAAACACTCACCTTTTGAATTTAAATCGAATTCAAACCCGATTTAAACCCAAAAATTCGCCCGTCTCAGAATTCGTCCAAACCAGCGTCATCGAGTCCGGAATTAAATTACGATCCTAACAAAAAAAATTTCGTGTGAATCCGACTTCGTATGAGAAAGTTATGGCGAAAAATGGTGATTGAATTCAAAAATTGGAAATAAACAAATGACACACATTCACCTTCACAAGCCACGTCACCTAAAGAGAAGCGCATAGCTACAGCAACGCACGCACCTTCGAACAGAGGAAAACACGCACGCAACCCATACTTTATCAACCCTAATCGAAAATTCCCGCCAATCCAACCGTTGAAACTCGAAACAAACTACACAGATGCGATCCCCTCGGTTCCCTCTCCAAAACCCAGAAATGTTTTTCCGATCCGACAACTTTTGTTACGGCGATGATGAACGGTTTTGGGGCTGTTTGAATTTATTCTGGATAAACGACAGCTCCAATTGAAAAACGAATTTCACCAGTATATTACGCGTATCGAATACTTCAACATATATTTTTTCTGGAATTTTCTGAAATTTTTGAGTTTTGACTTTTGATTTTGAACTGTGGATGGATCTGGAATTGGATCTGAGATGTATACATTTGGGAAAGAGAAAAGAGTGAAGAAATGAACTTACAGCAAATGAAAAAGAAAGGAGCTAGGGTTTATAGATGTATATTTATAGATAGGCTAGAGGTAGGGTAGCTAGACTGGATACGCGAACGTGCGTGACAAACCATGGTCCAAAAAGCCCGCTATGCCTCCGGAGTCGAATTTGTTAAAACTATATATCCAAATAGGTGTTTTAAAATATTCTGAACGCGATGGAAAAAGTTTCGTGACCAAATTCGATCGTATGAAGAAGTTATGCTAAAAAAACAAAATTTCAAATTGATTTCAAAATGCGTAAATTTCAAGGCGTTTCGAGTCCGTACGATCAAACGACAAGTCCGATCGCAACGAAACTTGAAACATTATTATAATTCACCGTTACGGATCCGATGAAACTGTTTTCGTCGAAATCCGAGTCCGTGACAAAAATGGCTATTTTTAATATTTATTAAATAAATTAAAATTAATCATAAAATCCAAATTTTCTTTCAACTTTAAATATTGGCCAAATTTCATTACTTATATAATCCAATCAATTCCAGATAATTTAGCAAGCTTGGATGTGAATTAAAATTTATAAGTATATAAATTTCGCAGTGTTAACCTCTGCGTTTTCTTATTATTCGGGAATCATAAATTTATTCTCACAAATTACCTAATCTTATACTTATACACTCTCATCTTAAACCAAATTAAATAAATAACTTGATTTCCATCTCAACTTACTTTTAATTGCAGTTAACCCTTTTCACCGTAATTAAAATTCCAAATTATAAATAAATTTTTATTCCCATTCCCTTAATTTTCTTAACTATTTATTTATTCAAATTTTCAATATTCAACATAAATAGTTTGGTTAAGTTCATTTATTTACCTTCTTCCTATGATTCACAGTTATGGATGTCAATATGATGAAGTTTACATTAGTTAAGGTTTCACTCAATTGTTCTCTAAGTCAAATGTTTACAGCTTTCATTTAACTTTAATAACGTACAAATTTACGTTAAATTCCATTTTTAAATGAAGTAATTACCATTCGTTGAATCAAATACTCAATTCATAAATAAAGTCTTGTTTTCAAAAAGTTATATCACAAATGGTCAACTAAAATTTGAATAAGCTTTACTAAATTCTATGGTATTAAATGTTGCAATAAATCCAAATTGTCATGTCTTAAATCCAAATTACTAATTAAGTCTTGATTCCTTTATTATTCCTTTGGTTTTCAAATAAGTTTTTATGATGAATGTGAATTCAAATGAACAATGGAAACCCATTCCCATTTGATTTCACTATTCCATTAAATATCTTCATATTCCAGCTAAATCAACTAACGTATGAATTAGCTATTTCAATCTTCATTAAATTGCGGTTTTTATACAATAGAAATTAAATCCCATTAACATATAAATAAAGGTTGATATCCATCTATTTACATTATATCACACTTGTGCTTCTATTTAGCTTTGTATAAATGTATGAATGCGGAGTCTTGCCTATTAACGTATTAAATAAGCCTTAAAATCAATTAATGCCCCTCCTTAGTTTAACCTCTTTTTATCCGTATTTATTTTTAGAGTAACCCTTGGATTAAATTCCCAAATCACCAATTCAATTAATTATACCTTTCAATCCAAATGTAAATCTTCCACCTTTAAATTCTTATATTAAATGAATTTTATTCTAGGCAATATTTTTTTACAAATGTTTACTGATTCCACATTTATAGGTTTCTTAAATTTTACTCCATCTAAATGTGACACATTTTTATTTCATTTCAAACCAATATATATATTCATTCCTATTCAATATATATATTCATTCCTATTCCTTTCATTTGGTTACTGCATTGAAATCTATTTATTAGCTAATACTACGTTACTATCATTAATTAAATTTTGGATTATATTCCAATTCCTATAACTAGGCCTTAAGTCACCATTTTACATAGTTTTAATTTAGCGTTTATTTAAATCTTCGTTTATCGTTTAGAATTTCTACTAAATTGAAATGCACAACTTATGAACTTTAACCAATTTAGTCCACCTAATAAATTTTTCAAATGTTTGTGTGTATGTAATCCAATTCAGTTATTGTTACATTAATACCATTAAACCAACAAATTAAGACTTATAACTACAACACAACTTTCAGTTATTTTCAAATCTATGTCATATAACCTTTTAAATCTCTACCTGTAATTACAGTTACTATCTAACTCCTACATTCATCCTTTTAAATCCTAAGACTTTAATTTTATTCTGGATTAGATTAGAAAACACATAAATTTAATTTATTCAATATTATCTTATTTAACGGGTCGTTACAATCTCCCCCACTCAAAACTTTTCGTCCCCGAAAAGGAAAGAAGGGAGAAGGGAGAATAAAACCGGGCATCTTATTTCAAATATTAACTCATAAACAATATTTTACTGGATTAATTTCCTTTAATGAAATACATTTGTTTTATAATCATTCTATTCTTTAATACTTGAATTATTAAAGTTGGAAAAAATATTTCAACAAAATTCTAAGTCCAAAATTTTCGAAAATTTTTGGCAAAGTCTCCTTTGTACGGAGGGACTCTGGAGTAAATATAATATCCAAATATACAAGTATATTACATATATAATCAAAATATTATATCCCAACACGGGAAAAATATATAAAATATCGCTTTAAACGTAATCCGAAAACGTACCTATTGTCGGGCAATATACGCTTTATTATTTTGGAACCAACAGCAGTAGCAGTTGCTTCCAACACCTGTATTTACTAATAAAATCTAAAAGGTTAAATATTTATTTTAAATGAACTATTCAAGTGGATTCAATCATTCATACTCAATCAAATGCAACAACCATACATTTTAACAAACAGCACAACCACATACAACAACCAATCATTTAAATCAAACGACAATTAGTTGTTCGGGTTCAGATTCTGAAGTTGTATGAATGAAGAATAACTATCAAGTGCATCCGTTGCTCAACAGCCTAAGATGGAACAAAGATAGATTATTTGTAAATCTAACAACTCCATAATTCCTTACCCAACAACATACATCAACCAACAATTCAAATCAACACCAAAATATCTCATTATACATTTATTTCATAATTCAGTGTTTTGATTTTTCTTTCCTTCATTTATGAGGGATTTCTTTGTTTCTTACAAGTTTATTTTCCAATTATCACCAAATTCATTATATTTGTATTTCCTTTTTATTACTTAAGTTTCCTTTTATTACTTAAGTCTATAAAATAAATTCTCATTAATAACAACAAATATTTTGAATATCTTCACTTGTAAGATTTCCCTTTACATTTTCTTACTAACATTGCAACTTTTATTATATGGTAAGTTATGTATGTTTAAGAATGCAAGTGAAAATTTACAAGTTTCTTCTCAATTCCTTTTTATTTATTAATGGTTCAATAAATATATATTCGTTTTATAAATTACAATTTCAACTTACCCTTAATTTCATTCCTTTATTTAATGTTTACGTTTTATTATATTTAATTACAGTAACCCTCTACTTACACTTAAATTATTAACCTTAAAACCTCCATTTTTATAAATAAAGGATCTTATTAATTCATTATCTAGGGTTTACAGACATTTATTTATATTACCTACTTTTTATTATATTACTAGTAGCATTTTAAAACATACTTAAGTTTATAACCCTACACATCAATCTTTATTTATTAAAGAATTTCATTTTATTTACTTAAGTTAAAATCACCTATTAATAATACTCACCTTTAATTTGGGTAAAATTTCAATTATCACTTAAGTTTATACCAATAAATTCTTATTA
This sequence comes from Allium cepa, assembly GCA_030765085.1. Classification (NCBI taxonomy): domain Eukaryota; kingdom Viridiplantae; phylum Streptophyta; class Magnoliopsida; order Asparagales; family Amaryllidaceae; genus Allium; species Allium cepa. The sequence continues at coordinate 369,149,452 of CM060943.1, read as the reverse complement.
TAACAGTAATTTATTGAATACTTCATTTTTCCTAAATTCCTACTTGTAAAATATTCAATTCCAGTTCCTCATTTAACACTTCAACTTTTATATTTGGGTAAGTTATTTATGTTAAGGAAATTGCAATTGAACTTATACAAGTTAAATCTCCATTCTTTTAATTCATTGATTATTCACTAAGTCTTTACCAATATTCATAAGTTAAAATATTTAATTCTCTTATTTCAATTAGGGGTTTCAATTCATTTATTACCTAACTTTTATTTCACTAAAATTTTCAATTAGTTAACGGAAAATTTTAGAATTAAATACCGAGTTGAATTTCCATTTATTTCAAAATAATAGATAAATAAGTTCTTACTACTCAATATCTCTAATTATAGTTAGAACAATAAAAGAAAATTTTTAGAAAGTTCTAAAATAAATCTGTAGTAGAATTTACTACAGTGGCCTTTCCTCTTCGAAACTCGAAAATGAAAGTCGATGATGCGGCCGTCATCACCGAATTTATTTTCCAGCGACAGAGAAGAAAGTACAAAATAAAAATTTTCCAAAATCTTCTTTAAACAGTTTTTTTTTTCGAATTATGCTAAATATTTACATAAGAAAATACTTGTAAACCGAATCATTATATCTCATAAATTCTTTAAAAACGAATTCGGAAAAATCCCGGACTTAAGTTCTAAAATCTCCAAATTGGGTTTATTATGATTTCACCTAGCTTCAGTTATTATAAATATTTTATTTCCTAACACCCAATCTATGGCAACCAAAAATATATATATATCTTTATAAAATATTTTTATATATGGAAAATATAATAGGCAAAATTATTTCATTCACCTATATTAAAAACAAATATTATGTCGGTCTGTCCTATTTAGTGTTTAGAAATCCCTATTGATGGCATAGCGTCCCATGCATCAACCAGAATTTATAAATACAAAGCGGAACAGATTAGCACAATATTAAAATCTTTTATGAATACTAACAAATACGCTCTCTCATATATATACACTCAGCGACTCCCATAGGATATTACTACCCTATTAACAAAGAGTCAAACCCCACAAAGCCAAGGTTTATCGCTAAACCAAAGCTCTGATACCAGATGTAACATCCCGCCTTTTCGCACACTTTAAAACGACACACGTGCCAATTCAAAGCATACGTAAGGGCGGATTGTTATGGGGTAAATAAGAAAAACAGAGAAGGAATAAAACAAAATAGAATCTCACAGCGGAAGGATAAAATATAATAATAAATATACAGTTCAAAACAGTTTACAAAACAGTTATTTCACTTATACAATGAACATCAGAGTTACACATACCAATACAACAATGCAGCGGAATAAAAAGAGTGTGGTGCAATACTATATATAGAATAATACTGATTCTTCGTCTTCGTCCTCCAAAGCTAAAATCTGCTATCCTGAAAAGCTCGGACTGACCCGAGCGAATTTGAAAAGACAAAAACACCCGAGTCAGACTAGAATATCTTATGTGAGTTAAATAAACAGAAATAAATATGAGTACAGTAACTCAAGAGATGTTCGGGATTTACATCTCCTAAGGATCCGTTAAACTATTTACTATGTAGTATATTGCGCTATTATAATAGTGTCTATTTATAAAATAAACTTACTTTTTAATAGCGTTAAGGGGTTACCCATATAGCCCTTAACACGTAATAGTCCCAGTAGTCCATCCAATATCATAGTCCCTCCTGATCGGGAAGCCACTAGAGGATACCACACGGGCTACGGGAGAAAACCAAACTCGTACAAGGCGCGATAGGGTAGGTGACACGGCACAACTAGGCAATGCCAGGGTAGATATACCAATTGCTATCCAGGCTGATGGTAACGCGCAGCGCGCAGCTGCCGCCCACCTCGAACTAACTCCCCCAAAAATCAAAATATAGAAGTGGCCACTGAATCAATCCAAGTCAAAGTATAATATCGAAGAGGAGCGTCCGATCAGAGGAATGACCTCATTGGCCTGAGAATCGCTCCTGTTTTAGCCACCTTATGCCAACTCACGAGAGTTGGGTCCACGTATTTACCTTACAGGAAACGTCGCCACCACCTACTTCATTCTGGAATCTCCACCGCGTACACGGTTAGTCAAAGTGGTTTTCGGTATCGACAGAGAGTATGTCCATATCCGATCCCGGTCTCTTTGCCAACCAATCGTTATTATAACACCGCGGTTATTTAAAAACAGTTTATACTTTAAAACCAGAATATAATCCATTTCAAAACCATAATATCTCGATATCATTTCTTCTTTTAAACCCAAACAATTCATTTTGATATTAATTTATAAAGACTCAAATCAATGATATCGTTTCCCAAATAAATTTTCCTTTCCAAAAATTATGTCACTTTTATTATTTAATATCCCATGTAACCAATATTTTGTTTGTAACTTTCAACATAATTCTTCGAAAATCCATAGTATTTTAAAACCATTATTTTCAAAACTAAATGGTTTGGATATTCAACGGTATGCGAATTAAAAAGGTTTAACTTTACTGTTGCTTTATAAAGAAATAAATTACATGGCTTTCCAAATATTTCTTCTTTAAAAGTTAATCCAAAATCCAAAATATTACTTCAAGTCCCCAAAACCATTTCAATTTTATATATATTTATATCCATTTTGAGCATTAATATTTCAACTAAAGTTGGATTTTTTTTTTATCCTTTCGAAATCAATATTCTATTAATTAATCTTGACCATTCACATAAAATCCATAATTAATAAGACTTCGATTTCTAGTAAAATATATATATATATATATTTCCAAATTCAATTTTTACTAGAATATTCATTTCAAAATATTTTGGGAAAAATCCAATTATAAATATCATATCTTTAAAATTTCCAACTTAATATTTAAATATAGGATATAAATCATCAAACTCCATTTTCTTAATTTTCTTCCATTTTTAATAAAGAAATTTATTCACCTTTTTATTTCAAAATTTCAACTTCATATGCATATAAATATGGAAGAAAACATTTATTCAGTATAAAAATTTAAGATTTTTATAAACCGTATTCCATCCAAACCATAGAAATCACATTAAAATAGTTATATATAGACCGCGGTGCCTGTATATAATTTTCTATCCTATGGTCAAGTGATACGGATATTTATCATTTCAATCCGCAATTTAAAAATAAAACTTTGCGGTTTTATCATTTCAAACCACAATCCCGAATGAAATATGAAATGTATGCTAACTTGCAGTTTAATGATATCCAAATAAACATCCATTCAACAACACATCCATAATCCAATCACAAAACATCCATCATCCAATCACAAACATCTATCAATAACAATATGTGTTTGGTAATATACAACAGGTAATAACTAGCAGTTTTCTTCAATTTAGATTTATCAACTATTTATCTAACAGTTTATATTCCCCAATAATTTATATCACTGTTAACTAGCAGTTCATATGCAACAATAATTTCTAACAGCCAATTAATACGCAATCAATCAATTTAATTAACAGCTAAATTAAAAAAATGCAATTCAACAGATATGGATGAAATAACATGCCAAAAGCTCATAAATAAATTTCTATTCATTTCTAAAATTTATTTAACAAACATAAAAGCTTCTAGTAATTGTGAGTGGGTTAAAACACTCACCTTTTGAATTTAAATCGAATTCAAACCCGATTTAAACCCAAAAATTCGCCCGTCTCAGAATTCGTCCAAACCAGCGTCATCGAGTCCGGAATTAAATTACGATCCTAACAAAAAAAATTTCGTGTGAATCCGACTTCGTATGAGAAAGTTATGGCGAAAAATGGTGATTGAATTCAAAAATTGGAAATAAACAAATGACACACATTCACCTTCACAAGCCACGTCACCTAAAGAGAAGCGCATAGCTACAGCAACGCACGCACCTTCGAACAGAGGAAAACACGCACGCAACCCATACTTTATCAACCCTAATCGAAAATTCCCGCCAATCCAACCGTTGAAACTCGAAACAAACTACACAGATGCGATCCCCTCGGTTCCCTCTCCAAAACCCAGAAATGTTTTTCCGATTCGACAACTTTTGTTACGGCGATGATGAACGGTTTTGGGGCTGTTTGAATTTATTCTGGATAAACGACAGTTCCAATTGAAAAACGAATTTCACCAGTATATTACGCGTATCGAATACTTCAACATATATTTTTTCTGGAATTTTCTGAAATTTTTGAGTTTTGACTTTTGATTTTGAACTGTGGATGGATCTGGAATTGGATCTGAGATGTATACATTTGGGAAAGAGAAAAGAGTGAAGAAATGAACTTACAGCAAATGAAAAAGAAAGGAGCTAGGGTTTATAGATGTATATTTATAGATAGGCTAGAGGTAGGGTAGCTAGACTGGATACGCGAACGTGCGTGACAAACCATGGTCCAAAAAGCCCGCTATGCCTCCGGAGTCGAATTTGTTAAAACTATATATCCAAATAGGTGTTTTAAAATATTCTGAACGCGATGGAAAAAGTTTCGTGACCAAATTCGATCGTATGAAGAAGTTATGCTAAAAAAACAAAATTTCAAATTGATTTCAAAATGCGTAAATTTCAAGGCGTTTCGAGTCCGTACGATCAAACGACAAGTCCGATCGCAACGAAACTTGAAACATTATTATAATTCACCGTTACGGATCCGATGAAACTGTTTTCGTCGAAATCCGAGTCCGTGACAAAAATGGCTATTTTTAATATTTATTAAATAAATTAAAATTAATCATAAAATCCAAATTTTCTTTCAACTTTAAATATTGGCCAAATTTCATTACTTATATAATCCAATCAATTCCAGATAATTTAGCAAGCTTGGATGTGAATTAAAATTTATAAGTATATAAATTTCGCAGTGTTAACCTCTGCGTTTTCTTATTATTCGGGAATCATAAATTTATTCTCACAAATTACCTAATCTTATACTTATACACTCTCATCTTAAACCAAATTAAATAAATAACTTGATTTCCATCTCAACTTACTTTTAATTGCAGTTAACCCTTTTCACCGTAATTAAAATTCCAAATTATAAATAAATTTTTATTCCCATTCCCTTAATTTTCTTAACTATTTATTTATTCAAATTTTCAATATTCAACATAAATAGTTTGGTTAAGTTCATTTATTTACCTTCTTCCTATGATTCACAGTTATGGATGTCAATATGATGAAGTTTACATTAGTTAAGGTTTCACTCAATTGTTCTCTAAGTCAAATGTTTACAGCTTTCATTTAACTTTAATAACGTACAAATTTACGTTAAATTCCATTTTTAAATGAAGTAATTACCATTCGTTGAATCAAATACTCAATTCATAAATAAAGTCTTGTTTTCAAAAAGTTATATCACAAATGGTCAACTAAAATTTGAATAAGCTTTACTAAATTCTATGGTATTAAATGTTGCAATAAATCCAAATTGCCATGTCTTAAATCCAAATTACTAATTAAGTCTTGATTCCTTTATTATTCCTTTGGTTTTCAAATAAGTTTTTATGATGAATGTGAATTCAAATGAACAATGGAAACCCATTCCCATTTGATTTCACTATTCCATTAAATATCTTCATATTCCAGCTAAATCAACTAACGTATGAATTAGCTATTTCAATCTTCATTAAATTGCGGTTTTTATACAATAGAAATTAAATCCCATTAACATATAAATAAAGGTTGATATCCATCTATTTACATTATATCACACTTGTGCTTCTATTTAGCTTTGTATAAATGTATGAATGCGGAGTCTTGCCTATTAACGTATTAAATAAGCCTTAAAATCAATTAATGCCCCTCCTTAGTTTAACCTCTTTTTATCCGTATTTATTTTTAGAGTAACCCTTGGATTAAATTCCCAAATCACCAATTCAATTAATTATACCTTTCAATCCAAATGTAAATCTTCCACCTTTGAATTCTTATATTAAATGAATTTTATTCTAGGCAATATTTTTTTACAAATGTTTACTGATTCCACATTTATAGGTTTCTTAAATTTTACTCCATCTAAATGTGACACATTTTTATTTCATTTCAAACCAATATATATATTCATTCCTATTCAATATATATATTCATTCCTATTCCTTTCATTTGGTTACTGCATTGAAATCTATTTATTAGCTAATACTACGTTACTATCATTAATTAAATTTTGGATTATATTCCAATTCCTATAACTAGGCCTTAAGTCACCATTTTACATAGTTTTAATTTAGCGTTTATTTAAATCTTCGTTTATCGTTTAGAATTTCTACTAAATTGAAATGCACAACTTATGAACTTTAACCAATTTAGTCCACCTAATAAATTTTTCAAATGTTTGTGTGTATGTAATCCAATTCAGTTATTGTTACATTAATACCATTAAACCAACAAATTAAGACTTATAACTACAACACAACTTTCAGTTATTTTCAAATCTATGTCATATAACCTTTTAAATCTCTACCTGTAATTACAGTTACTATCTAACTCCTACATTCATCCTTTTAAATCCTAAGACTTTAATTTTATTCTGGATTAGATTAGAAAACACATAAATTTAATTTATTCAATATTATCTTATTTAACGGGTCGTTACATTATCTCTCTTGTCAAATTGCAAAAGATCCTCCGTACAAGGGAGACTGCACCAAAAAAATTTGGAAATTTTGGGAGTACAAAATTTTTGAATTTTTTTTGTTAACGACGAATTGATTTCAAAATGAAATTGATTTGATTGGAATTGGAATTGAAACTAATTGTTTAGTTGAAATTAAAGGATTAGGAAAGTGAATATGGAATTTTCACTAAGTTGGTTTTAGTAAGTTAATGGGTTTGGGGCATTTTTTTTCTTCCGCCGTAGCAATTTCGAGGACGAAATTCTTTTAAGGGGGAGGAACGTAACGACCCGGATTTTTCATTGTTGAATTTGGAATATTTAAATGGCTTAAAATATTTAATTTGGATTAGAAATTGGTTCCGAATATGGAAAGCTTGGGTTTATTTAAAGAAAATAGATTCCGAATTTAAAAATAGCAGTTTGTTGAATAATTTACTTATTTAAGTAATAATTGATGCATTGGGTAAAATAGTGAATGTGGAGTTTTGAGCTTGATAAAAATTATTTAAAGGCTTGTAAAATTCATATTAACGATACTGAAGACTTTGCAACTTTTAAAATCGAATTTGGAAGTGCTTTGTTTAGTTTTGAAAATGTATCGTTTAAATCGACATTTAAAAATAACCTTCCGAGGCATAGTCTCGGAATTCGACGAAACCATTTCCGTTAGATCCGTAATATTGTATTACTAATGGATTTCAAATTCTGTAGCCTTCAGGGTTATCGAATGGCCGTACTGTATGTAAACGCGCTGAAATTAAAATCGAAATTTAATATAATAACTAGTTCTAAAAAGCTATCTTCTCCATACAAGCGAATTAGGACTCTGAACCTTTTCCATTGCGTTCGGAATAGGGGTTTGACATTATAAATGCCTGGCGGCACGCCTCGATAGGAGTTCAGGATTTTAAGCTACGTAAATCGAGACAATTTGAATTATATATATATATATCCTATGTCAACAGCAAAGATTCCTTCCCCAGCCCGCTTCCTTTCTCCATCAAAACTTTTTGCCTCCACTGTAGCCAACCTTCACGTGCACGCCGCCATCATATCTTGTCCCCTCCCTCTTATTTTTAAATGCACGAAGAACATTAGGTTTCAAGCAGAAAGAACGTTAGGTTTCAAGCAGAAAAAAAATAGTGAACGAAGAGAAAAAATATAACTCGCTCCTCAATTCTTTTCTTCTAGATTCGAAATCAAAATTGAACGAAATCAAGGCAGTTTTCCTTCATTCGTTCAAACTGCTACTTCTATTTCCCTTCTCCCCCAAAATCGAAACGAAATGAATTCAAAAAAAAAAAAAAATTGGCGGAGCATAACCTTTAAATGAAATCGATTTTTGTCGAGATGCAGAAAAGGGAGGGCACGCAATTGATCGCATCGCACGCTTGATGTAACGACCCATAAAATTCAATGATTAAAATTTGTTAAATTAATAAGATTTTTGTAACTAAATTTAGAAGGAAATAATTTTTTATAATTTATATTGAAGCAAATGTTAAAAATGAAATGCAACCATGGAAATTAAAGCTAAGTATTAACAATTGAAATGAAATTTCGATTAATTGAATAATGTAAATTGTTATACTAGGCTAAGAATTGAATATAAGAAAACAAAGGCAAATAGTGAATTAATTAATGAATTATAATAATAAATAGTAATTGAATAAAATCAATGTCCTGTAAGTAATTATAATATTGTTCGAAAATGAAAACTTATAAAAGTATGAATAAGAGTAAGAGTATTGAATCAACCAATGGAATAATATATTGATTAATAGTAACTGAATGTAAATTAATGTAATAAGGTTCATGCAAGTTGAATAATAACTAATTTAGTGCAATACCTATTAATTGAAATAGTTGTAAGGTTATAATTGATTGAAATTAATGAATTAGGAAATAAATTCAAAAGTTATATTAATTAATGAAATAATACGTAATAAATGGAAGTTTGATAGAATCAATGCTAGATAGTAATTATAATAATTGTTAGTTGATAATTAAGTATGAATGTGAGTAAATTTGGCAGTAGTGATAATTATTAATTGTTTACCCATTCATTTAATTTAATGAATTAGATCTTAATCAATTGCAACATTTGTTTGTTATTAATAGCATATAGGTGAGGATAAACGTAAATGGTAACAAGTATTGTAAGTTAACCATTTATTTAATATGTGAAATTAAAACTGGTAATCAATTGCTATAAATCTAAATTAAAAGTTATGTTAGTATAAATTAAGAAAATAATTGGACATAATGTCAATTTTATTGGTTGAATAAAAGGAATGGAAATAAAGTTTTATCAATATATTGGAATTTAATTTATGATAATAGGAATAATTGCAATTAAATGAAATTAAAATATCTAAATATTACGTTATTTGAAATTAAGATGGAATGTGAGATATTAACGTAATAGTTTTGAATCCAATATTAGATCCATCTATTTGACAATAATGAATGGAATCATTATTGATTGATTTAATTAAATGGAATTATTGGGAATTACATTTATAAATTCTGAATTCAATAAATTGAGGTTAACATTGAATTTGATAAATTAATTAACTTTAAATTGACATCTAAATTAGTTAAATTAGTGTGAAGGATTTGGAAATATAAAAATGATAAGAATTGTCAATTTTAGAATTGAAATTGGAAATTTGATTTAATTAATCAAAATATTAATTTAATTAATGTAAAAATAGCCATTTTGGTCACTGACTCGGATTTCGACGAAACCAGTTTCGTCGGATCTGTAACAGTGAATTATTGTATGGTTTCAAGTTTCATTACGATTGGGCTTATCGTTTGATCGTATGGACTCGAAACGCCTTGAAATCAATTTAATTGAAATCAATTTAATTGAAATCAATTTAATTGAAATCAATTGAAATCAATTTGAAATAATTTGATTTCAGCATAACTTCTTTATACGAGAAAATTTGGACCTGAAACCTGTTCCATTGCATTTAAAATATTTTAAAACATCTATTTTGATATATGGGTTAACCCAATTTCATCCCGGAGTCAGAACGGGCTTTTTCGGGCCATTTTATCGTTCAACGCGTATATCCAATCGGTCCGGTCCATTCTAATTTCAGCTTGTCTATATATACCCTGTTATAAACCCTAGCCTACTTCTATTTCTCATTTTTCTGTACGTACAATTCAACTATCTCTCCTCCTCAATGGTAGAAAAATAAATTCCCACTTCCAGATCCAATGGCAATTCAAAACCAAATCAAAAATTCAAACTCTTCAAAATATATCATATATTATATCATCGGAAAGCTCTCGAAGAGCACATCTCAATTCTGTAATTCGTTTTTCATTTTGATTCATCGTTTGATCAGAAATCCTTGGAGAATTCTCGACCGTTCATCGCGCGTCGATGAACGTTGTCGAATCGCCATATCAATTTATGGCTTTTGAAGAGTGGACGGAGGGGAGTTCATCGGTGGTGTTTGCTTGTCGATCTAATGGTTGGATTTGCAGCAACAATTCGATTAGGGTTTAGCAACCGGTGGCGGCTGCTGCTTGTTCGTCGTCGTTCGACGAGAGGGGCGTGCGCACGGCCAGGGCTAGGCATGGCTGGTGAGGGGTGCTCATGCGGCGACCTCTGATAGCGCGCGTCAGGAGTTGGCGAACGCGGTTGAAGGTGTGGCGGTGCTATTCACGAGGAGTTACGCATGTGTCACTATGTTGGGTAGGGTTTCAAATAATGTTGCTCCATGTGCGTGAAGATGAAGTGACGTGGAGGTGAGCTGTTGTTTTTTTATTTTCAATTTCAATCATTCCGATGCATGTATCTTTCGCATACGAGGTCCAATTCACACGCGGTTTTCTCCGCTACGATCATATCGAAATTCCGAACATTTTGGAATTAGTTTGGACGGATTTTGAGACTATTCAATTTTGGGTTTAAATTGGATTTAAATTCAATTTAAATTCAAAAGGCGAGTGTTTTAACCCACTCACAACTTCTAAAATTTCTTATGTGTGTTAAATTAATTTCTAATGTTATTAGAAATTTGTTTATTGCTGTTTGGTATATTTTATCATCATTCCAGTTAAATTGAATATATTGAATTAAATTTTTATTCAATCTATTATTGCATATAAACTGCCAGTAATTACCTGTTATTTATTATCTATTCTATATTAATGTTATTGTTTGAATTGGATGATGATTGTTATAAATGGTTGATGATTGATATTGGATGAATGAATGTTGTATTGTATATTATTATAAACTACAAGTTGTTATGCATTTTATTTCATTTGGGATTGCGGTTTGAAATGATATATAACCGTATTTTTATTTTAAATTATGGATTGAAATGATAAATATCCGTATCACTTGACTATAGGATAGAAAATTTTATACAGATACTGTCGGTCTATATATAAAAATATTTTGAAATGAATTCTATGGCTTTACAAAGAATTATATGATTTTATGAGATATTGACTTGGATATTTTATAAATGTTATTTTATATATAGTTAAATTCTAGGTTTTAAGCTATGAATAAAATTGTTTAAAGTATAAAATAAGTTTAATGATAAAGTTTGATTTTGTTAAAATATAATATGGATAAGTATTGACTTATATTATATTTTAATATAGAGTTTATATTGATTTTTATAAATCAAGGTTGAGAAGATAGTTTTGAAATTGATGTGAGATTTTATTTAATTAAGAATATGGTTTTATAGCTTAATTCGGGTTTAAGGTGCTTTAAGTGAATATATCAAGTCTAAATAAATTGAGGAATATTCAGTTATTGAAATTTGAAGTTTTATTTGAAGGATATTGGATTTATTTAGCAAATATTTCAAAACTAAATAATAGTAAAGTAAATTTGGTATATATATATATGAATAATAAAATTTAGTTTGAAATATTGAATATTTAAGCTTTGAAATATATTGAATTTGAAATGGTTTATTTTATGGATCAAATCTATTTTGAAATCGATATAATTTGGAATGGCCTATTTGAAAATCGAATTGAATTGAAATTTATGATTTGGGGATTTGGTTAAATTTAAAATTTAGAAATTCGGGTTGTTTTGGAATTGATTTGTGAAATTTAAGAAGCTAGTTTATTTTATAATATTTTAATATTTAAACCATGTAAGGGGTGGAAGTTATGTTTCAAAGCTATAAATTTCAAAGTATTACGTTTTGGAAGTGTTATAGTTTTAAGTCTTTGGTTTCAAAATTTTATAAGTTTGAAATACTATGATTTTAAAATGATATCATATTGATTTGGTTTTTAAAACGAAAATGATATCATATTTATATGGTTTTGAAATGAATATTATATCCTAGTTTTGAAGTATAATTATTTTGAAATGACCGCGGTGTTATAATAACGATTGGTTGGCAAAGAGACCGGGATCAGATATGTGCATACTCTCTGTCGATACAGAAAACCACTTTGACAACCGTGTACGCGGTGGAGATTCCAGAGTGAAGTAGGATGGTGGCAGCGTTTCATTTGAGGTAAATATGTGGACCCGACTCCCGTGAGTTGGCATAAGGTGGCTGAAACATGAGCAATTGATGGGCTAAGAAGGTAGCACCTTTTATCGGACACATCCCTTCGATATTATACTCTGACTTTTGGATTGATTTGGTGGCAACTTTTGATTTTTGATTTGGGGGTGTGGCTCGAGGTGGGCAGTAGCTGCGCGTTATGCGTTACCACCGGTCCGAATGCGTAATTGGTATATCTACACTGGCATTGCCTAGTTGTGCCGTGTCACCTACCCTAGCGAGCCTTATGCGATTTTGGTTTTGTACCATATTTACGGAGTGCCATCCAACGACGCCCAGTACGGGGGAGATTACGGTACTGTATAGACTATGGGAATATATTATGTGTTAAGGGCTATATGGGTAACCCCTTAACGCTATTTAAAAGTAAGTTTATTTTACTATTAGACATTATTATAATAGCGAAATATTACTACAGAGTAGATAATTTAACAGATCCCTAGGAGATGTGAATCCCGAGCGTCTCTTAAGTTATTGGACTCACGTTGACACTGGATAGGAGATGTCAAATCCCATAAATATCTCTAACGCCGTTCCACTCATATTATTTACTGTTGATTTAACTTACATAAGATCTTTTAGTTCTGACCGGAGTGTTTTGTCTTTTCAATTCGCTCGGGTCAGCCTAAGCATTTCAGGATTGGAAGAACTTACTTCTGGAGGACGACGGCGAAGATTTTATTATTATTATTATTATTATTATTATTATTATTATTATTATTATTATTATATTATTCCACTACATTCATACCGTTCCGCTGCGTTATTTATTATTCTCTGGTATGTGTAACTCAGATATGTATTGTATTAGTATATAATCAAATGTTTTGTAAAACAACTTCATGAACTGTTATTTGATTATTATGTTTTGTTGTTCCGCTGTAAGATTCTGTTTTGTTTTTTTTCTTCTCTGCTTTTTCTTATTTACCCCATAAAAATCCGTCCTTTTGTATGGTTTGAGTCCGACGTGTGTGGTTTATCGTCGATTTACAGCGTACAAAAAGACGGGATGTTACAATCTGGTATCAGAGCTTTGGTTTAGCGATAAACCTTAGCTTTGTGGGGTCTGACTCTTTATTAATAGGGTAGTAATACCCTACGACGACGCTGAGTGTATATATATGAGAGAGTGTATTTGTTAGTGTTATAAAAAGGTTTTGATATTGTGTTGATTTATTCCGTTTTGTATTTATAAATTCTGGTTGGTGCATGGGACGCTATGACATCAATAGGGATTTCTAAACACTTAATAGGACATACCGACATAATGTTTGTTTTGAATACAGGTGAATGAAATAATTTTGCTTATTATATTTTCAGTATATATAAAATAAATTTTTATAAATGATATATATTTGGTTGCAATATATTGGTTGTTAGGTAATGAAATTTATAAATAATAGTTGAAATAAGATTGAAAATAAAATAAATGAAAGATTGGAAATTTAGAACTTAAGTTCCGGGATTTGAAACTTTCTTTCGAACGATTGTGGAATATGATAATAATAATATTTAGAAGTATTTTCTGATGTAAATATTTCAATATAATTTGAAAGAATTGTTTTAAATAAATTTTGGAAGAAATAAGTTATGCACTCCCCTCTCTGTCGCTGGAAAATAATTTCGGTGATGAATGCACGCATCATCAACATTCATTTTCGAGTTTCTAAGTGGGAAGGCCACTGTAGTAGTTTTACTGCAGAATTATTTTGCTAAACAAATATAAATTTTAAGTTGTTTTAGATATAATTGGATATATAAGTTGTAAGTATATATCTATCAATTATTTTAAAGTGATTTGAAACTTAACCCGATATTTAGTTCCAAATTGTCCATTAATTAATAGTTTCAATTGCCTTAGTGAAATGGAATTTAACTAATAATTGAAACCGCTAAATGAAATAATAGATTAAATGCTAGGCTATAAATGAAATTTCAAGGAAGTTGAAATTAGTAACCCATAAACAAAAGATATGATTATTGAACATTAAATTAATTAAAAGAAATGAGAAAACTTGTATAACTTTCAATTACATTCTTAAAAGCATATATATAACTTACCAAAGATTTAAAAGTTGAAATGTTTAATAAGAAAATGTAATAGGATATTACACAAGTAAAAATTTGAAATAATGAAAGTATTTAATGAAATTCTTTAGTAAATAAGAATTTGATGTTGTAGTTGTTGTAAACTTATGTTGTAATTGAAATATTTCTATAATAAATTGTGTTAGAAAGTAACTATTATAGGGAAGTAATTAAAACTTAAGTAGACGAATTGATATGCTAAGAAATTGAATTGAACATAAATACTATAAACAAAAGAATGTAAATAAATGAAGTTGTGCAATAATGAATGAATGAATAAATATAATGCAATAAAAAGAAACTCGCATGACCTGAATAAATGAAAATAAATAATTGCAAGAAATAAATGAAAGTAAACGAAATAAACACTGAATGAGTGAATGGAAATAAAAATTTGTAAGATAAAAAATAAACCATTATATGAATGAAAAAGAAATCAAACAAAAAATGTATGAATGGAATTAATAAGAATAAACTTAATCTATTGTTTGAAATCGTTGTTTGTTCGGTTTAAGGTTGTATGGGCAAGGATACTTTAATTTTGTTTGGAGGTATAAATAATCTATTTAGTTTCACCTAAGACTGTTGAGTGAAGGATACACTTAGTAGTTTATTTTTCATTCCGTACAATTTAAAGTTTTTGAACCCGAACAACTATTTGTTTTGTTTGATATGAATGAATGATTGATTTGTATTGATTCTATGTGATGGTTGTATGCCTTATTGCAAGTGATTGATGTTTGTATTGATTTGTTTGTTTATGGTTGAAGCAACTTTAAACATTTCATTTTATAAAATTGTTAATTTTTTAGATTATATAAGTGAAATGCAGGTTATGGAAGCAATTGCTACTGCATTTGGTTTCATAATATAATTGTGTTTGCCCGACAAATAGGTACGTTTTCGAATTGCGGTTTTATAGCGCTATTATATATATTTCCCATTATTGGGATATATTATTTTGAAACATGTTATATATTGGTATAATTGTTAATATATTTTCTACCGAGCCTCTCCGTACAAAGGAGACTCTATCGAAATTTTCCGTAAATTTTGGACTCACAAAATTTTGAAAAGGTTTTCCAAACTTTATTTATTTGAATATAAAAAATTATATTTAATGGTTATAAATTAGTATATTTTATTTAAATTAATTAATTTTTTAAATCTTTTTGTTTATAAATTTAATGTTTTAAGTAAAATATATTGCTTTCCTAATTCTTCTTTTCCCTCCTTTTTCCTTTTCGGGATGAAAAATTTTGAGTGGAGGAGAGTGTAACGACCCGTAAATTTTAATGATTAAAATTTGTTAAATTAATAAGATTTTTGTAATTAGATTTAGAAAGAAAATAATTTTTTTATAATTTATATTGAAGCAAATGTTAAAAATAAAATGCAACCATGGAAATTAAAGCTAAGTATTAACAATTGAAATGAAATTACGATTAATTGAAGTAATGTAAATTGTTATACAAGGCTAAGAATTGAATATAAGAAAACAAAGACAAGTAGTGAATTAATTAATGAATTAATAATAATAAATAGCAATTGAATAAAATCAATGTCCTTTAAGTAATTATAATATTGTTTAGAAATGAAAAATAATAAAAGTATGAATAAGAGTAAGAGTATTGAATCAACCAATGGAATAATATATTGATTAATAGTAATTGAATGTCAATTAATGTAATAAGGTTTATGCAAGTTGAATAATAACTAATTTAGTGCAATACCTATTAATTTAAACAATTGTAAGGTTATAATTGATTAAAATTAGTGAATTGGGAAATAAATTCAAAAGTTATATTAAGTAATTAAATAATACGTAATAAATGGAAATTTGATAGAATCAATGCTGGATAAGTAATTATAATGATTGTTAGTTGATAATTAAGTATGAATGTGAGCAAATTTAGAAATAGTGATAATTATTAATTGTTTACCCATCACTTAATTTATTGAATTAGATCTAAATCAATTGCAACATTTGTTTGTTATTAATAGCTTATAGGTGAGAATAAACGTAAATGTTAACAAGTATTGTTAAGTTAACCATTTATTTAATATGTGAAATTAAAACTGGTAATCAGTTGCAATAAATCTAAATTAAAAGTTATGTTAGTATAAATTAAGGAAATAATTGGAAATAATATCAATTTTATTGGTCGAATTAAAGGAATGGAAATAAAGTTTTATCAATATATTGAATTTAATTTATGATAATAGGATTAATTGAAATTAAATGAAATTAAAATATCTAAATATTACGTTATTTGAAATTAAGATGGAATGTGAGAATATTAATGTAATAGTTTTGAATCCAATGTTAGATCCATCTATTTGACAATAATGAATGTAATAATTATTGATTGTAATTAAATGTAATTATTGGGAATTATATTTATAAATTCTAAATTCAATAAATTGAGGTTAACACTGAATTTGATAAATTAATTAACTTTAAATTGACAGCTAAATTTGTTAAATTAGTGTGAAGGATTTGGAAATATAAAAATGACAAGAATTGTTAATTTTAGATTTGAAATTGAAAATTTAATTTAATTAATCAATTATTAATTTATTTAATTAATGTAAAAATAGCCATTTTTTCCACTGACTTGGATTTCGACGAAACCAGTTTCATCGGATCCGTAACGGTGAATTATTGTAAGATTTCAAGTTTCGTAACGATCGGGCTTTTCGTTTGATCGTACGGACTCGAAACACCTTGAAATCAATTTATTGGAAATCAATTTGAAATAATTTGATTTTGGCATAATTTCTTCATACGAGGTAATTTGGACCTAAAACCCATTCCATTGCATTTAAAATATTTTAAAACATCTATTTTGATATATGGGTTAACCCAATTTCGTCCCGGAGTCAGAACAGGTTTTTTCGGGCCATTTTATCGTTTAACGCGTATATCCAATCAATCCGGTCCATTCTAATTTCAGTTTGCCTATATATATATTGTTATAAACCCTAGACTACTTCTATTTCTCATTTTTCTATACGTATAATTCAACCATCTCTCATCCTCAATGGCAGACAAACAAATTCCCACTTCCAGATCTAATTGCAATTCAAAACCATCAAAAATTCAAACTCTTCAAACTATATCATATTTTATATCATCGGAAAGCTCTCGAAGAGCACATCTCAATTCTGTGATTCGTTTTTCGTTTTGATTCATTGTTTGATCAGAAATCCTCGGAGAATTCTTGGCCGTTTATCGCGCATCGATGAACGTTGTCGGATCTCCAAATCAATTTATGTGTTTTGAAGAGTGGACGGCGGGGATTTCATCGGCGGTGTTCGCTTGTCGATTTGATGGTTGGATTTGCGGCAACAATTCGATTATAGTTTAGCAACCGGTGGCGGCTGTTGCTTGTCTGTCGTCGTTCGGCGGGAGGGGCGTGCGCACGGCCAGGGCTGGGCATGGCCGGTGAGGTGTGGTCGTGCGGCGACCTCTGATAGCGCGCGTCAGGAGTTGGCGAACGCGGTTGAAGGTGTGGCGGCGCAATTCATGGGGGGAATTATGCGCATGTCAGTGTGTTGGGTAGTGTTTCGAATGATGCTGCTGTGCGTGCGTGAAGATGAAGTGAAGATGAAGTAACGTGGAGGTGAGCTGTCGTTTTTATTTTATTTTATTTTCAATTTCAATCATTCTAATGCACGTATCTTTTGCATACGAGGTCCAATTCACACGCGATTTTCTCCGCTGCGATCCTATCGAAATTCCGGACATTTTGGCACTGGTTCGGACAGATTCTAAGACTGTTTAATGTTTGAGTTTAAATTGGATTTAAATTCAAAAGGTGTGTGTTTTAACCCACTCACAACTTCTAAAATTTCTTATGTGTGCTAAATTAATTTCTGAGGTGATTAGAAATTTATTTATTGCGGTTTGGTATATTTTATCATCATTCCAGTTAAATTGAATTTATTGAATTAAATTTTTATTCAATTTATTATTGCATATAAACTGCCAGTAATTACCTGTTGTTTATTATCTGTTCTATATTAATGTTATTGTTTGAATTGGATGATGATTGTTATAAATGGTTGTTGATTGATATTGGATGAATGGATGTTGTATTATCTATTATTATAAACTGCAAGCTGTTATGCATTTTATTTCATTCGGGATTGCGGTTTGAAATGATATATATAACCGTATTTTTATTTTAAATTATGGATTCAAATGATAAATATCTGTATCACTTGACTATAGGATAGAAATTTTATACAGATACCGTCAGTCTATATATAAAAATATTTTGAAATGATTTCTATGGCTTTGCAAAGAAATATATGATTTTATGAGATATTGATTTGGATATTTTATAAATGTTATTGTATATATAGTTAAGTTCTTGGTTTTAAGCTATGAATAAAATTGTTTAAAGTATAAAATAAGTTTAATAATAAAGTTAGATTTTATTAAAATATAATATGGAGGTATTGAATTAAATTATATTTTAATACAGAGTTTATATTGATTTTTATAAATCAAGGTTGAGATGATAGTTTTGAAATTGATGTGAGATTTTATTTAATTAAGAGTTATATTTAATAAGAATCCATTTGGAACTTATTGAAATTGAGATTTTTAAAGAATATGGTTTTATAACTTAATTCGGGTTTAAGGTGAAGTAAGAGAATATATCAAGTCTAAATAAATTGAGGAATATTTAGTTATTGAAATTTGAAGTTTTATTTAAAGGATATTGGATTTATCTAGCAAATATTTCAAAACTAAATAATAGTAAAGTAAATTTGGTGTATATATATGAATTATAAAATTTAGTTTGAAATATTGAATATTTAAGCTTTGAAATATATTGAATTTGAAATGGTTTATTTTGTGGATCAATTCTGTTTTGAAATCGATATAATTTGGAATGGTCTATTTGAAAACCGAATTGAATTGAAATTTATGATTTGGGGATTTGGTTAAATTTAAAATTTAGAAATTCGGATTGTTTTGGAATTGATTTATGAAATTTAAGAAGCTACTTTATTTTATAAAATATTTTAATATTTAAACCATGTAAGGGGTGGAATTTATGTTTCAAAGCTATAAATTTCAAAGTATTACGTTTTGGAAGTGTTATTGTTTTAAGTCTTTGGTTTCGAAATTTTATAACTTTGAAATACTATGATTTTAAAATGATATCATATTGATTTGGTTTTTAAAACGAAAATGATATCGTATTTATATGGTTTTGAAATGAATATTATATTCTAGTTTTGAAGTATAATTATTTTGAAATGACCGTGGTGTTATAATAACGGTTGATTGGCAAAGAGACCGGGATCAGATATGTGCATATTCTCTGTCGATAGCGAAAACCACTTTGACAACCGTGTACGCGGTGGAGATTCCAGAATGAAGTAGGATGGTGGCGGCATTTCCTTTGAGGTAAATACGTGGACCCGACTCTCATGAGTTGGCATAAGGTGGCTAAAACAGGAGCGATTGACAGGCTAAGAAGGTAGTACCTTTTATCGGACACATCCCTTTCATATTATACTCTGACTTTTGGATTGATTCGGTGGCCACTTTTGATTTTTGATTTGGGGGTGTGGCTCGAGGTGGGGGGTAGCTGCGCGCTATGCGTTACCACCGGTCTGGATGCGTAATTGGTATATATACCTTGGCATTGCCTAGTTGTGCCGTGTCACCTAACCTAGCGAGCCTTATACGATTTTGGTTTTGTACCATGCTTATGGAGTGCCCTCTGACGACGCCCAGTACGAGGGAGATTACGGTACTGTATAGACTATGGGAATATATTATGTGTTAAGGGCTATATGGGTAACCCCTTAACGCTATTTAAAAGTAAGTTTATTTTACTATTAGACATTATTATAGTAGTGAAATATTACTACATAGTAAATAGTTTAACAGATCCTTAGGAGATGTGAATCCCGAGCAACTCTTAAGTTATTGCACTCACGTTGACACTGGATAGGAACCCGTAAACATCTCTGACGCCGTTCCACTCATATTATTTACTATTGATTTAACTTACGTAAGATCTTATAGTTCTGACTTGAGTGTTTTGTCTTTTCAATTCGCTTGGGTTAGCCTGACCATTTCAGGATTGGTAGAACTTACTTCTGGAGGACGAAGACGAAGATTCTATTATTATTATTATATTATTCCACTACATTCATACTGTTCCGCTGTATTATTTATTATTCTCTGGTGTGTGTAACTCTGATATGTATTGTATTAGTATATAATCAAATGTTTTGTAAAACAGCTTCATGAACTGTTATTTGATTATTATATTTTGTCGTTCCACTGCAAGATTCCGTTTTGTTTTTTTTCTTCTCTGCTTTTTCTTATCTACCCCATAACAATCCGTCCTTTTGTATGGTTTGAGTCCGACGTGTGTGATTTATCGTCGATTTAAAGCATACAAAAAGGCGGGATGTTACATGTGATATAAGAGCGAAGCAGGGAGGTGGGGTTCGCAAGCTCTGATGCTCGTGAATTGGGAAGGGGCCGAGCGAAGGGTCGCGATTTGATGGTTGTGGCTCAAGACAGTAGGCAAGGCGACACGTAAGGCTAAGGATAAGGCAGCAGGCGACGAAGTCGCGATCCATTTGAGGCGTAGCTCGATCGATAGTGAGGTGTAGCAGTTATTCTTTTAATTTAATAAATATATGTATAGATTAGAATATATATATATATATAATTAATAGTAAGGTATATAGCAGTTTTAGTTTATATATATGTATATATAGTTACAGAAAACAAATTTTTTTATATAAATATGGTTTGGAAAAAAAATTATAACACAGTACTTGAGTTTGCAGTAAGTTTTATACTTCAAAATAAAGATATATATATATATATATGTTCATATACAATAAAGAAAAAGTTTACAGTAAAGAGGAAAAATTATCTGCTAAGCAGTTTTCAAAATTTTTAAGTTAGTCTTAATTTAATTTAAACTATATAGATAAATAGTAAAACAACATATATATATACACACACACACACACATATAAGATTTTGGAACAGAAAAGTTATATAAAAATTAGATTTTTAAAACCTATGTATACTATTGTGAAAAAAAATATACATATACACATTTTTTTAAAATCTACTAGCTTATTTTAAAACAATGTGTATTGGTGATTAATTTGTTTTATTAACCTCTTTAACTATTTCAGTTACTAAAGGATTTTTAAAGGAAAATATTAGTTTAAATCTAAATTATCAGATTAAAATAAATTTATTAGACGGTAATTGATTGTTCGATTTGTTCAAATATTAATAAATCATCTAATGTTTATACAAGGTCGAAAAATCGTGAAATCAAGTCAAGATGGAAGTGGGTGGCAAAACAAAAATAAAGGTGAGATTTTCTCACTCATTTGGATGACCTTATTTAAATTTAAAGTTAAATTTAAATCATTGGATGTTGGTTGAATTAAATAATTATTGTCTGTTGGATGATCTTATATATATATATATATTGGAGTGTTTGATATTCCCGCATTATATTGCGGATGAGACCCTATGTGCCCTGCATAATAGCGGATGACCTTTATACTGCGATATCCCCCTCGAAGTGGGATTGTATTTTATTTGTTAACTAACATCCGTGGATGCAGGGAAAAAACAAGTTGGATGGATCCAACAGAATTCCTCAAAAATATTTATTGTTCATATATATATATATATTTATATATGTTGATATACGATATGATGGAAAAATTGATATGATTTGGATGAATTGAATTATTAAATGTTAAATGGCATTGGAATTCAAAATGGACATTTTAAAAACTAGAAATAATTAAAGTGAAGGAATTTAAAAGGAATTGAAAGAAATTATTTATATTGAAATATGATTTATTCTAAAGGAAATTTAGTAGAATAAAAATATATTATCTGACTTGGGTTATACTTAATCATTTGTAAAATTTGTTTAAGTAAAGATTTGAAATTGAAATATATATATTAAGTGCTTGAAGAGGTATTGGAATCGATAATTAAAATAGATCAAAATAAAATGGAATTTTATTAAGGGATAAATAATAATATGGGTTTATAAATATAATTTTTTTTAGAAGAAAAGCTCAAAGAAGTCTATAAATTTATAAACGGGGTTTATAAATAAGAGGGGATGTTATCACTGGATATGTGGAAAGTATAAGTTGATGGTGCGAACTTATATCAGGCAATGGGAATTATTTTGGAAAGAAATAGTGGAATATTATTTCAAATAAGAGAAACGATGATTAATTTGGTTATATTCGATTGGATACGAATCAAGAGGAATTTATGAATTGAATGGGTGGATATTAGATTTTCTAAAGATAGATTTTTGTCAAGTAAAGTAAAATTGTTTTTAAAAGTGAATTTTTAAATCTACTATACTATATAACTTTTGTAAACTATTAGTGGATTTAGAATATTCCCAAGTTAGTTTTATATTACACCCATATTTTGAAAATAAACCATTATTCTTATTTTTTATATATATTTAAGTGTTTTAAAATTTAAGTTATAAATCCTCTAGAGATGAGGAGCTAAGTTTATAAAATCGAATAAGATTTAGAAGAAGACCTTATAGTGGAAATCTAAATAAATTTATAAAGCCAAAAAATATAAGCGAACTTCGAAAGGTGAAATAAAGTTCACAAGGGAAGTAGATGTGAAACATAATTTTAAATAAATATAAACGGCTTTGGAAATATTAAAGGAAATTAACTAAGTAATTCTAGAATTTAGAGAATTCATGTGAAACAATTGGGAATTTACAAATAAAATTGTAAGTGATTTTTGAGAAAAGAAATAGGGAATAAATTGAATAGTTTTCAAGTGTTGAATATTAAATGAAGTAGGAAAATATTCTAAGTATTGGGAAAAGTTTGAAATTTATTCCATGATAATAAAAGTGATTTGAAAACTATTTTCAAGTGTTGAAATGTGAGAATAATATCGTGGAAGATATTTTTGAGATAAATAATTTGGGAAATTATTTAAGGCTTGATGTTTGCTGTGGATGTTATTTGGTAGTTAAATAACTAACTATCAATATTGGCCAATACGTTGATCATTTCGAAGACACCAGGATCAAATTTAATTATCCGAAAACCACTTCGATCTGGTTTGAACGTTAGCGAATCAAGATTGTGAAGACGACGAAGATGGTG
The DNA here is from genome assembly GCA_030765085.1 of Allium cepa. Classification (NCBI taxonomy): domain Eukaryota; kingdom Viridiplantae; phylum Streptophyta; class Magnoliopsida; order Asparagales; family Amaryllidaceae; genus Allium; species Allium cepa. The sequence goes on along the minus strand of CM060943.1, from coordinate 369,125,941 downwards.
ATTCGGTTTGTCCAGATCCAAGGCAACTTGTGTGGACGAATGCTATAAGAATATCATCAAGGGGACGATGAGCATTTTAAGTGAATGAGTTCTTTAAAAGGTACTGCATAGCCACAAGCTTCATCAACGGGGAATGGGTAAAACGGGGGGGGGGGGGGGGGTGTAGCAAGGCTAAGTGGGTAGCACCTAAGTAGGATAAGATTTCCCCTGTCTAGATGTCGCTTTTATTTCGGCTATGTGGGCGGTTGTTAGCTCCAACCATCGGGTGATCTTATTCAAACTATCTAGTAGGGGGTAGCTTCGGTCTTGTGTTGCAAGGGATCGGGAGTGGTCCACGGTAATCTGATCTAGGCCAGGTACTGTGACGGGCGGTATCCCAGTAGCCCTACCATTGTATGGAATCCAATTTCCAATAAGCGCCTGTACGGTTTTGATTGTGCCCAACTATGCTGGAACGTGAGATGCAAGCATTTCAGCTAGATTATATTATACTTTCTATAGACACTATTATAATATTAGACAAATTCGATAAAAATGTTTTGGTTATCGTAAGGTAAAAACCCGGCATATTTATTTGTGGTGTGGTCTTACGAGACACCTTTGTTTCAAAGACTTTTCAAAAACTTTAATAATCCAATTGAGTGTGGTTTTCTCATGCTAGTTTTCCAGACCGACTTAGGTGTTGTTTTATTATAATGCTCAGGTCAGACCGAGTTGTACAGATTCAGGTGAAAAACTAAGGAGCTCCAGAGACGAGCCGGATGGCAGAGCGTACTTCCGTATTTGACTATTATTTCCGCTGTGTAAGGACAAGTATTAAGTTGTCCAAGTGATGGATGCTTGTTGTACTCTGATGATGGTATGTATATATAACTGTTAGCACCAAAATTGGTCACTAACACTCTTGAGTAGAGTTATGTAGAGAGATTAACGAAGAAATTAAATTGAAACAGAGAATTGTATGCTAAATCAAATGCAAAAACGAGAACACCAGATTTATAGTGGTTCGGCGTAACTGCCTACGTGCACTTTGAATTTAATCTTTATTGCTTTCTCAATCACTTGAATATAGATACAATCCGTAAATAAATCGCTTAAGTACAAGTTTTAATCAAAAAGAGCAGAGTATAAAAAATTGCAGGGTCTCCCTAGTGTTTTCGAAGAAAAGGTCCCTTTCACTATGCCTCTGCCCTTCTATTTATAGACGAAGATGGGTTGGACTTTCCTCATGGGCTTAGGAACATGGTACCTCGGCCCACAGTAGGTGACTTCTATGCACCGGGCCAGGCATGCCGAACAAGGAATGCCGGTCGAGAACTGTTCGGTTGATCGTTGAATGACTCGAAGCAGAGTCATGCCGAACGCTCCTACTTTGTTGTGGGCTTGACAACTTGCTAACACCTCCAGTCTACACCGTGCCAGGGATGCCGAAACATGTCAACTACATCTATCCCTAATACCTTCAGGCTCTTTTTGGTCAGAATCTTGTCTAGTGTTAATAATAAAATCTTCAACCGTCGTTTTGTAGCCGGCCCAAGGTGCCGGGTAACACTTTCCCCTCAAAGTGTGTCGTGTGAAGAAACATGACACACTTTTAATCAGTGAGTATTCCTTGTTTATAGAAAGAAATCCATCATGTTTCCTGAATAGTCATTATTCTTCAACTTTATCCTCCCAAGGTGTCGTATCCTTTTTAGGTCGTCATGACGCTTGGTCAATTCCTAATATTATAAATCCAAGGTTGTAGTTCATCAGTGGCCATCTGTATTCGGTTCTAAGTGCCAGTAAGCTTCGTCTATTTGATCCAGTATTTTCTTAATAACTTTAAGTGAGAATTAAATTCCCTGTTGATTCCAAGAAGTTTTTCGGATGCACACATGCATGTTCAGGTGCATGTTCTTGCCATTGGCTATTGGATGCGTTTTATATGCTCATAAGTCGTCGCCAATTCCATCTAGTTTAATTGCAATTCAATTGCGATTCCTTATTTGTATTTTTTTGTGAAATAAGGATTGTAATCAGCCACTTGATGAGAGGGGACTTCAAGTTTTACATGGATGATGACCTCAGTGCAGTAAGCAAGAGCGAATGGAGTACGACCAGTCATGAACTCATAGGTAGTTCTATAAGCCCATAATGTTGTTGGGAGTTCATCCACCCATTTATCTCTAGCCTTTTCCAAACCTCTCTTCAGTATAGACTTTATGATTTTGTTCACAGCTTCAACCTGTCCATTTGCAGTTATAATAGATCATGGAAGGTCATAAGGACAGATGACATTACGGATAATGAAGTTGATTATTTTCTTTATCTTGGTCGTGGTTAAGAGTTCAACATCTGCCTATTTGGTGAAGTAATCAACTGCTATGATGGTGTATTTCGCACCACCTTTAGGATCGGCAAGAAGATTATTTCAGTGCCCCCAAGTGGAAAACGGCTATCGACCAGCCATTTGAGTAATTTCCATCGGCAGGGTTCATGGATTTTTTGAGTTTAGATGTAACTATTTTGCATAACAATCAATGTGAAATATGGTTGGGACGGTCAATGTTGATGGTTACTCTAGTCGAATCCTAGAGTCTTATCATGAGTTATTAAGTCTAATAGCGAAGGACTATGAATGCCCTAATCGATTATCAGCAAATGGCCGAAGATCAGGCTTAAAAGCACGTTGAAAGAAATGTCGAGTGGGGTCAGCCTCGAGTTGTGTGCAGCTGTATAGCTGGATCTTGCTATGAGTTTGAATTTGCTTGTATATTCGAGTAACACACTTTCTATTCAATGCATTCATGATCCTTTACACGTCCTTCGGGTTGGAGTGACAGTCAGTTGCCCACGAGCTAAGGTATCGATTTAATGATTCTATCTCTAGGCATCCTTTCGGTCGTAGCCTTGAGTAACTGTAAGCACTACATACAAGTTTCAACATTGAGCTATCGCAGGCAGTCATTGGATGACCATGCGTCTGCTCCTAGTCTTGGGTTGAAAAATGCACTGCATGGATGGTTGAGCCTCGCCCTAGCTACGTTATATTCCCACCTAAACTCCAAAGACACAGAGTTGATTGGTGAATAGTCGGTTCACATTCATCTTGCTTCTCGCTCGTGCCCTTTGGTATGGGGCATATACCTTTAAGTAGAAAGACCATCCATACCCACTTTAGCTTTATTCTCTTTCCCATTGAATCGTGGGATTAGGTAAGTTGATGGGAGGCCGGGTCTCGCCTATCTTGGATTATATTGTGGTTTTTCATTCCAAGAGGAATACTTCGACGCCTCATCAATTTCAAGCCGTAATTTGGACACTGGACAGTCAGCCACGTCCACTTTGGTTCATGTTCTGTAATCAGATCTCGGGGTAAAGTTGGCTCAAATGCAGTCAGGTTATGCTCATCTAGTTTCATACTCCTCCTGACGTGTCGAAGGAGGGTGTTGGAGAATTTTTGACCAAGTCTTCATGGTTTACCCTCATTTCCACACTTTGGAGGTCATAGTTTTTCAAGGAATATCCAAGGCATATTCGTATGTGCTTGATGTGGATCAGTATTGACCCTCGATCTAAGGTATGATATAGTCGGTCGTCCGTAGCTTTGGATGCCGTTTCGATTTGTTTTGTATAAGGCCTCCCTGTAGTCGTTGCCTTAAGTTGTAATGAATGCCAAGCTAGCACTATAGTAAGTTGTCGTATACATCTTTTAGAGATTCGTACTCCTGTTCCCAGAATTGATTTGGCCAGGCCACTAGTTGGATGGTGGAACTCCATCCTTAGCGTGTTAATAATCCTCATGTCGATTTCAGGCCGAAAGTTTGCGAAATAGAGAACGGTCGGAATCCACTCGTCTATTTATCGATGTTTATGCACACTCTGTATTCTGGTGACTTAGTGTTATTCTTCCCCTAGTCGACTCGCGCCCAATTTGTGTTCATTTTTCGGTCCTTGCTCTGGGGACTTGGAGATTTGTCGAATGGTTTATGCTATATTCCACAGTTTGGGACGTAGAGATTTTCGTCGATTTGTTTATACTCTAGACCGCACTCTGGGGACTTAGTTCGCTTTAGGAACTTAGATATTTTTCTCAAGTCGTTTATACTCTAGTCTGCACTCTGGGGACTGATAGTTCGCACTCTGGAGATTTAGGTGTTTTTAAGTCATTTATACTCTAGTCCGCACTCAGGGGACATAGAGTACTCTAGTCCGCACTTCTGGAGGCTTATATATTTTCAAGTTGTTTATACTCTAGTCCACACTTAGGGGTCTGAGAGTACTCTAGTCCACTTCAGGGACTTAGACGTTTCTAAGTCATTTATACTCTAGTCTGCACTCAGGGGACTGAGAGTACTCTAGTCCACTTCAGGGACTTAGAGGCTTTTAAGTCATTTATACTCTAGTCCGCACCTAGGGGACATAGAGTACTCTAGTTCGCACTCTGGGGACTTAGAGGTTTTTAAGTCGTTTATACTCTAGTCCGCACTCAGGGGACTTAGAGTACTCTAGTCCGCACTCTGGGGACTTAGGGGTTTTTAAGTCGTTTATACTCTAGTCCGCACTCTAGGGACTTAAAGTTTTTAAAGTCATTTATACTCTAGTCCGCACTATGGGAACTTAGAGTACTCTAGTCTGCTTCAGGGACTTAGAGGTTTTTAAGTCATTTATACTCTAGTCCGCACTCAGGTAACTTAGAGTACTATAGTCCGCACTTTGGGGACTTAGAGACTTTTAAGTCGTTTATACTCTAGTCCGCACTCAGAGGACTTAGAGTACTCTAGTCCGCACTCTGGGGATTTAGAGGTTTTTAAGTCGTTTATACTCTAGTCTGCACTCAGGAGCTTAGAGTACTCTGGTCCGCACTTTGGGGACTTAGAGGTTTTTAAGTCATTTATACTCTAGTCCGCACTTAGGGGACTTAGAGTACTCTAGTCTGCACTCTGGGGACTTAGAGGTTTTAAAGTCGTTTATGCTCTAGTCCGCACTCAAAGGACTTAGAATACTCTAGTCCGCACTCTGGGGACTTAGAGTTTTTTTAAGTCATTTATACTCTAGTCCGCACGCAGGGGACTTAGAGTACTCTAGTCCACACTTTGGAGACTTAGAGGTTTTAAAGTCGCTTATACTCTAGTCCGCACTCAGGGGACTTAGAGTACTCTAATCTGCACTCTGGGGACTTAGAGGTTTTTAAGTCGTTTATAATCTAGTCCGCACTCAGGGGACTTAGAGTACTCTAGTCCACACTCTGGGGACTTAGAGGTTTTTAAGTCATTTATACTCTATTCCACACTCAGGAGACTTAGAGTACTCTAGTCCGCACTCTGGGGACTTAGAGGTTTTTAAGTCGTTTATACTCTAGTCCGCACTCAGGGGACTTAGAGTACTCTAGTCCGCACTCTTGGGACTTAGAGGTTTTAAAGTCGTTTATACCCTAGTCCGCACTCAGGGGACTTAGAGTACTCTAGTCCACACTCTAAGGACTTAGAGGTTTTTTTTCGAGAGTAGTAGTATTTCCACCCGTTTAATTTGAATTTCATTTACCGTATAGAGGCCAATGCTGTCGAATGAACGATCAGACCATGTTTGCTCATGGAATGAGACTCTGCCCCCAGCATGAATGACGAAACTTGAAGAATGGACGCTCTATTCTCGTCTGCTTGGTGATTATAGCTCTTCCCATCAAGCCAAGGAAGGAGGTACATGATAGATGGTTGGATCACATCCATGATGGGTTAGATAGTCAAGTCTCGCACAATTTTCTTCGTATCTCTTTCTAGAAAATATGGACAATGGATTATTAAGTAGACAAAGCAAGTTGCATATGTTTCAAGGTGTAGTCGTGTCCATGTATTAAGAGCGATGGTTGGCGAGTAGATAGTCCATCACAGCTACTCCAAGTCAGGCTTTCGAACAACCTTTTGTGCTTAGGCTAGGATTTGATGTGTAGATAAGCCTTTCTTAGGCCTTCAAATCAAATATGGAGGTCGACGAATGAACAATCAGCCGTGTTCACTTTGTATTGGGCTCTGATCGTGATGAGATTTTCAATCGCTTGTCCATAGCCCCAAATCGAAGGCATATGGTTGATGGTGAGCGGTCGAATCATGCTCATCTTGATGAAACTCCACAGGCCTGAACATGGTCTACGTGGATTGGTTAGTGGCTAAATCTGAGTACCTGGTTACCTCCACTATTTTGAAACTAGTTTAGTTCAAGTTAATCGTAGTTCATGGAACAATTGAAATAGAAATGGAAATAATTCAAAGAAGATTGGGATAAATCTCATTGATAAGTGAAGCAGCATTGTGTGCTCGCTATTCGACTTTGCCCCTGGCTTTTTTCAAAGGGATGTCGGCCGTCGACAGTCCAATTGATAATCATAGCCCTTTATTAATAGGCATCGGATGTTCGCTGCCCGCCATTCTGCAGGACTTGTACATACTATTGAAGCTTTCCTTTCCAGATCGGCTCTTTGATCACACCTCGGAGGTGTTTATAATCGCCTGTGTTAGGATCCGTAAGCATCTTGGAATATACAACATTCCCCTGATTTTCTTTAGACTTTGGTGTACTCTTTCGAGGTTGGTTTCCAGTACCATTCTGAGTCGTGAGTCTTCAAGTAGAGGTTGTCAATTGAATATTTCAAAGAGCATACGAGTCGAATTTTGAGGTCTTGTTTTGTCTACCGGAATCAGCGTCCTTAGTCAATAGGCCTTCGTTGTTATTTTTCCTAGTCTGTTCCACTCTTCCATACTTTGTTTTAGATTCATTTTTGTCATAAAAATGATCCATGGTCGTAGGAGGCTCTCCAGCTAACTAGCTGGCAAAATATATTTGGAGGTCGACTCTCCTCAAACGCGATCAGTACAACATCCTTTATAGCATTTGGAATAAATTGCTTAGAGTCAAACGTTGGTCTGCTTGGAGTCACTAAATTTGAAGTGCTAGGTCAGTGAAGAATGGTGCTTGGAGTCATCTTGGCATTTGCCTAGGGTCATATCATCTACGTTCTTCAACATATGGGAGTATCGTTTGAGTAGCGGTTGCTTGTCCATTCCCTTGTCGTCGTTCAAAAGCTGTCGCTAGATAGTCTATGCCCTGGTTGATCATGGGACGTAAGGGAAGTGGATATAATGTTCCTTTATTAAGTTGAGTTTTGAATTTCTTTATTAAGTCATACTCGAATTTTTTTTTTTAAATATGGGTCGTATAAGAGACTGGTGTAACTTAAGTCTGGATCGGCCTGGATGCCGCTCGGCATAGGAATGCGGCTAGGCCTGGATGCCGCTAGGCATAGGCATGCGGCTCGGTGTGGATGCCGTTCGGCATAGGAATGTGGCTCGGCCAGGATGCCGCTCGGCATAGGCACGCGGCTCGGCCTGGATGCCGCTCGACATAGGAATGCGGCTCGGCCTGGATGTTGTTCGGCATACTCTCGCTCGGCATGCACTGGGTCGCTCGGCATACTCTCGCTCAGCATGCATTGGGTCGCTCGGCATACTCTCGCTCGGCACGCACTAGGTCGCTCCGCATACTCCCACTCGGCACGCACTAGGTCGCTCAGCATACTCTCGCTCGGCATGCACTAGGTCGCTCGGCATGCACTTGCCCTTATCGTAGAGTGTTCATAATAGAAATTTAAACTTTTTGGCTAGGTGATATGACTGTTTGAAGATTGATAATTTTCGAAGCAGCTTAGTGGTTAATTAACGAATTTGGGGGCTATCCCTCTAACCCATTTCGAGTTTGGAGACCTTATATGACTGAACCATCATCTGCAAATTACTTTTACACCTTCTCCCATAGATCTAAGCTCCATTAACACATTCTCCACCCAATACCTTCTCTTTTTCCCTCCAAATCAAGTCTACACAATAGATTAGTGATATATTAGCAAGGAGATTCATTTGAGATATTCAAATTTACATTTTTTGGAAAGGAAAATTAAAAATTTTCTATTCATTTTAAGATCTACCTCAATTTGCATGCAAAACTTTGTTTTTGGGATTTTTGTGGGTAATTTATCATTTCTCACCTTCTGTATAGGTATCTGTAGATTTTATTATGTTTTGGATCTATTTTTAAAGTGAAAATTAAGTTCTAATGTTGTTTTAAAACAAACCTACAGTAAAAATATGAACAAGTGTATTTTTAGCTTCTTTAGACTTGTTATTTGGATATAGGATTTCCTTGATAGATGTTAGGCTACATTATGTTCACAATATGTGATAATTGCTATGATTGGTCGTGTGATTTACATGTTTGAATGTTGTTTGGTACATGTCTGGTGTTTTCTTATATGCTTGTGTGGTTGAAAATGCTCATTGGAGCGAACAAGAGGTAGGAACCATAGAGACGGACTTCGACGGATTGGCTCTGGAGCATTTAGGTCATATCATTGCACAAACGTTGCATGGGGGTCGAAGCATTAAGTGTAGTGATGGAATAAGCATGACTTGAAGGGCTGAAATACCTATGGGGCTTTGGGTCGGCTGGTGGTGGCTTGGTGGCCGACTAGGGAAGGTTGTTTGATTGGTGATGGTTGGTGGCCAAGTGGTGAAACGTGGTCGGTAGCCGACCAGGGGTGGATGGCTCGGTGTGGAAAAACTTGTTCGATGATCGGGTGGTGAATCATGGTCGATGGCTTGGTGGAGGGACAGAGTCGGTGGCCAGGATGTGAAGCACGTTCGGTGGTGGCAGTGTTCGGGGGACCGAGCACAGAAGTCGATTCTGAAGGGGTTACTGGTTCGGGTCTAGATTGGCTCGGTCAGGAGTTGGTCTGACAAGGATGGAGCACAGAGTATAGCTATGGACTTCGGAGCAAGACTCCGGTTGCTTGGTAATCTAGGGAGTTGGCTCAAGGTAAGGGTGGATGACCTCGGGATGGCTCTAGATGACTTTGGGAAAGCAATCAACAAAGTACAATGACTTTAACGACTCGACGTGACAAGTGACTATGATATCTGGTGATGGATTGAAAAGACGAGTTCCGTGTGACAGCTCGTAGAGTAGAACATGAGATTGCGATGCTCATGAGCAAGACAGGGTAGCTTGTGTGTACCCGCGTGTTTGGACATTTGTGTATTGCTAGTTCTTAGCCATTTGCATAGGTAAAAGTTATGCATCTATGGGATAGTTTTGCTAATGTTATGTGAGCTAAGGGATAAATGGATCTATGGTTATGATGCTCATTATTGGGACAAGGTAGTCTGCATGTACCCAGGGTAATCTGTGAGTACCCATGTGTTTGGATGTCTGTGTGTGTCCAGTTCTTTATCATCTACGTGGGAAATGAGTTGAGTATCTAAAAGAGTTATCATACATCTGAAGCATTTGAGTAAGATATGCGAGACTGTATGATGGATGCTATGTCTAGTGCGTACTTGGTGTCCGTGTGATACCCTTTTACCCTATATTTTCCTCTTGTGACAGTAGTTTAGCATATACTATGTCCATGTGTTAACTCTTTGAATGCAGGGACTGGTTAGGTATGGTTGTTTACACCATATACCCTATTTACTATATACAAATTTTATAGTATATTAAGATGATATATCGTTCACACCAGATTGTTGTTTGACCTGAGGTTTTATTTTTTGCTTCTTATTATCTTAGGTACTATCAAATGAATATATTGGGATAGGAGGTCTGGATAGCGCATAAAGTTGTACGAAGTATAAGCATGAGGCTACTCTTTCATATATCTATACTTGGAGCTTACTATCGCTTATATTCTGCTGTGCAGTACTGTGGAGCTATGTCAGTACATGTATTACTAGAGACAGTTATAGAGTTTATTATGGAGATTTGGGATGTATAAACTCTTTATTTCAGTTTTTGTATAGTATGTGAACTTGATGCACTCGGATATTCTTATTTGCGGTTCGTTTGATTATATCACTGTCTTGCCTATTTGACGTCTATGTTGTTATAATTTATATTTTATTTATGCGCTGTGATTTGTTCTACATGTTCTGTGTTTGTATTTTTCTCTTCTTTATATTCTTCGTTGTCGTCCTGCATCGGTTGGATAACTCCACAACACATCATAGAGGTATATTGGATACCAGAGGCATAGGGCGGTTGTCATCTTTGGTATCCGAGCTTAGGTTTCATAGACGTCCTAAGTTGGTACTTGGTTCCATTAGAGATAAGGAAGGAGCTGTTGCTTTAGAATGGATCTAACGACATATGAGAGATCATAATTGTTATATTTTGTTTTTCATAACCATATAGTAGCGTGTGTGTGTGTATATATATATAGTATTTAAGTCGCACTATATTCACAGACACCACTTATTTCTTTTTTGAAAGACTGATCATTCTTATTTCAAATTATAAGAATAAACCAACTAACGAGGAATGCTACTAGGAACTCCATCTTTAGAGTTGAGAAGGCAGTAGGATCGACGGTTGTAATCCCGACTTGCAGAACATGTTCACTGAGATGGAGCAAAACATGGTTTAGAATGCCCAATTTGCTTCTACTGTAGCTGTTGGTCATGGTGCTCTAGTGCAAGCACCAAAGGATGACTTTAGTAAATTGAGCAAGGATTCTCTACTCTAGGTGGAAAAACTTTTCTTGGAATGGAATCGGCCGTTGAAGTGCAAGATTTGTTGGATATCTACGAGTGCATCTTTGAGGATATAGAGTTAGAAGATGTGATGAAAAGGAAGCTGGCCTCTAGATAGTTCAAAGAAGGGCTATAGGGTTGTGGAACGCCATCAAGATTGCTGCTCCCGAGGAATATATTACTTGGGAGCAAATTAAGGCGAGATTTGAAGAGATGTACATACCAATTTCTCAGAAGTCGGGCTCTTCCGAAAGTTTACTGACTTAAGACATGGTATATGTACCTATTGTAGTACGTGGTTGAGTTCGACACATTGTCAAAGTATGACCTGTCTTTTATTGATACTCCACTTAAGAAGAATGAGAATTTCATCATGGGCTAGGATGATTACCTTAGAGAGAAGCTTGTAGGACATATTGATTAACCGTTTGAGAGGTTGGTGGAGAAGGATCTTCGACGTGAGAGTCTTTCCTAAGCCTAAGCTAGTTGTTTCTCTTAAGGATTAGCCGAAGTCGCAAGCTAGTGGGCGAGGCAAAAGGAAGTGGGACAAGAAGAAGAAGAAGAAGCAGTTTCAGAAGAATGGCAAGTGGGAGCCTACATATTATAATTGTGGATAGAAGGGCCATCTTAGTGAAGATTGTAGGAACAAGAAGAAAGGATGATCCAACTGCAGCAAGTCAGGGCATATCTAGAAGGATTGCGTAGAACAACCAAGAAATAAGCAGGTTGTGTCTACTTACGCTTTGAATGTTGTTCAAGCTTCGTCAAGTGGTCCATCGTCAAAGAAGAAAGGAAAGGGCATCGTTATACAAGGTATGCTTTCAATTTCTGATATAGATGTACATGTTTTATTCGGTATCAGGGTTTCACATTCCTTCATATCTAGTGATTTGATAGATAGATTGGGATTGAAACTAGAAATTGTTGACCGATCTTTGATTGTGACGAACCCAATTGGAAGCTCTACTATCCTTTGCATGGTTTTTCGAGACTATGCCTTATCGAGTCATGGATTTTTATTTGCTTGTGATTGCTTTGCTTTGGATTTTATGGGGTTTATAATTATATTAGGGATGGACTGGCTGAGGAAGTGGTGGATTACGAGAGGCCGTTGGTGACGATTGGGGCTGTGGAGGAGTGGATAGTAATGATTGGCTGTCGTCCAGAGGATAGAGTTATGGTTAGCTTTCTATATACGCTTGAGACTCCACATGATGAGCTGTCATTTATGCCTATAGCGAGAGAGTATCCGAACATATTCGAGGAGGTGACCCAATTACCGCCACATCAATAGATTAAGTTTCGAATATACTTAGTGTAGGATTCCAGACTGATAGCTATGCCTTTGAGGCATATGACACCCAAAGAGCAAAAAGAGTTGGAGGTGCAAGTGAATGACCTATTGAGATGAGGGTTCATTTGTTGGAGCATATCTAAGTGTAGTGCACCTGTAGCATTCTCCACTAAGATGGATGGCTCTCTGTGGCTGTGTGTAGATTATTGTGAGTTGAATAAGGTGATGAAGAAGAACAAGTATCCACTCCCATGTATTGATGACTTGTTCGATTAGCTCCATGGTGGTAGGGTGTTCTCTTAGTTAGACCTTGCGATTGGGTTTCATCAACTGAGAGTGGCGAAGGAGAGTGTACCATATAACATTCTATACATCATCTGGATTCTATGAGCGGTTAGCTATGACGTTCGGGCACCAATGCATTGACATAATTTGTTGATCTTATGAACCATGTATTCGAGAATCGGCTAAATAAATTTGTCTTATGTTCGTGGATGATATCCTTGTTTGTTCAAGGATGGAGGAAGAACACAATGAGCATTTGAGAATTTTGCTCGAGGTGTTTAGGAGCACCGATTTAAGGTGAAGTTTTCAAAGTGTCACTTCTGGAGGAGGGAATTGTTATTCTTGGGTCTCATTGTTTCTTAGCAGAATATTGTTGTAGATCTTACTTATCGACAATATAGGACCAGGATCGACCCATGATTACTACAGACATGATAAGCTTCCTTGGATTGGCGAGATACTATAGACATTTTATTCAGGACTTATCTAAGATAGCAGCGTCGTTAACCAACTTGACAAAGAAGAATTGGACTTTTATTTAAGACTCGAGGTGCAAGCATGCATTTGTGAGTCTGAAGGAGAGGTTGACGAGCACATAGTGTTAGTTATTCCAAGTAGAAATGAGGACCTGACAGTATACACAAATGCCCATGGTATTAGACTTGGTGCGGTGTTGATGTAGATGGGAAATGTTGTTGTGTAACAGTCTCGATTTTTCGATGCCCGAAAGTCGACATTAATACGTCCACTGCATTGAATGCCGAACAGTCGAATGATGGAAACCGAACCGTTAGGGTTTAAAGAAGAAAAAGATAGAAGAAGAAACATAAAAAAATAACAGAATCTCACATTTCGCAGTGGAAAAAATATAATAGATAAACGAATAATCTTTAAACAAAGCACTATATCCGTTCGTACATTACAACATCAAAGTATTACAACAACAACACAGAAACAATGGCAGTTATAATAACTTGTGTACAAGAAAATTTGACATGTACTAACCCAAACGCAACAGACACTATATAGCATAAGTGGTACGCTTTGTCATCCAGCTTGCTCCTGATCTCCACAGCATCTCTTTTTTTTCGACTTCGCTCCAGAATAATGATAACCTGACTCTAGGCTGCCCGTGTGAAAAAATTGTGGGCACCTAGAGTTTAGAAAGGGAACAATAAACTCCGAGTCAGTCGTGGGACTGGTGTGAGATCTTAAAAGCAGTTATTTTCACAAAGAAAATAAAAAGAAATCCGCTATGCTTTTGGAAAATGAAACTACCATAAGGCCTCCCACCACACACACAGTGCAAACGCAGAATTAGAGGAGATTTCTCCTTATGATAACCAAACATACTTAATACACAAAAATTCTTTTTATTATTATTGTTAGTGCATAGTGTGGAAAACATTTCGAAAGTATAATATTAATCTTAGCCAGCATAGGCATTTCACACTTATGCCTACTATAGCTACCATGTTCAATAGCAGGTTACCGCCATATTCCATGGCAGGTTATACAACTAAAACCGTACATGGCGCGTATTGTTTCTTTGGATTTCCAACAAATGGTCAGGCTAAGGAACTTCCTACTGCCACATGGGTACGCCTCTGGAGGGACGTCTCGAGAACTTAACCAGCTCTCTGCCAACGCAAGGCCGGGTTACCTCTGTAACTAGGTAACTACTACACGAGTATGCCATCCCCCGGTCATTTGCGACCTTTATCCGAGGATCCTCAACTACAAAGCAACAACCACAAAGTATAATAAAATACGGCAATAACATAGGTTAAGTATCTGGGCTCCATACCATGATATCACCCTTTTCCAGTAGGAAATGACATACCCTAAAGGGAGTGAGCCTCATAACCTTGCCGCATTCTTCCTGTTTTGACCATTTCCGGGGTGTGAGGTCCGACAAAGTCTCGTCCACAAAGCTAAACTTTTCACAAAGTCATGCTTTGATCAACAAATGATCAGCAGCACCTCGTATGCCATGTTACCAAATTGGGAATGCATTACTAGTAACAATCAACTACATAACCTCTAAGCTGGTATGTCTCAGAGAAGGGTGTTAAGCTAAGAGAATAAATTCTCCGCCACTAACAGAAATGTATTTGATAAAAACCAGCTTTACATTTCAAAGTGTAACGTCAGACACACATCCATATAAGTCCATCCCGGGATCAAGCGGAACCGAAGGCACTTCAAAGAAGCCCTTGCAATCCGGATATTCACTAATCACATCCGGAATCCCCATCACGAAGGGTGATAAAATCTCTATACCAGAGCAACCCGATGCAGAGACATTCGCCAGGTAATCCTTTCGTTTTTGGAAATACCCGGTCTTCAACACCATCTTCAAATGCAATCCCATTTCGTCGTATCGTTATTCAGAATGGGTTTTATGACACAAAGTCCTCTCCCGGCTAATCTGAATAACGAGCGCTTATTTAAAAAATAAGTGTTCAATCAGATTTCAAACAAATCACAACAATTTTCACTTTGATCCTATAAATAAAAGATCAATCACAAACACAAAGGTTCGATGTGGGTTTTCGGATATCCACTTGGAATCCAACCCCCGGTCGCATCAAAATTTAAATGCCATTAAAAGGCCAATATTGATTGTTGGTTATTTAACTATTAATCGACATCCACAACAATTGCCGGATTTAAATAAATTTTCCAAATTATTTATTTTCAAAATATTTTCGCAAGATATATTTCACACTTCAACCATTTGAAAACAAATTTCAAATTACTTTCCACATTTCAATACTTTGAAAAAAATTTCAAATCACTTTTCCTTACGCGGAATACATTTTCAAATATTTATTTATTTCCACTGAAAATCTGCCGAGTTCAAATATTTTAAAATAATTTAAAATTCTTATCCAAAATATACTTAGAGATATTTAAAATAAAACTATTTTGAAACATTTGCTTAAATATTAGTTATGAAAATATTATACTAATGTCTCATATAAAAATTCAAGTCCAAACAAAATTTTTAAATAAAATTAATAGATAAGATACAACTATTTAAATATTCAATTTCCAAAACCAATATCAATTAAATATTTAAATCATTACTTCCATAATTAATTAAATAAATCTTTACTTTAACGATGCTCAAAATAACTTCAAGAAACTAATTTCTCCAAAATATTCTTTTAAACCCAACCCTAGAACTTTTAATTTATATTTTCAAAGCTATTTTACAAAATACTCGTCTTTTTAGGGAAAATACACCTTCCTTTTCAAAATGGATCATTTTTAATCAATTAATAAATCCTTCGGGATTTATTTTAAATTTACGTTCCAAATCCGTAAATTTCTTTCCACACTTTTAAAAATAAAACAATATTTATGTTTAAAACAAATTTCCCTTTCTTTTCTAAAATTCCCATTTGTGGATTTAAATTTTTTTAAATATCCACTAATTTACGATTTTCAAATCGATTTCCAAATATTCACTTTCAACACCAAATCAATTTTCAATTTGATTTCAATTTTTTTATTTTAAACACCAAATCAAATTCCAAATTGATTTCCCAAAGAATTATTTTAAAATACGAAATCAATTTTTTAATTTGATTTACAAATTTATTGCCTTTAAAAATAAATTCCTTTATCAAATCTTTTCCCATTTTCTTGGAATTTATTCAATAGGATTTCAGTATAGATTTTCTACTTAGTTAAAAATCTAATTTTATTTATTTCTGGTATCTGACGATACAAAAAATATATTCGGCTAAATTTTAGTCTTCAACGATTTCAATCACAACATAATCACACACAGATTATAAACAATCAACACACAATATTGAAACAAATTCAATCATTTGAGGAATCCAGTTGGATCCCTCCAACCTGTTTCCTTGCATCCACAGACGTTAGCACAATAATTAAATACCAATTCCACTTCTAGGTGGAATATCGCGGTATATGGGATTTATAAAATATCATCCGCTATTATGCGGCGCATAGGGTCTCATCCGCTATATAGTGCGGGAAATCAATCACTCCAAATACATATATAATACCAATTCCACTTTAAGGTGGAATATCGTGGTATATAGGTTTAATATAATATTACCCGCTATTATGCGGCGCATAGGGTCTAATTCAATACAACTGATAATAACTTATCATCAAGCACACAATCAACAATTTTAAATCTAACTATTTAAAGTTTAATCAGAAAGAATCTGATTGAGTGAGAAGATCTCACCTTTTGCTTACGCATGCAACCATTTTCCAATCCAGCTCGTTTTCACGAATTTTTGACCTTGCACAACAATTATATGATTTTATTAATATTAGAATAATTAAATTCCCATTAATATTTATTTTAAATTTAAATCTACTGGGTTAATAAAGTTCTAATTTTTTTTTACTTTACTGTTAAATTTCTGATAATAGATTAAATGAATAGTTTTTTTTCTTTTAAATTATATATTTATAAAAATAATTTGTATAGATTAAAAATCGGATTTTATATAAACAACTCGATATTTTAAAATCTATATTTTCCAAATCTTGTACATATATTATTACTATTCCTGATATTTTCAAAATCCTCCTATATATATATTTCTCTGTCAAAAAGGTTTTCCAGTTTTAAACCTTATATTTATCCCTTTTTTTTTCTCCAATCAAATTATATAGTACGTTAATTTAAATTAAAGTTACAATTTTATATGTTGATCAATTTTCTTCCAGGAAAAACCTACAGCAACCCATCCCATAACGTATGCATCCACAAGGCGGCCAATCATCTCGAGACGCATGCGCCACCCGAAATCAAGCACTAGCTTCGCGAACTTGCATCCTACTGCTATCGACACATCAGCCCTTGCTTGCGTCGCTGCCAGTCCTAGCTCCCTCAAAGTCATCGCGAGAACCCAGCCATTCGCCAACACCATCACGTGAGCGCCGCTCCACCCAAATTCGATCGCATGAAAAGAGGGAGGCTCGGCTCGTTCAATTTCTCCGATACGAGATTCATTGTTCCTATTCAAATTGGTTTTAGTTTGGGGATTTAAATTTAAGAGAGAAGGGTTACGATTTCTTTTTCAAATCACATCGTTCCTATTTTTTTTAAATATCTCGTCCTTTCCCTTTCCTCATTTCCAAGTCGAGAATCAGAAACGAAAATAAACATAATGGCTTGCGGTCCAAGCCTTGGGCATTTGATTTGCTCAAGGTAATGCTGTTGGTGCAGTCGAGGAGGCTCAGCACGTGGATCGTTACACTGACTTTCCGTCAGTCTGTGCTTTTAGATCAGACATGTGTGGTTGATTTGTCGATTCAAAGGGTATGGATTTGCGGACTATCACATGTTGCCTACGCTACAGTTAAACCGCAGGAGAGGAAGTATCCAACTTACGATTTGGAGTTGGCAGCGATAGTATTTTCTTTGAAGATATGAAGGAATTATTTACTTAGGGAGAGGTACGAGTTATATACGGACCATAAGTTGTTGAAGTATCTATTCTACCAGAAAGACCTCAAACTTCATTCGCAGTGATGGATAGGTTTTCTAACCTCCTATGATTTTGAAATTTCCTATATTCTTAGTAAGGGAAATGTAGTCACTGATGAATTAAGTAGAAGACATGCTAGCTTGGGAGCGATGTTCTTAGGGTCGAAGCAGTTGAAGTTCATCGTTGGCTATGATTTTAGACCTCGATGTGGGCTAGAGCCCGAAGTATTGGCTAGCTTGATGGTGAGACCTACCTTTATTGAGAGGATCAGTGCTTTCTTATCAGAGGCAAGACGCTAGGCTAGTGGATATCGTGTCAAAGATAGAGGAAGGGTAGAGTCTGAGGAGATGAAGTAGTATAAGAACGACCATGATGGCTGGCTCTGTATGGATGGGTGATTGTTTATTCCTGATGTTGATGGCTTAAAGAATGAGGTGCTATGCGAGTGCCATCATTCAAGATTGACTATACATGCCGGTGACAATAAAATGTATGTCGATATGAGGTAGATATTTTATTAGGAAGGATGAAGAAGGAAGTTGGGACATTCATCTCGAAGAGCATGAACTGTCGGTTAGTAAAGACAGAGTAGAAAAAGCCAAGCAGTTTACTGCAAACCGCTCAATAGTACTGAGTGGAAATGAGAACAAGTTTTGATGGACTTCATTGGTGGATTGCCAAGGATCAGAGGAGGGTGCGATAGAATTTGGGTCATAATCGACAGATTAACGAAGTGCGTCCAATTCATACACGTCAAGTCAAGTTGAAAACATCCAAATTGTTCGATTTGTATGTGAAATGGGTTATGTGATTCTATGGTTTTCCAAAGTGCATTATAGAAGACCGAGACGCTTTGTTCACTAGCGGATTTTGGAAGAGCTTACAAGAGGCGTTGGGCACAGAACTGCATCACAATATGACTTATTACCCACAAATTGTTGTGCAGACCGAGAGGGTGAATCGTATCCAGGAGGATCTCTTGCGAGCTTGCATTATCGATTTTGGTGGCTCGTGGGACAATCATCGACACTTAGTAGAGTTCGCATATAACAACGGTTATCAGTCTAGCATTGATGTGGCACATTTGAGGCATTATATGGCCGACTATGCAATGCTCCTTCATACTAGTGGAAAGCATACGAGCAATTGATACTTGGGCCAGACATGATTAGAGAGACTTCGAAAAAGATCAAAATCGTTCGAGAACGAATGAAAGCTGCTTAGGATAAACAAAAGAGCTATGCTGATAGGAGGAGAAAAAATTTGGATTTCTCCGTTGGTGATATGGTATTCGTCAAGATCATCCATTAAAGAATATTTTTTGATTTGGTACTAAGTGGAAGTTGGCACTGAGATTCATTAGTCTTTTTTGATACTTGGGAGGATCGAGAATTTAGCATATTGGGTCGACTTACCTTAGAAGTTAGCAGGCGTGCACAATGTGTTCTATGCATCTAACTTGTGGAAGTTTGTGCACAATTCAGCTGAGGTAGTTCAACCAGATCAGCTTGATAATATCGAGATTGAAACAGAAGCATTGAGACCTCATAGGCTTTTTTCTGTCGTCAGACATGATAGAAAGCAGCTTAGGAGGAAAACGGTAGAGCTGGTGAAGGTTCAGTGGAGTGAGAGAGAAGGCGATTGTACTTAGGAGACCAAGGAGAGCATAAAGACCACTTATCTAGAGCTCTTTACTTAGTAAGAGTTCTGTTTATCGCGTTTACTATCACTCATGATATCATATAGGGTAGTTTAGTGTCCTGCATGCTAACGTAGGCATAGATATCATTACCTGCTTTTATGTGCATGTTTGATGTTTGAGAGGGTTGCTTGTGGATGCTAGGTATGCAGGATAGCTTTGATTGAGAGGGTTGCTTGTGGATGTTAGGTATGCCGGATAGCTATGATTGAATTCACCTTGTTTGTGTTGAGGATTTTGGGGGCCAATTCCTAAAAAGGAGGAGAGTGCAATGACCTGTATTTTACGTATTAGAGGATCATAAAATAGTATTTTTAAATTCATATGAGGTCATATGACTTTATAACTTTGGAAAATGCCTATTAAAGATATTTCCTATATTTTGAATTTTTTCGAACAATTTTACTCTTGGGAATTTATACCAGCTGCAACTTTTGATAAAAGCCGAATTGGCATCTGAGATCACTTTCATTGGAAAGATATGATAGTTTCTCTATCTGTAAAGTGGTCATAATAGCGACTCAGACTTTTTAGCTAAGAGATATGGCTGTTTAAAGATTGAAATTTTTTGGAGTAACTTAGTGGAAAATTAGTAAGTTCGAGGGCAAGCCGACTAACCCATTTTGAGTTTGGAGACGTTATATGGCTGAGCCAACATCACCGAATCACTTTTACACCTTCTCCTATTGATCTAAGCCTCCATTAACCCACTCTTCATCTAAAACCTTCTCTTTTCTCCTCTTAATCAAGTCTAAATCATAGATTAGTGATGTATCAGCAAGGAGATTCATTAGAGATCTTTAAATCTACATTTTTTTGGGAAGAAAAATTTCCCCTTTGCTATTCATTTTTGGATCTACTTCAATTTGCATGCAAAACTTGGATGTTGGGGGTTCTAGTGAATGATTTATCATCTCTTACCTTATTATATATGCATATATATGTTTTATTATGCTTTGGATCTATTTTTAATGTAAAAATTAAATCTTAGTGCTATTTTAAAAGCCAACCTGCAGAAAAACATGAATAAATGGATTTTTGGCGTCTTAGACATGTTATTTGGATATGGGATTGCCTTGATAAATGTTTGCCAATATTCTATACACCTTGTGTGATGATTGATATGATTGATTACGTGATTTTCATGTTTGAATGTTATTTGGTACATGTATGTGTTGGTTTATATGCTTGTATGGTTGGAAACGCTCATTGGAGCGAACTAGAGGTAAGAACCATAGAGACGGAGTTCAATGGAATGGCTAAGAGCGTTTGGGGTCATATTGTTGCACGGACGATGCATGAAGGTCGAAGCGTTAAGTGTAGTGATGGAATCTACATGACTTGAAGGGCTGAAGGAGTTATGGAATTCTAGATGGTGGCTCAGTGGTCGGTTGGGGAAGGTTGGTCGGCTGGTAATGATCGGTGGCCGAGTGATGAAACGTGGTTAGAGGCCAGGCAAGGGTGGACGGTTGGGTGACTGAATGTTGAAGCCTAGTCGGTAGCTGGGTGGTGAAACCTGGTCGGTGACTAGGTGGTGAAACCAGGTCGGTGACCGGGTGGGAGACATGATCGATAGCCAGGTGGGGGGAGATCAATGGCCAAAAGGTGAAGCACGTTCGACGACGGCGGTATTTGGGGAATCGAGCACATAAGCTGGTTCGACAGGGGAGATTTGGTTCAGGATTAGCTTAGCTCAGTCAGGAGTTGAACCGACAAGAGCGGAGTACAGAGTATAGCTACGGACTTCAAAGCAAGACTCAGGTTGCTTGATAGTCTAGGGAACTGACTCAAGGTAAAGGTGGATGACCCCGGCATGGCTCTAGATGACTATGGGATGGCAATCAACAAAGTATGATGACTTTGATGACTCGACTTGACGAGTGACCATGGAATTTGGTGGTGGACCGAAAGGGTGAGTTCTCTGTGATAGCTCGTAGAGTAGAACATGAAACCGTTATAGTCTTGAGTAGGACATGGTAGTCTATGAATACCTAGGGTAGTCTGTGTGTACCACGTGTTTGGACGTCTACGTGTGTCTAGTCCTTAGCCGTCTCGTGGGCGAGAGTTGAGCATTTATGGGATAGTTCTACCATTGGTACATGTGCTAAGGGATAGATGGATAACTCTTTGGTTGTTATGCTCATTGTTGGGACAAGGTAGTCCACATGTACCTAAGATAATTTGCACATAGCCATGTGTTTAGATGTTTGCATGTGTCCAGTCCTTTTCATCTCCATGCACAATGAGTTGAGCATCTAAAAGAGTTATCATACATCTGAAGCACTTGAGTGAGTGATGCGAGGATGTATAATGGATGCTATGTCTGCTGTGTACTTGATATATTGTGTGATACCCATATACCCTATATTTTCCTCTTGTGATAGTAGTTTAGCATATACTATGTTCATGTGCTAACTCTTTGGATGCTAGGACAGGTCAGGTATGGTTGTTCATACCATATACCATATTTATTATATACGAGTTTAATAGTATTTTGAGGTAATATATCGCTCACACCAGACTGTCATCTAACCCAAGGTTTTATGCTTTGCTTCTTATTGCCTCGGGTACTCATAAATGAGTAGATTAAGGATAGCTCCGGATAGCAGATGGAGCTGTACGAAGTATGAGCAGGAGGCTATGCTTTCATATATTTATACTTCGAGCTTACTATTGCTTATATTCCTCTATGCATTACTTTGGAGCTATGTCAGTACTTGTATTACTGGAGATAGCCATAGATTTTATTATGAAGATTTGGGATATATAAACTCTTTATTTCAGTTTTTGTATAGGTTGTGAACATGTTGCATTCTGATGTTCTTATTTTCGGTTCATCTGATTATATCACTGTCTCGCCTGTTTTACATTTATGTTGTTATATTATTTTATCAGTGCACTGTGGGATGTTCTGTAGGTTCTGTTTTTGAACTTTTCTCTTCTTTATATTCTTGTCTACAGTCCTACATCAGTCTAGGTACCTCTACAGCGCATCGCTAGGTATATTGGGTACTGAAGGTGTAGGGCAGTAGTCACACCTACCTAATTGTCTTTTATTAGGTTTCATTCACACCCTCCATCGACGCAATACTCCCCTGTCCAACTTGTGTTTGAAATTCACTCTTTACTTATTAAGTGAAAACTTCTAAACTGCGGCACAATATCTCTTTTGCATATTGCGATGCGATGCAGTTCAGTTCCTTTCATCTTTACATAATAGCAACGTGGTTTGTCCTCTACAAGTTTTGGCGCAGTTCTACTTTCCCCTAAAAGTACCGGATCCCTTTAGCTAATTTCTACCTTTTCACCTCGTATGTATAGTTCGTTTATATATCGTTAGGTTGCTGCCTCATCTCCATACAAAGTCTGACATATCTAACAAAGTCGTTATATGTGTCACTACATGATACGTTAAGATCTCTCTTTCTATTACTTATAGTGTCCTTTATATTTCTTTTTACCACTTTATTTTGATCTAATTCCCTATTTACATGACGCATATATTTTTTCGGTATAATTTTATATTACATGCATCCTCATAGTTCCCCCTTTTCTCCAACACAGTTTCTGTCACATATCGGCTTATTTTCCTCTTAGAAAACAATACTAAAATCCCTAAAAATTCATGAACGCTTGTTCTAGTATATTCTATCCTTTATTCCGATTTAAGGGCATTTTCCTTTTCTATTTTCTAGGCATACTCCTTCAATAAATCATAATAAATTACTTTCGACATAAAAAAAAATCTCTTAAACTAAAAACTCGTTTCTAAAATCATGGTTGAAACATCATATAAACTCTTCATAATATTTCAAAATCATTAAGATAGGGAAATATATCTAAACATCCCATGTTTATCTATTTTTCTACAAAGCATTCGTTAAACAATTTGCATATTAATGAAAATACATACATAACTCCATTATATATAATATTTTACAAAAATCATATTTGGGCATGGTAAAGATGGGTTTAGTGCTACTTATTTAGGTCTTTGGGATATCTTTTTTATACTTTTAAATCTCCCCATTAGCTTATGTTTTCTTGCCTTCACTTTATTTGCTCTCTTTAAGCTACCACTGTTAAAGTTCATCTCAAGCTTTTATTTTTTAGTAACAAAATAAATAAATGGAAAAGTGCAATGTTTATTGTCCCATAATAATTTGGGCTTGGGCCCTCGTATTCTTTTTCAGTAATTAATTATCTCTTTCCGTTTTTATTTAACTTATTTCGTCCTTCAATTAACCAAATAAATTAACTCTAGAATTATGGGTAGGAATTTTGCCCTCGAAATTCAATGAAGGCGCAATAGAGATTTGGCAACTATCCCATGCTTATGCTAAGCATATCCATGTATTCCCAATATATATAAAATGCACTAGTGCTATGTACTCACGATAAGCAACCATAATCATATATATAAATTGTCTACAATTATACAATTCAATACATAGCTCATACGCTAATCTGAAATGAACAACCCTAGATAGGTCCTCTTATCCTTATCCTCTGTTTCCCATGTGTAGTCCTCCCCCTACTGGACAGATACTAACTTCACTACCTTGTTCCGAAGCCGCTTCTCATGCCGATTCACTATCTGAATTGGTCTTCGCACATAGTTCATATTTGACTCTATGATCTAGTCATCTACTGCCCTCAGATACAATGTTCGGATCTATAATGCATTTTCCCATATGTGAAACGTGAAACACATAATGAATCCTTGTGAAAACACTAGGCAGTTCCACCTTATATGCCACCTTCCCAATCCTATCTATGGTCGAAAATGGCCCTACATATTTGGGTGTTGACTTCCAACCTTCCTAAAATGCATCACACCTCTCTTCGAAGAAACTTTCACGAACATCTGAATGCCTACTGCAAACTCCAGTTCCTTCCTCCTTTTGTTGGCATAATTATTTTTCCTAGACCGAGCTTCCTTTATTCTAGCTTGGATCAGTTCTACTTTCTTAGTACCATACTTAACCATATATGGTCCTAACACCAACCTATCCCCTGCCTTCAACCAACACGCATGCGACTTACACTCTTCCATACAACGCCTCAAATGGGACCATTCCAATGCTACTATGGTAGCTATTGTTGTATAAAAAAAATCTAGCAAATGTAAATAATCCTCCCATGATCCACTGAAGCTCAAAATACAAGCTCTCAACAGGTCTTTCAGGACCTTATTGACTCTTTCGGTCTAGCTATATCTTTGTGGATGGTACATAATATAATGCGCAACTCTGAACCTAACACCTTCAGCAAGCTATGCTAGAATTCATTGGTGAACAACAAATCGCGATCACTAATAATAGGGCCAGACACTCTATGCAATCTCACTACTACTACCTTCATATATATCGCTGCTAACTTCGATGCACTTCTCATGCCTTCACTGGAATGAAATGGGCATAATTAGTTTGCCTGTCAACTATGTTGGCTCGGTTTTTTGGCCAAAAAAAGAAGGTAGCAAAGGTAGACAAGGGTATAGGTAGCAGAGTTATCGGACCAGGTGCTTGGTTCGGCATTTTCCGTAATGCCGAACCAAACATATGGACCGACATGCCGGACAAGATATTTGGTCCGGCATCCTATGGTATACCGGACCAAATATCTAGTCTGGTATCCTTAGAGATGCCAAACCAAACATTTGGTTCGGCCTTCTCTAATATCCCGAACTAAGTACTTGGTCCAGCACAACACATCAATTGCTGGACCAAACATTTAGTCGGATATGACAAACATGTTGAATCAAATGTTTGGCTCGATAAGTAAGGATCACCGAACCAAAGCAAACCTCCTAACCTAAATTTCGATCCAACTATCCTTGGCCCAAATGTCGAAGAAAAATCAGGAAGCTATAACTTCTCCTCCACACTTCACAAATCCACTCTATAAATGCGAGAGCTTCTCAACAACAATTGGGGCAGATTTTTGGAGAAAAAGAGAGAAAACTTCGTTGAAAATCCATCACTTTGGCCAATTAAAGTTTTTACACTTTTCGAATGTATCATGTACTTGTAATCAAATCAAAGAGAGAATAATAAGATGGAAAGTGGATGTAGGCACATTCAGGCTGAACCACTATAATAACTCTGTGTTATTTACTTTCGTTATCTGCTTTCCAAACTTTGCACTTGTGAAATGTCTCTGCACTTGTTGAAATTCATTCCGTTACGTGCTGGAACATAAAAAACCCAAGTCAATCAAATCAAACGAACTTAATAAAAAAGAAATTTACGTTTAGAGGTGTTTGTCCAACTTTTAAGCAGACATTTTTGGTGCTTTTACTAAGAAGGAGGGCATAGAAAGCCAAACTTTCCCATCCATTATTCTTCCAACCTTAGCGCATTATTAGAACATGGCTCCTTCTAAGCGAAATGTTGATAAGGGTAAGAATGCAGCTACTGCAAGTACGCTCTACCCATCCAAGAAGATCAAGAAAACCCAATTACTCGCTCCTTACCTCAAGGCTCATTTGTCACCCGAGAAGACTAGAAAGGGTTGTCAATGAGATGACTGACCGCTTCACTGCTTAACAAGAAGCATTGGTGGACCAACTCATGACATGCTTAAGAAGCACGGAGGAATTCACTCACACTACCGGATCTTAGGGTGAATCCTAGTCTAGAGAGTCATGTAGAAGGAAAAGTCTCCCGCCAATGATGAGTTCAATCAGGAAGATCCAGGGGCTCAAAGTCGAGCTAAGACTCAACCTGAAGCTGGTCCAGAGAGGTCATCAAGAGCTGGACCCAATCAAGGGGCCCCAGACATGTACCATGTATGGTTGATCCTGTCATGCTTCGAACCAATCATCGCCAGTCTAGCCTCAATCAAGGCACCAGATGCCATCACTATCAAAGAGAGGGCCCACTTCTCCCAGGGATTGTAACAACCCGCATATTTATCGAGTTTGTATTTAAATATTTTATTTAAATATTAACTCGTTAATCGGATTTTGGTCCGAAAAGCTACTTTTTGCAAACGGTCAAATTAGGACTCGAGACCACTTCCATTGAGTTCGAAATGTCGTTTACAACTTTTTTAAGTATAAACATCGATAGGTTTGGAGTTAGTGAAATTTCACTAACTTTTCCCGCTTTGGACTTTGGGTTAGTTTAGCCTATCAAGCCCAAGTTCCAACCCTCTTCTCCTCACTCTTCATAAATTTCCTAACTAATCAAGCTTTGGCATTAATGGTGGAGGGAATGGGAAATTAAAATTCCAAAACTCAAATTCAATTGCAATCCATCTTTCTACTCCAAATTCAAGAAGAAGACATTGGATTCAAGCTTCTTGTGCTTAGATAGAAGAAGGATTGATTCTTGCTTGCTTAAAACTTCATTTTCATTGATATTTGGTGCAAAGGTGAGATTTTTATCTCACAAATCTAGTCTATAACTATATTGGACTGTTGGGAATGATTCCCTATCACTTTTGCATGCACATTTGCATTTAGTTTGGATTGGATTGGCGAAAAACTCCAATTTTTAGCGTTTTGGTGAATTTTCTGCACTTAGGTCGTTCTGGCCATTTTCGTGTGTTCGGAGTTAGGTCGCTCGCGACCTAACCCTTAGGTCGTAGGTCGTTTCTTGCCTTAAATTCCCCATGCAGCGTTAGGTCGTTAGCCTCGGAATTAGGTCGTTAGGCCTTAGGTCGTAGGTCGTATGGATCTTAGGTCGCTAGGTCGTATGGGTTTAGGTCGCTGGGTCGTATGACCTTAGGTCGTTAGGTCGTATGGACCTTAGGTCGCTAGGTCGTATGGCTTTAGGTCGCTAGGTCGTATGACCTTAGGTCGTTAGGTCGTATGGCTTTAGGTCGCTAGGTCGTATGACCTTAGGTCGTTAGGTCGTATGGCTTTAGGTCGCTAGGTCGTATGACCTTAGGTCGTTAGGTCGTTTGGCTTTTACGCCGCTTCCACGCTAGGTCGTTCGACTCTTAGGTCGTAACACTTAGGTCGCTCGCCTCTTAAATCGCTAGGTCGCGTGCCTTTAGGTCGCGTTTCTTTATTAGGTCGCGTGTCTTTGTTAGGTCGCTGACCTTCTTAACTCACATGACCTAACCCCTAGGTCGTTGGGCCTCGTTTCTACTTAGGTCGCTGCTTCTTATAGGTCGCTCGGCTCCTTAATTTCTTTAGGTCGTTTGAGTGTTAGGTCGCGAACCCATTTTAGGTCGCATGACCTTTACCCTATAGGTCGCTGGACCACTAGGTCGTGCCCCTTAGACCCCTAGGTCGCAACCATTAGGTCGCTCGACCCTATCCCTCTTAGGTCGTTAGACCTCATTTTGTCTTCACTAAGTCATACCGTTTTGCCCCCGCACCCCCACCTTGGGGGGTTGCCACCCCCCTGGACCCTCCCTCCGTAGGGGATCTTATCTGAAAAACATTGAGCTGATTTCCTTGGATTTTATTCACATCTCCGTATGCGATTTTTGCGACTGATTGTTTCTACAATTGCTTCTGTGTTTTGTCACTTTATAATATAAAGGTTTCAATACTAGTAGTAAATATCAAAACTCTTTTAACAAACAATTTCAACTCTATTTTTAATAACAAAGCTCTTTTCTTAAACCGTTTTCCAATCTATTAGTATATACAAACCTTTACCTCACTCGGATGAGAAATCTAATTAAACGACTTAGTAAAACAAGTGGTATGAAACGCTTGCGTTCACTTCGTCGGTTAATTCTTGGACTTGTTCGATTGAACCTCTTGCGACAATTTTATTAGTGAAGATTTACAGTTTGTTCGTAAATATTTAAGTTAAGCAAGTGGTTATGGGACATGAAGCTAAACTTCTATATTTACTAGCTTAGTGTAATTGACACTTCTCGTTGATCATGACGATCATTCTGATGATTTAGACTAGCAACTGTGCGATGTCTCTTGTTGCGAGGTTGACTAGACACCACTTGTGTGATTCCACTCAAACATACCTTTTTGCTTTTTGGTTAGTCTGGACCTTAATCTGTGTGATTCCATTCACACATGTGGGGTAGCTCCCCTTGGTCTTCGGACCGTCATGTGATAGGCCTCTTTCTCTTTTCTATGATTTCTGGACTTCTTGCATTGATTTCTAGAATTTATGTCATTGACTTGTTATGAGTACAAGTTTGGGGTATGATGCCCTTTCCGAATCTTTGAGAAGATTCTTGTGATATTGATTATCTCTTATTGATTGATCTTCTGTTGATCATTATTTACATACTTATAGTGGTATGTCATTATGGATGTTTATGTTTATGTCATATCTTTTATGTTATATCATGTCATCTGATATTTATAGCTAGACTGACCCGTTTATTATTTTCTTAAATAATACTAGGGTCAGACCAAGATGTTACAGGTGCTTCTGCTTGACTTCTTCCCAGGGATTCATCACTCTGACTTTTGGCTAACTGTTTAGATTAGCAGTTTTTGTTGTATACACTTGAGATATAGACTCATAGTTGTATTCTTTTGTATAGCACGTGTTGCTATTCTTTTGTATTATCGTGGATCTTACTGACCACTACTCTGATGTACACTTTCATGTGTTAGTTATATATTCATATCTTCTTCCGCCTTTGTGATATGGATATCTGTGACTGATTTGTGATATGATTATTTCTATGTTTGTTTTCGAAGATTATTTATAGCCACCGTGTGATAAGCAATTACATGGATGGTCGCTCCTCAACAGCCTTATTCTCCGTGCTAGTTGACAGCACTACTCCGGAGTGTTCTTGGCTAGCGTGGGTATAGAGGTGGGGCGTCACAGGGATGCTCCCAAGTCCGAAGGAAGAATGATGCGTCTCTTCAGGGAGTACCTCAGGCGCGAACAACTCAAAAAGGGGATAGGCTCCAGAGTATCTAGCCCTTTCACTAGGGACATAAGGTAACAACCACGCCTCAAGAATGGAATATGTACACCATGGATCCATATAAGGGCACCTATGACCCAATCGCCCACCTACGATAGTACACTCAAACACATGCTAATGAATGGAGCAATTGAAGGTGTACTATATAAATGTTTTCTGCTATTTTTGTCAGATTTAACAACCATATGGTTCTGTCACCTACCTCATGGATCCACCAGTTCTTGGAAATGTTGAAGGAAAAATTCATAAGCCAGTTCCAAATCCATATGGAACATCTAGGGACGCGTATTCCTTGTCCGACATAAAATAGAAATTAGGGGAACCTCTGCAGCAATACCTTACCTGTTTTAGCGCAGCTGCAGCAGCGGTGCAAAACGCGGATGAAAGACTTACATTGATGCCACTATGTGGAGCCGTCCACCCTTATTTGAAACTTGCAAGAAGACTGACAAAGGACAAGCCTTTAACTCCTCAGGAATTCTACCATGAAGTAGGAAAAAATATGAGATTGGAAGACGCAGCGGCTCTCCGGCATGGCGAGCAACCCGCATAGGGTTCCGACTCCCATGGAAACACGAGAGTCCCACCTCGAGGAGAAGGGAGCAAGACAAACAATAACGATAAAGTAACCATTATGGCAACCTCGAAACTGAAAAATGAAATAAACGACGACACAAACCGGGACCGAGATTTGATTCCTACACTTCCTGAATGACATTGTGGAAAACATTTACTTGGCCACTCAACACGAATCGAAGTACAAACGCCCTCCATATAAGAAGGAATCAAAAGTTGCGATTATAACGAGAAAGTACTGTCGCTTTCATGAGTCTGATAGACATAACATAGAAGAATGTCAGCATTTACGGGACCTTATTAAAGAATACATCTAAAAAAAGAAACTGGAATGGTACGTGCAGCAAATGCATAACTCTCCCGCTCTAACCTACGAAAGACCAGGGACGCTTTGACATGGAAATAACAAAGAAGAAGCAAGTGCAAGCCGCTCCAATCAAGGGAAAATAACTGTCCATACTATATCGGGGGCCCGCATTAAGCCCGTGAAAGTTGGCTGAGATGGAGAGGATGGAAAATCTTTGAAGGATGGAGAAGGGTTTGTTCATTTCATTACAGAAGGGTGTCTCGCCAAACGAAGAGAAAGGACCAATATAACCTTCAACGATGAGGATTTGGTTGGAAAGCAATACCCACATACCGATCCCATGGTCATTTCCGCCTAGATCGGCCCACCAGAGGTATTCCTCATTTTGGTCGATATGGAAAGCTTAGAGAATGTATTGTTCAAACATGCCTTCAATATAATGAAGTTATCAATGAAAGATGTACTCCATGCAATAAGCCCATACATGGGTTCACTAGAGAAGCCCCAATTCCGCTAGGGCAGTTGGACTTGTTTGTTGTATTAGGAAGTCACCCTCGATCTGTTTTCCGAAAGCAAACATTTGTGTTGGTAGATGGAAATTCTACTTATAACACATTTATTGGCAGACCTGCATTATCATATTTCCAAATAGTCTTAGCCCCATGGTGCTTGAAAATGAAGTTCCCTACCGATGGGGGAATAGGAGAAGTATAAGGCGACCAAGACGCAGCCCGCGATTGTTATATGACAAAACTCCGCCGGAACAAAAGGGAGGAAAAGGGTACAAAATTAGAGGCCACCCTCTGCGCCAAAACTATGGAAGTATAGCAATCAAAAAACGCCCCTCCTGTAGAGTATAATAGCGACCCGTTTAATGAACTAGGTCCGAGGGACGGAGAAGAGGCCAATGCCGAGCCCACGGGGGCTATGCAACATGTTGCGGCAAATGATCGTGATGGCACAAGGCTTTTCAAGATAGGTTCGCAGCTAGACAAAAATATGAAAGATTAATTGATAGGGTTCTTACATAGAAATTTGGATGTGTTTGCATGGACCCACGAAGACATGGTGGGAATATCGCCCAAAATGGCCTGTCACTACCTAAACATAGACCCAACCAAAATCCCGATCAAGCATAAGAAAAGGAGCATAGGAATTGAATGCTCAATTGCCCTCAACGAGGAAGTAAAAAATCTACTTGCCAACGGTTTTATTCGCGAGGCTATCTACCCCAAATGGATCTCTAACCTGGTTCTAGTGAAAAAATCCAATGGAAAATGCCAAATCTGCATTGACTTCTCCAATCTCAATGATGCTTGCACCAACGACTGTTTTCCCTTGCCTTGAATCGGCCGACTGGTTGACGGAACAACAGGGTATGAATTGTTATCATTTATGGATGCCTACTTGGGGTACAACTAGATTTCCATGCATACACCAGACTAAAAAAATACTGGTTTTATCACAGTTTTGGGCCTATATTGCTATAATGTCATGCCCTTCGGGCTTAAGAATGCTGGTGCAACCTATCAACGCATGGTTAATAAGATGTATGAGCAGCAGCTTGGTCATTCCATAGAAGTGTATGTTGATGACATGCTTGTCAAATCAAGAAAAGAAACGGATCATTTACACTACCTAAATGAAATGTTTCAGGTATTGCGCAAATACCAAATGAAGCTGAATCCTTTGAAATTCTCCTTTGGAGTATCCTTGGGAAAATTCTTGGGTTTCGTTGTGCATGCCAGAGGGATTGAAGCGAATCCCAAAAAAGTCCAAGCCTTGAAGGACATCAAATATACCAACCCCACAAAGGGAAATGCAGAGTCTAAACGGGAAGGTAGTTGCTCTAGGCAGATTTATATCTGAGGCCACAGACAAGTGCGTCCCATGCTTCGAAGCTCTAAAAAAGAACAAGTGAAAGTTTGAATAGACCAACGAATGCCGCTCGGCCATCCAAAGCCTGCTGGAACACATGCAGAAACTGCCAGTGCTCTCCATCCCTGTAGATAGAGAAAGCCTCTACTTATACTTAGCTATGTCCCCTCATGCATTGAGCATTGCCTTGGTACGAGAAAATGATCATATCAAAAAACTAGTATATTTCATCAGCAAAAGGTTTACAAGGGCAGAGACTAGATGTCCAAAGATCGAAAAATTGGCCTACTTTGCTCATAGCGTCTAGAAAATTGCGGCATTACTTCCAATCTTGCTCCATAAGGGTCCTAACAAATCAACCATTGCCCAGGTCCTACATAAACCAGATACATCGAGGCGCCTGCTAAAATGGTGCATCGAGCTAAGCCAGTATGATATCACCTACCATCCACGCACCGCAATCAAAGGGCAGGCCCCACTAATTTCATAGCTGAATTCACCATTCAGGACAAGGATATGACCATCAGAATAGAGGAAACAATCGAGTGGAATATGTTTGTGGATGGAGCATTCAACGAGCTCGGTTGGAGGGTAGGAATAGTAATCATCACACTCCGAGGAAGAAAGTTAAGTTATGCGTTGAGGCTAGAATTCACCGTAACCAATAACGACACTGAACACGGATCATTAATAGTTGGCTTGGAAATCACAAGGGAAATAAGGATCAAATCAATATGCATACACAGTGACTCACAACTAATCGTAAACCAAATCCTAGGGGAATTCCAAACTCGTGGGCAAAGACTTTCCTCTTACCTTAACAAGACTAAAACCCTCCTGAATGAGCAAGACTATTATGTAATCAAACATATCCCATGGGAGGATAATCGAGAAGCGGACGCTCTTGCCAAAGAAGCTAGCATGAGAAATGAGCCAATGTTGGGTGCAACCCCAGTCATGATGCAAGCCACACCAAGCTTCAAGTGTCTTCAGATCATGCCCATCAGTAGTAACGAAGAGACATGGATGACCCCCATCATCAAATGCTTACAAGAAGGAATTCTACTAGAAAATCGCAATGAAATTAGAAAAATCCTATGGAAGGCATCCCGCTACACCATCCAGGAGGGCATCCTATCATAGTGGGTTTTCCAATCCCCCACTGAGGTCTGTCACAAGAAATGAAGTGAAAGATATTCTAAACAACCTATTCCAAGGAAGTTGCAGCGACCACATCGGCGGTCAAACTCTAGCTAGAAAGATCCAGCACTATGGGTACTTTTGGCCCATGCTGAACAAAGATGCAACCAAGTTTGCTAGAAAATGCGACAAGTGCCAGAGATTTGCTATCATCCCAAGACTGCCACCTACTGGTCTGACCCAGATGGTTAATCCTTGGCCTTTTGCCATCTGAGGGACTGACTTAATCGAGGAACTCCCCATGGGTCGAGGAGGAGCAAAATACACCACAGTGGTAGTGGATTACTTCACCAAAATGGGTGGAAGCAGAACTTTTGAACAAGATATCATCTACCAAAGTGATAAATTTTCTAATACGTAACATCCTGTGCAGGTATGGGGTGCCATAGAAAATCATATCGGACAACGGACTCCAATTGGACAGCGAGGAATTTGCTAATTGGTACAACGAGCATGGGATTGCCCGAAGCTTTTAGTTGTGTCACTTCCACAGGCAAACGGACAAGTCAAAGCAGTGAACAAGGTGTTGAAAGGCCGAACAAGAAGAAACTAGAAAAATCCAAGGAGGCATGAGTCAACAAATTGCCTACGACTTTAAGGGCCTACCGAACTTCTTACAAAACTACGATAGGGCACACTCCATTCACACTGGCATACGGAGCCAAAGCCTTGCTCTCCGTTGAAAAAATTATAACCTCGCACTGAAGAATAAACTATAATCCAAAAGAAAACAAGGAGCCATTAAACATATCACTTGACCTGATCGAGGAGAAGAGAAATGATGCCGCCCTCAAGGAAGCCGCTCATAGACAGAAGGTGACAAGGCAATACAATTCCATAGTGAAGCCTCGAACACTACAAGAAGGAGACCTGGTTCTCAAACAAGTCTTTCCACAACCTGGGGCATTAGATCAAATTTGGGAAGGACCGTTTGTTATACATAATGACCTTTATAATGGAGCTTACATCTTGTCAACGGTAGATGGAGAGGTGTTTGGGAAAACATGGAATCTCCAACATCTCGGCCGCTACTTCTCTTGAGTTGTAAAGAAACATGTACTAAAGCAATAAAAGAATGACAATGGACGTAGGCGTATTTCGGTCGAACCACTATAAAATCTGGTGTCTCGTATTACTTATCTTATTTAAATGTTCTTTCGTTTAATTATTTTATCTGATAACCATTCCTACTGCAAGCAATCGCAGACTCTCGCCGGCAGCAGTGAAAGTAAGATAGCCATGATAAAGGGCACGAAGCAAGCCTTGGAAATTCACCGCTGAAGATCGGCACCCCCAAGCCGGTAATAATAAACCGATCGTAAGCCATGAATTAGGCATAAATTATATAGCCTAAGTAGTTCATCATTGGTGTTCGGCTTGCCAGCAATTTTGAACCGATTATAAACCCTATTATTAAGGCGTGGCCACAGCCAGGGGTAGTTTGCACTTGACGATCGGCATTACACACACTGGCAACGATAAATAGAATAATACTCACGGCACGGGTGCTATCCCGAGTAGTTATCGTTCTTGATTGGCCTTGAATATAACAATGCTTCTATGGTTCTCTACATCTCTAAACATAATAACAATTAACTAAGTCATAAACAGTTCACAAATAGACAAAGCGGAATATAAAAAGCATGCATCACAAAAGTCATCCCAGATAAACATATAAAAAATAGAAGTTGAATGGCACAATGTTAAACCTTTCTCATGCAAAGCTTATCGCTTATATTTACATATGCGGAACGTCCATACATGCTCCAAAAATGCATGTAGAAAAGGGAAAAGGAAATATCCTTGACTAAGAAGGAGGGACGTCTTTGCCGCTCTGTTCGCTTCCTCCAGCCGTATCCTTCAAGAGCTCTGATTGCCCGAGAGACTTGCCTTCCATTTGCGAAGGCCCAACTTGCCCCGAAGACATCCCCACACGAGGCAAGTAAAAATAGTTATTAGTTTTGTAATCTAGAATAGGTAATGGCAGAGCTAAAGTAAAAAGGCGAGATACCTGGGGCAACGTGACTCGGATCATCGAGCCCCTCTAGATCCGATCCATCCTCATCATCCTCATCCTTAACCAGCAACTCATACCCCTTGGCAATAGCTTTGGTCTCCTCCATTGTGAACTGGCTGTTCACCATCCCAATGTCGTACACAGCTCCTTCTTCCTGCGCGACTACAGCCTTAGTCTCCTTGATAAGCCGAGCATTGACCCTGGCCATCACCTAAGGGCAGTCATCCATCTACAGAAGGTTCCTATGTTTCAAAAACCTAAATAAATATCCTTTAGCATCTGGTTGATCGTGTCGAAAAATTCGTTGGATTTATTGATTTCGGTCTGGAAGGCCACCACCTTATTCATGTACTGCTCCTTATCTCTCCTCAATTGAGCATGCTCCACCTTCAACCTATCAATCTCAGTTTGATATGAGTCCTTCTCCTTTTTTCCACTTGTCCCAAGATTCCTTCAGCTCGGCTAAGGCCTCTTTCGATTTCTTCACTTTGCCCTTAAGGGAGCAGATTCGCTCTAGATCCTTCTGTCGAGCCTCATCCACCAAACTAATAGCTATGTCAATTTGTGTCTTATATAGGTTGGTAGCCTCTTTACTTTCCTCTTCCTTGGCCTTCGTTATCTCGAAGGTGTGGGATGCTTCGACTTCCTTTAACTTAGCCTCTTTCTTCCTGAGCGCCTTGCGAAGGTCCTCCATCTCTAGGCGCAATCGTACATTGGCACTCCCAACTTCTTTACAAACTTTGGCCAAACGAGACTGATAATCAACTATGTTTCTTGTCTCATCTGTAACCTTGACCATCCTCGTTGTCAAGTTAGCAAAATCAAGAGTCTTCGCCTCATCTAGGATTCGGACCAAGGGATTTCGAGGTAAAAGGAACTCGGTGTCAGGATCTGCCGCACGACGACCCGCATAGTTGAGATTTATATCAGGATGGATCTCAAAAGGATTCCGCGTCGGTTGTTGATATTTCGAGAAAAAAGAATCAACACTGCCCTATCCCAACTCATTTGGCACTTCGTGCGCTCAGAATCCATTGGGTAGTGGCGGCGACAACGGGAGGAAGTTTGGGAGCCAGTGGAGGTGGCTTCCTTACCCGAAAACCTCGTAATTTCCAGGACAACTCATGGCCCTCTCCCTTATCCGGTCCTGAAAGGGCCTCCCTAATATTCTCTTGCATAGTTTTTTCCTGTTGAAAAGTCGCCTTGGAAGAAACGGAAGTCATTTTCATCCGTTTGAACTGCTCAAGCCGCCTGGAGACTTCATTCCTCTTTAGGTTTCTCTTTTTCCCTGGTATACGGGCAACAATGTTAGATCCAAGAAAGCGAGCAAGCATAAAAATTACGAAATGCTCAAGACACTAAGACACAACAAGCTACTACAAACCCATAGGGTAGACTGCATCATATGGTTGGGGCGGGGTCTCACTCAAATAAGGAACACCCAGGGTTGGGACTTCACTTGAAGGAAGGAGAACACATGGCGACCAGACTTCACTGGATTGAGGAGCAGGAGGAGGCCGACACTCGTCGAAAAACAAAAAGTTTTCAAGAAGTATCTTAAAATCCATACAGTAATCAAAAGTACCAGGAGAAAGCCCGAACTTCTCGCCGATTCCCGCTCCATCTTGTGCTGGAAGAAGTGGTATTCCACCCAGATCACCCGAAGCCACATTCTCCTGGAAAAGATCGGCAGAAGAAGACTGCCTTGGGACCGGCTCGGATTGCTCCAACTGCTCAGTGCACTCTCGCATAGCCTCAGCATTCTTTAAAGGATCCACGCCCAATCCCTCGTTGATTATAATATCCACATCTAGAGATACATGAACATCCCCTTCCGTTGTCTTAGAATTACTCTCTGATCCTTCCTCCTCTTCACTTTTGACTCCCAACTGAGAACCTCCCTCGTCGCCAGGGGATGGAGAATCTCGATTACGCAGTGATTTCCTCGAGCGGGGAGGACGAACTACGCTCTTCTTATGTCTCAGTTTCTTCGACGCTTCAGCTACACCATCCTCCTCATTTAGGCAATCACCTTTGTCTCCGTCACCCCCACCTCCTTTGGCTCCCGCCGCTCTCTCAACAGAACTTGGCCTAATCTTGTACATGGACTGTCTGGGGCCGATCAAATTGTAGAATCAGAAGGCTACATCATGGAGTTGGAATAAGGCTTCCCGCTTGGCCTCTAGTATAGCCAATATCTCCTTGGCCATCTTTTTTAAGCCGTCATCCTCCGTCGTCTTCACACAACCTGAAAATTATGGAGCAATAAGAGGCCAGGTCGACAGAAAGTTTAGAAAAAGATAATACAGTAACTTACAACCAGAAGTAAAAGCATATTGGACCATGGTGTCATCATGTATAAAGAAATATTCCTTCTTGAACATGCTAAACTTAGAGTATAAATCCAAGACAGGTTTGATTTGTGGATGGACTCTAAACTGATAAAAGGACTCCCCTTCCGACAACTCCTCACGTTATATAGATATCTTATCTCTCTATGGGTGAGGGGTCTTCGATACCGCTTCATGAATATCAAGTATAAACATGTCAGGATAGCATAAGAGTTCAGCTGAAGTTGAATGCCAGTGACCTTCAAATAGATCACGAAGCTAGCAATCTAGTTAGTAAGTAGAGGAATTATGCTGCGCATGCAATGATACTTGCTATATGCTATATACTCGCCTACAGGAAAGCATGCTCTATCATCCAGACCAGGTAATATTGTGCCTCGACGATCTATCCCAAATGGAGTAGCTATAGAGTTGAGCTTCTCTATCATCAGCACGTTGGGATAACACTCCGAAGGCCTAACCGACGGTTGATTAGGAGCGTAGCCTTCAACTAAAGAGTAAGCAAAACCGGGTTGCCTGGGAGGATGGACTGCTGCATTAGAAGAAGAGGGACCAGCACCGACAGGCAGTGAAGCCGTAAACTTGGAACGGAGCTCGTGACCAGAAGACATATTCCTTGCAAGAAAATAAAAGTCAGAGGGCCAAATCATAAATGAAAGTTAAAACATGCACGGGAACCTCCTATCATCTAGCCCAATTGAATCCTTACCCCTAACCTAGCCATCTCATGGGAAACTCGCTTTTGGTTCGGCATAACCTCAGACCATGTGCTCGACCTATCTGGTCCGGCATTACCCTATATCTAATGTCGAACCAAACTCACCACACACCGAAACATACCCTCCTCTGGCCTTGTCTAGACATATTTATTCTCTAGGTGTAACAACCTATAAATTTTAACGGTTTTAATAACGTAACTAACTGAAATTTTTTGAAATTTTAAATAATTCAATTTAGAAATAAAAATTTGATATTTGGTATGTGTCTATTTAGACATAGCAAATGTAAGATTTTCATCAGAAAACAAGAAAGTTAATTCTATTTTGCAATTTTCAATTTCAATTTAAAATCAGTTAATTTGATAAAATTTAATTTTTTTTCGAAATTTGAATATTTTTATATAATAAAATGTAAACTATTTTCTGAGTGAGACGTCACATTTTGTTTCGTCAAATTTGGACATCTCTCTAGCTCCGTTTATCTTATTTTTGACGTTTTAACAACATTTTTTGCAGCGAATATCGACTTTTGATAGGACCGTCGTATCGTTGATATCTGTGTACCATTCTGTTCGTCTCGTCATGGTGATATCCGTAGCATATTCGTTTGTGTGTTTCGAAGATTGGTGGACGGTGAAATCTACGAAACGGTTGATAGTATCGGTACCCGTTTTGGTTTCAATATGTCCATTCGTTGTCCCCAGGTGAAATGAATAGTCAGTGGCTTTTAATAATTTCTTAATTCAACCGATGTCATTCCCTATTCTTTATTGCAATTTATATTATTCTGGTCCATTGCCATTCGTTCTCTCTCGCCAGCTTCTTCTTTTCATTCCAATTCACTTCCGAAAAAAGAGAGATGTATATAACTAAAAAATACTTAAAACTAGTGTTGTCAGGTTGCATGAGATGCGTTTTCCCTAGCCCATCATCTATTTTGCAAACACTTACCTACCTGTTGTTTTCCCCTCCACAACAACTTTTCCTTCAGCGAGCCATTCTCCTTCACCCAGTGCCCAACCGACCCCACCACCAACCAGTCCTCCCCACAACCTATCCCCGGCCTCTCCCCTTGAACCGCCCGGCCTTGAGCCAACTGCTATCTTCCCCACCCGATTTCGATGCAACAGCCTATCACCGAACAACACCAGTGCTGAGACCACCAAGCCAACTTTTTCAGCCATTCGGCTACCATCACCTAGGCGTTGCAACGCTTTCCACCCATAGCCACCATATCGAACA
Source organism: Allium cepa (assembly GCA_030765085.1). Lineage (NCBI taxonomy): Eukaryota > Viridiplantae > Streptophyta > Magnoliopsida > Asparagales > Amaryllidaceae > Allium > Allium cepa. The sequence continues at coordinate 369,086,452 of CM060943.1, read as the reverse complement.
TCATCTTCATCTGCCTTTTCGCCTTCCATCACGCAGCGGCTCTGTCTAAGCAACCCATCACTGTAACCCATGCCTTGAGCCCATCCACTTCCTTCTCCTCCACGACCAACTGACCCTGAGCCACCGAGCCACCCCGCCATTGACCTTTCTACCATCACCTCAGCATCACACGCAGCCTCCGACCACTTGCCTTACACCCCTCGCCACCACCAAGATCCTGAACCTAGCCTCCTCCTCTCGCATACCCTCCCCATCCGTCGCCTTGAACTGTCACCTCCTCCCGCTTGGAAACCCACTGCCTCGTCCATTATTTTATCCTCCGCACGAAACGCCACTTCAACAACCGCACCTGCCATGACCACCGCCCATAGCAGCTAGCCGAGTATGTATGTGTGTGTGTGTGTGTGTGTGTGTGTATAAAAGTGTTTTATATTGCATTCCTTGTTTTATATTTATATGTTCCCTTGTATATATCTTGATTTTCCTATGAAGAAGAGAAAACTTAACATATACACACGAAAGTATATATGAATCTGCTGTCCCATCTCCTACAGCCACTCTCAACTCGTTTTGGTATGCCTATATCTTGAATTGCGCGCGCGTATGTGTGTGTGTATATATATAACAAGTCATTCGTTTAATTTTTTTTATGTTGAAATAGTTTTTGTAATGATTTCAAAACATGTATTGATTTGAAATTATATGCACACACATACGTGTATATATGAATTTTGAAAGGGTAATATATGGGTTCATTGAATATTGGTTTTAAATTGTATGTATGTAAGTATATAAAGTTGTATAATGTACAAGTTCATATTAGTGTGTATATGTATATGAGTATACATGAGTTTGGTTTTCAAATATATATATATATATATATATATATATATATATCTCTGTGTGTGTGTGTGTATATATATATATATATATATATATATATATTTTATTCTTATGTGTTTAAGTTTAATTTTTGATTTGAAAAAATATATAGATAATTTATTTCAAATATATGCTTTGAATTGATTAAGAGAACATTTTATATATATAACATATATTTTTCTCAGTTTATATTTGGCAAATTTTGATTTGTTTTTCGTCAATTCCAAACCTCCAGCTTTGCTTTGATCGTCAAATTCATGTTCATCATACTTTACTTTGGAATTCGTTTCTCGAATTCGCAGCTTAGTTCGTTATCAAATTTCTCAAGCCTCGAAAGGTGAGCAATCACTCAAGATTAGCATTCTTATATTTAGTAAATTTGATTTCACTTGAAACGACAATTGAAATACACTGTTAAATTTGAATTACTAGTTATTTAATTGTTAAATATGATATGTTGTTATCTGCAGTTGTTCACATGTGATATATGACACCATATCCTGTTGTGTATATTTTATTTAATTTGTTACTGATGATATATGCCCGTTGTTGATGTGTTATATTATTATCATATATGTTCTGACTCTGCAAGTTCCCTGTTAGTTAAAATTTCTATGGGTTGAAATGATACATACCGAACGATATTATAGATTGGAGAAAATCGTTATGGGTTGAAATGATAAACCCAAAGGATTTTCATTGATTTTAAATTTTGGGATTGCGGGTTGAAATGATATACACCTGTAAATATTCAATCTGCGGATTGAGATGATAAATATCCGTATCACTTGAACATAAGATAGAAAATTATATATGGACACCGTTGGTCCATATTTTGAAAAGATTTACAAAGTTTTGTAAGAAGAATTTTATTAAATATTGATTTTTAAATATAAAGATATTTTATTTTATAAAATTAGATTTTTAGAATTATATGTTTTGGAAATTTTAAATTTATAAGTTAGTTTTGAAATTATAATTTTTAAGATTTTACTTATAATTTTACTATTTAAAATATATAAAAATAGATTTGATATAAAACAAATTTAATAATAAGATTTAATTTAATATTCACAACCTTAAATTACTATTCGCAACCTTAAATAAATTTTATTTTATTTAAGTTGTGAATATTAAACCTTCAATTATTTAATTTAGTTTACTATATTAAATGACTATTCGCAACCTTAAATAAAATTTAGACTGAATATTTAATATTGATTTAAATTTATAAATTGAGATTTTATTTAATTATTATTAAAATGATTGAGCGAATATTTTCCAATTTGAATAAAAATAAAGTTAAACGTTGAAATATAAATGAAACTTATATTGTAAATGTTGGATATTTAAACTTTGAATCTTATTGGAATTGAAATGATAGTTCAAACCTGGATTTGAAATAGATAAAAATTGAAATGGTTTATTGGGAATTTGAATTGAATCTTTAACCTTTTAAATTGAAGGTGTTGAACATGTATTTATTCAAATTGAATTTTGGAATTTAAGCTGATTTGAATCGTTTTGTGAAATTGGAAGAAACTAATTTTATTATATAAGGTATTTTTAATATATATATTATTTTAATCTATGAACTATTTTAATTAATAAATATTTATATATATATATATATATATATATATATATATATATATATCTATTTTCAATATCTAAACTGTTGTGATTTCAAAACTGTTATGATTTCAAAAGTGTTATGATTTCAAAGTGTTATGATTTCAAATGTAATGATTTCAAAAGGGTTATAATTTGAAAGTGTTACGATTCTGGAAATGAATATTATTTAAGGTGAATAATGATATCGAATTGATGTGGTTTCGAAATGAATAAGATATTTTTACATGAATTATGAACTATTTGAAATGAAATGATTATGGTGTAAAATAAGCGTATGGTTATTAAAGAGAGCGGGATCGGATATTGTCATACTCTCTGCCAATACCGAAATCCACTTTAACAACTATGTACGTGGTGGAGATTCCAGAGCAAAGTAGGATAGTTTGGTGAATGATTTTGTATGGTATTTACGTATCACTAACTCCCGTGAGCCAACTTGATGCGGCTAAAACAGGAGCTATACCGGGCCAAGTGGAGTCATTCCCTCGATCGAGCACGTTTCATCGATATCATTCTATTGCTTTTTTGTTTTGATTGGGTGCACCTTTGATTTAGGAGTGTGTCACGAGGTGGATGATAGTAGCTGCTATGCGTTACCACCAGCCCGGGAGTGCAAATGGTATACCTACCTTGGCATTGCCTCGCGTGCCTTATCACATGCCCTATCACGCCTTCTACGAGTTTAGTTTGTACCATACCTATGGAATGCCCTTTGATGGCCCTATAGTTTACGAAGGAATTACGGTACTGTATAGACTATGAGAATATATAAAAATGTGTTAAAGGGGATATTGGTAAATCCTTAATGCTATTTTAATAGTTTACTTTACTATGGACATATTATAATAGCGTATATTACTACATAGTAGATAGTTCCATTGATCCTTAGAGGTCGGAAATCTCAAACATCCTTTAAGTTACTTGTATTTCAGTTGACATTTCACTTAAGTCGAATTTACTATATAAGAATGTTAATCCTGACTCAAGTGTTTTGTGGTTTGCTTATTCTCGGGTCAAACTGAGTGACACAGTATTTTAGACTCACCTTTGGAGTTGGAGCTTTACTTGAAGATCAATCTTATATCTAGTCAGTTTTCAGTTATTTCCAGTTATTTCTATTCATTCTTGTAGCTACTTTTATATTTGAGACTACTCTGTATTTGATATTTCTTTTGTATTTTGTGTTAAACTCTGATATATATATAGTAGCTTCATGAACTACTATTTATCTATTCCGTTGCTTATTGTTATAATACTCTGTGTCTATGATTCCGTGATTGAATTATTTACTGTATATGCTAAGTTTTGTCAAATATAAAATTAACAATATGTTGTTTTGAGAAATTCAAGTCTAACATATGTGAATGCGAATGGTTCGAAATACCAGATGGTTACAGTTCGTATCAGAGCTCTGGTTTAGGCAAAACTTAGCATATAGGGTATATTTAATTATTAAATCATCTTCGCTCGAGCTTAAATTTCTTCCTTTTTGACTCGGGTTTCCTTTGAATTTTTGGAACTTTTCTCTTTTGTTCTGAAATCCATTCTTGTCTTCTCATGTTTGTTCTCTTGATATTGGAGCGTCCCATTGCTCTATTTCCATTGATCTCTATAATCAATTTGAGCTCATCTGGCCACTTCTATTGGCAGCTTTGTCCTTAAGTGTGACCGATCCCATCGGCGGTCCCGCCAACAATCACATGGTTGAAAAAGGGTGAAAATCCTTTACAACAGGCATCGATTCATCGGTGATTTCTACATCCTTGGTGTAAATGATGTTATCTCCCGCAAAGCCTGAACCATTCTCTAGTAGACAACCAGGGTAGTTCTCTTGTGATTGAATGTCGATGGCCTCAATATGTTTGCAAGCAGTTTACCTTTTCACTTGATGATCAACCTAGTAATCTTAACCTCCCCCTGTGGTCCATCTACTTCAGATGTCTTTGGTGAAGTCACTTCTCTCCCTTCTCAAGCGAGAAACTAAATTCTGCATCGATGTTATCCCTGGAACTTGACATGTTGCCTTTTCTTCCCCAGACGAATTGTTTCCACAAATGGTTAGTCATGCCCTTCGGACTAACCAATGCTCCTGCTTTCTTCGTTGATTTTGTAAATCGCTTTTTTCCGAAATGTTCCCAATAGAGCCGTCCCCACTTTCACGAGGATGTTCTCATCTTTTTTGAGTCTCGGTTGACCCAGTAATGGTTGCCGCGATTAAACTAGTCTATTCGTCTTTTCTATTTCATGATTTAATCTTCTTTTCGAGACTATCCTCTTAGTTAGAAATCTCTTCGATTAGGACCCCTCTCAATTTGAATCTCTATCCTTGTTTGAGATCTATTCTTGAATTATATTGTGAGGGAGTGTATTTATAATTAATATAAAAATGTCTGATATTGTGTTGTTTGAATTGTTAAGTTTGAATTTTGGGGTTCAATCAATTCGGCTGGCCAATGCTATTGATAGGGATTCCAAAACACCTAAACAAAGCAAATTGATAAAATATTATTTTCGAAATTCGTAAATGAAATAGTTTATGCATGGTTATATTTTATATATAAGGTATTATTTTCTAAAATTTATAGTTAAATGAATTGGTTGTTAGAAATGATAACAATAGATTATCAATTACTATTTGACAACATCCCCAAATCATTAACTATTATTGTATAAACTTATAAACAAGGTTTATAAATTAGATTTGCAAATAAAATGAATTTAAATTATGGATTTGAGAATTTATTTTCCGGTACTTTTCTAAATTGGGTGAGAAAATATATTATTAGAAAGTATTTTAGCTAGAAATTTGTTTCCATAGAAATTTTAAAAGAAGTGAATCGGTACTCTCCTCTTTTGTTGCTGAAAAATAATTTCGATGATGAACGCAGCATCATCGACATTCATTTTCGAGTCTCAAAGTAGAGAGACCACTTAGTAGCTTTGCTACCTTTGGTTTTGGAAAATATATTTTATTTGAATTTATTGAGCATGATTTGTAAAATATAGTGGAAATTAGCCACAAGGGCATCTTTAGCAAGTGCAATTAGTTTCTATGACACAAAACTAAAATAATTAATTTTAAGGGCAAAATGAAAAATAATTAGTTTCTAAGGCCTAAAAACCTACGAAATTATGTGTTTGAAAGTAATTAGACAGCCAACTTTGTCCTTAAAAGTAATTATTCTACAAACTTTGGCCTGGAAATTAATTTCTGTGGATGTGTGTCCTAAAAACTAATTGGACTGCAAAGTTTGTCCTTCTAGTGACCCCTAAAATATATTTATTTCAAATTGGTTTGAACTGAAATCGGAAATTTAATTCTTAAATTCTGTGTTAAGTAGGGTTTTCAATTATTGAAATAAAAAAAATTCTGAAATATTTGAAGTGTTTAAAAATTTAAGTTGGAATTTAAATTAACTTGAAATAGTTGAACTAGGATAAAAATTTATTTGTATAATATTCAATTGCATTCTAATAAACATGTACAACTTACCTAAATTATTTAAAAAAATGAAATGTTTAGATGATTTTGCAATTGAAGTTTACCTAAGAAAAAAAATTAGGCAACAAATTGTTCAGATTAATTTTTTGCTTAATAATTTTTTTTATAAATAACAAGTAAATTAGTATAATGCTCAATTACATATGAAACGTTGATAAAACTTGCCTGAAATATTCAAAAGTTTAAGATGTAATGAGAATATGTAGTTGAACAGCATACAACATACAATGTAAGAAATAAAATGTGCAAAAATAAATTTTGATAAGGGAATTTATAAATAAGAATTGTGTTGTTATAATGAATGTTATACATTTAATTTATTTGATAAGAAATGTAAATTAAAACCAATTGAATAATAAATGGAGAACGAGTAAATGAATGTAAACTTAAGAAACCACACAGGTAATAAAAGAATTCATATCTTTGTAAATAAATGGTAAATTATAAAGAATAATTGAAACTGAATTATATAAGGAATCAACTCAAGTGAAATCAAATGGAATAAATAAATGAGCTGGATACAACAAATTTTGTTTTGAGAGAAATTTTTTTGTAACAAACGTAATAAATTGACATCAAATCAACTAAATGAAAGTGCCTTGAATTGAAATCAACAAAAGGTTAATATACTAAATATTTATTGATTTAATAAAATAGATTGAAACTAAAATTTGTTGAATATTAAACAATTCAAAAACTAAAGAAACATAGGGTTTTGAATTAATTGTTGTATTTTGTATTTTGTATTTTGAATCTATCGTTTATTTCTGTTACTTCTTTTCTCCTACCTCCTTCCTTTTCGGGGACGAAAGGTTTTGATGGGGGAGAGCGTAACGACCCATAAATTTTAACGGTTTTAATAACGTAGTTAACTGAATTTTTGGGAAATTTTAAATAATTGAATTTGGAACTAAAATTTAATATTTGGTCTACGTCTATTTAGACATAGCAAATGCCAGATTTTCATTAGAAAATATGAAAATTAATTCTATTGTGTAATTTTCAATTTCAATTTAAAATCAGTTAATTTGATGAGATTATAATATTTTTGAAATCTGAATATTTTTATGTAATAAAAATGTAAACTATTTTCTGAGTGAGGCATCACATTTCGTTTCGTCATATTAGAACTTTTCTAGCTCCGTTTATCTTATTTTCAACGTTTTAACAACATTTTTTGCAACAAATATTGACTTTTGATAAGACGGTAGTATTGCTAATATTAATGTACCATTCCATTCGTCTTGTTGTGCTGATGTTCGTAGTATATTTATTTGTGTGTTTCGACGATCGGTGCACGGTGAAATCTACGAAACGGTTGACAGTATCGATATCCAATTTGGTTTCGATATGTCCATTCGTTTGTCCCTCAACTGAGACGAATAGTAACTGCTTTTAATAATTTCACAATTCAATCGATGTCCTTTCCTATTCCATATTGCAATTTATATTACTCTGGTCTGTTGCCATTCATTCTCTCTTCCCATCTTTCTTCTTTTCGTTCCTCTTCACTTCCAAGAAAAAAGGAAATGTGTATAACTAAAAAAAATATTTGTAACTAGTGCCGTCAGGTTGCGTGAGCATGCTTTTTCCCTAGCCCATCCTCTATTTTGCAAACACTTACCTGCCTGTTGTTTTCCCCTCCACATCACCTTTCCCTTCAGCGAGCCATTTTCCTCCGCCCAATGCCCAGTCGACCCCACCACAAATCAGTCCTCCCCGCAACCGATCCTCGGCCTCTCCCCTTGAACCGCCCAGCCTCGAGCCACCTGCTATCTTCCCCACTCGACTTCGATGCAACATCCTATCACCGAACAACACCAATGCCGAGCCCACTGTTTCAGCCATTCAGCCACCATCACCTAGGCACTACAGTGCCTTTCCACCGATAGCCACCACATCGAACATCATCTTCATCTGCCTTTCCACCTTCCATCACGCAGCAGGTCCGTCCAATCAACCCATCGCCGTAACCCATGCCTTGATCCCATCCACTTCCTTCTCCTCCACGACCAACCGACCCCGAGCCGCCGAGCCATCCCACGATTGACTTTTCCGCCATAACCTTGGCCTCACACGCAGCATCCGACCACTTACCTTACACCCCTTGCCACCGCCAAGAACCTGAACCTAGCCTCCTCCTCTTGCATACCCTCCCCATCCACCGCCTTGCACTGTCACCTCCTCCCGCTTGGAAACCCACTGCCTCGTCCATATTATTTTATCCACCGCACCTTCCATGACCACCGCTCATAGCAGCTAGCGGAGCACCTAAAGTTCGCTTATTATATGTAGTATATATACTATACGTTATATATATATATATATATATATATATATATATATATAAAAGTGTTTTATTTTGGATTCCTTGTTTTATATTTATATGTTCCTTTGTTTATATCTTGCTTTTGCTGTGAAGAAGAGAAAAAGTAACGTACATACGCGAAATTATAAATGAATCTGCTGTCCCATCTCCCACAGCCACTCTCAACTCGTCTTGGTTTACGTGTGTACAGATATATAATATATGTTTATTTATGTTATGCCTATATCTTGAATTGCACGTGTATATGTGTATGTGTGTATATGTGTATGTGTATATATAACAAGTTATTCATTTAATTTTTTTGATGTTTAAATAGATTTTTTAATGATTTTAGAACATAAATTGATTTGAAATTATATACATACACATACGTGTATATATGAATTTTAAAAGGGTAATATATGGGTTCATTTAAAATTGTATGTATGTAAATATATAAAGTTGTATAATGTATAAGTTCATATTAGTGTGTATATGTATATAAGTATACATGAGTTTGGTTTTCAAATATACATATATACATATATATTATTCCTATGTGTTTAAGTTTAATTTTTGATTTGAAAATATATATATAGAATTTGTTTAAATATATTTTCTAAATTAATTAAGAGAAAATTATACATACACACACACACACACATATATATATATATTTTGCTCAGTTTATATTTGGCAAATTTTGATTTGTTTTCCATCATTTCCAAACCTCCAGCTTTGCTTTGATCGTCAAATTCGCGTTGATCGTACTTTACTTTGGAATTCGTTACTCGGATTCGCAGCTCAGTTCGTTATCAAATTTCTCAAGCCTCGAAAGGTGAGCAATCACTCACGATTAACATTTTTATATTTAGTAAATTTGATTTCACTTGAAATGACAATTGAAATATGCTGTTAAATTTGATTTGCTAGTTATTTAATTGTTAAATATGATATGCTATTATCTGCAATTGTTCACAAGTGATATATGACACCATATCTTGTTGTGTATATTTTATTTTATTTATTACTGATGATATATGCCTTTTATTGATATGTTATATTATTATCATATTTGTTCTCACTCTGCAAGTTCCCTATTAGTTAAAATTCCCTATGGGTTGAAATGATACGTACCCGAATGATATTATAGATTAGGAGAAAATTGTTATGGGTTGAAATGATAAACCAAAGCGATTTTCATTGATTTTAAATTTTGGGATTGCGGGTTGAAATGATATACACCGTAAATATTAAATCTTGAACCTTTTAAATTGAAAGTGTTGAACAGGGATTTATTTAAATTGAATATTGGAATTTAAGCCGATTTGAATCGTTTTGTGAAATTGGAGGAAACTAATTTTGTTATATAATGTATTTTTAATATATATTATTTTAATCTATGAACTATTTTAATTAATAAATATTTTAATATATATATATATATACTATTTTCAATATCTAAACTATTATGATTTCAAAATTGTTATGATTTCAAAAGTGTTATGATTTCAAAGTGTTATGATTTCAAATGTTATGATTTCAAAAGGGTTATAATTTGAAAGTGTTACGATTCTGGAAATGAATATTATTTAAGGTGAGTAATGATATCGAATTGATATGGTTTCGAAATGAATATGATATTTTGATATGAAGTATGAACTATTTGAAATGAAATGACCACGGTGTGAAATAAGCGTTTGGTTGTTAAAGAAACAGGGATCAGATATTGTCATACTCTCCGCCCATACCGAAATCCACTTTAACAACAGTGTACGTGATGGAGATTCTAGACGAAGCAGGAAAGTTTGGCGAACGATTCTATATGGTATTTACGTATCCCGGGCTCCCGTGAGCCAGCTTAATGTGGCTAAAACAGAAGCTATACCGAGCCAAGGTGGGCCATTCCGTCGATCGGGCACATTTCATCGATACCATTAATGCATTTGTGATTTGACTGGGTGCGCCTTTGATTTGGGAGTGTGTCACGAGGTGGGCGGTAGTAACTGCTACGCGTTACCACCAGTCCAGGAGTGCAAATTGTACATCTACCCTGGCATTGCCTCATGTGCCTTGTCACATACCTTATCTTGCCTTCTTCGAGTTTGGTTTGTACCTACCTATGGAGTGCCCTCTGATAGTCCTCCGGTTTACGAAGGAATTACGGTACTGTATAGACTATGAGAATATAAAAAATGTTTTATGGAGGATATGGGTAACACCTTAATGCTATTTTAATAGTTTGCTTTACTATAGACATATTATAATAGCGTATACTACTACATAGTAGATAGTTCCATGGACCCTTAGAGGATGGAAATCCCAAACATTCTTTAAGTTACTTGTATTTCAGTTGACATTTCACTTGAGTTGAATTTACTATATAAGAATTTTAATCCCGACTTTAGTGTTTTGTGTTTTGCTTTATGCTCGGGTCAGACCAAGTGACACAGCATTTGAGACTCACTTTTGGAGTTGGAGCTTTACTTGAATATCTATCTGATATCTATTCAGCTTTTAGTCATTTCCAGTTATTTCTATTCAGTCTTATAGCTACTTTTGTATTTGAGACTACTATGTATTTGAGATTTCTGTTGTATTTTTTTTTAAAACTCTGATATATATATAGTAGCTTCATGAACTACTATTTATCTATTCCATTGCTTATTGTTACAATACTCTGTTCATGTGATTCCGTGATTGATTTATTTACTATATATGCTAAGTTTTGTCAAATATAATATTAACAATCTGTTGTTTTGAGCAATTCAAGTCTGACATGTGCAGATGCGAATGCTTTGAAATTCCGGGTCGTTATAGTTGGTTTCAGAGCTTTGGTTGCATATAGAGTAAATTTAATTACAAAATCAACTTCGTTCGAGCCTGAATTTCTTCCTCTTTGACTCGTATTTCCTTTGAATTTTTGGAATTTTTCCCCTTTGTTCTGAAATCCATTCTTGTCTTGTCCTGTTCGTGTTCTCTTGATTCTTCTATGTTAGATGGAATTTGTAAGTAAAATAGACTTGATTCTTCTGGGCCATGCAAAACAGAAAATCAAAGACCTAAATCCCTAGGCTGAGCAATCGAGTTAAATAGGCTTACCTTGAGCAGCCAAGACATGGAGATATTCAAATCTGAGCAATATAAACAAGCTAGAATCTGACCCCAATTGATCGAAATTTAATTAAAAATTTCGATTAAAGAAGTAGAAAGAAAAATAGAAAGGCGAAGGTGGTATTTAAAGAAGAAGAAGGAAGACAAATGGTCGCAAGTTGTCATTCAGTGGTAGGAGCTCGATAGCTGACCAAAACAAAGCATGTCATGTAGTTACACAACATACTTTGGGGGGCAAGTGTTGGCTTAGTTTTCTGGCCAAAAAAAAGAAGGCAGCAAAGGTAGACAAGGGTATAGAAAGCAGAATTACATGACTAGGTGCTTGGTTCGGCATTTGCCAAAATGCCGAACCAAACATATGGACCCGCATGCCAGACCATATATTTGGTCTAGCAAGCTATGGTATACCGGACCAAATATCTGGTCCGGTATCCTTAGAAATGTCGAACCAAACATTTGGTCCGGCCTTCTCTGATATGTCGGACCATGTACTTGGTCCTACACAACACATCAATTGGCGGACCAAACGTTAGGTCCGGTATAACGAACATGTCAAATCCAATGTTTGGCTTGGCAAGTAAGGATCACCGAACCAAAGCAAACCTCCTAACTTAAATGCCGATCTAACTATCCCTGGCCCAAATGCCGAACCAAACTCAGGAAGGTATAACTTCTCCTCCACACTTCATAACTCCACTCAATATATACGAGAGCTTCTCAACAACAATGGGGATAGATTTTTGGAGAAAAAGAGAGAAAGCTCTGCTAAAAATCCATCACTTCAGCTACTTAAAGTTTTTACTCTTTTCGAATATATCTTGTACTTGTAATCAAATCAAAGAGAGAATAATAAGATGGAAAGTGTATGTAAGCACATTCAGGCCGAACCACTTTAAAAACTCTATGTTTTTTGCTTTCCTTATCCGCTTTCCAAACTTTTCACTCGTGAATTTTCTCTACACTTACTGAAATTCATTTTGTTATGTGCTGGAACATAAAAAACCCTAAGTAAATCAAATCAATCGAAACTTAACTAAAAAAGAAAATTAGGTTTAGAGGTGTTTGTCCAACTTTTGATCAAACAAACAATGACCTATATGCCTTCATTCTCTGCCTATAACCTTGGTAGACCATATATGAAGTCTATAGATACCAATCCCATTTCTATAACGGAATCTCCAAAGGCTGCAGGAGCCCACTAGGCTTCTGATGTTCTTCCTTCACTTGCTAGCATGTAAGACATCTCCTCATATACTCTCCCATATCTTTCTTTATCCTTTCATAGAAGACACTTCTCTTCATATCCCGTACATCTTGGTACCTTTCAGGTGTATGGTGAACTTTGAATGATGAAATTCATCCAATACTTCCTTCTGCAGTCCTTCTATACTTGGAATATACAACCCTTCCATTCTTTTGTAATCTATCTTCACTGAACCCCTTCAGCCCTACATCCTTGATTCCTAAGCCCATGCTCCTTGCTATGTTGGCACAAAACTTCTCTCCCCTCTATAGTTCAACAATCCTTTCTATCAGTGCAAGCTTGACTTCTAAGCATGATGGCATTCTTGATGCAATGCTTGAACTTGTATTAGACCGAAAACACACAAAACATGCAGACAACTCTTCCAAAATGGTCCATTCTTCTTTTATAGCTAAAAAGAAACTCTGCTGTTTTTGGCTTAGAACATAAGCCACCTTATTGCCTTTCCCTGGGGTATACTCTATCCCGAAAAGCACATGATGCTAGAAACTCTTACCACCTCTGCTGCCTCATGTTCAACTCCTTCTGAGAGAAAAAATATCGCAAGGACTTGTGGTTAGTAAATAACTCAAATCTCTCCTCTAAGAGATAATCTCTCTAAATCTTCAACGTGTAGACAGCTGTCGGTAAACCCAAATCATGCATTAGATTCCAAACTTCATGGGGTCGCAACTACCTAGATGCATATGAAGTTACTTTATCCTTATACATCAATATCGCCCCTAATCCCAAACCCGATGCATCATTATATACGGTCAGACGATCATTTTCTCTAGATATCATAACACAGGTGCATTCATCAATCGACACTTCAATTCCTAGAATGCTCTCTTACATTCCTACTTCCAAATAAACTATGCAGTCTTCCTGATCAGTCTCATCATTGGCGCAGTTACACGAGGAAAGTCCTTAATGAATCTCCACTTGTAGCCAGCCAATCCTAAGATACTTCTCACCTCAGTCATGCTTTCACGTCTCTTCCACATATTTACTGCATCAACCTTTGAAGGATACTACTAAACCTTCTTCCAAAATCACACGGCCTATGGACTTTACCTCCCTTTTCTGAAAATGATACTTAGAAAGTTTTGCACTTAACTTATGCTCTGTCAACATCTCTAGCACAAGCTGCATGTTCCTACTTATTGTTAGATTACACTAAGATGTCATCTATGAACAATGATACATATATATCTAGCTTATCTCGAAAGATTCTATCCACCAAGTCTACAAAAAATTCAGATGCACTGATTAGTCCAAATGACATTACTAGCCACTCACTCATATGAACCATACATCATTCTAAACGCAGTCAAAGGAATGCTTTTCTCCATAACTCTTAGTTGATGGAACCCAAAGCCAAATCCAACTTCGAAAACATATTAGCTAAACTGATAAAAAGATGTCATCAATTCTTGAAAAAGGATATATATTCTTCATCGTTCTCTAATTCGTCTTTAGATACTCAATGCACAATCTTAACGACCTATCGAACTTCTTCAAAAATACTGCTGCTGCTCCCCAAGGTGAATGAATAGGCCTTATAAAACTCTTGCCTTCTAACTCTACTAATTGCTTCTTCAACTCCATATCCTCCAAAGGCATTCTACTAGGGGGTCGACTAAATGGTTTAGTCCCTGATAGCAAGTCTATATGAAACCCTACCGCCTTTAAGGGTGGCAACCGCGAAACCGGTTCAAACACATCTCAAAACTCCTTTACTACTTGTACTCTTCAAATTTCTTCTTATTCCAAAACTAAAGAAAATAAAACACCCTCTGCCCCTGCTTAACATTCCTCCAAGACCACATACAAACTATCTCTACGGCCGGATGACTTAGACTGATTACCCGGTCAGCCCAGTGCACTCTCGTGCTATACTTCTCCAACCAGTCCAAAATAACTTTGAAGTCTATGTAGTCAAACAAGTAGGGATCACAAGAAAATTTACATCCACCTAACTCAATATATGGGTCAATGTACCTCAATATGAGAGTGGCATACCCTCATATTAGATTTGCTACATGTATGGAAGTGACTAAATAGGTAATTCCTAACCCAAATCTATCGGCCAAATCTGTAACTATACATGAGTGTGTAGCACCAGCATCAAACAATACCTTAATTGAAATACCAAATATCAAAACAATACTTTTCAAAACTTTATCCTTGCCTCTTTCCTGGATAGATGGTCCTTCCTTGGCCACCTCCAAAGAATAAACTTGTGCTTTAAGCTTTGGACAATCCTTATTTAAATGTTCCATCTTATCACATTTATAGCCCTTCATTCTCCCAAAAATTTTAGGCATGAGGCACTTTGAAGTATAACGCCATTTCTGTCCGTAGTTATAGCATACCACTTCTACAATGGCAACCTCTTTACCTTTCCTCTTAGGCACTCCTTTCTTGATTTTAGTATATGGGACAAATTTCTTCCTCGACTCTTCTTAGGTCATTCCTTTACTCTTCTCTACTCCTGGTGCATCCCATCGCACCTTCTAGCCATGTCAACAACAAACTCAAAAGGAGATGCTGAATGAGTCATCAGCTTATGATCAAGACCTTGCTTCAAACTCGCGATAAACTTCTAATTCTTCTTTATTGGAATATTAATGATCTCCCTATCACACTTAGCCAACAAGTTAAACTTCTAGATGTACCCCTCCAATGTAAAGTCACCCTACTTCATATCAATGAACTTTCTTAATAACACACTCATATGAGACTTTGATATAAACTATGCCTCAAACCTATCTTTAAACTGCTCCTAGGTAATCTCTCCCTCTAGGGTATTAGCATTACTACCTCCCACCAATCTAGAGCATCTTCTTGTAATTGCCTTAAGGCCGGCCATTTTATCTATGTATCATTCAATCCTATCCTTAAATATCTGCTTACAAACCCTTAGCCAATTCAGAACTTCCATCGCTAGTTCCTTTACCGTGAAAGCCTTTCCTCCTAGAATTTTATTGTCTTTTTCATCTTTCGGAAGTCCTCTCACATTTCTATAGGCTTTGGCTTAATAGCCTTCGGTGCAACTTCAATCGTCATTTGAGCCATGAACTGTCTAAACAAGACATTGACATCCATGCTGGCCTCATTTGCTGGCTGTGCAGCTTCCCCCTTTATTGCTGAAGTAACTTCTCCCTTATTTACTTCATCAATCTGTGTATTTTTACCCTATCTTCTTATACGTTACCGTCCTACCGTAATTCGCCCACTTATCAAAACCATCTTGCCTTTTCTGCTAAGCAAGTCTTTCCATTAGAAATGGAAAGAAAAGAGTGAACAACAATAGAAGGATAGATATATCCTCCTATATATCTATATAGCAACATACAAGTACATTATGTATATATAGTAGCACATTCCCTCCTTAGGGATTTCACTTTATCCTAAGTACTGCTCCTCCTTTTCTAGCTTTATTTTACTTAAGTATCCATATCCTATGATCTGATACCAAAATCGTAACGTCCCTTATTCTGAGACCCAAAGATGAACGTTGATGATGTTGTGGTCATCATCACAATTTTCTTCCAACAACATAAGTGAGTAAGTGAGTTTAGTATATTAAAATACAGACAAAGAAAATAGAGCATCCAAATATTTTCCTTACACATAAATTTTCAATAATATTCAGTAAATACATCTTTACATCAAAATGAACCCCCAAAGTCATGCCCACGCAAGGGTCAAATATCAATTGAAAATAACACAGTAAAGATTCAGGTCAATGTATGAGGATGCTTCCTGAACTGCTTTAAATATCGGAGACAACATCTGTATTAGCTAAAAAAGTCTCCTGCTCCTCTTCAATCTTTTTACTGCGACCTTTCTTTTAAACCTTCCTATCCCGTAACCTCGGCCTACTTAAATGGGTACCCATGAGTTTAGTGGGAAAAAAGTAATAGAAACATGGATAATACATAAAGTTTGGCATGGATAACACTTACCCAAACTAAACTCATAGTGAGACCAAGCCATACTGCATGGAATGGGTTTCCCCCCACTAACTAAAACATCATAAGTGAAACTAACATATTTTCGATGCATTCTTATTTACTACTACGCTTTTATGCGTTCTTAACTGGGTTCCATTTACTACTATGCCCCGGAGTATTTCTCACTTAGCTAGTTAGCTATCATTTTTAGATTATTATTTAATTTGGCATTCCCATCTGCTACTACGCCCTCAACATAGCCCCATCTAAGCTCCTTTTTGGATTTGTCTTTAATTTGACATTGCTTGGAACTAACCACCTATAATATCATTTAATTTATTTAAATTCAAACTGCTTGGAATAACCATACTACAGTCTCCAAGTACTTATTTCATTTTATGCTGCTTGGAAAACCCCCATCACAATCCTTATGTATTTACTTAATTATAAACTACTTGGATCAGCTCCATAGAAGTCAATTACATAGAAATTCACATGCAGTCCCTAAACATTTGTTTCCTTTGGAACTATTTGGAATACCCCACTGTAGCCCTTGGACGTTGAATGCCTCTCCTCACCTTCTCTATGTGTGCATTTGAGTGAGCGGCCCCCACTAGACATCAATACCCTTCCAACTCTATCCTTTAGCACAAAAGTTCTTTCCCCTTACTAGCCCTGGTCTCCCCCCGTTTCCTACCTAATTGTCTTTTATGAGGTTTCATTCACACCCTCCCTTGGCACATTACTTCCCTGCCCCAACCAGTGCGTGCAATTCACTCTTTATTTATTAAGTGAAAACTTCTAAATTGCATCGCATAGTCTCTTTTGTATATTGTGTGTAGTTTAATTCCTTTCAACTTTATATAATAGAGGTGTGGTTTGTCATCTGCAAGTTGAGGTGTAGTTCCACTTTTCCCTAAAAGTCTCTGGATCCCTTTGGCTAATCTCTACTTTTTTCCACGTATCCATAGTTCTTTTATATACCGTTTGGCCATCGCCTCAGCTCCATGCAATAGGAAATTTAACATAACTGACAAAGTCTTTACATGTGTTGCTACATGATATGTTAAGATTTCACTTTCTGTTATATACAATGTCCTTGATATTTCTTTTCATCACTTTATTTAGATCTGGTTCCTTATTTACCCAACGCTTATATTTTTTCCATATAATTATATATTACATGCGTTCCCATAGTCCCCCTTTTTCCCCAACATAGTACCTATCACATATCAGGTTATTTTCCTCTTAAAATACCTTACTAAAATTCTTTAAAATTTTTGAATGCTTGTTCTTGTATATTTTATCCTTTATTTTGATTTAAGGGCATTTTATTAATTATTTTCTAGGCGTACTCCTTCCGTAAATCATAATAAATTAGTTTTGGCATAAGAAATCTCTTAAATTAAAACCCATTTCTAAAATCGTAGTTAGAACATCATATATACTCTTTATAATATTTCAAAATCATTAAGATAGGGAAATACTTCTAAACATCCCATGTTCATATATTTTTCCACAAAACATTCATTAAACAATTTACGTACCAATGAAAATGCATATGAAACTCCATTATAGATAATAGTTTACAAGATCTTAGCAAAGTCATATTTAGGTATGGCAAAGATTGACTTAGTATTGCTCATCTAGATCTTTGGGATATCTTGCTTTAGCCTTCTAAATCTCCCTTTTAGCTCATGTTTTAGCTCAATAAAATATCCTCAACTTTTAGATATCTAAACATATTCTAAGCAAGTTGTGAAATAATTTAAATTTCACATTTTGTTGTATAAAATTAAAAATAAATTTTATTTATGTAGAAAAATATAAATATTTATACATATATTATAAAATAATTTTATGGTAATATTAATTTATTTACATTCGTTTATGATTTCATAATATACTAAAGTATAAATTTATCACTATAAAATAAATATTATATGTACATATATTATATTAATTCTTTTTGGCTAATTTTTTTCCTAAAAATCCAAAACTATTTTATCATATAATATCTATATATCATTTAAGTATATATTTTAGCTAATTTTAAAAATACAAAATATCAATACATTAAGATTTATTTATATATATGGTATATGTGTGTGCGCGCACGGGTGTGTTTGTGTGTGTAATTAAAATAAGTGTTTGAATTTATATATATATATATATAATTCAAATATTATTTATGTATAATTTTAATTTAAAAATAATTTAAAAACTACATTACTTTTATATAAATTAATATAAAATTACAAACCACAGCTTCAAATAATTAAAAATTGATATTAATATTTATAATTATTAAATATTTAATATACATCAAGTATGGCTAAAAGTAAAAGTGTAATGAATTAAAAACAGTATTGATTATCATAACCCAATCGGTGACGATGAATGACATATTCGACGAGAGACAACTAATGCATGTATAAGTTCGTTGTATATATATTATATACTACATGATAAATATAATTTAAAATGTAAATTAGAATTCACACCTTTAGGATGCTGCATTTGAACATATTGATTTATGTGTTCTTTTAGATCCACCTTGAATCGATCTCCTCTCCTTGCAATGGCTTGGAGTACCATGATTTTTTATTTTATTTTGATGTATATTTGAGCTAAGAAATTTTGGCTATAAAAAGAGTCTATTGCTCATCGCCATAGGGTAGAGGCAAGAGAGAGAAAGCTAAAGTGATTGGGTATGGTTGATTAAATAGAGGAAAGAATTAGGCAAATTATTCTCCTTTTACTAATTCCCCTTTTGCTAATTGTAGTTCAATATCTAGAATTTAAAAGCAAAATATCCCATCCGCTTTTACCTAGCTATGGCCAGCTGTGCGATACGCCTCTTAGACCATCAAAACACCCCAAATCAATTAAGTAATTAACACCATTTAAATCATATTTAAATGTGTATCGACATTATATAACGGTACGCACGTATATAACTTTTATATATTCATCTAATTAATTACTAATGGCATCTTGAAAGTACTAATGGTGCCTAATACATCAAATAACTAAATAATTAATATTTCACAAACTCTACTTGATTTATAATAATTATAATAATTACAAATTAATTAAACTGTGTGGTATTTTAGAGAAATCACCAAAACGATTGTATGACTTATGGGTGTAAATTCAGTCAGCAAGCAATATCGGACTATTAGAATATTAATGTTCATTCGTTACCTTAACTAGTGGAGTGATAGTTTGGCTGATCTTATCACCTATACATCATTATTGGTAAAAGCTAATTTTATAATTTAAGTGGTATCATTTAGGAAAGACTTTTTACACTAACTCTCTTTGTCAACACAATACCATTTTAGGACTTATGAAATTTGGTTTTGATCAAAATTCCAATATCGTCCATATTCAACTCAGTTATCCCTTAATCAATGTCTTTAATTCAATAATAACATTTATTATTAGCCATACTTCTATGACCAAAGACTTGGACTTTGAGTTGACTATAATTGACCATGATACTTACCTTATACAATTGAGGAGACGAACTCTCTATTGATAATGCTTTACTTTCAATGTTTCAACTCAAACACAACTATGGTTATTCGATGGACACCATGCCTCGATTTAACTATAATCAAAGTGGAGAATCAATGTTGAAGTTCAATAATATTCTCAAGTTGAGAGAACCGTGTGATACAATCACTTTAAGGTCTATTATTTGACCTTAGTTATTATTAGCCAATAGGAAACTCTTAAGAGAGTCGTTCCATAGTAATCCAATAACTATCAATACATTACCTCTTGGATCCCCTAATAGCCATGAGTAACACATTGCCTAAGATTTGGAGAGCGTTACATACTCTGATCTAGACAGATGAATCGATATATTTTCTCGAAACGCCTTGACTAGCAATATAAAAAATAACATGTTTTGATTAATTTCTCTTGATTACAACACATTGTAATTGCTATCACATAACAAATAATTTACGGATTTTCTATTTAATATACTTTAAATTAATCAATCCATAATATAACAAAGTATATTATAGAAATCAAACACCTTTATTATGAGAAAGATTGGTTACTGAGTTAGATATATGTAAAAAATGACATAATTCTCTTAGGCACTCCTAACGCA
This sequence comes from Allium cepa, assembly GCA_030765085.1. Classification (NCBI taxonomy): domain Eukaryota; kingdom Viridiplantae; phylum Streptophyta; class Magnoliopsida; order Asparagales; family Amaryllidaceae; genus Allium; species Allium cepa. Next base: position 369,065,677 of record CM060943.1, on the reverse strand, counting down.
ATCAGTCTTCCACTTGCACTCGGGTCAAATATGAAATTTTATTTCAACTCCTTCAATCGGGTTTCCCGAAAACTATTTGGGCCAGTTCCTTAGTGATGAGTATGTTATACCATTTTAATTATCTACTATGTCAATTACCTCTCTCTAATATTGATAGCCTGCCTTAATCATGTGAAACTCTTCGGAGCATGTCTTTCGACTTCTAGTAAGCTTTATGTTCTTTTTCAAACTGTATCACAATAGTATTATCATATGATAATGCTATGGGATTCTCAGCATATGAAATCACCCTTAGTTTAGTTATAAATATGTGTATTTATTTATACTTCTTTTGTTATCTCACTATCCAAGGTGACATACTTAGCCTTTGGTTAAATCAACCACTACTTATTGTTTGGAACAACTTAAAATTCTTAACTTAAGATTGAACATGAATTTAGGATTGACATATTATACTCAATATCAGTTATAAAGTTTGAGTCTATGCACTCCTTTATAAGGAGTTCGTTGTTTCTATAAACAATTATCTAGTATCTCGTAAATAATCGAGAACACTCTAAATTATCATTTAAAGTGAATTTAATTCGAATTTAATAATCTCCCTATATATCAAATAAAATGCGATATTGTAGAAAATTCAACGTGTATGATAATTTCTATTCTTATTGTATAAGAAACCCATTGCATATGCTCCATAATGAAGATTTTAGTATGTAGTCTATGTATATCGTTTAGGAACCTAACAATTAATATTGATTACAAAAGATGTCCATTTCAAATCCAATATTGAGAGTTAAACATCCAAACTAAAATGATTATAACAAAGATACCACGTTAAGAATCATAAGTTTGTTGTTTACTTATAGGCTTACAAATATTTTAGAACATTTTTAGTGCTTTCATATAGAGACATGCTTGGTCTGAATTTTGAAAAAAATTCAAACTGTTTGATTTCTTTGTTAAAATATTTGCTCAACTCTAGAGCTTACTGAGTGATACTTTCTTATCAGTTCTTGGACCCTAAGCCAAAAACTCGCAAACTTAGAATTGCTTCCATCGATATCAAGATACTTTGGTTATTAAGCACAAATAACATCTTTTAAATCATTATTTTGAATTTTTATTTCAACGTGCATGTACTAAAACTCAAAATCACATTGAGCGATGATTTCGCAGGTAAAATCCAAATTAATTCAAGCATGTTGAATGATGTTACGTTAATTACAACAATTGAAATTTACATTGGTGTTCTTATCAATGTTGTTACTATGTAGTGGCCCAGATATTTTAATGGTTTAAATAACGTAATTAACTGAATTTTTCCTGAAATAAAACAATTAAATTTAATAATGAAAATTTGATATTTGAAATACGTCTATTTAAATGTAGCAAATCTCAGATTTTCATCAGAGAATATGGAAGTTATTTTTTTGTGTAATTTTATTTAAAATTAAATCAGTCAAATTGTTGAAAATAAATATCTTTCAAACCTAAATATTTTTATACAAGAAAAATGTAAATCATTTTTTGAGTTAGACGTCATATTTTGTTTAGCCAAATTTGGACCGCTATAGCCCCGTTAATTTTATTTTCGGTGTTTTAGCAGCATTTTCAGCACCAAACATCGAGGTGTGATAGGTGGGTCGTGTCACTCATATTTTTGTACCATTCTGTTCGCCTCGTCGTGTTGATCTTCGTAGCATATTCATTCGTGCATTTCGGTGTCCTATACGGGGTGAAATCTGCAAAACGAAAGCCGTATCGGTACCAGTATTAGTCCTTTGAGTTTCTCCGTGTCCATTCGTTTGTCCATCGGTTAAAAAACAAATGGCCACTCCTTTTAATTTCCCTAAAATTGAATATTGACTATGACTATTCGCATTTAGTTGATATTTGTGGTGGTTCGTTTGTTTCCATTTCTCTTCCCCTTTTCTCTTATTGCTGTTGTGCTGGGTTGCTTTCGAAAATTTTATAATATAAAAGTTTATATATGTTTTTCACCTAGCAGCTTGCATGTCTTCCTCCTATTGAAACCTGAAATTTCCATACTTTTTCAATTTGTTTTCCCTCGGCTAAACTTCCAATCGCCGTGCACTAGGCCTCTCTTAACGCCACATCCAAGCCCGCCTTGACAGCTGACCGCCGCTCTCCCCTCACCGAACAACAATCGAAGTACCTCACTGTCTAAATGCCAAACACTTCCACTGGCTATGTCCAGCCTATCACCGGCCAACCTCAACCCCACCTCATAGCTTTCTACAGATCCGACCACAATCCCACGCTTCCTTTCTTCGATGGCCAATCCTCGATCGCTGCTAACCCGAACATCCACTACCTCCGCCATGAACCTAGGTTGACCACCAAAAACTCTAGCCGCTCCGACTAGATCCATCACTTCATCTCCCTCCACCCGCTGTGCCACCGAGCACTAACAACCGAAGTTTCAGTGCCGAGCTCCACCTTGCCTACTCCTTTTGACAACACGCAGCTATAACCTACTCCACATATACAATAGCGCGATAGCATAGTCATACCCCTCCATCACCCACTCACCTCTCCACTCTACCGCTTTCCCACATGTAGCCTTCCTCTTCCGAAGCCTACCACCACCTCCCTCGGCCCTCCTCAACACAGCCGTACGGCCTGCCACCCAACCCAGATTGCCAGCTACCCTGCCCAAACCACAGCCTTGCAAACTTCTACCACAGAACTGAAATCTAACCAACTCATCACCATTGGCTGCTCCTCCTCCCTGAGCGTGCAGCCACACCGAAAACCCAAACGCCGGCCAAGCGCTGACTAGTGCATCCTCCACCTCAGTCAACTAGACCACCAACCTGATCGTCCACCTTCTTATTCCGAGCACCTCTCAGTATATATATATTTATACTATGTACATATTTAAAGGTATGTTGATCTTAGGAATGTTAATTTAAATATTGTTTTAAATGTAATGTACACACACACGTGTTTTGATCTTAAATTATATGTGTTTAAAATGATTTTGTAGCATAATATATATATATATATATATATATATCTTATTTTAATATGTTTTATTATTGAGTTCAAAATATATTCATAAGGATTTATTTTGATATTGGTTTTAAATACATGTATATAAATATTTTTAAATATGTATTTTAAATTGAATATTGATTTTAAGAAAATATAATATATATTTTGTCTCCATTTATATCAAGCTATTTTAATTCGTATTCATCATTTCAAAGCTATCAACTTTGCTCGTCGAATTCGTGTTCATCGTGCCATGCTTTGGAATTTGTACTTGGATTGTCGCATCTTGTTCTTGTCTATCTAGCATTGAAAGGTGAGCAATCACTCACTATTAACATTCTTATATTTATTAAATTTATTTCACATGAAATGACGATTGAAATATGTTGTTACATTGAATGGTTAATTATTTAATTATTGAATATGATATGTTATTATTTAAAATTGTTAACCGATGTTAATTGACCTATGACACCATAATCTATTTGTATATTTATTAAATTTAAATTGTTAATCATTATATATGCTTGTAAATTGATATGATATGCTATTTATTTCTATTGTTCTCACTCTGCAAGTTCCTTGTTAATTTAGAAATTCCCTATGGGTTGAAATGATACATACCCGAATGATATTATAGATTAGGGAAAATCATTATGGGTTGAAATAATAAACCCAAGCGATTTATTTTGAATTTGGGATTACGAGTTGAAATGATATATACCCAAAATTTAAATTATTGCGGATTGAAATGATAAATATCTATATCACTTCACCATAGGATGGAAAATTATATATAGACACTGTTGGTCTATTTTTGAAAAAAGTGATTTCCAAGGTTTTGAAAGGAAATATATCGGTTTTAATAAATACTGAGTATATTATAATGATTTTATTTTATTTTAATATATGTGTAAAATTTAGATTTGTAAAATATGTGTTTTTGAAAATTTAAAAATTAAAAGTTAAGTTTTAAATGTGAATTATAAAATTTTATGTATAACTTTGTTATTTTTTAAATATATAAAGTAAAATTTAAAATATATTTTGTAATAATAAAATTTAATTTAATAACAATTAATACAATAAAATTTGATAAGAATTTAATTTAACTAATATATACATACATAATATGTTTTAAATATTTATTTAGAATTTATATTAGTATTTTAAAAAAAATTGTAGTAACTTTATTAAATAAAAGTGGGGAAAATAAATTAAATTTGATTTGTAATTTAATTTATTTAAGAATTGAATTTAAATAAAATTTATTTGAAACTTATTGATCTGAGATTTTAAAGATATAATTTTTATAACTTGATAACTTGATTTTGATTAAGGTGATTAAATTAATATTTTCCCAACTTAATAAATTGAAGTTGAATATTTAATTTTGATTAAATTTGTAATTTGAGATTTTATTCAAATGTTATTAAAAGCGATTAAGTGAATATTTTCAAATTTAAATAGAATAAAGTTGAATTTTTGAAATATAAATGAATCTATCAAATTAAGTTATTGTAAATGTTTGAGTATTTAAATTTTAAAACCTATTGAATTGGAAGTGGTTTAAATTTGTAGTTCAAATCTGGATTTGAAATCGATACATATTGAAATGGGTTTTAATGAGAATTTAAATTCAACCTTCAACCTTTTAATTGAAATTGCTGAACTGGGATTGATTTAAATTGAATTTTGTAACTAAGGTTGATTTGAATTGGTTTCTAAAATTGGAAGGAGCAATTCTAATTTGAAACTATTTTCAATATAAACTATTTTTAGTTATGATTTTTGAAATGAATATGATTTTGAAAGTGATATGACTTCGAAAGTGAGTATGATTTCGAACGTGATATGATTTCAAAAGTAATATGATTTCGAAAGTAATATGATTTTTGGAATGAATATGGTATTTTGATATGAATTATGAACTGTTTGAAATGATTATAAAAGTGATTTTTATAAACTGACCACATGTGAAATAAGCGTTTGGTTGTTAAAGGGACTGAGATCAATATTGTCGTACTCTTTGCCAATAACAAAAAGCACTATAACAACTGTGCACCTGGTGGATATTCCAGAACGAAGTAAGATTGTTTGGCAGTGATTCTGTATGAGGTAATAACGTTGGAGTCGACTCCCGCAAGTTAGCTTAATGTGGCTAAAAAGGAGCTATACCAGGCCAAGTGAGGTCGCACCTCTGTTCGAGCATGCTTCTTCGATACCGTTTTATTACTTTGCGATTTGATTGGGTGAACCTTTGATTGGCAGTGTGTCTCGAGGTAGGCAGTAGTAACTGTTATGTGTTACCACCGGTCCTGGAGTGCAAACGGTAGAATCCTACCCTGGCATTGGCTCGCGTGCCATGTCACATGCATTAACGTGCCCTCTACGAGTTTGGTTTGTACCGTACTTATGGAGTGCGCTCTAAGCAAACCACCGGTTTGGTAGATCTTACGGTACTGTATAGACTACGGGAATATATAAATGTGTTAAGGGTGATATGGGTAATGCCTTAACGCTATTTTAATATTTACTTTACTATAGACATTATATATGTAGCGTATTGTACTATGTATGTAGATAGCTTAACAAATCCTTCGAGGATGGGTATCTCGAACATCCTTTAAGTTATTTTTTATTTCGGTTGATATTTCACTTGAGTTGAATTTACTGGCGTAAGAATGTTAATCTTGACTCAATTTTTTCGTGTTTTGCTTTATGCTCGAGTCAGACTGAGTGTCACAACATTTGACTCGCCTTGGGAGTTCGGTGCTTCGCTTGAAGATATGCCTCTTATCTATTCATCTTTGTAGTTATCTCAGTTATTTCTAGTTGTTTATGTTCAGACTTATCTGTTGCTTTTGTATTTGAGACTGCTTGGATTTGAGATTTTCTGTTGTATTTGTTCAGACTCTGATGTTTATATATTAGCCTCATGAACTACTATTTATCTATTCCACTGCTTATGTTGTACAACTCTGTATCTGTGATTCTGTGATTGATTTATTTATTGTATATGCTATGTTTTGACAAATATAAATTAACAATCTAGTATCAATCTATTATTTTGAGCAACTCAAGTTTGACATGAGTGGATGATTGTCGATTTGAATGGTTCAAAATGCTAGGTTGTCATAGTTGGTATCAGAGCTCTGGTTTAGGCAAAATAGCATATGAGGTAAAACTCGTTAGAGATAGGGTAGTAATACCCTAGAATGAGTAAATTAATTGCATAACCATCTTCGTTTGAGCTTGAAATTCTTTGTTAGAATCCTCTTTGATTATGGTTTCTTTTGAATTTTGGCACTATTCCTTTGTCCTGAAATTCATTCGTGTCTTTTTCTGTTAGTATTTTTGTTAATACTGGAGCATCCCATAGCTCTATTTCTGTTGATCTCTGTAATAAATTTGAGCACATCTTGTCACCTCAATTGGCAACTTCATCCTTGTGCGACTAATCCCATCAGTGGTCCCGCCAACCTTAGTATGATTTGTAAAGGGTTGAAACTCCTTTACAACATGAGTATTGGTTTCCATGTCCTTAGTTTTGACACAGTTATCTCTTGTTAAGCCCGAACCATTTCTCTAATAGACGACCAGGGTAATTCTCTTGTAATCGAATGTCGAATGCCTCAGAATTATGCAAGCAGTTTTATCTTTTCGTTTGATGCACCGCCTAGTGATCTTGACTTTACGCCAGTTGTCTAACTCTTTCCAAATGTCTTTAGTAAAGCCACTTCTCTTCCTCCTAAGTGGAAAATTGAATTCCTCGTCGATCTTATTCCTAGAGCTCGACCTGTTGTCCTTCCTCCTGGACGAATGGTTTCTATGAATGGCTAGTCTTGCCCTTTGGATTAACCAATACTCCTATCTTCTTCATTGATCTCATCAATCGCATTTTCCACGATGTTCTTAACAAGCTTGTCTCCATTTTCATTGATGACATTCTTATCTTTTCTAAGTCTCAGTTGACTCAGTTAAAGTCACCACGATTAACATAAGTATATCCATCTTTCCTCTTTTGTAATTTAATTATCTCATCTTCTTTTCAAGCCTATATTCTTGGTTAGAATTCTCTTTCATTAGGGTCCCACTAAATTTGAATCTCTAACCTTGGTCTAAAATATATTCCTGAATCATCCTATGAGTGAACGTATTTGCAATTGATATAAAAATGTTTTTATATTGTGTTGTTTGAGTTGTTAGGTTTGAATTTTGGGGTTTCGATCGATTCGTCTGGCCATCGCTATCGATAGGAATTCCAAAACACTTGAACAAAGCAAACTAACACAATATTGTTTTTAAAATTGGTAATAATTTTGTGTATAATTATATTTATATATAAAGGTATAATTTTTTGAAATTAGATAGTTAAATAAGTTGGTTGTTAGAAATGACAGTACTATATTATCATTTATTGTTTCGTCAACATTTCTAAACCATTAACTATTGTAGTATGTTATAAGGAGAGGAAATTTTATAAAAAATGGTTTATAAATTTGATTTCCAAATGATATGAATTTAAATTAAAGATATGAGAATTTAATTTCTAGTGCTTTTCTAAATTTGGTTTTCAAAGTTTTGAAAATATATTATTTGAAAGTATTTTAGAACGGTGGTTTCAAAGAATTTTAAAGGAAGTAAGTTAGTACTCTTCTATTTTGTCGCTGGAAATAATTTCGGTGATGACTGCGACATTATCGACATTCATTTTCGAGTCTCAAAGTGTAGAGACCACTCAGTACTTTTGCTACACTTTTGTTTTGAAAAATGGATTTGATTTAAATTTCTTGAGTATGATTTGATTTGAATTTATTTAATATAATTTGATGTATAAAACATATATAAATACACACATTTATTTCAAAATGATTTGAAGTGTAACTGAAAATTTATTCGTAAATTTTGTATAAAATGATGGTTTTCAAATTATGGAAACGAAGCAAAATTTTGAATAATTTAAGTGTTTAAAATAAGAAATGGAATTTGAAATAACTTGAAACAGTTGAAATAGGATAAAAATAATTTGTATAATACTCGATTACATTCTAAAAAATATTTAACATGCCTGAAATATTCAAAAAGTTAAAATGTTATGAGAATTTGTAATTGAAGGTTATACAAGAGAAACTTAGGTAATAATAATGTTCAAACTAAATTTTTGTTTAATGGTAATGTTGTAAATAAAGGTAAGTTTGTATAATGTTCAATTACACTCAGAAACATTAATAAACTTACGTGGGAAAGATTTTAAATTTAATGAAAGCATGTAATTGAATAATATGCAATATAAAGGCAAGTAATAAGATGTCCAAAAATTTAATTTTGTTAAGGGAATTTGTTTTTGAGTGGTTATAATAACTGTTTATACACCTAATATATGTTGTAAGGTATGTTAAGAGAAATAAATTGAAAAAAAGAGAATGCTAGCTATGCAAATAAACATGGAATGTTAATGCTAAACTTAAATAATTCATTCAAGGGTTATTTAAGTGATATTGACATTAAAGGAATATAATATGTGAATGAAATAAAATAAATCAAATTAATATGGTTTTGAATTAATTCTTGTATTTTTTATTTCAATCTATCTTTTCTTTCTGGTTGTTCCTATTCTTCTATCTCGTTCCTCTTCGGGGACGAAAAGTTTTGAGTGGGGGAGAGTGTAGCGACCAGGATATTTTAACGGTTTAAATGACGTAATTAATTGAATTTTTCTTGAAAATAATACAATTAAATTTAACAATGAAAATTTGATATTTGGAGTACGTCAATTAAACGTAGAAAATATCAGATTTGCATCAGAGAATATATGGAAGTTATTTTATTGTGTATTTTTTTAAAATTCAAATCAGTTAAATTGTTAAAAATAAACATCTTTCAAACCTAAATATTTTTATATAAGAAAAATGCAGATCATTTGCTAAGTGAGACATCATGTTTCGTTTAGCCAAATTTGGACTACTATAGCATCATTTATCTTATTTTCGGCGTTTTAGCAGCATTTTCGGTACCGAACATTGAGTTTTGATAGGTGGGTCATATCACTCATATATGTGTACCATTCTATTCATCTCGTTGTGCTGTTCCCCGTAGCATATTCATTGGTGCACTTTGATGTCCCTTACATGGTGAAATCTACAATACGATTAGCCGTTTCAGTACCAGGTTTAATCCTTGAGTTTCCCTGTGTCCATTCGTTTGTCTATTGGTTGAAATACAAATAGCCATTTCTTTTAATATTCCTAAGATAGAATATTGACCATGACTATTTGCATTTGGTTGATATTAATGGTGGTTTGTTAGTTTCCATTTCTCTTCCCCTTTTCTCTTATTGGTGCTACGCTGAGTTGCTTTCGAGAATTTTATAATATAAAAAGTTTATATATATTTTTCACCTGACAGCTTGCACGTCTTCCATCTTTTGAAACCTGCAATCTCTATACTTTTTCAATTCGTTTTCTCTCGGCTAATCTTCCTATCGCTGTTCACTTGGCCTCGCTCTCAACGCCACACCCAAGCCACCTTGACAGCCGACCGCCACTTTCCCCTCATTGAGCAACAACTAAAGTACCTCACTGCCTTAACGCCAAGCACTTCCACTGGCCACGTCCAGCTTATCACCAACCAACCTCAACCCCACCTCATAGCTTTCTACAGATCCAGCCACAACGCTGCGTTTCCTTTCTCCGACAACCTGCCCTCCATCTCTGCTAACCCGAACATCCACTACCTCCATCATGAACCCAGGTCGGCCACTGAAAACTCCAGCCACTCCGACCAGATCCATCACTTCGTCTCCCTCCACCCGCTGTGCCGTCGAGCATTGACGGCTGAAGTTTCAGTGCCGAGCTCCACCTCGCCTGCTCCATCTGACAACATGAAGCTACAGCCTACTCGACATACACGGTAGCACGACAGCACAGCCTGGCCCCTCCATCACCCACTGACCTCGCCACTCCATCGCTTTTCCACCTGTAGCCTTCCTCTACCGAAGCCTGCGACCACTCCCCTCGGCCCACCTCAGCACAGCCGCACGACCTGCCACCTAACCAAATCGCTAGTCACCCTGCATAAATCACAGCCTTGCAACCTTCCACAACTGACCCGAGACCCAGCCAACTCATCTCCATTAGCTGCTCCTCCTCCTTGAGCGTGCAGCCACACCGAATACCCAAACGCCGAGCCAAGCGCTCACTAGTGTAGCCTCTACCTCAGTCAATTAGACCACCAACCTGATCCTCCACCTTCTTATTCTGAGCATTTTTCAGTATATATATATATATATATATATGTACATATTTAAGGAATAATGATTTTAGGAATGTTGATTTTTAATATTGTTTTAAATGAAAGATATATACGTGTTTTGAACTTAAATTATATGTGTTTAAAATGATTTTGTAACATAATATATGTATAGATTTTATGTTAGTATGTTTTATTATTGATTTTAAAATATATTTATAAGGATTTATTTTGATATGCTTTTAAATACATGTATATAAAGATTTTTAAATATGTATTTTAAATTGAATATTGATTTTAAGAAAATATAATATATTTTGTTTCCATTTATATCAAGCTATTTGGATTCGTTTTCATCATTTCCAAGCTATCAACTTTGCTCGTTGAATTCGTATTCAACATGCCATGCTTTAGAATTTCTACTTGGATTGTCGCATCTTGTTCTTGTCTATTTCTCTAGCCTCGAAAGGTGAGCAATTACTCATGATTAACATTCTTATAGTTAGTAAATTGATTTCACATGAAACGACGATTGAAATATGTTGTTAATTTGAATTGTTCGTTATTTAATTATTGAATATGATATGGTATTATCTAAAATTGTTAACTGATGTTAATTGACATATGACACTATAACTTATTTGTATGTATATTAAATTTAAATTATTAATGATTATATATGCTTGTAAATTGATATGTTATGCTATTTATTTATACCGTTCTCACTCTGCAAGTTTCTTATCAGTTTTGAAATTCACTATGGGTTGAAATGATACAAACCAAACGATATTATAGATTAGGGAAAATCGTTATGGGTTGAAATGATAAACCCAAGCGATTTATTTTGAATTTGGGATTGCAGGTTGAAATGATATATACCCGTAAATTTAAATTATTACGGATTGAAATGATAAATATCCATATCACTTGACGATAGGATAGAAAATTATATATGGACACCGTTCGTTTATTTTTGAAAAAAAGTGATTTCCAAGGTTTTGAAAGGAAATATACGGGTTGTAATAAATATTGAGCATAATATAAAGATTTTATTTTATTTTAATATATGTGTAAAATTTAAATTTTTAAAAATATATGTTTTGAAAACTTTAAAATTATAAGTAAGTTATATATGTAAATTATAAATTTACTTATATGTTTATTATTTTTTAAATATATAAAACAAGGTTTAAAATAGTTTTTTTAATAATAATATTTAATTTAATAATAATTAATATAATAAAATTTAATAAGAATTTAATTTAACTAATACATATATGATATGTTTTAAATATTTATTTAAAATTTACACTAATATTTTAAAACAGATTTTGTAATAAATTTATTAAATAAAAGCGGTAAAATAAATTAAAGTTGATTTGTAATTTAATTTAATTAAGAATTGAATCTAAATAAAACTGATTTGAAACTTATTGATTTGAGATTTTAATGATATGATTTTTGTAACTTGATAACTTGACTTTGATTAAAGGTGATTAAATGGATATTTCCAAACTTAATAAATTGAAGTTGAACATTTAATTTTGATTAGACTTGTAATTTGAGATTTTATTTAAATGTTATTAAAAGTGATTAAGTGAATATTTTCAAATTTAAATAGAATTAAAGTTGAATTTTGAAATATAAATGAATTTATCAAATTGAATTATTGTAAATGTTTGAGTATTTAAATTTTGAAATGTATTGAATTAGAAGTGGTTTAAATTTGTAGTTCAAACCTGGATTTGAAATCGATGCACATTAAAATGGGTTTTAATGTGAATATAAATTGAAACTTCAACCTTTTAATTGAAATTATTGAGCTGGGATTGATTTAAATTGAATTTTATAACTAAGGTTGATTTAAATTAATTTGAGAAATTGGAAGGAAAAATTCTAATTTGAAACTATTTTCAATATAAACTATTTTCAATATATAAACTATTTTAATTTTTAGTCTATTTTTAAATATGAACTATTTTTAGTATATAATTATTTTCAATATTAAAACTGTTGAAATTGGAAACATTATGATATAGATTTAATGGATTTATATATGAATACTTTGATATAATGGTTTAAACTATTTTATGGTTATGATTTTTGGAAATGAATATGATTTCGAAAGTGATATGATTTCGAAAGTGAAAATGATGTCGAAAGTGATATGATTTCGAAAGTAATATGATTTCGAAAGTAATATGATTTTTGAATGATATTTTGATGTGAATTATGAACTGTTTGAAATGATTATAAAAGTGATTTTTATAAAATGACCATGGTGTGAGATAAGCGTTTGGTTGTTAAAGAGACCAGGATCAGATATTGTCATACTCACTGCCAATATCGAAAACCAATTTTAAAATTATGCACGTGGTGGAGATTCCAGAATGAAGTAAGATGGTTTGGCAATGATTCTATACGAGGTATTAACACAGCGCCGACTCCCGCAAGTCTGCTTGATGTGGCTAAAACAGGAGCTATACTAGGCCAAGTGAGGTCGCACCTCCGATCAAGCATGCTTCTTCGATACCATTCTGTTACTTTTTGATTTGATTTGGTGAACCTCTGATTGGGAGCGTGTCTCGAGATGGGCGGTAGTAGCTGCTATGTGTTACCACCAGTCCGGGAGTGCAAATGGTAGAATCCTACCCTAGCATTGCCTCGCGTGCCTTGTCACATGCCTTGTCGCGCCCTTTACAAGTTTGGTTTGTACCGTACCTATGAAGTCCCTCTGAGTAAACCACCGATTTGGTGGAGCTTACGGTACTGTGTAGACTATAGGAATATATAAATGTGTTAGGGTGATACAGGTAACGCCTTAACACTATTTTAACATTTTACATTACTGTAGACATTATATATGTAGCATATTGTACAATGTATGTAGACAGTTCAATGGATCCTTAGAGAATGGGTATCCCAAACATCCTTTAAGTTATTTTGTATTTCGTTGACATTTCACCCTAATTGAATTTATTGTATAACAATGTTAATCCTGACTCGAGTGTTTTGTGTTTTGCTTTATGTTCGGGTCAGATTGAGTGTCACAGCATTTGATCACCTTTGGAGTTTGGATCTTCGCTTGAAGATCTTCCTCTTATCTATTTGGCTTTGCAGTTATCTCAGTTATTTCCAATTGTTTATGTTCAGACTTTTCTGTTACTTTTGTATTTGAGACTACTTTGGATTTGAGATTTGCTGTTGTATTTGTTTAGGACTTTGATGTTTATATAGTAGCTTCATAAACTTCTATTTATCTATTCCACTACTTATTATTATATAACTCTTTGTCTGTGATTCTGTGTTTGATTAATTTACAGTATATGCTAAATTTTTCCGAATATAAATTAACATTCTGTTGTTTTGAGCAATTCAAGTCTGACATGAGTGGATGATTGTCGATTTTAATGGTTCAAAATTTCAGGTAGTTACATACTATATTTCAAACGTTCTTTTCGAAGATGCATTTGCGGTTAATGGATTATATCCCTTAGAGTATAATCATCAAAATCATATTTTGATAGCGCACTTGGAATCCATTCTGGATTTGTGCACCATATCATATAGTAGAGTCAATACTCTTAATGGCTTATCAATAATTGAGGAAATTCTACTTTCTCAAAATTGATAAGAAACTCATAGTTTCTCTTTAATATGCAAGAATTATTATTAGACATTCTAATATGTTGTGTCAATTTATGCTTAATTAATTTCATTTCATTCTTCATAATCAATTTTATCTTTTGATCATATACAAATTTATTACACTACCAATAATTTCTAAAAGAAATTTCTTCATCACGAGGTTGGCATGTTTCTTTTAACAACAACTATTTTTCAGTGCAACAGAATGGGTGTTTACACATATCAGGTCAACAGTTTGGACTGGTGGAGATTCGTTGGCTGTCCATGTTAGTTCTCGAGCCTTCTCTCTCGTTTTTTATGTATTAGTTGAGATTTTTATTTGCCTTGGGGAAGAAAAAAAAAGAACCCTTGGATAGGATGTAGCTTACAGGTGAATCTAAAAATAAAATAAAAGGAAGGAGCCTAGCAAGGATGGGAAAGCAGTATCCTAAAGTAGTACTCTAACAGAGAGCCACTTCGTAAAAAAATATTTTATGAATTGCCTATGTGTAATGGTCTTTAAGTTTATAGAACTTATGTTCACAACATAAAATGTCAATCAATATTTGATTGGTCCCAAATCCATTAAGGGTGGTCCTCACATAATACCTCATGAATAAGTATTATGTGTATTCTTTAAACTCACATAAGCTGTCAACTTCTTAACCTAGGATATATAGGGGTTGTTTCATCAATTATTATCTTGTATGATTTTTTAGATTTTGTACTAGATGAAATTAAATTAAAGCGTATACTTACCCTTAAGTACACATCTTTATAGTAAGAAATTAACTCCACATCACCCATTATCATCAATTGCATTTTGTCCAACAAAGTCCGATTATTCCTTATCAATACGTTATTATGTATCATAAAGAGGAGTGATTTTTGCGATTGAACCTTACTCATTTTTATTAACTTTGGAACCCTTTCTAATACACTCACCTCTTTGATCAGATAAATTATTTATTTCTTTGCATGTTATGTTTTCTACTTTCATTTTATATTCAATGAACTTATAATATATACAGTGCTTGTATATCAAAACACATGTTCATTTGTGTGATAATTCATTTATGAATTAAAAAAGTAAGCAGATTCGTTTCGGTATTATATGGCATACAATTACATACACCTATATGTATCAATCCTAAGAGTTCATCAACTCTTATGTCACTCCCACTAAATGGGTGCTTTTGCCCTTAATCGTTTGAAATACAATTCACCAGTACCATATGATTCATAATCATGCATAAAAGAACTATTTCTCAAACTTGTGGCTTGGTCTATAATTCTAAATTAATTAAGGAATATTTAGATACTTATGTATTTTCGAATCCATCATTTTGTTTTGAAAATGAATATCATTATTATAGTTTTATCCTATAAAAAATTGTGATGACCCACCTTTCTTATCCTTAGGAATGACACTTAATACATCCTTGATATTCGTACGTCGTTGTCCAAGCATCCAAAAGAATAGTTATCTTGGGGTAAAATAAAGCACAGGACAAGATAGAATAGATAAAACGATAGTGGAATGGTTGCATATAATATAAAATGATATAGTACAGAAGGTTACTCCTTATAAGGAGATATCAGAGTTATTAAAAAAATTACTACATCAAATAAATTTGTAGCTATACATTCTGACTTTTCATTTTTAGATATAAAACATATATGCATAACTATATAGCGAAAATAAAATAACTAGATAATTAAGAAGCCGCCTGCTCGATCACCATCTTCAAAGAGCTCCAAAGAAAATCTGTTATTCTCTGACTACCCAAATATAATTGAGTATCTAAAAGTCTAGGGAAAATAAACAACTCGGGTTAGACAAAATGTCTGGTATGAGTAAAATTATGAAACAAATAGGATGTATTTAACAATAAGATGTGGGATGATGCCGCTAACGCGGAATAGATTTTCTCCCACATAAATAACAACCATACATAAAAAATGGAAATGGACAATAGCGAACAAATTCAAACATAGACGATGGGTACAGTTAATATAACATTCAGACTTAAAAGAATGGAAATAGTTTGAATAGAAATCCAAACTAAATAGAATGGATAAAACAAGACAACAGTCAAAACTCGATAGAATGATCTAGACAAGATAACTATCCAAACTCGATAGAATGGACCAAATCAATAATTGAACACCACGAAGAATGGTTGACTCCTTTAGCTGTAATTAAAGAAAACAGATTCAAAGGTTCGAATCAAATAAGGAAAGAACATTTTCCAACAAATGACTAGGAGGGTGTGCCCCCTTACCGAAAGTATACCTCTAGAAATATACTTAAGAACTCCGATGGCTCTCGGACACGTCCATGCCAGACTCCGCCAATGGTTACCGAGAATCCGAGTATTTCACATCTCAATGTGCAAAAACCAATTCCAATCTAGAGTGGATGTGAAAATAACCTAATGGGAGCAACCCCACATAGCTTGGCTTCCACTCGCTCTTTGGGTTTAGTCATTTCCGACAAAGGATAACAAAGCTCAAGTGAGAAAACGTCGTCTTAGAATGAAGAAATACAATGAAGGCTGAGGTGACCGATAGTTGGGAAACCAACTATCGAGGATATTAAATGATCGTATGTGGAAATTAAGTCTTGTGTACTTAGCACCACTTATCGAGTTCCAACTTGTATTATTTCTTGGTTAACGATAATACTGGACAAGTCAAGATAGTTTTACCTCAAAGTCATGTCTCACGATTATTCTTAACTTTCAAAATAGCGATGAGTCTACTTCTTCGACGTTTAGTGCTAAGTATACAAATAAATCTTTCCCATATAAGTGAACCGCTTTACGAAAATTAATTCATTTTCATAAATGAATCAACTTTATCTTTTAAAAACCCGAATTCGTACTTAGCCTCATTTTGTAAGTATTAGCTTTAAAACACATTGTTAATAGAGTTCAGTAACTTCAAAACATCAATTTAAAAATGATTTAATAACTTTAAACATCCTTATTACATTGATTAATTAACTTTAAACTTCATCACACAATTTGATTTTTGAACTTCAAATGTCTTTAAATAATAAAAGGGAAACCACTTTTAAAACTTATTAATTCAATAAATTAGCAAAATATAACTAATTAAATTAATAAATAATTAATTATCATTATTTAAGATGAATAACAAAGTTAAAGCGTCCTTGTTACTTTGATAAATTCACTTTGAAACTTCATAAATTAAGTTGATTAATTAACTCCAATACCTTTAATTAAAAATGGTGAATTACCTTTAAAACATCATTAATTCAATTAATTAATAAATTTAAATATAATTAATTAAATTAAATACATAATTAATTAATTCTCATTATTTAAAAATGATTTATTAAATATAAACATCAATAAAGGAAAGATGAATTAGAGTTAAAATAAATTGGTAAATTTTAAAAACCATTTATTAAAAAGATTTATTAATTTAAAAGCATCATTAGAAAATTGATTAATTAGCTTTAATTCATCATTATTGAATGATTAATTATCCTTAAACATCATTAAATAAAATAATTAATTAAATTTATACATCACTAAATACAATGATTAATTAATTTAAACAATCATTAATCAAGTAATTAATTAAATTTAAAACACATCGTTAACTAAGTAATTACTTTACCTTAATCCTTATTAATGAAGTAATTAATTAAATTAAATAATCATCATTGAAATGGTTAAATACTTTTGAAAACATAATCAAAATCTTACTTAACTTGTAAGACAATTCCAAGCACGAAGATGAAACCGCACGGTTTCGATAAAAAGCGATTTTTCGAAAGAGCCGATATAGCGACTATCGCTATATGAGCAGTTCAGCAAACAAGTTTAAAATATTGTCATCACAACCAAACATCACATAGCAATGGTTTAAGCATACATACAATAAGCATTAGTAGGCAATAAATATGACTATGAATATAGTTTTAAATCTTTGGTTTCTGAGGGTAAAATTTTACTCGCCAACTAATATTTACTTAACATGTTTGCATCCATCGCACATATACATATTCAAACCAAACAAGAAAAAATTCACATTATATCAAAATCAAGCAAGCAATACATATCACAATATAACAAAAAAATATTTGCCAAATTTTTTAAGAGTTTAACTCACCGAAAGCTATCCAAACCTTTGCTAACTTAGGGTATAACCCAACGCTTCCATTCCAAAGTAAAAGATGGAGTCTTGGACCTGTAATGAACCAGATAGACTTTTCCTTGTATGACAAAGGAAGTGAAACTTATTTTGGTAAGGTGGAGTGACTTTGGATAATCATCGAACTCTAAAAAATGAAACCAAAAATAAGTCATTTTACAATTGGTTTTTGGACTATTACTCTCCATTTTGTAAAAATGGTAAAAATAATTTTTTTAGAAAATTCTTTTCTGTACAATTTCAAAAAACGAATCACTCAATTACAGCTAGTTTTGAAGAAGATATGGTCAAAAGAAGGACCATTTTCGAACTTAAAATTCTGGGTCCGAAAATGCTCTGTAAAGAAATGAGATGTGGACATTGGTAAACTCAAATTTTGAAGAAGTGGTTCAAACAAAAGTTGTGGATACAGGAATTTTGTATGTTTTGAAAAAAAAGAAATGCTACATTTGATTAAGTTATGAGAAAGATATGAGGTGAAATTGAAGAAGTGAAAGGGGTATTTATAAGCAAGAGAACAAAATGAATTACCTAAATGCTCGTGTCCTTTACCTTCCGCTACTCTCTTTCATATCACCTAGTCTCCTCCACCTCATGTACTTGAGCCACCTTCTCATCCCCCTCCCCTCTCTTCATGGCTTTGGTACTGAGTTGCCAAAATGCCAAATCATGTTTGTTAATGCATCTTTTAGTATATACATGTAGTGTAACGACCCGTAATTTTCGATAATTAAATTTATTAATTAAATAAGTTTTGGAATTTAATGTTGTGAAAAATTAAAAATTTAAGATTTATTAATGAGAAAAATAAATAGAACGTAATTTTAATAATGTTTATTCAAGGTAATGGATGACTATTTAAATGTAATCTCAAGTAAGTGAAATAATTAGAAAGTAATAATTGGCTATAAATTGTAAATAAGGAAATAAACTAAACATTACATCAATTGGTGAAATAATAGGTAATTTAACTGTAATTGGATAAAATCAGTGTTGTGTAAGTAGTTATAACATTTTTTGTAGATAATAAACTTATAAATATGATTAAATTTAGAAAAGAAACAATTGTTATTTGTTACCAATTTATTTAATCTATTGAGTTAAATTGGAAATCAATTACAATTATATATAATTAAATATTGTGTTAATATGAGTTAAGACGATAACTGAAAATGTGAATGTAATTAAATGTACAGAAATTTCAATTATATTCATACGGCAATAATTGATTTAATAATAAGAGTGAAACCAAGATAAATTTTAGTGGGACTTTAAATTATAATTAGTGTGAAAATCGACAAAAATTCAATATAATTGAAATATTGCAACCAATATGGTAAAAGATAATAATTGTAGAATATTAATGCAATAAGATGTAAACCAATGTAATCTATATCTGTAAAGTAATAATTGATTGAATAAAAAGATTGAATCTAATTAAATAAATTTATTGAAATTAGAATATAAATAATTGGAATTAAATGTAATTAAATATTGTGGTTTATGTAAGAAATGGCGTCAATTGTAGAAAATGAGGATAATACGATAGAAACCTAAATGTACTGGTTGATTTAGTAGTAGGAGCGTGAATCAAAATAAAAAAATAAAATGAATAAGTAAAGTGAAGGAGTAAACATATGTTTATTTATTTAAAATGTTTGGTAGTTGAAAGATTGGTTGTAAAGACGAGAAACCATTATTTAGTAAGAATTGTATAATTACTGTTTGTATCCAATCGTGTATAAATATGTTTAAATTACTATTAGATAGGAAATAATTGTTCTACTTCCAATTACATTCATTTAGTCCATTTTGAAACTTAATCAACTGAAATTAATGTAATTGAAAATTTCCAATTAATAGGAGAGAGAATACTATATTGTAAATTCAAAGATATAATTAGAAGTAGCTTAAGTTTTGTGAAAATATAAGAACAGTTTGATTTAATGAAATAACATTTATGTCAAATAAAATGAATGTTTCATTTGTAAATGTTGGTTAAATTTCATTAAAATAAAGAACAAAATGATTGATTTTAAAGGAAGAAATATATATTTATTTGAACTGTGTTTTAGCTTACAGATCGATTACAAGAATAGAAAATTAATCAACTTCAGTAAGTTATTTATTACTCTTGTGTATAAACAACAAATTTATAAACACGTTTAAATATTTTTTTTTTCTATTTTTTCATTCATTTTAGTTATCTGTTTTGAAATTTAACTTTGTAAGTAATTGCAATTAATGTAATTCAAATATTTTAATTATAAGGAAAGAAAATGTTGATTGCAATTAATTGATTTAATAAAAGAAACGCACGTTTTGTGTTAAACAAAAATTGTGTTTTGATGGAAATAAAAGATCATTTTGGGAAAACCAAATTGAACGTTTTCATTTTTAAGGTAAGCATAAATCTTTTATTACGCGTAGATAAAAAGCTAAATGCGTACAAATTTGAATATTATTTGAGTTAATAAAGTTAGTTTGGGTACGTGTCAAAAAAAATGAATTTCAAAAGGTTATGTAATGTACATGGTCCCTTCATTTCTTTTGTTATTGATTGTTGCATGAACGTTTTAAAATAGTTACCTTATTATTAATACTTAATCCGTTCATTTCTCCTTCTATTTAATACCCGAGCCGAGACTTTTATGTTGTATTTAATTCTTGCCACCACATTTTCACGCATATAAAATTTTACTTTCCTTCGGTTTGCAAACTTTTCCATTCCTACGTATATTTCCTTATGCATTATTAATGCCTGGAGCTTTCAAAATAAAATGTGACATTTAGTTTTGTCCCTCCACCTTCATTTCCTAATTATAAATAACCTGCAGCTTATTTCTTTATTTGATTTTATTTCTCCCAATACCTCATATTCAAAAGCTCCTATTCTTGCAAATCCAAAAGCTTTCTTTTCTGAAACATGATTTTTTTTCATTTTTCATACACGTCCTGTCCTCACCTTTGTTGCTCTTCAATCTTCTCCTTAAGCCTCGTCTTGAGAAAAATGTAAGTATTAAAATTTGTTTATTTTTTTTAATGCGTACTAATTATTATTTTAATAATATTTATTATAACATGAATATCTTTTGCATATAAACTGTGACTACCCGCCCTTCTCGACCGTCCAAAATCGACATAAATACGCTCATCGTATAACATGCCGAATGATCGAGTTCCGAAAAGATAGATTGTTGAGAGAAAAGAAAGGAGGTAGAAGAAGAAGAAACTAAATCAAAACAGAATCTCACAGCGGACCGAATAACATACAATATAACCAGTTCTTTACACAAATCAAAACTGTAATATACATTTCCTACATCAGAGTACATAAATCAAAAATTACCAGTCTGGATAATTATAACAACCTGCCCTCACAATTGCTGGCAATTTCAAACAAACACTGTAGAGGAAATAAACAAGTAAGAGTAATACGTCTTCGTCATCCAGCTCCTCTCCAAAGCTCCATAGCAGCCTAAACTGAACATGAAATACTCGGTCTGACTCGAGCATTATAATAAAATAACACCCGAGTAAATTCGGAAAACCAACGTGAGAAAATACACTCAATTTGAATTATTAAAGTTATCAAAATCTTTTGAAAATCAAAGGTATCTCGTAAGACCATGCCATAATTAAACACGAAGGGATTTTATCTTACGATAACCAAAACATTTCATATCAAATCTTTTGGTATTATAATAGTGTCTAAATAAAAATACTTATTCAAATATCTGAAATGCTTGCATCTCACATTCCAGCATAGTTTGGCACAATCAGAACCGTACGACGCTTATTGGGTAATGGATTCCATCTAAATGACTAGGCATTGGGGTACCACCTGTCACAGTACGTGTCTAGAACATCATACCGAGGACTAGGCCGGGATCCCCTGCAACACAAGACCGGACTATCCATGACCTGGATAGATCGAATATGCTATCACCTCAGGTGTTTCCACCCTTTCCGAGCTCCTTCCATAACCATAGTAATAATATCCGAGGGTATCTAGAAAGGTGATAAACATACCTTACTTGGGTGCTACCCACTTAGCCTTACTGCATCACCCTTGATTTTCAGTCATTCCCTGTTGATGAGGCAAAAGGCTATGATTACCTTTTTAGAAATATTCACTTAAAATGCTCATTGTCCTCCAATGACAATTTTCTGATAGCATTCATCCATATAAATCCGGTCCCGGTCCAAACGGAATCGAAGGAACTATTCCTGCTACATCCAATTTGGAATCACCCTCAAGTTGAGTAGCGACTAGCCCTTGCACTTCACTGCTCCGTCTTCGACTCCAAGCTCTTTTCTTCATTTCGAAAATGTTTTTGTTGGATCGAAGTGGTTTTCGGATAACAAATCTGATCCCGGTCTCTTCGAAACAATGTTCAATATTTCTTGGTAAACTCAACCCCAGTTCTTTAGGAAATACACAGACAAAGATAAGATCGGAGATCACCTCCTAATCGTTAGTGGATGGATTTCCATATAAACGTCCTAGAAGAACGAAACGAGTTTATACGCACATTATAGTACCTTAAACGGTAACTGTACCATATAATCTCACGCTTCTTCTAGATATTCCCAAAGTTATATTTAGGTCCAGGTTTGATAGTCTGTTATTTAACTATTAAATAAACAATCAATTTAACCAAATACTTCATTTGCACTAAAAACACAAAGTCTCTTTTTAATTTATTTTTTAATAAATAAATTCCTTTGTCCAAATTATACATACTTACATTATCGAATTTAGTAAATTTACAAACTATCTTTTCAAAAATATTCAAAAGAAACCTTTTAAAATAATATAGAAAGTACCACCACGGTTTCAAACCATGGATCATGGCTCAATGGTTACATCTCTTTCCTAGAAAAATCCAAATCTTAACTGCATGCACTCACTGCCTCCGATTTACGCCATGCGAGTACACCATTACTTCCCAAAACTTAATTTAAAAATTATCTTAAATAATGCTCGTAAATTCTAAAATAAATTTAAAGTTTAAATCTAGTCAAATATACTTAAATAAAAGTTACTATGCAAATCCATGTTAATATTTAATAATTTATCCTTAAACAAAAAAGTCGACTAGTTGTTAAATAATAATAAATCTTTAAAAATCATTATGAAACAACTACTAATAATTAGATATGCTTTAAACAATTTGAAATACTTAAATAATTAATTTTTAGAGTATATTATACACTTTTAAAATCATCAATTTAATAATTGAAAAATCCACTTTTTAAAACAAGTCAAATTCCTCGATTCCACTTCCATTTCGTAAATTTGGAAATCTCACTTGAACTCCTGTTTAACCAATTTTATTCTTATTTCTCAAATTCACTTTTATCTTTAAAATATTTAAAATCTCGATTTTACAACCTTTATATTTTAAACAAGTACCATTTACAGATTTATTAGTTAAAAATCCTTTATTATATACTTTTATTCCAAAAACCTCTTTATAATATCTCGATTTAGTTAAGTACAAAAATCCTTTTGATTTTGTTTCCAATTTAGAACATATATTATTGGTATTTAAAAATACCAAAATCTACGTCAAAACCTGCCATAGAATGTAATCAATTCAAATCACGCAATAATCTATCATAGATTATCCAGACAAATCATATACAACTAAATATGAAATTTAATTCAACATTTTTGAGGAATCCAGTTGGGTTCCTCCAACCCGTTTCCCCGCATCTACAGATGTTAGCATAACATAAAAATGCAAATTCCACTTCGAGGTGGAAAATCATGGTATACATGGTCATCCACTATTATGCGGGGTGCATAGGATCTCATCCGCTATATATATGCGGGAATATCAATACTTCAACTATATATATACTACTATATATGATATCACATCCAACTGATAAAATGCATCAATTTAAACAATCAATCATTTTTAATTTTAACTATTTAAAATTGAAACCAGCAATCCAAAATTGAATGAGATTAACTCACCTTTAGTTTTCACATTGTCAAATGTTCCAATTTTAAATTAAATCGAACGCGTTCGATTTAACCTAAATTTTTTGCACGTTTCGATCGACTCCTGATTTGTTCCACTGCGTAGTGTTCGTCGCTGTGAATCCGACGCCGCTTGTTTCTCCGGTATCGACCTCGCATGGAGAAGATATGCATTTTATAAGTTTTTGAATATAAATTATACAAATTAATTTCCTTTTTTTATTATTATAGCGAAATACAGATTTAGTCGTTGATTGCTGAGATGAAATCAAGGCCGCATATTACTTCTTCCCACGCGCATCAATTTCCAGGCTAAAGAGACCCATAGCTGTGCCACTTCAACCGATTGCCTCGGTCGCCACGCTCCCCTAGACTACGATCGATCATCGCCGAATTGAAGCCATGCCCCGCCTTCTCCTTTGCCTGGAGCTTCGAGCAATTTGGTCGTGCCATTCCTCTTAAAAACGTGAATGATCAGAACCCCTTCATCATCGATTTTTGGCCAGCACGTCTCGTCGATTTTGATCTCGACCATTGGATGCGGCGAGCTCGGCGAGCTCTATGATTTCTTAGCTGGGAGTTTTTGCTATTAGTTTACGGATTTGAAGAAATCGAGGGAAAAAGGGAGAATCTTTTAGCCATTAAAAAGCAAGCCGGCGGCTATGTGAACTAGTCCAGGGTTTTGTTGTTGGAAAAATTTATATACACATATACAACATTATTTTATTAATATATTTCAATTTTTACATACTTTTTGAATCGAATTTGAATATTAAATTTTCGATATTTGTTTCAACGCGTTTCTATTCCGTATGCCCACACGGTAACTCCGAACACTACGAAACTTGAAATCCAATAATAATAAACTATTACTGATCTAATGGAACTCGTTTCGTCGAATTCTGAGACTATGCTCCGGAAGGCTATTTTAACGCGTCGATTAAATCGAGCGATTTTCAAAATCGTCAAAATTGCTTGAAATTTCAATTTTAAAATTTTACTAACTCAATTATAATCACATAGAATTTATATTCATATTAGAAATCACTTCGATTCATATCAAATCAAAATTCATTTATTTATATTATTATTATATATTAATTTCATTATCACACACACACACACAAATATATATATATATATATATCCAGTTTTAAATTATCGACTTTTTAATCTCATTCGAAAATCCATTATTATAATTCTAATCCAAATAGAATTTAGATTGACTAAAAAATCATTCTTGTTCACGTTTAACTTCAAGATCCGCATAATTACTGTGATATCCTGGAATTTCAAACCAAATTTAAATGAAATAATATCCATTATAAATTAATTAATTAAAATTGATAAAATAGTTATTTCAAAACAATAATAATAATTATGTTGTATATATATAAATTTTAAATAGAATTATTATATACAAATGGAATTTGGATTTATTAAAATAGTATGTATCCATCAATTGGGTTTTTAAATTTAATCTCAAATTTAATTTGAATTTGGATATTTAAATTGAAATTCAAAGTTAATTATTTATATCTTAAATCATACAATGGTTTTAAAATGTATTTTCATGATTTTATTTATACCATTTTCTTTTTAAAGAGATTTATTTATATAAATTAAATGTGTATTTATAAATTAGAAAAATTAATTATAAAAGCTTTATTAAATATTTAAAAATCTAATTATGCATGAAGATACATGTGTTATCTTGTAATCACTCCTAAATAAAAGTGTTAAGAAATTAAATGAGTTTAGGGACAAGAGTCACTTTTATTTCCTTTTTCTTTAATTTTTAATAATACCTAAATTAAATTTATATAAATATATCTTTCCTTATCTCTCCTTTTCTTTTCTTCGTTCAATACAGAATAACAAACTAGAAGAAAGAAAAAAAACTATAAACATTTTTATCTTCACCCTGTAAAACAAATTCCAGTAAAACAATCTCCTTCAAAAATTTTAACCTAGGAGCTAAAGCAAAGAAATCAGCAAACAAGTCTTTCAAAACTTCAAGCCTTCAAACTAAACAAAGTATAGCAAGCAGTTCAGATTCAAGAGATTTCAGACTCAAATAAAACAATCAAATTCCAATTCAAAAGCAAAGTCATGTTCCTCTGTTTAACAAACATGTGAGTAAACTTCTTAATATCTGATTTATCTGAATTTTTTTATGATTAATTCTTGAGTATGATATGAAATAATGCTATGCACGTTGTTAAAATAATTTATATATAAAGGTGAGTTAGTATCCGTGCTCATGATTGGAACAGGCAAAGGCATGCCTCTGTTTAAAATCATTACAGGTTTTAAACCTGGTTTTAAAACTCAAATCTTCTACTAAAAAAATGATTTTTTTGGGCTTGATCTTTGAGTAAAAATTGTTGGTAGCGAGAAACTTCATTTTAAAAAATTTAATGCCGGTAAAAATGTTAGTAAGTATCTCAGAAAGTAAATGTTACAGTAAATATCAAAATATGGGTTAAAATCAATTAAGCTAAATTCAATCTTTGATTAAGTAATCTGATTCGTAAAGCAAAATAATGAATTATGATGGGAAAATCTAGATTTTTAGATAGGGAATTATTGAGTTAATCGGAGTTATGCGATTTCGGGTATTTCGTCTATTTCGGTTGATCTGCGTTGACTGGTGGTTTGCGGTTGTTCCTGGAGGTGGACGGCAGCTCGGTGGTCTCGAGAAAAATTAGTTGAAGATTTTATTAAGGGCCGTGGTGGCCGGCCAGTGACGAACAAGGGTTCGGGGCCTAGTTTTGATTGAAATTTTTGAATGCCTCGTGAGTCGCCGATTGATCACCAGAGATGATCGCGATAGGGGGAAATTGTTCATCGGAGTATGGCATTGCTTCAGATTGGAAAGCGCGTGTTCCGAAGGTCGAAGGTGTTGACCAGCGATGGTTTTTCGATCATGTTCATGTTCCAGTTTTGATCGAGTTACTCGATTTTTCTTGGACATTCTTTTCATTGTTTTGATGGATCGAGAGGTTCGTTGAAGCCGTTTGCAGTTTGGTGTGAATCAGAGCGTTGGTCGGCGACGCGCGAGTTCGTCGTGCACTACGTTCGTGCACGATGTTGGTTGTTAGTTTGGGGAAGAAGCTTTGCTCGGGTCGAACTTGTGACGCCCCACCGCTATACCTACGCTAGCCAAGAACATTACGGTGAATGCTGTCAACTAGCACGGAGAATAAGGCTGTTGAGGAGCGACCATCCGTGTAATTTCTTTGCGTGAGCACCGATATGTCAGATAGTATAACTTTATCCAGAGGAAATCCGACATACCAACACAAACTCAAAGCTACTACACAGTGGCTATAAATATCTTCGGAAAACAAATATAGGAATAAACATAACATAAATCAGTCACAGAAAATTCATATCACAAAGGCGGAATAAGATATGAATACTACACATAAAAGTGTACATCAGAGTAGTGGTCAGAAAGATCCACAATATCACAAAAGAATAGTTACACGAACTACACAAAAGAATAAATATACATTATGGAGTCTATATCTCTAATGTATACAACAAAAACTCCTAATCTAAGTAGTCAACCAAAAGTCAGAGAAATCAATCCCAAGAGAGAAGTCAAGCTGAAGCACCTGTAACATCTCGGTCTGACCCGAGTATTATTTAATAAGAAAATAATAAACGGATCAGTCTAACTATAAATATCAGATGAAACGATATAGAATCAGAGTTATGACTAAACACATAATAATCACAAGGCCAAGCTGTGATATATAAGTAGTTGATAATCAACAAGAGATTAATCAAAATCACAAAATCTACACAAGAATCAAAGAAGTGTCATACTCTTTATTTCGTTCATCAAACCACAAATATTGACGATAATATAAATGTCAATCACAAAAGTCAATGACGCACAAATTCCAGAAGACTACACAAGAAATCCAGAAATCACTAAAGTCAATGACACACAAATTCACCAATGCACAAATATCGATAAGGCTTATCAATGGAAATCACGAAAAATTGGTGAAACACAAATTCTAGAAATCATCTCAAGAAATCCAGAAATCACAAAGGGGGGGAGGCCTATCACAAAAGGGAGCATAAAGCTCACCAACACGTGTATCACAAATGGAACGCTAATTCCATGGTCGCTAACCATCACAAATTGAGCCGAAGCTCCACAAACGGCCCAAAGACCATGGGTTGCTACCCCATCACAAATTGAGTCGAAACTCCACAAAACGGGGTTTAGTCTCCCTTGCAGACAAAGAGACATCACACATTGCTAGTCTAAATCACAAAGATGATCATCATGATCAACGAGAAGTGTCAATTACACTAAACTAGTAAATATATGAGTTTAGCTTCATGTCCCATAACCACTTGCTTAACTTAAATATTTACGAACAAACTGTAGATTTCCACTAGAAAATTGTCACAAGGGTTTCAATCGAACAAGTCCAAGAATTAACCAACAAAGTGAACGCAAGCGTTTCATACCACTTGTTTTACTAAGTCGTTTAATTAGATTTCTCATACGAGTGAGGTAAAGGTTTATATATACTAATAGATTGGAAAACGGTTTTATAAACGAATTTGGTATTAAAATAGTATTGAAATCGTTTGAGGAAAGAGTTTTGATATTTACTACTAGTATAGAAAACCTTTATATTTTTAAAGTGACAAATCACAAAGAAGATTGTAGGAACAATCAATCACTAAGATTCACATTCGAAAACGTGAATAAAATCCAAAGAAATCGATATAAAATCCATCAAAGTGGATATATCTAAAATTCCCAAAGAAAAGGTCATCTAAGTCGATAATAAATGACAACAACAAAAGGGAGACAACACGAATCGATTAAAGTTGGATATTCAAACGAATTAGAAAAATAGGCTAATTTGGCAATTAACAGCAGGTTGGTCGACCGGACTCCCTGAGTCGGTCGACCGAGCCTTAAACAGAGGAGTGCTTATGCACTCGGCAGCAGGTCGGTCGGCCGACTCAGGGAGCTCGGTCGACCGGACCTGTTGCCAGCCTCTTCCCAGCCCATAGTAATGAGCTCCAACCTCGTCCAAATTTCATTCTCTCGAGCAACGGCGCTAAGGGTTTATGCCAATCGACTACCCGGCCCTATATGCTCCTCGATGCATCACCAAAAACATGTTCAAACATAGAAGTTAGGATTTTTAACGAATTGAACTCAAAACACCAAAAATTGGAATATACACCAATTCAATACAAACCAAAAGCAAATGCACACGAATAAGTGTTAGGAATTCATACCTAACATTCGATGATAATTCATAGACTTAGATGTGAGATTAAAAATCTCACCTTTGAACCCAAATCAATGAAGGAGAAGCTTTAAAAACAAGCAAAGATCAATTCCTCTTCAATAACAACTCAAGAAGCTTGAATCTAAGCTTAAAAGAGAAACATTTCCTAAATTAGGTTTAGGAATTTTCTGAAATCAAAGAGAGAATGAGTTGGAGAAGAAGAAGGAGATGCTTACTAA
Source organism: Allium cepa (assembly GCA_030765085.1). Lineage (NCBI taxonomy): Eukaryota > Viridiplantae > Streptophyta > Magnoliopsida > Asparagales > Amaryllidaceae > Allium > Allium cepa. Next base: position 369,036,080 of record CM060943.1, on the reverse strand, counting down.
TGGGTTCTCTTTGAATTTGGAGCAAGAACTTGAGCTAGCAAGAGGAACTAGGGCTTGGAGTTTCTAATTCCCTTTCCTTTCCACCATTTTCAGTTGGAGCTTGAGTTTGAGGAGTGGGAATGAGTGAATGGAGAGGAGAGGGCTGAGCTAGAGTATAAGTGGGGTTAATGGGCTGAAACCCAACCCAAAGCCCTAAAGAAAAAGTGGCAAAATTCCACTAACTCCAAACATATCGAAGTTTATACTCAAAATGGTCGAAAACGTCATTTTGAACTCAATGGGGGTGGTCTCGAGTCCTAATTCGGCTGTTTGCAAAAAGTAGCTTTTCGGACTAAAATCCGAATAACGATAAAATATTTTAATAAAATATTTAAATATAAAATCGATAAATATGCGGGTTGTTACAGACTCCCCTCCTTAAAGAAATTGCGTCCTCGCAATACTTAAGAAGAAAATAAGAAGTAACAACCATAGAAGCATATCAACACAAAATAAAATTTGAAATAGGAAGTTCACCATAAAATGCACGAAAGAGTTAGCAAGAAATCTGGTGAAACTTCAATTTCCACAATATTACCGGGCTCAAGAATGAAAACTGGAATCCCTAAGGCATTTCCGTAGATAAAAGACGTGGGGAACGTCAAGAATAGCAGAAAATTGAGCCGGTGCAACGGCGTAGTACGAAAACGGTATGCCCGAGGAACTAGAAACTCAAATAATTTGGGACATCAGCGTAGTACAAAAACGGCACGCCCAATGAACCAAAGCAAAGACATTGATGTAGTATAAACGGTACATCCAATGAATCTAATAGCAAAAACATTGATGTAGTACAAACGGTACATCCAATGAATCCAAAAGCAAAGACATTGATGTAGTACATACGGTACATCCAATGAATCGAATAGCAAAGACATTGATGTAGTACAAATGGTACATCCAATGAATCTAATAGCAAAAACATTGATGTAGTACAAACGGTACATCCAATGAATCCAAAAGCAAAGACATTGATGTAGTACATACGGTACATCCAATGAATCGAATAGCAAAGACATTGATGTAGTACAAACGGTACATCCAATGAATCCAAAAAGCAAAGTCATTGATGTAGTACAAACGGTACATCCAATGAATCTAATAGCAAAAACATTGATGTAGTACAAACGGTACATCCAATGAATCCAAAAGCAAAGAAATTGATGTAGTACATACGGTACATCCAATGAATCGAATAGCAAAGACATTGATGTAGCACAAACGGTACATCCAATGAATCTAATAGCAAAAACATTGATGTAGTACAACGGTACATCCAATGAATCAAATAGCAAAGACATTGATGTAGTACAACGGTACATCCAATGAATCAAAAGCAAAGACATTGATGTAGTACAAATGGTACATCCAATGAATCAAAAGCAAAGACATTGATGCAGTACAACGGTACATCCAATGAATCAAATAGCAAAGACATTGATATAGTACAACGGTACATCCAATGAATCAAAAGCAAAGACATTGATGTAGTACAACGGTACATCCATTGAATCAAATAGCAAAGACATTGATGTAGTACAACGGTACATCCAGTGAATCAAATAGCAAAGACATTGATGTAGTACAACGGTACATCCAGTGAATCAAATAGCAAAGACATTGATGTAGTACAACGGTACATCCAATGAATCAAAAGCAAAGACAATTGATGTAGTACAAAAACGGTACGTCCAATGAACCGAACACAATAAAAGGACATCGGACGCTAGTCCATAAAAGAAATGAGATGAAACTCAATAAAACGAAGTATACCAAAACGTCCGATGAACTTGATAGAAAGATAATTCCATTCAGACAACGTCAAAGAATCAACCACTTATTGTTTACGACAAAGCGCATTGGCAACACGATTTCCCTTCTCGGGAATAAAAAGAATATCAAGATCATAAGATGCTAGGAACTCGAGTCAACATGCAGTTTCTTAAGAGAACATAAATATTCCAAAGATTTATGATCGAGGTAGAGAACAAATTTCCCATCCAAATATGATGATGCCAAATTCCAAAAGCAAAAACAATAGCCGAGAGCACTAGATCATAAGTGGCATATCTAGTTTCGATAAGCTATAATGATTTAGAAGCACAAGTGATAGCACGTTCTCTTTGGCAAGAGAATGTCATCCAAACCAATACGACTAGTATCGGTACAAATAGCAAAGTCTTGGTTCCCCTTCAGGAATCACAAGAACAAGAGTATCGAAAGGAAGAGTTCTTTTAGATAATCTTCTTTCTCGAAAAGCTAAAACTTTCAAAATCACAACTATTTCAATGTAAAAATATTTCTAGAAAAATTTACAATTTACAAGTCAATATATCGTGTCTGATTGTCACATCAAAGCGTTTAGGAAATTCCTATCGATAACGTTGATCAAGCGCATCGACCAAAATTCTTAAAGCACTCAACGGGAAATACAATCACAGAATCATCTTTTATAGGATAAATAAATCTCTTAAAAAGTTTTAAGAATATTCTTTGTTCGTTTCAAGAACAACATCCAGTTTTACTTATAAATAAATCTTATGAAAAAGATTTGCAAAATTTTAAATTACTATTTTCATCCAAAATCAGTAAATACAAGAATAGTCTCATCGAAATATTCATAGAATATTCGATTTATAAAATGGATGAAATAAGCTGGACAATTTGAATGACACAATAAGTCATTCATAAGAATCATAACGAGTGCGTAATGCGGTAAGTGGACTGCTAACTTCCGCAACTCGTAGCAAATGAAAACCGGTGGTAAAGTCAAACTGAAAAGACCTTAACACCACACAAAAGATTTCTTAGGTGATAATCCTAAGACAAACTCAAAAATATCGGAAAATTTCTCAAACTACATGAATGAGAGAAATAACACTTTCCTTATAAGTGGGCTTAAGGAATAAAATGATGCCATCAAGTTGGAATCAAAATCATAAAGGAAAAATAGAAATCAGCTTAACAGATTGAAAATGTCGAAGATGAATAGTCCACTCAAAAAATAGGATATGGGCTTCACAATGATTAAGCCGATCCTTTCATAAAATCAATTCCGAAGCCTAAGTAAAAATATCGGCTCGGAAAGAAAAGTCTCATAAAATAATTTCGACATCAATAAAAAGCAATTGAGTATTGCGGATCTACCATCCGGATTCACAATCCCCAAAGAAGTCATCAAGCCCAAAATATTCAAAGAAAAAGAATCAACAAGTTCTTTTGATATAAAATAGTGAGATGAAACCCATATCAAAAAGAACACAAATAGAAAGTTCACGAATTAAAACAATGCCATCAAGGATTGAATGAAAATACCTTGACTAAGAGAAGAGTTGCCAGGGGCCCGCAGCTTTCCTTCTCACTTGCTTGGATGCTTAGGACACGAAGATAAAAGATGACCCGAATCTTTGCAATAACGGCAAAAGAGGGGTTTCGGGCACTCCCTTACAAGGTGGTCTGTGGAACCACAATTGTAGCATCGTCCACGACTAGAGGTAGGAACTTTTGCTACCTGAGTTTGTTGCTTTACTTTCTTATTAGAATCGGGGCCTTTGAATTTGATAGGCCTCTTCAAGTTATTGTCGAAGTTCCGTTGGGCACGCACAACTTCAACATCACCTTCATTATCGGCCTCTTTAAGACGAAGAGCGATATCAATAAGCTGATCAAATGAAACCTCAAGTTTCAGAAGTAATGGCTTCTTAAGATTCTTATTCAAGCCATAGACAAATCTCTGATTTTTCTTCAATGGGGTATTAATGTACTCAACCCCGTATTTGGACAGAGATTCGAAGGATGCGACATAGTCTGTCACAGAAGATTCACCTTGAACAAGGTCTATGAAACGCCGGGCTAAAGTTACCTTTTCAGCCTCCGGCACAAATTTCAATTCGAATCTTCCCCGGAATTGCTCCCAAGTAAGATCCGCCTCAATGATTTTAGAAATTAAAAGCTCATACCAATCTAACGCTCTTTCTTGGAGCATGCTAGAAGCCACTTGGACTCGATGAAGGTCAATAAGGTTCATGCGAGAAAAGATGCGATCGCATGATTTGAGCCAAGCTTAAATTTCTATAACACTCTCAGATCCCCTGAATGGCCTTCCACCCAAATCGGTGTAGTCTCTGCACAAGCGTGAAAAACCGGATCTAGGATGAGTAGGCTCTGGAATGGGTCCGGCTGCTTGAGCGTTCTTTACTAAATCAAGAAGTTGCTGGGCAGACATAAATACTCCATCCTGGGGAGTAGCACTAAATTGACCGACGCTGGGACGGCCAGGTCTAACCATTTCTCTTCTTTAAGAAAGAAAGAAAGAAGAGGAAAAAGTTATTCTCAAAGTAAATTTCAATCAAACTTGATTGATAAAACAAGGAATCACAAAGAAAATATGACGAATCGGTACGAAGACTCGAATTAAATCCTAAAGCACGACTCCTAAGAAAGACTTAGGACGATGATCCTTGTTATAATATTCCATATTGTTCCGAAGTTTGGCTCCGATACCAAGCTGTGATGCCCCACCTCTATACCCACGCTAGCCAAGAACATTACGGTGAATGCTGTCAACTAGCACGGAGAATAAGGCTGTTGAGGAGCGACCATCCGTGTAATTTCTTTGCGCGAGCACCGATATGTCAGATAGTATAACTTTATCCAGAGGAAATCCGACATACCGACACAAACTCAAAGCTACTACACAGTGGCTATAAATATCTTCGGAAAACAAATATAGGAATAAACATAACATAAATCAGTCACAGAAAATTCATATCACAAAGGCGGAATAAGATATGAATACTACACATAAAAGTGTACATCAGAGTAGTGGTCAGAAAGATCCACAATATCACAAAAGAATAGTTACACGAACTACATAAAAGAATAAGTATACATTATGGAGTCTATATCTCTAATGTATACAACAAAAACTACTAATCTAAGTAGTCAACCAAAAGTCAGAGAAATCAATCCCAAGAGAGAAGTCAAGCTGAAGCACCTGTAACATCTCGGTCTGACCCGAGTATTATTTAATAATAAACGGATCAGTCTAACTATAAATATCAGATGAAACGATATAGAATCAGAGTTATGACTAAACACATAATAATCACAAGGCCAAGCTGTGATATATAAGTAGTTGATAATCAACAAGAGATTAATCAATATCACAAAATCTACACAAGAATCAAAGAAGTGTCATACTCTTTATTTCGTTCATCAAACCACAAATATTGACGATAATATCAATGTCAATCACAAAAGTCAATGACGCACAAATTCCAGAAGACAACACAAGAAATCCAGAAATCACTATAGTCAATGACACACAAATTCATCAATGCACAAATATCGATAAGGCTTATCAATGGAAATCACGAAAAATTGGTGAAACACAAATTCTAGGAATCATCTCAAGAAATCCAGAAATCACAAAGGGGGGGAGTCCTATCACAAACGGGAGCATAAAGCTCACCAACACGTGTATCACAAACGGAACGCTAATTCCATGGTCGCTAACCATCACAAATTGAGCCGAAGCTCCACAAACGGCTCGAAGACCATGGGTTGCTACCCCATCACAAATTGAGTCGAAACTCCACAAAACGGGGTTTAGTCTCCCTCGCAGACAAAGAGACATCGCACATTGCTAGTCTAAATCACAAAGATGATCGTCATGATCAACGAGAAGTGTCAATTACACTAAGCTAGTAAATATATGAGTTTAGCTTCATGTCCCATAACCACTTTCTTAACTTAAATATTTACGAACAAACTGTAGATTTCCACTAGAAAATTGTCACAAGGGTTTCAATCGAACAAGTCCAAGAATTAACCAACAAAGTGAACGCAAGCGTTTCATACCACTTGTTTTACTAAGTCGTTTAATTAGATTTCTCATACGAGTGAGGTAAAGGTTTATATATACTAATAGATTGGAAAACGGTTTTATAAACGAATTTGGTATTAAAATAGTATTGAAATCGTTTGAGGAAAGAGTTTTGATATTTACTACTAGTATAGAAAACCTTTATATTTTTAAAGTGACAAATCACAAAGAAGATTGTAGGAACAATCAATCACTAAGATTCACATTCGAAAACGTGAATAAAATCCAAAGAAATCGATATAAAATCCATCAAAGTGGATATATCTAAAATTCCCAAAGAAAAGGTCATCTAAGTCGATAATAAATGACAACAACAAAAGGGAGACAACACGAATCGATTAAAGTTGGATATTCAAACGGATTAGAAAAATAGGCTAATCTGGCAATTAACAGCAGGTCGGTCGACCGGACTCCCTGAGTCGGTCGACCGAGCCTTAAACAGAGGAGTGCTTATGCACTCGGCACCAGGTCGGTCGGCCGACTCAGGGAGCTCGGTCGACCGGACCTGTTGCCAGCCTCTTCCCAGCCCATAGTAATGAGCTCCAACCTCGTCCAAATTTCATTCTCTCGAGCAACGGCACTAAGGGTTTATGCCAATCGACTACCTGGCCCTATATGCTCCTCGATGCATCACCAAAAACATGTTCAAACATAGAAGTTAGGATTTTTAACGAGTTGAACTCAAAACACCAAAAATTGGAATATACACCAATTCAATACAAACCAAAAGCAAATGCACACGAATAAGTGTTAGGAATTCATACCTAACATTCGAAGATAATTCATAGACTTAGATGTGAGATTAAAAATCTCACATTTGAACCCAAATCAATGAAGGAGAAGCTTTAAAAACAAGCAAAGATCAATTCCTCTTCAATAACAACTCAAGAAGCTTGAATCTAAGCTTAAAAGAGAAACATTTCCTAAATTAGGTTTAGGAATTTTCTGAAATCAAAGAGAGAATGAGTTGGAGAAGAAGAAGGAGATGCTTACTAATGGGTTCTCTTTGAATTTGGAGCAAGAACTTGAGCTAGCAAGAGGAACTAGGGCTTGGAGTTTCTAATTTCCTTTCCTTTCCACCATTTTCAGTTGGAGCTTGAGTTTGAGGAGTGGGAATGAGTGAATGGAGAGGAGAGGGCTGAGCTAGAGTATAAGTGGGGTTAATGGGCTGAAACCCAACCCAAAGCCCTAAAGAAAAAGTGGCAAAATTCCACTAACTCCAAACATATCGAAGTTTATACTCAAAATGGTCGCAAACGTCATTTTGAACTCAATGGGGGTGGTCTCGAGTCCTAATTCGGCTGTTTGCAAAAAGTAGTTTTTCGGACTAAAATCCGAATAATGATAAAATATTTAAATAAAATATTTAAATATAAAATCGATAAATATGCGGGTTGTTACAGAACTCGAGTTGTTTACATGCCGTACTCGAGGCTGTTAAGTTTTCTTGAGGATTTCATATCTTTGCTCGATGATTTGTGTAACGGCCCTGACTCGACCTTCGAAAATCAACACCGAATACGACACTCATATTCAAATGACGCAGATCCAAACGTCGAATCTGGTTCGTTGGAGCTTATAACACCATTAAGTACAACACATCGGAAGAAATAAATATCAATATATATAACATTGATACAATGACAGATACTGATATAATATGATACGATAGAATGGTACAATAGATATCAATACTATCAGAGATACAAGAAACAGTGGAAAGAATATCTTCAATAGAATGCATCCCCAAATCCAATGCTCCAATCCAAAGGTAGCTCGAACCAGCATCACGTTCCACAAAGATAAGCAAGCCTCGTCCATCCAAAGACTGAAGAAAATCTCCAAATGCTACCAAATCAAGGATTTCGAAAGCTATCGAATCTACACCTTTTATGGGATTATCTGAAAAACCCAACTCCAGACTGCCCGTGTGGAAATATTATGGGCATCTAGAGTTTAGAAAAGGAACAATAAACTCCGAGTCAGTCATGGGACTGGTATGAGTAACCAAAAACATTTTTATCTTTTAAAACAGACAACAAAAGAATTTAAAATAAATCCGCAATGCTTTTTAGAAAATGAAACTACCATAAGGCCTCCCGGCACACACACAATGCAATCACACACATGGGGAAGATTTCTCCTTATGATAGTAAAAAATGCTTATTACGCAAAATTCTTTTTTTATATTACTATTAGTGCATAGTGGAAAACATTTCGAAAGTATAATATTAATCTTAGCCAGCATAGGTACCATTATATTATGCCAGCTATAGCTACCTCCTGAGGAGACAGGTTATACAACTGAAAGAATAAAGGGCTAGTATTGTTTTGTTTGGATTTCCAACAAATGGTCGGACTAAGGAATTTTCCACTGTCCGTGGATACGCCTCCGGCGGGACGTCCCGAGAACCTAACCAGCTCTCTGCCAACACAAGGCCGGGTTACCTCTGTAACTAGGTAACTACTACACGAGCATGCCACTCCCCGGTCCTTTGGGACCTTTATCCGAGGTGCCTCTAAACCACAAAGCAAGAACCGCACAGTAAATGAGATTGAAGCCCACCACATAGGTAAATATCTGGGCTCCATACCATGATACCACCCTATACCAGAAGGGAATGACACACCCTAAAGGGCGCGACCCTCATAACCTTGCCGCATCTTTCCTGTTTCGACCATTTCGGGGGTGTGAGGTCCTGATGCAGTCTCGTCCACAAAGCTACGCTTCATACAAAAGCCATTCTTTGGTCACAAATGATCAACAAATGATCATCAACACACAGCAGCACTCAGCATGCCACACTACCAAATTGGGAATATATCACTGATAACCTTCAACTACATAACCTTTGAGCTTGTACGTCTCAGAGAAGGGTGTTAAGTTAAGAGTATAAATTCTCCGCCACCAACAGATATGTATTTGAAAGAAATCGGCATTATATCTTAAAGTGTAGTGTCAGACATACAACCATACAAGTCTGTTCCAGGTTCGAACAGAACCGAAGGCACTTCCAAGGAAGCCCTTGCAAATCCGGGTATTCACAATCCCGATCGGACTTCCCATCACTTAGGGAATCGCCATAATAGCTACTCGGTGCAAAGACAATCGATAGGTTATCCTATCGTTCTCGCAAATATCCGGTCTTCACCACCGGTCTTCAATGCAATCCATAATGTCGTATCACTATTCAGAATGGGTTATATGACACAAGGTCCTCTCCTGGCTAAACCGAATAATGAGCGCAATATTTAAAATATATGGATATGGGATTTCATTTAAGTCACAACTTCTAAAATCCAAAGCTTTTCTTTCAAATGGTTAAACAAATTACCATTATAAATCTTTAAACAAAAAGATTTATCTCACAAAGTTCACCCATTTTCACAAAGATCCATTTACAAATTTCAAAACAATTTCCATTCCGATTGGATTAACTCATTAAATCTTTAAATTAAAGATTTAACTTATAGCTTTCAAACTATTTCCATAACTTGGAAATCATTTTCATTTCAATTTAGAAATCCTTTTAAAACAAATTGGAAGTCCATTCCTTATGTGAAAGCTTTATTATTTGAAAACAAATAGTTTTCATTTCGGAAGAATCCAATTATATTTGCACGAGTTAAAGCCTTTGAATTTAAATTCAAATACCTAAATCAATACCTTTAAAATGGTTTGATCCATATATAACCTGTATAACATCTTTAATCCCTAGTTTCAAATCACAGAATTCAGTTTCAAATTTTGAATTTAAATTTAAATCAAATTATTTCAACTTTAAGGCGTAATCAAGTTATTCAAAAATAAATTTTATCTTTGAAATTCCTTTTCAAGAAACTCTTTACTTTAATCCTAATCCATTCCAAACTATTTGGGTTTAAAAATTAAATTTAAAGCTATTTCAAAAATCTACGACTTAACCAATTTCCACGTGCAATCCATATTTGTGTGTGTATGGTGTGGTCCAGGGGTTTCACACAATAGTGCAACATCATCAATCATCATAGAAACAAATCACATATTTGAATAAGGTTTTCACATTCACATAGAAACAAATCACAAATCACAGTTCAACACTGAACAATTTACATCACACAGTATCACAAGCACATATCAGAAATATCAATGCATATATAATGTTTGACAGTTAATTTAAATTAATCAAATTAAACTCAATTAAATACAATGAGTAATTAATCTTCTTAATTACTTTCATAGAGTAATTACACTTATACAATTTCATAAGTGATTATCATTAATTTATTAATCTAATTAATTGTTAAAATTAATCACATTAACTGATTATTTAAATAATCTTAGTTAATGACCTTCATCAACTAATGACAATTCTTTAATTACTTTGCTAATTAATCTCTAATTATAGATTAATCTAAACCATTAATTTATAAATTAAATAATTAAGTCGTTCTTAATTATTTTATTCATTAAACCCTTTTAATACCTTAATTATTAAGTCATTCTTAATTATTTTATTCATTAAACCTATTTAATACCTTAATTATCTCTAAGGTAATCCATTTCTTTATTAATGACTTCATTAATATTAAAATGTATTTAAAACATTACACTTCTAAATTTAGATTTAAATTTCATTTTGAATTTAAGATTCAAAATGATTATATATTTAAACATTAACCAAATTTAAATATCAACTTATAAACCTATATAAGGAAAGTCCTAAATAAATTATTAAATTTTCATTTGAAACTTAAGCTTTAAAATACATTACATTTTAACTTGCAAATTCAAGTTAAAACAAATTATTTAACTTTTCATTCAAAATCCTTTTTATCAAAGAAATTTATCAAAAATCCAATTCAAATATTTATTTGAAAAACAAATTACTTTAAAATGCTATTTGATTTAAACTTGTTTAAAACATTCAGATTTAAAAACTTATTAAATTAAAATTTGAATTAAGAAACTTGAATCCATACCTAAACATTTGATTTAAAGTTTGCTTTAAACTTTGATTTAATAAGTTACTTTTAAAATCTCAATTTTAATTCTTGACTTAAAATCCCAATTCGTTTTTAAAGCTTAAGGTTCAAAAGTTTATTTGAAAACTAAACTTAACTTTTGAATTTAAACCCAGTTTAAATTCTAGTTTCAGATTTTAAATTAAATTTTAAAATTTAGGAAACTGTCAAGTTGGTTTTTAAATCTGAAACTCTGTTTTTAAATATTTTAAAACTTTAAGATTTCAAAGCCATTTTAAATCTAATTTCATCTAGATTTAAACTTTTTTTTAAATCTACTTCACAATTTGAATTCTATTTAAAGTTGCTTTAAAATCAAGTTTTACTGTCAGGTTTATTAAAAACCCGTAGCAGACAAAACAACTCGAGGCTTACTTTTTTACTTCGAGTTCAATACCCTTCTTCCCTGAGCCAAACATTAAGCTGCTTCGAGTCAACACTACATCAACTCGAAACAACCCAAAATCCAACCTCACTAGAATTTGTAGTGCACCGTGCACATGCACAGTGACGCTGGTCATTCCTGGCCACCGTCGACGATCTCCCCACGTCGACTAGCATCCCCAAACACCAACTCAACATCAGATTCCTCCCAACTCAACTCGAAATTGAATTTCGAGTTTAGAATCCAAACCTGGAAACGTGACTGGAACTCCTTACCAAACCTTGAAGTGCATCGCCTCCGCAACCGCGTCCACCAGAGCTCCTAAAATTCTGGCCATCACTTCGTCAATGCGACCACTACCTTCCTCTTAAATCACGTCGCACTCGATCAATTGAAGAAGACAAACAAATCGAAAAACAACACCATGCCAAAACTAGGTTTACGAGCAAAAACTCGTCACCGCCGCTTCCACGTCCAACTGCTCACCACCCCAACATTTTTCCCAGACCCACTGATCACTCCTGCACCTCCAGCCAAAATCCCGATCACCACAAACCCGTGGATAATCAGAGATCATCAGAGCAACGAAATTTAGATAATCTCAAACTACTCTTTCATCTTAGATCTAAAAATTAAAATTTTAACTTTAAAAATCATGTTAAAGCATACAGATTCAAGTTACATACCTGAAATCATGAATTAGGAAACTTGAATTCTAACTTATGTAAGGGTTTTTTTTTGTTTAGTTCTTTGTTTCCTAGAGAAAATACTGAGTTGTTTAAACTTAAATAGATTTTTAAACTTAGTTCACAATCAAACAACAACTTTTGTTTACATTTTAAGTTCTAACAGTGATTTGATCAAGAGATGGGGATTTATTTTGTAAATCTGGGTTAGGGAAAAAACAGAACAGGGATATTCAAGGGATACAGGGTAAATACATGATACATTCAATAAAACATTATCATATAAACACTGGAGATTACAACAACATATTTTCCAGATAAATACTTGCAACTGTATCAGATATTTAAAAAAAGTGTTACTCACTTTGTTTCAGAAGAAAGAGCAGAGCTTGTTTGTTGAAACAGGCTTTCAATTTTGCTTGCTGAAACTTTTGATTTCTGGTTGTAGTTGAGTTGTTATTTTAAATTGAATTTTTGTTTTAATTTTAGATGATGTTTACTTTAGTTTCTGCTTAGCTTTGAAGAAACGAATTGAAATGAAGGTGATATATTAGAGAGAAGTTTACAGGGTTATAATTCTTGTTTGTACAAAAAAGATCATAGATTTTTTTCTTGCTTTATGTTGACTAAAGATTTTTTTCTTTCCTTACTTTAACCAAACAAGATTTCGGCTGATAATATTGTTTTAGTGGCCGATAAGATGTATATTGTGTGCTAATGATATTCAAGCATTAATTGTTGTCTTTATTTTCTCATGTTTACATACTTACCCCTTTTATGGTTCATACTTGAATATATATTAATGTCTTCCTTTGCAAGCCTACATACTTGTATTAATTGTTGTTTGTCTTGTTTTTATTTTATTTTTAAAACTACATGCTTGAAATATACGACTGTCTTCTTATGCAAGCTTCATATACATGTTTACTTGTTTCATATTTATACTTTATTTGTTTTGTACATAATTATTTTGTCATGCTTCACACTGTACATATTTAAATGTATTTTTGTTTCCTTGTCTTTAGTCTTGTTGTTTTGTAATATAAATAAAATCCTATAGTTAACATGATATTAGAATTTGTCTAATATATTTACTTTATATATTAATTTATCTTATATATATATATATAGACATTTAACCTTTAAGGAAATTGTTTTGAAAACTTAATTATATTTTAATAAATTAAACACACACATGATATATTAAAAAATATAGAATTTAACTTTAAACATTCCTTTGAAAATTATTTTATATCAATTTCAAAATAAAATTTCCAAAAGAATCATTTGTATAAATAAAGGCACGTCTAATTTAATCATATTCAGAATCCAAATACAGATTTATTTTCTAAGATATTTAAATTTACATCCCAATTTCAAATTCTATTTTCAATTTATTTTATATACATATTTATTTTCAGATATCCAAATTAATTCTCAATTAATTCATAATTTAACTAGAATCTTATATTAATTACCAATTAATTTCACCATTTTTATTCAAAAGTTAAATTAATTTAGCAATTTAAACTTAGAAAAAATCCGGGATCGTTACAGATTCCCCCTTAAAGAAATTTCGTCCTCGAAATTTGCAGGCACAAAAACAACAAAGATAGATACACAAAGATAGAGAAATAGTTTTCTAGGTCAAACTGGATATCTATTCTGCATTTGGCTTACCAAATCAGAATATCACCAATATGAGAACAAACTCATTTAATTTTTTCACAAGATAATCGGGTCACCAGATCTACGAATATGCAAGGGCACTGTTAGTTCGAAGGATAACTAACCGTTCGTAGAATATATTGGACCCCAGAGAAAAGATAGAGAGATTCAATCTCCTACAATTTCCTAAATGCTAGATATGGATTTCTAAATTCAATTCGGAATATCTCAAAGTATATACCAACTTGTCCCTCTTCGGACTTCGATCTACCCAAGAAATTACCAAAATATTTCAAATTTGGTTTTGAACAAAATCGTTTTATCAATTCAATTCAAATTTAGCTTTATATTCTATTAATCAATTTAACTCAATTTAAAATTTCCAATTCATATTCATTAAAGTTTAAATCGTAAAGCTGATAAGAAACGGATGAAGATAAAAAGTAAATATTTTCTACAACGATTCGTAGGGCCACCATCCCACCGAAACTTCTTCTTGTAGCTGCTACGAAGCAAATCAAAGAAATTGGGAAGACGAATCAAAGGAGATTGTTAGAGAAAGATTGTTTCCGCTATCGCAGGGTATTGACCATTTATAATGGTATTCCCCTGTCCCCAATCTCGTCCTCTTCTTGCACTCATACTTACTATCAACGGATAGTAAGAGAATTTACTGAGGCATCTGAATGGATATCTTAGGGATACACTCATTCTAGGGTATACTTCACCCTATCTCTAATGAGTTACTTAATGTGTTATGCTCCTGAGCTTAAAGTTTTAACCCTCGGCTCTGATACCAAATGTAACGGCCCTGACTCGACCTTCGAAAATCGACACCGAATATGACACTCATATTCAAATGACATAGATCCAAACGTCGAATTTGGTTCGCCGGAGCTTATAACACCATTAAGTACAACACAGCGGAAGAAATTAATATCAATATATATAACATTGATACAATGACATATACAATATCTGATATAATATGATACAATAGAATTATACAATAGATATCAATACTATCAGAGATACAAGAAACAGTGGAAAGAATATCTTCAATAGAATGCATCCCCAAATCCAATGCTCCAATCCAAAGCTAGCTCGAACCACCATCACGTTCCACAAAGATAAGCATGTCTCGTCCATCCAAAGACTGAAGAAAATCTCCAAATGCTACCAAATCAAGGATTTCGAAAGCTATCGAATCTACACTTATTATGGGATTATTTGAAAAACCCAACTCTAGACTGCCCGTATGGAAAAATTATGGGCACCCAGAGTTTAGGAAAGGAACAATAAACTCCGAGTCAGTCATGGGACTGGTATGAGTTACCAAAAACAGTTTTATCTTTTAAAACAGACAACAAAAGAATTTAAAATAAATCCGCAATGCTTTTTAGAAAATGAAACTACCATAAGGCCTCCAGGCACACACACAATGCAATCGCACACATGGGGGAGATTTCTCCTTATGATAGTCAAACATGCTTATTACGCAAAATTATTCTTTTATATTATTATTAGTGCATAGTGGAAAACATTTCAAAAGTATAATATTAATCTTAACCAGTATAGGTACCATTATATTATGCCTACTATAGCTACCTCCTGAGAAGACAGGTTATACAACCGAAATCGTAAAGGGCCCGTATTGTTTTGTTTGGATTTCCAACAAATGGTCGAACTAAGGAACTTCCCACTGTCCATGGGTACGCCTCTTGCGGGACGTCCCGAGAACTTAACCAACTCTCTGCCAACACAAGGCCGGGTTACTTCTGTAACTAGGTAACTACTACACGAGCATGCCACCTCCCGGTCCTTTGGGACCTTTATCCGAGGCGCCTCTAAACCACAAAGCAACAACCACACAGTAAATGAGATTAAAGCCCACCACATAGGTAAATATCTGGGCTCCATACCATGATACCACCCTTTACCAGAAGGGAATGACACACCCTAAAGGGCGCGACCCTCATAACCTTGCCGTGTCTTTCCTGTTTCGACCATTTTCGAGGTGTGAGGTCCTGATGCAGTCTCGTCCACAAAGTCACACTTCATACAAAAGCTATGCTTTCATCACAAATGATCAACAAATGATCATCAACACACAGCAGCACTCAGCATGCCACACTACCAAATTTGGAATATATCACTGATAACCTTCAACTACATAACCTCTGAGCTCGTACGTCTCTGAGAAGGGTGTTAAGCTAAGAGAATATATTCTCCGCTACCAACAGATATGTATTTGAAAGAAATCGACAATATATCTCAAAGTGTAGTGTCAGACATACAACCATACAAGTCTGTTCCGGGTTCGAACAGAACCGAAGGCACTTCCAAGGAAGCCCTTTCAAATCTGGGTATTCACAATCCCGATCGAACTTCCCATCACTTAGGGAATCTCCATACCGTAGCTACTTGGTGCAGAGACAATCGATAGTTATCCTATTGTTCTCGCAAATATCCAGTATTCACCACCGGTGTTTAATGTAATCCATAACTTCGTATCACTATTCGGAATGGGTTATATGACACAAGGTCCTCTCCTGGCTAAACCGAATAACGAGCGCAATATTTAAAATATATGGATATGAGATTTCAGTTAAGTCACAACTTCTAAAATCCAAAGCTTTTCTTTCAAATGGCTAAACAAATTACCATTTTAAATCTTTAAACAAAAAGATTTATCTCACAAAGTTCACCCAGTTTCACAAAGATCCATTTATGGATTTCAAAACAATTTCCATTTCGATTGGATTAACTTACTAAATCTTTAAATTAAAGATTTAACTTATAGCTTTCAAACCGTTTCCATAACTTGGAAATCATTTTCATTTCAATTTAGAAATCCTTTTAAGACAAATTGGAAGTCCATTTCTTATGTGAAAGCTCTATTATTTGAAAACAAATAGTTTTCGTTTTGGAAGAATCCAATTATATTTGCACGAGTTAAAGCCTTTGAATTTAAATTCAAATCCCCAAATCAATACCTTTAAAATGGTTTGATCCATATATAACTTGTATAACATCTTTACTCCCTAGTTTCAAATCACAAAATTCAGTTTCAAATTTTGAATTTAAATTTAAATCAAATTATTTCAACTTCAAGGAGTAATCAAGTTATTCAAAAGTAAATTTTATCTTTGAAATTCCTTTTCAAAAAAATCTTTACTTTACTCCCAATCCATTTCCAAACTATTTGGATTTAAAAATTCAATTTAAAGTTATTTCAAAAATCTGTGACTTAACCAATTTCCAGGTGCAATCCACATTTGTGTGTGTATGGTGTGGTCCAGGGGTTTCACACAATAGTGCAACATCATCAATCATCACAGATTAAGTAAATTTATCAATCACAAAGATTCACTATTACGATTCGATGTGGGTTTCAGATAACCAACTGGAATCCGACTCCCTGTCGCATCGAAATTTAAATGCCGTTTTACGGGCAAATAGGGTTTTCACATACACATAGAAACAAACAACAAATCATAGTTCAGGACAAAAAAATTCACATCACACAGTATCACAAGCACATATCAGAAATATCAATCCAGTATACAATATTTGACAATTAATTTAAATTAATCAAATTAAACTTAGTTAATTACAATGAGCATTTAATCTTCTTAATTAGTTTCATAAAGTAATTACACTTATACAATTTCACAAGTGATTATCATTAATTAATTAATCTAATTAATTGTTAATTAATTATTTAAATAATCTTAGTTAATGACCTTCATCAACTAATGACAATTCTTTAATTACTTTGCTAATTAATCTCTAATTATAGATTAATCTAAACCATTAATTTATAAATTAAATAATTAAGTCATTCCTTAATTATTTTATTCATTAAATCCTTTAATACCTTAATTATCTCTAAGGTAATCCATTTCTTTATTAATGACTTCATTAATATTAAAGTGTATTCAAAACATTACACTTCTAAATTTAGATTTAAATTTCATTTTGAATTTAAGATTCAAAAGGATTATATATTTAGACATTAACCAAATATAAATATCAACTTATAAACCTATATAAGGAAAGTTATAACTAAATTACTTAAATTTTCATTTGAAACTTAAGCTTTAAAATAAATTACATTTTAACTTGCAAATTCAAGTTAAAACAAATTATTTAACTTTTCATTCAAAATCCTTTTTATCAAAGAAATTTATCAAAAATCCAATTCAAATATTTATTTGAAAAACAAATTACTTTAAAACACTATTTGATTGTTTAAAACATTCAAATTTGAATTCAAGAAACTTGAATCCATACCTAAACATTTGATTTAAACTTGGCTTTAAACTTTGATTTAATACTTTGATTTAAATTTACTTTTAAAATCTTGATTTTAAATTCTTGATTTAAAATCCCAATTCATTTTAAAAGCATAAGGTTCAAAAGTTTATTTGAAAACTAAACTTAACTTTTGAATTTAAACCCAGTTTAAATTCTAGTTTCAAATTTTAAATTAAATTTTAAAATTTAGAAAACTATCAGGTTTGTTTTTAAACCTGAAACCCTCTTTTTAAATATTTTAAAACTTTAAGATTTCAAAGCCATTTTGAATCTAACTTCATCTAGATTTAAATTTATTTTTAAATCTACCTCACAATTTGAATTCTATTTAAAGTTGCTTTAAAATCATGTTTTACTGTCAGGTTTATTAAAAACCTATAGCAAACAAAATAACCCGAGGCTCACTATTTTACTTCGAGTCCAATACCCTTCTTCCCCGAGCCAAACATTAAGTTGCTTCGAGTCAACACTTCATCAACTCGAAACAACCCAAAATCCAACCTCATCAGAATTTGTAGTGCACTGTGCACATGCATGGTGACGCTGGTCGTTCCTGGCCACCGTCGACAATCTCCCCACGTCGACTAGCATCCCCAAACACCAACTCAACATCAGATTCCTCCCAACTCAACTCGAAATTGAATTTCGAGTTTAGAATCCAAACCTGGAAACGTGACTGGAACTCCTCACCAAACCTGGTAGTGCGTGCCTCCACAACCTCGTCTATCAGAGCTCCTAAAATTCCGTCCATCACTTCGTCAACGCGACAACTACTGTAATAGTCCGCAAATCCGTACTCCTTGAATAGACACTAATCTCCATCGATTAACTCAAGATGAACGAAAATACGAACCATTAGGGTTTATAAGAAGAAAAAAAGGTAGGAGAAGAAGAAAGAAAAAAAAAGAACAGAAAGAAACAACAGAACAATATCAGAATCTCACAATTGTAGCGGAACAACATATAATAGATAAATGAATAATCTTTAAACATAGAACTATATCAACTATTACATTACATTACATCATCATCAGAGTTTTACAACAACAATACAGCGGAAAAGAAATACTATATTTACTAGTTCATATGCCATGTCATCCAGCTCGCCTCCAGATCTCTATAGCATCTCCCGAATTCCAGAATGACCTGGTAACCTGACTCTAGACTGGTCGTGTGGAAATTTGTGGGCACCTAGAGTTTAGGAAGGGAAACAATTAACTCCATGTCAGTCATGGGACTGGTGTGAGAACTTAAAACAGTTTATCTTAAAAACAAACAACATGATAATTTTAAAGTCAATTCGCAATGCTTTTTTTGGAAAAATGAGACTACCATAAGGCCTCCCGCAAAATCATTTTATTATTATTACTAGTGCATAGTGTAGAAAACATTTCGAAAGTACAATATAAATCTTAGCCATCATAGACATTTCGCACTTATGCCTACTATAGCTACCATGTTCAATAGCAGGTTACCGCCACATTCCATGGCAGGTTATACAACTAAAACTGTACAAGGATCGTATTGTTTTGTTTGGATTTCCAACAAATGGTCAGGTTAAAGAACTTCCTACTGTCAATGGGATCCCCTCTGGATGGACATCTCGAGAATCTAACGTTACGGATAGATCTCTGCCAACACAAGGCCGGGCTACCTCTGTAACTAGGTAACTACTACACGAATATGCCATCCCCCGGTCCTTTGGGACCTTTATCCGAGCGCTCGATAACCAACATCACATAGTAATAAATATAGTGTGTCAACATGAGTAGGTATCTGGGCTCCATACCATGATACCACCCTTTCCAGAAGGAAATGACATACCCTAAAGGGCGCGATCCTCATAACCTTACCGCATATTCCTGTTTTGATCATTATCGGGGGGTGAGGTCTGACGAAGTCTTGTCCACAAAGCTAGGCACAAAGCCAGGCTTTGATCAACAAATGATCAATAAATAATCATCACACAGCAACACTAAGCATGCCACATTACCAAATTCGCAGTATATCGCTGATAACTTTCAACTACATAACCTCTGAGCGCGTACGTCTCAGAGAAGGGTGTTAAGCTAAGAGAATAAATTCTCCGCCACCAACAGAAATGTATTTGAAAGAAATCTGCTTTATACCTCAAAATGTAATGTCAGACACGTAACCATACAAGTCTGCTCCGGGTTCGAACAGAACCGAAGGCACTTCAAAAGAAGCCTTGCAATCCGAGTATTCACAATCCCGATCGAATTTCTCATCACAAATGAAATCTCCATATCGTAGCTAACGGTGCAGAGACAATCGATAGGTCATCCTATCATTTTCACAAATACCCGGTCTTCAGCACCGGTCTTCAATGCTATCCATTACATCGTATCACTATTCGGAATGGGTAATCCGAATAACGAGCGCAATAATTTAAAAATAAGTGCAGCATTTAATTTCAACCAATTCACAACAAATAACTATTTAAAGGTCAATATTGATAGTCAGTTATTTAACTATCAATCATTATTCACAACATCACCCGATTTCAAATAATTTCCCAAATTATTTATTTTTCAAAAATATCTTTACAAGATATATATATATATCCCACACTTCAACCATTTGAAAACCAATTTCAAATCAATTTACACCCTTACAACTTTCATTTCAAAATGGTTCATTTAAACCAATTAAATAAATCCTTACCAATTTATTAAATTTACGCTCCAAATCCGTAAATTAATTTCCACACTTCAAAAATAAATTGATGTTTATTTTTAAACAAATTTCCCTTTCTTTTATAAATTCCATATTGAATTTACATTCCCAAAATATCTATGAATATACGATTTTTAAATCGATTCCTAATATTCATTTTCAATTTATCTTTAAAAGATAAAATCTCAAAACATTCACTTCATAGTGGAAAAACGTTCCCATGCTTATTTAATAATAAGTAATTCACAAATCTATTTATTTTCAACACTTGGAAAATATTCAATATACTTAAATCCAAATTAAGTATATATTTTATTCTATAAGGAAAACATTCTCTTAAACACATTTATTAGGGTCAAAACGAATGTTGCGTAAAACATCGTTACGACAACCCAAAATCATTAGTATAGGGATTGGAAATTAAGATAGATATATAAATCCTAATACTATACAAAACTTTGCCTTTCGGAAATCATTTATTATAACAATAGTGTTATAGTCCACTATTTCCTTCTATTTCTCGAAAACGTCTATTTCAACAATAAATGTTGAAATATGTGGTTTCGATATTTAATACATTTTAAAACATCTTTAAATAATTTTAATTCTATTTAAAATACCACTTTCTCAAAATATTTCTTTAATATATTATTCACCGTCCAAAATCGTGAATATACTTCAATAACCAAATTCAATTTCTACATATTTTATTTAAAGGATTATTCATTGTTCAAAATTGTAGATATATTTCGCTTAATAAGTTATTGTAACTAAACTTATTAAAATAAGTCGATTTCGAATTTATAAACAACGTTTATAAATTCAATTTATATTTTATAACAACTTCAACTTATAAAATCACTTTATTAACAAATTCTATCCATATTCCATTTACACGCAAAAATCCAATTCATAAGTTAATTACTTATAAATATTCTATTTTACCAAAAATCCATTCATTTTATAACTTCACAACTTATAAATATATAGATTTCATTCACTTATAAAATCCATTTATATTTCATTTTAACACTTATAAAAACTTGTTTTATAATTCCAATATTTTAATTTATAAATATTTTATATAATCATTTATAATAATTCAAAAATCCCAATTTAAACCATTTTATAAATAAATTAACTACTTATTTCAAAAATCACATTTTGGTTATATTTCACAAAAATCATAATTTTTATAACATAAAAATCACAACGTTTATTTATTTAAAATGAATCAATTCCAAAATTAAATTTTATTATGAATTCTCAACTTAAATTTTGCAAAAATCAAATTTTATTTATTTTCGGCATCTAATGGTACCAAAAATATATTCGGCTAAAATTTAGACTTTAACCATTTCAATCACAAAGATAATCGCGCAGATTATAAATAGATCAACATACAATATTGAAACCAATTCAATCATTTGAGGAATCCAGTTGGATCCCTCCAACCTGTTCCCTGCATCCAAAGATGTTAGCACAATACCAATTTCGCTTCAAGACGAAATATCGCGGCATATGGGATTTATAAAATACTATCCGCGATTATGCGGCGCAATAGGGTCTCATCCGCTATATAATGCGGGAAATCAACTCCTAGTACATATATAATACCAATTCCATACAAGTTGGAATTATCGCGGCATATGTTTTTAATAAATAACCTCCGCTTAATATATGACGTATAATGTCTATTTAACACAATAGATAACAAATTATCATCCAATCAAGCAATTTTATATCTAACTATTTAAATTTAAATCGAACAATTTCAATTGAGTGAGAAGTTCTCACCTTGAGTTTCCGATAACAATTGTAGCGTTTTATTTTGAATAAAATTAAACGTGCGTTTAATTTTACCCGAAATTTTCACTAGCTCCAAATGACTCCAAACTAGCTCCATTGCGTAGTGCTCGACGAAACGAAGCCAACGCAAGTTGTTTCGTAATTTTTCAACCTCGTATGAAAAAGTTATTGCATTTTAAAGTTTACACAATTTAAATATAACTAATTTCACAATTTTATTTATTATTTTTAACCTAAGCTTCATCTGGCCGTTGATTCTCCTTGATGAAATCCAGGCCGTGACCCCTTTCTTCCCTCTCCAGTTGCTTCACGTGAAAAACAAACCCAACGCACGCCATCATCACGAATTAACGCGACCCCCCACCATCACTTTCAGGTCGATCGAGCACCATTATTCAAAAGGTCACGACGAACTCCACCTTCGGTACGAATCTGGTCGAACTCGGTTCGCCATCAACTTCGAAAAACGCGCATGAACTTCTGACCTTCATGATCAAATCGCCGTTGATCTATAGCTCAAAAAATGATCATAGCCGTTGAATCTGTAGATCTTGGAGTGCTCTATATTTTTTATGTTAGAAGTTTCTTGAATTGCTTTGCGGGTTTGAAGAAAACGAGGGAAGAACGAAATTGAATTTTGGCCATTGAACTCTAGAACTGGTAGCTAGGGTTTGTAGTTAGGGTTTTGTGAAATTTGTGAAGTTAGGGGCCCTTTTATAGAAAGTTCACGAATTACAATTCATCCGAAATTTTTCGAACTCCAAATCTTGCGCGGTGACTGGCGTTTCTAAAGTTTTCCCCGCATTCCTAACACAATGGAATAGGTTTCAGAGGCTAATTCGATCATCTGTGTGAGTTACGGCAATAAACAATTGATTTTAAATTAAATCGGTTAACTAATTTCTGTGCGTTTTGGCTTGCCCCGGACAAACGGTAAATCCGATTGACACGAAATTTGAAACCATACAATAATATGACATTACGGATCCGATGAACTGGTTTCGTCGAAATCCGAGACTGTTTGAAAAATGGCTATTTTAACTCGTCAATTAAATATTAAAATATTCAATTTTCACAAATTAACTTTTAATTCGATTTTAAAAGTTCTATAACATTTTTCTAACTTCAATATGATTTAATATAACTTTATAAATCATTTTTAATCACATTAAACCCAATTTTCAATTATTTCTGTAATTTCAAATATTAAATTATCGATTTAATTATCCAATTATTCGAAATAAAATTTATTCGACTGTTTAATTTCACTTATAAATATTTAAAATCAATTAAATATACAATTTTTAATTGATGGAAATTCTGGGTCGTTACAATTACCTTCCCCTAAAATCGCGTTGCACTCGATCAATCGAAGAAGATAAACAAATTGTAAAACAACACTACACCAAAGCAAGGTTTACGAGCAAAAACTCGTCACCGCCGCTTCCACGTCCAACTGCTCACCACCCCAATATTTTCCCAAACCCAATGCTTACTCCTGCACCTCCGGCCAAAATCCCGATCACCACAAACCCATGGATCATCAGAGATCATCAAAGAAACGAAATTTAGATAATCTCAAACCGCTCTTTCATCTTAGATCTAAAAATTAAAATTTTAGCTTTAAAAATCATGTTAAAGCATACGACTCAAGTTACATACGTGAAATCATGAATTAGGAAACTTGAATTCTGACTTATGTAAGGGTTTTTTTGTTCAGATCTTTGTTTCCCGGAGACAATACTGAGTTGTTTAAACTTAAATAGATTTTTAAACTTAGTTCATAATCAAACAACAATTTTTCTTTACATTTTAAGTTCTAACTGTGATTTTATCAAGAGATGGGGATTTATTTTGTAAATATGGGTTAGGAAAAAAAACAGAACAGGGATATTCAAGGGATACAGGGTAAATACAGGATATATTCATCAAAACATTATCATATAAACACTGGAGATTACAACAACATATTTTCCAGATAAATATTTGCAACTGTATCAGATATTTAAAAAAAATGTTACTCACTTTGTTTCAGAAGAAAGAGCAGAGCTTGTATGTTGAAACAGGCTTTGAAGTTTGCTTGCTGAAACTTTTGATTTCTGGTTGTAGTTGAGTTGTTATTTTAAATTGAATTTTTGTTTTAATTTTAGATGATGTTTACTTTAGTTTCTACTTAGCTTTGAATAAACGAATTGGAATGAAGGTGATATATAGGAGAGAAGTTTACAGGGTTATAATTCTTGTTTGCACAAAAAAGATCAGAGATTTTATTCTTGTTTTATGTCGACTAAAGATTTTTCCCTTTCCTTACTTTAACCAAACAAGATTTCGGCTGATAATATTGTTTTAATGGCTGATAAGATGTATATTGTGTGCTAATGATATTCAAGCATTAATTGTTATCTTTATTTTCTCAAGTTTGCATTCTTACCCCTTTTATGGTTCATATTTGAATATATATTAATGTCTTCCTTTACAAGCCTACATACTTGTATTAATTATTGTTTGTCTTGTTTTTATTTTATTTTAAAACTACATACTTGAAATATATGACTGTCTTCTTATGCAAGCTTCATATACATGTTTACTTGTTTCATATTTATAATTTATTTGTTTTGTACATAATTATTTTGTCATGTTTCACACTACACATATTTGAATGTATTTTTGTTTCCTTGTCTTTAGTCTTGTTGCTTTGTAATATAAATAAAATCCTATAGTTAACATGATATTAGAATTTGTCTAGTATTTTTACTTTATATTTTAATTTATCTTATATATATAGATATTTAACCCTTAAAGAAATTGTTTTTAAAACTTAATTATATTTCGATAAAATAAACACACATATGATATATTATAAAATATAGAATTTAACTCTAAACATTCCTTTGAAAATTATTTTATATCAATTTCAAAATAAAATTTCCAAAAGATTCATTTGTATAAATAAAGGCACATCTAATTTAATCGTATTCAGAATCCAAATACAGATTTATTTTCTAAGATATTTAAATTTACATCCCTATTTCAAATTCCATTTTCAATTTATTTTATATACATATTTATTTTCAAATATCCAAATTAATTCTCAATTAATTCATAATTAAACTAGAATCTTATATTAATTACCAATTAATTTCACCATTTTTATTCAAAAATTAAATTAATTTAGCAATTTAAACTTAGAAAAAATCCAGGATCGTTACAATTTGAGATTTTAGCTCACGGTAGTTGCATCATTGATTCAGGTTTTAGTGTTTAGGTTTTAGGGGTTTAAAGGAAGTGAAAGCATAGATAGATTTAAAGATTTAATGTATAAATAGGCTTAGTTTTCAAAGAACTGTATTAAGTTTTAAAGTTTGAAATGTTAAAGTTAATAATTTTAGTTTGTTTTAAAGTAATTATTTTAATTTTGTGATTAATTGCCAATGATTTGTTAAAAGAAGTTAAGGAGTAATTAATTAATAGAAGTAATTAAAGGGTTTGATTAATCAATATAATAAATTAAATTAATGTGACTAATTTAAATTAATGAATTAGTTTAATTTATTAAAGATAAGCACTTGTTGATTGATTAAGTAAAATTACTCAATGTAATTAACGAAGTATAATTACTTAGTGTAAATAATTAATGGGTAATCACATAATGTAATTAATTAAAGGAAAATTACTTAATGGAATTAATGAAGGATTAATTACTTAGTGTAAATAATCAATGGATTAATAAAATTAAGGAGTTAATTAATAAGGGTAAGCAATTGCATGATGGTTAATTACTGTTTATGATTAATTAAGATTAATTTATGAATGTGGTTAATTAAAGATTAATTATTTAATTAATTAGAGGATAATTAATTAATGAAGCAATTAAGGGATTGATTAATTAGGTTAAATAATCAATGAAGTAATTATAGAAGAATCAATTAATGTAATTAATTGAGAAGTAATGTAATTAATTATAGTTAATTAATTAATAGGAGTAATTAAGGGTTAATTACTATAGTTGTTTGAGAATAATTAATTTGTGTAATTAATTAAGGATAATTACATAATGTAATTAGAGAATGTTTAATCAAGAATGATTAATCAAGATGAATAATTAAGGGATGATTAATTAACTGAATATAATTAATTAATGTTAAATATACAAGGTTTTTAAGTAATAAAGTAATTACTTTAATTCATTGGTAGTTAATTAAATTAATCAGAAATGGTATGACTAATTTATCTTTCTTATGAATGATTGAAGGATATTTGAATGTCTTGGATTATTTGTTATCCCTTATATGTGATTGTGATGCTTTGTGAAATGAAATGTTTTTATGATATGATATGTTTGAGTTGAACAGTGATAATGTGGTTATCTATGATGAATTGCTGTGTCAAGTGACATCCAGTATATAAAATTAGATCGTATTCACTTGAATAACTTAGGACAAGATGACATTGGATTCGAAGAGACCGGAGTCGGGTATTTGTAAATACCCGAAACCACTTCGATTCTTTATAAATAGATATGTGAAATCAATAGGTTGGAATGGAATGATTTAAGTGAATTGGACCATTTAATCTAAGTTTTGGTACTTAGAAATTGATGTGTGAAATAAGTGATGTCTATAACAAATTATGAATTTGTAAATAGATACAAGTTACCCTCGGATTTTATATAAGTTCTATACTCTTGTTAGATGGGTTTACTCACGCTGGTTTCCAGCCTGACCCAGGTGTTCCTTTGATGTATGCTCGGGTCAGACCGAGTATTACAGATTTCACGTAAGGATGTTCTGGAGCTCAGGAGGCGAGCTGGATGGCAGGAACATATGGAGTATATTTCGTTGAGAGATATTATGAATTATCTAGGACAAGTTGTTTTTATTTGTCCAGTGTTTGTGCATATGTTGTAACTCTAATGTATTAAAGTGTAATTTGACAAGCACAGTTTTCCTTTGTATAACCGATATTATTTGATATTATATTTTATCCGCTGCGAATGTGAGATTTTGAGTTTGGTTTTTTGTTACTTCTACTTCTATCTCTTTTCTTCTTTTCCTAACTATATGGAGTTTTCGGGATCAAAAATTCCAGGTCGTTACATTTGGTATCAGAGTAGAAGTTTAAGTGAGAACCTTGGCTCTAGTGGGATTATCATTAAGATAGAGCAATGGTGCCCTAGAATGAGTTGAGTGTACATATATATGAGAGCGTACTTGTTATTTTCTTATATAAAGATTTTAAATGATTTTATATAAGAATATATTTTGATATATAAAGTAATATTTCTTTCTAACAAATATTAAGGTAATTGGTTGTTAAATTTTTGGAATTAAATTAAGTGGTAATAGAAATACAACCAAATTTAAGTTGAATAAAGATAAGTTTGAAATGGATTCAAACTGAAATTTAAATCTTGAATTTGGAGCAGAGTTTCAGAATAAGGTAATAATGAATTAGTTTCCAGATATGATAATCTTGGTTATTATCATAAATGATTGTTGTGTTTGATAATAAAATGTGTATTAATGAGTAGGCAAAATGAAATGTTTTAGGGAAGTAAAACATTTTGGTAAGTATGACCTATAAATTGGAACTAAAGATGATCTAAATTTTGAAGTTTTAAAACTAGGTCCAAAAGTTTAAAAATTAATTTCAAAGTGATAAAGAAATAATAAATAATGTTATTTAATGTATTTGAATAAAGGGTCCTGTTTCAAACAAGAGTTGTTTGAAAATTTAAAGGAATTTGTTTTGAATTAAAAACCAAAAGTGGTTTAAAATTTAAATTATAACATGGTGTGTAAAGGAAATTAATATGTATATATGTGGATATACATAATATCAAAGATGATTTGAGATAAAACTCTAAATATTGAGTTTTAAATTTGGAATGAGATGTGGTACCCAAAGTAATAAGTTTTTGAACTTATAAGTGGGAAGATTATTGATGTGAAGTTTAGAATTTGAAATGGGAATTAAAATTGGGTAAGGTTGGCTGGATTAAGTAAATTAAAATTTAACTTTGGGAAAGTTAAATAAGTTTTTGACAAACAACCTGAATTAGAAATTTCGAGATGAAATGGAGATTTAACATGGAAAGTTAAATGGTTGATTTGAATTGGGAGTTTGTGTGATCTCAAAATGGGTTTGAGATTTGGAAATTGAAAATGGATAGATGTTTTAAAATAACTTGAATGATATCATCCTGTAACAACCCAATATTTTCAACCCTTCGCATCCGCTCATGTCGGACTTGAAGTGTTCAAAGTACTGCGTTGTAGAATAATTTTGGCAAAACTCAGAATATGCAGTAAATAAAATCACAGAATCATATACACAGATATCAGAACTCACAGCGGAAATAAAATATTTAGTGGTTCATGAAGCCACCATAAAACTTTTAACCAAAAAGAATTTACATAGTTTAGAATCTGCAATACAGCTGTAGACATAAATAGAAACAGATTCCTCCAAAGTCTTGATTGCAGATAAGATAGGGACTGAAAAGCTTCCGGCAGCACGAATGATCTACGGGATGACCTAGCTCCGGAGAGAAAAACTGAAACTGCAACTCAGGCTGACCCGAGCGTAAAATAAAACATAACACTCGAGTCAGGACATACATACTTATATAATGTAAGCTAATTCAAGTGTACTGTAATATAGAACAAGTAACTTAAAGGATGCTTGGGACCGCCCATCCTCTAAGGATCCGTTAAACTATTTACTATGTAGTATATTGCGCTATTATAATAGTGTCTATTTATAAAATAAACTTACTTTTTAAATAGCGTTAAGGCTTTACATTTTCCACCTTAACACGTAATAGTCCCAGTAGTCCATCCAATACCATAGCTCCTCCTACTCGGGAAGCAACTAGAGGATACCACACGGGCTACGGGAGAAAACCAAACTCGTACAAGGCTCGATATGGTAGGTGACACGGCACAACGAGGCAATGCCAGGGTAGATATACCAATTGCTATCCGGACCGGTGGTAACGCGAAGCCGCAGCGACCGCCCACCTCGAACAACACTCCCAAATCAAGGGTGCACCCAAACAATAACAAGAGTAATAGAATGGTATACGAAGAAGTGCGTTCGATCAGAGGAGCTACCTCATTAATCCGAGAATCGCTCCTGTTTTAGCCACCTTAAGCCAACTCACGGGAGTCGGGTCCACGTATATACCTTTCAAGAAACGCCACCACCGACCTACTTCATTCTGGAATCTCCACCGCGTACACGGTTGGTCAAAGTGGTTTTCGGTATCGACAGAGAGTATGTCCATATCCGATCCCGGTCTCTTTGCCAACCCATCGTTATTATAACCCGTGGTCATTTAAAACATTTTATACTTTAAAACCAGAATAAACATTTCCATTTCAAAATTATAAATACGATATCATTTTAAAACCCAAAAACAATATGATATCGTTATATTCAAATATAATTCTTTCCAAAAACCATACTGCTTAAAATTTATAATATCTGGAAGCCAAATATTTGAATTATATCTTCAAAACATAATATTTGGAATTTTTACTTTAAAACCATAACTCCCAACACACAAATGGTTTGGATATTCAACGGTATATAGAATAATGGTTTAACTTTATGGTTACTTTGTAAAGAAGATAATTTATATAGCTTTACAAATATATTTCTTTATTTAAAGTTTAAACCATAATTTAAATATCACTTTATGTCCCCAAATCCATTACAATTCCTATATATATATATATATCCAATTGGAGTATTTCCTATTCAAAACTAAGTTTGGATTTTATTCTTTCAACAAATCAATGTTTTATTATTTAGTCTTGAATATTCCCATAAATTCCATAAATAAACTCCAAATGTTAGTCATTTAATATCTTCAAAATTCACTTAATACTAGAATATTCATCTTAAATTTATTAAGGAAAATCCAGTTATAAATATCATATCTTAAGATTTTCCAAACTTAACATAAAATAAAATTTATCAAATTCCATGAGTTTTAAAACAATCAATTCTAGATTCTGTAGCACTTAGGAAATGCTACCTAAAGTTACGGGTAAAACTAGTCCAATTTCAAAAAGACAGCATTTAAAATGCTGTAGCAGATTTGTTTAACTAAATAAATATTTCCAAATATAACTTATTTATCTATTTATTTATTAACTGAAAGCTTATTTTTCAAAATCCAGAATTTCCAAAATAAGTTATATTCCAAAATTCTATTCAAATATTTATTTATTTATTAACATTTATAACTCATTCAAAAATAAAAATAAAAAAAATCCTTTAAAGATATTAAATCAAATATTTAACTTCCAAAATAATTTTAAATATTTCAGAAAATATTATAAGGACCACGGGCCTGTATAAAATTTTCTAACCTAGGTCAAGTGATACAGATTTATATCATTTCAACCCGTAATTTACAAAACCCCGGGTTCTATCATTTCAAACCCGCAATCCCAAGTTATCAGTTAAGCAGTTAACAGACTAGTTTAACAATAATCATTATTTCAGCCCATAACAATCCAACTTTAACAGGGAACTTGCAGTGGTGATTTAAGCAGTAAATAACAATTAATAATATAACTGCAGAAATAATATAACAGATAAATAACTGATGAGATGTCAATTTAAATGGGTTCATCATTCTTCATCATACTACAGACAGATAATATCTAAATAGAATGTTTACACATACACTTGCGATAATTTACACAATATATGTACATATGTCTGGTGAGAAAAACTCACCTGAAAGCTGCAGAAAATTTGATTCAAGCGAAAATGAAAAATCCACCAAAAAAAGAAACGCACAGAGGGTAGCGATCAAATTTCCCTGGATGTCACGCCTAGATTCAAATCTATAACAAGATCCAAATACCGAATACGTGACTTTTAAAATTTATGGTCAACGCAAATATTTGAAACAATTGGAACGAATAGAGTCAAAGAAATTTGGCACGATACGCTCGACCACTACACCACCCTACTTGACGAACAACTCGGCCCAAAATAAAATCTTTTTTTTTCTACCTTTTATATATATACTCTATTATTTAATTAAACAAAACGCACAACCACCACATTACTAAACTTCAACTGGAAGTATGCATAAGGTCACGGCCCAAGCCTATATCAACTAAGAATGTACGCTCACTGTAACCCAAAGAAATGCAAATACTTCACTCCCTTATTTTTTTCCCTTCACGCAAAAACACACTGCCTATTTCCTACTAGATTTGCGTGTACACATGCAAAAGTTTTCACCCAGCCTATACTACAAACTAATGCATGGATAGTACATTATTTGATCTGCACGTTACTTCCTTTATAAAATTTTATTATATCATTACTAAATTATAAATATTCTCCTTTTTTTTTATATGTGTAACGACCTGTCATTTTCGTTAATTAAATTTTGTCATTTAAATAAGATTTACGCAAATTTACTTTAGAAGAAATAAAGATTTTAAAATTAATAATGAAGCAAATGTTGAGAAGGAAATGAAACC
The DNA here is from genome assembly GCA_030765085.1 of Allium cepa. NCBI lineage: Eukaryota > Viridiplantae > Streptophyta > Magnoliopsida > Asparagales > Amaryllidaceae > Allium > Allium cepa. The sequence goes on along the minus strand of CM060943.1, from coordinate 369,004,070 downwards.
ATGGGAATATAAGGCTAAGTATTTACAGTTGAAACAAAATGACGAATAAATTGAAGTGATGTAAATTGTTATATTAGGCTAAGAGTTGCATATAAGAGAACAAAGGTAAGTAGTGAATTTAGTTAATGAATTAATAATATTAAATAGTAAATTGAATTAAATCAATGTCCGGTACAAATTGAAATATTGTTTGGAATGAAAGCTTATAAATTGTAAGCATTTAATTTACAAATGAAATCAGTGTGTGTTTTTTTTTTTTTAAAAAATATATATATCACATGCACAATTCGCCCAATCTTTCGACTAAATGCATGGATCTTTTTAATAGATGCTTGCACACACACTATATGGTCTGAACTATATTTATGTTAAAAATATGCAGGCACTGCTTCCTATATGATATGCATTTAGTACAGGTAAATTATCTAATATATGCAAAAAGGCAAAGCTTCTCACTGATACACGCATGTACATGTACCCTCAAATCTCTCCTCTCCCTCTTCCCTTCCTCTCCTTCCTCTGTTTTACATATATATTTCTTTCTTTTTTTTTTTTTTTCTTCTTTTTTTTTTCTTTTTCTTTTTCTTTTTGTTTTTTTTTTCAATGAACATTATTGACTTTCTATTTTGTTTGACCCAAAACTAAGTATGATATATACAATGAATAACCCATTTTTCCGTAGTGATAGTACGCGTAAACTTTAAGCTAGCATTAAATTAAATCTGGGTCAACTACACCATCTCTTTGCACACACATATTAGATTTCTACAGATGTGATGACTCATAAATTTCCAAAGTTTGTCAACTAGATCGGGTGAAGTAGATGGGTTGGAGTGGCCGAGCATATCAAATGAGGAAAAAAAAAAAAACTGAGGAAAGAAAAAAACTGGAAGGAAAAGAAAGAGAAAACAATAAGACAATTACCTGATGCTTCGAACGAAATTGCCAGAGGAAAATTTGCAATGCTTTGAAGAGTGGTGAGTTTTTTTTTCTTTTTGTTGAGATGTGGATCTCTGGCATATTTATACACGAATTTGTGAAACGGCAAGGCAGTGATCAAGGGATGTGGCGTGATTAACTCATTTCAGTTTTGCAAAAGGATAAATTTTTTTTTTTTCCAACGTATAAAGTTTGATCAGTATTCGAAAATTTGTAAACAAAAAGGCAGAGAAAATGGCAGCTTGGATTATGGGAAATAAATGACTTGCGTGATACATGGTTTGATTTATAAAGTTTGTACGTTACATAAGGGGAATATTGATCAAAGGAAGGGCAAGCGTGATGTTTGGTAAAGCTGATGACAACAGAGGGTAAGAGGAATAAGCAAAAATGCGAACGTTACATATATACAAATGCACTAATGTTGCTCACGTGTGATCCATTTTATTTTAGCTAAAATCTTGATTTTAGTTTGATACCCATAAATGAAAAGGTGAATATTTATGTAAGCTTTAGGCAAAGAACGTATACCATTTATTAAAAGAAATCAAACGGTCCTTTAAAACAAAATAACGTCCGTCTTAAAATCACTGACTGATATTTTTCTCCATAAAGATATTTAAATACGATTTTTTTATTTTATATGCGTGATTATAGGAACGAAAAAAATTTTATCTTGCAAAATAAAGGCAGTGCAAACAGAGAGATATAAATAGGAATGTGAGAATTTGAAAAGATAGGCAAGGTTAAATTTGAATGCATGAGTTGATTTTTAGGCAATCAAATATATTAGTCCATTTAGGTTGCGTGAATAAATGAATACAGTGACATGCTCAAGAAACAAAAAGGTAAGAGGCAAATGCCAAAAATGTTAAAAGAATAAAATTTTGTGTCACGCGCAAAGGAAGGCAAAATTGATTTTCTTTCAAATGATATATGCGTGATTGTAGATTTAGGCAGATAAAGTTTCGTGATCAGAGGAATGGCAAAATATGAACCGTTCCAATTATATGAGAATTGATATATTATTATTTTTTTAGTTTGATTTAATTAAATGACGGCAAAAATTTTTCAAAGCTTTTGGAAATGGAAACGTATATACACATTTTATTTAAAACCAAACTGTCAGTTACAACCAAAAGTAACGTTCGTCTTAAAAATCACTAACTGATGTTTTAATCCATAAAGGTGTTTATATATGATTTTAAAAGTACGTCAAACTGACGTAATACAAAACATCAAAAATATATATATAAAATAACGTTTTAAATTTTACACGTTTTATTACATTACTTATCATAAATTTTACGCGTCCTTTTAAACGCGATATTTAACAGTTTATAAATACACTAAATCCTTTAAAAATAATACTTAACTAAAATTTAAATTGGTTTACATTCTTCATATTTTATATATATATATACACGGTACTTATTCCCTAGATTTACGCGCCCTTTTTAACGCGTGATTACCCAGTTCATTTATACATAAAAAAAAATTCGAAATTCTGATCGTGCTGAGACTCGAACTCGTGACCTGTCGTGAATAGCCCAGATGTCTTAACCACCTAAGCTATAAATGTTTTCTTAATTAAAACTTGATTTTTTCAGAGATCTTATTAGTTAGTCCTAATAATTTTTTTTTTCATATTTTGTTTTAATCACTTTAAATAAACCCCAAAGTTTTTTTTTTTTTTTAAAAAAAAAATACAAGTGAAAAATACTTGTAAAAAAAATTGGGCTGTTACACTCTCCCCCACTCAGAACTTTTCGTCCTCGAAAAGGAAGAAGGTAGGGGAATAGAAACAACGTGAAAGAAAACTGAATTAAAACTTAAATTAGAATCATTAATCTAAACAATAAAATTCAATTTTAAATTAATCTTTGATTTCATCTATTTATACTTAAAATTTTAATATTTATTTATTTACATATTTACTTGTATAATATCCCTACACTTAAAAAAATCATTCATATTTTTTTTTTATCCAAATTTTTCACAAGGTATTATAACATTCTAATTTAAAATGTTTAATTTTAATCCAAATTTGAAATGGTAATTTAACTTAATTTTTTAAAGTAAATTTACCATTTCCCAAAATAAACAAAATTCCCCATTTAGTTTCTTCTTTATTCCAAATTAAATTTATTTTTCTCACTATTTTTCTCATCTTTTCTCAATTTCTAAACCATATAATTTCAATTTAAATTAATTAATATTCAGTAATTGATTTAATTCATTTGATTTTTACAGAAGTTAAATCAATCTTAACTATTTCCAAATTAATTATCTTATTATCCAATTATTTTCTAAAATCAAAATTTGTATAGTCATTTATAATAATCATCTTTTATTCAACAAATTTAATTTTCTTTATTCCAGATTATTATTAAATATATTCTGCTTAATATATCTATCGCACATATAAAGTAGATTATATTTAATATAACTATTCCAATATATTTCTAAATTTCCTTTAACACCATTTGATATTGTATATTATTCAATTATTATTTTATTTCTATTTACCTCTATTTGTCTTGTTGTAACTGAAACTTTAAGTGTATAACATTTATTATAACCACTCAAATTTTATTTATAAATCCTTTTATATTATACATTATCCAATTACATAGTTAATTTATGAATGATTTAGGTAAGTTATATTGGCATGCAATTTATACAAGTAAAATTTTCCAACTATATTATTCAAGTTTAAATATTCATTCCAAATTTGACTTTATTTTATCATTAGAATCACCTTTTAACATAAATTTATGAATTAAATTTCCAATTAATTTCAAACCCTTTAAAGATAAATAAATACATACATATAGGATATGTCAAATCAATTTAAATCATATATCTATATATATTATAAATTAAGTCATATTTAGAAATTCAAATCAATTAAATTTTTGAAACAAAACTACAACGTGGTCTCTTTACTTTGATACTCGAAAATGAATGTCGATGATGTTGTAGTCATCACCGAAATTATTTTCCAGCGACAAAGAGAAGAGCACTAATTTTTAAAACTTTTAAAATTCTTTGGAAACAAATTTATATTCGAAAATAATTTAAATAATATATCATTTTAAGACTTTAAACACAAGGTTTGAAACTATCAGAAATTAAATTCTTAAATTCTTGTTTTAAATTCATTTTTGTTTCTAAATAAATTTATAACCATGTTTTATAGTTCAATTATTTATATAAGACAAAACCAATGGTTTACAAAACCATAAATAAAATCAAACACTATTATCTCTAAACAACTAGTTAAATTTTGAAAATTATACTTATATATATAATATTAGATTTTTCCCAAATATAGGAATAAATTTTTTTTCAAAACAAGGATAGAGATTCAAATTTTGAAGGACTCAAATTAAAGAGAATTTTGATTTAAAGATAAGTTGGAATCAGAAGATCCGATGGTTAAATAACAGAATAAGGAACCAGATAAGTTTATATAAATCGCGGGCAACCTTAACCGGGTCAACCGTGACTTAAAGAATAAGATCGATGTGGATTTTCTAGGGTAAATCTACATTCGATCTGAAGAGATAGAGTTTAGAATAACCAAAGATACTAGCATCTAAACTGAGGATAAATATAAATCTCCGGTGAATCAATGCTAGTTGTAAAGGAGTTTCACCCCTATATTAGAATATTGGCGAAACCGCCAATTTACTATAAAGATCATCCGAAGTGGAGTTATGGGATACTCCAGAATCGGAAAAATGAATAGTGAGGGACACGAATGAACTTCGGAACCACAGGGAACGTTCCAAAATTCGAAAAGGAAGAGATTCAAGCTCAAATGAAAGTGATTCTGTAAATCAATTTTACCATACATTCTAAGTTTTGCCTAGAGCCAAAGCTCTGATACCAAATGTAACAACCCAATATTTTCAACCCTTCGCATCCGCTCATGTCGGACTTGAAGTGTTCAAAGTACTGCGTTGTAGAATAATTTTGGCAAAACTCAGAATATGCAGTAAATAAAATCACAGAATCATATACACAGATATCAGAACTCACAGCGGAAATAAAATATTTAGTGGTTCATGAAGCCACCATAAAACTTTTAACCAAAAAGAATTTACATAGTTTAGAATCTGCAATACAGCTGTAGACATAAATAGAAACAGATTCCTCCAAAGTCTTGATTGCAGATAAGATAGGGACTGAAAAGCTTCCGGCAGCACGAATGATCTACGGGATGACCTAGCTCCGGAGAGAAAAACTGAAACTGCAACTCAGGCTGACCCGAGCGTAAAATAAAACATAACACTCGAGTCAGGACATACATACTTATATAATGTAAGCTAATTCAAGTGTACTGTAATATAGAACAAGTAACTTAAAGGATGCTTGGGACCGCCCATCCTCTAAGGATCCGTTAAACTATTTACTATGTAGTATATTGCGCTATTATAATAGTGTCTATTTATAAAATAAACTTACTTTTTAAATAGCGTTAAGGCTTTACATTTTCCACCTTAACACGTAATAGTCCCAGTAGTCCATCCAATACCATAGCTCCTCCTACTCGGGAAGCAACTAGAGGATACCACACGGGCTACGGGAGAAAACCAAACTCGTACAAGGCTCGATATGGTAGGTGACACGGCACAACGAGGCAATGCCAGGGTAGATATACCAATTGCTATCCGGACCGGTGGTAACGCGAAGCCGCAGCGACCGCCCACCTCGAACAACACTCCCAAATCAAGGGTGCACCCAAACAATAACAAGAGTAATAGAATGGTATACGAAGAAGTGCGTTCGATCAGAGGAGCTACCTCATTAATCCGAGAATCGCTCCTGTTTTAGCCACCTTAAGCCAACTCACGGGAGTCGGGTCCACGTATATACCTTTCAAGAAACGCCACCACCGACCTACTTCATTCTGGAATCTCCACCGCGTACACGGTTGGTCAAAGTGGTTTTCGGTATCGACAGAGAGTATGTCCATATCCGATCCCGGTCTCTTTGCCAACCCATCGTTATTATAACCCGTGGTCATTTAAAACATTTTATACTTTAAAACCAGAATAAACATTTCCATTTCAAAATTATAAATACGATATCATTTTAAAACCCAAAAACAATATGATATCGTTATATTCAAATATAATTCTTTCCAAAAACCATACTGCTTAAAATTTATAATATCTGGAAGCCAAATATTTGAATTATATCTTCAAAACATAATATTTGGAATTTTTACTTTAAAACCATAACTCCCAACACACAAATGGTTTGGATATTCAACGGTATATAGAATAATGGTTTAACTTTATGGTTACTTTGTAAAGAAGATAATTTATATAGCTTTACAAATATATTTCTTTATTTAAAGTTTAAACCATAATTTAAATATCACTTTATGTCCCCAAATCCATTACAATTCCTATATATATATATATATCCAATTGGAGTATTTCCTATTCAAAACTAAGTTTGGATTTTATTCTTTCAACAAATCAATGTTTTATTATTTAGTCTTGAATATTCCCATAAATTCCATAAATAAACTCCAAATGTTAGTCATTTAATATCTTCAAAATTCACTTAATACTAGAATATTCATCTTAAATTTATTAAGGAAAATCCAGTTATAAATATCATATCTTAAGATTTTCCAAACTTAACATAAAATAAAATTTATCAAATTCCATGAGTTTTAAAACAATCAATTCTAGATTCTGTAGCACTTAGGAAATGCTACCTAAAGTTACGGGTAAAACTAGTCCAATTTCAAAAAGACAGCATTTAAAATGCTGTAGCAGATTTGTTTAACTAAATAAATATTTCCAAATATAACTTATTTATCTATTTATTTATTAACTGAAAGCTTATTTTTCAAAATCCATAATTTCCAAAATAAGTTATATTCCAAAATTCTATTCAAATATTTATTTATTTATTAACATTTATAACTCATTCAAAAATAAAAATAAAAAAAATCCTTTAAAGATATTAAATCAAATATTTAACTTCCAAAATAATTTTAAATATTTCAGAAAATATTATAAGGACCACGGGCCTGTATAAAATTTTCTAACCTAGGTCAAGTGATACGGATTTATATCATTTCAACCCGTAATTTACAAAACCCCGGGTTCTATCATTTCAAACCCGCAATCCCAAGTTATCAGTTAAGCAGTTAACAGACTAGTTTAACAATAATCATTATTTTAGCCCATAACAATCCAACTTTAACAGGGAACTTGCAGTGGTGATTTAAGCAGTAAATAACAATTAATAATATAACTGCAGAAATAATATAACAGATAAATAAATGATGAGATGTCAATTTAAATGGGTTCATCATTCTTCATCATACTACAGACAGATAATATCTAAATAGAATGTTTACACATACACTTGCGATAATTTACACAATATATGTACATATGTCTGGTGAGAAAAACTCACCTGAAAGCTGCAGAAAATTTGATTCAAGCGAAAATGAAAAATCCACCAAAAAAAGAAACGCACAGAGGGTAGCGATCAAATTTCCCTGGATGTCACGCCTAGATTCAAATCTATAACAAGATCCAAATACCGAATACGTGACTTTTAAAATTTATGGTCAACGCAAATATTTGAAACAATTGGAACGAATAGAGTCAAAGAAATTTGGCACGATACGCTCGACCACTACACCACCCTACTTGACGAACAACTCGGCCCAAAATAAAATCTTTTTTTTTCTACCTTTTATATATATACTCTATTATTTAATTAAACAAAACGCACAACCACCACATTACTAAACTTCAACTGGAAGTATGCATAAGGTCACGGCCCAAGCCTATATCAACTAAGAATGTACGCTCACTGTAACCCAAAGAAATGCAAATACTTCACTCCCTTATTTTTTTCCCTTCACGCAAAAACACACTGCCTATTTCCTACTAGATTTGCGTGTACACATGCAAAAGTTTTCACCCAGCCTATACTACAAACTAATGCATGGATAGTACATTATTTGATCTGCACGTTACTTCCTTTATAAAATTTTATTATATCATTACTAAATTATAAATATTCTCCTTTTTTTTTTATATGTGTAACGACCTGTCATTTTCGTTAATTAAATTTTGTCATTTAAATAAGATTTACGCAAATTTACTTTAGAAGAAATAAAGATTTTAAAATTAATAATGAAGCAAATGTTGAGAAGGAAATGAAACCATGGGAATATAAGGCTAAGTATTTACAGTTGAAACAAAATGACGAATAAATTGAAGTGATGTAAATTGTTATATTAGGCTAAGAGTTGCATATAAGAGAACAAAGGTAAGTAGTGAATTTAGTTAATGAATTAATAATATTAAATAGTAAATTGAATTAAATCAATGTCCGGTACAAATTGAAATATTGTTTGGAATGAAAGCTTATAAATTGTAAGCATTTAATTTACAAATGAAATCAGTGTGTGTGTTTTTTTTTAAAAAAAAATATATATATCACATGCACAATTCGCCCAATCTTTCGACTAAATGCATGGATCTTTTTAATAGATGCTTGCACACACACTATATGGTCTGAACTATATTTATGTTAAAAATATGCAGGCACTGCTTCCTATATGATATGCATTTAGTACAGGTAAATTATCTAATATATGCAAAAAGGCAAAGCTTCTCACTGATACACGCATGTACATGTACCCTCAAATCTCTCCTCTCCCTCTTCCCTTCCTCTCCTTCCTCTGTTTTACATATATATTTCTTTCTTCTTTTTTTTTTCTTCTTTTTTTTTTCTTTTTCTTTTTCTTTTTGTTTTTTTTTTCAATGAACATTATTGACTTTCTATTTTGTTTGACCCAAAACTAAGTATGATATATACAATGAATAACCCATTTTTCCGTAGTGATAGTACGCGTAAACTTTAAGCTAGCATTAAATTAAATCTGGGTCAACTACACCATCTCTTTGCACACACATATTAGATTTCTACAGATGTGATGACTCATAAATTTCCAAAGTTTGTCAACTAGATCGGGTGAAGTAGATGGGTTGGAGTGGCCGAGCATATCAAATGAGGAAAAAAAAAAACTGAGGAAAGAAAAAAACTGGAAGGAAAAGAAAGAGAAAACAATAAGACAATTACCTGATGCTTCGAACGAAATTGCCAGAGGAAAATTTGCAATGCTTTGAAGAGTGGTGAGTTTTTTTTTCTTTTTGTTGAGATGTGGATCTCTGGCATATTTATACACGAATTTGTGAAACGGCAAGGCAGTGATCAAGGGATGTGGCGTGATTAACTCATTTCAGTTTTGCAAAAGGATAAAATTTTTTTTTTCCAACGTATAAAGTTTGATCAGTATTCGAAAATTTGTAAACAAAAAGGCAGAGAAAATGGCAGCTTGGATTATGGGAAATAAATGACTTGCGTGATACATGGTTTGATTTATAAAGTTTGTACGTTACTTAAGGGGAATATTGATCAAAGGAAGGGCAAGCGTGATGTTTGGTAAAGCTGATGACAACAGAGGGTAAGAGGAATAAGCAAAAATGCGAACGTTACATATATACAAATGCACTAATGTTGCTCACGTGTGATCCATTTTATTTTAGCTAAAATCTTGATTTTAGTTTGATACCCATAAATGAAAAGGTGAATATTTATGTAAGCTTTAGGCAAAGAACGTATACCATTTATTAAAAGAAATCAAACGGTCCTTTAAAACAAAATAACGTCCGTCTTAAAATCACTGACTGATATTTTTCTCCATAAAGATATTTAAATACGATTTTTTTATTTTATATGCGTGATTATAGGAACGAAAAAAATTTTATCTTGCAAAATAAAGGCAGTGGAAACAGAGAGATATAAATAGGAATGTGAGAATTTGAAAAGATAGGCAAGGTTAAATTTGAATGCATGAGTTGATTTTTAGGCAATCAAATATATTAGTCCATTTAGGTTGCGTGAATAAATGAATACAGTGACATGCTCAAGAAACAAAAAGGTAAGAGGCAAATGCCAAAAATGTTAAAAGAATAAAATTTTGTGTCACGCGCAAAGGAAGGCAAAATTGATTTTCTTTCAAATGATATATGCGTGATTGTAGATTTAGGCAGATAAAGTTTCGTGATCAGAGGAATGGCAAAATATGAACCGTTCCAATTATATGAGAATTGATATATTATTATTTTTTTAGTTTGATTTAATTAAATGACGGCAAAAATTTTTCAAAGCTTTTGGAAATGGAAACGTATATACACATTTTATTTAAAACCAAACTGTCAGTTACAACCAAAAGTAACGTTCGTCTTAAAAATCACTAACTGATGTTTTAATCCATAAAGGTGTTTATATATGATTTTAAAAGTACGTCAAACTGACGTAATACAAAACATCAAAAATATATATATAAAATAACGTTTTAAATTTTACACGTTTTATTACATTACTTATCATAAATTTTACGCGTCCTTTTAAACGCGATATTTAACAGTTTATAAATACACTAAATCCTTTAAAAATAATACTTAACTAAAATTTAAATTGGTTTACATTCTTCATATTTTATATATATATACACGGTACTTATTCCCTAGATTTACGCGCCCTTTTTAACGCGTGATTACCCAGTTCATTTATACATAAAAAAAAATTCGAAATTCTGATCGTGCTGAGACTCGAACTCGTGACCTGTCGTGAATAGCCCAGATGTCTTAACCACCTAAGCTATAAATGTTTTCTTAATTAAAACTTGATTTTTTTCAGAGATCTTATTAGTTAGTCCTAATAATTTTTTTTTTCATATTTTGTTTTAATCACTTTAAATAAACCCCAAAGTTTTTTTTTTTTAAAAAAAAAAAAATACAAGTGAAAAATACTTGTAAAAAAAATTGGGCTGTTACACATCCTGTTGTTATTAATAATATTTGAGCTGAAATTGGATTTGTTTAAATGAATGGAGATATGGGATGTGGTAATATATCCATTATTAGGATAAAATTGAATCATTTTGGACTTAAAATTTGAATGGTTAAGGTAAAACTTCAAAGATTTGGTTTCGAAATTTGAATTTTGATGATAAATTGAATTTCAAAGATTTAGTTGTTTAAAAGGCATTTGAATTATTATTTTGAACTTTGAAATAGGTTAAAAATGGAATTTGGATTCAGAATTAAATGGTTAAAGGATATAAGTTGATTTGATTTAAAGGATTAAATCAACCTTTAAAATTTAACTCGAATTTATAATTCGAGATGGTTTAAAGTTGAGATTTAAATTAAATTAGTTCAAATTGGATTTGATTTGAATTAATTGGAATTATGATTAAAAGTTGAATAGGTTTAAAATTCAAATGGAATTTGATTTGAATTTGGAAAGAAATTGAGGTTAATTCAATTTGAGTTGGGATTAAATCAATTTCAATGAAAATTGAAGTTATTGAGTCAATTTAAATGGGAGTGGAAATTTAAATTGAATTGATGGGAAATTAATTCGAAATGGAGATTGGGAAGTTGAACAGTTTGGCTCTGGACTATTTTCAAAATAAATTGTTTTAATACAAATCTATTTTACCAAACTATTTACTATACAATCTTTCTTCTTAATCCCCAAACTATATTATACTTGTTTTACAATTATTTTTGAAATTATTTAACAATTTTTTAATTGTTATATAAACTAATTACTGTTTTTCAACTACTTTATAACTAGTTACTATTTTACAACTATTCTGCAATTATTTAAAATTTCGATAACTATTTGACTATTTTCCCACTATTTTATAACTACTTAACTATTTTACAGCTATTTTACAAACTAATAATTATTTTTCAACTACTTATCTATTTTAAAATTTTCAAGCTATTTCCTAAATTTAAAAGCTGATCAGAGTGCAAACTGTTTATGATTAATTACTAATTGAGATAAGGGTTAAAGTGATAATCCAAATGGAATTGAAACAATTGTAAATAAGTGGATAGAAATTAAAGTGAATGTGAATAGATAGGAGAAATTGATTTAGCTAATAATCAATGGAGATAAATACGTAGCATGTACGTATATTATTCTATTCGCATAGTGACTTGATCCATATTCGAGCACAGAATTTCGAGATAGTATTATCGATCCGAGTTGGGATTTTTCACTCGATTTTCGATGGCGAACTTGGATATGGATTGTTGATTGGTTATGGATATTCTTTATCATAGTTATGGCTATGCAAGGAGAATGATGGTTTCTGATCAAGAAACCAGATCAGAGTCCACGCTAGAAAGTCGAGTGGACGATACTAGTTCGGAAGTGAAATTGTGTGATCTAGTGAGCGATCAGATTGATATAGCGTACGGATGACATGTGTACATCTTACGGATTTGAATGAAATTAATTTTGGGAAATTTGTGGATAAGAAATGTAAAATGGTTTTTGAAATGAAAAGCATAATTGTGAAATATACAATGAATGAAAGTGGAAATTGGATATTTCTATGGTAAAAATTTACTTATGGAAATAATTAATTTGGTAAGTGACTTTATAGAGTAATCAATTTGAATATTTGATTTGGAGTAAACAAAGTTATATATATTTGTTATATAAGATAAAACTTCCCTTGTTGAATCTTTTGCAAGAGAAAAGGGTTTTGAAAGTTTTTGAAGTATAAAAAGGGAATTTATACAAGTTTGAAGTGATCCAAAGATTTTTAAAAGTTATATATATTTATGTATATATATTTAAAGGATCTTATGAGAATGATTTTGAGAAAAGATTTTTGGAACCTATGGACTTTGGAAAGGCTTTTGATTTTTTGGTTAAAATCAATATTGGAACTTGGAAAGCCTAGTTTGAGAATTATCGATTTTGGGATAATCGATTTTGTGTAAAGGAGCTTTATATGAGATCATACTAGGTGTATGATTTGGAAGATACTATATATGTATAGTATAAAGTGTTTTGAAAATTGCTCTGGAGAAAAAGGCGCTCCCTTGAAATGAACTTCACAAGAGTACCATAGGTTAGTACTGCCTTGAGCCTCTAAGGGTAAGGTTCTAAAGTTGATCCTGTTAGTTCCTGAGATTATGTGTAGTGTGTAGAGAAAATCGAGGGCGCTGAGGCCTACAGAGGCATTTGGGTTATGCTGTGACGACAATGTAACTCGATGTCACTGCGATCTACTGCAGACCAAAGCGGAAGTCGTGTGTGCCACTGAGAGCCAACAGTCTGCGTTTGATTTTATATTGGTAGACTGCGACCTATGGTAACATAGAGAAAGTCGTGTGTGCTGCTGAGAGCCAACAGTCTGCATTTGATCTTATATCGGTAGACTGCGACCTATGTGGGAGCGGAGAAGTTTCATTTTTGGCAGCGAAAATCGAGGGCGCTGATGCCTACAGTTACATGGACTTTTGCTGCGGTGGCAACGTAACCCAGGATGTAACTGCGACCATGGATGGGGGTGATGATTTCCAGAGCATTCTCACCAAAGATATTTCCTCTATATCAAAAATGTTTTCTATATTTTCAATAAAAAATTATTTTCCAAGTGTTTTCACTGGGTGTTGAAAAAGGGTTTACCAAGTACTTATAGATTTTCAGTCCTACGCCCGATCAACGTATGACCGAATTTCTGTGAGAACAAGGATGGACTGGTTGGGACATCGGGTTATAAAAAGTATTTTTATAAAAACTGTTTTGTAATATTATATATATTTTAAAAGTATTTTAAAACGATGAAAGAAAATTTATCTAATTTTAAATGTTGAATAAATTCTGGCTTCGTTCCTTTTCGAGGACGAAAAGATTCTAAGGGGGAGGAATGTGATATCCCGGAATTTCAAACCAAATTTAAATGAGATAATCTCCATTATAAACTAATTAAAATTGATAAAATTGTTCTTTTAAACAATAATAATAATAATTGTGTTGTATATACATAAATTTTAAATAGAATTATTATATACAAATGGAATTTGGATTTGTTAAAATAGTATGTATCCATCAATTCGATTTTTAAATTGAATTTGAAATTTAATTTGAATTTAGATATTTAAATTGAAATTCAAATGTTAGTTATTTATATCTTAAATCATGCTATGGTTTTAAAATGTATTTTCATAATTTTTTTTAAAGAGATTTATCTATATAAATTAAATGTGTATTTATAAATTAGAAAAATTAATTATAAAAGCTTCATTAAATATTTAAAAATCTAATTATGCATGAAGATACATGTGTTATCTCGTAATCACTCCTAAATACATGTGTTAATAAATTAAATGAGTTTAGGGACAAGTGTCACTCTATTTCCTTTTTCTTTAATTTTTAATAATACCTCAATTAAATTTATATAAATATATCTTTCCTTATCTCTCTTTTTCTTTTCTTTGTTCAGTAAAGAATAACAAACTAGAAGAAAGAAAAAAACTGTAAACATTTTTATCTTCACCCTGTAAAACAAATTCCAGTAAAACAATCTCCTTTAAAATTTTTAACCCGGGAGCTAAAGCAAAGAAATCAACAAACAAGTCTTTCAAAACTTCAAGCCTTCAAACTGAACAAAGTATAACAAGCAGTTCATATTCAAGAGAGATCAGACTCAAATAAAACAATCAAATTCTAGTTCAAAAGCAAAGTCCTGTTCCTCTGTTTAACAAACAAGCAGGTAAACTTCTTAAGATCCGATTTATCTGAATTTGTTTGTGATTAATTCTTGAAGTATGATATGAAATAATGCTGTGCATGTTGTTAAAATGATTTATATATAAAGGTGAGTTAATATCTGTGCTCATGACTGGAACAGGCAATGGCATGCCTCTGTTTAAAATCATTACAGGTTTTAAACCTAGTTTCAAAATTCAATCTTCTACTAAAAAAATGATTTTTTTAGGCTTGATCTTCGAGTAAAAATTGTCGGTAGTGAGAAACTTCATTTAAAAAAAAATTAATGCTAGTAATAATGTTAGTAGGTATCCCAGAAAGTAAATATTACAGTAAATATCAAAATATGGGTTAAAATCGATGAAGCTAAATTCAATCTTTGATTAAATAATCTGATTCGTAAAGTAAAATAATGAATTATGATGGGAAAATCTAGATTTTTAGATACATAATTGTTGAGTTTATCAAAGTTATGTGATTTTGGGTATTTCAATTGATCGGCGTTGACTGGTGGTTTATGGTTGTTCCTGGAGGTGGAGGGCAGCTCGGTGGTCTCGAGAAACATAGTTGCAGATGTTATTAGGGGCCGTGGTGGCCGGCCAGCGAGGAACTAGTGTTCGGGGGCTAGTTTTGATAGAAGTTTTTGAAAGCCTCGTGAGTCGCCGATTGATCAAAGGAGATGATCGCGATAGGGGGAAACTGTTCATCGGAGTGTGACGTTGCTTCAGATTAGAAGGCGCGTGTTGCAGAGGTCGGAGGTGTTAACCAGCGATGGTTTTTTGATCATGTCTGTGTTCCAGATTTGACCGAGTTACTCGATTTTGCTTGGACATTGTTTTGATTGATCGAGAGCTTCGTTGAAGTCGTTTGCAGTTTGGTGAGAACCAAAGCGTTGGTCGGCGACGTGCGAGTTCGTCATGCACGCGCATGGGGTACGTTCATGCACGATGTTGGTTGTTAGTTTGGGGAAAAAGCTTTTCTCGGGTCGAACTCGAGTTGTTTGCGTGCTGGACTCGAGGTTGTTAAGTTTTCTCGGGGATTTCATATCTTTGCACGGTGATTTGAGATTTAGCTCAGGGTAGTTGCATCATTGATTCGGGTTTTAGTGTTTAGGTTTCAGGGGTTTAAAGGAAGAGAAAGCATAGATAGATTTAAAGAATTAAAGTATAAATAGGCTTAGTTTTCAAAGAACTGTATTAAGTTTTAAAGTTTGAAATGTTAAAGTTAATAATTTTAGTTTGTTTTAAAGGTAATTATTTTAATTTTGTGACAAATTACAAGTGATTTTTTTAAAAGAAGTTAAGGAGTAATTAATTAATAGAAGTAATTAAAGGGTTTGATTAATCAATATAATAAATTAAATTAATGTGACTTATTTCATTATATATATTATTGAATTAGTTTAATTTATTAAAGATAAGCACTTGTTGATTGCTTAAGTAAAATTATTCAATGTAATTGATGAAGTATAATTACTTAGTGTAAGTAATTAATGGGTAATCACATAATGTAATTAATTAAAGGAAAATTACTTAATGGAATTAATTAAGGATTAATTACTTAGTGTAATTAATCAAAGGATTAATATAATTAAGGATTTAGTTAATTAAGGTAAGTAATTACAGGATGGTTAATTACTGTTTATGATTAATTAAGGTTAATTTATGAATGTGCTTAATTAAAGATTAATTATTTAATTAATTAGAAGGATAATTAATTAATGAAGTAATTAAGGGATTGATTAATTAAAGTTAAATAATCAATGAAGTAATTATAGAAGAATCAATTAATGTAATTAATTGAGAATTAATGTAATTAATTATAGTTAATTAATTAATAGGAGTAATTAAGGGTTAATTACTATAGTTGCTTGAGAATAATTAATTTGTGTAATTAATTAAGGATAATTACATAATGTAATTAGAGAATGATTAATCAAGAATGACTAATCAAGATGAATAATTAAGGGATGATTAATTAATTGAATATAATTAATTAATGTTAAATAAACAAGGTTTTTAAGTAATAAAGTAATTAATTTAATTCAATGGTAGTTCATTAAATTAATCAGAAATGGTATGACTAATTTATCTTGCTTATGAACGATTGAAGGATATTTGAATGTCTTGGATTATTCTTTATCCCTGATATGTGATTGTGATGCTTTGTGAAATGAAATGTTTTTATGATATGGTATGTTTGAGTTGAACAGTGATAATGTGGTTATCTATGATGAATTGCTGTGTAAAGTGACATCCAATATATAAAATTAGATCGTATTCACTTGAATAACTTGGGACAAGATGACATTGGATTCGAAGAGACCGGAGTTGGGTATTTGTAAATACCCGAAACCACTTCGATTCTTTATAAATAGATATGTGAAATCAATAGGTTGGAATGGAATGATTTAAGTGAATTGGACCATTTAATCTAAGTTTTGGTACTTAGAAATTGATGTGTGAAATAAGTGATGTCTATAACAAATTGTAAATTTGTAAATTGATACAAGTAAGTTTTATACTCTTGTTAGATGGGTTTACTCATGCTAGTTTCCAGCCTGACTTGGGTGTTACTTTGATGTAATGCTCGGGTCAGACCGAGTATTACAGATTTCAGGTAAGGACGTTCTGGAGCTCAGGAGGCGAGCTGGATTGCAGGAACGTATGGAGTATATTCTGTTGAGAGATATTATGAATTATCTAGGACAAGTTGTTTTTATTTGTCCAGTGTTTGTGTATATGTTGTAACTTTGATGTATTAAAGTGTAATTTGACAAGTACAATTTTCCTTTGTCTAACTAATAGTATTTGATATTATATATTATCCACTGCGAATGTGAGATTCTGAGTTTGGTTTTCTGTTACTTCTTTTTCTATCTCTTTTCTTCTTTTCCTAACTATCTGGAGTTTTCAGGATCAAAAATTCCAGGTTGTTACAATTACCCAATTTCAAATATTAAATTTACTATCTACTAAATCTAATAGTCGCTGTATTTGAAATTATAAACCATTTCATTGATTCTTCCATATTCAAAATCAATTAATAATTCAAATTCAACATTTAAATAAATTGAATGTTCAAAATCAAACGACTAAAATTTCGGGTCGTTACATTCCATCCCCTTTATAAAAATTTCGTCCTCGAAATTTGCTGAGGTAAGCAAAATGCTTCCAAACCCATTAACTTTTCCAAAACACACTTAATTAAAATCCTACAATCCCTTCTCTAAACCCTTTTAGTTCTATCTAAAACAATTTGTTTCCATTTCTAATTTAAAAGCCTTGATTTATAATACAATTCAAAAATCAACTTTTCTAGTTAACAACTTTTTTTTCAAAAATTTCAAAATTTTTTCCAGCACCCTAAATTTTCGAATTTTTTTTGATAGCGTCTCCTTTGTACAGAGAGCCTTTTACAATATCACAAGAGAGATAAATATATATACATTGACCTACATGATCGGAAAACAAAATATATAACAATATATTATTATTTCTTTATTTTGTTGCGTAAGCGTACCTCATATTAGCATTTTTAAGCGAGCGATTTATTTAATATACATTTACACACCACAAACTCTATCCAACAACCTCATGTACCTATACTTAAACAAAATAAGCACATAAGTTTCATAAACATAAAATTTTAATAACCCAACAAGCTAAACACATGAACTTCATAACCCAACATGCTAACCATATAATCACAAGCAACTATAAGGTTCCAACCTAATTTTAATTTTTTTCCCAGGGGTCCATATATCATCTATATCATTTTATTCAATTCGAAATGATTTACAACTAAATTTATTGCATTCAGTTCATATTTATAACAAACAAACTCATATCCACATCGCATTGATTTTTCTATACTTATATGAATTCACTCTTATTTAATTTCAAATTGATTCACAATCAATTTATTTGCATTCCATTTATTATTCACTTCCACTATATGAAAATCCATTTTATCAATTTCAATTTATTCCCATTTTTTTTGTTGAACTTAAACCAAATTATCTAATTTCTATTTGATTTCCATTTATTCTATTCATCAACTTTGTTTACTTTTTGTTGTATTTAACAACATTCCAATCCATGTTAATTTATATATAAACCCATACCATATATATCACTTAAGTTAAGTTCCCATTGCAATCAAATTCTAATTCCCTTTTAAATTGAATCTCATTCAATTTATTTGGTATATTCAATTAATACTATTACTTTGGGGAATTATTTCATATCAATTGATTCTCAAACAATTTAGTTCGAGTTCATGCATTTGCATTTCTATTAACTTTAATTCCAACTTATATTACCTCTTTTCCATTCACTTTCATTTTACTCACATAGATTTATTCATTTCATTCTATAATGAAGAGCATTTCATTTCATTTCAAGCTAATTTACTTATACACTGTTTCACAAAATTATTTTTAGTGTTTATTATAAGAATTCCATATCATTAATCAAGTTCACATTCAACTTTAAAACTTAAGTTCACACTCAACTTATCCAATCCATATCCCAAAACCATATTAAATTCACTCTTAAATTTAATTCATTTCTTGTTATCAATTACTTAAATATTTTAACTTGGTTGTACTTTTTAACTTTTCGAGTTTAATAAGTTATACAACTTATTTATTCACAATTCCTTGAATTTCCCACTTAAGTTTACTCACATTCAACATTTATAACATATAGTTATATAAACACTTCACAATTCACATTTACATTCAATTTTTCCCACCTTAATTATTTCTCCATTAAAAATTCAAATTTTGAATTTCCAATCTTCTGCCAAAATATAAAACCATTTTTATTAGTTTTTCTATTTTATTCTCAATTTGTAAGTTCAAGGACTTATTTACTTAAAATCTCATTTTGCTTGCTGGAGTTTATTTACATCTTATAATCATAACTCTGGATTATCTATATCACTTATTAGCTCAAGTATTTCCATTTCATTCAATAATTATACAATTATTCTATATTTCCACTTAATATCCAATTTAATTCAAATCCAATTGCAATTTTATTTAACTTATCTTAAGTTAAATTCCAACATGTCTTATTTACTTAAATTTACTCAAGTTAAATTTTAATTCCACGATTTAAAATTTGATATTTTCCTTTCTTATCTGTACTAACTTCAATTTTATAAGTGGAATAACTAATTATTCTTACTTTGTAGATCATTTAAATGGAAATTCCAGAATTCAAACTCTCGATTTTATTTTAATCATTTTGAAATAAAAAATATACATATATCTACCTCGGTATATCAAATCTTACTTTCGGGTTTTCAAACAACTTGGTTTTACCCAAGATAATTCCTCTTAGGGATTTCTAAAACAAACCTGTCTATCAAACAAGTCCAGAACAAATAATCATACCCAACTACCACGGTAGCAATCCATCACTTAGAAACTCGAAAATAAATACTAATGATGTGGCCACCATCATCAGGATTATTTTCCAGCGACTGAAGTGAGTTCGGTGCTTCCCTACTTCCAAAATTCATTCTAAAACAATTTCTTTTTAAAAACTCTTAAAATAATACTCCATTATTCTTTCAAACCACTTTGGAAAACATTTCCAAAATTTCCACGATTTGAAAATTTCCAAACATTTTGCTCAAACCCAATTTAAAACATTCAAAATTTCCGAGATTTAAAAGTCAAATTTTGGTTTAAATCAAATTTTATTTATAACCCCCTCATATAAACCATTCTCATAAATTTCTATTTGGTTATATGTATAACCATTTCAAATTTTATAATCTATTTGATTATAATATAACAACCAAACATTCCAAGCATACACACTACAGTAATTTCAGAAAATTATTTCCTTTATATCAAAAATATAATTTTTTTTTGGGTAAAATTATTTCATTTACCAACTTTAAAACAATACTATGTCGGTTCACCTGGTTTAAGAGTTTAGAACTCCTATCGATATGTTGAACTTCCTATACCGACCAGAATTCATAAGCACCCAACCGATAAGTCAATACAATATAAAAACATTTTATATTCACTAACAATTACGCGCTCATATCTATTAATACATTCAAACTTATTCTAGGGTACTACTAACTCTATCTCTAACGAGTAATCCCACCAAAGCCTAGGTATATCACCAACATAAGCTCTGATACCAATTGTGATGACCCGCCTTTCTCGACCCTCGAAAATCGACATAAATGTGCTCATCGTATAACATGCCGAACAATCGAGTGCCGGAAAGATAGATTGTTGAGGGAAAAGAAAGGAGGTAGAAGAAGAAGAAACTAAATCAAAACAAAATCTCACAATGGACTGAATAACATATAATATAGACAACTCTTTAAACAAATCAAAACTGTAATATACGTATCTCACATCAGCGTACACAAATCAATAATTACCAGCCTGGACAGTTTAACAATCTGCCCTCACAATTGCTGGCAATTTCAAACAAACATTATAGCGGAAATAAACAAGTACGAGTAACACATCTTCGCCATCCACCTCGCCTCCTCAGCTCCATAGAAGCTTAACCTGAACCTGAAATACTCGGTCTGACCCAAGCATTGTAATAAATAATACCCATATCAATCTGGAAAATAAGCGTGAGAAAATACACTCAATTTGAATTATTAAAGTTTTCAAAATCCTTTGAAAATCAAAGGTATCTCGTAAGACCACTCCACAAATAAACATGATGAGTTTTTACCTTACGATAACCAAAACATTTTATATCAAATCCTCTGATATTATAATAGTGTCTAAGTACAAATACTTATTCAAATAGATGAAATGCTTGCATCTCAAATTCTAGCATAGTTGGGCACAATCAAAACCGTACAATGCTTATCGAAGAATGGATTCCATCTGAATGACTAGGCACTAGGGTACCACCTATCACAGTACACGTCTAGAACAGCGTACCGAGGACCTTGCCGGGATCCCCTACAACATAAGACCGGACTATCCTTAACCTGGATAGATCGAACATGCTATAACCCCAGGTGTTCCCACCCTTTCTGAGCTCCTTCCATAATCGTAGTAATATAATCCGAGGGTATCTAGAAAGGTGTTAAACATACCCTACTTAGGTGCTAACCACTTAGCCTTGCTACATCCCCTTCCCCCAATTTTCAGTCATTTCGGTTGATGGGGCTTGAGGCTAGGATTATCTTTTTAGAATATTCATTCAGAATGCTCATTATCCTCCAACGACAATGTTCTGATAGCATTCATCCATACAAGTCCGTTTCCAGTCCGAACGGAACCGAAGCCACTATTCCAACAACATCCATTTTGGAATCACCCTCAGGATTAGTAGCGATTAGACCTTGCACTTCACTGCTCCATCTTCAACTCCAAGCTCTTGTCTTCATTTCAAAAATGTTCTAGTTGGATCGAAGTGGTTTTCGGATAACAAATCCAATCTCGGTCTCTTCGAAACAACGTTCGATATTTCCTAGTAAACTCAACCCTGGTTCTTTGGGAAATACATATACAAAAATAAGATCGAAGATCACCTCCTAACCTTTACTGGACGGATTTCTTTATAAAAGTCCTAGAAGAACGAAATGAGTTTATACGTACAGTATAGCACCTCAAATGGCAACTGTACCATATAACCTCGTGCTTCTTCTAAATATTCCCAAACTTATATTTAGGTCCAGATTTGATAGTCGGTTATTTAACTATCAAATAAACAATCAATTTAACCAAATACTTCTCACTGAAAACACAATGTCTCTTTTTAATTTAATTTTTAATAAATAAATTCCATTATCCAATTATACATACTTATCTTATTTAATTTAGTAAAGTTACAAACTATCTTTTCAAAAATATTTAAAAGAAACCATTTAAAATAATATGGAAAGTAACACTACGGTATCAAACTATGGATCACAGCTCAATGGTTACGTCTCTATCCTAGAGAAATCCAAAACTTAACTTCAGGCACTCACTGCCTCCGATTTACGCCACACAAGTATACCTTTACTTCCCAAAAACTTTATTTAAAATTATCTCAAATAATGCTTGTAAATTCTAAAATAAATTTCAAGTTTAAATCTAGTCAAATATACTTAAATAAAAGTTACTATACAAAGCCATGTTAATATTTAATAATTTTTCCTTAAACAAAATAGCCGACTAGTTCTTAAATAATAATAAATCTTTAAAATTCATTATGAAGTAACTATTAATAATTAAATATGCTTTAAACAATTTGAAATACTTAAATAAATAATTTTTATAGTATATTTAACACTTTTAAAATCACCAATTTAATAATTGAAAATCTTCTTTTTAAAACAAGTTGAATCCCTCGATTCCAATTCTATTTCGTATATTTGGAAATTTCACTTGAACTCCAGTTCAACCAATTTTATTCTTATTTTCCATATTCACTCTATCTTCAAAATATTTAAAATCTCGATTTTGCAACCTTTATATTTTAAACAAGTACCATTTACATATTTATTATTTTAAAATCCTTTGCTATATACTTTTATTCCAAAAGCCTCTCCACAATATCCCATTTAGTTAAGTACAAAAATCCTTTTAATTTTCTTTTCCAATTTAAAACATATATTACTGGTATTTAAAAATGCCAAAATCTAGGTCAAAAACTGCCATAGCATCCAATCAATTCAAATCACACAACAATATATCATAGATTATCCAAACAAATCATATACAATTAAATATGAAATTTAATTCAACATTCTTGAGGAATCCAATTGGATCCCTCCAACCTGTTTCCCTACATCCAAAAATGCTAGACAACAAAAAAATACCAATTCCGCTTCGAGGTAGAATATCGTGGTACATAGGGTCATCTGATATTATGCGGGGCGCATAGGGTCTCATCCACTATATATATGCGGGAATATCCATCACTCCAATTATATATATACTACTATATATGATATCACATCGAATTGATAAAAATGCATCAATTTATCCCGTCAATCATTTATTAATTTTTACTATTTAAAATTTTGAGCCAGCAGTCCAAATTGAGTGAGATTAACTCACCATGAGTTTTTACGTTGCCAAACGTTCCAATTTTAATTTAAATCGAACGTGTTTGATTTAACCTAAAATTTTTGCTAGCCCTGATCGACTCCTGATCTGTTCCACTTATCATGCTCATCACTGCTATTCCGGCGTCACTGGTATCGTCCGATTATGACCTCGTACGGAGAAGACATGCATTTTATAAGTTTTTGAATATATATTATACAAATTAATTTCTTTTTTTTATTAATATACTGAAACACAGATCTGGCCGTTGATTGCTAAGATGAAATCAAGTCTGCATATTACTTCTTCCCACGCGCGTCTATTTCCAGGCTAAAGAAATCCATAGCCGTGCCCCTTCAACCTATCGCTTGGCCGCCACGCTCCCCTAGACTACGATCGATCACCGCCAAATTGAAGTCGTGCCCCACTTTCACCTTCGCCTGAAGCTTCGAGCAACTCAATCGCGCCATTGCCCCTAAAAACGTGAATGACCGAAACCCCTTCATCGTCGATTTCTAGCAATCATGTCTCATCGATTTTGATCTCGACTGTTGGATGTGGCGAGCTCAGCGAGCTCTATGATTTTTAGTTGGGAGTTTTTGCTATTAATTTACGGATTTGAAGAAGATCGAGGGAAAAATGGAGATGCTTTCGGCCATTGAAAAGCAAGCCGATGGCTATGTGAACAAGCCATATGGTTTTGCTGTTGAAATAGTACATATACATATACATAACATATTTTATTAATATATTTCAATTTTTACATGGTTTTTGAATCGAATTTAAATACTAAATTTTCAATTTTATTTCAACGCGTTTCTATTCCGTACGCCCAAACGGTAACTCCAAACACTACGAAATTTGAAATCCGATAATAATAAACTATCATGTATCCAGTGGAACTAATTTTGTCGAATTCCGAGACTATGCCCTGGAAGGCTATTTTAACGCATTGATTAAATCGAACGATTTTCAAAATCATCGAAATTGCTTGAAATTCCAATTTTAAAATTTTACTAACTCAACTATAATCACATAGAATTTATATTCATATTAGAAATAGCTTTGATTCATATTAAATAAAAATTCTATTAATTACATTAATATTATATATATTAATTTCACTCTTATATATATATATTTCCATTTTTAAATTATCGACTTTTTAATCGTCATTTAATTTAATATTGAATTTAATTGTCGATTAAATACATGTTGATGATAATCAATTAATTGATGTTATTTATTGGTTGATTGAATGGTGATTGTGATGTATGTTTGATTATTTGATAATGGATGACTGGATGTAATATTTTTATATTGTTATAACACTGCAAGTTCCCTATGGGTTGAAATGATACATGCTTGAGCGACCTATAGATTAGGAAAAAATCGTTATGGGTTGAAGTGATAAACCCGAGCGATTTAATGGATTTTGAATTTTGTTCGAGATTACAGGGTTGAAATGATATATATCTGTAACATTCTCGGATTTTAGCCAGGATTAATTTGATAATAAATTCAATTTTGGGAATTGGTTATGAAATTATTAGTAATTAATTTTGAATTTTTGGATTTAATGATAAATTTATTTGAAAATTTCCAGAATGGAAATATATGTGTATATAAATTGACAGTAAATAAATTTGGATTTGAAATTCTTTAGTAAATATATTGTAAATAAAAATTGGATTTATTAACTTTCTATTTCTAAGGAACTAATATATATATATATATATATATATATATATATATATAAATTTATTTGTAGTGAATAAATTGAATTCAAATCATTTGTTTAAAAAATAATAAAAGTATAAAATATTAATTTTTGAATTTGAAATTTAAATAGTTTGATTTGAAAACTCCATATTTTAAAATTGGTTTGCTTTCAAATGTTATAATGTATATATAGGTATATGTGTGTGTATATATATATATATATATTGATTTGGAATTCTAAAGTAAACATTTTATAAATTGAAGTTAAAATTCTTTATATTTTAAAGAACTAATAAATATGTATATATATAATTTGTAATTCGTGTAAAATTACATTTTAAATCATATCTTTAAAAAGTCGTATAAAAAAACAAAATAATGAAAATGTACCAATATAAACATAATTGAAGAAAGAAGGAAAAAAAGAACTTAAATCTATGTGAATAATTAAAAATAAAACAAGGTTAAAAACAAATTTTTTACACTAAATCAAACAGGGGTTTAAACATAATTTTAATTTTATTAACAAGTGTATAACAATTAAGACATGATTTTGACTAATGCTTATACAAATATTGACAAGTGTTGAATTAATTAGACAAGTGGCATTTTTCTTTAAAAATTTAATTAAAGTATTAGCAAAGAAGAAACCATGCTCTTTCCAGTTTTCACTTCCAATTTTCTTTCATCTTCAAACTGAAACTTCAAAATAGTTCAAAAAGAAAAGAATATAACAAAAACAGAAGCAAAGCTCAAACCTGAAACAAAATTACAAATAAAAGAAAAAGAAATTTTAAAACTTCAACATCTTTAAACCTGAAAGCATTCAATCTTAAACCATCAACCTGAAGATCAAAGCCTTAAACCAGAAAATTAAATTTGGAAGTAATTCAAAGATCAAACAACAGTTTTCAAAGACTTTTCCACAGCCTGGGAATCAACCTGTAAACCAAGATTCAAAGCAAACCTGGAAATAGGAAATGCATGCAAGAATCAAGTATCAACAAACTAAAACTGGAATCAAATTCTGGAATCAAGCATCAGATCCAGGATTTTAATTCAAAACAGATCAATTCTTTTCAAATTTTTCAGTTTCAAGTTCAAGCTTGTTCCCTGCTTCCAGAAACTACAGGTGAGCAAACTTTACCGTTTTAAACAAGATTTTCTTGACTCTTATGCCTGTGGCGATTATGATCTGAAATATTGTATGAATGTGTGTATATCTGCAAGTTTATATGTGCTTCTATGTGTGAATTGAGGTGTGCATGTCTGTATATGCACCTTTTTATTCTTCAGGTAATCAATTTTCAAGAAAATTTTTATATTTAGAATTATAAATAGATTTAGATAATGATTTCTAAATGAAAGTTGATCATAATAGTATGATCCAAATTTTAAAAATTGTTTCAACTATTTATATTTAGAAAAACTCAGGAAAATAAGAAATGATAGGAATGATCATATGTTAACCCAAAAATCAAATGTCTGGGTTTTGGATTTTAATTATAGAAATGAAATCGTATTCCAAAATGATGATTTTTGACAATTATATTAGCATTTTTTAGCTCAATTTTAATGTCAAATTGGAGTTGATCGAAATTGACATTTTTGTCAAATTCAGGCGATTGGCGGTGAATTGGTCGACGTGGTTGTGGCTGGAGGTGGTCGAGGGTCTAGGGATCAACGAAAAAATAACAGTAAAATTTATTAATGGCTGAGGTAATGGTAAGACGAGGAATTAGGGTTTAATGTCTCGTTTTTGGTTGTTTGATTATCGTGGCATTTTCATCATCGGTGAAGCATCGGGCGGCACCGGACCGGGTGGAAATAGAGTAGGGGACTATGGCGCTGCTTTGGTCTATGTGGCATGGTTGGTAGTGGCTAGGATCGTCGGCGCTGGTGGGATTTTTCGATCGGTTTAAGTTCCAGTAGGGAGTTGAATAACTCGATTTTTAACGACGGCGAAAGTGAGGGATTTGGGTGGTCAGAGCGATAGTGTAGATGATCGTTGACTTGTGGAAGACGGCAAGGTCGACTAGAGATGGTCGAAGTGTCTGGACATGTGCACACGTGTCAGTGTTTGGTCTGGGTTTGATTGTGGCTTTGGGGAAGAAGCCATTTTCGAAGTCGGAGTCGAAGCAGATGTTAGTTTGACTCGGGGTTTTAGTTGATTGTCTCGAAGTAAATGATGGAGGTGAGAGCCCAAAGTTGAGCTCGGGTAAACGTGTGTTTGGCTCAGGTTATCTTGCGTGATTACCAAATTTTACAATAATTCAAAAAAAACAAACATGTTTCAGGTTTTTAAATTTTCAATAAATCAAGTTTTTAAATTTTAAAACAACCAGGTTTTGAACTATCTTTTTGAAATAAATTTCTTTTGAATGATTAATGTTGATAAGAGTTAAATAATTTGTTTAACTCGAATTAATCAAGCTAACATTCAAGTTTATTTAAAATAAATTAAATGGTGTAATTAAGAAATGTTTTTAAGTTTTAATTAACTTAAAGATTTAAGTTAATCTATGGGTTAAAAATATACTTTATTTTAAAGGTTAAAATTTAAAGATTAATTATTGATTTCGGTTTAAAATAATTTTATTCAAAACCCTGAGTGTTTAATAATGATTGATTTAGTAAGTGTTTAAAATGAATGTTTAATTATTAATCTCAGTTAATCCATATGATAATAATTAAGATAAATGGTTTATCTTAAGTTAATTAGGATCTTAATTAATTAAAGGATCTTCAATTATTAATAAAGAATAATTACTTAATGTAATTAAAAAGTTAATTAATAAAGTAATTAAAAGGATTAATTATTTGAATTACGTAAAGATTTATTAATTAATGTGATTAATTAATTAATATGATAAATTTAAGGATAATTAATCAAGGTGATTTATTTAATTTATTAATGATTGAAGATTAATTAGTTTATGAAAGTAATTAAGGTAAATTTGTTAATGATTTAAGTTTGATTAATCAAGTAATTAAAGCCTTTAATTAAAGGTTAATTAATTCATAATTAATTGAGGATAATTAATTACTTAAAATAATTACTTGATGAAAGTAATTAAGAATGAATAATTAATGATTAGAGATTGATTAATCAAGTGTTTAAAGTCTAATTAATTTAAAGAATAATTAATTAATGTGATTAATTAATTAAGGTAATTAATTTGAGAATATTTAATTAATTAAAGGTCAATTAATTAATGAAAGTAATTAAGGGATGATTATTAATTAAGAGTTAATTAATTTTGTAATTAACTAAGGATAATTAATCAAAGGATTAGTTATTAATTAAAGGTTAATTAATTTCTTAATAAATGATTAAAGAATAATTAATCAAAATTGTTTGTAATTAATTAAAATTAATTAACCAGGATTAATCTGATTTAAGTAATCAGATAATAAGTTGACCTTACTTATGGATGTTTGAATGGTCTTGAATGCATTGTACTATTTGATATCCCTGTTATATGATGTTGTGTGGCATGAATATTTTGTTTGAGCTATGAGACATGAAATTTAATTATCTTTGATGAATGTATATTATTTAGCTATGAATCTGTGAATGAAGATAAGCATTATAGATTATGCCGCTTATCAATATTGATATGATTGAATCTGTGATGATTGTTGATGTTGCACTATTGTGTAAAATCCCTGGACTACACCTTACACACATAAATATGATTGTACGAGGAAATTGGTTAAGTCACAGATTTTTGAAATGGCTTTAAAGTTGAATTTTGAATTCAAATGGTTTTGGAAATGGAATGGGATTAAATATGAAAAGCTTTTGAAAGGGAATTTTAAAGACAAAGTTACTTTGAATAACTTGATAATGTTTTGAAATTTAAATAATTTAATTCGAATTCGAATTCAAGATTTGAGATTAAAGTCTATGTTGGAAAATGTTGTTTGAAAAGGATATACAAGCTGCAAATGTGTTTATATGGATTTTAAAACCATTTTAAAAGTATTATTTTGGGAATTTGAATTAAATCCAAGTTTTATCTTGAAGAGCTTTAACTTGTATAAATGAAACCGGATTTTTTCGAAATGAAAACTATTTGTTTTCAAATTATAATAGCTTCCATATAAAGAAAGGATTTCCAATTTGTGCAGAAAAGTTCAAGTTTGGAATGAAATTTGTGAATTGCTTTTGAAAGCTATGAATGAACCTTTGTGAAAGATTATTAAACCTTGTTTTGAAATCAAAGAGGATTTTAAATGATGTATCTTTCATATAAAAGATTTGAATTGGAAATGGTTTTGAAAGCAATGAATTGAGTCTTTGGATGAGTTAATCCAATTTGAAAAGGGAAAGTGTTTTGAAAGGATATGAATGAATCTTTGTGAAGTAAATTTTTTTGTTTAAAGATTTGGAAATGGTAATTTGTTTAAACCATTTGAAAGAAAAGTTTTGAATAATAAGTTTTGACTTAACTAAGATCCCAATATCCATATGTTTTTAAATATTTCGCTCATTATTCGGTTTAGCCGGGAGAGGACCTTTGTGTCATATAACCCATTTCGAATAATGATACGACGTTATAGATAGCACTTTAAGACCGGTGGTGAAGACAAGGTATTTTCGAGAATGAAAGGATAACCCATTGAATGTCTCTGCACGGAGTCGCGCTGGTATAGAGATCTCCATATGTGATGGGGAGTCCTATCGGGATTGGAAATTCCCGAAGTGCAAGGTCTTGTTTTGTAGTGCCTTCGGTTCTGTTTGAACTCAGAACAGACTTATATGGTTGTATGTCTGACGTTACACTTTGAGATATAAAACAGATTTATTTCAAATACATTTCTTTTGGTGGCGGAGAATTTGTTCTCTTAGCTTAACACCCTTCTTTGATAAAGGTCACTATAAATCTATTACTTTGTGGTTACTTTGTGGCTGAGAGATCTCGGATAAAGGTCGCAAACGACCGAGGGATGGCATGCTCGAGTAGTAGTTACCTAGTTACAGAGGTAACCCGGCCTTGTGTTGGCAGAGAGCCAGGTAGGTTCTCGGGACATCCCTCTAGAGGCGTACCCATGTGGCAGTAGGAAGTTCCTTAGCCCGACCATTTGTTGGAAATCCAAACAAAACAATACGCGACCTGTACGGTTTTAATTGTATAACCTTCCATGGAATGTGCCGGTAACCTGCTATTGAACATGTTAGCTATAGTAGGCATACGACGAAATGTTGTATGCTGGCTAAGATTAATATTATACTTTCGAAAGGTTTTCTGCACTGTGCACTAATAATAATATCAAAATAATTTTACGTATCCAGCATGTTTGACTATCATAAGGAGAAATATCCTCCGATTCTGCGTTTGCATTGTGTGTGCGGTGGGAAGCCTTATTATAGTTTTATTTTCAAGAAGCATTACGGATTTCAATTTTTAAATTCTTTTGCCGATTATGTTTAAAGAAACTGTTTTTTGTTTGCTCATACCAATCCCATGACTGACCTGGAGTTTATTGTTCCCTTCCTAAACTCTGGGTGCCCACAATTTTCCACACGGGCAGTCTAGAGTTGGGTTTTTCACATAATCAAATAGTAGGTGTAGAATTCGATAGCATCCAACCTTTGGATTTTGGGTTCACATTTGCTACACTTCAGCATTCATGGCTGGCCTTACTTAATATAACTTGATTGGGAGTTCGAGCTATTTCTAGATGGGTGCTTCGGAGATGGAGATTGCGGGTATTGGAGTTCCTTCTTTGGAGTTCAAGTTTATGCTATTTCTTCCGTTGCAGTCTTGTATCTCTGATAGTATTTGATATCATTTGCATCAATCTATTGTATTGAATATTGTGTATCAATGTTATATTCTTTTTTCTTCCACTGTGTTGTAATTAATGTGTTATAAGCTCTGGCAAACCAGATTCAACGTTTAAATCTGCGGCATTTGAATACTAGTGAAGTATTCGGTGTCAATTTTCGAAGGTCGAGTCAGGGTCGTTATAATTGGTATCAGAGTCGAAGGTTGAAACTTTAGCTCAGAGTATAACACATTAGGTAACTCATTAGACGTAGGGCGAAGTATACCCTTGAATGAGTATATCCCTAAGATATCCGTCCACATGCCTCAGTAAATTCTCTTGCTATCCACTGATAGTAAGTATGCGAGTAAGATGGGGACGAGATAGGGGACAAGGAAGTACCAGTACAAATGGTCAATACCCTGGAACAACAAGGAAATAACTTTCTCTATCAATCTCCTTTGTTAATCATCTAATTTCAAAATTCTTTGATGTCTTCATAGCAGCTGCAAGGAGAAGCTTCGGTGTGGTGATGGCCTTGCTAATCCATGTAGAAAAGATTCTAGTTCCTATCTCGTATTCTCTTCATCAAATTTCTATCAGCTTTTTGTTTTTAACTTTAACAAAATTGAAAATTTATTGGAATAAATTGGCTAATTAAATATAGAGTTGAAATTTATTTGTATCGATAAAACGATTTTGATTAAACCCAAATGTTAATTTTTTTGTAATTTCTGGTGAGTATCAAAGTCTAAAGAGGGACAAGTTAATATATACTTTGGGGTATTCCGACCTAAGTTTGGAATCCATATCTAGTGTTTGAGAATTATGGAAGATTAAATCCAATTATCTATTATTTGGGTCTCGATATATTCTATGAACGGTTAGTTATCCTTTTGAACTAACCAGTGCCTCTGCATATTCGTAGCTCAGGTGACCCGAGTATTTTGTGAAATATTGAATGAGTTCATTCTCATAATTATTGGTTGGTGATATTTTGATTTGATAAACCAAATACAGAATAGATAATCGTCTTGATTAATGAGTCGATTCTCTATCTTTGTGTTCCATCCTTTGTTGTCTCCTTGGAAGGAATCTGTAACATTCCCAGATTTTAGCTAGGATTAATTTGATAATAAATTCAATTTTTGGAATTTAATTATGAAGTTATTGGTAAGTAATTTGAATTTTTGGATTTAATGATAAATTTATTTGAAAATTTCCAGAATGGAAATATGTGTATATAAACTGATTGTAAATAAATTTGGATTTGAAATTCTTTAATAAACATACTGAAAATAAAAATTGGATTTATTAACTTATTGTTTCTAAGGAACTAATATATATAAAAATTTATTTTTAATGAACAATTTGAATTCAAATCATTTGTTTAAAAAAATTATAAAAGTATAAAATATTAATTTTTGAATTTGAAATTTAAATAGTTTGATTTGAAACTCCATATTTTAAAATTGGTTTGCTTTCAAATGTTATAATGTATATATAGGTATATACATATACATATACATATACATATACATATAATATACATATACATATACATATACATATACATATACATATACATATACATATACATATACATATACATATACATACATACATACATATATATATATATATATTGATTTGGAATTCAAAAGTAAACATTTTATAAATTGTAGTTAAAAATCTTTATATTTTAAAGAACTAATATATATGTATATATAATTAGTAATCGTGTATAATTACATTTTAAATCATTTCTTTAAAAAGTTGTATAAATAATAATAATAATGGAAAACGTACCAATATAAGTGTAACGACCCACTATTTTGTACCATTCAAATCGACAATAATCCACACATGTCGGACTTAAATATGCAAAATAACATATTATAAATAAATTTGGAGCAAATGAAATGAAATACACAGAATCAAAGACACGGAATATATCAGAATAAATCGCAGCGGAATATAAAATACCATAGTAGTTCATGAAGCTACTATGACAAAGTCTCAAAACAAATACATAATATCAGTCTGAAAACAACATAATAGAAATCCCAAACACATAGGAATTCACTAATACATGAGATAAACAAGAACAGCTGAAACTGAAATAGACATATAAATAGATAGGCAGAATCCTCAGCAAAGACCACCTCCAGAAAGAGAATCCAAAGTTGTGATTACTCAGGCTGATCCGAGCGTAAAGCAAAACACAAAACAATCGAGTCAGGACATATATACTTATATAATGTAAACCAACTCAAGTGAACTATAATAAAGTACAAGTAACTTAAAGGATGCCTGGGACCGCCCATCCTCTAAGGATCCGTTAAACTATTTACTATGTAGTAATAATTCGCTATTATAAAGACGTCTACAGTAAAATAAACTTACATTAAAATAGCGTCGAAGGGATACCCATATAGCGCCCAACACATAATAGTCCCAGTAGACCATCCAGTATCAGCATATCTCCAGATCGAGAGACTACCCTAAATACTTCATGAGATACGGGAAAAAAACAAACTCGTAGTAAAGCTTGGTATGGTAGGTGACACGGCACACAGGGCAATGTCAGGATAGATATACCAATTATGCACATGGGCTGGTGGTAACGTAGCAGCCACTA
Organism: Allium cepa; assembly: GCA_030765085.1. NCBI lineage: Eukaryota > Viridiplantae > Streptophyta > Magnoliopsida > Asparagales > Amaryllidaceae > Allium > Allium cepa. The sequence goes on along the minus strand of CM060943.1, from coordinate 368,970,309 downwards.
TGCCCACCTTGAGCCACACTCCAAAATCAAGGGGTGTACCCAATCATTCACAATAGTAATAGAATGGTATCAAAGAAGTGTGTTCGACCAGAGGAGCTACCCCTTTTGGCCTGAGATCGCTCCTGTTTTAGCCACCTTATGCCAACTCACGGGAGTTGGGTCCACATAATATACCTCAAGAATGTCGCCACCGTCCTACTTCATTCTGGAATCTCCACCGCGCACACTGTTGTTAAAGTGGTTTTCGGTATTGATAGAGAGTATGTCCATATCCAATTCTAGTCTCTTTAACGACAAATCGTTATTATAACCCGTAGTTATAATTTAAAAATGGTATTTTATATTTCAAAATCTAATATCATTTCAACAATTCAATATCACTTCAAATCCATTTCAAAATATCAAAATATCATATCTTTTCAAAACCACATTCATTTTTATATAAAAGTTAAATACCATTTCAACTCACATTTCAAAATAGTTTATATTTCAAAACAAATACTCCATTTTAAATCATTTAAAATGAAGTCATTATATTTAAAATTCAGATATTTAATTCTCAAAAAATAATCTTTTCAAGGTTTATTTATTCACTTAAATTTATTAAAACAACGAAAATTCAACTTTCGCAGCACTTAGAAAATGCTACAGAAAGTTATGTTTTAAACAATTCAATTAACAAAAGACAACATTTAAAAATGCTGTAATAGGGTTAATTTAGTTTCAAATAAAACCTTAGTTAAATTCTGCAACTATAGCACTTACAAAGTGCTGTAATAGCTTTTAGTTCAATTCTAGCCATTTAGTTCATTTATATCACTTACACAATTTACAAAAAGTTGTAATATCCTGTACATTAGAAATAATAGCATTTCAAAAATATGGTTAATTAAATTCCAAATATTTTCAATACAATTTCATAAACAATTGAATTTTAATTTAAATCATTTTTAACTTCTAAAACCATATATTTCACTTTTAAAACAATCATTTAAATACCCTTGTATCTATGATTTTATAAAGTTAAATTTCCATACAAAAATCAAAATTTAATAATAATTTACTTATTAAATTCAAGCATTAAATTTACTATTCTTTATAACTAAATTTTAACTTAACACTTAAGATTAAATTTCCTAATATAACTTATTTTCATTTTATTTACTTAATTAAAAATTCACTTTTAAACAAAATTCAAAATTTCTAATTTAATTTATATTTCAAAATTCAACTTAAATATTCATTTATTTCACATTTTTAACTTATACAAAAATCATTTACACTTTATAAAAATCATTTTAAATACCATATAAATCAAAATATCATAAGTTTACATTTTTTAAAATGTTTTAAAAATTCCAGAAAAATATTTTAACCACGGATCTGTGTATAATTTTCTATCCTAGGTAAAGTGATACAGATATTTATCATTTCATTCTGTAATTTATAAAGAAAACTCGGGTTCTATCATATCAAACCTGTAGTCCCAAGTAAAATGAAATAATTAAAAATCGGTCAGGCCTATCATTTCAGCCCGTAACGATTTTTCCCTATTCTACAGTCCGTTCGGGTATGTATCATTTCAACCCATAGTGATTCTAATCTACGGGGAACTTGCAGTGATAAACTGATATAAATAAACAGAATAGCATTATATAACAGTAATAGATGATACAACAGGTGTATAAACATGGGTGAACATCATATGATCATAGCATAGGCAGTTTTAACATGTTGATAGAATTTACATATTCAAATGCTATCAGTTTACTAATTATATAAGTATAAATTGTCTGGTGAGAATTACTCACCTCTACAAGCTGGAGATAACAACCAAACACATAACAGAGATCCAAAAGGCACGAAAACATGACTACGATTCAAGTGAGGGAGAGCCAAAGCTATTTGTCATGTGCATATCAAAAAAACAATATATATATATATATATATATATATCTGTGTGTGTGTATATATATATATAACATGAATTTGAACCCAAAATATAACATAAACAATCTAGAAATCATGCACAACAAAGAATCAAATCCTTGCACTTGCTTCCACCATCACTATGCTCGGCCTAAAGTGTGATAAGGCACGGCCATGGGGTGTGTTTGGTCAAGTATGGGTCAAGTATGCTCTGCCTAACTAAGGTAATGAAGGTATGGGAGTGGTTTGTACATGAAATCATAACACGAGGCAACAAAGCAATTTTCTATGCAACATAAGTCTCGGCTATGGGTTTATTTGGCATGACTAGGCCTGGTGGGGTCAGGGAATGATGTGGAAGTGGTCTTTGGGTCAGGTAGGGCTGGTGGAAGGTGGTGCAAAGGGCGGCTAAGGGGTTGAGCATGGGTGGTGATGGTAATAGGGGCTCGGCTATGCATGATATAGGAAGTGTTTGCATTTCTTTTGTGGATCTTACAACCAATGGTGGCCACGGCTATGACATGATAGAGGAGATGGAGGTGTTTGCAGGTGGACAAGGTGGTAATGGAGGTGGTGGTGATGGTGGAGGCTAGAGGCCGGACATACATAATGAAAGCAAGGTAAGAATTGACACAAAACAAGGAAGAAAAGCGAAACATTTACCAATTTTTTTCTCAAATGATGACGGCCAAAACTTTAGAGGTTGAGAAACAAAATGATGTACATGAGAAAGAAAAGGTATGCGGCTGAAGATAGTAGATAAGTTGGCCAAAAGTTAATGCATGTGTTGATTGAAATTGAAAAGGCAAAGAAGGTGAAAAGTCTAAGGCAAGTGAAAGGTCAAAACTCTTTAAATTTCTTTATTCTTTTGTGCATTTTTAAATAAATGAAAAATGAATATAAATAAAAAACACAACAAAATAATGCATAAATAAAAATAAGTAAACAAATGTTAGATAAATATAAATAAATTAAGAAAATAGCTTAAAAATAGAAACTAGGTTATAAAAGTTGAAAATAAATACAATAAACTTTGGAAATTTTTTATCATCGCTTTAAAAATATTTAAAAATGAAATCTTAAAATAAAAAGAAATTTAAAATAAAGTCAAATTTAAAAATATATCAAAAATCTAGGGTTATTACACTCTCCCCTACTCAAATCTTTTCGTCCTTGAAAAGAACGGGCAAGGAAAATATAGAGAAACAAGATAGAAAACAAAATAGCACCTGAAACGAACAATTCCGGATTTGAACCACGAATGCTCTCCTTCGTCTCCCAGGTACAATCTCGATCATCAGTACTCCACTGTACTTTGACCATATTAACAGATTTCCTTCTGAGCTGCTTCGTACCTCTGTCGACAATACGAAGTGGCTTCCTCTCGACAGTCATGTTAGGCTCAATATTCAAACTATCAAGAGCAGAAGGCTAGACAATAAGAGATGGATCATGAAGATACCGACAAAGATGCGAGACATGGAATACATCATGCACTCCAGAAAGCTTCTCGGGCAAATTCAGACGATAAGCCAAAGAACCAACTCATTCCACAATGTGGAAAGGACCAATGAACCTAGGAGAAAGCTTTCCTCTACGACCAAAGCGAATGACATTCCTCAAGGGAGAGACCTTAAGGAACACCTGATCACCAACAGCAAACTCCAAATTCCACCTACGCCTATCAGCATACTTCTTTTGCCTATCCTGAGCAGCTCTCAACCTCCTCTTAATCTCCTTAACTCTCTTAGAAGCTTCCAAAATCACATCAGGACCAAGAACCAAACGATTACCAGATTCAATCCAGCAAGATGAAGATCTACAATGTCATCCGTACAGAGCAGCGAACAGAGACATTTTGATACTGGCCTGAATGTAAAGATGTAATGAGATAGATAAAAAGACTAAGATAAGGTTAAACTAGAATATTAGATTATACCTGATAGCTATTATTGTTAGTGAATTCGACAAGATGGAGATGATCTTCCCTAGATCCTGCATAATCAAGCACACAAGCATGAGGAAGATCCTTGAAATTTGATTTACTCTTTCCGTTTGAGCGTCGGTCTGTGGATGGTAAGAAGTGCTCAGATTCAGATGAGTACCCAAAGATTCTTGAAAAGCTTTCCAAAACTAACTGGTAAAGATTGGATCACGATCACAAACAATGCTGATAGGAACACCATGGAGGCGAACGATCTCTCTCATGTAGATCTCAGACAAGCTAGAAGCAGAACGAGTAGACTTGACCGGAATGAAATGAGCGAACTTGGTCAGTCTATCAACAATAACCCAGATACTCTAATTACCCCTCCGAGTCCTCGGCAAACCATCGATGAAATCCATGGAAACCTGTTCCCACTTCCAAATGGGAATCTCAAGGGGCTGAACAAACCACGGGTCTTCTGGTGATCGGGTTTGACTTGCTGACAAGTTGCACACCGACTAACAAAGATAGAGTATCCCACTTCATACCCTTCCACCAATAAAGCCTCTTCATATCCTGATACATCTTCGACACACCCGGATGAATAGAAAGCCTGGATCGATGATTCTCCCGAAGCAACTCCTGCCTCAACCCATCAACATTCGGGATACAAATCCTACCATTAATCCTCAAAATCCCTCTGTCATCGATCTAAACTCCACTATTACCACCAACCCTACTACGAACACTCTCCTCCATCAATCTAAGCATCTCATCCTCGTCTTGCTTAGCCATGATACGATTCAGAAGAGGAGAAGAAGAAACAACAAGTTGACACAACAAAGCCTTCTTACGACTCAGAGCATCAGCCACAACATTAGCTTTACAGGGAGTATAGCTAATATCGAGGTAATAAGTAGCCAAAAACTCAAGCCAAGAACGTGCCTCTGATTCAAATCCATCTGGGTGAAGATATATCTCAAAGACTGATGATCGGTGAAAAGCTCAAACTTAGTTCTAAGAAGATGGTGCCTCCAAAGCTTCAAAGCAAAGACAACAGCAAGCAACTCTGAATCATGAGCAGCATAATTTGCCTCGTGGGTTTTCAACTGACGGCTGGCATAGGCAATGACCTTACCATCCAGCAGGAGAACAGCACCCAAACCCTCACGACCAGCATCAGTGTATGCAGGCAATCCCTCACTTCTATTCGGAACGGTAAGAAATGGTGCGGAAGTTAGCTTGCACTTTTACTCATTGAATGCAGCCTTACGCTTATCACTCCAGATAAACTTGGCATTCTTACGAGTTAAAGCAGTGAGAGGTGCAGCAATCTGAGAAAAATTCTCAATGAATCTCCGGTAACAACCGGCAAGGCCCAGAAAACTACGAATATTAGATGGAGTCTTTAGAGTTTCCTAATCCGGCAACAAAATAGGGAGAAAATAAGGACAACTGGGAAGATAGGATTATTAAATGATAAAGGAAAAGAGAAAGAAAGAAAGACTTACATTGATCGCAGCGATCTTGACTGGATTAACAGAAACTCCATTACTAGAAACAATATGCCTGAGGAATCGGACTTCATCCTTCCAGAAATGGTATTTATAAAATTTAGCCTTCAACTGATGATTTCTGAGAGTCTCCAAAATAGATTTCAAATATGACTCATGCTCTTCCTTGGTCTTAGAGTAGACAAGGATATCATCAACGAAGACTAGAATAAATTTATTAAGCACATCACAAAAGATACGATTCATTAAATCAACAAAGAAAGCAGGAGCATTAGTCAAACCGAAAGGCATGACTAACCATTCATAAAAACCATTCTCAGTGCGGAAAGCAGTCTTGGGAATGCTATCCTTAGCAACCCTAAGCTAATGAAAACCTGTGGCAAGATCAAGCTGAGAGAAAACAGTGGCACCATAAAGCTGATTAAACATATCATTGATACGAGGCATTGGATATCTAGTTTTCCTAGTGAGCTTGTTCAACTCCCTATAATCAACACACATCCTCAAAGAACTATCGGACTTGGTGACAAAAACCACCGCGGCTCCCCATTCAGAAAAACTAGGCCTAATCAGACCTTTGGAGAACAAGTACTCAATTTGCTTTCCCATCTCAACCTTCTCACGGGGTGCCATTCTTCTAGGAGGAAGATTTACAGGTCGAGCACCAGGAATAAGATCAATACGAAAATAAATTTCCCGCTTTGGAGGTAAAGAAGTGACTTCACTAAATACATCGGGATAGAGTCGGACCACAGGAGTCGAATCAAGATCACCAGGAGAAGAATCCAGAGAATAAATAAAATTTCCAGCAAAATCCTAAGGCATGCGGCACTGAACAATGAAGGAATTTCCTTGATCATCAACAAGGTAAACAGACCGGACTTTACAAGAGATACGGGCATCATGATTCCCTATCCAATCCTGACCAAGCAATAAATCAAAAGCATCGTAGCCCAGAACATAAAAATCATCATTAAAGCGATGATCAAAATAGAGAAGTTTCACTTTCTTACAAATCCGATTAAGGTTGGTGGGGGCCCCCAATGGGATGTGAAACACATAAAAGAACAGAAGCATACTCAGGAGAAAGGAGATGCTCACACTTATCAAACAAATCGATAGAAATAAAACAATGGGAAGCTCCAGTATCAAATAAAACACGAACAGGCTGATGAAATAAAGAAAAAGTGCCCTGAAGAGTACCTTGGTCATCACTAGGAGCAGGAGAAAGTGGAGGAACTGGAGATGATGAAGAAGTGACAGCAAATATACCAGAAGGCACACCCTTCTGCTGGGTAGGGCAATCCTTCCTAAAATAGCCAGGCTAGAGACAAATATGGCAGAGATCACGTCTAGCCAACCGAGCAGGAGGAGGAATAGCAGCACCATGTAAAGTAGGACAACTATTGGCATAATGTCCCTTCTAATCACATCTAAAACAAGTGATAGAGGAAAAATCAGCCGGTTGCCTTTGAGAACGAGCTTATGATGAAGATCCCAAACCAGGACGCTTGTGCAAATTCTTCTTCTGCCGGTGAAAATTAGGCTTTCTTTTCTTAGAATTAGCAGAGGAAGTCTGAGATGAAGGAGCACCAAAAGCAGCAGGACCCTTAAAAGTAGGGTTCTCATACCGAATAGCCATATCCATAAGCTGGGTGAAAGTTCCATGAACATGAGAAATGAGACGACTATAGTACTCTGGACGAGCACCAGCAATGAACTTCTCATTCTTCTTGAGAGGAGTGTCTATCAGAGTAGGACCGAACTTGGAAAGTTCATTGAACTTCCTTTCATACTCAAAAAAGGACATGGTACCCTACTTGAGATCCATAAATTCACGATAAAGCTGAGATTTACCGGCTTCTGGCATCCATTTTACCACAAAAGTCTCCCTGAAAAGGATATATATAACAAAATTAAGATAGATTCAACAGAAAGGAAAAATAGGAACAAAATTCAAGATAACACAAAGGATACCCGAACTGCTCCCAAGTTATATCAGCTTTGACGGTGTTAGCCATAACAGACTCCCACTAATCTAGAGCAGACTCATGCGACACCAAGCTGCTAACTGAAGATTCTGGGCATCAGTAATCTCGAGACCAGTAAATATCCTCTCTAAACTCTACAACCACTGCTGAACCTCAATGACGCTCTTTGAACCGGTGAATGGGGTTCCACCAAGTTGAGAGTTTTCCTTACAGAGAATAGTGAACTTAACAGATGCAGCAGGCTGAGGAGATAGGGCAATACCACGACCCCTACCTCTCCTGCCACTTCCTCGATTCATCCTGAAAAATCAAAAATGAATTTAGGACAAGGTATAGAGAAGACAAAGATAAGATAATATAAAATGCACTTGGATAAATATCCTAAAGAAAGAAAATACTAACAAGGTAGATACGAAAGGAAAAAAGTTAGAAAACATTTGAAAATCCTTTAAAACAAGAATTTTTTTATATCAAAATAATCTTTGAAAATATTTTGAAAACATTTTAAAAATCATTTTATACTTTAAAAATAAGTTCTCTCACAAAGATATGATTCTAAGATTGACTTCACTCATTCTAGAGTATTTGTATCCTATCTCTAATGAGTTTTTGCTCCGTAGGCTATGGTTTGCTTAAAACCAAAGCTCTGATACCAAATGTAACGACCTACTATTTTGCACCATTCAAATCGACAATAATCCACACATGTCGGACTTGAATGATGCAAAATAATAGATTGTAAATAAATTTGGAACAAATGAAATCAAATACACAGAATCACCGACACTGAACATATTAGAATAACTCACAGCGGAATATAAAATACCATAGTAGTTCATGAAGCTACTATAACAAAGTCTCAAAACAAATACATAATATCAGTCTGAAAACAACATAATAGAAATCCCAAATACATAGGAGTTCACTAATACATGTGATAAACTAGAACAAGTGAAACTGAAATAGATATATAAATAGATAGGCAGAATCTCCAACAAAGACCTGCTCCAGAAAGAGAATCCAAAGTTGTGAATACTCAGGCTGACCCGAGCGTAAAGCAAAACACAAAACACTCGAGTCGGGACATATATACTTATATAATGTAAACCAACTCAAGTGAACTGTAATAAAGTACAAATAACTTAAAGGATTCCCGGGACCGCCTATCCTCTAAGGATCCGTTAAACTATTTACTATGTAGTAATATTTCGCTATTATAATAATGTCTACAGTAAAATAAACTTACTTTAAAATAGCGTCGAAAGGTTACCCATATAGCCCCCAACACATAATAGTCCCAGTAGTCCATCCAGTATCAGCATATCTCCAGATCGGGAGACTACCCTAAATACTCCATGGGCTACGGGAGAAAAACAAACACGTAGTAATGCTTGGTATGATAGGTGACATGACACACAAGGCAATGCCAGGGTAGATATACCAACAACGCACATGGGCTGGTGGTAACGTAGCAGCCATTGCGCCCACATCGAGCCACACTCCAAAATCAAGGGGTGCACCCAATCAATCACAACAGTAATAGAATGGTATCGAAGAAGTGTGTTCGACCAGAGGAGCTACCCCTTTTGGCCCGAGATCGCTCCTGTTTTAGCCACCTTATGCCAACTCACGGGAGTTGGGTCAATGTAATATACCTCAAGAACATCGCCACCATCCTACTTCATTCTGAAATCTCCATCGCGTACATAGTTGTTAAAGTGGTTTTCGGTATCGACGGAGAGTATGTCCATATCCAATCTCGGTTTCTTTAATAACCAATCGTTATTATAACCCGTGGTTATAATTTAAAAACAGTTTTTTATATTTCAAAATCAAATATCATTTCAACAATTCAATATCATTTCAAATCCATTTCAAAATATCAAAATATCATATCTTTTCAAAACCACATTCAATTTTATATAAAATTTAAATACCATTTCAACTCACATTTCAAAATAGTTTATATTTCAAAACAAATACTCCATTTTAAATCATTTAAAATAAAGTCATTATATTTAAAATTCAAATATTTAATTCTCAAAAAAATTAATCTTTTCAAGGTTTATTTATTCACTTAAATTTATTAAAGCAATGAAAATTCAACTTTTTCGGCACTTAGAAAATGGTACGGAAAGTTATGTTTTAAACAATTCAATTAACAAAAGACAGCATTTAAAAATGCTATAATAGGGTTAATTTAGTTTCGAATAAAACCTTAGTTAAATTCTGCAACTACAGCTCTTACAAAGTGTTGTAATAACTTTTAGTTCAATTCTAGCCATTTAGTTCATTTATATCAACTACAGCATTTACAAAATGTTATAATATGCTTTACATTAGAAATAATAGCATTTCAAAAATGCAGTTAATTAAATTCTAAATATTTTCAATACAATTTCATAAATAATTTTTTTTAATTTAAATAATTTTTAACTTATAAAATCATATATTTCACTTTTAAAACAATTATTTAAATACCCTTATATTTATGATTTTATAAAGTTAAATTTTCATACAAAAATCAAAATTTAATAATAATTTACTTATTAAATTCAAGCATTAAATATACTATTCTTTATAATTAAATTTTAACTTAACATTTAAGTTTAAATTTCCAAATATAACTTATTTTTATTTTATTTACTTAATTTAAAATTCACTTTTAAACAAAATTCACAAATTTCTAATTTAATTTATATTTCAAAATTCAACTTAAATATTCATTAATTTCACATTTTTAACTTATACAAAAATCATTTACACTTTATAAAAATCATTTTAAATACCATTTATATCAAAATATCATAAATTTACATTTTTTTTTAAAATACTTTAAAAATTCCAAAAAAATACTTTAACCACGGGTCTGTATATAATTTTCTATCCTAGGTAAAGTGAAACGGAGATTTATCATTTCAATCCGTAATTTACAAAGAAAACCGGGGTTCTATCATTTCAAACCCGCAGTCCCAAGTAAAATGAAATAATTAAAAATCGCTCAGGCCTATCATTTCAGCCCATAACGATTTTTCCCTATTCCAAAGTCCGTTTAGGTATGTACCATTTTAACCCATAGTGATTCTAATCTACAGGGAACTTGTAGTGATAAACTGATATAAATAAACAAAATAGCATTATATAACAGTAACAAATGATATAATAGGTGTATAAACAGGGATAAACATAATATGATCATAGCATAGGCAGTTATAACATGATATAATTTACAGATTCAAATGCTATCAGTTTACAAATTATATAAGTATAAATTGTCTAGTGAGAATTACTCACCTCTATAAGCTGGATATAACAACCAAACACACAACAGAGATCCAAAAGGCACGAAAACACGACTACGATTCAAGTGAGGGAGAGCCAAAGCTATTTGTCTTATGCATATGAAACAAAACTATATATATATATATATATATATATATATAACATGAATTTTAACCCAAAATATAACTTTAAACAATCTAGAAATCATGTACAACAAAGAATCAAACCCTTGCACTTGCTTCCACCATCACTATGCTCGGCCTAAAGAGTGATAAGGCACAGCCATGGGGTGTGTTTGGTCAAGTATGGGTCAAGTATGCTCTGCCTAACTAAGCTAATGAAGGTATGGGAGTGGTTTGTACATGAAATTATAACACGAGGCAACAAAGCAATTTTCTATGCAACATAAGTCTCGGCCATGGGTTTATTTGGCATGACTAGGCCTGGTGGGGTCAGGGAATGATGTGGAAGTGGTCTTTGGGTCGGGTAGGGCTGGTGGAAGGTGGTGCAAAGGCCGGCTAAGGGGTTGAGCATGGGTGGTGATGGTAATAGGGGCTCGGCTATGCATGATATAGGAAGTGTTTGCATTTCTTTTGTGGATCTTACAACCAATGGTGGCCACGGCCATGACATGATAGAGGAGATGGAGGTGTTTGTAGCTGGACAAGGTGGTAATGGAGGTGGTGGTGATGGTGGAGGCTAGAGGCCGAACATACATAATGAAAGCAAGGCAAGAATTTACATAAAAGAAGGAAGAAAAGTGGAAAAAAGGTGAAACATTTACCAGTTTTTTTCTCAGACGATGATGGACAAAAGTTTTGAAGTTAAGAAAAAAAATGATGTGTGTGAGAAAGAAAAGATACGCAGCTGAAGATAGTAGATTAGTCGGCCAAAAGTTAATGCATGTGTTGATTGAAATTGAAAAGGCAAAGAAGCTGAAAAGTCTAAGGCAAGTAAAAGGTCAAAACTCTTCAAATTTCTTTATTCATTTATGCATTTTTAAACAAATGAAAAATGAATATAAATAAACTAAAAACACAACAAGATAATTCATAAATAAAAATAAATAAATAAATATTAGATAAATATAAATAAATTAAGTAAATAGCTTAAAAATAGAAACTAGGTTATAAAAATTGAAAATAAATACGATAAGCTTTGGAAAAAATTTATCCTTACTTTAAAAATATTTAAAAATGAAATCTTGAAATAAAAATAATTTTAAAATAAAATAAAGTCAAATTTAAAAATATATCAAAAATCTAGGGTTGTCACAATAAAAATAATTGAAGAAAGAAGAAAAAAAATTAAATCTATGTGAATAAATAAAAATAAAACAAGGATAAAAAAAATTTGTACACTAAATCAAATAGGGGTTTAAACATAATGTTAATTTTATTAACAAGTGTATAACAATTAAGACATGAATTTAACAAGTGTTAATGCAACTGTTGACAAGTGTTGAATTTATTAGACAAGTGGGATTTTTCTTTAAAAATTTAATTTCAAAAATACAGTATTAGCAAAGAAGAAACCATGCTCTTTCCAGTTTTCACTTCCAATTTTCTTTCATCTTCAAAGAATAAATAAAAACAAAAGCAAAGCCCAAAAATAAAACAAAATTACAATCAAAGAAAAAGAAAATTTAAACCTTTAGCATCTTTAAACCTGAAAGCTTTCAATCTTAAACCATCTACCTGAAGATAAAAGCCTAAACCAGAAAATCAAATTTGGAAGTAATTCAAAGATTTTTCAACAGCCTGGGAATCAACCTATAAACCAAGATTCAAAGCAAACTTGGAAATAGGAAATGCATGCAAGAATCAAGCATCAACAAACTAAAATCTGGAATCAAATTCTGGAATCAAGCATCAGATCCAGGATTTCAATTCAAAACAGATCAATTCTTTTCAAATTTCCAGTTTCAAGTTCAAACTTGGTCTCTGCTTCCAGAAATTACAAGTGAGCAAACTTTACCTTTTTAAACTAGATTTTCTTGACACTTATGCCTGTGGCAATCATGATCTGAAATATTTGTATGAATGTGTGTATATCTGCAAGTTTATATGTGCTTCTATGTGTGAATTGAGGTGTGCATGTCTGTATATGTACCTCTGTTATTCTTCAGGTAATCAATTTTCAAGAAAAATAATATATTTGGAATTATAAATAGATTTAGATAATAATTTCTAAATGAAAGTTGATCATAATAGTATAATCCGAATTTTAAAAATTGTTTCAACTGTTTACAATTAGAAAAACTCAGGAAAATATGAAATGATAGGAATGATCATATCTTAACCCAAAAAACAAATGTCTGGGTTTTGGATTTTAATTGTAGAAATGAAATCATATTCCAAAATAATGATTTTTGATAATCATATTAGAATTTTTAAGCTCGATTTTAATGAGAAAATTTGAGTTGATCGGAATTGACATTTTCAATAAATTCTGGCGATTGGCGATGAATTGTTCGACGTGGTTGTGGCCGGAGGTGGTCGAGGGCTAGGGATCACCGGAAAAATAATGGTAGAATTTATTAAAGGCCGAGGTAATGGTACGACGAGGAATTAGGGTTTAATGTCTCGTTTTTGGTCATTTGATTATCGTGGCATTTTCGTCATCGGTGAAGCATCGGGTGGCACCGGAGCAGGTGGAAATGGAGCAGGGGACTGTGGCGCTGCTCTGGTCGAGGTGGCATGGTTGATAATGGCTAGGATCGTCAGTGGTGGTGGGATTTGTCGATCGGATTAAGTTCCGATAGGGAGTTGAATAACTCGATTTTTAACGACGGCGAAATTGAGGGCTTTGGGTGGTCAGAGCGATAGTGTAGATGATCGTTGACTTGTGGAAGACGACGAGGTCGATTGGAGATGGTCGAAGGGTCGGGACACGTGCATGTGTGTCAGTGTTTGGTCTGGGTTTGATTGTGGCTTTGGGGAAGAAGCAGTTTTCGAAGTCGGACTCGAAGCAGATGTTAGTTTGACTCGGGGTTTTAGTTGATTGTCTCGAAGTAAATGACGGAGGTGAGAGCCCGAAGTTGAGCTCGGGTAGACGTGTGTTTGGCTCGGGTTATCTTGCGTTATTACCAGATTTAAAATGATTCAAAAAAACAAACAAACCTGTTTCAGGTTTTTAAATTTTCAATAAATCAAGTTTTTAAATTTTAAAACAGCTAGGTTTTGAACTATCTTCTTGAAATAAATTTCTTTTAAATGATTAATGTTGATAAGAGTTAAATAATTTGTTTAACTTGAATTAATCAAGTTAATATTCAAGTTTATTTGAAATAAATTAAATGGTGTAATTAAGAAATGTTTTTTAGTGTTAATTAATTCAATAATTTAAGTTAATCTATAGGTTAATAATAAATTTTATTTTAAAGGTTAAAATTTAAAGGTTAATTATTGATTTGGGTTTAAAATAATTTTATTTAAAACCCTAAGTGTTTAATAATAATTTATTTAGTAAGTGTTTAAAATGAATGTTTAATTATTAATCTCAGTTAATCCATATGATAATAATTAAGACAAATGGTTTATCTTAAGTTAATTGGGATCTTATTTAATTAAAGGATCTTTAATTATTAATAAAGAATAATTACTTAATGTAATTAAAAAGGTAACTAATTAAAGTAATTAAAAGGATTAATTATTTAAATTACGTAAAGATTTATTAATTAATTAATATGATAAATTTAAGGATAATTAATCAAGGTGATTTATTTAATTTATTAATGATTAAAGATTAATTAGTTTATGAAAGTAATTAAGGTAAATTTGCTAATGATGTAAGTTCAATTAGTCAAGTAATTAAAGCCTAATTAATTAAAGGTTAATTAATTCAAAATTAATTAAGGATAATTAATTACTTAAAATAATTACTTAATGAAAGTAATTAAGGATGAATAATTAATGATTAGAGATTGACTAATCAAGCGTTTAAAGATTAACTAATTTAGAATAATTAATTAATGTGATTAATTAATTAAGGTAATTAATTTGAGTATAATTAATTAATTAAAGGTTAATTAATTAATGAAAGTAATTAACGAAAGTAACTATGGGATGAATATTAATTAAGAGTTAATTAATTTTTGTAATTAACTAAGGATAATTAATCAAAGGATTAGTTATTAATTAAAGGTTAATTAATTTATTAACAAATGATTAAAGAATAATTAATCAAAATGGTTTGTAATTAATTAATATTAATTAACCAGGATTAGTAATTAATCTGATTTAAGTAAATCAGATAATAAATTGACCTTACTTATGGACGTTTCAATGGTCTTGTATGCCTTGTACTGTTTGATATCCCTGTTATATGATGTTGTGTGACATGAATTGTTTTGTTTGAGCTATGACAAATGTAATTTAACTATCTGTGATGAATGTATATTTATTTATGAACTTGTGAATGAAGATAAGCGTTATAAATTATACCGCTTATCAATATTGATATGATTGAATCTGTGATGATTGTTGATGTTGCACTATTGTGTAAAATCCCTGGACAACACCTTACACACACAAATATGGATTGACAAGGAAATTAGTTAAGTCACAAAATTTTGAAATGGTTTTAAAGTTGAATTTTGAATTCAAATGGTTTTGGAAATGAAATTGGGATTAAATATGAAAAGCTTTTGAAAGGGACTTTTAAAGACAAATTTATTTTGAATAACTTGATAAAGTTTTGAAATTTAAATAATTTGGTTTGAATTCGATTTTAAGATTTGAAATTAAAGTCTATGTTTGGAAAATGTGGTTTGAAAAGGATATACAAGCTATAAATGTGTTTATATGGATTTTAAAACCATTTTAAAAGTATTGTTTTGGGAATTTGAATTAAATCCAAGTTTTATACTTGAAGAGCTTTAACTTGTATAAATGAAATCAAATTTTTCTGAAATGAAAACTATTTATTTTCAAATTATAATAGCTTGCATATAAAGAAAGAATTTTCAATTTGTGTTGAAAAGTTTCAAGTTTGAAATGAAATTTGTGAATTGTTTTTGAAATCTATGAATGAACCTTTGTAAAAGATTATTAAACCTTGTTTTGAAATCGAAGAGGATTTTAAATGGTGTATCTTTATATAAAAGATTTGAATTGGAAATGGTTCTGAATGCTATGAATTGAGTCTTTGGATGAGTTAATCCAATTTGAAAAGGGAAAGTGTTTTGAAAGGACATGAATGAATCTTTGTGAAGTAAATTTTTTTGTTTAAAGATTTGAAAATGGTAATTTCTTTAAACCATTTGAAAGAAAAGTTTTGAATAATAAGTTGTGACTTAACTGAGATCCCAATATCCATATGTTTTTAAATATTGCGCTCATTATTCGGTTTAGCCAGGAGAGGACCTTTGTGTCAATAACCTATTCTGAATAATGACACGACGTTATGGATAGCACTTGAAGAATGGGTATTTTCGAGAACGAAAGGATAACCCATCGTATGTATCTGCACCGAGTCGCGCCGGTATAGAGATATCCATATGTGATGGGGAGTCCGATCGGGATTGGAAATTCCCGAAGTGCAAGGGCTTGTTTTGAAGTGCCTTCGGTCTTGTTCGAACCCGGAATAGACTTGTATAGTTGTATGTATGAGATTACACTATGAGATATAAAACTGATTTCTTTCAAATATATTTCTGTTGATGGCGGAGAATTTATTCTCTTAGCTCAACACCGTTCTCTAAGACGTACGAGCTCAGAGTTTATGTAGCTGATAGTTATTGGTGATATACTCCTAATTTGGTAGTGTGGCATGCTGAGTGCTGCTGTATGATCATTTGTTGATCAAAGCATAGCTTTTGTGTAAAGCGTAGCTTTGTGGATGAGACTGCATCAGAACCTCACATCCCGAAAATGGTCGAAACAGGAAAGATGCGGCAAGGTTATGAGGTTCGCGCCCTTTAGGGTGTGTCATTCCCTTCTAGAAAAGGATGGTTTCATGGTATGGAGCCCAGATACTTAATTCATGTGGTCACTGCAAATCTATTACTTTGTGGTTACTTTATGGTTGAGAGCTCTCGGATAAAGGCCGCAAACGATCAGGGGATGGCATGCTCGAGTAGTAGTTACCTAGTTACTGAGGTAACCCGGCCTTGTGTTAGGCAGAGAGCCAAGCAGGTTCTCGAAACGTCCCTCCAAAGGCGTATCCATGTGGCAGTAGGAAGTTCCTTAGCTTGACCATTTGTCGGAAATCCAAACAAAACAATATGCGCCCTATACGGTTTTAGTTGTATAACCTGCCATGGAATGTGGCGGTAACCTGCTATTGAACATGGTAGCTATAGTAGGCATAGGACGAAATGTTGTATGCTGGCTAAGATTAATATTATACTTTCGAAAGGTTTTCTGCACTATGCACTAATAATAATATCAAAAGAATTTTACGTATCAAGCATGTTTGACTATCATAAGGAGAAATCTCCTCCAATTCTGCGTTTGCATTTTGTGTGCGATGGGAGGCCTTATGATAGTTTCATTTTCTAAAAAGCATTGTGGATTTCAATTTCTAATTCTTTTGCCGATTGTTTTTAAAAAAACAGTTTTTTGTTTGCTCATACCAGTCTCATGACTGACCTGGAGTTTATTGTTCCCTTCCTAAACTCTGGGTGCCCATAATTTTCCACATGGGCAGTCTAGAGTTGGGTTTTTCAGATAATCAAATAATAGGTGTAGAATTCGATAGTATCCAGCCATTGGATTTGGGGATCACATTTGCTATACCTCAGCATTCAAGGCTGGCCTTGCTTAGTACAACTTGATTGGGAGTCCGAGCTATTTCTGGATTGGTGCTTTAGAGATGGAGATTGCGGGTACTAGAGTTCCTTCTTTGGAGTTCAAGCTTATGTTATTTCTTCCGCTGTAGTCTTGTATCTCTGATAGTATTTGATATCATTTGTATCAATCTATTGTATCGAATATTATGTATCAATGTTATATTCTGTTTTCTTCCGCTGTGTTGTACTTAATGTGTTATAAGCTCTGGCGAACCAGATTCGGCATTTGAATCTGTGGCATTTGAACACAGGTGAAGTATTCGGTGCCGATTTTCGAAGGTTGAGTCAGGGTCGTTATAATATCCATAAATATAAAATATTTGCGGATTGAAATGATAAATATCTGCATCACTTGACCGTAAGGTAGAAAATTATATACGGACAACGAATTGGTTAAATTAAATGATTTTAAATCCTTAGACTTTGAATCTATTTAATCTATTTTAAATCTATTTAATCTATTTTAAATCTATTTAATCTATTTTGAGTCTATTTAATCTATTTTAAATCTATTTAAACTATCTCAAATCTATTTAAACCATTTTAATCTATATTTTTTTACTATTTTAGAGTATTTTAAATATTTAAATATTTATTTTTTCTATAGTAAAAACTATTTAACTATTTATAACTATCTAAACTATGTTCCATATTTCAGACTAAGTAAATGGGAAGTGGTTATAATTTAAATCCTTGATTTAAAAGAAAATATGATTAAAATGATGTAATAACCTAAGTTGGGATTTAAATAACATATTTTGAGTAAATATGATGAAATATAATGATTTTGAAATGGGGGTTTAACCTATTTTGAAAATATGATTTCGAAAGTGAATATGATTTCGAAGGTGATATGGTTTGAATTGAATATGATATTTTGATATCAATATGTAATGGTTTTGAAAATGTAAAAGAACCATCTGATGTATAATAAGCGTTTGATTGTTAAAGAGACCGAGATCGTGTCATACACTCTGCCAATTTCGAAAACCACTTTAACAACTGTGTACGTGGTAGAGATTCTAAAATAAAGTTGGATGGTCTAATGAACGATTTTGTACGAGTTATTAACATAGCCCTGACTCCCATGAGTTGGCTTGATGTGACTAAAACAGGAGTCATGCCAGGCCAAGAGGTTACACCTCCTATCGGGCACATTTCTTTGATACCATATTATGACTTAGTGATTGATTTTGTGGCCACCCCTCGATTTTGATTATAGGAGTGTAATCTGAGGTGGGCGGTAGTAGCTGCTATGCGTCACCACCAGTCTAGATCCGCAAACCGTAGAATCCTACCATAGCATTGCCTCGCATTGCTTGTCACATGCCTTATCGCACCTTCTACAAGTTTGGTTTGTGTTGTACCTATGGAGTGCTCCCTGATAGCCCACCAGTTTACGGTAGAGTTTACATTATCTGTATAGACTGCGATATTATATAAAATGTGTAAAGGGCGATATGGGTAACGCCTTAACTCTATTTCATTACTTTACTATAGACACTATTATAATAGCGTATTGTACTACGTAGTAGGTTGTTTAACGGATCCTTAGGAGATGGTAATCCCGAAAATCTCTTAAGTTATTGCACTCACGTTGACACTGGAAAGGGGATGTCAAACCCCGTAAACATCTCTGAAGCCGTTACCTCATATTTATTTACTTTTGATTTAACTTACATAAGATCTTTTAGTTCTGACTCGAGTGTTTTGTCTTTTCATTTTGCTTGGGTCAGTCTAAGCTTTTAAAGGAAATAAGTTTTGTACTCCCCTCTTTGTTGTTGGAAAATAATTTCAGTGATGAGTGCACACATCATCGACATTCATTTTCGAGTTTCGAAGTGGAAAGGCCACTGTAGTAGTTTTACTACACACTTGTTCTGATAACAAATATTAATTTTAATTTTCTAAATATGATTTGGATATACAAGAGATATGATTATATTTATTTTTTATTTTGAAATGATTTGAAAATGGAACCCGATATTTAATTCTTAAGTTTCTATAAATTTGTAATTTCAATAATTATAATGAATGAAATCTTCACTATTTTAATAATTGGAAACTTCTAAAAGAAAAAAAGAAAAGAAGTTAAGAGTTAAGTGATAATGAAATGTAAAGAAATTGAAGATTACCACCTATAAATTAAAAAGATATGAAACTGAGAAAATGTAATCATTGAACATTTTTTTAACTAAAGTGAATGAGATAGCTTGTGTAACTTTCAATTGCATTATCAATACATACATATATACAACTTACCATAATGTTAAAAATTGCAATGTTAAATAGGATATGTAATGGGATATCATACAAGTGAAACTTGGATAATGAAAGTGTTCAATAGATTTTTTATATAAATAAGAATTCTTATGTTATAAAACATTGTAAACTTAAGTTAATAATTTGAAGTGCTACTAATTAAATTTAATAAAAAGGTGAATATTGTAATTAAATGATTATATACCTATGTTAATGGTTGAAAATGTAACAGCCCGAAGATTTTCGACCCCAAAAATCGACACGAATACGTTCAATGTATAGAGTGCCGAGCAACCGAGTGCCGGAAATACCAGGCTGTTAGGGTTTAGAAGAAAAAGAGGTAGAATAAGAAACAGAAAACAATTGCACAGAATCTCACAATCGCAGCGGAACAAAATATAATATGAAATAACGACATATCATACAGAGAAAAGCTGTAACTGTTAATATATATACAAGTTATCATAGTACAATCATCAACAAATGAGTCTGGATGGTTATAATAACTTGTCCCTAAAAGTTGACTATATAGCCTATAATACACACCAGAATATAATACATACGTCTCTGCCATCCAGCCCATCTCCTGTGCTTCAAAAGCATCCTAACCTGAAAATCTGTAATACTCGGTCTGACCCGAGCATTACAATAAAGTAACACCCGAGTCAGGCTGGAAACCAACATGAGTAAACTTACTTAAATTGAGATACTTAAGTTTTAAAACTTCATTGGAACCATGGTAACTCGTACAACTACGAGTTTTTATCTTGTTATAGCCATGACTTGTTACAAAAATCCATTGATATTTAAATAATATCTAAGTACAGTTGTTTGTTTAAAAATAGTCAGATTTACCTAATTTATTCAATTCCAGCCTATTAGATTCTATAATCAAACTCGTAAAGATTTGTAGTGCTTATTTAATGGAAGTGGTTATGGGTATCACCGATATCCAACCCGGCCTTTTCGAATCTAACTAATAAATTTAAAAGGGTTAATTGTTTAAGATAAACAATTTATTGCTTAGGGTGAAAATATTCAATTATAGGTATTTATAACATATCTTTATTTCAAATAAAACGTATTTCATCTTTAATCCAATAGGGATAAGCAAAGATACATATCAATATCAGGACGATTTCCCTAGGATTTTATTAACTCTACTTAGCCTTTCTTATTTGTATTTTTATTCCAAATTAATTTAAAATTAAACAATTTATTAAATAATAAATATTATAAAATACTATTCATTATCCATAAGTTTAAGTCAATAATAATAACTAACCACCATTAAATTATCTTTTTAAATTTTAAAATATCATTTCACTTTAAATTAAAATGGGAATACGAATCATCTTATGTATAAATTATAAATTCTATTCCTACTTCTTTTCTTTTCTTTTCTTTTACCTCTTTCTTTCCTTTTTTCTTTCTCTCTTAATTTTTTCCTTTTCCTCCCTTCTTTCCTCCTGGGCCAATTATTTCCCCCGGCCCATTTCTTTCCCCATCCTTCCTTCTCTTTTGTTTTCCTGTTATTTCCTTTCTTCCATCATATTTTCCTTTCACTTGCACTGAATCATGCAGCGCACGTGCACGCGTCGACGAACCATTGCCGTCCACCTCCGACCACCGTCACACATCACCTTCGATCTTCGCAACTCTCTTGACCACCCAGACTTCACGATGCAGCATAAGTATAAAAATCGAATGAAAAGCTATCTCCAAGAAATACGTCCGACCACTTCCCTTACCTCGTACCGCCGCCTTCGACCACTGAGTCCACCCCATTCCGCCAGGAGCCTCACCACTCATCTTTTCCCACTACATCGCAGCCTTAAATCCCCACTACCCCGCCGCTGTGACCAAAAAACCAACCTTGACCAGAACCAGCCTGAAAGCCTATTTCTCCTTTGACTGGCCACCACTTGGATCGAAAAATCACCGCTCTATTTTTCCCACACTCCCTTTTGCTTCAGCCTCCTCCCGACCAAAAGCCAACGCCTATTACCACCGAGATCGCCGAAAATCGATCCAAGACCAAAAGTCGTTCATCACCTTCCACCTCGTCGAATACGAGTCGAAAGATCATGAAAATACTACTAAAATTCATTACTTTCAATGCCAATCCAGTTCATATAAGTAAAAACACAAAATATGATGTTTGAATTTCTTGCAATATTGAGTTACCCATTGTATATCACTCTTTATATGTCCTGTACATGCTAATATCCACTAGAACCATTTTTCAAACGAAGAACATTCAAAAAAACCATTTCTCTTTTTATATCATGGCTTAAAACAGACTAGAGTGAGTGATAGGGATTTTGGAAGTCAGTCATAATAGTTTTTGTTCAAAAATACAAAGTAGAAAAATGATGAACATGTCACTGGTGAGTTTCTCTGGTTATAACACTAGGTACACACACATAGGTGTATATGTATTCCTGTTTCAAGCATACTTGGAAAACATCACTCCCATTTTCATGACCAACCATATAATCCTATATTACAGTGTGAAAACTTAAGTTTTGCTCACATTCTCTTCTTTTCCTTGAACAAAGAAACCTACTTCCTTGTTTTTTTCCTTCCTTTGAACTCCTAATCCTTGAATGCCTTTTTGATTTTCTTTAATTTTTTTCTTTTTCAGCTTGTATTTTTTTTTTGAATGCCAGAATGTAACAAAGGCAGAGCCTATTTATAAAGAGAATTGTTGTAGCCTGTCCGGCTTTGATCCTTATCCTTCCATATACTATTTTTTTTATTTGAAAACAAGTAGACCTGAGTTGATTTGATTTTTCCTTTAATTTGATTTTATTTTGTTTTGACTTGATTAAATATAAAGTTGATTTTTGATTTTTGATGTGACTTGAATTGATATACCTTTACGATGTTGTCTCCTTTTGTGTTTACAAGTAATTTTCTATGAATTTTTCTATGAATTTGTATCTTTTTGTGTATATGTTTATATATTTCCATATTGAAAAATATTGTATACATTTTAGCTCATGTATGTAAAGCTTTTACATGTACATTTGTATATGTATACATTCTATGTATAATATTTTACATACACATACACATCTACTTACATGTGTTTGTTATCATATACAAACATTTACATTTATACATATTTTTCATACACATTGTTTTGTATATGTTGTCATTATATATACGAATTCACATTTATATAACTTTTCTTGTATATTATTTCATATAAGCATATATTCATGTATTTGTATATTTATGTACTTATATATATGTGTTTACAAACATCATAAAGCTTATATATATTTATTTATATACTTATGGATATTTTATCCTAATTTAAATGGTGGAGTTTATCTATACATATAATTTATTTTCTTTTCTATAGGATTTATAAGTCAATATTTATTATAGTTTTTAAATCAATTTATATACATTCAAATATTTTAATTATCAGAAATTTATTTCTTCGATCAATCAAAATTAATATTCTGATAATGTAAATCGGTTAATCACCCAATTAACAGACTTCAAAAATCTGGGTCATTACATTCCTTCCCCCTTTAGAACTCTTCGTCATCGAAAGGGAAAGAAGTGAGAATTTTAATTTCATTGTATTTCATTTAATTTAATCATATTTAACATTTTAATTTCGTACTCTTCTATTATAACATTTTAAAATACTTTAAATTACATAGTATTTACCAAAGTACTTTTATTAAAATACTTTTCATAACTCGATGTCCAAACAAGTCCATCCTTGTTCTCACAGAAATTTAGTCATACGTTGTAACGACCCGATATTTTCAACCAATCGCATCTGCACATGTCGGACTTGAATTACTCAAAATATTGCGTTGTAAATAAAATTTGGCAAATCTTAGAATATATAGTAAATAAATAATCACAGACACATAGTAAATAATAATGCAGCGGAACTAAAAGAGATAGTAGTTCATGAAGCTACTATATAAAATAAGATACATCTGAGTTAAATAGGATACAATAGAAGAGTAACAAGATACATCAGATACAAATTAGAATACATCACTAAAACACTGAATACTGAAAGCAAAATAGATGGCTGGATCTTCAGGCAAAGCTCCAACCCCGAAGGCGAGTCTTGAATGCTGAATCACTTAGTCTGACTCGAGCGTAAAGAAAAGCATAAAACACTCGAGTCAGGACATAAATACTTATGAAATATAAATCAACTCAAGTGAACAGTAATAAAAATGCAGCAGTAATTTAAAGGATGCTTGGGACCTCCCATCCTTTAAGGATCCGTTAAACTATTTACTATGTAGTAATATTGCACTATTATAATAGTGTCTACAGTAAAATAAACTTATTTTAAAATAGAGTTAAGGGGATATCCATATAGCCCTTAAGACAAAATAGCGCCAATAGTCTATATAGTACATGCATGTCTCCTGGTCGGGAGACTATGAGAAGATACTCCATAGGTACGACATAAATAGAAACTCGTAGTAAGGCTCGCTATGGTAGGTGACACGACACACGAGGCAATGCCAGGGTAGTTATAGCAATTACCCACACGGGCTGGTGGTAACGTAGCAGCCACATACACCCACCTCGGAACATACTCCCAAATCAAAATCAGAGGATGGCCATCAATCAACCACAAGTAAGAGTATAGTATCGAAGAAGTGTGTCCGACCAGAGGAGCTAACCCTTTTGGCCTGAGTTCGCTCCTGTTTTTGCCACCTTATGCCAACTCACAGGAGTTGGGTCCATGTAATATACCTCAAGGACGTTGCCACCATCCTACTTTATTCTGGAATCTCCACCGCGTACACAGTTGTTAAAGTGGTTTTCGGAGTTGGCAGAGAGTATGACAACTTCCGACCCGGTCTCTTTAACAACCAAACGTTATTATAACGCCGTGGTCATTTCAAAATAGTTTATACTTAAAAAAATCAAATAATTTCATTTCAAACTATATTCTTTTCAAAATAGTTTATACTTTGAAACCAAAACCATTTTTATTTCAAAACTATATTCAAATCAATAAAATATCATTTCCATTTCAAACATATATTCATCTTTTAAAAAATCATAATACTTTAAAGTTATAATTCTTTCGAAACCAAAATACTTGAAATTATTACGCTTTGAAAATCATAACATTTCGAAGACAAATTTCCAATTTAACTCAATTCAAACCATCAGTTTCAAATCAACTTAGTTTTTCAACAAAACATTTCAAATCTTATCAATTTCAAAACAGATTTAATCCACAAAATAAACTATTCAATTTTTTTAATATATTTCAAAGCTTTATCATATTTCAAAACTAAATTTGAAAATCTCGTATATCTCAAATTTAATTTCATTATTACTTAGTCTTGAAATATTCATTTCAAAAAATCCAATATTATTTAGATAACTCAAATTACAAGTAAACCAAATATCCTTTCATACTAATATAAACTTCAAATATTCATTTATCAAAATCAAATATCATTTCAAATTCACATTCTTTATCAAAATAAAGATTAAATCATTTCCAAACCATTTCAATCATCAAAATATCATATCCTTTCAAAACCTCATTATCAAATCATTATTTGAATTCATATTCAAGTATTCAATTTAAATATCATTTTTATATTAAATAAGTCATACATTTATTATTTCAAGTATCATTACAAAACACATTTCAAAATTTCATTCAAAAATTCATTTATCTCATTAATTTCATTCCATTCAACACATAACTAGGTAAACCTTATTTAAATTTAAATTCCTTAAAATTAAAATTTAAGTACTAAAAATATATTCAAAACTCTTTAAATTTCACAAATAATCAATTCCAGAAGTTAAATCATTTAACACCTTAAAGTATAACTCAAATAGTGTTAAAATCTATAACATTTCAGGCGTAGGACTAAAAATCTATAAGTACTTAGTAGACCCGTTTTCAACACCTAGTGAAAATACTTGGAAAACCTTTTACAAGAATGCTATGGAAATCATCACCCCATCTATGGATCGCAGTTAGCATGATGATTGCATCGCCATCCGGCGAAATCTATAAGAAAACTGTATGCATTCGTACCTCTCAACTTTCGTCATGGAACTACAACAGATCGCAGCTGCACCCAGGGTTGCATTGCTATCACAGCAAAAATCATGTGATTGTAGGCATCAGATCCACTAGAATTACGTTGCCAAATGAAACTTCACCACATAGATCGTAGACTACACCAGTCGAGTCCCAATGTAGCCAATAGGCACTCACTACTATACAACTTTCGCTATGGACGACATAGATCATAATCTACCGATGTTACGTCGCTCTTCCAGCGAAATCAAACGTAGATTTAGGCAATCAATGCCACCTGACTTACGCTATGGTAACGTAGTAGATCGCAGTTACACCAGAGTTACGTTGCCGTCACAGCATAACCTCAATGTATCTGTAGGCATCAATGCCCTTGAATTACGCTACCCTAGATACAATCCTCAGGAACTACAGTTTTTTTCGAACGTCCTCTAGGATCCAAATTTAGAACCCCCTTTAGGGCTCAAGGCAAAACCATCCAGTGGATCTCTTACTTTAAGTTTCAACTCTAAATGGAAGCGTCTTTTTTCCCATAACATTCTCAAAACATTTCATACTATATACATATAGTAACTTTCAAATCATACTCTTTATATGTATCACATATAAATCCCATTTACACAAAATCGATATCTTTAAAATCAATAATTCTCAAACTAGGCTTTTCAAATTCCCAAAATTGACTTCTTGCTAAAATCAAAAGCCTTTAAAATCAACGAGTTCCAAAACTTTTCCATTTTTATTCTCATGTACACATAAAATCATTCCTTTCATCTCGAATAATTTTTAGATCAATAATTTCTGGGTCTACCTCATACTTATATAAATTCCACTTTATATTTCAAATA
The DNA here is from genome assembly GCA_030765085.1 of Allium cepa. Taxonomy (NCBI): domain Eukaryota; kingdom Viridiplantae; phylum Streptophyta; class Magnoliopsida; order Asparagales; family Amaryllidaceae; genus Allium; species Allium cepa. The sequence continues at coordinate 368,943,690 of CM060943.1, read as the reverse complement.
TCCTTTAAAGATCTTTCTCTTTCAGTTATAATTTCAATAAGGGAAGTTTTTAATATATATAATAAATATATATAACCACATTAATGCCAAATCAAAATTTTCAAGTTTGATTTCCTTTTCCAAATTCATTTGTAACATTTCTTACTCTCTATAAAGTAATTTTCGGTTATAGTGCTATTCAATCTTCATTTTGAAATCATCATATTAACTCAAAATATACTCGTTCACTTCACTATCATTTTACCTCAATATCCGATTCCGGTTCCAATTTAAAATTACTTCGAATTTCCATTTGGGTTATAACTTCAATTCAAACCATTTGTATTTAAATCCATGATTTAAATATAAACAGTTCCCACTCTGACCAGTTTGAATTTAGAAAATAGTTCGAATAGTTGTAGAATAGTTAAATAGTTGATATAAAATAGTTTGAGTTTTTAAAGAGAATGGTTTGTATAGTAAAATAGCTTAGAAAAATCCAAATAATATGAATATTTAAGAAAGTAGATTTTAGATAGTTTATATTAAAATAGTTTATCTGAAAATACTTTCAGAGCCAACTGATTCAATTCCCAATCTCCAATTTAAATAAATTTTCAATATCCATTTCCATTTAGATTGATTCAATCTAGATTCCAATTCGAATTAACTTTGATTCCTATTCTAATTCAAATCAATTCCCACTTTGAGTTTGAACTAGTTCAACTACGATTACAATTCCCATTAATTCAATCCAATTCCTATTTGGATTAATTTCAATTCAATCCTCACCTTTTAACCATCTTGATTTATACAAATTTGAGTTCGGTTTTCAGATACGGATTTAATTACTTAAATCAAATTAACCTTTAATATGAAATTTAACAATCTTAATCCCTTATAATTAAATCATGAGCCTAAATTTCTAATATTCATTTAAATTTCCTTTACTTAAACTTATTTCAAGGTTTGAGTGAGAGTTCAAATCTTTTTTAAAAAATCAATTTTCGAAAATCAATTGATTACCCAATTATAACTTAAAACTTTTAAATCCAATTCTTAAACAATTCTGGTTGACAGGTTCATTTTATCATTTCAAACCTAAGTCCAAAATGACTCCATTTCTATAAATTCAATTTTATTTCTAAGAATCAAAATCATTTAAATGGTTTCAAAATAAAGCTTTACTTCTATTTAATTTCAGGAATGGATATATATCTTCTCAAACCACTTCTTAATTTATTCAAAATAATCCAATTTACAGTTTTATATTTACTATCCATAACAACAGGATGATAGTAGGATATGTCCAAGTAAACAAACATCCAAATTATCTAAAACACCAATCAATAGCATCCATCTCAAATTTCTAGAATTCCAACCTGTTTTTATTTTAAAAGCTGTTTGAAATTATTCATACATAACCTCTTATCAAATCCATACTTTTATTTTCAATTTAATCCATTTAACTTTTCCAAGTTAAATCTTCAATTTCACACTAAAATTTCCTAATTCCAACTCATAAGTTAAAAACTTAATTAACTTGTCCTGAGTAAATTTCCAATTCGTTCAATTCATTTAACCTTACTCAATTTAAATTTTCAATTCCAAATTTAAATTCTTATCAATATCCCTTCCCACTTATAAGTTCAAAAACTTATTTCTCTTTGGGTTATACGTCTCATTCTAAGGAGTTTCCAGAATCCAAACATCAATATTCTTTTCAAATCAACTTTGAAATCATATATATATATATATATATATATATATATATCCACACATATATATACATATTTATCCCATTCACAGATCAAGTCACACTTTCATTTTTTGAACCATTCTTGGTTTTTAATTCAAAACAAATTCCTTTTGAATTTTCAAAACAATCTTGTTTTCAAAACAAAATTCCCATATCAAGATATATTCTAAAAATATTACTTATTATTTCCTTATATACTTTGAAATAATTTCAAAATTTTCTGGGCTTAGATTCAAAACTTCACAGTTTAAATCCATGTCGATTTATAAGTCATACACATATAATTTTTTTTTTTACTTCCTTAAAACATTTACTCTGCTTTATCATTGTGTATTCGTAATAAACATCCCATATTAAGACACAATACCCAATTTATGATAATTATCATATATAGAAATCAAACACACCCTATATTTCTTCATAACTTACGAGAAAGATTTAATCAGGGTAACTTATTCCAAATACTTCGAAAATTCTTTTAAATTTTTTGTGATTTAAATTCAGGTTTGAACCCATTTTTAACCTAACTTATTTGATAGTTTATCCTTACCCAAATTCTACTTGGTTATATGCGTTTTACCCTTTAAATCTTATAATCTTATTTGATTATAATAATCACAGCCAATCACCTTGATATGCTACAATAATCTGCAAATATTTTCTTTTATATATCAAAATATAATCTTATATAAAAAAACATTTTTAAAATCGTCTAAAATTATTATATAAGAAAATATCTAGTACGCCGTCATATAATACTCTCAACTTATTCTAGGGTACTACTGACCCTATCTCTAATAAGTAATCCCCACCAAAGCCAAGGTTCTCGCTTAACCTTCTGCTCCAATACCAAATGTAACGGCCCGAAGATTTTCGACCCTGAAAATCGACACTAATACGTTCCCTGTATAGAGTGCCGAGCAATCGAGTGTCGGAAATACCAGGCTGTTAGAGTTTAGAAGAAAATGAGGTAGAATAAGAAACGGAAAACAACAGCATAAAATCTCACAATCGTAGCGGAACAAAAATTAATATGAAATAACAACATTTTATACAAAGAAAAGCTGTAGTTATTAATATATATATATATATATATACAAGCTATCAGAGTACAATCATCAACAAATGAGTCTGGATGGTTATAATAATTTGTCCCTAAACACTGACTATACAGCCTATAATACACACCGAAATATAACACATATGTCTCTGCCATCCAGCCTGTCTCCTGAGCTCCAAAAGCATCTTAACCTAAAAATCTGTAATACTCAGTCTGACCAGAGCATTACAATAAAGTAACACCCGAGTCAGGATGGAAACCAGCGTGAGTAAACCAACTTAAATTGAGATACTTAAGTTTTAAAACTTCTTTAGAACAAGGTAACTCGTACAACACTACGAGTTCTTATCTTGTTATAGCCAGCACTTGTCGCAAAAATCCATTGATATTTAAATAATATCTTAGCACAGTTGCTTGTTTAAAATAGTCAGATTTACTTAATATATTCAATTCCAGCCTATTAGATTCAGTAATCAAACCCATAAAGATTTGAAGTGCTTATTTAATCGAAGTGGATCCGGTATCACTGATATCCGACCCCGCCTTTTCGAATCCAAATAATAAATTTAAAAAGGTAAATTGTTTAAAATAAACAATTTATTACTTAGAGTGATAATATTCAATTAAAGGATTTATTACAGAACTTTATTCCAAATAAAACGTATTATTATATTTAATCCAATAGGGAGGATGATTTCCCCCTAGGATTTTATTAACTTTACTTAGCCTTTCTCATTTATATTTTTATTCCAAACTATTTCAAATTAATTTTTTTATTAAATAATGAATATTGTAAAATACTATTCATTATCCATAAGTTTAAGTCAATAATAATAATAACTAACTACCATTAAATTACCTTTTTAAATTATAAAATATCGTTTCACTTTAAATTAAAATGGGAATACGAATCATTTTATGTATAAATCATAAATTCTATTCCTGCTTATTTTCCCTCTTTCTTTCCTTTTTTCTTTCTCTCTAATTTTTTTCCTTTCCCTCTCTTCTTTCTTCATGGGCCAATTCTTTTCCTCGGCCCATTTCTTTTCTCTCTCCTTCCTACTCCTTTTGTTTTCCTGGTATTTCCTTTTTTTCATCATATTTTCCTTTCATTTGCATCAAATCATGCCGTGCACATGCACGCATCGACGAACCATCGTCGTCCACCTCCGACCACCGTCACATATCACCTTCAACCTTCATAACTCTCCTGACCACCCAGATTTCACGATACAGCACAAGTACAAAAATCTAACGAAAACGCATCTCCAGGAAATATGTACGACTACTTCCCTTACCTCGTATTGCCACCTCCGACCAATGGAGTCCACCTCATTCCATTAGGAGCCTTTCCACTCACCTCACCACCTTTTCCCCCCACACCGCAGCCTTAAATCCCCACCACTCCGCCGCTATAACCGAAAAACCAATCTCGACCGGAACCAGCCTGAAACCCTATTTCCCCTTCGACTGGCCACCACGTCGATCGAAAAATCACCGCTCTATTTTTCCCACACTCCCATTTGCTTCAGCCTCCTCTCGACCAAACACCAACGCCATTTACTACCGAGATCGCCGAAAATCGATCCAAGACCAAAAATCGTTCATCACCTTGCACCTCGTCGAATACGAATTGAAAAATCGTGAAAATGCCACTAAAATTCATTATTTTCAATGCCGATCCCGTTCATATAAGTAAAAACAAAAAATATGATGTTTAAGTTTCTCGCAATATTGAGTTACCCATTGTATATCACTCTTTATATGTCCTATACATGCTAATATCCATTAGAACCATTTTTCAAACGAAGAACATTCAAAAACAAACCGCTCACTTTTTACATCATGGCTTAAAACAGATTAGAGTGGGTGATGGGATTTTGGAAGTTAGTCATAACAGTTTTTATTCAAAAATACAGAGCAGAAAAATGATGAACAGGTCACTAATGAGCTTCTCTGGTTATAACACCGAGCGTACACACATATAAATGTGTACATGTATTCCTATTTCAAGCATACTTGACAATCATCACTCCCATTTTCATGATCAAGCATATAATCATAGATTACAGCATGAAAAGTTAAGTTTTACTCACATTCTCTTCTTTTCTTTGAATAAAGAAACCTGCTTCCCCCTTTTTCCCTTGCTTTGATCTCCCAATCCTTGAATGCCTTTTTTATTTTCCTTATAAAAAATTTCTTTTTTAGCTTGTATGTATTTTGTTCGAATGCCAGAATGTAACAAAGGCAGACCCTATTTAAAAAGAGAATGGATGTAGCCTGTACAGGCTTTGATCCTTATCCTTCCATATACTGAATTTTTTCCCTTTTGATTTGAAAACAAGTAGAACCGAGTTGACTTGATTTTTCCTTTATCTTGATTTTATTTGACTTGATTAAATATAAACTTGATTTTTGATTTTTCATGTGACTTGAATTGATTTACCTTTATGATGTTGTTTCCTTTTGCAGTTACAAGTATTTTTATATGAATTTATATATGTATATTTTTTGTGTGTATATGTTTATATATTTCCATATTTACAAATACTGTATACATTTTAGCTATAAAGCTTTTACATGTACATACACGCACACACTTTCTATATGTACTATTATACATACACAAATAGATATACATCTACTTGCATATGTTTGTTATAATAACATACATTTACATTTATACATATTTTTCATACACATTGTTTTTGTATATATTGTCATTATATGTACATATTCACATTTATACAACTTTTCCTGTATATTATTTCATATAAGCATATATTCATATACTTGCATATTTATATACTTATATATATATATATATATATATATATATATATATAGACATATCTCTGTGTGTGTGTGTTTTCAAACATCATAAAGTTTGTGTATATTTATCTATATACCTATGGATATTTTATCCTAATTTAAATGGTGGAGTTTATCTATACATATAATTTATTTTCTTTTCTATAAGTCAACATTTATTATAGTTTTAAATCAATATATACATTCTGATATTTTAATTTTCGGATATTTATTTGTTCGATCAATCAAAATTAATATTCCAATAATTTAAATCAGTTAATTACCCAATTAACAGACGTCAAAAATCCGGATCGTTATAGAAACCATTTATAATTAGATGTGAACAGTAAAGGTGAATCCAATATTAAGCAAATACTCATAAATCCAGAAAATGTAGAAATGATTAGAAATAGATCTAATATTCAACCATGGTAGACATGATGGAAATGAATGTAAAGGAAAAGGTAATAGTTGAAATTATAAGAATAATTTGATTCAAAAATGAATATTGATAATGAAAAAAAAATCAACGTAAATGAAAATGGTGAATTAGAATTGCAAAGAAACTTACGTTTTAAAATATTATGTAAATAAATGGATGTAAAGTAATCGAAAAATGGCATTGTATAAATAAATGAGAAATGAAATTTTGTAGGTCATAAAACTAAATTAATAGGAAAATAGCATTGTATTAATGAATAAAAAAATGAATAGTAAATAATATGAAAGGGGATTAATAAGAATAAGCCTACATGACATTTGGAATTATTGTTAATTTTAGCTTATGGGATGGTTGGGAAAGGATACTTCTAACTATATGAATATGTATGAATAATCTATTAAGTTTTATCTAAGACAATTGAGAGTGTGGTATACTTAGTAGTTTATTTATCATTTCATATGATTGATTACTTAATTGCATGTGATGATTGTATGATTTTTTTGCAAGTAAGTATTGTTAAGTTACATTGTTTTGTTTGTTATTGATTGAAACAATGTAATATTTCTCTTTTACGCAATTATTAACTTCTTTGGATTATATATGTGACGCCCCACCTCTATACCCACGCTAGCCAAGAACACTACGGTGTAGTACTGTCAACTAGCATGGAGAATAAGGCTGTTGAGGAGCGACCATCCATGTGATTGCTTATCACACGGTGGCTATAAATAATCTTTGGAAACAAACATAGAAATAAGCATAACACAAATCAGTCACAGACATCCATATCACAAAGGCGGAAGAAGATATGAATATATGACTAACACATGAAAGTGTACATCAGAGTAGTGGTCAAAAAGATCCACAATAATACAAAAGAATAGCAACACGTGCTATACAAAAGAATACAACTATGAGTCTATATCTCAAGTGTATACAACAAAAACTGCTAATCTAAATAGTTAGCCAAAGTCAGAGTAGCAAATCCCGGGAAGAAGTCAAGCAGAAGCACCTGTAACATCTCGGTCTGACCCGAGTATTATTTAAGAAAATAATAAACGGATCAGTCTAGCTATAAATATCAGATGACATGGTATAAAATAAAAGATATGGCATAAACATAAAATATCCATACTGACATACTACTATAAGTATGCAAATGATGATCAACAGAAGGTCAATCAATAAGAGATAAATCAATATCATAAGAATCTTCTCAAAGATCCAAAGAGGGCATCATACCCTAAACTTGTACTCATAACAAGTCAATGACATAAATTCCAAAAATCAACACAAGAAATCCAGAAATCACATAAAAAGGGAAAGAGGCCTATCACATGACGGTCCGAAGACTATGGGGAGCTACCCCATATGGGTGAGTCGGAATCACCCAGATGAGGTCTAGGCTAACCAAAAAGCAAAAAGGTATGTGTGAGTGGAATCACACATATGGTGTCTAGCCTAACCTCGCAACAAAAAGGTATGTGTGAGTGGAATCACACAAATGGTGTCTAGACTAACCTTGCGGACAAAGAGATATGTGTGAGTCGGAATCACACCCATGAGGTCTAGTCTAACCTTGCAAACAAAGAGACATCGCACAATTGCTAGTCTAAATCATAAAATGATCGTCATGATCAACGAGAAGTGTCAATTACACTAAGCTAGAAATATAAAACTTTATCTTCGTGTCCCATAACCACTTGCTTAACTTAAATATTTACGAACGAACTGTAAATCTTCACTAGAAAATTGTCACAAGAGGTTCAATCTAACAAGTCCAAGAATTAACCAACGAAGTGAACGCAAGCGTTTCATACCACTTGTTTTACTAAGCCGTTTAATTAGATTTCTCATCCGAGTGAGGTAAAGGTTTGTATATACTAGTAGATTGGAAAACGGTTTAAGAAAAGATCATTGTTATTGAAAATAGAGTTGAAATCATTTTGTTGAAAGAGTTTTGATATTTACTACTAGTTTGAAACCTTCATATTTCTTAAGTTGTTATCCCGCCTTTTTAGCAAGGCCGTGATACCATAAAATCGACCGAGAAGCCCAAGATAGTTTGTCTCGAAGAATGGTCAACTCAGCATCTCAACAAAGCAAGTTTTGTTGAATGTTTTTCAGATAAGATCCCCTACAGAGGGGGGTCCAGGGGGGTGGCAACCCTCCAAGGTGGGGGTGCGGGGGCAACACCCCCTCTACGGGGTTCGACCTACCCGGTCAGGTCGTGGGGGTCCAAGGGGCAGCGCCCCGTCCAAAACGGTACGACCTAGTGAAGACCTAAGGGAAGATAGGATCGAGCGACCTAATGGTTGCGACCTAGGGATCTAAGGGGTCAAGCGACCTAGTGGTTGCGACCTAGAGTTGTTCGCGAGTTAGCAGAAGCGAGCGACCTAACAGAGGCGAGCGACTTAAGGGGTCATGCGACCTAACTGGAGCAACCCTGTGGTCATGCGACCTAAAATGTACGCGACCTAATGCGGCCGAGCTAAGTTTTAGTGCGACTCAACCAGGTGAGTGACCTAAGGGAGGCGAGCGACTTAAGGAACTCGCGGGTTAGAAGAGGCGATCGACCTACGAGTTAAAGGGGTCGAGCAACCTAGAGGTGTTCGCGACCTAATGGTCGAGCGACTTAAGGGGGTACGCGACCTATCGAGGTTCGCGACCAAATGGAACAAAGGCCGAGTGACCTATGTGGCAAGGCCTAGCAACGACCTGAAGTATAAAGGTCTAACGACCTAGAGGTAACGACCTATAACCGAGCTAGCCAAGACCGGACGATCCAAAGCCAAGCGACCTACGACTTACGACCTAAGACCTTGCGGCAACGACCTACGACCCATCGAGCCAGAGCCGAGCGACCTAGGGCTGTAGAACGTTTTAAGGCTAGAAACGAGCTATTTGAAGGCCGAGACTTTTCCACGCGAACGACCTAGCATTGGCAGAATGACCTAAGTGCAGGGTTCCACCAAAAACACTAAAAATTGGAGTTTTTGGCCAATCCAATCCAAACCAAATGCAAACGTACATGCTAAAGTGATGGGGAATCATTCCCAATAGTCCAATATAATTATAGATTAGAATTGTGAGATAAAAATCTCACCTTTGGGCCAAAAATGAATGAAAAAGAAGCTTTGAAGCAAAGCAAGAATCAATCCACTTTAATCTCAATACAAGAAGCTTGAATCTAATATCTTCTCTTTGAATTTGGAGTTGAAAGATGGATTTGAAGTAGAAGCCTAGGTTTGGAGTTTTAGTTTCCCTTCCCACTCACCATTAATGCTTGAGCTAGAGTTTGTTATGAAGAGTGAGGAGAAGGAGAGAAGTAGGCTTGAGTTATAATGGCTAGACTAACCCAAAGTCCAAAGCGGGAAAAGTTAGTGAAATTTCACTAACTCCAAACCTATCAATGTTTGTACTTAAAAAAATTGTAAATGGCATTTCGAACACAATGGAAGTGGCCTCGAGTCCTGATTCGACCGTTTGCAAAAAGTAGCTTTTCGGACCAATATTTGAATAACGATAAGATATTTAAACAAAATATTTAAATATATAATCGATAAATATGCGGGTTGTTACAGACTCCCCTCCTTAAAGAAATTGCGTCCTCGCAATATATAAGATGGAAATAAAAAGTGACAACCATAAAAGCATATTATCATAAAAGAAATTTGAAATAAGAAGTTCACCTCATTGAGCAATAGAAATTAAGTCCGGATGTGTTCGCTCAATGAATTCTCTAGATTCCCAAGAGCAATCTTTAGGGTTTGAGGACCATTGAACCTTCACAAGCGGAACATCTTCATTTCGAAGTCGTTTGACCTTCGAAGCAATAATTCGAATAGGTTGCTGCTCATAAGTTAAATTTGGCGAAACTTCAATTTCTTCCACAATACCAGGCTCAAGAATAGAATCGGAATCTCGAAGGCATTTCCGTAATTGAGAAACGTGAAACACGTCATGCATGGCAGAAAACTGAGTCGGTAATGAAAGGCGATAAGCCATGGAACCAATGCGTTCAGTGATAGGAAATGGCCCAATATATCGAGGCGTTAACTTTCCCGACCGACTGAAACGTACAACACCTTTCATAGGTGAAACACGAATAAAAACAAGATCTCCAACAGAAAATTCTAATTTCCTTCTTTGATTATCGGCATAGGATTTTTGTCTACTCTGGGATTCTTTCATCCTATGTCGAATAAGTTCAATCTTTTCTGTGGAATCACGAATAAAGTCTGGACCTAAAACCAGCCTCTCACCGGCCTCAAGCCAACAAGAAGGAGATTGGCATGGCCTTCCGTAGAGTGCCTCGAAAGGTGCCATACCAATACTAGATTGGAAGCTATTATTATAGGAAAATTCGACAAGTGAAATATGATCTTCCCAACTTCCACCAAAATCAAGCATGCAAGCTCGAAGAAGATCTTCAAGAGTTTGATTCACACGATCGGTTTGTCCATCGGACTGCGGGTGATAAGCGGTGCTAAAATTAAGCTTCGTTCCCAAAGCTTTTTGAATACTCTTCCAAAATCCACTAGTAAACAATGGATCATGATCGCTAACAATAGAAGTAGGAACTCCATGCAATTTAACAATTTCTGTGATAAAAAGTTTGGCCAATAGAGGAACGGTTCGGTTAGACCGAATGGGAATAAAATGGGCAGATTTAGTAAGTCTATCAACAATCACTCATGTGCTATCATGACCCGAACGAGAACGGGGAAGGCCATCAATAAAATCCATGGAAATTTTGTCCCACTTCCACATTGGAATTTCTAAAGGTTGCAATAACCCACCAGGCCTTTGATGTTCGGCCTTAACAAGTTGGCATGTCATGCAACACTTAATAAAGTTAGCGATGTCAGATTTCATTCCCTCCCAATAATAAAGTCGCTTCATATCAGCGTACATTTGACTGCTACCGGGATGAATGGTAAATTTAGAACGATGAGAATCTTCTAAAATATCTTTATGAATTATTTCCAATATTTGGTACGATAAGTCTACCAAATTTCCGAATGCCGCCACGAGAATCAATATCAAAGTCTTTCAAACCTTCAATATCAATTCTATCCTTAATATTTTGGCCAAGAAGAACCAGTTTAGGATCTAGCCTTTGAGCTTCAAGAATGCGGTATAAGAGAGAAGGATGAGCCTCAAGGCTACATAAAACAAATGATGAGCATAAATCGGACGCGCGCTCTTGAATCTCACAAGTGGATAAGATCTCGAGATCGTTCCATTCGGATATCATCATTGAAACAACTCCTTTTTGCTTACGGCTAAGAGCATCGGCGACACGATTACCCTTACCGGGGGTATAAAGAGTATCAAGATCATAAGGAGCAAGGAACTCGAGCCAACGTTGTTGACATAAATTAAGTTCCTTTTGAGAAAATAAATATTTCAAAGACTTATGGTCCGTGTAAAGAATAAATTTCTCTCCCAATAGATAATGATGCCAAATTCGAAGGGCGAAAATAATAGCCGCGAGTTCTAAATCATGTGTGGCATATCTAGTCTCGGCCGGCTTCAATTGCCTAGAAGCATAAACAATAACACGTTCTTTTTGCATAAGAACGGCACCCAAACCAACTCGACTAGCATCGGTATAAATAACAAAATCTTGATTCCCTTCGGGAATAATGAGAATAGGAGCATCGGAAAGGGGTTCTTTCAATTTCTGAAAAGAGGCTTCACATTTGTCCGACCAAATGTATTTAACTCCCTTCTTAGTCAAGCCAGTGAGAGGCACGGAAATCTTAGAAAAGTCTTTAATAAAACGACGGTAATAGCCCGCCAATCCGAGAAAGATATGGATTTCAGTCACACTCTCAGGTCTTTTCCAATCTTGAATCGCTTCAATCTTTGAAGGATCCACGGAAATTCCGGATTCGAAAATAATATGACCGAGAAACTTCACATGAGATTGCCAAAAGTGGCATTTAGAAAATTTCGCCTTTAATTGATTACTCCTAAGAGTTTCCAATACAATCCGAAGATGTTTCTCATGTTCCTCCTTGGTTTTTGAATACACAAGAATATCATCAATGAATATGAGAACAAACCGATCGAGGAAATCTTTGAAAACTCGATTCATGAGGTCAACGAAATAAGTTGGAGCGTTCGTTAACCCAAATGGCATAACAAGCCATTCATAAGATCCATATCGAGTATGGAATGATGTCAAAGGAATGCTATCCTCTGCGATACGAAGCTGATGGAAACCGGTTGCCAAGTCCAATTGTGAAAAGACCTTAGCACCACTAAGCTGATCAAATAGATCATCAATCCGAGGTAAAGGATATTTATTTTTAATAGTAAGATCGTTAAGCTTGCGATAATCAACGCAGAGCCTAAGAGTACCATCGGATTTCTTTACGAAAATAGCCGAAGCTCCCCAAGGCGAGGAACTAGAACTAATAAATTACTTCGTCTCCAATTCGGATAATTGTTTGCGCATCTCTTCATTTTCCTTATTGGACATGCGATAAGGAGGACGAGTAATAGGTTGAGCTTCAGAGGTAAGATTAATTCTGAACTCAATTGCTCGCTTAGGTGGTAAACCTAAAACGGGCTCGAATATGTCGGAAAATTCACGGACAACGTGAATTCGAGAAATGACGTCTTCCTCATCATCATCATCATCGTCTCGAGGATTTAAAGAATATAAAGATGCAGTCAAAGAAGAATCCGAATCTTTAAGAATAATAGAAATCTGATTTACAGATTGCGGATGTCGGAGATAAATAGTCCGCTCAGGACATAGGATATGAGCTTCATAGCGGTTAAGCCAGTCCATACCCAATATCATTCCAAAGCCTAAGTAACGCATAACATGCAAATCGGCTAGGAAGGAAAAATCGCATAAAATAATCTCCACATCTTTACAAAGCAAACTAAGAGTTGCGGAACCACCAACAGGATTCGCAATTTTTAAAGAAGTCATTAATGCAGTAACACTTAAGGAAATAGTGTCTACCAGTTCCTTTAATATAAAAGAATGGGATGCACCCGTATCAAAGAGAACTCTAATAGGTTGATCATGAAATAAAATAATACCATCAAGAATGGAGTGAGAAATACCTTGGCCACAAGATGTGTTGCCAGGTGCTTGAGCCACATTCAACTTTCCTTCCTTCTTGCCTTCACGTTTGAGGCATTGATGTATGTAATGATCCGGGCTCTTACAATAGCGACAAGATTTGGGCTTAGAGCACTTATTCGTAAAATGATCCCCAGATCCATAGTTGAAGCATCTCGCACCACTAGGAGAAGGAGACTTTGCCTCAGGTGTTTCTTGCTTACCCTTTTTGTTGGGATAAGGGCCTTTGAATTTACTGGGCCTCTTTTTGTTGTTGAAGTTGGGTTTGGAAGCTACCACTTCAACATCACTTTCTTTATCAGCCTCTTCCAAACGAAGAGCGATATCTATAAGTTGGTCGAAAGGAACTTCTAACTTTGGAAGTAATGGCTTCTTGAGGCTTTTGTTTAAGCCATAAACAAACCTTTGGTTCTTCTTCAATGGTGGTGTTGATGTATTCAACCCCATATTTGGAAAGCGACTCAAAGCCTGCGATGTAATCAGTCACAGAGGACTCACCTTGAACAAGGTCTATAAAGCGTCGAGCCAGAGTTACCTTCTCTGCTTCTGGTACAAATTTTAACTCGAAGCGTGTCCGGAATTGCTTCCAGGTAAGGTCCGCTTCGTTGACTTCAGAAATAAGAAGTTCATACTAGTCCAATGCTCTCTCTTGGAGCATATTGGAAGCCACCTGAACAAGGTGAAGATCGACGAGATTCATGCGAATGAAGATTCGATCGCAGGTCCTCAACCAAGCCTGGACCTCGATGATAGTTTCAGAACCTTTAAATGGCTTCCCACCCAGGTTGGTGTAATCATTGCACAAACGTGCAAACCCAGAGTTAGGGTGAGTAGGTTCCGGATTAGAACCAGCTGCTTGAGCATTCGTGACAAGGTCAAGAAGTTGCTGGGTAGTCATAAAAACTCCATTTTGAGGTGGAGCACTAGATGGTCCAGCTCTGGGACGACCAGGTCTAACCATTTCTCTTCCTTAAGAAAGAAAGAAGAGAAAGAAGAAGATTATTCACTAATGAATATCAAGCAATCTTGCTAGATAAAACAAGGAATCATAAAGGATATAGGATGAATCGGTACGACGACACGAATTAATCCTAAGACATAACTCCTAAGGTGGACTTAGGACGATGATCCTTGTTAAGTTATTCAACATTGTTCCGAAGTTTGGCTTTGATACCAAGCTGTGACGCCCCACCTCTATACCCACGATAGCCAAGAACTCTACGGTGTAGTGCAGTCAACTAGCACGGAGAATAAGGCTGTTGAGGAGCGACCATCCATGTGATTGCTTATCACACAGTGGCTATAAATAATCTTCGGAAACAAACATAGAAATAAGCATAACACAAATCAGTCACAGACATCCATATCACAAAGGAGGAAGAAGATATGAATATATGACTAACACATGAAAGTGTACATCATAGTAGTGGTCAAAAAGATCCACAATAATACAAAAGAATAGCAACACGTGCTATACAAAAGAATACAACTATGAGTCTATATCTCAAGTGTATACAACAAAAACTACTAATCTAAATAGTTAGCCAAAAGTCAGTGTGGCAAATCCCGGGAAGAAGTCAAGCAGAAGCACCTGTAACATCTCGGTCTGACCCGAGTATTATTTAAGAAAATAATAAACGGACAAGTCTAGCTATAAATATCAGATGACATGGTATAAAATAAAAGATATGGCATAAACATAAAATATCCATACTAGCATACTACTACAAGTATGCAAATGATGATCAACAGAAGGTCAATCAATAAGAGATAAATCAATATCACAAGAATCTTCTCAAAGATCCAAAGAGGGCATCATACCCTAAACTTGTACTCATAACAAGTCAATGACATAAATTCCAGAAATCAACACAAGAAATCCAGAAATCACAGAAAAAGGGAAAGAGGCCTATCACATGACGGTCCGAAGACCATGGGGAGCTACCCCATATGGGTGAGTCGGAATCACCCAGATGAGGTCTAGGCTAACCAAAAAGAAAAAAGGTATGTGTGAGTGGTGTCACACAAATGGTGTCTAGCCTAACCTCGCAACAAAAAGGTATGTGTGAGTGGAATCACACAAATGGTGTCTAGACTAACCTTGCGGACAAAGAGATATGTGTGAGTCGGAATCAAACCCATGAGGTCTAGTCTAACCTTGCAAACAAAGAGACATCGCACAATTGCTAGTCTAAATCATAAAATGATCGTCATGATCAATGAGAAGTGTCAATTACACTAAGCTAGTAAATATAAAAGTTTATCTTCGTGTCCCATAACCACTTGCTTAACTTAAATATTTACGAACAAACTGTAAATCTTCACTAGAAAATTGTCACAAGAGGTTCAATCGAACAAGTCCAAGAATTAACCGACGAAGTGAACGCAAGCATTTCATACCACTTGTTTTACTAAGCCGTTTAATTAGATTTCTCATCCGAGTGAGGTAAAGGTTTGTATATACTAGTAGATTGGAAAACGGTTTAAGAAAAGAGCTTTGTTTTTGAAAATAGAGTTGAAATCATTTTGTTGAAAGAGTTTTGATATTTACTACTAGTATTGAAACCTTCATATTTCTAAAGTTTTTATCCCGCCTTTTTAGCAAGGTCGTGATACCATAAAATCGACCGAGAAGCCCAAGATAGTTTGTCTTGAAGAATGGTCAACTCAACATCTCAACAAAGCAAGTTCTGTTGAATGTTTTTCAGATAAGATCCCCTACGGAGGGGGGTCCAGGGGGTGGCAACCCCCCAAGGTGGGGGTGCTGGGGCAACACCCCCGCTACGAGGTTCGACCTGCCCGGTCAGGTCGTGGGGGTCCAGGGGGCAGCGCTCCCGGCGGGGTGTGGGGCAGCGCCCCGTCCAAAACGGTACGACCTAGTGAAGACCTAAGGGAAGATAGGATCGATCGACCTAATGGTTGCGACCTAGGGGTCTAAGGGGTCGAGCGACCTAGTGGTTGCGATCTAGAGGTGTTCGCGAGTTAGCAGAAGCGAGCGACCTAACAGAGGTGAGCGACTTAAGGGGTCATGCGACCTAACTAGAGCAACCCTGTGGTCATGCGACCTAAAATGTACGCGACCTAATGCGGTCGAGCTAAGGTGTGGTGCGACTCAACCAGGTGAGTGACCTAAGGGAGGCGAGCGACTTATGGAACTCACGGGTTAGAAGAGGCGAGCGACCTACGAGTTAAAGGGGTCGAGCGACCTAGAGGTGTTCGCGACCTAATGGTCGAGCGACTTAAGGGGGTACGCGACCTATCGAGGTTCGCGACCAAATGGAACAAAGGCCGAGCGACCTATGTGGCAAGGCCGAGCAACGACCTAAAGTATAAAGGTCTAACGACCTAGAGGTAACGACCTATAACCGAGCTAGCCAAGACCGGACGACCCAAAGCCAAGCGACCTACGACCTACGACCTAAGACCTTGCGGCAACGACCTACGACCCATCGAGCCAAAGCCGAGCGACCTAGGGCTGTAGAACGTTTTAAGGCCAGAAATGAGCTATTTGAAGGCCGAGACTTTTCCATGCGAACGACCTAGCATTGGCAGAACGACCTAAGTGCAGAATTTCACCACAAACACTAAAAATTGGAGTTTTTCGCCAATCCAATCCAAACCAAATGCAAATGTACATGATAAAGTGATGGGGAATCATTCCCAACAGTCCAATATAGTTATAGACTAGAATTGTGAGATAAAAATCTCACCTTTGTGCCAAAAATGAATGAAAATGAAGCTTTGAAGCAAAGCAAGAATCAATCCACTTTAATCTCAACACAAGAAGCTTTAATCCAATATCTTCCTTTTGAATTTGGAGTTGAAAGATGGATTTGAAGTAGAAGCCTAGGTTTAGAGTTTTAGTTTCCCTTTCCACTCACCATTAATGCTTGAGCTAGAGTTTGGTAGGAATTTATGAAGAGTGAGGAGAAGGAGAGAAGTGGGCTTGAGTTATAATGGCTAGACTAACCCAAAGTCCAAAGCGGGAAAAGTTAGTGAAATTTCACTAACTCCAAACCTATCAATGTTTGTACTTAAAAAAATTGTAAACGGCATTTCGAACTCAATGGAAGTGGTCTCGAGTCCTAATTCGACCGTTTGCAAAAAGTAGCTTTTCGGACCAATATCCGAATAACGATAAAATATTTAAACAAATATTTAAATATATAATCGATAAATATGCGGGTTGTTACAATATAAGTGAAATACAGGTTTATGGAAGTAATAGCTACTGATTTTGGTTTCATAAAATGGAACGTTGTTTTTTCGACAAATAGGCACGTTCTCGGATTATGGTTTTATAGCGATATTATGTAGTTTTTTCCGTTGTTTGGGATATTTATTTTGAAATATGAGTTATATATATACATATACATATACATATACATATATATATATATATATATATGTATATGTATATAATATTACGAGTGTCATGGCACGCGCTACGCGTGTGAATTATTTTGCTTATAAATTGTATATGTTTAAATCGGTAAAAAAATTTATTTTTTATTTTCAAGTGATATTAAGATTTGTGTATTTGTAAAGAAGTATTCTAAATTTATAAAGGAATTTTAATTTTAGATCCTATTTTTAAAAGTTTTTTGAATTTATAAAACATTTTTAATCGTTAGATCCTACTTTTAGGCACATTTGAATTTGTAAAAGAAGTTTAATATTAGATTTATTTTTTAGTGATTAAGATTTGATAATATATAGATGGACGTTTTTGGTAATTCACGTTGATACCGAAAAAGTGTAACACCAAAGCTATTACAATTATTATTAAAGATTATTGGCATTATTTTTGTCCCAGACCTTTCCGTACAAAGGAGATTATGTCGAAATTTTCTGTGAATTTTGGACTTAGAAATTTTTTGTGAAAGTAAAAATGTTTTTCAAACTTTTATTTACTTGTATATGAAGGATTTATTTGTTTATAAACTGATGTATTTTATTTAATTATGTAAATTAATTGTTTATAAATTGAATGCTTTTAATAAGATATATTATTTCCTTAATTCCTTCTTTTTCCTTTTCGAGGATGAAAAGTTTTGAGTGAGGGAGAGTATAACGATCCATAATTTTCGATAATTAAATTTATTAATTAAATAAGTTTTGGAATTTGATGTTGTGAAAAATTAAAAATTTAAGATTTAATAATGAGAAAAATAACTAGAATGTAATTTTAATAATGTTAATTTAAAATAATGGATGACTATTTGAATGCAATCTAAAGTAACTGAAATAATTGGAAAGCTATAATTGGCTATAAATTGTAAATGAGGAAATAAACTAAATGTTACATTAATTGGTGAAATAATAGGTAATTAATTGTAATTTGATAAAATCAGTGTTGTAGAAGTAGTTATAACATTTGTTTATAGATAATAATCGTAAAAATGTAATGAAATTTAGAAAAGGGAACAATTATTATTTATTTCAAATTTATTTAATCTGTTGAGCTAAACTGAAAATCAGTTACAATTAAATAAAATTAAATATTACGTTAATATGAGTTAAGACTATAACTGAAAATGTGAATGTAATTAAATGTACAGAAATGTCAATTATGTTCATAAGGAAATAATTGATTTAATAATAAGAGTGAAACCAAGATAAACGAATTTATTGGGACTTCAAATTATAATTAATGTGAAAATCGACAAAAATTCAATATACTTGAAATATTGCAACTAATATGGTAAAAGATGATAATTGTCAAATATTAATGCAATAAAATGTAAATCAATGTTAACTATGTCTATAAAGTAATAATTGATTAAATAAAAAGATTGAAATCTGATTAAATCAATTTATTGAAATAAGAATATAATTAATTGGAATTAAATGTAACTAAATATTGTGGTTAATGTAAGAAAACGCGTCAATTGTAGAAAATGACGATAACAAGATAGAAAACTATGTTAATAATTTCATAAGGTATCGGTTGATTTGATAGTAGCAGCGTAAATCAAAATAAAAGAATAAAAATGAATAAGTTTAGTAAAGGAGTGTGTATATATATATACATTCATTTATTTGAAATGCTTGGTAGGTGAAAGATTGATTGTAGAGACAAGAAACTGTTATTTATTCAGAAATCTATAATTACTGTTTGTATCCAATCGTGTATAAATGTGTTTAAATTACTATTAGATAGGAAATAATTGTTCCACTTCTCATTACATTCATTTAGTCCATTCTGAAACTTAATCAACTGAAATTAATGTAATTGAAAATTTTCAATTAATAGGAGAGAGAATACTAAATTGTAAGTTAATTGGTCTAATTAAAAGTAGCTTATGTTTTGTGAAAATATATGGAAAGTTTGATTTAATGAAAAGAACATTTACATCAAATAAAATGAATGTTTCATTTGTGAATGTAGGTTTAATTTCATTAAAATAATGAATAGAATGATTGATTTTAAATGAATAAATATGTGTTTCAGCTTACATATTGATTACAAGAATAGGAAAATAATCTATTTCAGTAAGTTATTTATTACTCTTGTGTATAAATAACAAATTTATAAACGTGTTTAAATAAACAATTGTTTTATTTTTCATTTATTTTAGTTGTCTGTTTTGGAATTTAACTTTGTAATTAATTGCAATTTGCAACGACCCGTATTTTTGGGATTTCGAATTTGAATATTTAATTTGTTTAAATATTCGAATTTGAATTTAATTCGTAATAAAATCTATATTTCAAATTTTGACTTGAATTTTAGTGAAGCATTTTTAGTTTAATTTTAGAATTTTTCCATAATTTTTATTTAGAAAATATTAATATTTTTGTTTGAAACGTTTTACGCCGAACGTTGGTTCTTTTAAAATTTTACATAATAAGTTAACTGATCTATTTTATTACTGTTTTGTGATCGCGAAACGTTGTTGTACGCAATCATATTTTTATTTCGCACGTTCGCGGTCCATACACGAGTAAAATAGGACGTGGTGTCGTAACTAAAATTTTGTTTTCATAAAGCAAAATTTAAACGTTTCTCACACAAATTTTATGTACACTCACGTCACCCTATCTTTCCGATATTTTTCCATATTTTCTCTCGTAGATGATTTGTTCCCTTTGCATTTAATGTTATGTACTTTGTTTTCTTAGCGTTGAAGAGATATTTGCCAATATGTTCATATATACAAACAAAGCACACAAT
The DNA here is from genome assembly GCA_030765085.1 of Allium cepa. NCBI lineage: Eukaryota > Viridiplantae > Streptophyta > Magnoliopsida > Asparagales > Amaryllidaceae > Allium > Allium cepa. The sequence goes on along the minus strand of CM060943.1, from coordinate 368,923,351 downwards.
ATTTGTTTGGTACGTTGTTTCTTAAGCACGAAGGAAATCCACTTTTATATATACGGTCACACATGGGACAAAGGAGAGAAGGACCGCATTTTTTCCTTTTCCTTCTCACGCATGCTAAAAGTGACAGCAAACATTTAAATTCATATTTGCTCGCATTTAATAATTTAAATAACTTCTTCTATGCTAAGTATTAGCAAAAATTTCCAACACGAAAGTTGTAAAGGACGAGAAGAGCTACTTTTTTCATTTTTATTGTACTCGAAATGGAGGACCAGTGGAGGAGATATTTCATTGTGCATTTGCTACAGTGTGTATGTGCATGTTGGGTGATGGGCTTTGCAAGTAGTTGCATGGGAAATATGAAATGCAGGCATTAGAAGCAGAGAGCTGGGAGAATTGCATGCAAGAAAGAGCGTATAGAGTGGGATGTGTGCATGGTTTGAGAAGGCGGGTTTGAGAAGTAAGCTTATGGAAAAGAAGGCGGCGACCATTGCATACATGTTCGGCCTTCTCTTGGTTACCGTGAGCAGGCAATTGGAAAGGCAAGTGCAGGCATGGGGAAATTTAATTGGTTAATTTCTGTCATATTTGTGTAACGACCCAGAATTTCTGTCATTTGAAATTCGTATATTTAATTAATTTTAAATATTAACAATTAAAATTTGTAAGTCGAATAAATTATATTTCGAATATCTAGATTTAATTGGATAATTAAATCGATAAGTTAATATTTGAAATTACAGAAATAATTGGAAATTGGGTTTAATGTGATTAAAATTGATTTGTAAAGTTGTATTAAATGGTATTGGAGTTAGAATGATGTAATAGAACTTTTAATATTGAATTAAAAGTTAATTTGTGGAAATTGAATATTTTAATATTTAATTGACGAGTAAAAATAGTCATTTTTCAAACAGTCTCGGATTTCGACGAAACTAGTTTCATCGGATCTGTAATGTTACATTATTATAAATTTTAAATTTCGTGTCAATCAGATTTACGGTTTGTTCGGGGCAAGCTAAAGTGCACTGAAATCGTTTTAAGTGAATTTTAAATTTAAATAGTCGATTTGAAAACCTATCTTTCTAAAACGATCGAATTGGCTCCCGATATATATTCTATTGCGTTCGAAATGGGGGTAAAACATTATAAATGCCAGGCGGCACGCTTCGTTTGGAGTTCGGAAAATTTTTGGATGAATAGTGTCGCGTAATTTTCTATATTAGGACATCAAATTTTCACTTTTGCAAAGCAAGTTGGGTTTCAAGCTTCAACCGCCACCATTATCATCAACTGGCCGAAATGTTCACTTCTTCTCCTCTTAATCTCTTCTAATTCATTCACATTCACGAAAATCTTTCAACTACAAAAACGTAGAGCTTCATGAGATCTTCGAATCTATACGGTGATGATGGTATTTCGAGTGTTGTACGGGGAGATATCTGCTCACGTTCGACCTTGGTTGCGCACGTATTTTCACGTGACAGGGAGGGCCGACCTCGACGTGCTTTTGGCCGAAGGTGGAGTCGACCATACTCTTCGTCGTGGAGTTGGCCGATCATCTTCACGTTGCTTATAGAGGTCGTGAGAATTCGATTTATAATGGAGGCTATGGGTTCGTTTAACCTGGATTGCGAACGTGAGGGGGAAGGAGACCGCGTGCGGCCCTGATGCAATCTAATGAAATCAACGGCCGAGATGATAGAAGGGTTTGAAAATTAAAAAGAAATTGTAAATATATATATTATATAATTCGTTCAATCTTTAAAATAGCATAACCTTTTGATACGAGGTCTGTTTCGCATGAAACGAACTGCGTCGGGTTCGTATTGACGAGCTCTACACGATGGAGCTAGATTGGGATTGATTAGAGCTAGTGTGAATTTTGGGTAAATTTAAATGCGCGTTTAATTTTATTCGGAATAAAATGCTGAAACCGCTATTGGAAGCAAGGTGAGAACTTCTCACTCAATTGTATTGTGTTTCGAATTAAATTTTAAATAGTTAGATTTAAAATTGCTTGATTGTGGTTATTGTATGCTTGGATGGTAAATTGCTATATGTTGTATTGAAATAGACCCTATATGCTGTATATTAAGCGGAGGTTATTTTATTAAACACATATACCGCGATATTCCACCTTGAAGTGGAATTGGTATTATATATGTACTTGGAGTTGATTTCCCGCATTATATAGCAGATGAGACCCTATTGCGCCGCATAATAGCGGATGATATTTTATATAAACCCATGTACCGCGATATCCCGTCTTGAAACGAGATTGGTATTGTGCTAACATCTGTGGATGCAGGTAAACAGGTTGGAGGGATCCAACTGGATTCCTCAAATAATTGAATTTGTTTCAATGCTGTGTGTTGATTTTTTTTTATGATCTCTGTGTGATTATCTTTGTGATTGAAATCGTTGAAGGCCAAAATTTAGCGAATATAGTTTTGCTATCGTTGGATAACGGAAATAAATAAAATTTGATTTTTGAAAATTCAGGTTGAGAGTTTATATTAAAATTTATTTTTGAGAATTGGATAAATTTAAAAGAAGGAATTTTAAAATAATAAAGTTTTAATTTTAATCTTATTGAATAAAATTTCAAAATATGGGAAAAGCTTTAATAAATGGATTTCGGGTAATATTATTCAAAAGTTGAAGAAGTTATTTAAAATAGTTGAAAAATAAAAGAATCGGTTTTCTTTAAAAGGAATTTGTTTTAAAAGGAAATAAAATTTGAAAACCATTTGGGAATTGATTTTTTTGCGATTGAATTTAAATTATTTTGAAAATCCATTTGGAAATTTATTAGGTGTTTTAAAATGAATTTGGAATCAATTTGAAAATTGATTTGGGATTTAGTAGAAATTGATTTCAATTTGAGATTTGAATGAAATCACTTGGTGTTTAATTTCTTGGGAAATCAATATGGAATTAGATTTGGTTGTTTTTGAAATCAATTTGAAATCGTATATCAGTGGATATTTGAAAATCTAAATTCACCATGGAATTTATAAAGGAAAGGGAAATTTGTTTAAAAATAAACATGGATTATTTGAAGCGTGGAAATAAATTTACGGATTGGTAACGTAAATTTAAAGTAAATCGGTAAGGATTTATTTAATTGGTTTAAATGAACGATTTTGAAATGAAAGTGTTTTCTCCCTGGAAAGCCGAATAAATTTTCTAAATAGCTTCGAAATATATATGTATACATATATATAAAATTCTAAAGTTTGGTTTTAAAGGATACTTTGGAGAAATCAATTTCTTAAATTGTTTTAAATCCTTTAAGTAAAGATTTATTAAGTTGATATAGAAATGATTATTTTTAAGAATCAATCAATAATTGTTTTAGAAAATAGTTATTTAAATAGTTATACTCTATCTACTAATTTTATTTTGAAAATTAGTTTGGAATTAAGTTATATGTAATATTGGTATAATACTTTTATAACTAATATTTTAAGTCAAGTGTTTACAGAAAAATATTTTTATTTCAAAGTGTTTTCTCGATATATTTTAGAAAAGTGTTATAAATTATTTTAAAGTATTTGAACTCGGTAGATTTCCGGTGAAAATGAATAAATATTTGAAAAAGTTTCCACGTAAGGAAAATGATTTGAATTTGTTTCCAAAAGTTGTAGAGGTGAAAAGTGATTTGAAATTTGTTTTCAAATGGTTGAATTGTGGAAAAATATATCTTGTAAAGATATTTTTGGAAAATAAATAATTGGGAAATTATTTGGAATCTAGTGATGTTGTGCATATCTATTGATAGTTAAATAACCGACTATCAATATTTACCTTTAAATGGGTATTTGTTGTGATTTGCTTGAATTTGAGCTACATTTATTTTAAAAATAAGCGCTCGTTATTCGGTGTAGCCAGGAGAGGACCTTTGGGTCATGAATCCCATTCCGAATAGTGATACGTCATAATGGATAACATTTGAAGACCGGTGCTGAAGACCGGATATTTTTGGAAACGAAAGGATTACCATCGAATGTCTCTGCATCGGCTGATCTCCGATATAGAGATTTTATCACCCTTTGTGATGGAAGTTCGAACGTGATTAGTGAATATCCGGATTGCAAGGGCTTCTTTGGAAGTACCTTCGGTTCCGTTCGATGTCGGAATGGACTTGTATGGATGTGTGTCTGACGTTACAATTTGAGATGTAAAGCTGGTTTCTATCAAATGCATTTTTTTTGGCGGCGGAGAATTTATTCCCTTAGCTTAATACCCTTCCCTGAGACGTACGAGCTCAGAGGTTGTGCAGTTGATGGTTACTAGTGATACATTCCCAGTTTGGTAGTGTGGCATACGAAGTGCTGCTGATCAATTGTTGATCAAAGCATAGATTTTGTGAAAAGCATAGCTTTGTGGAGGAGACTTCGTCAGACCTCACAACCCGGTAATGGTCAAAACAGGAAAGATGCAGCAATGTTATAGGGAGTAGCGCCCCTTAGGGTATGTGCATTTCCTTCTGGATAGAAGTGGTATCATGGTATGGAACCCAGATACTTAACTTATGTGGATATCGCAAATATATGTATGACTTTGTGATTGTTGTTGGTTGAGGATTCTCGGATAAAGGTTGTTTACAACCGGAGGATGACATACTCGTATCAGTAGTTACCTACTTTTGCAGAGGTAACCCAGCATTGTGTTGGCAGAGATCCAGTCAGGTTCTCAGGGCGTCTTTCCAGAGGCGTACCCATGTGCAATGGGAAGTTCCATGGCCTGAACATTTGTTGGAAATCCAAATTCCAATATGCACCTTGTACGTTTTTAATTGTAGAACTTGCCATTTACTTATTGTGGTCACTACTATTTAGATGGTAGCTATAGTAGGCATAGTACAAAATGTTTATGCTGGCTAAGATTTGTATTATACTTTCGAAATGTTTTCTACACTATGCACTAATAATAATAATAATCAAATGATTCTGCGTAGTAATCATCTTTGACTATCATAAGAAGAAATCTCCTCTGATTCTGCTTTTGCATTGTGTGTATGGCGGGAGGCCTTATGGTAGTTTCATTTTCCAAAAGTATAGCGAAATTCTTTTTATTTTCTTTGTAAAAATAACTGTTTTAAGATCTCACACCAGTCCCACGACTGACCTGAAGTTTATTATTCCCTTCCTAAACTCTGGGTGCCCACCATTTTCTACACGAGCAGCCTAGAGTCAGGTTATTAGGTCATTTTGGAATTCAGGAGGTGCTGTGGAGCTCAAGAGGCGAGCAAGATGGCGAAACGTATCACTTGTATATGATATTATCTTTTCCGCTGTGTATCCACTTGTAAGGACAAGTTCATATAATTGTCCATTATTGTGTTGTGTTGTATATTGACTCTGATAATGTAATGCATAAAATGTATAGTTCTTTTGATTTAAAGATTATTCATTTATCTATTATATGTTGTTCCACTGCGACTGTGAGATTATGATATCGTTTATGTTGTTTTTCTTTCTTTCTTACTTCTTCTATCTTTTTCTTCTCCTTAAACCCTAAGGGTTCGGTTTTCTGGCATTCAATTGTTCGGTAGTTGATACAGTGGACGTATTAATGTCGATTTTCGTAAGTCGAAGAATTGGGTCCTTACAATTTGTCTGACAACATGCTGCCATTTTTATAGTTATTTGCTAATATGTTTTTAGGGAATCCTTCTAATAAACTAAGATTTGTGTTGACAACCAAAATAGAAAGGTAAGTCTTATTGGAGTAATGGTATAAATTCATCTTCTTGCATATTGAAGAAATTATAGTTTTAATCTCCAACAATATTTGAATTCCAAATATTATTATATTGATCTTCTTGCAATATTCAGTTACCAAGATGTAATGACTCATACCACAATATGTCCATCCGCGGATGAAAAGAATAAAAGCCAACTCTAATTTTGTTTTCTACCATACTTGATAATGCAAATAGGTGCATCTGTTTTCTTTCTTAACTGAAATAATGCTTTCCTTGAATTTGAAATTATATGGCAAAATCATTTTTAGGTATAAAAAAGAAAATGCAAACTAGCCAAATTCTATAGCACTGTAACAAAACTACTTAGAAAACGAGGTTGGACAACGAACCTGCCCGCTGGCCGTTAGAGAGAAAATTTTGTCAATTCTCTCTACGACTTGAAAGTTCCATTTGAGCACTTTCCATGTACAAGATAAACAAAGTCTAGCCTTTCATTGCAATATTCCATTGCAAATAGAAGAGAAAACTTCCTTTTATTTTTTATAGTTAATCACAGTGTTATATATAATCATTGTCTCAAATATAAACCAAATAAGAAATACTGATATAGTTAACCATTGTTTTCATTTTCGTACTTTGTAAAGTTGGGTATTCTACTATTCTTTACAGATGTAGTAACTACATCCGAGATTGTTAAATCATTGACAATCCATCAAGCATTTTAATAGAGTGGAATTGCAATGTTTGTGAAGGAAATAATCCTGCCAGATTTTGTTAATAACACGCATTAACACATGTATATAATTTATTAAGTGTTGATGTATTTTATTAAAGGAAACTATTGTAATACATTACTAAAAGTAAAATTTTACTGCACTTTTTAGATATATCATTATTGTCAAAAGCTACATCATTTATTCCAAATTTGTTTGACTGAATTGGTGAAATTCTTTACAAATACAAACACCTTGATGACACCAAAATTGAACCATAATTAAATGGTTAGTCGCGGTGGAATTGATTCTTTTACTTCCTACGTGTCCACATCTTTTCCCTTTCGAGAAACAAAAAAATGTCCTTAAAGTATAAGATGCAACTACGTATTTTTAATCATGTGGTCTGTAATGTATTGGATAGTGACGCTAAATGCACATAGTGTGCCTTGCACTAGTAAAAAAATGGAAACGGAAGCAGACCCTTCACGTTGAAGGAAGTTGCATGTATGTTCGATTTGGTTCTAGCAGGGAGGAGGTGCGGGCAGGTCGCATGCGTGATGGTGGGTGCATGAATCAAGGAAGCCTGGTGCATAAAAAAAAGGAAAAAAAGAAAGTACAAGCGAGAAGAAGGAAAATATATATGTAGGCAAGCATAGATGTGTGCAGGCTTGTAAGAAGGGTGCGATTGCACGTTTGTTCATGGAAGGTATACATCAGGGCGCATGTGGACATGGAGATGGGGAAGCAAGTGCTGGCGAATTAAGGAAGGAGGCTAGGCATATACAAGCAAGGAAGGTGGCCAGACGAAGTAAGGAGCAGGTCCAAGGAAATGATAAAGCAAAGTGATTACTGTGTATTTCATATATTTTTGCATCTTAGTCCACCGAAATATGGTTTGTTGCAAACGAGAATATGGGAAAGGGAAGTAGCATTTGAAGCTTCAGATCTTGGTGCGCTTTCATGGGCCGTAAAGTTGGGCTTTGGGTGAGAAACAAATTCTAATTGACTTGTTTAAGCTTTATAATTTTGTTACTAAAAGTTTAAACAACGATATCATGGTCGTTAAAAATACAATTGACACGAGGAGTTCCATGTTGGACTCGTGTTGACGAGTATAAGGTTTCAGTATAAATTGTTGACAGTCCTAGACATGTAAAAATTTATGACATATAAATACGGACAGAATATAAATCGCGTTATTTTAATAATAACGTCGTTTGAGTTTATATACGTTAACTATTGATGTTTATTTGGCCAAATAAATTGCTGTTAAGTTAAATTAGATTGGATATGATAATTGGACATTCGCAGCGAAAATAAACACCGCCCGCTAATTAAATTACTTTGTAACGATCCACTTTTTTAAGCCAAACTTAATTTAGTAATTAATATAATTTTTGGAATTAAATTGTGAATTAATTTGAAAATTTTCAAAATAAATAAGACAAGTGTTTATATATATATAATAGATTGTAAATAGAATTTTGATTTGAAATTCAAAAATAAATATTTTAAAAATAAATTGAATTTAAAAAACTCTATATTTTAAAAACTTATATATAATATATGTGTGCGTTTATTTATTAAGGTATAATTAGATTTTAAAATCATTTTCATTAAAAGTTATATAAGTATAAATAATAGAAAATGAATTAATAAAAATATAAAACATATATAAAAGTAAAACATATGTTAATATAAAAAGAAATATATTAAAATAAACATATAATGATACATGTGTAACACTTATAATATGTAAAATAAAAATGTGTAAGTATTATAACATGAAGATTAACAAGTGTTAGTTGATATTAACATGCAAAATACAAATGTTAGCCAAATTTCAACATGTAATGCAAGTGTCATAAATTTTCCTTTCATTTTTAAATAATAAATGAAATAAAAAAAGATTATATACACACACACATCTAAACTTTTGCTCTTCATTTTTCTTTCATGATTTCAAAAACACAAACCAGGAAACTAAAACACAAACCAGAGACAAAAAAACAAACTTAAACCTGAAAGCAAGCGGTAGTTTCAAATCCAAGATCATCTTAGACTGATCAAAACATCTTCTAGTTTTTAAGTTCAACATCTAGTTGCAGATCAAATAAATTCTAGTTTTCAAGATTAAGTCAAATTCCAGTTTTTCAAATTTTCAAGGCTAAGACAAACTTCAACCTGATCAAATAACAAGTAGATCATCTCAAAACAGTTTTCAAGTCAAAATCATTTCCAGGCTCAAGTCTGTTCTCTGTTCTTTTGTTCCAGGTGAGTAAACAAGCTTTATAAAACCTTTAACCTGTTAAATCTTGATTGTTTGTGATTGATATTTGAAGTACGTTGTAAAAATGTTTTTATAGATGTAAATATTGCCTGCATGTGTGTGTGTGTGTAGGAAATTGTATGCATGTCTGTGTACAAGCATATACACTCTTGTTCAAAAATTCACAGGCTTTGATTAAGTTTAAGTTCAATTCCACTTCCCCTGATCTCATTTAACATATGATGTTTAAAATAAATTTGTTTGTATTGGTGTAATACAAATTTTAAAAATAAAAGAAATGATAATTATTAAGAAATTTATCTGGAAATTGGGAATTTACAGTAAAAACTCAAAGCATGTTAAAATTTGAATGTCAAAATTTCTGGTTTCATATACATAATCTGATTCGTATTCGAGAACCATGAATTTTAAAAATAAAATCAAGATTTTTATTATTGTTTTTGGGGGGAATTTGTGGGATGAACGAAAATCCTGTTTTGGGTGATTTCTAGCGACCGGGGAAGGGTTGGATGTCGTGGTCATCGTTGGAGGAAGCTAGAATAGTGGAGATCATCGAAAAAATGCTCGGAGGATAAATCAACCTTCGTGGTGGCGCGACGATGCTAGAATAGGGATTTAGGTCATATTTTGGTCAAGGGAAGTTCGTGCCAAATTTTGGAAGGCACGGTGGCATCGAGTTGACTTGGAGGTGGGGGGAAGGTGAGAGGAGTGTTTGGCGCAGCTCTAGGCACGAGCATTTGGGTTCAGATGGTCTGAGGTGGCCGAAAAAAGGGATTTTGGGTGATGGGTTTTTGTCCCACTAGGTTTCATTTTGTTTGATTTTGATTTATGGGATTTTTCACGAAAATAGGTGATTAGGATGAGTTGGCGTGACGACAGCCACTAGTCGGTGATGTCGAAGTTGATCGGAGTAGCTTCGATCATCTATACATGTGTATGTGCATCGGTGTGTATTGGGTTGGTTGCTGTAGTAGGAAGAAAGTGATGGCTCGGGAATGGTATCGGGAAGAATTGGTTTTGGCTCGAGTGTTGTTCCGAGTGTTTATGTGGGTTTAACCTGTTATAACAATTTTTAAACTAAACTAAGTTAAAAAGAAAAAAGAGAAGAAAAAGAAGAGGTAGCCCGGGGTTTTACTCGGGAAAATATGGAACTGACTCGGGTTTGAGTAGGGGAGAACTCGGGGTAGTCTCGGTTTTCTAAAAGTATGTTAACTGTTTTAAAAAAAGAATTTTAAACAAACAAGTATAAAACCATTTCTTAATTAACACTTTTATATAATAAGTGTATTATTTAAGTTTGAGATTTGTTCAAAGGTTTTAAAATAAATTATTTTAAATTAATTAAGTTTGAGATATTTTATTAAATGTCTTTTATTTGTTGTTAATATTTAAGTTTATTTAAATAAATTTAGATGGTATAATTAAGTAGTTAATTAATAAGATAACATATTTTTAATTATTAATTAACTTAAAAGTCTTAAGTTAATTTATGGATTAATAAATGAATTTATTTCTAAGGTTTATTTAATAAGATTAAATGTTGTAATTAAGTAATTAATTAAGATAAAGGGTTTATCTTTAATTAATTAAGATCTTGATTAATTAAAGGATAAATAATTAATTAATGTAAGTAATTAAGGGATAATTAATTACTTAAAAGATAATTACGTAATGTAAGTAATTAGAGGCTAGTTAAATAATTAAAGGTTAATTATTTAATAATTGAAGGTTAATTAATTGATTAATTAAAGGTTAATTAATTTATGATTAAAGGATAATTGATTAATGATTAAATGTAAATTAATCAAGTGATTATAGGATAATTACTTAATGTAAGTAATTAAAGGGTTATTTTTTTAATGTAATTTAAGGTTGATTAATTTATGTGATTAATTAAGGGTTTATTAATTAATGTAATTAATTTCAGGTTAATTAATTTATGTGATTAATTAAGGGACAATTAATTAATTGAGGATGATTAATTAAGATGGATAATTAAGGCCGATTAATTAATTTTCATTAATTAATTAAACTAATAACAAATGGTTTGTAACTAATTAATGTTAATTAAGCAGGAGTTAAAAGTAATTAGGAATTGAACAACTAATCTTGCTAATGGATGATTGGATTATATTGAATTCCTTGGATTATTTGATATCTCTGATATGTGATGTTCTATGATATGAATTGCTTTGGATTGAGCTGTGATCTGTGATATATTGCTGTGTGAATCTGAATTGAAATGAAAATTGTTACTTAAACAACTTGGCCTTAAAATGGCATTTTAATTTTGATGTGACCGGGGGTCGGATTCTAAATGGTTATCCAAAAACCACATCGAATCTTAAAGATGGATCTTTTGTTTAAAAGATTGAAAACAGAAATTTATTATGGATGTATCCACATGTTTTTAAAATAAGCGCTCATTATTCGGTTAAGCCATGAGAGGACATTAAGTCATAAACCCATTTTGAATAATGATACGACGTAATGGGATGGCATTTGAAGACGGTGGCTGAAGACCGGGTATTTTCGAAAACGAAATGATTACCTGTCAAATGTCTCTGCACCGAGTGGCCCCGGTATAGAGATTTGGATTACCCTATGTGATGGGGAGTCTGGACGTGATTATAGAATATCGGATTTGCAAGGACTTTTTCCTTAATTGGACGAAGTGCCTTCGGTTCCATTCAGACCAGTGATGGACTTGTATGGATGTATGCCTGACGTTACACTTTGGGATGTAAAGCTGGTTTCTATCAAATACATTTCTATTTGGTGGCGGAGAATTTATTCTCTTAGCTTAACACCCTTCTCTGAGATGTATGAGCTAGAGGTTATGTAGTTGATATTTACTAGTGATATATTCCCAATTTGGTAATGTGGAATGCCAGGTGCTGATCATTGGTTGATCGAAGCATGGCTTTTGTGAAAGTGTAGCTTTATGGGACGAGACTTCATCGAACCTCACATCTCGGAAATGGTCGAAACAGGAAGGATGCGGCAAGGTTACGGGGTTGCACCCCTTAGGGTATGTGCATTTCCTTCTGGATGAAAAGTGGTATCATGGTATGGAGCCAAGATATTTAACTTATGTGATTGTTGGAATTTGTTATTGGCGCCTTGGTAAAGGTCGGTTACGACCGAGGGATGACATACTCGTGACAGCTAGTCACCTAGTTACAAAGGTAACCCGACCTTGTGTTGGAAGAGATCCGGTTAGGTTCTCGGGGCGTCCCTCCAAAGGTGTACTCATTCGGAAAGGAAGTTCCTTAGCCTTGACCATTTGTTGGAAATCCAATCACCAATGCGCGTCTTGTACGATTTTAGCTGTTGAACCTGCCATCTAACATGGTAGCTATAGTAGGTATACTATAAGGTATACTATTATGGTACGCATGCTGGCTAAGATTAATATTATACTTTCGAAATGTTTTCCACACTATGCACTAATAATAATATCAAAAGGATTTTCACATATCAAGCATGTTTGACTGCTGTAAGGAGAAACCTCCCCCAAATGTGCAACGGCATTGTGTGTTTGCCGGGAGACCTTATAGTAGTTTTATTTTCCAAAAAGTATAGCGGAATTCTTTTATTTCTTTTTGTGATTTCTTTTGTACAAATAACTGTTTTTGTTTGCTCACACCAGTTCCATGACTGGCCTGGAGTTTATTATTCCCTTTCTAAACTCTGGGTGCCCATAGTTTTCCACATGACCAGCCTAGAGTCAGGTTATCAAATAGACATATAGTAGATGTAGATTTTGGAAGTCTTTGAAGTCTGTGGTTTTGGGATCGCATTTGCTTCATTGCAGCATGATAGCTTTTGGTTCTTAGATTTTTTGTTTGTTTGGAGGTTTGGGGTTTTGGAATGAAGATGCAGTATGTTGGATTCTATCTCTCTCTCTTTTGGAAGACCTTGTTGAAGATATATTTCCGCTGTTTTTGCTCTTCTCCCAGTTCATTTATTTCTTTCCGCGGTTGTATCTATTTTGGCTCTGATATTGTTGGGCATTTGTTGTATTCATGTTTTATCCATTTTGTGTATCAATAAGTTCGTTTCTGTTTCCGCCGTGTTGTTTTCAAATTCACCTAATGTGTTATAAGCTCCAGTGAACCAGACTCCAACGTTTGAATATTCGAAATTTGAATACGGGTGATGTATTGGATGCCCATTTTCGAGCATCGGAACCTGGGTCGTCACATCAGTTATATGAGCTGAAGGTTGAGTAAGAACTTTAGCTTTGGAGTATAAAACATTAGGTGACTCATTAGAGATAGGATCGTAAATGCCCTAGAATGAGTATCCCTAAGATATCTTGTCTGTATGCCTTAGTTAATTCTCTTACTATTCACTGATAGTCGAGAAAAGGACAAGGAGGGGGCAGGAAGAGTACCACTACAAATGGTCGATACCCTACAACAACAGCAACGGTAGGTGCACCTTTTCTTATCCAACCCCAACCAAATCTAGCTGTGTTATATCTCAAAACTTGGAGGGAACCATTCAAAGGGTGGACATTATTATGGAAGCGCAAGCTTGGATTCAATCTTGTGAGAGGATTTTTAAAGGATTGAAATTGGATGATGATTATTACTTTGATGGCTTCCTGGCAGCTCTAGGAAGAAGCTTTGGCTTGGCGGGTGACCATTACTTTGGCCGAATTAGAGAACGAGTTTACATAGGATAGATTCAAGCAAGTATTTGAGCAGCATTATATGCTTTTCGCTATTATTTCCAAGATGTAAATAGGAAATAGGGTAATTTTCTTATTTCATGATAAAATTCTTTGAAATCTATTCGACACCGTAACCACGCATAGTTTTATTTCCTAGCAAACCATAGAAGAGTTAAATCTTGAACCCAAATTCGCAGTCGAACCTATTAGTGTGAAGAAATTTGGTAGGTGGCCCTACAGATCTTTGTTTACGTTATAGAAAAGTTCCTATTTCGTATTCTCATCATCAGTTTCCTATCAATCTTTTTGTTCCTAACTTTAATGAATTTGAAATTTTACTTGAAATAAACTGGTTAACAAAATAGTAAGGTAAATTAGATTGTATCGATAAAACGATTTCGGTTAAAACGAAATTTGGGAATTTTGTTGTGATTTCTTGTAAGGATCCAAGTCCAAATAGGGATAAGCTAATGTATACTTTAGGGTATTCCGACCAAGTTTGGAATCCATACCTATTGTTCGAAAATTTCTTGTCTTATTTGAATTTTTTTTTGGGGTCTACATTCTACGAATGGTTATTACGCCCTTCGAACAAACCAATGCCCCTGCATATTTCATAGACCTGATCACCCGAGTATTTCGTGAAGTGTTGAATAAGTTCGTTCTAGTATTTAGTGATGATATAATGGTTTGGTAAGCCAAATGTAGAATAGGTATTCATTTTGATCTGGTAAGCCATTTCTTTGTCTTCTTATGTTTTTACACGATCTTTGTTTATTCCTCGGTCTAGCGAATTTCGGAGACGAAATTTTCTTAAGGGGGAATCTATAATGATCCCATTTTATAAGCCAAATTTAATTTAGTTATTAATATAATTTTTGAAATTAAATTCTGAATTAATTTGAAAATTTCCAAAATAAATAAGATAAGTGTTTATATATATATATATATATAATAGAATGTAAATGGAATTTTGATTTGAAATTCAAAAATAAATATTTTGAAAATAAATATTTTGAAAATAAATTGGATTTAAAAAATTCTATACTTTATAAACTTATATATAATATATATGTGTGTTTATTTATTAAGGTATAAGTAGATTTTAAAATCATTTTCTTTAAAAGTTATATAAGTATAAATAATAGAAAATGAATTAATAAAAATATAAAACATATAGAAAAGTAAAACATATGTTAATATAAAAAGAAATATATTAAAAAAAAACATATAAAGATACATGCGTAACATTTATAATATGTAAAATAAACATGTGTAAGTATTATAACATGAAGATTAACAAGTGTAAGTTGATATTGACATGCAAAATACAAATGTTTGCTAAATTTCAACATGTAATACTAGTGTCATCAATTTTCCTTTCATTTTTAAATAATAAATGAAATAAAACAAGATTATACACACACACATCTACACTTTTGCTCTCCATTTTTCTTCCATGATTTCAAAAAAACAAACCTGGAAACTAAAACCCAAACCAGAGATAAAAGAAAAAATTTAAACCTGAAAGAAAGCAGTAGTTTCAAACCCAAGATCATCTCAAACAGATCAAAATATCTTACAGTTTTCAAGTTCAACATCTAGTTGCAGATCAAATAAATTCCAGTTTTCAAGATTAAATCAAATTCCAGTTTTTCAAATTTTCAAAGCTAAGACAAACTTCTACCTGATCAAACAACAAGCAGATCATCTCGACAGTTTTCAAGTCAAAATCATTTCCAGGCTAAAGCCTGTTCTCTGTTCTTTTGTTCCAGGTGAGTAAACAAGCTTTATAAAACCTTTAACCGGTTAAATCTTGATTGTTTATGATTAATATATGAAGTACGTTGTAAAAATGTTTGTATAAATGTAAATATTGCCTGAATGTGTGTGTGTGTGTGTGTACATGTAGGAAATTATATGCATGTCTGTGTACAGGCATATACACTCCTGTTCAAAAATTCATAGGCTTTGATTAAGTTTAAGTTCAATTCCTCTTCCCCTTATCTCTCTTAGCATATGATGTTTAAAAGAAATTTGTTTGTATTGGTGTAATACAAATTTTAGAAATAAAAACACATAGAATTATTAAGAAATTTATCTAGAAATTGGGAATTTATAGAAAAACTCAAAGCATGTTAAAATTCGAATGTCAAAATTTCTAGTTTCATATACATCATCTGATTCATATTTGAGAACCATGAATTTTAAAAATAAAATCAAGATTTTTAATGTTGTTTTTGGGGAGAATTCGTGGGATGAACGGAAATCCTATTTTGGGCGATTTCTGGAGACCGGGGAAGGGTTGGATGTCGTGATCATCGACGGAGGATGCTAGAAGAGTGGAGATCATCGAAAAAAAATGCTCGGAGGATTTATCAACCTTCATGGTGGCCCGGCGATGCCATAATAGGGTTTTAGGTCATATTTTGGTCAAGGGAAGTTCGTAGTAAATTTTGGAAGGCATGGTGACGTCGGGTTGACTTGGAGGTGGGGGAAAGGTGTGAGGAGTGTCTAGCGCAGCTTCAGGCGCGAGCACTTGGGTTTAGAAGGTTCGAGGTGGCTGAAAAAAGGGATTTTGGGTGACGGGTTTTTGTCCTAGTGAGTTTCGTTTCGTTTGATTTCGATTTATAGGATCTTTCGCGAATCTGGGTGATTAGGATGGGTCGGCATGAAGACATCGACTGATCCGTGATGTCGAAGTTGATCGGAGTAGCTCGGATCATCTATGCATGTGTACGTGCATCGGTGTGTATTGGGTTGGTTGTTGTAGTAGGAAGAAAGAGATGGCTCGGGAACAGTATCGGGAAGAATTAGTTTTGGCTCGAGTGTTGTTCCGGGGAGTTCATGTAGGTTTAGCCTGTTATAATAATTTTTAAACTAAACTAAGTTAAAAAGAAAAAGGAGAAGAAAAAGAAAAGGTAGCTCGGGCTTTTACTGGGGAAAATTTGGAACTGACTCGGGTTTGAGTAGGGGAGAACTCGGGGTAGCCTTGGTTTTCTAAAAGCATGTTAACTGTTTTAAAAAAAGAAGTTTAAATAAACAAGTTTAAAACCATTTCTTAATTAATTCTTTTATATACTAAATGTCTTATTTAAGTTTGAGATTAGTTCAAAGGTTTTAAAATAAATTATTTTAAATCAATTAAGTTTGAGATATTTTATTAAATGTCTTTTATTTGTAGTTAATAATTAAGTTTACTTAAATGGTATAATTAAGTAGTTAATTAAGAAGACAACATGTTTTTAATAGTTAATTAAATTAAAAGTCTTAAGTTAATTTATGGGTTAATAAATGAATTTATTTCAAAGGTTTATTTAATAAGATTAAATGTTGTAATTAAGTAATTAATTAAGATAAAGGGTTTATCTTTAATTAATTAAGGTCTTGATTAATAAAAGGATAATTAATTAATTAAAGGTTAATTAATGTAAGTAATTAAGGGATAATTAATTACTTAAAAGATAATTACTTAACGTTTAGAGGATAAATAAATAATTAAAGGTTAATTATTTAATAATTAAAGGTAATTATTTGATTAATTAAAAGTTAATTAATTTATGATTAAAGGATAATTTATTAATGATTAAAGGTTAATTAGTCAAGTGATTATAGGATAATTACTTAATGTAAGTAATTAAAGGGTTAATTTTGTTTGTAATTTAAGGTTAATTAATTTATGTGATTAATTAAGGGTTTATTAATTAATGTAATTAATTTCAAGTTAATTAATTTGTGCGATTAATTAATGGACAATTAATTAATTGAGGATGATTAATTAAGATGAATAATTGAGGTTAATTAATTAATTTTCATTAATTAATTAAAATAATAACAAATGGTTTGTAATTAATTAATGTTAATTAAGCAGGAGTTAAAAGTAATTCGGAATTGAACAACTAACCTTGCTTATGTATGATTGGATTATATTGAATGCCTTGGATTGTTTGATATCTTTGATATGTGATATTCTATGATATGAATTGTTTTGGATTGAGCTATGATCTGTGATATATTGCGTGTGAATCTGAATTTAAATGAAAATTGGTACTTAAACAACTTGGCCGTTAAAATGGCACTTGAATTTCGATGCTACCGAGGGTCGGATTCTAAATAGTTATCCATAAATCACATCGAATCTTAAAAATGGATCTTTTGTTTAAAAGATTAAAAATGAAAATTTGTTGTAAATGTATCCACATGTTTTTAAAATAAGCGCTCATTATTTGGTTAAGCCGGGAGAGGACACTAAGTCATAAAACCCATTCCGAATAAAGGTACGACGTATTGGGATGACATTTGAAGAAAGTGGTTGAAGACGGGATATTTTCGAAAACGAAAGGATTACCTGTCGAATATCTCTGCATCGAGTGGCCCCGGTATAGAGATTTAGATTACCCTATGTGATGGGGAGTCCGGACGTGATTCGGGAATATCCGGATTTGCAAGGACTTTTTCCTCAATTGGACGAAGTGCCTTTGGTTCTATTCAGACCAGGGATGGACTTGTATGGATGTATGTCTGACGTTACACTTTGAGATGAAAAGCCAATTTCTATCAAATACATTTCTTTTAAGTGGCGGAGAAGTTATTCTCCTAGCTTAACACCCTTCTCTGAGACGTATGAGATCAGAGGTTACGTAGTTGATATTTACTAGTGATACATTTCCAATTTAGTAATGTGGCATGCCAAGTGTTGATCGTTGGTTGATCGAAGCATGGCTTTTGTGAGAAGTATAGCTTTGTGGGATGAGACTTCATCGAACCTCACACTCCGAAAATGGTCGAAACAGGAAGGATGCAGCAAGGTTACTGGGATTGCTCCCCTTAGGGTATGTTCATTTCCTTCTAGATAAAAAGTGGTATCATGGTATGGAGCCCAGATATTTAACTTATGTGGTTGTTGGAATTTGTTGTTGGCACCTCGGTAAAGGTCGGTTACGACCGAGGGATGGCATATTCGTGACAGTTAGTTACCTAGTCACAGATGTATTATACTTTCGAAATGTTTTCCACACTATGCACTAATAATAATATCAAAATGATTTTCGCGTATCAAGCATGTTTGACTGCTATAAGGAGAAACCTCTCCCAAGTGTGCGATTGCATTGTGTGTGTGCCGGTAGACCTTATGGTAATTCATTTTCCAAAAGAATAGAGGACTTCTTTTTATTTCTTTTTGTGATTTCTTTTTGTACAGATAACTGTTTTTGTTTGCTCACACCAGTCCCTAACTGACTTGGAGTTTATTGTTCCCTTTCTAAACTCTGAGTGCCCATAATTTTCTACACGGGCAGCCTAGAGTTAGGTTATCAGATAGACATATAGTAGATGAAGATTTTGGAAGTCTTTGAAGTCTATCATTTTGGGATTGCATTTGCTTCATTGCAGCATGATAGCCTTTTGTTCTTAGCTTTTTTGTTGGAGCTTTGGAGTTTTGGAATGAAGATGCGGTCTGTTGGATTCTATATATCTCTCTCTCTCTTTTGGAAGACCTTGTTGAAGATATATTTAACGATCTGGAATTTTTGACCTTGAAAATTCGACACTAATACGTCCACTGTAGAAGTGCAGAGTAATCAGATACGGAAAATTCCAGATTGTTAGGGTAAAGAAGAAAAGAGGTAGAAGAAAAAGTAGAAACAAAACACAGAATCTCATATTTGCAGCGGATCAAAATATAATATCAAATAATAGCATTTATATGAAAAAAAAGCTATATCTATCAAATTTACATACAACACATCAAAGTTCATTAAAACTGGAAAATTTTAACAATTTGTCCCAGAATACAAACAATATAACTTCCATACACAACAGATTATACTCCATACGTTCCTGCCATCTAGCTCGCCTCCTGAACTCTAGAACTCCTAACCTGAAAATCTGTAATACTCGGTCTGTCCCGAGCATTACAATAAAGTAACAACCGGGTCAGGCTGGAATCCAGCGTGAGTAAAACCCATATGATTTGAAATACTAAGTTTTAAAATATAACTGGAAACTCGGGGTAACTCATACCTTACTACGAGTTCTTAACTTGTTAAAGTCAATTACTAATTACTAATCAATATCTAAGTACCGCTACTCAGCTCAAATGGCTTAATTTATTCCATTCCAGCCTATATGATTCAAAAGACAAATCCATAAAGAATTATTGTAGATTACATATCGAAGTGGTTTCGGGTATTTATTAATACCCAACCCCGGTCTCTCCGAATCCAATACCATTTTTAATCCAAGATGTTTAAGTTTAAACAATTAAATTTATTATTTAGAATAACATATTCACACAGATAGCTAATTTAAATTATCATAGATAGATAATCCATATTATCACAAATCAATTAAAGCATCTCATATCACAGAGCATCACATATCACATATCAGAGATATCCAATAATCCGAGGCATTCAATATCATTCAATCATCCATAAGCAAAATTAAGTTGATGTACAATTCCTAATTAATTTAACTTAATCTCCAAATAAATCTTATTAAATTAATCACTCAAATTACGTTTAAAACCTGCTTACTTAACACTAATTAATTATAGACCAAATAATTAATCATCCTTTAATTATCCATCTTAATTAATTATCCTTAATTGCTTACATGACTTATCATTCAAGTAATTACATTAAGTAATTAACTATCTTTAATTACTTACATTAATTAATCCTTAATTAATTTCATTAAGTAATTAACTATCCTTAATTACTTACACTAAGCGATTATTCTTAAACTAATTACATTCATTAATTATTATTATTCTTCAATTATTTACATTAATTAATTATCTTACTAATTAATTACCCTTTAAGTAAATCAGGACCCTAATTAATTTAAGTTAATACACTTATCTTAATCATCTACTTAATCCGAGCATTATTAAATCTCATCTTAAAATACTTATGATTAATTTATTATTAACTTAATATATAATTAATCTAAAACCAATCAATTTACCTTAACAACATTTAAATCTTAATTTAATAAGCCTTAGAATTAATTATCATTGACACATAAATTAAATTTAAGATTCTTAAGTTAATTACCAAATTAAAACAATTCATCTTCTTAATTAACCACTTAATTACAATATTAAAATTTATTTAAATAAACTTATGAATTAAATAAAGGATACATAATAAAATACTTTGAACTTAATTACTTTTTTTTAAATAATTTACATTAAAACCTTTAATAAATCTCAAACAATTATTATTTAAAAGAATTGGTTAAGAAATTCTTTAAAACTTGATTTGGTTTTACTTTAAAAACTTGTTATATTTAAAACTTGTTATCATAACAAAGAACCCGAGCTAAATATCTAATTACCCGATGAGACGACCCGACTTTTTGTCCACAAAAAGTCGTATCATCCTTAAGAAAGAAAGGGATAGAAAAGAGAAAAGAAAGAAGAGAAAGAAGAAACAACACCAGAATCTCAACAGCGGAACAAATAAATTATATTAATAACATAAGTATTACATAGTATTACAACAATTATCAGAGTTACACAGACAATACAACACATACTAGACAGTTATAAACACCTGTCTAGTTATTACAATTCAATACACAATACAGAAACACTCAGAGATACCAACACAGCGGAAAACTATATAACTATACGCAGAAGCTTCCTGCTCCATTTGCTCCTCCACAATTCGTCAAAGCTAACCTGAATCCTAACCTGAATCCCCTTGGCTACTCGTAAAAATTTGAGTACCCAAGAGTTAAAGAAAACAGAAATAACTCCCGGTCAGACATGGGTCTGGTGTGAGTAACAGGTGAAAGTTGCTTAACTTTGAAAAACCTTTGAAAGAAAAGGTATCACGTAAGACTTTCCACACATAAACATGGAAAAGTTTTTACCTTACGCTAGCTAAAACATTTGATAGGAAATCCAGTGATATTATAATAGCGTCTAGGGTTTTCATGTAAATAAGAAATAGGCGAAATTGTTATATCAATTAAATTCCAGCTACTAGCCACAAAAGTGGGTAATACAATCAAAACCGTTGGCACTTATTGGGTTTTGGATTCCATCAATGGCTGGGCTACTGGGGTACCGTCCGTCAAAGTACGTGGCCTAGATCACCGTACCGAGGAGCCACCCTAACTCCCCTGCAACACAAGGCCGGAACCATTCCTTACTGAACGGTTCCGAACAAGACCACCCCGCAGTTGTGATCAGCAACCGCACTACTAAGCCGAAATAAAGGGACATCTAGACAGGGGTAAATCTCGCTCTCAACTTGGGGCTACCCACGAAGCCTTGCTGCACCTCCCCTGTTTTAGCCATTCCCGGTTGATGAGGCTTGAGGCTACGATTACCTTTATAGGACATATCACTTAGAATGCTCATCGTCCACCGGACGATGTTCTGAAAGCATTCAATCCATACAAGTTCGTTCCGGGTTCGAACGAAACCGAAGGCATTATCTCGTTACACTCATTTTGGAATCACCCTCAGAGTTAACGACGATAACCCTTGCACTCTGAATCTTCATCTTCACTTCAGATTCACGACCTAACGTTAATTTGGATCGATGTGGTTTTCGGATATCCAAATATGGAAACCCGATCCCGGTCTCATCGAAATCCAAAACGTGTCTTTTAAGGCCAAGTTGTTTTAGAGTTTAAAACAATTCAATTCATTATCTATATACATACAGATAG
This sequence comes from Allium cepa, assembly GCA_030765085.1. Taxonomy (NCBI): domain Eukaryota; kingdom Viridiplantae; phylum Streptophyta; class Magnoliopsida; order Asparagales; family Amaryllidaceae; genus Allium; species Allium cepa. The sequence goes on along the minus strand of CM060943.1, from coordinate 368,901,260 downwards.
ATAATTTACAACACAATGGGTAATCAACATTATCATCAACAGATAATTCATATCATAATCAGATAATCCATATTATCATCCAAGTGCAACCAATGCATCCATATCACATACATTTCCCATCTCATAGCTGAGATTACAAACCATATCAGGCAACCAATGCCAATCATCAAACATAAGTAATGATCTAATGATCACACCATTTATAATTAATTTAAAATGAATTAAATTAATTACTTAATCTCTAATTAATTTAAAATAAATTAAATTAATTACTTCATCATTAAAATCCTACTTAACTTAACCATCCTATTACTCATCTTAATTAATCATTATAGATTAATAATTCCTAATTACAATAAGTAACAAGTTAATTATACTTAACTCTTAACACATAATTAACTTATAATTAATTAATTAACTAAAATTAATTACATTAATCCATTATTAATTAATTACTTCATTTATTGATTATTTCTTAATTAATCAATTCCAAATTACACCATTAATTTATTGATTAATGATGTCTAATTACATTTAAATCAATCTCTCTATATAAATTAATTACATAAGTAATTAATCTGCAATTAAACCACATATATATTAATCACCCTTGATTAATAACCATTCAGTAATTAACTTCCCTTAATTACCCATTCCATAAATTAATTACTCTTAATAAATTATTTCCATTTATCCCTTGATTAATTTTCAAAGTAATTTAAATCCAAATTACTTCTATAATAAATATCTTTAATTACATCCAGTAATTATTTAATTAACTACTTCCCTAAGTAATTACAATTTCATTAATTACATAAAGTAATTATCAATCAACCCACAAATGTTTAAATTAATTTAACTTAATTAATCTAAACTAATCACATTAATCAAATAAATTACACCAAGTAATTAATTCATTAATTACTTTACTTAAGTAATTAAACTTAAACAATTGATTATTATTATTAATTAATTTAATTAATTATCAAAAATTAATCACATTAATTAATTGTTAAATAATCTTAAGTTAATGACCATCATTAACATTTCTTAATTACTTAATTAAAAGTTAACTGATACAAATCGTTATTAATTATCAATTAATTAATATTAATTACAATTTAATTAATCTCTAATTAGTAATTAATTAAGTGTAATCATTAATCACTTGAATAATTAAATCTTAATCATTAATGAAAATTTAATTAACCATTCTTAATTATAGACTAATTAACCATAATTAATTAATCTCAAGTCTTGATTTATTAACTTAAAAATTATTAATTACTTAATTAAACATCCACATTATTTATTAATTAAATAATTAATATCCCATTTAAATTAATTTAATAATTTAAATGAAACCAATTTCTTAAGTTCTAATCTTAATTTAAGAAACATTTCTTCTCATACAAAGTAATTTAAATAAATTGTTTCCATATTTATTTTAAACTTCACTTTAAATTTCATTTTAAAATTTTAAGATTTTAAAATGAATACAATTTATTTAAACAAGGTTTTTAAACAAATTTTAAATCTTCTTATCTCACATGTTTAAAAACGTACACTTTATAAAATAAAGGTTTAAAAGATTATAAAACAAATTCATTTAAAACAAATTAAATTTAAAAAATTTCTTTTTAAATTTCAAACTGAAATACAGTTAAATCTTTATTCCAATTTAATCTTAAAACTTTTAAAGCTTTACTTACATTTCCATCTTCATTTTCAAATTATTTAACCTTTCTAAATTAGTTAAAAAAAATTTAAATTTTAAAAAAACTTATTTTAAAAACTGACATTAAAATAAAATTCAGGTTTTAAAACTGAATTTAAACTCATTTTAAATCCTTATTCATAAATTAAAACTCATAGTTTTAAATTCAAAACCAAAGTTCCTTTATACTTTGAAAAGTTTAAAATCTAAATTTAAATTTCCAAATTTAAATTAAATTCAAACTCAGATTCATCTACTTGAATTTCATATTTCAGTTTCCAGATTTTAAACTTTGTTTTAAATTTTCAGTTGCATTATAAAATTTACTTTTAAATTTAAAACAGAAAAACAGTTTCTTGTTTTGGTTTAAACATCTTAAATTTCTTAATTCAAAAATGTTTCAAAATCCAAGAATTAAACTATTGATTACATATTTAAATTCCAAGTTTAAAAATCCCAGTTTGAACTTCAACTTACAATTTGAAACTTAACTTTCAAATTTAAAAACAGAAAACAGTTTCCAAACTAAAATTTTTCTGAATTCAAATTATTTCTAAAAAACCAAAATTCAAACTTATTTGAATTCATATTTTAGATTTAGGTTTTAAAACCCAAGTTCAAATTAAGTTTACATTTTAAATTTTAACTTTTAAAATTTAAAAACTGTAAACAGATTTCCTGATTATGCTAAGACCAAACTAAAGTTTCAAAATTTAAATTATCTCAAAACCTAAGATTTAAACTAATTGAATTTATATTTAAAACCAGTTTAAATCTTAAACTTGGTTCAGATTCAAGTTTACATTTAAAAACTTTTACTTCTACTTAAAAAAACTGTAAAAAGATTTCCTGTTTTATTTACCAAAACCTGAAACACAGGTGACTCGAGCAATCCCACAATTTACTTCGAGTCAAAGACCTTCCTGCTTCGAGTCACCCTACAATTTACCCGAGACCATCACGAGGTATAAAACCCTATAACCAAAAACAAACATCACCAGAGCCACCTTGCTTCTGTGCACCAGCACACCGTCTCCGGCCATCAATGGCCATCCATACGACCATCCCACTGTCAACAATCAGTGACTCAGACCAAACAAACATCCATTCTGTCATTACTTGCTCGAATTCGAAATCGAGACCAAATATTCAAACCTGGAAACATCAGACCACAAACCCATCCAAACCTATCAACGACAATTCCTCCCGCCTCTGATCACCATCGCCACTCAAACTTTGGCGACGACTTCAACAAACCACCAACCTCCATTCCCTAAATCCCCAAGTCACTCGATACACCGAGAAGATCGAATTCATGCAAAATATATAACCTAGGTAAAACTAGGGTTCATAACTGAAAATCCCAAATTACAACATCACCAATTAATTTCAATTCAAACTAAAAAATTTCACAACATCCCAGACAACTACATCCCTTCCAGAAGAAATGCCAACACATACAACCCTAAAGATCATCATAACTTCCCCAATTTCCATTTTCAGTGCAAATATAAACTGCACTTCCAATTCGTTTCTAAAATTGATATTTTGATCTTAAAAATCATGTTTTAGTATAGGGTTTCAATTTATATTACTGATTTGTTATATCTTTATACTTGAATTTTCACTAATTTAATGTTTGCTCAACTGTTAATAAAATCCAGAGATGATACTGGGTTAAAAAAATTCTAAACTAAAGTTTATAATTAAACTAAACAATTTTCATTTGAATCTTAAATTTAAATAGTGTTTATATCAATAGGTTTAAATTTGAATAGTTCAAGAACTGGAAAGTATAACAGAGTAGACTTTGTTGAAAACAAATAGACATGCATCATACAACCAGAGATACAATCATGTATATACATAAACATACATATTTCAGACATCTATCGTGCAACTAAATTTACCTACTTAAATTTTTAAAAAATATAGTTACTCACTTGAATTAAAATGCAGACAGAGCTCTGTTTTTTTGAAAGCTTCCAAATTTCCTTTTTAAATCCTGCTTGAACTTTGCAAATGTTTTAATGCCTTTAAACTTGAGCTTCAGTTGTTTGATGCTTTTAAACTTGTTTTAAAAATGCTTCCATATTTAAAGAATTGAATGCCTATTTTCTTGCTTCATGGTTGCATGCAAGTCCTACAGATTCTAATTACCCAGGTTTTCAAAGTATTTGATTTTGAAGTTTTGAGGAGATGAACTTTGCAGATTTAAGGAATGCAATTGATTTTACAGGAAATTGAATAGGTTTTCATGATTTTCAGATTTGAGGAATGAAGAGTTTTGATTAGGTTTTTAGTTGGAAATTTTCTTTTAGTTTATGAAATGAAAAATGAGAAAAGAAAGGGAAAAGAAAACATGCAAGTTTAAATAATAATATTTTGATTTAATTTAAAATTAAAGGAAAATTAAAGCTAAAATTTTGATACATGGCTAAAATGCTAACACATGTAAATTACCTTGCTTAAATACTTAACACATGTTAACTCATGTCCTAAATTACTTACATATGTCATTTTAAATGATTTGTTATTTTAATTAAGTGTGAAAGAAAATTAAACTTAATTAGTTAGTTTCTTTAACACCTAGTTATGTATATAATTAATTTCTAAAGAATAAAGCAAAGTGTTATTATAAATAAAACAATATACAACTAAATCATTTGACAAAGATACTTTTACACAATTAAAATAAATTTATAAAAGAGGTTATAACTTAAATGAATACATGTTTCATATTTTAAATTGTATTTTAAATTTCATATTAAATTAACAAATCACATTTTATAAATCAATATTTTAAAAAGAATAACACAAACATTTTTGTAACTTATTTTAATATTCAAACTTAAGTTAAAAATGAATTTTAAACCAATAAAACAATTATCTCATATTAAAAATCATTTAGTTATTTTATTAAATATTTTTGAAAAGCTTAAATCCACAAATAAATCACAATTCCTAATTTCAAAATATTAAAATTATGCTCTTAATTTAATTAAAAACAACTTATCTATTTAATATATATATAAATACATATACATTATTAAATAGAAAATAGATTTATTAGTTTATTAAAAATAAATTCTCTAATTAAATATTTAAATAAAGAAGATTATTAAATCAAATCAAATTTATTAACAAAAATTATCAAATTCATTTAAATTTAAACACAGATTATTAAATTTATATTGTCCAAAATTCCGGGATATTAAATCCTTCCCCCTTAAAAGAATTTCGTCCCCGAAATTCAAAACAAAGGTAATTTAATAATCTATTAACAGATTTTATTTTAAAATACAGCATATGTTAATCATATGCCAACAACCAAAGCAACCAATTTACACAATCAGAACAAATCTAATTATCCAAAAGAATTTTGGATAAAACCTTCACGCGTTTCCCCGATATATATATATATATATATATATATATATATATATATATATCGGGATACTCGCTCTATAAAATTCAAACAATCAAAAACTACTAAGCTATAGAACTCCTATCAACAATTCTAAACAGAATATCAAAATACAGACGAGTCTGACTCAACAACTAATCCATCCTAAACTTCTGGTTCTACAGCCAGAAATATCAAACACGTACTCCCTCAAAGATACGTGAAACACTCCGAATCCTAGTTATCCAAATTGGCAATTCGACTCTAGAAAACCAAACACTTATCTTACCAAAACACAGAAGAAATCCAATACACTACGGAGCTAGCTTCACAGACTTGCCAAAACTTATAGCTCCATGGATCAGAGAAAAACTTAACCAAAACCCAATCTCCGACTCCAGAATCCAAATTCCTTCGTCTATTATCCATAAAATCTCTTTGGATGATCCTGGGCTACCAACATCCATCCTGATCAGCTTAACTCTTGCTCATTCCATTAGAAACAGACTGAATCAAAACAATCCAATGATCTCCTCAAGATCAATCCAAAACCAAGAACAAAAACCCTGCTTCTCAACAACAGAAGACAGAACAAACTTCTTCTTATCCGGAAAAGACAAAACTGAAACACCCCCAAACTGCTTCCGCTGCACAACTCTGATACGAAGTAGAAGAAAATGCTGAAGAACATGAGCACAAACTAGACAACCCAACATAGAAATATGGTTCCACATATCCATAAAGAAAACTCAGATGTTTCTCCGAAACCTGAGCTGCTTCACCTACTTCTATTTCAAGGAACCATCCATCTACTAACTGAACCACCTGTTCCATTCCTGGAAAGAAAACTCGATCTCCAGATGTGGACAAACCTATGAATTCCTGGAAGAAATCCGGTCAATCTCCAACAATTCAAAAGAACACTCAACTATCGCAAGTCACTTTTGCGATCAATTCTGCCTAATTCCATGGAAAACTGCTCTATCTTTACCAATCAGAATAGCTTATGCTGGCTTAGCCAACTTACCAGAGAAATGAGTCCACTCTGCTGCTTCTGATCTCCACTTCAGAAAAACTACTCAACCAGAAGACTCCTTACCAACTCAGAACACTCTGCTAAACTCAGCCACATCACTGAGCAGACTCACTTCTTACTCTTGTTCCAAAGAAACATCTTCGGAAATATCCACAATCACTGCATCTCATCACGCAGCTACTACTTCCTGAGATATCAAGATACCATCACTCACTTGCTTCAGCCTTATCGATAGATCAAAACTCAATTCTGCACTTCAAAGATGAACTCCGAACCTTTAGAAGGTTTCCTTCAGAGATCGATGAAGTCCTTACACCAAGCAAAACTTACTTGAGAAGGTATTAGGTCTACAGTCTCGACAAATACACTTCCAACCTCATCCATCAAGCTCCAATCAATGGTAGTCGTGTTACACACACTTCTACCTCTACCTTATAACTTACATTGGAAAACCCGAACAGGTAAACCAACAAATAGGTAGAACCATATATATATATATATATATATATATATTAAAAATACAAATACGTTCTCCTAAGATAGACACCACTCCAGAGACTAGGTATTCGCTCAACCTAGCGCTCTGATACCAACTGAGACGACGCAACTTTTTCTCCACAAAAAGTCGTATCACCCTTAAGAAAGAAAGGGATAGAAAAGAGAAAAGAAAGAAGAGAAAGAAGAAACAACACTAGAATCTCAACAACGGAACGAATAAATTATATTAATAACATAAGTATTACATAGTATTACAACAATTATTAGAGTTACACAGACAATACAACACATACTAGACAGTTATAAACACCTATCTAGTTATTACAATTCAATACACAATACAGAAACACTTAGAGATACCAACACAGCGGAAAACAATATAACAATACGCAGAAGCCTCCTTCTCAATTTGCTCCTCCACGATTCGTCAAAGCTAACCTGAATCCTAACCTGAATCCCCTTGGCTACTCGTAAAAATTTGAGTACCCAAGAGTTAAAGAAAACAGAAATAACTCCGGGTCAGACATGGGTCTGGTGTGAGTAACAGGTTAAAGTTGCTTAACTTTGAAAAACCTTTGAAAGAAAAGGTATCACGTAAGACTTTCCACACATAAACATGGAAAAGTTTTTACCTTACGCTAACCAAAACATTTGATAGGAAATCCAGTGATATTATAATAGTGTCTAGGGTTTTCAAGTAAATAAGAAATAGCCGAAATTGTTACATCTATAAATTCCAGCTACTAGCCACAAAAGTGGGTAATACAATCAAAACCGTTGGCACTTATTAGGTTTTGGATTCCATCAATGGCTGGGCTACTAGGGTACCGCCCGTCACAGTACGTGGCTTAGATCACCGCACCGAGGAGCCACCCTAACTCCCCTGCAACACAAGGCCGGAACCATTCCTTACTGAACAGTTCCGAACAAGACCACCCCGCAGTTGTGATCAGCAACCGCACCACTAAGCCGAAATAAAGGGACATCTAGACAGGGGTAAATCTCGCTCTCAAGTGGGGGCTACCCACAAAGCCTTGTTACACCTCCCCTGTTTTAGCCATTCCCGGTTGATGAGGCTTCAGGCTACGTTACCTTTATAGGACATATCACTTAGAATGCTCATCGTCCACCTGACGATTTTCTTAAAGCATTCAATCCATACAAGTTCATTCCGGGTTCGAACGAAACCGAAGGCATTATCTCGTTACACTCATTTTGGAATCACCCTCAGAGTTATTGACGATAACCCTTGCACTCCGAATCTTCATCTCCACTTCAGATTCACGACCTAACATTAATTTGGATCGATGTGGTTTTCTGATATCCAAATATGGAAACACGATCCCGGTCTCATCGAAATCCAAAACGTGTCTTTTAAGGCCAATTTGTTTTAGAGTTTAAAACAATTCAATTCATTATCTATATACATACAAATATATAATTTACAACAAAATGGGTAATCAACATTATCATCAACAGATAATTCATATCATAATCAGATAATCCATGTTATCATCCAAGAGCAACCAATGCATCCATATCACATACATTTCCTATCTCATAGCTGAGATTACAAACCATATCAGGCAACCAATACCAATCATCAAACATAAGTAATGATCTAATGATCACACCATTTATAATTAATTTAAAATGAATTAAATTAATTACTTAATCTCTAATTAATTTAAAATAAATTAAATTAATTACTTCATCATTAAAATCCTACTTAACTTAACCATCCTATTACTCATCTTAATTAATCGTTATAGATTAATAATTCCTAATTACAATAAGTAACAAGTTAATTATACTTAACTCTTAACACATAATTAACTTATAATTACTTAATTAATTAATTAACTAAAATTAATTACATTAATCCATTATTAATTAATTACTTCATTTATTGATTATTTCTTAATTAATCAATTCCAAATTACACCATTAATTTATTGATTAATGATGTCTAATTACATTTAAATCAATCTCTCTATATAAATTAATTACATAAGTAATTAATCTGCAATTGCACCACATATATATTAATCACCCTTGATTAATAACCATTCAGTAATTAACTTCCCTTAATTACGCATTCTATAAATTAATTACTCTTAATAAATTATTTCCATTTATCCCTTGATTAATTTTCAAAGTAATTTAAATCCAAATTACTTCTATAATAAATACCTTTAATTACATCCAGTAATTATTTAATTAACTACTTCCCTAAGTAATTACAATTTCATTAATTACATAAAGTAATTATCAATCAACCCACAAATGTTTAAATTAATTTAACTTAACTAATCTAAACTAATCACATTAATCAAATTAATTACACCAAGTAATTAATTCATTAATTACTTTACTTAAGTAATTAAACTTAAACAATTGATTATTATTAATTAATTAATTTAATTAATTGTCAAAAATTAATCACATTAATTAATTGTTAAATAACCTTAAGTTAATGACCTTCATTAACATTTTTTAATTACTTAATTAAGAGTTAACTTATACAAATCATTATTAATTATCAATTAATTAATATTAATTACAATTTAATCAATCTCTAATTATTAATTAATTTAATGTTAATTAAAATCTTAATTAATCATTAATCACTTGATTAAATAAATCTTAATCATTAATGAAAATTTAACTAACTATCCTTAGTTATAGATTAATTAACCTTAATTAATTAATCTTAAGTCTTGATTTGTTAACTTAAAAATTATTAATTACTTAATTAAACATCCACATTATTTATTAATTAAATAATTAATATCCTATTTAAATTAATTTAATAATTCAAATGAAACCAATTTTTTAAGTTCTAATCTTAATTTAAGAAACATTTCTTCTCATATAAAGTAATTTAAAATTAATTGTTTCCGTATTTATTTTAAACTTCACTTTAAATTTCACTTTAAAATTTTAAGATTTTAAAATGAATACAATTTATTTAAACAAGGTTTTTAAACAAATTTTAAATCTTCTTATCTCACATGTTTAAAAACATACACTTTATAAAATAAAGGTTTAAAAGATTATAAAACAAATTCATTTAAAAAAAATTAAATTCAAAAATTTCCTATTTAAATTTCAAACTTAAATACAGTTAAATCTTTATTCCAATTTAATCTTAAAATTTTTAAAGCTTTACTTACATTTCCATCTTCAATTTCAAATTATTTAACCTTTCTAAAATAGTTAAAACAAATTTAAATTTAAAAAAAATTATTTTAAATACTGACATTAAAATAAAATTCAGGTTTTAAAACTGAATTTAAACTAATTTTAAATTCTTATTCATAAATTCAAACTCATAGTTTTAAATTCAAAACCAATGTTCCTTTATACTTTAAGAAGTTAAAATCTAAATTTAAATTCTCAGATTTAAATTAAATTCAAACTCAGATTCATCTACTTGAATTTCATATTTCAGTTTCCAGATTTTAAACTTTGTTTTAAATTTTCAGTTGCATTATAAAATTTACTTTTAAATTTAAAACTGAAAAACAGTTTCCTGTTTTGGTCTAAACTTCTTAAATTTTTGAATTCAAAAATGTTTCAAAATCCAAGATTAAACTGTTGATTACATATTTAAATTTCAGGTTTAAAAATCCAAGTTTGAACTTCAACTTACAATTTGAAACTTAACTTTTAAATTTAAAAACAGAAAACAGTTTCCAAACTTAATTTTTTCTAAAAAACCAAAATTCAAACTTATTTGAATTCATATTTTAGATTCAGGTTTTATAACCCTAGTTCAAATTAAGTTTACATTTTAAATTTTAACTTTTAAAATTTAAAAACTGTAAACAGATTTCCTGATTATGCTAAGACCAAACTATAGTTTCGAAATTTAAATTATTTCAAAACCTAAGATTTAAACTAATTGAATTTATATTTAAAACCAGTTTAAATCTTAAACTTGGCTCAAATTCAAGTTTACATTTAAAAACTTTTACTTCTACTTAAAAAAAACTGCAAACAGATTTCCTATTTTATTTACCAAAACCTGAAACACAGGTGACTCGAGCAATCCCATAATTTACTTCGAGTCAAAGACCTTCCTACTTCGAGTCACCCTCCAATTTACCCGAGACCATCACGAGGTATAAAACCCTATAACCAAAAACAAACATCACCAACATCACCAGAGCCACCTTGCTCCTGTGCACCTGCACACCGTCTCCGGCCATCACTGGCCATCCATACGACCATCCCACTGTCAACAATCAGTGACTCAGGCCAAACAAACATCCATTCTGTCATTACTTGCTCGAATTCGAAATCGAGACCAAATATTCAAACCTGGAAACATCAGACCACAAACCCATCCAAACCTGTCAACGGCGATTCCTCTCGCCTCCGATCACCATCGCCACTCAAACTTCGGCGATGACTTCAACAAACCACCAACCTCCATTCCCTAAATCCCCAAGTCACTCGATCCACCGAGAAGATCGAATTCATGCAAAATATATAACCCAGGTAAAACTAGGGTTCATAACTGAAAATCCCAAATTACAACATCACCAATGAATTTCAATTCAAACTAAAAAATTTCACAACATCCTAGATAACTACATCCCTTCCAGAAGAAATGTCAACACATACAACCCTAAAGATCATCATAACTTCCCCAATTTCCATTTTCAGTGAAAATATAAACTGCACTTCCAATTCCTTTCTAAAAATTAATATTTTGATCTTGAAAATCATGTTTTAGTATAGGGTTTCAATTTATATTACTGATTTGTTAAATATTTGTACTTGAATTTTCACTAATTTAATGTTTGCTCAACTGCTAATAAAATCCAGAGATGATACTGGGTTATTTTAACCTAAGTAAAATTCTAAACTAAAGTTTATAATTAAACTAAACAATTTTCATTTGAATCTCAAATTTAAATAGTGTTTATATCAATAGGTTTAAATTTGAATAGTTCAAGAACTGGAAAGTATAACAGAGTAGACTTTGTTGAAAACAAATAGACATGCATCATACATCCAGAGATACAATCATGTATATACATAAACACATATTTCAGACATATATCATGCAACTAAATTTACCTACTTAAATTTTAAAAAATATAGTTACTCACCTGAACTAAAATGCAAACAGAGCTCTGTTTTTTTGAAAGCTTCCAAATTTCCTTTTTAAATCCTACTTGAACTTTGCAAATGTTTTAATGCCTTTAAACTTGAGCTTCAGTTGTTTGATGCTTTTAAACTTGTTTTAAAAATGCTTCCAGATTTAAAGAATTGAATGCCTATTTGCTTGCTTCATGGTTGCATGCAAGTCCTACAGATTCTAATTACCCAGGTTTTCAAAGTATTTGATTTTGAAGTTTTGAGGAGATGAACTTTGCAGATTTGAGGAATGCAATTGATTTTACAGGAAATTGAATAGGTTATCATGATTTTCAAATTTGAGGAATGAAGTGTTTTGATTAGGTTTTTAGTTGGAAATTTTCTCTTAGTTTATGAAATGAAAAATGAGAAAAGAAAGGGAAAAGAAAACATGCAAGTTTAAATAACAATATTTTGATTTAATTTAAAATTAAAGGAAAATTAAAACTAAATTTTTGACACATGGCTAAAATGTTAACACTTGTAAATTACCTTGCTTAAATACTTAACACATGTTAACTCATGTCCTAAATTACTTACACATGTCATTTTAAATGATTTGTTATTTTAATTAAGTGTTAAAGAAAATTAAACTTAATTAATTAGTTTCTTTAACACCTAGTTATGTATATAATTAATTTCTAAAGAATAAAGCAAAGTGTAATTATAAATAAAACAATATACAACTAAATCATTTGACAAAGTTACTTTTAAACAATTAAAATAAATTTATAAAAGAGGTTATAACTTAAATGAATACATGTTTCATATTTTAAATTATATTTTAAATTTCATATTAAATTAACAAATCACATTTATTAAATCAATATTTTAAAAAGAATAACACAAACATTTTTGTAACTTATTTTAATATTCAAACTTAAGTTAAAAATGAATTTTAAACCAATAAAACATTTATCTCATATTTAAAATCATTTAGTTATTTTATTAAATATTTTTGAAAAGCTTAAATCCACAAATAAATCACATTTCCCAATTTCAAAATATTAAAATTATGCTATACTAATTTAATTAAAAACAACTTATCTATTTAAAATATATATAAATACATATACATTACTAAATAGAAAATAGATTTATTAGTTTATTAAAAATAAATTCTCTAATTAAATATTTAAATAAAGAAGATTATTAAATCAAATCAAATTTATTAACAAAAATTATCAAATTCATTTAAATTTAAACACAGATTATTAAATTTATATTGTCCAAAATTCCAGGATATTACACCCGATCTCAACCCCGAGCAACTCCCGCACATCACTCTGCTTCGAGGCAATCACCACACAACTTCGAGCCCGTACCCAAGCAAAACATTTCTTCACCAATCACCATAATAAACCCAGATACAAACGTGCATGCGTGCACGTGCATGCCGCACTCACACCCCTCCGACCAACTTCCCGACCCTCGACAAGTCATCGTCGACCTCACCGATCCCCTCGATCACCCAGTTCAACGAAATCAACAGCGAAACAAAATCGAGCCGATCAATCTATACCTGAAACCCATCCCGATCAGAAAAACCACCACTCGCCGATGATCCCGTCCCCGAGAATCCATGCCGACCACACTAGAGCTACGTCACAACCTCACGCCTTGTTTTCCCCATATGCGATCCACTCCGGTGCACCATCGACGACTCCAGAACCTCGAGAACATCGACACCCAAACCAGATAACAAACCCTACTCCACCGTTCCCAGCACGCTCCGATGATCGATAACCTCTTCGATCATTTTTCCTCCACTCCACGCCACATGAGCTACCTTCAACATCGATCGCGATTCCCAACCACCTCCCGATCGTCGGAATTCGACAAAAACACCATCTCTGTTCAACATGACAATACCCATCCACCCCTAAACTAAAAATCTTGATTTCATTACTAAAAATAATAGTTTTTAAAGACGGATTAGATTATATAGGTTAAACTTGAAATTAAAATGGTTGGTTTTCTTGATAAAATACATTTTTACTGTAGTTTCCAAATTTCCAAGTGAAACACTAACTAATTCCACCTTTGATTGTTTCTAAAAATTAGGTTTAGTTGATTCGAACATAATTCCTTCAAACATCCTAATCTAAATTGATTCATATGAAATGGAATATATTTTTGATTGAGTTTTTGTGTCTGTAAACTAAGAACAGAGTATATGTATATACAGAGACAGGCAGATGCATTTATACCAGGCATAACATATTTATATATCCATTCAAAACATTTCCACAGTCATTATAATTATGATTCATCACATGCAAAAAATATAAAGAGGATTTAGCTTTAAGAGATGTAGTTTACTCACTGTTTTATGAAAAATAGAGAACATTTTCTATGCTTGATCTGGAACAGTTGAATTTGAAATGATCTGATGCTGATCTTTGAATTGAATCTTCTTGTTATTTGATCAGGTTGAAGATTTGAAAAGAGTTGAAGTTGATCTTGAATCTTCTCAGGTTGAAGTTTTGAAGTGTTGTAGTTTTGATTTTCTTTTTAGTTTAATTTTTATATTGATGAAGAAAGAAAGAAAGGATTTGACAAATTATGTATAGCCTGTTTTTTTTCTCTAAACACTTATAAATGTACTTAAAATTTTAAAAAAATCTGCTTGCCACTTGTTTAATTGCAATATACAAAGCTTACACATGTATTTTGCATGAATTCATTATTTTATAAATGTTAAATGTATGTATTATATTTTTACAACTGTTTAAACTCTTATTCTATTAATTAATTATGTTTTATAAATTATGAATTATTTTTTATTAATCACTATATGTCTTTATATTTATTTTTATGTGTAATGTTTTATTATAAATTTATATATAAACCACATTTAGTATATGTATGTTTTAAAAAGAAAGTATATTTAAACCTTTTTACTAAGATTTATTCAAATTTTAAAATATTATATCTTAAGTGTTTGAAAAATATAGAGTTTATCTTTAAATGTCACTTTAAGTATTTATCAAATCCAAACTATAGCTTTCACATCACAATATATATATACACACATATATATACATATATATTATAATTAGAAATATCTTATACAAATTTTGATATTATATGTATATCCACACTTTTACAAACTTTCTTATATTCAACTCCTCATGGCATATATGTATACACGTATATACACACTTATATACCTATATGTGTATATACTTATAATTTCCAATATTATAAAGTTTTGTATATATCTATTTATATAAATTCATTAATTTCATATAAGTTTTATCATTTTATAATTCAACACTTATTATGGTTTCAAATCCATTTATATTCATCCAGATATTTTTAATTATCTAAATTTTATTTATTTAACTAAATAAATTAGTATCTCAAAAGTAAAAAGCTAGTTAAATCTCCAATTACCAGATGTCCAAAAATCCGGGTTATTACAATATATTTCCGCTGTTGTTGCTTTTGTTCTCAGTTCTGTTATTTCTTTCCGTTGTTGTATCTATTTTAGCTCTTATATTATTGGGCATTTGTTGTATTCATATTGTATCCATTTTGTTTATCAATAAATTCATTTCTGTTTCCGCTGTGTTGTTTTCACCTAATGTGTTGTAAGCTCCGGCGAACCGGACTCCAACATTTGAGTCTCCGGCATTCGAATACGGGTGATGTATTGGATGCCGATTTTCGAGCATCGGAACTTGGGTTGTCACATACTTGGACCCATGTTTAGCAGAATAAATCATCGTTCTGCTATTTTTAATTGGATAAGTTAAATTTAGACATTTATCTTGCAGAAAATCCATTCTGCTATTACCTTAGTGTAGGCACTTAATTACATCCCATTGGTCTAGAATCGGATAAGAGTTGTATTAACTATCGTCTTTTAATTATGGATTTAAATTACATATATGATGTTATGTAAATACCTGAACTTTAACTTAATAGTTAATGGAATTAATGGTGACTCGATTAAGTTCCATTAAAGTTGCTAAGCCTCTTTCCATTGATTTTCAAACCATAGTTATTTGAAGAATAATTATTATTTAACAAGGTTATTAAAGATAATTACTATTTGTTTGAAAGATAATTAATAATTGTTTAGTAATGATTTTAAGCTAATTATTATTAATACGATTCTTAAAGGTTATTTAAGGATATTTAATTATTGTTTCAAACTTAGTAAACTATTTAAAAAGCTTTCAAATTAAAATTTAATTATTAATTTAGGTTATTTTATAACAAATTGATTTTAAAGTTATTATTATTGTTAGGGTTAATTAGTATTATAATATTATTATAATAGAGATAATTTGTTAAAGTATTAATATTGTTAATATTGCTGAATTAAATTAATTAAAAATATTTAGAGATTATCTTTATAATGTTAAAAGTTTATTTTACTATAATTAAATAATGTTTTGTTCTAAGGACTGGTTTTAAACAAAAGGATTTAAAAAAGGAAGTTATACAAATGGTTTGGGATTTGTAAAAGAGTATTTTCCTAAACTAAACTTGGGAATTTATGTAGAAATTTTATAAGTATTATTTTGAGATATTCATTAAAATAAAAGATTTTGGGCAAGTAATGGTATATTTTCATAGCATACTTCGAGGGACAGAGATTGACTACAGTTTGTTATGTTTTCCCTGTGATAACAACATAATCATTGTGCAAACTGCGATCTATGATTGATTGCATGGTGGAAATCGGGAGATAGAGATTGCCTACGTTAAGTTTGGTTTTTCTAGGATAGAAACGCAACCATCGAGCTGCGATCCATGGTCGATACCCAATGGTGCTTTCCATATTTGTTTAAAAAAAGATTTTTAAATATTTTTGAAAGGAATGGTTTGTGAATATACTATTCCGGTGAGATAAGTGTATGACTGTTTCTGATAAAGAGATTTAATTTGTTGAAATTAAATGAAATTAGGCTTAGTGATTTCGTTGGGAAATGAGATATGCAACGACCCGTAATTTTCGATAATTAAAAATAGTTAATATAATAAGGTTTTGTGATTTCATGTTGGAAGAGATAAAATTTTGTGATTTAATAATAAGAATATAACTGGAATAAAATGTAATAGCATTAATTTAAGGTAATTGATAACCGCTTTAAATGTAATTCCAATTTATTGAAATGATTGAAAGTTATAATGGTTATAGATTGTAAATTAATTGTAATAATATGTTTATCAATTGACAATTTGATTAAAAGAGTAATAGATAACTTAAATGTTGATTTATTAATGAAATAATGTATAATAAATTGTAATTGGATAGAATTGGTATTGTGTAAGTTATTATAACATTTGTGCAACGACCCCAAATTTTGGACATTTGAAATTGAAATATTTAATCGATTTTAAATATTTAAAAGTTAACTTTTAAATTGAATTTCAAATATAGCTATTTATTTGATAATTAAATATTGAATTTAATAATTGGAAATTGGGTAAAATATTGAATCTGGAGTTTTAAGCTTGTTAAAATAATTTGAAGGCTTATAAAATTTATATGGATAATACTAAAGATAATAAAAATTTTAAATTTGAATTTAATAGTGGTTTGTTCAGTTTAAAAAATATTTTTTTTAAATTGACATTTAAAATCAGCTTTTCGGGACACACTCTCGGAATTCGACGAAATCGATTCAATTGGATCCGTAATAGTATTATTATAGAATTTTCAATTTCGTAGTGTTTGGAGTTATCGTTTGATCATACTAAATATAAACGCACTTAAATTCATATCGAAAATTCAATATAATAACTAGGTCCAAAAAAAGATATCTTCTCCATACAATTGAATTTGGACTCGAAACCTTTTCCATTGGGTTCAGGATAGGGGTATAACGTTATAAACGCCTAGCGTCACGCCTTGATAGGAGGTCAAGATTTCAAGTTGCTAAATCAGGACGATTTAAATTATATATATATATATATATATATATATATATATATTAGTCAAATTTGTCTTATCCTCTGCAAAATTTGATCGTGACTTTGCCTATCCGCACACGCATTCTTTTTGACATGTAATAGTACAGCCTGTCTTCTCACTTTGTTTTAAATCACGAATGTTTTTTTCCATCTCATTTCAAAGAAAAAGTAAAATAAAAATTTGAACGGGCTTCAGGGAATATGGCCGAACAAAAGAAGAAAAAATACTTGAAGAAAATCACAGTTTTCCTCCACCATCAAAATCGAAATCGAACTTTTCAAAATCGCATTCTTTTACTCCTTCCAGTTCGAAGCCATTCAAACCAATCCCTCTTCTCCTTTGATATGAGTTCGAATCGAATTCATATGTATATTTTTTTTTGCATCGCAATCGAAATGGAGGCTCGAGAGCTCTAGCGCACAATGGAATCGACCACGAGGCGATTGGAAGGCCTTGCAATCGAGTCGTGATTCTTCGAGTCACAGGCGACTTCAGTGCCGCTTAGAAAGGGACTTGCGATGGAAAGTGGGATGCTACAGGCAAGGCAGTGAAGCATGGTGACCGGGAGATGTGATGGTCGGAGTGAGCTAGGGCGTGCGATCTATAAGGTGTGACGTTGGAGGCTGGTTGGAAGAGGAGCAGTTCGTCATTGAAGGGGGGGGTGTTTCATGGGTAGCCTAGAAGTTCGATCGGTCAGTAAGGTATAGAGTAATTTTATTTTTAATTGAATTTAATATATAAATACATATAGGTTAGGAAAATAGAAATTTTTTTCAACAATAAGGCAACATTTTATTTTTGCTATCTAGTGTAATTGAAAAAAAATAATCATGGATAAGTGACTAGTTTGAATTAATTAACTAGTTGGTTAATTTAAATTGTAATCATAACTTATATTATTCGAATTTGCTTATACAAGGCTAAAACCAGGCATGATGTGTGCAATAGAGTCAAATTTGGATCGATCAGCGAATTTGAAAAAATAAGGTGGGTTTATCTCACTCAATTTTGGACTACAACAATTTGTTTTAGACACCTAAAATTAATTATTGGTTGATTGTTGAGTTTGATAATTTTTATCAAGTTGATGTGATATTATATATAACATTATATATATATATATATATATTGGATTGATTGGTTATGATGATCCACATTTCGGAAGGTTTAAATTGACAATAATCCACACATGCCCGACTTAAACAATCCGGAATGTAGATAATCAATGGGTTTGAATAAGAAAAATAATAAGAGAAGAAGAAAGCAGAACACATAATCTCACAGTGGAAACGATAAAATATAATAATCAAATAAACAATTCATAAAGCTGTTTACTACATAATTGATTAAAATCTGTGCACATTTATAAGGGTTATATATATACATCAGGAATAAATAATCAATACAGCAGAATAACATGATGCAGGGGCTAATAATAAAAGTAATATACCAAAACTCCGTCTTCATCCTCCAGAGAATAGTCTTCAATACGCTGAAATAACTGAGGACTGACCCGAGCGTAATGAAAAGACAAAACACTCGAATCAGGACTAAAATACTCTTATGTAAGTCAAATCAATATCACAAATGCGAGTGCAATAACTTAAGAGATGTTACGGGATTTTCCATCTTCTAAGGATCCGTTAAACTATTTATATATATATATATATATATATATAGTATACGCTATAATAGATAATGTCTATCAGTAAAATAAATATTAAAATAGCGTTAAGGCTTTACATTGATCCACCTTAACACATTTTTATAGTTTTAAACCAGTCTTAATGGGCTCATATAGGGATAAATATGATAAGGCACGTGAGGCAATGCCTAAGGTAGGATTCTACCAGTTTAACCTTTTTGGATGGTCGTAGCGCATCCGTGGCTGACAGTGACAATCAATCCAAATGACAAATAAGGTGCACCCATCGAATCCGAAACCACAATAGTAATACGAAGGATCAACGTCGCTAGAGGTAGCTAACCTCATTGGCCAGACATAGGCTCCTGTTTTAGTCATTTTAATTATGACAGAATGTCAAGGCTATCCATCATCATTCTCTTACTTCATTCCAATAAACGTCGCCAATTCAACCACTCCATTCGGGATATCATCCACCGGGTACACGATTGTCAAAGTGGTTGCAATATTGAAAGATAGCATTTCGAAAAGAGGCCCCGATCTCTTTAACAACCAATCGTCATTTTACACACCGCTTGGTTCTTTTACATTTTGAAAATAGTTTGCACTTGATATCAAAATATCATATTCGTTTCAAAATCAAATCCGTTTCGTAATCATCATATATTCACTTCAACAACTATTCCATTTCGAAATTATCATATGTTCAAAATAATCAATTTTTGTTCGATAAATCAATTCCTCTTCCAAAATTTGATTCGAATTCAATTTAGGTTATAATCTTCACTTTAACCTAGTTCATATTTAAATCCGAGATTTAAATATAAATAATTTACCCTTTTACCAGTTTGAATTTTAGAAATAGTTCAAAATAGTTAAAAATAGTTTAATAGAAAATAGTTAAATAGTTTAAATCGAAAATAATTTCAATATAAAAATGGTTTATATAGTAAAATAGTTTGGAAAATCAAAATAAATTTTAATATTTAAAGAATATAGACTTTAAATCATTTATACTAAAATATTCATTTTAAAAATAATTCCAAAGTCAAACTGGTCAACTTTCCAATTTCCTAACCAAATCAATTCCATTTCGATTTAATCGATTCAATTTCGATTCTAACTCGAATAAATTTTGATTCCATATAAATTTTGATTTCAATTCAAAAATTCCTTTCACTTTCAAATTACATTTCCAAATTAATTTAATTCCAATTTCAAATTAGTTTCCAATTCCAAATTAATTTAATTTCCAATTCCAAATTAATTTAATTTCCAATTCCAAACTAATTTAATTTCCAATTCCAAATTAATTTCAAATTTTGATTTCAAAATATCAATTTAAACACGTAAATCAAATTTACTTACAATATCAAATTTTAAATCCAACTTTTCAATTATAATGAAATTCCAAACTCAAATTTGAAATATCATTTCATATCACTTAACTTATAAATACTCAAAGTTCGAATAAAAGCCAATCCTTTAAAACAAATCCATTTCTGAAATTTACGACGTATTTCGTTTATGACTTAAAAATTTAAATTTCGATTAATTAAACAATCTCATTTATCAATTTTAAATTCCAACATTTCGTGCTCCAATTCAAGATAATTCAATTTCCATAAATTTGATTTTATTCTTAAAAACCGATTCATTTAAATAATTTCCAAAGAACTTTTAAAACCATTTAATTTAACCAATCTGGTGCCCATATATAATTCTCTAACCTATGGCCAAGTGAATCAGTTATTCAAATTTAATTCCAAGGGAATGAATATATTTTATTTCAATCCAAATTAAATGTCAAGTAAGTATATATATCATTTCAACCTATTTCTTAATTTATTCGAAAAAAATTCAATTTAAAGTTTTGTAAACTGTAAATAATATACATGATGATAACATGATATATCAAAATAATTAAACATCTAATCATCCAAATATCAACCAATTTTCATCCATCACAATCAATCACCCAAACAGTCAATAATCACAACATCAACCAATTATCGAAAATCAAGGATTATACTAGCATTTAAATTCTAATTCAGTCTAACTATCAATTCAAATGCTATCAATAAATTCAGATGTCGATTTAAATGTTAATTTAAATTTATCCAATAACCATTAATAAATTTAAATTACTTCATGATATAATATTTACTAACATAAAAATAAAATGGTCAAATATGAGCGTATAAAACACTCACCTTATTCGTTTCAGTTCAAAAAAATTCCAGCTCTATCCAGGTCTTAGATGACTTTGATACAACAGAAAATGTGATTCGTTTACCCAAAACGGACCTCGTACACAAACATTTCATGATAATTATTTTATAAAATTAATTACTAACTAAACTAATTAATTATAATAATTAACTAACCTCTTCATTCTCTCCTCCTTCATGCTACCAACGATCGAACACACGAACCCAACTACGCAAGAAAAGTGAAGCGTGCGTGCAACCACGATGATCGGAGTTTGGATAATCACACCACGTCCACGCCTCTACATGTCATGCCGTCTCCAGCACTTACGCATACAAGCAAAATTAGAAGCCCTAGCTTGATTCGCCTCGCTCGCTCCTCATGCGCGCATCACTCCTACCTCCAATCGCACGTACGTTGCACTATAGTAACCGTAATCTTGTCCCTACAGCAGCGCGAAACCCAAAACGCCACACAACCGCTGCTCTTAAATCGCACGCGATGCGTCGTCGCTCATGCCGTAAAGTCTTCGCTCCTTACACCATCGTCCACCGTACCTCCGGTCGCTCGACCCTCTTCCACCACAACACGTGATTCCCGACACTAGCTTGTTATTAGTATTCTTTTATTCGATCGACACTTTTTTTTTGAGAAATCGATCCGCTTAATTTGAAATAAAGGGGAGAGAAGGGATACTGGGAAATAGATAAGAAGAGGGCATGATGAACAGATCTGATTTGACTTTTTTTAAGCCATCGATCTGCGTTTCATTTGCCTTTTTTATATTTGGTCAAGATTCGAATAATAGGGGAGATGGGTACGGGCGTGAGTGATGAAGGAGGAAATAATAATTATAATATATAAATAATAATAGAAAATATCAAACCAATTTGCTCACAAAATCCTGAACTCCAAATGAAGCATGCCGTTTGGCATTCATAATGTTTTACCCCTATTCCAAACACAATGGAACTAGTCTCGAGGTATAATTTGATCGTATGCAAAATATAGCTTTTCGAATTGAACTATTTATTTAAATTCTGAATTAAATTTCTACGTGTTTCAAGCTCGCACGGCCAAACAACAAATTCGATCGCTACGAAACTTAAAATTCTACAATAATTCACTATTACGGATCCGATGAAACTAGTTTCATCGAAATCCGAGAAGGTGGCCAAAATGGCTATTTTCACTCGTCAATTTAAAATGTAGAATTTCCATCTAATTCCAATTTTAAATGTTAACCATATTCATTCATATTCATATAAAATTTAATCAATTTCTGATACCGTTTTTAATCGTTTTAAATCCATTATTCAATTAGTCAAATAATCTTCTATATTAAATTTAAACAATTTAAATTATCCAATAAATTAATATTAACAAATCATTATATTTTTACGCATATTCACTCAAAAATTTCATTATATTTAATAGCTTACAATGTTCAAAAGTACGGGTCGTTACATTGATATTCTCGCATTATATAGCGGATGAGACCCCAAGCGCCTCGCATAATAGCGGATGACCCTATATATCATGATATCCCCCTCAAAGTAGGATTAGTATTTTTATATTATGCTAACATATGTAGATGCAGTGAAACAGGTTGGAAGGATCCAACGGGATTCCTCAAAAATGTAGAAATTATTTTTATATTTAGTGGTATGATTTATTTGGATAATCTATGATGGATTATATTGTATATTGAAATTTTTGGATGCTATGGTATTGCTGGATATATTTTTGGCATTTTAAAATATCAAAAATATAAATATTGAATTTTTAGAGGAAAATAAAAAGGGAATTTTAAGGTAAAGTATTTATAGTAAATTTGGATTAACTAAAAAGAAAGAAATTTGGGAAATAAATCGTTTGATTATAAAGTCCCATTTAACTATCCCGGAATATGGGAAAAATAGAGATTTTGAATAAGGATAAATAAAGGGTTTAATAGAAAAAATAAGAACTTAAGCGACGTTGCTTTAATACAAAAGAATATATTTTTAAATTTATGGTTTAAATAGTTGAAAAAGTGGAATTTTGGAAAATAAAATATGAAATTGATGTTCCAAATTTAAATGAGAATTTAAATCATAAAAAGGAAGTGAATCGAAAATTAGTGGGTTTTGGAATAAATTGGGTTAACTAAGTAATTTATTTAAAGATGAAATTTGATTTAAAGATCGATGAAGAATCAATTAAATGCGTGAAACAATGATTAAAAGGGAAAATGAGACTATGGAATTTATTAACGAAGATTTATTAATAAAGTGAAGTAATTATAAGTGGACAATTTGAAATTATAAATTCATGTTGGGAATTTATAAGGAGCTCGAAAAAATCATTTTAAAAATAAATGGTGGTTTATTTTTAGAAACGTGAGAAAGAATATTTACGGAATTGGAACGTAAATTAAAACTGGAAGTAAATCGAGAGGGATTTATAAATGATTAGATGGGCTATATTGAAGTGGGAAATGTATTTTCTGAGAGGTGAAGTATATTTTCAAAGAAAGAATTTTAAGTATTAATTAGAAAGTTTAAAGGTGTTTTAAAACAATTTTTAAAATTTTTTATTATTTAATTGTTTTAATTTTTTTAAGGTAAACATTAATTAAGTTAGTTCTAGTAGTTAATTATTATAAAAGGGTAAATCAGTATTATTATTTTAAAAAGGATAATTATTCAATATTAATAATTTATATAATAGCTTTATTTTAAAAATAGTTTTCTGCTAAGTTTTACTTAGAGAATTATTATAGAAATTCATAACTATTATTTTGAAAAAAGCGATATAAGTAGCTTTATTTTAATATTTTAAGTGTATATTTTTTAACAAAGTGATTTAAGTAGCTTATTTTAATATTTTTGTATATTTTTGGATAAAGTGATTTAATTTATTTAAAATCCAAATTAATTAAGACATTGTGGTTCCGGTGGAAAAATATATTTGGTTGAATGATTGTTTATTTGATAGTTAAATAACCGACTATCAAATCTGGACCCAAATATAGCTTTGGAAATATCTAGAAGAAGTATGGAAATTATATGGTACTATTATCGTTCGAGGTGCTATACTATACGTATAAACTCGTTCGTTCTTCTAGGATATTGATAGGGAAATCCGTCCACTAACTGTTAGGGCATAATCTCCGATCTTATCTTCGTCTCTGTATTTACTAAAGAACCGGGGTTGAGTTTACTGGAAATAGCGAACATTGTTTCAAAGAGACCGAGATCGGATTTGTGATCCGAAAACTACTTCGATCCATCGAGTACATTTTCAAAATGGAAACAAGAGCTTGGAGTCGAAGATGGAGCAGTGCAGTGCAAGGGCTAATCGCTACTAATTCTGAGGGTGATTCTAAAATGGATGTAGTAGGAATTATGCCTTTGGTTCCATTTGGACCGGGAACGGACTTGTATGGATGAATGTTATCAGTATATTGTCATTGGAGGACAGTGAGAATTCTAAGTGAGTATTTCTAATAAGGTAATCGTAGCATCTAGCCTTACCAACCGGGAATGACTGAAAACCAGGGGAGGCGCAGCAAGGCTAAGTGGGTAGTACCTAAGTAGGGTATGTCTATCACCTTTCTAGATAACCTCGGATATTATCACTGCATGTGAAGGAGTCGAAAAAGGGTAAAAACACCCGGGATGATAGCATATTAGGTCTATTTAGGTTAGGAATAGTCTGGTCTTGTGTTGTAGGGGATTAGGAGTGGTCCTCGGTATGGTGTTTCTAGACAGGTACCTGACAGGTGGTACTCCAGTGTCTAGTCATTCAGTTGGAACCCATCCTCCAATAAGCGCCGTACGGTTTTGATTGTGCCCAACTATTCTGGAAACTGAGATGCAAGCATTTCAGCTATTTGAATAAGTATTTGTATTGAAAACTATAATAGTATCGGAGGATTTTGATATAAAATGTTTTGGTTATCGTAAGGTAAAAACCCGACATGTTTATTTGTGGCATGGTCTTACGAGATACCTTTGATTTTCATAGGATCTTTAAACTTTAATAATTCAAATTGGGTGTGTTTTCTCATGCTGGTTTTCTAGATTGACACAGGTTTTATTTTATTATAATACTCGAGTCAGACCAAGTATTACAGATATAAGATATAATTCTATGGAGCTCAGGAGACGAGCTGGATAATGAGACGTATCACACGTACTTGGTGTATAATCCGCTGTGCATTGTAAGCTGTATAGTCTGCTTTTGTGAGGATAAGTTATTACAACTATCCAGTATTGTGCTATTGATTGCATTGTACTTTGATGTTGTAATATATAAATAAAAGTTATAGTTCTTATGTAAAAACCAGTTGTTATCTATTATATATTGTTCCACTACGATTGTGAGATTCTGTGTTGTTATTTCTTCTTCTTCTTCTACCTCTTTCTTCTCTTTCCCTAACAATCTGGTATTTCCGGCATTCGATTGTTCGGCATGTAATATTATGGACGTATTGATGTCGATTTTCGTAGGTCGAAATACTGGATCGTGACACTTGGTATCAAAGCTGAAGATTAAGCGAGAATCTTGGCTTTGGTGGGAATTACTCATTGGAGATAGAGTCAGTAGCACCCTAGAATGAGTTGAGTGTATAAATATATGAGCGCATATTTGTTAGTGAATATAAAATTATTTTATATTGTGTCGATCTATTTGTTGAGTGGCTTATGGAATCTACTCAATGCGAGTAATTAACGTGTTTGATAGGGATCTCTAAGCGCTATAATAGAAAATTTTGGCACAATATTACTTTAAATGGGGTAAATGAAACAATTTTACCCACATTATTTTTATATATAAAAGGAATAATTTTCATAAATTATTATAGTTATATATGGTTGCTAGGTACTAGAAAGTAATAATATAAACTATTATCATTTATTGTTGGGGTAATTGAAATAAAGGTTTATTGTTACAACAAAAATTTAAGAAATAAATTCATAGAACAAAATGAAATTTGTAAAATTGAATTAATGAACGTGATTTGTAATTTGAAAGGAAATCCCAAGGAATTATTTAAAATATAAATTTAAAAGGATTTAAAGGTGAAAATTAAGGAATTGGAATCCCGTTGGTTTTGAAAATGTTTTTCAAAGTTGGAAAATAATGGTGATATTATTTGGGGAATATTTTTCAATCGCAAATATTTAAAAATGTTTTAAAAGGAGTTAAAGCCCTAAACTCACTTCGGTCGTCGGAAATATTTTTGGTGATGACTGCAGCATCATCGTCATTTATTTTCGAGTTTCCAAAGGAGGAATTGCTACTGGAATGTTTTAAATTGGTGTTTTTTCGCAAAATGGGTTATGCAATGCAAAAGAATAACTTAATTTTGGGTATATACGATTTCAAAAATGATTTTGAATGTTTGAGAAATTGTTTAAACTCTAGAAGTTTGTTTTAAAAAAATGTGTATGGGATATAAATAAGTTTGAAACTTATAAAATCTAGAATTTAATTATTGGAATGGAATCAAATTTGAATAAAGCAAATTTGTGGATTTTGGCCTAAGTAGGCTAAATGAATGAAAAAAGTTATTGAAATAAAATTTGGAAACGAACTAATTAATTGAATTAGTAAGCTAGACGGACTTGAAATTGAATTTGATTGGAAACAAATTAGTGGATGGAACTAACTACGAACCAGTGAATTAAATATGGGTTGATATATGGTTGATAAAATTCAATATTTAAAGTTTGGAGGTAAATTAAGTTAAAATTGAAAAATTAATTTGAATAGAAATGATATATACCAAAGTGATGAAGTGGAAATAAATTTAGGAACAATGTATAAAAATGTTAAGTGTTGACTTAAGGAATGTTGAGGGTGAAATTCTGAAGGAAATTGGTATTGGGAATATGCTGAGTAAGTATTTGAATGAAGATTAAACTAAACATGTGAAAAAGGGTAAGTGTGAATAGGTGAATGGGAATTGAGATAAATGTGAATGGAAGGAATTGGATATAGCAAAATAATCAATTAAAAATTAATACATAAGTTGTAAGTATATTATTTATTTTGCATAATGACTCGATCCAGATTGGAGCACAAAATTCGAAATAGTTATATTGATCCGAGTTTGGATTTTTCACTCGTTTTTCGACAGCGAACACTGGATATGGATTTTTGATTGATTCGACAATTCTCTATCATAGTATATGGCTATGTAAGGAGGATGATGGTTTTTGATCAAGAAAACAGATCTGAATCTGCACTAGGGATTCGTATGGACGATACTAGTTCGGAAGTAAAATTGTGCGGTCGAGTGAGCGATCGGATTTGATATTACGTATGAATGATATATGTATATCGTACGGGTTTTCGGTAAAATGAATATTGAAATTTTAATATTTTTTTAAAGAAATGATTAAAGTGATTTCAAATTTTATGGTTAGATATTATTGGTAAGTAAGATGCAGGTAATTAAAAGAAAATGGAAAAATTGATGTTGTCGATTTCCGAAGAAAAATATGATTGCCCGGCAAAAAGGTATGTGTTTAAATTGTCGCGTGAAATCTGATGGTTTTCTGATTGATCCACTTGGTTTTTGTTTTCTTTCGATGATTTAGGGGGCCGTAGGGGCAATTTTGTAGTTGTTCTGATCTACCAGCGCAAAGGAAATGGTGGCGAAATTTTTCGAAAATTTAGGAAGTTAGAAAATTTTGAAGGAAATTTACATAATTTAAATTTGGTTTTAAATTATAATTTGAAGGGTTGAGCAAATAATATTGTTTGTGAGCTATGAACGAGTTTGGGAAGTTAGTAAGAGTGTAGTATGTCTTTAATAAAAAGATTGTTTTGGGAAGTTGTTTGAAACTGTGTGTGGGTTTGGAAATTAGTTATTGGGTTTTGGGCCATTCTTTTTACCTTGCAATTTCGAGGACGAAATTCTTATAAAGGGGAAGAAATGTAACGACCCAAAATTTTGGACATTTGAAATTGGAATATTTAATCTATTTTAAATATTTGATAGTTAATTTTTAACTTGAATTTCAATATAACTATTTATTTGATAATTAAATTAATGAATTTCATAATTGGAAATTGGGTAAAATATTGAATCTGGAGTTTTAAGCTCGTTAAAAATAATTTGAAGGCTTATAAAATTTATATGGATAATACTAAAGATAATAATAGTTTTAATTTTGAATTTAATAGTGGTTTGTTCAGTTTTAAAAACATATTATTTAAATCAACATTTAAAATTAGCCTTCTAGGACATAGTCTCGGAATTCAACGAATCTGGTTCCATTGGATCCTTAATAGTGTATTATTATCGGATTTCCAATTTCGTAGTGTTTGGAGTTATCGTTTGATCGCACTATATATAAACGCACTAAAATTCATATCGAAAATTCAATATAATAAATGGGTCCAAAAAAGCTATCTTCTCCATACAATCGAATTTGGACCCAAAACCTTTTCCATTGCGTTCGGAATAGGGGTGTAACCTAGTGGCACGCCCCGATAAGAGGTCGAGATTTTAAATTTCTAAATCAAAACGATTTAAATTATATATATATATATATATATATATATATATATATATATATATATATTAGTCAAATCTTTCTCATCCTCTGCAAAATTTAATCGTGACTTTACTTATTCACACACGCATTCTTTTGAACATGCAATAGTGCAGCCTGGCTCCTTACCATGTTTCAAATCACGAATGTTTTTTTTCATCTCATTTCAAAAAAAAGTAAAATACAATTTTGAACGAGCTTAAGGGAATATGGCCGAACAAAAGAGGAAGAAAAAACTTAGAGAAAATCGCAATTTTTCCTCCACCATTTTTCCTATTCAAAATCAGTCGCGACCCAAAATCTAGCGTCTGAAAGTTAACATCAAATACCCCACTTGTATTCGAATATCGGAGATTCAAACGTCGGACTTAAGTTCGGTGGAGCTTATAACAACATTAAATGAATACAACACAGCGGAAAAAAAGATGATTTCATTGATCACAACATTTATACAACATGGATGCAACATCATTACAATTATTAATCACCATCATCAGAGTAGAATGTCTATGATACAATCAAAATATAATGCCATAGGGGAAAAGTCATCATAACAATGAACAACACCAACAGAGCATCTAAAAAGAGAGAGCGAGAATCCAACAGAAAAACCTTTCCCAAACTTCAATGCTCCAAAAGTTTTCCAAACCAAAAGCTTCCGAAACTTCTAGATTCAAATCTGAACTAGCTCTAGATCACGGATAACCTGACTCTAAACTGCCCGTGTGGAAAATTATGGGCACCCAGAAATCCGCTCATGCTTTTGAAAAATGAAACTACCATAAGGCCTCCCTCCACACACACACAATGCGATCGCACAATTGGAGGAGATTTCTCCTTATGATAGTCAAACATGCTTGATAAGAGAAAATCTTTTTGATATTATTATTAGTGCATAGTGTGAAAACATTTCGAAAGTATAATATTAATCTTAGCCAGCATAGGTACCATTATACTTTGTCTACTATAACTACCATTTAAGAATGGCAGGTTATACAACTGAAATCGTAAAGGAGCTCGTATTCGGTGGTTGGATTTCCAACAAATGGCCAAGGCTAAGGAACTTCCTTTATCGAAAGGGTACGCCTCTAGAGGGATGCCCCGAGAACCTAGCCGGATCTCTACCAACACAAGGCCGGGCTACCTCTATAACTAGGTAACTAACTGTCACGAGTATGCCATCCTCCAGTCCTAACCGACCATTATCGAGGGCCCTCAACACTAACAACCACAAATCAAATTATCTGGGCTCCATACCAAAATAACACTTTTTATTCAGAAGGAAATGCACATACCCTAAAGGGCGCAACCCTCATAACCTTGCTGCATCTTTTCCTGTTTCGACCATTTCCGGGGTATGAGGTTTGATGAAGTCTCGTCCCACAAAGCTACATTTTTCACAAAATCCATGCTTCAATCAACAAATGATCAATACTCAGCATGCCACACTACCAAGTTGGGAGTACGTCACTAATAACCATCAACTACATAACCTCTGAGCTCGTACGTCTTAGAGAAGGGCGTTAAGCTAAGAGAATAAATTCTCCGCCACCAAACATAAATGTATTTGATAGAAATCAACTTTATATCTCAAAGCGTAATGTCAGACATACAACCATACAAGTCCATCCTGGGTCTGAATGGAACCGAAGGCACTTCGTCTAATAAAGGAAGAAGCTCTTGCAAATTCGGGTATCCACAATCCCAACCGGACTCCCCATCACATATTGAGATCACTATACCGGAGCAACTCAGTGCAGAGACAATAGTAAGGTAATCCTTTCGTTCTCGAAAATACCCGGTCTTTAACCACCGTCTTCAAATGCACTCCAATTTCTTCGTATCATTATTTGGAATGGGTTTTATGACTCAATGTCCTCTCCCGGCTTAATCGAATAAGAAGCGCCTATTTTAAAAACACGTGGATGTATAAGTCACAAAAGATTCACCATTAAGATTCTATGTGGGTTTCGGATAACCATTTGGAATCCGACTCCCTATCGCTTCAAAATTCAAATGCTATTTTACGGGCCAACAGTTTTCACATTCACACAGTAATGTATCATAGATATCACAGCTCAATTCACAGCAATTCATATCACAAAGTATCACAATCACATATCAGAGACATCAACCAATCCAAAGCATTCAATAATAATCAATCATCTATAAGCAAGATTAATTAATCATGCGATTATAATTAATCACATAATTACTTCCATTAATTATCCTTAATTAATGATTAATTATCCTTAATTATAAATTGATTAATCCTTAATTATTAATTAATAATCTTAATTATTTATTAATTAACCTCAATTATTATTTAATCAACCTTTAATTATTTTTCAATTAATCTTTAATCATCAATTAATAAATTAACTAATTATTCTTTAATTATTATCATTAAGTAATTATCCATTAAGTAATTATCTTTTAATTACTATCATTAATTAATTAATCTTTAAACACTTAAACTTTAATTAATTAATTAAAAGATAAATCATTTATTTTAATTAATTACTTAATTATCATTAAAATCTTTAATTAACAAACCTTGTAATTTATTAACGTTAACACTTAAATTAACATAAGCGATTGAGGTTAATTAATAATTTAAAAACATTTCGTCTTAATTAACCCTTTAATTACATTATTTATTTAAAATAATTTAGGAATTAATTTATAAATAATATCACAAAATTAAATAAATTAAAATTAATTAATTTTAAATAATTTACTTTTAAACCATAGACAAAACAATTATTTAAAATAATAAGTTAAAATGTTTAAATTTGAATTTGGTTTAAAGTTTTGAAACTGTTTTATACCAACCCGAGATCGACTCGAGTGTTACCCCAAGCCCAAACCAAAATTCCCCGAGTCATTCCCGAGTAAAACCCTCCCCCTTCCTTTTGTAATTTGTTTTTATTTTTAAAACTTGAAACCTCACTAGCTCATGTTAACCTACACGAGTCCTCGGACAAAAACTCGAGCCAGCAACAAAATTTCCCAAGGACAACTTTGATTGCATCCTTTCTTCCCAAATCCACCAGTACAAAATCAAATGCAGATACATGTGCACGTGCACCGGAGTTCTGGCCACCTCCGATCCAAGCTTCGGCCATCGACAAGTCAGCGACGACCTTCCCGAGCCACACGACCACCCAGATTTTTAAAACAACGACGAACTCAAATTTTAGCTATTCGACACAATCCATAACCAAAACGATTGTCAAAGATTTGCCTCGACCTGCCGCCTCATGCCACAAGCGACCACGAAATTCCGACTAAAGCTCCGCCTAACATCTACGCTTCGATTCTCACCGGTGTGATCAACTCCGGTCCACTGACGACGATGCAGCAATACAAATTCCAACCTCGACCAAACATTGGTTTAAAACCCTACATCGCCGCCATGTCCTCGCCATGGCGCATTAGAATTTCATTGAGTATTTTTCTCAAACTCCCCGACCTCCAAGCATGCTCCAGCTTCGATCACGAGATCCACCTCCTCCTCGATCACCGGAACTTAATGAAACTTACAATTCCGTTCATCCACGCATTTATCACTAAATACCAAACTAAAAATCTTGAATTTATTCTTAAAAACAATGTTTTACGAAGACGAATCAGATGATATAGATGAATCAAGAAATTATGATACTCGAACTTAGACATGGTTTTGATTTCTACTGTTTATCTTCTTTCCAGTCCAAATTTTCTTTAATTTCAACTTAAAAACATTTTTAGAATTTAGATCTTGACTATATAAACACATTTCATTTATAACTAAAAGCCTAAAATGAATCAGAGGAAGTGGGCTCGAATTTTGAACAGGTTTTGAAGCCTGTAACTTTTGTACAGAGTAATTCCTATACAACAATATGCACCGCTATATATATATATATATTGTACACATGCAACAATTTATAACTTTGCTTCAAGCATTATTTCAAACAATAAGTTAAAATCCAAATTTCAAAAAGGTTTACTCACCAGATATCTGAAAACAGAGAGGTTGGAACTTAAAAACTGGAAAATACTTTTGGGTTTTGATTTGCCTTGTTATTTGATTTGAATTGAACTTATTCTTGATTTGCTGAATTGAATCTTTGCTGAGTTGAACTCTGTTGTTTGCTTCAGGTTTCAAGTAAAATTGAGGTGGATGTTGATTTGTATTTTTCTGGTTAGCTTCAGATATTTGAAATAAATTCAAGATTATTTTGATGTTTTCTTTTGTTTTGATTTTTTTCTCTGGTTTTGAAGTTTACTGGTTTGAGATTTGATTTGCTCATATTTTTTTTTGAAAGTGAAGATAAAAGAAGATGGGAGAGTAGAAATGGAAATATATACACATTACCTTGTTTTCTTTAATTTCAAAATGAAAAGAAAATAATTTTTTTGACACTTGTTCATTTTCACACTAAAATCATTACACTTGTTTAATTATATGTTAAATTTCTAACACTTGTTAACTTCATGTCTTAATCTCTTACGCTTGTAATTTTCCATGAGACTAATATTTTCATATTATTTTAAATTGTATTTTCTATTTTATATATACATTTCCTTTATTTATACATATATGACCTTTAAAGAAAATAATTTGAAACTAAATTATACATTAATAAATAATCACATTCATATTATTTTTTTAATTACTTTTATTTCCAAAATATTTATTTTTGAATTTCAAATTCAAATTCAATTTACAGTCTACTCATATCTTACTTGTTTTGAAAAATCCAAATTAATTCATTATTAAGTTCCAAAATTTATATTAATTTCTAAATTAAAGTTGTTTTAAAAACGGGATAGTTACAGATTCCCCCTTAATAAAATTTCGTCCTCGAAATTTGAAAGAGAGAGAGAGAAAGAGAAAAACAAAGAATATACGAATACATAAAAAGATAGAGAAATGGCTTACCAATCAAGTCGAAATATCCACTCTACGATTGGGATAGGACTTCTGCATGCTATCCTCTGTTTCCCTAGTACAATCATTTGGATCTCCGCTCCATTGTATTTTTACCTGTTTTACCACTTTATTTCTCAACTACTTTTCATCTCGGTCAATAATCTTTAACAGTTCTTTTATCACTGCTAAATTTGGTGTGATCTCCAAATCCTGCTGAGTGGCCTCTTCAATGATATAGTCTGGATCGTGTACTTATTTCCAAAGGTGTGAAACATGAAACACATTATGTATGCCAGATAACTAATTGGGTAACTGCACTCGTTAAGCCAAAGGACCAATCCTCTCAAGTATAGGAAAAGGACCTATATATCGCGGTGCCATCTTACTAGTCTTTCCAAATCTCAACACTCCACGCATTGGAGACACCTTTAAGAAAACATAATCTTCAACCTAGAATTCTAAAGTTCTTCTCCTGTGGTCATCACAACTTTTCTGTCGACTTTGGGCAGTTTTCAATTTCTTGAGAATAAAGTCAACTTTCTTAGTAGCTTCCTTTATCATATCTGGACCAAGAACAAGCCTATCACCTGACTTAATCCAACACGTTGGTAATCTACACGGATGACCATATAATGCTTCGAAAGGAGCCATTTTGATACTGGCCTGATAACTATAATTATATGAAAATTCAACCAGATGCAAATGGTCCTCCCATGAACTGCCAAAATCAAGAATACAAGCACACAAAAGGTCTTCCAAGATTCGATTTATTCTTCCCGTTTGCCCATCAAAATGCGGATGGTAAGCAGTACTGAAGTTCAACTTGGTTCCTAGTGCGGCTTGGAATGCCTCCCAAAATCTGTTAGGGAAGATCGGCTCACGATTACTCACTATACTACTCGGTATTCCATAGAGACAAACAATCTCTTTCACATACAACTTTGCCAAATTTGTTGCTATTCGGGTGGATTTTACTGGGAAAAAGTGGGCAGTCTTGGTCAGACGATCCACAATAACCCAAACCGCCTCGTTACCCTTCTGAGTTCATGGAAACGCATCTATAAAATCCATAGACACTTGATCCCATTTCCAGTTAGGCGCCTCTAATGGTTGGAGTAAACCCGCCATCTTCTTTTAATCACTCTTGGTTTGCTGACAAGTTGCACAATGACTGACATAAATGGATATATCTCTCTTTATTTTTTTCCGCTAGAATGTCGTTTTGATATCTCGATACATCTTGTTAACTCCTGGATGGATACTAAGCTTGGACTTGTGACATTCGTCCAATACTTCCTGTTTTATATCTAGGATGTCTGGGACACACATCCTGCCTTCCAGTCTTACAAATCTATTCTTATCGACTTCAAAATTGGAATCTTTACCTCGATGTATTCTTTTATAAATTTCTAGAAAAAACTTATCTTCTTTTTTCTTACTTGTGATCTTCTTAAGAAGAGCAGGAGTGACAACAAGATAAGAAGGAACAACATGTCTTCTACTCAAAGCGTCGGCTACCACATTGGTTTTACCAGGTGTATACAGAATAACCCGGTCATATGACGCTAGGAATTCCAACCACTGTTGCTGCCTAAGATTCAAATGCTTCTGGGTAAAGAGAAACTTCAGAGATTTATGACCGGTGAACAATTCAAAATTTTCACCTAAAACAAGGAGGGTATATTAAGTGTATATATTAAGTTAAGTCATACTTTTTAAATTTTTAGGAAAGTTGAAAGAGATTTTTACCTAGAAGTTAATGACGCCAGATTTTCAAAGCAAAAATAAAAGCCAAGAGCTCAAGATCATGGGTTGGGTAGTTTTTCTCATGTGGTCGTAATTGTCTACTCGCGTAGGCAATCACTCTACCTTCCTACATTAGTACAGCACCCACACCTTCACCACATGCATCTGTGTATACAGATAAACCTTGATTGCCGTTAATAAGAGTAAGAACGGGAGCAGTGGTCAATCTTCTCTTCAACTCCTAGAACGCTTCCTTGCACTTCGGAGTCCAATTGAATTAAGCATTTTTCATTGTCAGCTTAGTCAACGTACTCGCTATCTTAGAGAAATCCTAGACAAACTTTCTGTAGTACCCGACTAATCCCAAAAAACTTCCGACTTCCTTCAGAGTAGTGGGTTGCTTCCAGTCTAGGACAGCGGAGACTTTGCCAGGATCTACAGAAATTCCTTCTTCGGTAACAATATGTCCGAGAAATCTAACTTCCTTGACCCAAAAATGACACTTAGAAAATTTGGCAAACAAAATGTTCTTCCTCAATATTACCAAAACAATTCTCAAGTGCTCGGCATGCGCCTCTTTATTTTTGGAATAGATCAGAATATCATCAATAAATACAAGAACAAATTTATTCAACACTTCTCGGAATACACGGGTCATCAAGTCTATGAAATATGCAGGAGCATTGATTAGTCCGAAAGGCATAACTAACTATTCGTAGAATGTGTCAGGACCCCTGAAAGTAGTTAAATGGATACAGTCTTCAGCAATTCTCAGTTAATGGAATCCTTGGGCTAGATCCATCCTTGAAAAGAATCGAGCGCCATGCAACTGATCGAATAGGTCGTCGATTATAGGAAAAGGAAATTTGTTTTTGAGAGTTAATTTATTGAGATTGCGGTAGTCCACGCACAATCTCAGAGATCCATCAGACTTGGCCACAAACACACAGCTGAACCCCAACTAGAACAACTGGGATGTATTAATCCTTTCTCCAGTAGATCTCGGGTTTGCTTGACTAGCTCTATTCTTTCCCTTGGTGCCATCCTGCGGCTTACATGAACAACAGGGCAAGCATTGGGAACCAAGTCGATTCTGAATTCAATTTCTCTGTGCGAAGGTAAAGATTTAACCTCTTCGAATACGTCGGAAAATTCCCGGACAATTGGGATGGACTCCAGACTTGGGTCGGGATACCCCAAAGTATACATCAGCTTATCCCTTTTTGGACTCGGATCCTTACAAGAAATCACAATGAAATTCCCAAGTTTTTTTGACTGAAATCATTTGATTGTTACAATCTAATTTAGCTTCGTATTTCATTAACCTATTCATTCCACGTAAGATTTCGAATTTGTTAAAATCGAGAACAAAAAGATTGATAGGAAATCGATGACAAGAGTACGAGATAGGAAATTTTCTACAAAACAGACAAAGGTTCGCAGAGCCACCAACCGGATTTTTCATGCAAATGCGTTTGTCTACAAATTCGGGTTCAAGTTTTAATTCATTTCCGGTTTGTTAGGAAATAAAGCTATGTGTGGCTCTAGTATCGAACAGAACCCTAACAACTCTATCATAAATAAGAAGGTTACCTTCTAAAACTCCTTTTTCTTTGTCTACTCCTGAGGTTGAAGGTTTATCTTTGATCGCATACATTTTTGCTACTTGAGCTTGCTTCATTGTCGGGCAATCTTTAACTACGTGTCCTGGCTTATGACAGTAATAGCATTCCCTAGTTCCCTAACTTGTCTTCATGGGATGATGCTTCTTTCTTTGTTTCTTTGGCTTTTTGCAACTATTCGAATAATGGCCTTTCTCCAAACAATTGAAAAAACTAATATCCTTTGCCTGGTTCTCCTCATTATTCTTCTTTTCCTTGCCTTGCAATGATTTCTTTCCTCCGAACGTCCTTTTCTTTCAATTCAGGATTGCTTGCACTTCCCTTCTCCTCCGAAACTTCCTGCTTATCCAATGTAGCATATCTATAACCCATATCTATCAATTCAAAAAAAGATTCCTTCACGTGGGTCATCATTCTTTCATGGAATTTCTTATTCACCCCTTTGATAAATCTTTCATTTTTCTTCAGAGGGATGTTTACCAACTCCGAACCAAATCGAGATAACTCGTTAAACTTGTTCAAATATTCTTTAAAAGATAAGCTTCCTTGCTTCAAGTCTGTAAATTCCTGGTACATTTTGGAGGTACCAGCAGATGGCATATAACGCTGCTAAAACACCTCTTTGAATCGATCCCAAGTGAACTCATCCTCTGGTTCGTCCAATGTAATAGTCTCCTACCAGGCTAGAGCTTCATCCTGGAGTTTCCAAGAAGCTATAAATCTCATCTGATCATCCTCTAACTTTAGTCCTCTGAAAATCCTTTCACACGATCGAATCCAGGCTTATGCTTCGATAATAGACTCCTTTCATGTGAATGGCTTCCCACCAAGTCTTGAAAAATTTCAATATAAACCATCCAGATTCGGCTGAGGTTGGATAGGAATAGTTGTTGTTGTTGCAGGGTCTTGACCAGTTGTAGTGGTATTTCCCCGTCCCCTACCTCGCCCTTTTCTCGCGCTCATTCTCACTTTTTGTAAATAGTAAGAAAACTAGATTTAGGCATGCAGACGAGATATCTTAGGGATATACTCATTCTAGGTATTTCTAACCCTATCTCTAATGAGTCGCCTAATGTGTTATACTCCAAAGCTAAAGTTCTTACTCGACCTTTAGCTCTGATACCAATGGTCATGACCCGAAACCCAGCGTCTAAAACTCGACATCAAATACCTCACTTGTTTTCGAATGTCGAAGATTCAAACGTCGGACTCCAATTCGGTGGAGCTTATAACAACACTAGATGAATACAACATAGTGGAAAACAAAAGACGATTTCATTGATCACAACATTTATACAACATGGGTACAACATCATTATGATAATTGATCACCATCATTAGAGTAGAATGTATATAATACAATCAAAATGTAACGCCACAGCGGAAAATGCAACATGACAATTGAACAACACCAATAGAGCTTCCAAAAAGAAAGAGTGAGAATCCAACATAAGCACCTTCTTCCAAACTTCAAAGCTCCAAAAGTCATCCAAACCAAAAGCTTCCAAAAACTTCTAGATTCAAATCTGAACTAGCACCCGAACATGGATAACCTGACTATAAGCTGTCCGCGTGGAAAATTATGGGCAACCAAAGTTTAGAAAGGGAACAATAAACTCTGGGTCAGTCATGGGACTGATATGAGTAAACAAAACAGTTGTTTGAACAAAAACAATTTACAATAAGAAATCCGTTCATGCTTTTGGAAAATGAAACTACCATAAGGTCTCCCGTAACACAAACAATGCAATCACACAATTGGAGGAGATTTCTCCTTATGATAGTCAAACATGCTTGATACGAGAAAATCTTTTTGATATTATTATTAGTGCATAGTGTGAAAACATTTCCAAAGTATAATATTAATCTTCGCCATTATGGGTACCATTATACTATGCCTACTATGGCTACCATTTAAGAATGGCAGGTTATACAAATAAAATCGTAAAGGGGCTCGTATTGGGTGATTGGATTTCCAACAAATGGCTAAGGCTAAGGAACTTCCTTTACCAAAAGGGTACGTCTCTGGAGGGACGCCCCGAGAACCTAACTAGATCTCTGCCAACACAAGCCGGGTTACCTCTGGAACTAGGTAACTAACTGTCACGAGTATGCCATCCCCCGGACGTAACCGACCTTTATCGAGGGCCCTCAACACCAACAGCCACAAAGTAAATTATCTGGGCTTCGTACCAGAAAACCACTTTTTATCCAGAAGGAAATACACATACCCTAAAGGGCGCGACCCTCATAACCTTGCTGCATCTTTTCCTGTTTCGACCATTTCCGGGGTATGAGTTTCGATGAAGTCTCGTCCCACAAAGTTACGCTTTTCACAAAAGCCATGCTTTGATTAATAAATGATCAACACTCAGCATGCCACACTACCAAGTTGGGAGTATATCACTAATAACCATCAACTACGTAACCTTTGAGCTCGTACGTCTTAGAGAAGGGTGTTCAGCTAAGAGAATAAATTCTCTGCCACCAAACTGAAATGTATTTGATAGAAAGCAGCTTTATATCTCGAAGTGTAATGACAGACATACAACCATACAAGTCCATCCTGGGTCTGAATGGAACCGAAGGCACTTCGTCCAATAAAGGAAGAAGCTCTTGCAAATCTGGGTATCCACAATCCCGATCGGACTCCCCATCACATATAGAGATCTCTATACCGGAGCAATTCAATGCAAAGACAATCGACAAGTAACCCTTTCGTTCTCGAAAATACCCGGTCTTCAACCACCGTCTTCAAATGCACTCCAATTTCGTTATATCATTATTCGAAATGGGTTTTATGACTTAATTTCCTCTCCTGGCTTAACCAAATAAGAAGCGCTTATTTTAAAAACATATGGATATATAAGGCGTAAAAGGTTCACCATTAAAATTCGATGTGGGTTTCGGATAACCATTTGGAATCGGACTCCTTGTCGTATCGAAATTCAAATACCGTTTTACGGGCCAACAGTTTTCACATTCACATAGTAATGTATCACAAATATCATAGCTCAATTCATGGCAATTCATATCACAAAGTGTCACATCAAAAATCAGAGATATCAACCAATCCAAGGCATTCAATAATAATTAATCATCTATAAGCAAGATTAATTAATCGTGTGATTATAATTAATTAATCACATAAGTACTTTCATTAGTTATCCTTAATTAATGATTAATTATCCTTAATTATAAATTAATTAATCCTAAATTATTAATTAATTAATCTTAATTATTTATTAATTAATCTTTATTATTATTTAATTAACCTTTAATTATTTTTTGATTAATCTTTAATCATCAATTAATAAATTAATTAATTATTCTTTAATTACTGTTATTAAGTAAATATCCTTTAAGTAATTATCTTTTAATTACTATCATTAATTAATTAAACTTTAATTACTTAAACTTTAATTAATTAATTAAAAGATAAATCATTTATTTTAATTAATCGCTTAATTATCATTAAAATCTTTAATTAACAAACCTTGTAATTAATTAACATTAATACTTAAATTAACTTAAGATTTTGAGGTTAAGTAATAACTTAAAAACATTTCATCTTAATTAACTCTTTATTTACATTATTTATTTAAATTAATTTATAAATAATGTCACGAAATAAAATAAATTAAACTTAATAACTTTTTAAATAATTTACTTTTAAACCTTAAACAAAAAAATTATTTAAAAAAATAAGTTAAACATGTTTAAATTTGAATTTGATTTATAGTTTTGAAAACTGTTTTATACCAACCCGAGAACGAATCGAGTGTTACCCTGAGCCAAAACCAAAATTCCCCGAGTCATTCCCGAGTTTTTACTTTGTTTTTATTTTAAAAACTTAAAACCTCTTTAGCTCGTGTTAACCCACATGAATCCCTGGGCAAAAACTCGAGCCAGCAACAAAATTTCTCTAG
This sequence comes from Allium cepa, assembly GCA_030765085.1. Lineage (NCBI taxonomy): Eukaryota > Viridiplantae > Streptophyta > Magnoliopsida > Asparagales > Amaryllidaceae > Allium > Allium cepa. The sequence goes on along the minus strand of CM060943.1, from coordinate 368,859,893 downwards.
GAAAACTTCGAGTGCATCCTTTCTTCCCAAACCCACCAGTACAAAATCAAACCCAGATACATGTGCATGTGCATTGGAGTTCTGGCCACCTCTGATCCAAGCTCCGGCCATTGACAAGTCAGCGATGACCTTCCTAAGCCACACGGCCACTCATATTTTCAAAACGACGGCGAACTCGAATTTTAGCTATTTGACACAACCCGAAACCAAAATGATCGTCAAAGATTGGCCTCGACCTGCCGCCTCAAGCCACCAGCGACCACGAAATTCCGACCAAAGCTCCATCTAACTCCTACGCTTCGATCCCCACCAGTGCGATCAACTTCATCCACTGACAATGATGCAGCAATACAAATTCTAACCTCGACCAATCATGGATTTAAAAACCTACATCGCCGCCATGTCATCGCCACGGCGCATTAGAATTTCACCGAGCATTTTTCTCAAACTCCCCGACCTCCAAGCATGCTCCAGCACCTCCTCCCCGATCACCGGAATTTGACGAAACTTGCAACTCCGTTCATCCACGCATTTCTCACTCGATACCCTAAAAATCTTGAATTTATTCTTAAAAATCATGTTTTACGAAGACGAATCGGATGATGTAGATGAATCAAGAAATTATGATACTCGAATTTACATATGGTTATGAATTCTATTGTTTATCTTCTTTCCAGACCAATTTTTCTTTAATTTCAACTTGAAAACATTTTTAGAATTTAGATCTTGATTATATAAACACATTTCATTTAGATCTTAAAGCCTAAAATGAATCATAGGAAGAGGGATCGATTTTTGAGCAGGTTTTGAAGCCTGTGACTTTTGTACAGAGGACATATGCTTGTACAACATGCACAGCTATATATTTACACACACACACATATTTTATACACATGCAACAATTTATAACTTTACTTCAAGCATGATTTCAAACAACAAGTTAAAATCCAGATTTCAAAAAGGTTTACTCACCAGATATCTAAAAACAAAGAGCCTGGAACTTGAAACTGGAAAATACTTTTGGGTTTTGATCTGCCTTGTTATTTGATTTGAATTGAACTATTTCTTGATTTGATGAATTGAATCTTTGCTGAGTTGAATTTTGTTGTTAGCTTTAGGTTTCAAGTAAAATTGAGGAGGAGGTTGATTTGTATTTTTCTGGTTCGAGATGAATTATAGCTTCAGTTTTTTGAAATAATTTCAAGTTTTTTTATGTTTTCTTTTGTTTTGATTTTTTTTCTGTGGTTTTGAAGTTTGCTGGTTTGAGATTTGATTTGCTCAGATTTTTTTTTTCAAAAGTAAAGATAAAAGAAGATAGGAGAGCAGAAACGGAAATATATACACATTACCTTGTTTTCTTTAATTTGAAAATGAAAAGAAAATAATTTTTTTGACACTTATTCATTTTCACACTAAAATCATTGCACTTGTTTAATTGTATGTTAAATTTCTAACACTTGTTAACTTTATGTCTTAATCTCTTACACTTGTAATTTTCCATGAGAGTAATATTTTTATATTATTTTAAATTGTATTTTCTATTTTATAAATACATTTCCTTTATATATATATATATATAACCTTTAAAGAAAATATTTTGAAACTAAATTATACATTAATAAATAATCACATTCATATTATTTTTTTATTTCCTTTTATTTTCAAAATATTTATTTTTGAATTTCAAATTCAAATTCAAATTACAATCTACTCATATCTTATTTGTTTTGAATAATCCAAATTAATTCATAACTAAATTCCAAAATTTATATTAATTTCTAAATTAATTTTTTTAAATGAGATCGTTACCAAATCGAAGTCAAATTTTTTAAAATTGTATTCTTTTTATTCCTTCCAGCTAAAAGCCGTTCTACCCAATCCCTCTCCTCCTTTGATATGAGTTGGAATCGAATTCGTATGTATTTAAAAATTCTTTCTTTTTGCATTGCGATCGAAATGGAGGCTCGAGAGGCTCTAACATATGATGGAAGGGACCATGGGGCAATTTGGAAGGCCTCACGATCGAGTCGTGATTTGTTCGAGTCACAGGCGACTTCGATGCCACTCAGGGAGGGAATTGCAATGGAAAGTGGGATGCTGCAGGCAAGGTAGTGAAGCATGGTGACCGGGGGTTATGATGGTCGGAGTGAGCTATGGCGTGCGATCTAGAAGGTGTAACGCTAGACGCTCGTTGGAGGAGGAGCAGTTCGTCATTGAAGAGGGGGTTTTGTGGGTAGCCTGGAGGTTCGGTGACCAGTATGGTATAAAATAATTTTATTTTTAATTGATTTTAATACATAAATACATATAGGTTACGAAAATAGAAAGTGAAATTTTTGTTTAACAATAAGGTTGCATTTTATTTTTGTTATTTTCTGTGATTGAAAAAATAAAATCATCATCGATAAGTGATTAGTTTGAATTAAATAATTAGTTGGTTAATTTAAATTGTAATCGTAATTTATATTATTTCAATTTGCTTATACAAGGTTAAAACCGAGCATGATGTGTGTAATAGAGTTAAATTTGGATCGACCAGCAAATTCGAAAAATAAAGGTGGGTTATCTCACTCAAATTTGGATTATAGCAATTTGTTTTAGATAGTTAAATTAATTATTGGTTGATGGTTGAGTTTGACAATTTTTATCAAGTTGATGTCATATTATATATAGTAATATATATATATATATATATATATATATATATATATATATTAGAGTGATTGATATTCCCGCATTATATAGCAGATGAGACCCTATGTGCCCCGCATAATAGCGGATGACCCTATGTACCGTGATATCCTCTCGAAGTGGGATTGGTATTTTTATATTGTGCTAACATCTGTGGATCCAGGGAAACAGGTTGGAGGGATCCAACGGGACTCCTCAAAAATGTTTAAATTACTTTCATATTCAGTGGTATGATTTATTTAGATAATCTGTGATGGATTATATTGGATATTTAAATTTTTGGATGCTATGGTATTGCTGGATATATTTTTGGCATTTTAAAATATCAAAAATATAAATATTGAATTTTTAGAGGAAAATAAAAAAATAGAATTTTAAAGTTAAGTATTTATAGTAAAGTTGGATTAATTAAAAAGAAAGAAATTCGGAAAATAAATACTTTGATTTTAAAATCCCATTTAACTATCCCGGAATATGGGAAACATAGAGATTTTGAATAAAGGTGAATTAAAGGGTTTAATAAAAAAATTAGAATTTAAGCGACGTTGTTTTAGTAAAAAAGAATATATTTTTAAATTTAAGTTTTAAATAGTTGAAAAAAGTGGAATTTTGGAAAATAATATATGACCTTGATGTTCCAGATTTAAATGAGAATTTAAATCATAAAAAGGAAGTGAATCGAAAATTAGTGGGTTTTGGAATAAATTGGGTTAACTGCGGAATTTATTTAAAGATGAAATTTGATTTAAAGATCAATGAAGAACCGATTAAGTGCGTGAAACAGTGATTAAAAGACAAATGAGACTATCGAATTTATAAACAGTTTTATTTATAAAGTGAAGTAATTATCAATGGATAATTTGAAATTATAAATTCATGGTGGGAATTTATAAGGAGCTAGAAAAAAATCATTTTAAAAATAAATGGTGGTTTATTTTTAGAAATGTGAGAAAGAAAATTTATGCGATTGGAACGTAAATTAAAATTGGAAATAAATCAAGAGGGATTTATAAATGATTAGATGGGCTATGTTGAAGTGGGAAATGTATTTTCTGAGAGGTTAAGTATATTTCCAAAGAAAGAGTTTTATGCATTAATTAAAAAGTTTAAAGGTGTTTTAAAAGAATGTTTCAAGAAAAATTTATTATTTAATTGTTTTAAACTTTTTAAATTAACATTAATTAAGTTAGTTATAGTAGTTTTTAATAGAAAAGGTTAAATCAATATTACTATTTTAAAAACGGTAATTATTCAATATTAATATTCTATATAATAGCTTTATTTTAAAAGTAATATTTGGCTAAGTTTTACTTGGAGAATTGCTATAGAAATTCATAACTATTATTTTGAATAAAGCGATTTAAATAGCTTTATTTTTATATTTTAAGTGTATATTTTTGAATAAAGTGATTTAAGCAGCTTTATTTTAATATTTTAAGTGCATTTTTTTGGATAAAGTGATTTGATTAATTTAAAATCTAAATAAAATTAGACTTGGTGGGTTTCGGTAGAAACAAAATATTTGGTTGAATGATTGTTTATTTGATAGTTAAACAACCGACTTACAAATCTGGACCCAAATATAGCTTTGGAAATATCTAGAAGAAGTACGGAAATTATATGGTACAATTACCGTTTGAGGTGCTATGCTCTATTTATAAACTCATTCGTTCTTCTAGGATGTTGATAGGGAAATCTGTCCACTATCGGTTAGAGGGTGATCTCCGATCTTATCTTCGACTATGTATTTAATAAAGAACCGGGGTTGAGTTTACCAGAAATAGCGAACGTTGTTTCGAAGAGACCGAGATCGGATTTGTGATCCGAAAACCATTTCGATCCAAAGCGTATATTTTTGAAATGAAGACAAGAGCTTGGAGTCGAAGATGGAGCAGTGACGTGCAAAAGCTAATCGCTTCTAATCCCGAGGGTGATTCCAAAATGGATACAGTAGGAATAGTGCCTTCGGTTCCGTTCTATAACGACCTACAAATCCATACCCCTTGAGTCAACACTATTCTACATCAATCAACTCAAGTTGAACAGAAATACGAACCATTTGGGTTAAAGAAGAAGAGGTAGAAGAAGAGAAAACGGGAAACAACAACAGAATCTAACCAACGCAGCAGAATAAAATATAATATATACTAACAGATCTTTACACAAAAGAAAACTATATCTATCTTATACATACATCATCAGAGTACATCATCAGAGTTCCACATCAATAACATACAGCTGGAAACACCGCGGAATAATAACCAAATACGGAAGTACGAATCGCCATCCAGCTCGTCTCCTGAGCTCCACAGCAACATATCCTGTATTCTATAATACTCGGCCTGACCCGAGCATTACAGTTAAATAACACCCGAGTCAGTCTGCAATACCAGCGTGAGAAATCACACTCAAATTGATTATGAAAGTTTCGAAAATCTTTTGAAAAACAAAAGCATCTCGTAAGACCATGCCACAAATAAACATGTCGGGTTTTTACCTTACGATAGCTAAAACACTTTTTATTAAAATTCTCTGATATTATAATAGTGTCTATAAAAAGTAAAATAGAATCTAGCTAAAATGCTTGCATCTCACGTTTTAGCAACAATTGGGCACAATCAAAACCGTTCGGGCGCGTAGGGAAAATAGGTTTCCAACTAATGACTAGGCACTGGGTTACCACCAGTCACGGTATGTGGCCTAGATCAAAGTACCGAGGAGCCACCCTAACTCCCCTGTAACACAAGACCCGGACTTTCCCTAACTGGATAATCCCGAATAAGATCACCCCACGGTTGGGATCAGCAACCGCACCACTAAGCCGAAATAAAAAGGGACATCTAGACAGGAATGACCTTACCTGGAAATGGATGCTTCCCACCAAGCCTTGCTGCATAACCCCTGATTTTCAGTCATTCCCGGTTGTTGAGGCTTGAGGCTAAGCGTTACCTTTTAGAACATATCCCTTAGAATGCCCATCGTCCACCTGACAATATTCCGAAAGGATTCATCCATACAAGTCCGTCCCGGGTTCGTACGGAACCGAAGGCACTATTCCTACGACATCCATTTTGAAAATATCCTCAGGATTAGTAGCGACTAGCCCTTGCACTTCACTGCTCCATCTTCGAATCCAAACTCGTTTTTCCACGAAACGTACAAACCGGATCGAAGTGGTTTTCGAGAAATAAATCTCGATCCCAGTCTCTTCGAAACGATCAGTGCATTTGGCCAATATTGTTAGTCGGTTATTAACTACCAATAAACATTCACAACAACCATCAAACAATAAAAAATCTCCAAATTATTTATTAATCCCAAAAATATCTTCACAAGATATATTTGCACTTTTCAAACCCTTTTGAAAATAGTTTCAAGCTATCTTCCTTTCTCAGAATAAATTTTTTAAATATTTCTATTTCCACTGAAATCACCAAGCACAAAACTTTAGATATTTAAAATAATTTAAAACGCTTTACTTTGAAATGTACTTTAAAACATTTAAGTTAAAAGCTACTTCAATAATTTGTTAAAAATACATACTATATAAATATTAAACAAAATACTAAGTCACCTTTTAAATAATTACTACGATAATAGATTTGAAAAATATTTACTTTAGAATTTAGATATTTAGAAATAATAAATTCCTAGATCTTGCTTTTTAAAACAACATTAAAGCTTTTTATCTTATATTTAAAAATTTACTTTGAACGTACTTGGCTATCCAGAGAAATATACTTCTCTTCACATTCTTCTTTAAATTTCCAATTTCAAACACTTGAATCAATTTCCAAATTGATTTCCAATTTACTCCCTTTTATTCCAAAATCCATTAATTTTAGATTTTATTCCTTAATTATGATTTAAAATACTTTTGACTAAAAATACCAATTTTAGATTTCTCAAATTACTTCTTAATCCTTTTAAATAAATTTAAACTTAGAATTTTAAAATAATTCTTTATTCCTTTAATTGATATCACTTAAGTTTACAATTCATTAACTTTTGTTTATTCAAAATCTTTTTTCATTTCATACTCGAAGTTATTTATTAGTATTTTTATATCACTTCCATCCCTTTTCAATTCATTCTTAATTTATTCAAATTTTCTATAATTATTTCACTTACAAATTCACTTCTTTATTTTCTTCCCGAAATCCAATTTATATATTTTCGGTAGCCCATTATACCCAAATATATTTAATCAAACCATAGCATTCTATATTCCAATATAATTCATCATAGAATATCAAATAATCACAACAGAGAATATTAAATAATTTAAATAAATGTTGAGGGATCCAATTGGATCCCTCTAACCTGTTTTCCCTGCATCCATAGACGTTAGCACAATATAAAATACCAATTCCACTTCGAGGTGGAATATCGCGGTATATGGGATTAAATATAATATCATCCGCTATTATGCAGTGCATAGAGTCTCATCCGCTATATAATGCGGGAAACCAATCATTCCAAGATATATTATATACTATATAATATAACACGCAAATCAAATCAATCAACCAATTATTTAAATTTAACCGTTTAAATTTAAATTAAAATTCAGCTGAGTGCGATTAACTCACCTTTGCATTTGTTTGCAGTCCACTTCAATTCTCTCTTGATTTCCCGGTTTATAACCTTGTATAAACATTACATAAATTTTTTATCAACTTTCGAGTCAATTTGAACGATTAAATTTCCATTTATAATTTAATTGACCAGTGATTTCATTTTTAAACAAGCAAATTTATTTTAAACTAATTTCCTTTTTAATAGCATATTTTAGCATCCAAATAATTAAATATAAGTTAATTAAATAAATTAATTTTCAAATATACACTATTATTATTATTATTTCTATATATACATATATACGTTCTTATATATATCTCTTATAAAAATTGGTTTCCTTTTCGGATTCCCATCTTCATATATACATATCTTTACAGAACTATATTTTTTTTCTCTAAATTAAAAATCCTATTTATAATAATTCCCTAAAATTTCTGTTTTTAATCTATATAAATCTTAATTAAAAGAAAATTATCCTAAAATAAACTAGTAAATCAAAATATCTATATGTAAACTATTTCCTTTTTGCTGTATATACATATATATAAATATTTCAAATAAATAAATTGTTTTGCATTTAACCGTTAAAATTTTCTTCCTTTTTTAAAAAAAAACTAAAAGAACAAGAAAATTTGAATTTACTTTTACTGTAACACACTCTTCTTCTCTTTTTTTCTTTTAAAAGTTTAAATTTTTAGTTCGAAGGGAAAAATCGAAAATACCTCAGCTCGCAACAGTCTCGACTCAGCCCCTTTTTCTCGCGATCGAAACCCCTCTACTCGCAGAACCATCCACTGCCCCTTTAATCGAAGACCGATGCCACAACTCTGGAATGCTTCGTTGTTGCTGCCAACCCCACGAACAAATGATCGCGACTCCAAATGAAACGCGACCTCGTCCCCAAACTTCTATGCGCAAGCGATAACAAGACGACACTGCGAAGATCTTAGATTGACGAACTAGTCGCGCTCGATTCCTTTCGACATCGAGTCTATTTCGATTCGAAACCGTATTCAATTCCAAATCCTCCCTTTTTCTTTTCATGCGTATAGATTCGAACTACCTTCCCCCTTTTCTTTTCCACGAGCCGATCGATTTCGATTTTAAAAGAGGGAAATAGGGTTCGGTTTCGTTCGCCATTTATTTTCTAAGGGATTTAATGATGTTAAGTTCTTTTATTATTTTTATTATATATATAATTGAAATGTATGCGGTTGAAAGATAATGGGTGACGTGATTTAAAAAAATATATGAAATATTCCTTGCGTGTTAAAGTTGACTTGCATGTTAATAGGGTTGAAGTGAAATGAGATGATGTTTTGTATGCTAATGTGAGAATGTAGGTCAATCAACCAATGTGTATATATATATATATATATATATATATATATATATATATAAATTTTAAATCGTTACGATTTCACAACTTAAAATCTCGATCTTATGTAGTGGATAGCCTTTTTGGATCAGTTATTATATTGAATTTTCGATTTAATTTCAACGCGTTTATTTACCGTATGCTCACACAACAGCTCCAAACATTACGAAATTTGAAATCCGATAATTATACAATATTGATCTAATGGAACTGGTTTCATAGAAATCCAAGACTACGCCTCGAAAGGCTATTTTTTAATTCAGTTTAAACTATAAAATTTTAAAACTGAACAAACCACTGTTATTTTCAATTTTACAACTTTTATTATCTTCAGCGTTATCAATATAAGTTTTACAAGCCTTCAAATTATTTTCAACAGGCTTAAAACTTCAAATCCAACATTTAGCTCAACTTCAAATTATTTAATTCAATAATTTAATTATCAAATAATTAGTGATACTTAAATTCAAGTTAAAAATTAACTTTTAAATATTAAAATCAATTAAGTATTCTGATTTTAACGGTTTAAAAATTCCAGGTCGTCACATTCCTCCCCCCTAAAAGAATTTCGTCCCCGAAATTACTAGTTAGGAAGAATGGTCCAATATCCGTTTGCTTTTTCCCAAAAAAAAACCATCAATTCAACATCCTACCTACTATCTTTTTATAAAAGACCTATTATTATTCTTACTAACTTCCCAAACTCCCTCCATAATTTGCAAACAATACTATTTGCTCAATCATTCAAGTTTCAATTTAAAACCAAATTTTGAATTACCAAAATTTCTCAAAATTTTTCTAACTCCTTAAATTTCCGAAAAATTTCACCAAGGTCTCCTTTGCGCGGATAGCATAGTACAACTACAAAAGGCCTCTATGGGCTCCCAAATTCCAAAAGAAAACAAAACGCCAAGTGGCTCGATAAAAAACCCAATCAAATTTCATACAGAAATTTAAATGCATACCTTTTTGTCGAGCAATTCAAATTTATCTTCTGAAATCAAAACCAAATTTCTTTTCCTTTATAATACCCGTATATCCTACATAGCAATAATATCCAATCACAACCTTCAAACATTTTTATTGACTTCCTTACGAAATGTCAATATTCATTCCTTCAAATATTAACTTAGAATATATTTGTAATATCAATTTTCAGATCATGAATTCACCATTCCTTTCTTAAGTTTAGTATAAGCATTTTATATGTTTCTTTATTTATTTTCACTTCACCACTTTAGTTTACATCTATTTCTATTCACATTAGTTCTTCCATTTCCATATAAATTCAATTTATCTTCAATTCAGAATATTGAATTTTATTCTTTCGTTTATACTGATTCATATCATTATTTTAAATTAATTTCATTCCCTAACTTATTTCAATTTCAAATTTGAAATCGTTTTGTCGTTAACTAAAATTTTCCTAAAAATTGTCAAAAAACTTTCTAACTCCCAAAATTTTCGAAATTTTTTGGCAGAGTTTCCTTTGTACGGAGGAGCTTTTGCAATTTAACAAAAGATATAAATATATATACATCGACCCACACGGTTAGAAAAACAAAAGCAGTTCATATTTCCTATTTTTATTGCGTAGGCGTATCTTTATTTAGCATTTTAAAGCAAGCGACTTATTATTTTAGCATTTTGCGCGTCCAAATCCAACCAAACGGCTTCCCGGTACCTGTACTTACTCAATTCAAACATATAAGTACTAAATATATGCAATTTATTAACATTTCACTTACTTTCAATAGTTAACACACAAATTTCACATATAAAGCATGTTATATCATTTCCATAAGTACATATAAGGTTTCGACACTTATTACCATCGCTTACAACCAATTATCAAACCACTCCATTTAGTTTAAATGGTTTACAACTTACTCGCTTATATTTAATTCATTCTAAGCAAAACAAACTCATGTTCATTCCAATTGATTTCAAAATCATTATATTTCACTTCTAATAACTCATAGGATTTTATCTAATCTCGTTTACATCAAATGTAACAGCCCGCAAATCCGTACCCCTTGAGTCAACACTATTCTACCTAAATCAACTCAAGTTGTACAGAAATACGAACCATTTGGGTTAAAGAAGAAGAGGTGGAAGAAGAAAATAGAAAACAACATCGGAATCTAACCATCGCGGCGGAATAAAATATAATAGATAATAAATGATCTTTACTCAAAATCAGATGTATCTGCTTACGTATTTTACATCATCAGAGTACATCAATCACAGCTCAACATCAATAACATACAATGGATACAAAACAACCCAACACAGTGGAATATACATATATATAAACAAGTACAAAACTACGTATTGTCATCCAGCTCGTCTCCTGAGCTCCACAGCATCACATCCTGTATTCTATAATACTCGGTCTGACCCGAGCATTATAGTTAAATAACACCCGAGTCAGTCTGGAATACCAGCGTGAGAAAATCACACTCAATTGATTATTAAAGTTTCAAAAATCCTTTTGAAAACAAAAGCATCTCGTAAGACCACGCCACAAATAAACATATCGGGTTTTTACCTTACGATAGCTAAAACACTTTTTATAGAAATCCTCTAATATTATAGTAGGGTCTATATACAAATACTTATAAAAATAGCCGAAATTGTTACATCTATTAAATTCCAGCTACTAGCCACAGAGTGGGTAATACAAACAAAACTCGTACAAGGCACGTAGGGAGAATGGATTTCCAACTAATGACTAGGCACTGGGGTACCACCTGTCACAGTACGGGGCCTAGATCACCGTACCGAGGAGTACGCCCGCTCCCCTGCAACACAAGGCCGGGACTACCCCTTACTGGATAATCCCGAGTGAGATCACCCCGCGATTGGGATCAGCAACCGCCCACTAAGCCAAAATAAAAGGGACATCTAGACAGGAATGACCTCACCCTGCTTGGGTGCTACCCACCTAACCTTGCTGCATAACCCCTGATTTTCAGTCATTCCCATTTGATGAGGCTTGAGGCTAAGCGTTACCTTTTGAGAATATATTCCTTAGAATGCCCATCGTCCACCTGGCGATGTTTCGCAACCATTCATCCATACAAGTCCGTCCCGGGTTCGAACGGAACCGAAGGCACTATTCCTACTACATCCATTTTGGAAATATCCTCAGGATTAGAGCGATTAGCCCTTGCAATTCACTGCTCCATCTTCGAATCCAAAATCGTTTTCACGAAACGTACAAACCGGATCGAAGTGGTTTTCGAGAAATAAATCTCGATCCCGGTCTCTTCGAAACGATCAACGCATTTGTCCAATATTGATAGTCGGTTATTTAACTATCAATTAACATTCACAAACATCCATCAACCAATAAATAATTTTCCAAATTATTTATAAATCTCAAAAATATCTTCACAAGATATATTTCCAATTTCAAACCCCTTTGAAAACAGTATTTAAACTATCTTCCTTTCTCAGAATAAATTTCAAGTATTTCTATTTCTACCCAAATCACCAAGCACAAGATTTTGGATTTTATAATTTCAAAATACTTTACTGTAAAATATTTTTAACATTTAATTTAGAAAATTTACTTTAGTGCTTAATTTAAAATAATACACTGGAAATAATTAAAATAAGATTACCTTATAACTACACATTAGATTTTCTTCTTTAAACAAAATACCAAAATCATTCTTTAAATAATTATTACGATAATAGATTAAAATAAAATACTTACTTTAGGCTTTAAATATTAGAAATAATAAATTTTACAAAATTGCTTTCTTTAATAAAAACAACTTTAAAACATTTAATTTATATTAAAAAAAAATTACTTTTAAAAACATGTACTTGGCTATCCAGAGAAAATCCCAATTTCAATCACTTAAATCAATTTCCCCAAATTGATTGCCAATTTATTTTATTTTGAAATAAGTTCCTTTAATTACTCAATTCATTTCCTAATTCATTAATTATGGATTTATTGTTATTGTTATTATGTTCTGTTAGATTTAAAATCTTTTAACTGGAATATAGCCATTTCAGCTTTTTTTTCAATTTCTTCTTTATTCTTCTTTAATAATTTAATCTTAAAATATTAAATAAATGTTTTGTTCTATTAGATAATATCACTGAGGTTTCAAACTTCATTAACTTTCTTTTTATTCAAAAAAAAATTCCTTTCCATATACAGAATTTTATTAATTAGTATTTTGAACCCACTAATATTCTTATCCAATTCACTTTAATTTATATACATCCTTTATAATTATTTCTTAAGAGTTCACTTCTTTTATTTCCTTTCAAAGTCCAATTCTATATATTTGGATAAAACAGAGTACCGAAATATTTAAGCAGACTATAACATTCAATAGTCTAATATAATTCCTCACGGAATATCAATTAATCACAGCAGTGGATAATAAATAATTTAAATAAATGTTGAGGGATCCAGCTGGGTCCCTCCAACCTGTTTCCCCGCATCCACAGACGTTAGTACAATATAATGCATCAATTCCAAAATATCATACTATATCACATCAATCAATTCAACCATCCAACAATTATTTAAATTTAGACATTTAAATTTAAATTTAACTGAGTGAGATTAACTCACCTTTGACTACGCATGCACCCATTCCAATCCGGCTTGTTTTCTTTTCAGATTTCAAACGTTGAATAAACATTTACAGTTTATTAACATTTGAACCAATCAAATCAGCCTACTACCATCTATTAATTTAATTTTTAACTAATTTCCTTTATTAAATTTCTTTAAGTAACTAAGAACAAATTAATTTCCATAATTCATTATTCAAAAATTTCACTAGTAAATGGAAATAGGTATATATGTTTATTTATTTATTTATTTTTGAAACTACATATACACTTAAAACAATCTGTATGGATTCCAAAGTCTGGCTTAGTACAACTTCCAAACATTTTAAAAATTCTATTTTCTTTTTCCTAAAAATAAAACTTTTACCTTACAGTTAATCGTTAAAACAGGCTACCTTTCTAAAACCTTATTGTACATAAATTCCTACATATACATACCTATATTTTATTTAAATCAAAACAGAAAGGGTTTTGTACTTCAATATTTTTTTTCTTTGTATATTTTTAAAACAGAACCTATCTTTACCGTATAAGAAAAAAATTAAATAAAAAAAACTAAAAAGGAAGGAATAAAAGCTCACCCAAAACTCGGCTTGCTGCTCGTAGAAATCCCAAAACCCAGATCGTCGAGCCACCCCACCATCGTGATTGACGAGCCCAAATAGTCGCATCCTCCCTCCTTTACTGCTGCCGTACCACGTCGCTCGCTATCATCCCAAGGTAGATCGAATCTCTCTACTAGCCGAACTCGAGCGCCATGAGCCCATGCCCTAAACTCCTATCGTGCCTACGTCGCCGACTCATTGATCGAACTTCTCAATTTCGCTCGCCGTTCCCTTTCGATTTACGATCGAGTCCCCCCATATAAATGAATGCGACTGAATTCAATCACTCTCCTTTTTTTTTATTTGTGACTTCGATTTCTAACAGGAAGTAAGTGGTTTTCGATTTCATTTAAACAGAAGGCTGCGGCCATTTTTCTTCTTTCCTGTTGAAGTTAATTCATTCTGAGAGGAATGGAAGGAGACAGTGTGGTTTTAAAAAGAAGAGAAACGACTTGCTTCAGAAGATTGTCGGCTATAGTACTTCGAATGTGAAAGGGAAAAGTTATGATGGGAAAGAATGTAGGCTAATGTTGACCAATATAAATATAAATTTAAATTGAATTCGATATAGATTTCAACGCGTTTACTTATCATACGCTCACACCAACTTCGGTCAATACGAAATTTGAAATCCGATAATAATTCAATATTACGGATCCAATGGAACTGGTTTCGTCGAATTCCGAGACTATGCCTCGGAAGGCTATTTTTCAATTCAATTTAAACGATAAAATTTTAAAACTGAACAAATCAGTGTTAAATTCAATTTTAAAACTTCTATTATCCTCAGTATTATCAATATAAATTTTAGAAGCCTCCAGATTATTTTTTTAACAGTCTTAAAACTGAAGATTCAACATTTTACCCAACTTCAAATTGTTTAATTGAATAATTCAATAATTTAATTATCAAATAAATTGTGATATTCGTAATTCAAGTTAAAATTATTATATTGAATATTTAAAATCAATTAAATATTCCTATTTTAAATGGCCAAAATTTCCGGGTCGTCACATCAAACGATCCACTTTCTTATGCAATTCGATAATATTAATGCGAATAAATAATTACTTAAGCTTTATAACCATTTAAATTGATTCCAACTCAATTTACACTTGATTCTATCCTATTTTAATTTTATTCACAATCCTTCCATTGCATTTCTTTCGTATCCAAATATTTGATTTCAAATCATTTTATTAAACTCGACAACCAATATATTAAATGACCATCTCTCAATTTACCTAAGTTATTTATTTTCTTCAATCTATTCCACCCAATAACTTTAGTTTATTTTATTCAACCAACTTCCATTCAAATCTTTGATTTGATTTTCCTTGGGTCAAATCCCAACCATTTTATTAATTTATTCGATTGGTTTATTCTTTTATACATTTTTAAATTTTAATTCACATTAACAATTCATTATTGAATTTATTAATAATAAGGTTATTCAATTTATGCTTGAATTAGATTTGTTTTCATCTCGAATCATCTTTATTTTAATCCAATTCCATACAACTTCAATTCATATTTAATTCACTTACAATTCTAAGTTGAATTTCTATTTATAACTTAAGCTTCATTTCCAAACTCAATTATCTATTCACAATTCAATTCTAAGTTAATAATTTCGAGTTCCATTTCCATATTTCATCAACTAATTTATTATCTAATTAGTTCTCCCGTGGTTCAAATTCAATACTTTATTTTTAATCTCAGAATCTCTTCACTAAATTTATGAAGTGCAATTTATTTTATAATTCAAGTTTGGATTTTTCGTTTTACTTTCCAATTCATAAAAATATTTATTTCGGGTTTTCTATCCCACATTTAAATTTTATAAGTCACAACTTATTATTTTACACATATCCATTCATTCTAGGCTTGAATATATTCATCTTTTATTTTTAACTCAAAATTTATGCTTATTTATAGCCCAAGTATAATTTATTCTATGGATTTTTAATTCTTTTATAAGGTATTATAATTTATTTATTCCAACTCATTTTTTTATCCAACTTACTTCCGTTTATTCAGCTAAGAATCTATTTCCATTCATAACACCCATAATTCAATTGAATTTTACTCCGATTCAATTCTATTTAACTAAACCCCGGTTAAATCTTGTTACATACCATTCCTTTGAATTTTGTTAAGCAAGGACTTAATTCCATTTAATATCATCCCAATACCCAATTTCAGTTCATTTACTTACAATTATAAATTCATTTATTCATTCACAAATTCATTTTCAACCAAGAATAAATTTTTATTTCCAACATTAATTATTTTTAGTCCATTTAAACTAATTTTTTTTAATCAAACTTAAGTTCAACATTCAGTTTCAATTTCCTTTTAAATTTTTATAAGCTACTCACTTATTAATATCTAATTCTTCCTAAGTTAAATTTCTATTTTAAACAAATTTCAAACTTATATAAGTTCCCAAATTTATTCTTTAAGAATTCCAGTTTATTTCCAGAGTTTTAAACTATTGCTTAAACATCCCAAAATCCTTTAAACCGACACCAGAGTTTTCAATAATCACATAAGTATTTCAAAATCCCTATTGAAATTATTTATATCCAAAATCCTTTGATAAATTCAATTTATCTCTTTGAATTTAAAAACCCACCCTGTTTTGCAAACAATTTCAATTCAAAACAATTTTGTAGCAATTTCTCTCTTGGAAACTCGAAAATGAACATCGATGATGCTGCAGTCATCACCGAAGTTATTTTCCAGTGACCGTAAGAGTTCAATGCTTTTATCTCTTTTAAAACCCTTCAAATATTTTTAAATTCCAAATCTCTCTAGATTTCAAATCCGATTCAAACTATTTCTCAAACATATATTATTTTTCCGAACCCTTTGAGAATCATTTTCAAATTCAAAGGAGTTCAACTTTTCAAATTTTCAAATTCCAAATCTTTTAAATTTATATTCAAACATTACTTTGGAATTTTATTTTATTTTAATTATTAATCACACTATAATTTACATTTATAGTTTACATTTACAAATTTCATTTATATATGAATTTGTCTGTTAGTTTTTAATTATGATTTTAATATCTTATTCAATTACGAATCATATTTACAAATCCCATTTATTTATTCATTTATTCCTTAATCTTTGGTTATTATCTCAATTTCTTATCCAATTATCATACAGTGATAATAATTTAATATTATCACTTTCTAACAACCAAACATCCATATATAACTATAACAATTTACGAAAAATCATTTCCTTTATATACAAAAATAATTTTGGGTAAAATTATTCCATTTACCCTATTTAAAACAATACCGTGTTGGTTTATCTTGTTTAAGAGTTTAGAAATTCCTATCGATAATATCGCGTCCTACATATCGACTAGAATCCATAAACACTCAACCGATAAATCAACACAATATAAAAACAATTTTATATTCACTAACAAATACGCATTCATATCTATTAATACTCTCAAACTCATTCTAGAGTACTACAGACTCTATTTAATGAGTAATCCCCACCAGAGCCAAGGTTATCACCAACCTAAGCCCTGATACTAAGTGTAGCGACCCACAAATCCGTACCCCTTGAGTCAACACTATTCTACATCAATCAACTCAAGTTGAACAGAAATACGAACCATTTGGGTTAAAGAAGAAGAGGTAGAAGAAGAGAAAACAGGAAACAACAATAGAATCTAACCAACGCAGCGGAATACAATATAATATATAATAACAGATCTTTACACAAAAGAAAACTATATCTGTCTTATACATACATCATCAGAGTACATCATCAGAGTTCCACATCAATACCATAAAACTGGATACACAGCGGAATAACAACCAAATACGGAAGTACGTATCGCCATCCAGCTCGTTTCCTAAGCTCCACAGCAACATATCCTGTATTCTACAATACACGGTCTGACCCGAGCATTACAATTAAATAACACCCGAGTCAGTCTGGAATACCGGCGTGAGAAATCACACTCAAATTGATTATTAAAGTTTCGAAAATCTTTTGAAAAATAAATGCATCTCGTAAGACCATGCCACAAATAAACATGTCGAGGTTTTACCTTACGATAGCTAAAATACTTTTTATTAGAATTCTCTGATATTATAATAGTGTCTACAGAAAGTAAAATAGAATCTAGCTGAAATGCTTGCATCTCATGTTTCAGCAATAGTTGGGCATAATCAAAACCGTAAGGGTGCGTAGGGAAAATAGATTTCCAACTAATGACTTGGCACTGGGGTACCACCTGTCACGGTACGTGGCTTAGATCATAGTACCGAGGAGCCACCCTAACTCCCCTGTAGCACATGACCCGGACTATCCCTTACTGGATAATCCCGAATAAGATCACCCTACACTTGGAATCAGCAACCGCACCACTAAGCCGAAATAAAAAGGGACATCTAGACAGGGATGACCTTACCCGGAAATGGGTGCTGCCCGCCAAGCCTTGTTGCATAACCCCTGATTTTCAGTCATTCCCGGTTGATGAGGCTTGAGGCTAAGCGTTACCTTTTAGAACATATCCCTTAGAATGCCCATTGTCCACCTGACAATGTTCCAAAAGCATTCATCCATACAAGTCCGTCCAGGGTTCGAACGGAACCGAAGACACTATTCCTACTACATCCACTTTGGAAATATCCTCAGGATTAGTAGCGACTAGCCCTTGCACTTAACTGCTCCATCTTCGAATCCAAACTCATTTTTTCACGAAACGTACAAACCGAATCGAAGTGATTTTCGAGAAATAAATGTCGATCCCAGTCTCTTCGAAACAATCAGTGCATTTGGCCAATATTGATAGTTGGTTATTTAACTATCAATTGGCATTCACAACAACCATCAAACAATAAAAAATCTCCCAAGTTATTCATTAATCCAAAAAATAACTTCATAAGATATATTTCCACTTTTCAAACCCTTTTGAAAACAGTTTCAAACTATCTTCCTTTCTCAGAATAAATTTTCCAAATATTTCTATTTCCATTGAAATCACCAAGCACAAAACTTTAGATTTTTAAAATAATTTAAAATGCTTTACTTTGAAATATACTTTAAAACATTTAAGTTAAAAACTACTTCAATAATTTGTTAAAAATACATACTATATAAATATTAAAAAAGTACTAAGTCACCTTTTAAATAACTATTACGATAATAGATTTGAAAAATATTTACTTTAGAATTTAGATATTTAGAAATAATAAATTCCTAAATCATGCTTTTAAAAAAAACATTACGGCTTTTTATCTTATATTTAAAAATTTACTTTGAACGTACATGGCTATCCAGAGAAATATACTTCTCTTTATATTCTTCTTTAAATTTCCAATTTCAAACACTTGAATCAATTTCCAAATTGATTTCCAATTTACTCCCTTTTATTCCAAAATCCATTAATTTCAGATTTTATTCCTTAATTATGATGTAAAATAATTTTGACTGAAAATACCAATTTTAGATTTCTCAAATTACTTCTTAATCCTTTTAAATAAATTTAAACTTAAAATCTTAAAATAATTCTTTATTCCTTTAATTGATATCACTTAAGTTTACAATTCATTAATTTCTGTTTATTCAATATCTTTTTTCTTTTCACCCTCGAAGTTATTTATTAGTATTTTAATATCACTTTCATTTCTTTTCAATTCATTCTTAATTTATTCAAATTTTCTGTGATTATTTCACTTACAAATTCACTTCTTTATTTTCTTCCCAAAATCTGATTTATATATTTTCGGTGGCTCATTATACCCAAATATATTAATCAAAACATAGCATTCAATATTCCAATATATTTCATCATAGAATATCAAATAATCACAATAGAGAATTTTAAATAATTTAAATAAATGTTGAGGGATCCAGTTGGATCCCTCCAACCTTTTTTCCCTGCATCCACAGACGTTAGCACAATATAAAATACTAATTCCACTTTGAGGTGGAATATCGCGGTATAAGGGATTAAATATAATATCATCCGCTATTACGCGGCATATAGTGTCTCATCCGCTGTATAATGCGGGAAATCAATCATTCCAAGATATATTATATACTATATATATAATATAACACACCAAATCATATCAATCAACCAATTATTTAAATTTAACCATGGTTAGATTTAAATTCAGCTCAGTGAGGCTAACTCGCCTTTGCATTTGCTTGCAGTCCACTTCAATTCTGTCTTGATTTCCCTGTTTATAACCTTGTATAAACATTACATAATTTTTTTATCAACGTTTGAGTTAATTTAAATGATTCAATTCCCATTTATAATTTAATTGACCAGTGATTTCATTTTTAAACAAGCAAATTTATTTTAAACTAATTTCCTTTTTAATAGCATATTTTAGCATCCAAATAATTAAATATAAGTTAATTAAATAAATTAATTTTCAAATATACACTATTATTATTATTATTTCTATATATACATATATACGTGCTTATATATATCTCTTATGAAAATTGGTTTCCTTTTCGGATTCCTATCTTCATATATACATACCTTTACAGAACTATAAAAAAATTTCTGTAAATTAAAAATCCTATTTACAATAATTCCCTAAATTTTTTTTTTAATCTATATAAATCATAATTAGAAGAAAATTATCTTAAAATAAACTAGTAAATTAAAATATCTATATGTAAACTATTTCCTTTTTGCTGTATATGCACATATATATATATATATATAAATATTTTAAATAAATAAATTGTTTTGCATTTAACCGTTAAAATTCTCTTCCTTTTTTTAAAACTAAAACAGTAACAAAATTTGAATTTACTTTTACTGTAACACACACTTCTTCTCTTTTTTTTTCTTTTAAAAGTATAAATTTTTAATTCGAAGGGAAAAATCGAAAATACCTCCGCTCGCAACAGTCTCGACTCGGTCCCTTTTTCTTGCAATCGAAACCCCTCTACTCGCAGAACCATCCACTGCCCCTTTAATCGAAAACCGATGCCACAACTCTGGAATGCTTCGCTGTTGCTGCCAACCCCACGAACAACTGGTCGCGACTCTAAATGAAACGCGACCTCGTCCCCAAACTTCTATGCGCAAGCGATAACAAGAGGACGCTGCGAAGATCTCAGCTTGACGAACTAGTCGCGCTCGATTCCCTTCGACATCGAGTCGATTTCGATTCGAAATCGTATTCGATTCCAAATCCCCCCTTTCTTTTCACACGTACAGATTTGAACTACCTTCCCCCTTTTCTTTTCCATGAGTCGATCGATTTCGATTTTAGAAAAGGGAAATAGGGTTCGGTTTCGTTCGCCATTTATTTCTGAGGGATTGAATGATGTTAGGTTCTTTTATTATTTTTATTATATATATAATTGAAATGTCTTTGGCTAAAAGATAAAGGGTGACGTGATTTTTCTTTTTAAATGAAATATTCCTTGCGTGTTAAAGTTGACTCTGAGGATTTTTCGGACTATCTCCAATTTTGTGTACGATTTTCCAAGAGCCTTTGATTTGTATATGATATTGGAAAGTCATCCGTACATTTTTTTGTCTCTTTCTTCCTTTGTCATTGTGAAATTCTCGTATTCGCTAATTAGCATGGCAAGACGAGATTCTTTGACTTGAGATGTTCCTTCATGAGTCGCTTCGAGTGTGTGCCTTATTTCCCGCACAGTTAGACAATGTGAGACACGATTGAATTCAACCTGATCTAATGAACAAACAATCGAATTCATAGCTTTGGCATTAGTAATCTGTGACTTATTTTCTAGATCTGTCCATTGATCCTTCGGTTTTTTTATTTCTCGATTATTTTCAATTATAGTTGGCGCTCTATACCCTGTCTCAACAATATCCCAAGCGTCAATGGTTTTCAGAAAAATTTCCATCCTATTTTTCCAGTAAGCATATTTGGTCTAACTATGGACTGACCCTCAGCAGAAGCATTATTAAAAGAAGCCATTTTAAAAATTCAACTTTTTAAAACAAAAACTGATTTTTGAAAAACAAATTTTTAAAACAAATGTTGACTTCTATTCCTAGCTCTGATACCACTTGTAGGATCGATTTCACCCTAGAGAGAGGGTGAATAGGGTGATACTATTACTTATAAAAATTATTACGGAAGCTTATAAAATTATTTCAACACAAATATAACAAAATAATAGTAGCACGGATAATAGCAGAATAATAGAAGCATAAATAGAATGACACAGAATTTACCCAGCTTCGGCAAATCCCTGCCTACGTGTTGCCTCCATGGTTTCTACTAGAAATTAAGTAGTCACACGCTTACACACGTAAACTCGCACTTACAAGTGCATACAAACTTACTAGTGCATACAAACTTCACATCTTTTTGTGTAAGCTTAGTCATCGGTGTAGCTATCCACGAAAAATCCTTTATAAACTTTCGAAAATATTCGACCAATCCAAGAAAGCTCTTTATCTTGTTCACCTCCTCGAGTCTCTTTCAGTTATTCACCGCCTCAATCATGGTCGGATCAACATATAATCCTTCTCTGAGACTACTTGACCAAGGAATTTCACTTCCTTCTTCCAAAAATGAAACTTCAAAAACTTAGCCTTCAACCGATGCTCGCTCAATGTCTCAAGCATAACTCCAAGATGAACTTCATGCTCCCTCTCATCCTTAGAGTATATCAGAATGTCATCTATGAAGAACAACACAAACCTATCCAAGTGCTCTTGGAATATTTGGTCCATCAAATCCACAAAGAATGCCGGCACATTAGTTAGTCTGCACGGCATAACTAGCCATTCATATGTTCCATAACATGTCCTAAACGCTGTCAAAGGAATACTATCCTATGATACTCTAAGCTAATGAAATCCCATCGCCAAATCTAGCTGAGAGAATACCTTGGCTCCAATTAACTAATCGAATAAATCGCCAATTATCGACAATGGATATCGGTTCTTTATCATCTTCTCATTCAAATTATGATAATCGACACATCGCCGTAATGATCCGTCTGGCTTCTTATGGAACACTGCGTTAGCTCCTCAAGGCGAAGCACTCGATCGGATAAAATTCTAGCCTTCAAAATCCACCAACCGCACCTTCAATTCTTTTATCTCTGTGGGTGTCATCTTGCTTGGTGGCCTACTCATCGATTCTGCTTCAGGTACTAAATCAATCCGAAATTCAGTGGCTCGTTTCGACAGCAGATGAACTATCGGCTCAAACACATCAGCAAATTCTCTTACCACAAAGACACGATGCAACTCATCCTTGTAGGATCGATTTCACCCTAGAGGGGGGTGAATAAGGTGAAACTATTAATTATAAAAATTATTGCGGAAGCTTAAAAAATTATTTCAACACAAATATATCAAAATAATAGCAGCACGGATAATAGCAGAATAATAAAAGCAGAAATAGAACGACACAGAATTTACCCAGCTTTGGCAAAGCCCTGCCTACGTGCTGCCCCCAAGGTTTCTACTAGAAATTAAGTAGTCACACGCTTACACACGTAAACTCGTGACACCCGCTACTGACTAACCTAACTCTACTCTCAAAACCCTGCTACAAGTCAGCCAATGAGTTGCGAATTCTCAAACTACGCCACGTAGTTTGTCCCCTAGTCACACGACTAGAAATTACAACGGTTTAAAATGGAAAATACAAATTTAAAACAATTTAAAAACAAAACAACCCTAATTTTTAAAACCAAAACCCTTATAAACTTAATTCAAAAGGCCGGCCCCTTTTTCCCTTTTTATATTATTTGGCCCGTTCCTTTTTGTGTTTGATAATGGCGATTTCGTTCCTCGTTTGTTCCTCTTTCTTCAAAAATTAGGGCTTTCGTGCAAAATCGAAGATGCTGAGTTCAAATGCTCGATTGAATTAAATGATTCAATGTTCCTTTTTGTCAATCGATGGTTTCCTTTTTACTTCGACTGCTTCGAATTTCGATCGAGCTCGAGATGGCTTCGGTATGTAATTTTTTGCTCTTTTACTTTCTGGTTGAGTGCTTGAACTCGATTGATTGATTGCCGATGATGATTTGTGGGTTTATATATGGATTCTATCTCCTAGATTTTCGTTCGTCTGATTTTTTTCAATAGTATGCTTCGACCATTAGATTATTGTTAGATGTTGATGATTTCTCTGACTTAATCAAATTCGTATAATTGATACTTGCGTCTCACGGCTCCAATCTGAATTGTTCAATTTTTTGGCTTGTTCATTCATACGGCTTTGATGATTTCTGACTTCGTTCGATTTCTTGTTTTCCACGGCTTGATGATTATGCTGTGACGATTTTGGTTTTGTTCGACTTTGGCCATACTGTTCACTGCCTCTGGTAGCACTTTCGACCTTGTTCGATTTCACCTACTGTTTTATGACTCCGGCCATTTTCATTTGAATTGTAAAACCTGCTTCCTGACTTTATTATGTTGACATCGGCATGACTACTACTTTGAATTTGATTTTCTCGAACTTCTTTGGTCCCTACAGTTTTGAATTCTCTGTTGACATCGGCCTTGACTTTGATCGTGGTTGACATCGACCATTTTTATTCTGTTTTGTGAATTTCTGGTTTGACGCTGACTTGTTCATTATCACTTGACTTCGACTTTGGTTACTCTGTTGTTTCTGGCTTCAATGAATCATTATTGACTTGTACATTTGAGTCTATACCGATGTAAGAATAGTTGTTCATATTGTTGACAGTTTGCATTGCATCACCACCGATTGTTGACACTTCTTTGTGTATGTGTGCAGTGTTGTTTTGATATTGACTCCGTTATTTTGAAACTGTTACTTGGTGTTTGGTTTCAATGTTTAGTTCCATGTTTGATTTGCTCCTTTGTTTCGATGCTTATATATGTCCACTGATATAATTCATGTTGTATTGCATTTGAACTCGTAGCCTTGGTTCTGGTTGTATTTGCACCACTTTCTGTTGCAAGTGTTCTCTGTTCATTCCTGTAGCATACTCGACCTGATGCTTGAGATTATTTTGAAACTGCTACTGTTGTTGCATTATGGTGAGTTGCTTTTTGTAATTGTAGTCTAGTTGTGGTTGCTTTTGAGTTATAGCCTCGAGCTCTTTTCTGGTTTGATGTGCACTGTGCTTCGAGTATGTGTACTCGAGTGTGATCTGTGCATTTTTGCCATGTTGTAGCTTGATTGCTCTGGTTCATGTATATGTATGTTGTCACTGCCCTTGTATTTGCAGTTTGCATTTTGTGCATTTGTGTTTGGTGCACATTCTTGACCTGTTGCAGTGCACTGAGTTGTTTGGATCTGGCCACTGGTTGATTTGTTTTGTATGCTGTGTTGATGTTTCAGCTGCCATCAGTACATGCTGAGTCTCGTGACATTGTCTGATATGCATTTGGATTTGTTTTTCGAATTACACTTGAGTTGAATCCAGCTTGTAGCTCGAATTTGACATTGTGCTGAAAGTTGTGACATTATTTTATTGCACTTGAGTTGAATCCGGTATTTTGGGTTTTGACCTATGCTCACCTGTCCCTGTAAATTTATCAAGTGCATATACCAGTGTGCACGGCCTTGTGGTATATACAGTGATGCACTGTGTATGTCACAAGCTGTTCTTGTATGATGAATTGAAAATTAAATGATGACGAACAACCCAAATAACTGAGGCAAATATTTCCTTTTTAATTTTGCTGCGTCAATATTTATTTTTGCAGATTGCACAGATGCTGGATTCAATTTGGAGTGAAGTTGAAGATAAAATAAGAGTTTGAGTGAATGAGCGATGTGTAGTGAGGTCAAATGTAAATGTGAATCATGATGTAATCAAAGTTGTACTGTAATTGAAATTATATATATATATATAGTGAGAGCTTGAACTTTGTACTATTCAAAGATTGTAATAAATATTTGTTTGAATAAAAATTCTGTTTGAATTCAAATTCTGTGTTATTTATTTTTATTCAGCAAATATTTATTTAATCTATGAAAAATAAATAGTACATTAACAAATATATATGTTTATTATCATCAAACAAAAATCATATGATCGTATATTCAACAATCCTCCCACTCCATGATACCCAATAAAGCATTCACTTTGAAAGTAGGCTTCTCTATGGTATAAACTATCTGATCACTACAATCCGGGTAACTAAGTGATATTTTCTATCATGGCAAAATATCCTAACATCATATGTACTTAACCAATCCATCCTAAGGATAATCCCAAATTCCACAAAATAAAATGTATGTAAACAACAATCAAAAGTATGACCTAGCAAATCAAACTCTAAATGGTCACATCTCATCCCAAGTGATGCATACCCTCCTACCGGATTTGCAACCCTTAAGGAATTAACTAAATACGAGGGTTCTAGGTTAAGCTTATCTACCAAACATCAAGAAATAAAAGAATGAGATGCACCAGTATAAAATCAGACATACCATGAATTTGTAGCGAGCCTCCCAGAATGGCCTTCCATTTCTCTTGCACAACTGATCTTGAAATTGCGGGCTCCAATGCATATATATATATCCCTTTCCATCTTTAGTAGGCTCGTTGCATTGGTTCTTATAATGGCCGATCTGATCAAAAATAAAGCACCGGATGTTCTTCTTCCTAATCACCTACTTTTCTTTCTCTTTTCCTTTTCCAGTACGACACTCATTAGCGTAGTGTCCTTTCTAATCGCATTTATAACGAACCACCATAGCTTTTCCCTTCTTCTATGCTCCTCCCTTCTAAGCATTCTTCTTTTGAAAAATCTTTTTTTTATGGCCTTGTCCCATCTGGACCTCCTTCATTTTCCTCTTCAAACAAGCTTATGTCTCTTTCTGCCTCAACGTCATTTCTACAACTACATCACTTAGATCTCTTAGGTGCGGCAAAGTAGCACATATCAACTTTTCCTCAAGCCTCTTATAAACTTCTCATTCCTCTTGATCGCCATATCAACCAAGTCATACCGATATCGGTTCAACTCTTGAAATCTTCTAGCATACTCTAAAATAGATATCTCCCCTTGTTCTAGTTCAGGAAGCTTTCTAACCAATGCCGATCGCTCCATCACCAACATAAACCTTTCTTGAAACCTTCTCCTAAACTCCACCTAAGTCATGGTTTCCTCATCAAAACCAGCCACAACAGTATTCCACTAAAATATACCAGCTCCTTGAAGTTGTCTCGAAATATATCTCCTCTTCTGTTCGTCATTCAATCCTAGGTCAGCAACGATTCTCTCACAATATAGAAGCCAATTTTGCACCTCAACCGCATCTTTAATTCCAATGAACGGCTTCCCTCGAAGCCTGGTATAGTCTCTGCTCAAGGTAGCACAGTGGTTGACTATCGGAGCTTCTCGAACTCCTCCTCCAGTATTAATCTGTTCAAAACTCCAGTTGCAATTCCAACTTGCATCATGTTTACGAAAAAAAGATACATGGTTCTCATGTCCACTTGGGAACCCCAGCACCAACAGTTTTAGCTTGATCCCAACCTGGACCTCTTCTAGCATTTGTCTGGGCATTTCCATTAGTGGTGGTGCTATCTCCTCCAATATTAACTCTGCCTCTTCTTCCTTCCAAAGCACTAAATAGGACTACGTTAACGGTTTCTACAATATCCGAAGCACTTGAATAAGTAACAAAACACGGATTTCAAAACAACATTTTCTTCATTATACTTAAAACATATGTTCCATATTCTTAATACATAATCCCAATATGTTCCCAAGCACAAATAAAATATACTTAATACAAAATACACCAAAGGCGGTATATGAAGATACCTCCTTGGATGATCAGAGTCATATAGTCATAGTAGACTTAATACAAATACAGTGGAAATACAACTAAATATAAAACTACAACTCCCAAATAGCTATCTGTTTGCCTCCTCCATGCCTTTGGTAGCCTTATTCGTCATCCCACTAAACTTGAAAAAGACCTTAACCCCTCAGCCTACTTAAATTAATTTTGAGCATCTGAGAGTTTAAAAGGAAAACATAAACTTCGAGTCAGAAATAAAGCATGGTATGAATAATATTATACATCTCTATTTAATATGTTAAGTGAGACCACGCCGCTTAGTGGAACGGGTTTTCCCTCACTAACATCCTTTTAAAACATATCTTTACGAAACCTTTTCCTGCAACCAAAAATGGTTAAGTACTGTAAAGCAATTCATTATGTAAACATGCATAAATATCAGGTAATAATGAGCTATCTATTCAAACACATAAGTTTTGTTTGGATAACTTTCAACCTTTGGTTGACTCGGGCCTACCAAATAATATAATCAAAATTAATCTAACGCCTGCTAGCTATTCTTCTTCTGGACTATCTATCCTTAACTATCTGTTAAATACTCCACTTCGGAACGATCTATCCCTAACTTAATCATCTCCCAGGTCTTCCTGATCCTAATGATTTTTCGGGCTCACCAATAAATTATCTGTGTAAAAACATATATTCCCTTCGGTGTGTAATCATAATTTTAGTCTACCTATGACAAAGCCCTACACATTGGAATTTTGCACAACAATTAGCCTGGCTAATAGCTAATGTATAGGGCATGACCCCATACTAGTCTCATCTGGTATTCTAATATCTGAGTCATTTTCACTTAAGGATCCCCTCCCATGATTTTCCTTGAAAACATTTTCAAAATGATTAAAAACCTTTAAATCAAACTCAAACAAGGAAAATATATAACCTTTACGCTTTACTCAAAATCACATTACCATGTTATACATATCTTCTTTACTCAAACCTTAGTTGATGAAAACATTTAAACATTTGAAAGTACCTTTTTCTAAACTTTTGAAAAATCTCTTTCAAAATCAACTGAAACCCTTTAATTTTCTAAGCCAGAAGGCCAAAACCCTAGGCTCCGTTTGGCTTGTTGTTTTTAGTTTTATGTTTTCGTCTATACAAAAGTGCGTTCGTTGTACGTATTCTTGAAAAACAAACAATTTTGAAAAATAAATTTAACATGTAAAATAGAAAACACGTTTATTTTGTTTTTCGTGTTTCAAGAGATAAGAAAAGCATGAGTAACAATCCAACTCCTTTGTTGTCAGTTGGTCATAGCAACGGCTAAGAACTACAAATCCTCTTCCCTTATTTCTTCATGTCTCTTAGTGCAAGTTGAAAACACAAAACTCAAAATACAAAATGAAACCAAACGGGCCCTTACCTTTTGAAACCATAACATCAAACCCTTCGAAACTACTAAAATCATTCCTTTCGAAAGTACTAAAACTTTAGACATCTCACTTTAAAAACAACTTAAAACATTGCCTTAGAAAACTTTTGGAAAACCATCCATTTAACCTTCTGAAACAATTCAAAGAAAACCTTTGTAATCATTGAACTCAAACCATTCAAAACAATTGAACAAAAACCTTTCAAAACCATTGACCACAAACCCTTCGAAATCATTGAACTAAAACCTTTCGAAACCATTGAAATCAAACCGTTCGCAACCGTTAAACTAAAACCTTTCAAAATCATTCGAACTTTTAAACATAAACCATCCGAGAGCTTACTGGGTTCGATATAAAATATGTGGAAAATTCTCTTTTAAAACCTTTCGACTTCATCAGAAGCTACCTTTTGACTTTGTCGAAAGCTATACTTCGAAAACTTTAAAACACATCATTTAAAACAATAGACCCCTGTCTTTAAAACAATTCCTTCAAAAGCTTTGAGTTATACTTTAATTAGAAAAGTGAGGTAAAATATCTAAGTTGAAAGATTTGATACCTTTCGAAAGCATTGAGAAGAGGTTGGTTTTAGAAACAGATAAACCTTTCAAATTTGTTGGAAGGTTCAAAACAAAACAATGATAAAGCGGCAGTAACCTTTCGACTTTTTCGAATGGTTTAAAATCTTTATTTTAAATAGTTGAGCTGGTCAAAAGCAACCAAGTCGAAAGTCCCTTTTCGAAAGCAAGCAGGTGTAAGCTTTTGGTTTATAAAACAAACATATCCCAACCTCTTTGGCAACCAACCTTTCGACTAAGTACCCTTCGACCTTGTTTAATTTATTACGTACCAAGTAACTTGATATGATATACATTGAACTTTGACCTTTTCAAAAGCTATAACCTTTCGACTTTGTCAGAAGGTCTGGATCGGAAGGTTTGATGCCTAAAATGGCTAAAACATGCTAAAAGCATGATTTTCTTGCTTTTAACTTAAAAGGGTAACTTTTCAACCAACCTTCCTTTGTTTGTCAAATTCTCATTGGTCAATAAATACTTTTCAAAAAAGTGCTGCACAAATTTTAGAATTAAATAATAGTTTTATTTTATAAAATGCACCTTCCCCTTAATCAAATATATAAAACATTTAAGTCCCATACGTTAAATAATTTTGTATATTTATCAAAACAACTAGGAAAAATTCAAAAAAATTCTAGAAAATCTTTTTTAATATGTTTTCCAACATATAAAAATTTCAAATCCAAATAATAATTATTTAGCTGTAAATAATTTATAACCCAATAAATCATTTTATTGACTAGAAAATAAATATAAAATCCACATAAATTCATAAAATTATGAAAATTGGAACCTATCTCCAAAATATCATTTTTGACCTATATTTAAATTTTTAATGCATTTAGATGTTATTTAATAAGGTTTTCATATCAAACATTTCATAAATACTAATATGAACATGTATAATTCACCAACAAAACTATATATATCTTTAATCATCAAAACATGGCATATACTTGGAAAAACATTTTGGATCTAATCTTAAAACCGAAAACTATAAGAAAACGGGATAAATAATTATTCACCTTAGCTTTGAGATTAAAAGATGTGCGATTTGATGTTGAATTAGTTGATTATCTTCCGTCTCTTGAATCCTAGCTTTAATCTTTCCTTGAAACAATAATGGTGGTCGCCCTTAAGAGCTTTTAGTTTATTAAAATGAGAATGAACGTGAGTTTCAAATACTGAGGGTTTAGGGTATAAGCCTTTCCTATTTCATATAATGCCTTTACTCATTTCCTAACACATTAATTTATGTTTTCTCATTTTAATTTACATATTAACATGGCACGGCTACCCTTAATTAAATCAAATATCAACCTATTAATCTTCACATTATTTTATTTAATTTAACTATTAAATATCCTAGATAATATTATAAAAATATTGGGTGTTACAGCCCATAATCAACTTGAATTGTTCAAACAAAAAGTACTTAGTTCAACAATAATTCTTATTATTAACTCTATCGCTCTGACCAAAGACTTTGACTTTAATTTTACTACAGTTAACCGTGATATTAACCCCATATAACTGAGGACATGAACTCTCTACTGAAAATTTTTTCAGTTCCAATGCTTCAACTTAGACTCAACAATAGTCGTTCGATAGATGTCATGCCACGATTTAACTATAATCAAAGTGGTGTGTCCACATTGTAGTTCAACATTATTCTCATGCCAAGAGAAATGTGTAACATCGTCACTTCGAGAATATCTATTTAACCTTAGTTATATAACCAACAGGGAATTCATAGTTATCCAATAACTATCAGTATGTAACCCCTTCACGTCCCCAGCAGAGATGAGTACTGCACTGACCAACATTTGGAGAGCATTATGCACTCTATTCTTAACAGATGCATTGATATCCTATCTCAAAACACTTGAATAGGAATGTTTAAAATAATATGTTATTTTAAATGTGACAAATTTATTATGATTACAACACAATATAATTACTATTACAAAATGCTTTAAATTAATTGTTTTGTTAATTATATCACAATAAAACAACTATACAATAGAAAAAACATTTTTATTCAGAATAATATTGGTTATCGAGTTAGATATATGCAACAAATTACATAATTGGCTCTAAGGCATACTCCTAACTCTATTAGTTTTCACCCGAGTTCAGCTCTTAGTGAAAGAACCATAAAATGTTAAGTCATAATTTGTCCTAATGTCTTTGCTTGGTCAAAAAAGGTTAGTGATGCCTTCGAAGGAGAGCAGGCTTTTTACTAAGTATGCTAGTTCATCATGTCCAAAAGTAATCAAATTTGCAAATAAGTAATTGTTCAAGAACTAAATCAAAAGGTCATAATTGTTTTACCTTGATCGGCCATTACAAAGTCAAGCTTTCTTATGTATGCCAAAGCAAAACAAAAATGAGGAAGAAGTATAATTCGGAATTCTCCCCTTCTTAATTGGCGGTATATGCCTATTTATAGAAAATCAAGGCCCTTAGATCTTCGACATGTGGCATTTAGAAGGAATGAACAACCAAGATTTTAATGCTTGTGCACAATATCATCTTGACATGTTGACAATTCTTTCCTAATATCTTCGTGATGATGTGGCTTAACTAGATTAATCAGAATTTGCCATATGGCTGATTAAAGCATTTCCCATTTAGCAGTTTTCTCGACATACTATAGCATTTTCCTCAACTTGTAATAGCTTGTCTTAATCATCCCTTGATAGCTTCATTTTTCAAAATGCATTGCTTGTTTTTCATCATCTTTCGATACCTTTAACTTTCTCAACTTGCAATAACTCCATCTTTTTCAACTTATGATAGCTCAACTTGCGGTAGCATAATGATACTAACTTACAATAGCTTCATTTTATTAACTTGTGATGGCTTCAATAATTCATCCTACGATAGCTCATATTGCGACAGCTTAATGATATCAACTTGTAATAACTTATCAACTTGCTATAGCTTTCTTCCCTTTAACATGTGATAACTTTATCATTAACTTGTGATAGCTTTCTTCACTTCAACTTGCGATAGCTTTGTTCTTATTTTGAGATAGCTCGATTCTTCCGGCTGTTATAACTTATTATCACAAACTTGTGATAGCTTTTTTCCCTTTAACTTGTGATAGCTTATTATCGCCAACTTGCTATAATTTCCTTCCTTTCTAAACAGCTTTTTTCCTCCACTACCAATAGTTTTTTTATCACCAACTTGCGATGGATTCCTTCCCTTCAAATTACGATAACTTTGTTCTTCCACTTATGATAGCCTCATCTTTCAATGCATGGTAACCTTATTCATTAGCTTATGACAAATCCACTATTCGATATGTGATAGCTCTACTTTTGCCAACTTTGGATAGACCCACTCTATATCCATTCCAGAATATTTTGGATGTAACATTAACCATTCTACTATAGCAAGATATTTTGATTTTTAATTGACTACAGTTGACTATGATACTAGCCTCATACAACCGAGGAAGTGAATACTGTATTAAATAGTGCATCACTTTCAATGTTCGACTTTCTATAGGGACTCGATGGGTCGCTATACCATGATTTAATTATCATCAAAGTGGAGTATCTACATTAAAGTTCCACAATATTCTCAAGCCAAGGGAACTATGTAACATCATCACACTAAGATTTTCTGTTTGATCCAGTTGTCATCAACCAACAGGAAACTCTCGGCCGATTCATTCCATAATTATCCAATAACTATGAGTATGTAACGCCTTGGTGCCACCTACAACTATGAGTAATACACTTACCCAACATTTGGAGGCCGTTATGTACTCTGTTCTCAGTGGACGTATCAATATCCTTTCGCGAAACATCTTGACTACTAATATTTAAAACAAAATGTTATTTTATATCGTGATCAATTATTAATGATTGGAACTATTGGCAGCTACAATCGCTATTATTTTAAAGAATTTTCTTATTAATATACTTCAAATTAATTACTTAATTAATTATATCACAATATAACAAAGTATATAACACAAATAAAACACTTTATTACGAAAAATATTGACTATAAAGTTAGGTATATGTAACAAACTACATAATTTTTCCTAAGCCATACTACTAACTCTTTCAATATATGTACATATATAAACTCATACATATATCAAGGGAATATAAATGCCAAATTATATGCATATGTTTAAATATAATGAAATATATGCATATCGTTTATATACACATTAATAATACCACATATATATAGTGTAGACACACACACACACACCCCTATATATATATATATATATATTGCCATATACACACATATGTTCGAAATTATTATATGTAAATATAATTAAATTTATGAAAAAAATATTTGACTAAATAAAACACAATACTTTAAAATTTCCTATTAAAATCCAGTTTTGGCTAAGTCAAATATTCTACATTTAAATTTTAAGTCGAATGTGGTTATTTCGATATATAAACAAATACCTAAATGATAATTAATTCAAATATATTAATTTTAATACACACACACACGCACACATACATGCATACACACATACAATTCAATTTTGACCCAAATAAATAAATTAAATGTAAATTTATTTGTAATAAACATTATAATTATTAATTACTAAAAAATCATTTTCAACATAATTTGTTTAATTTTATTTTATAGAACCCATGAGCAAAATAATAAAAATTCTATGCCAAAAATAAAAATCATAGTATATATAATCGAAATTGATTTAAATATAATTATTTTTGTAATAACATAATTGTAATTTAAAATATTTATATAAGATAATAATTTATATGGCCGAAAGTTAAATGATGTATAAATATATATTATTTTATCCATATGCTATTTTGATGTATTATAATTTAAAATTAAATCAAAGGATTTATATTTAAATTTCTAAACCATTAAATAAAATTATATATATGCCTAGTAATATTATATATAATAGAGGATATAACATATAAGTATGAAATAGAATCATTAACCTAGTAGATCCTACCGTTCGTAAAACTTTATTTGAAATTGATTCCTAGGATCTTCAATCTCCACTTGAATTTAGAGAAGGGTTAATGCTGCCACTTTAGAATTGTATTTGGATGTTTTAGGGTCGAGGGGTTTGCCTTAGAGGTTGTGGTTAGCTAGAAGAAAATGAAGACAAGGGGATAATGCATCAAATCGAAAAGGAGTGGGTATGCATTGGTATTTAGCTAGGGAGAAAAGGGAGAAACATCTAAAACTTTTTACTCGGTCTCTTATGCCAATGCAGACCATCCATCCCTTAGTCCTCGCTATTCATGGTTGGCCATACCATGAAAAATCATAGTTAATAATATCTTCATCTCAATAAGTGATATTTAAATTTAAAGCACACACGCGTGCACACACACATATGTCGACGCGCGCACAATTATACATACACTCTGACAATTACTAATGAAATCTCAAAAATTTCTATGAACCATCCATTTTTTAAAACATCTTAAATGCTAATAATTGATATTTCTTGAATATTAATTAATTTATGACATTTATAAAATAATCAGATCGTGTAGTATCTCGAAGAATCCATAAATTCAATTTGTGATTCACAGCTTTGAATTCAGTCGACGATTAATATTGAATAGTTCAAATACTAAAATCTCATATCACCTTAGCTAATGGTGTTACAGTTTGGCTAAATTCGTCGGCTGTAGATGTTTTCGTAAAATCAAATTTTAGATCAAATTAAGTGGTACCATTAAGTGATGATATAGTATACACATATCATCTTCACAACTATATATCACTTTAGGCTATATGGAATTTGGTAACGGTGAAACTCCAGTAGTATCCATATTCAAAGGTTTAGTTCATTTATGAAGTCCTAAGTTCAAAAATAACATTTACTATTAACCATTCCACTTTGGCTAGATATTTTGACTTTGAGTTGACTACTGTTGGCCATGTAGTACGTCTAATATTTGAGGCTATTCTTATGTTTCAACTCATATCCATCTATAATCGGTCGATGGTTGTCATACCATGATTTAACAATAATAAATGTGGAGTATCCGCGTCAATGTTCCATAGTATTCTCGAGTTAAGAAAACCGTATAATGTCACGCTGAGAATTCCCGTTTGACCTTGTTGTTTTCAACCAACATGAAACTCCCAGCTTAGTCATTTTATAGTTATTGAATAATAATACGTACATAACTACTTGGTGCCCCTATCAACCATGAGAAATACATCACCCAACATTCGAAGAGTGTTATGTACTCTAGTCTCAATGGATATCGATATCCTTTCTTGAAACATCTTGACCATGAATATATAAAACAAAATATTATTTTATATTATGATTAATTACTCATGATTGGAACAATTTGCACCTATATTCAAAAAAACTTTTTATTCAGGATTTTTTATTTATATGTTTTAAACTAATTACTTAATTATTTATGTCATAATTTAACAGTATATTAAAATAAGAAAACATCAAACAATTTTTACTACGAACATTATTGATGATTAATTACAGTGTTATATATATAGACCCACACATACATACATACATATATATGTATGTAATTACATAATTTCCCTAAGGGCATACCATTAACTCTCTAAGATCCACTCATGAGAAAATTCATAATCAAATGACATGGGGTAAGAGGAATCCTAAAGTCAGCAAGAACTGCTCATCCCAAAAAGGTGCCATAAGAGAAATATCTATCCGCTACAATGAAGATCAGCAGTTGCACCATCTTATAGGGCTTTTCTCCTAGTTGCACCATCAGCTTTATAAATTCAATAAGATTTATTGGCTCTCCAGTAAATCCTCGAAGTCTAGGTTTACAAGCATTTGTGACAAAGCGGATATAACGGATGACAACGAAATGAAGATTTCGTGTCAAACTAATCGATGAAACGATTAGGTGAAGCAATATAAATCGATGGATTAAAGATACCGAACGCCCAAATTCGTTGATCTCAAGAGATACTGAATTCTAGCTATCTCCAACACGTTGATCGTGCACGATACCGTGTTAAAAGATCTACGACTCTTCTACGTTGATCTCGCGCACGAGGTTCTGTGAATTAGCTTCAAATCCATTGATTCGAGCGCACTCGAATAACCAAAAATGGAGAAAGGAGACAACGCTCAACTTCCAATTTCAAAGAGGCACAAAGCACTCAAACAAAGTTTCATTCAAAATCAACAACAACTTACAAATGACACAACCCCCATATTTATAGGCAGTTTACAATTCTCACAGAACCCAGTCGACCTAACATACTCAAATGACCTTCAACCTAACTAAGGTCATTAACGACCTAACAGACAAACGAACGATCTAGTATATACAACACAATACAGCCACGACTCAACATACAAACAGTTTACGACCTAACAATATATACAACGAGTTAACAAATACAACACATAAACGACATAAAGCTCACGCGACATAACAACGCAACAGTTTACAACACATGACGACCTAACAGTTACACGACCTAACAGGGCCTCCAAGAGCGACCTAAGGAACTTTGCGGCATACGAAATAAACTGAGCGACATAAGAACCTTCAGCGACAGGGTAGGTTGTTGAGCGATCTAGGTGGAAGCGACGTAGGAAAATGTTCGACCCCACTCGTTAGGTCGCGCCTCGTGAGGTTGAACTCGTTAGCTCGCTGGATTTCACCTCGCAAGGTCGTAACACGGTAGAATTAGGTTGTAACTCGTCAATATGTCCTGAGCGACTTAAGACTTCATCTCGCTGCACTTCATCTCGCTGCATTGGTTGATTGGTTAACCCGTTAGGTCGCAAGCGACTTAGGGCCTTCGAGCGACTTAAGACAATTGAGTTAGTAGATTGCGCTGCATCATCCTCCCCCGGTTGACAAGAATTCTACCTCTAATTTGCACCTTCCTCTTCCTCGACAAGCTTATCCCCATGATGTGGAATCAAATGTTTAACATTGAAAACATCAGAAATATGGACATGATCCGGCATGCTCAACTGATAAGCATTATCATTGATCTTCTTTAAGATTTCCACTGGACCAATTTTTCGAGCTTTCAACTTGTTGTAAGTTCCTACTGGAAAACGATCTTTCGTCAACACTGCATAAACCAAATCACATTCTTTAAAGTCTACACTCCTTCGCTTTTTGTCTGCTATTTGTTTATACTTCTCATTTGATGCAAGCAATCGTTCATGAACAGTTCTGTGACAGTCCTACAACTCATTCACTAAATCACAAGCTTGCTTAACAACTCTCCTTTGACATGGCACTGTCGTCAAATCCAATAATCCCTTCAGAATTGCTGAATATACAACTTGAAATGGACTGAATCCAGTACTTCAATTAACAGCGTGATTATGTGAAAATTCCGCCTGACATAACTTCATATCGCAGCTCTTCAAATTATCTTTCACAAGACATCTCAACAAGTTTCCCAACGATCTGTTAACCACCTCCATTTGCCCATCTGTTTGTGGATGATAGACGCTGCTAAAATTCAGCTTCGTCCCAACCATCTTCCACAGACTCAGCCTAAAATGGCTTAGAAATCGAGTGTCCCGATCAGAAACAATGGTCTCAGGTAGCCCATGTAGTCGATACACCTCTTTAAAGAATAATTGAGTAACACGGACTGCATCAGCGATCTTTTTACAAGCTATGAAATGTGCCATCTTCGAAAATCGATCCACCACAACATATATAGAATCATTCCCTCTATGAGTTCTTGGCAAACCCAGCACAAAGTCCATGCTAATATCAACCTATGGTCTGGTAGGCACAGGCAATGGCATATACAATCCTGCATTCGTAGCTGTTTCTTTAGAAACTTGACATATGTGACATCTTTCCACAAATCTTTCAACTTCTCTTCTCATGGAAGGCCAAAAATATGATTGAGAAATCAACTGCAAAGTACGATCTCTACCCACATGACCTTCTTCATGTAACTCCTTCACAATCTTCATTCGCAAACTACAATCTGGAATACATAATCGATTTCCTTTGAAAAGAAAACCATCCACTAACACAAACTCATCCGCCTTCCCTTTATTGACTTCGTCTACAAACTTCGCACAGTAAGGATCTTCAACAAACAATTCTAGAAAAACATCAAATCCCGTCACTTCAACTTTCAGTGTAGTCAACAAATGATTTCTTCTACTCAATGCATCTGCCACACGGTTCGTAACTCCCGAATTGTGTTTCACAACAAATGTAAACTGTTGTAAGTATGCAATCCATGAGGCATGCCTAGCTGCAATCTTGTCCTGCCCTTGCAAATGTTTCAACGCCTCATGATCAGTATATAACACAAACTCCCTGTGAAACAAATAGTGTCTCCAATGCTTCACAGCTTGCACAATAGCGTAAAATTCTACATCATAAGTATTATATCTCATCTTTGCTCCTGAAAGTTTCTCACTGAAATAAGCAATAGGACGGCCCCTCTGACTTAACACCCCTCCAATTCCAACCTTAGATGCATCAGTATGTAGCTCAAACAACAACTGAAAGTCTGGTAATATAGAATGGGCGCTGACGTCAAAAGTTCCTTGATCTGCTCAAAAGCAAATCCTGCTTCCTCTGACCATGAAAATTGCTTCCCCTTCATACAATCAGTAACTGGTGCCATCACGCTACTGAAATTTGGAATAAACCTTCGGTAGAATGATGCTAGACCATGAGAACTTCTCACTTCAGTTATAGTCATGGGTTGTGGCCAATTTCTGATTGCTTCCACTTTATTCTGATCCACCTATATACCTTCCTTGGACAATACATACCCCAAAAACAAAACACTATGCGTCATGAACACGCATTTCTTTTTAGCCGCATAAAATTGTTCCTGACGAAGTATCATCAACACTTCCCGCAAATGTAGTAGATGTTCTTCGGTACTTCCACTGTATATCAATATATCATCAAAATACACCACCACGAACTTCCCAATAAATGGTCTAAAGATCTGATTCATCACCCACATAAACGTACTAGGTGCATTCGAAAGACCAAACGGCATAACCAGCCATTCATACAACCCTTCTCTAGTCTTGAATGTTGTCTTACATTCATCCCCTGGTCGAATTCGAATTTGATGATATCTGCTCTTCAGATCAATCTTGAAAAATATACCAACTCCATTCAACTAGTCTAATAAATCATCCAATCTAGGCATCGGAAATCTATATCTCACTGTAATCTTGTTCATTGCTCGACTATCGGTACACATTCTCCAAGTTCCATCCTTCTTTGGTACTAACAAAGCTGGTACTGCACAAGGACTTAAACTTTCTTGTATGCGCCCTTGTTCAAGTAACTCCTCCACCTGCCTTCTCAACTCTTCATGCTCTTTTGGACTCATTCTGTAATGTGGTCTGTGTGGTAATACTGCTCTCGGTACAAGATGTATTTGGTGTTGTATGTCCCTCAACGGTGGTAACTCTTTAGGCAACTCTTCTGGAAATACATCTTCAAATTCTTCCAGCACTGGCTTTACTTCTTCAGGAATTTCAACCTCTTTATTACTCTCACGTCCGATCAATAAAAATACTTCCGGTTCTTCTTCGACTTCTTTAACAAACTCCTTCAAAGATAGCAAAGTCTTCAGTTCTTCAATCTCCTCCAACATGCTTTCTTCTTGTTGTCGCCTTTTAGGAACTAAAGTGATTTTGGTACCTTCGAACATGAAACTGTAACTGTTGGTACGTCCATCATGTTGTACAGCTCTATCATACTGCTACGGTCTCCCCAATAATAGATGGCATACATCCATATCAACCACATCACACCAAATTTCATCTTTGTATTTCTTCCCAATCGAAAAAGTTACACAAGCTCTTCTACTAACCTTCACTTCTCCACCTTTCCTCAACCAAGCTAACTTGTAAGGTTTAGGATGCTTCTCAGTCTTTAATTCCAACTTCTTTACAGCCTCTGTAGAAATGATATTGTTACAACTTCCGACATCAATAACAAACTTGCAAACCTTTCCCAAAATAGTGCACGTTGACTGGAAAATATTGCTCCTCAACCACCTAGATTCATCCTCTTGCTTAAGTGTCAAACAAGATCTCCTCATCATCAAATTACGTCCTTCGTCTCCCGACACTAATTCTACTTCCTCCTCGACTTATGGTGAATTGGAATATTCTACTTCTTCATCCTCATCCTCAACCTCAGCAACCATCACTCGCTTCTTTGGCTTCGGACATTCATTACTCTTATGACCAAACTTCTAACAATTATAGCACTTGAAATTGCTGTTGACCTTGGTCTTAGCAACTTCATTAACAACTGGTTTATTAACGGCCTTGGAAACATTAGAACTGCTACTAGCACCTTTCACTTGATTGTTGGAATTTGTAAACACACCACCTCCTCTTCTACCTTGCTTCTCCCAAGCTAGAGCTTTCTGGTGTGCTTCAGCAACGGATCTTGGATCAAACATATTCACCATATCCTGAATTTGCATTCTCGGTCCTCCAATAAATCTAGCTGTCAATTGTTCCTCTGTCTCCATGATATCATTCCTCGCAATCAATTGATAAAATTCATTCGCATAATCATTCACCGACTTTGTTCCCTGTCCCAAATTCTGCAATCGATGATACATAAGAGATCGATAATTATAAGGCAAGAAAGTAGCCTTCATCAACTTCTTCATCTTCTCCCATGACTCAATCTTTGACTTTTCCATTTTTTCCTGTGTAAGTTTTGTTTGTTGCCACCATGCCATAGCTCTTCCTCTCAAACGGGTAGCAACCAACTTAACTCTACGATGCTGAGGAACTTCCTTGAAGTCAAAACTTTCCTCAACATTTGATAACCAATCCAAGAATTCTTCAGCTACCATACCACCCTTGAATTCTGGAATTTCAGTTTTCATCCCTGACTCCCATGTACGATCATCTTCTACCTCCCGATAGTGATTTCGTACTTGGTCTCGATCTCGATAATGAACACTACATCTATCACCATCTTCATCATAATCAAACGTACTTCGATATCGATCTCGATCATCAACATCTCTATGATCACGAATATCTCTTCTACTATGTCTTTCAGCATCACGATATGGCTCGTCTCCAAACCCACGTGGAGTTCTCCTCTCTTCATTTCTATACTCATGGTATTCTCTTCTCATTGAAACTGATGACTCTCTTCCTTCTCTACAAGAATGTGGTGACACCCTCCTCGCTTCCACAACCAACAGCGAAACTTTGTTTCCTCCCTGGTTCGAGATTGGTGACCTTCTCTTTTGACTTTGATTCATATCATTCATCAATTTCTGCAACTTCCCAATACCTTCATCAAACTTTTCGTTGATACGTTGTTCCATTTGCTCGGCCTCTTATCTACGATACACATCTTCAACATTTTGAAAACGGTTAGCACGTCTTGGAGGCATTGTCGAATCTTCAACAAATTCAAACACACTTCAACTTGCACAACTTCAACTCAAATCTGAACTTGGCTTTGTTCGGCCTGCACTTAAACTCATGGCCTTGATTCAAAAACTTCAACTAGCTCTCGGCTTTGACTCTTCTAACTCTTCTCCTTGGCTCCAAAGACTCGGCTTAGCTATGATTGGCTAAGTCTAGCTCTGATACCAAACTGACGCATCGGATATAACGGATGATAACGAAATGAAGATTTTTGTCAAACTAATCGATGAAACGATTAGGTGAAGCAATATAAATCGATGGATTAAAGATATCGAAGGCCCAAATTCGTTGATCTCGAGAGATACTGAATTCTAGCTATCTCCAACACGTTGATCGCACACGATACCGTGTTAAAAGATCTATGACTCTTCTACGTTGATCTCGCGCACGAGATTCCGTGAATCGGCTTCAAATCCCTTGATTCGAGCGCACTCGAATAACCGAAAATGGAGAAAGGAGACAACGCTCAACTTTCAATTTCAAAGAGGCACAAAGCACTCAAACAAAGTTTCATTCAAAATCAACAACAACTTACAAATGACACAACCCCCATATTTATAGGCAGTTTACAATTCTTACAGAACCCAGCCGACCTAACATACTCAAACGACCTTCAACCTAACTAAGGTCGTTAACGACCTAATAGACAAATGAACGATCTAGTATATACAACACAATACAGCCACGACTCAACATACAAACGGTTTACGACCTAACGATATATACAACGAGTTAACAAATACAACACATAAACGACATAAAGCTCATGCGACATAACAACGCAACATTTTACAACACATAACGACCTAACAGTTACACAACCTAATAGGGCCTCCAGGAGCGACCTAAGGAACTTTGTGGCATACGAAATAAACTGAGCGACCTAAGAACCTTCAGCGATAGGGTAGGTCATTGAGCGATCTAGGTGGAAGCGACCTAGGAAAATGTTCGACCCAACTCGCTAGGTCGCGGCTCGTGAGCTTGAACTCGTTAGCTCGCTGGATTTCACCTCGCAAGGTCGTAACACGGTAGAATTAGGTCGTAACTCGTCAATACGTCCCGAGCGACTTAAGACTTCATCTTGCTGCACTTCATCTCACTGCATTGGTTGATTGGTTAACCCGTTAGGTCGCAAGCGACTTAGGGCCTTCGAGCGACTTAAGACAATTGAGTTAGTAGATTGCGCTGCATCAATTTGCATGATCGTAATGTTCCTTGAACTTTCACTATTGATCGGCATTAAGAAAACTATAGTTGGCTTAATCATGGTCATAATCACCATTAAGTTGATAGGTAAAGCTTCAATCACATCAGCAACCCTATTTCTAAAGACCATATCATCATCAAATCCTCCTTTTCTTCTTAAGGGGAGCAATGCCCTCGATCATATAATAATTTTTTATGATGCATGCTTCAAGGAAATGTCGTAGCATTCTATTTCATTCTAACTCTTTTACTTGTGATACTAACCTCCAAAAATTGCATTCATCACCTATTCATGCCTAGGTGATCTTAGGCCCTCCTTGATGGTCTCTTCTAGTTACCTTAAGGCAGTTGTTTTTGTTGTTGATCATTCCTCTGCCAGCTTTCTTGCTTATTCCTAACATACCGCCAGAGATGCTTCTTCTTTTTTAACCCCTCAGTCAT
Organism: Allium cepa; assembly: GCA_030765085.1. Lineage (NCBI taxonomy): Eukaryota > Viridiplantae > Streptophyta > Magnoliopsida > Asparagales > Amaryllidaceae > Allium > Allium cepa. The sequence continues at coordinate 368,816,182 of CM060943.1, read as the reverse complement.
GTATTTCAAATGTTGGCACTCATTGTATTGTGTCTATGTGTATTATGGAATCGACAATATTTCGTAGAGCGTTTTTCTTCTTTCGTAGCCTCTCTTAGAGCAGGCTTACTATAACCGACCGTACTATAGGTTATAAGGTAGATATTCTCCATGGAGTCATTCAGCTCCATACGTTTTCCATCTCTGTTAAACTGAAAACATTTTCTGGGGTTCTGCTTCTTTCCTCCATCGTTGTTGTTTTTCCTCTTATTATCATTTCCATTTTTATTGCCGCTATTACAGTCCTACTTAACAACACGCTACGTGTCTAGCCTAACCAACGACTTTTATCATGTTCTTTATTTTTGCTTCTTCCAAGCATCAAGATGAATTTGCCTTTAACAGAAAACCTTTACTGTAATTGGCATCTTCATTGTCGGGCATTTTCAAAAAACCGACTCACTGTCCACTCCGCCAACTACCACCACTAGTACCAAATCATCTTAAAAATTGTTCACTGCAATAACAACTATAATGAATTAGATAGTACTTCAACATTTATCCATTCCTCTAATGGAAGTTTTCTAATGATAACCCATCCTTGGGTTGCACAAAGTGATCTCGGAATTGAATTAGAAATTTATTTGCTAGTTGTTCATATAGTGATATGGATCCTAACTCAAACATGTAGAACCACATCATTGCTAGTCCTTCTAGAAGTAGGAGAAAGCATTTGCTTCATAGAAACATTCACCTGGAACCATATGCCGATCATACTACATCAAATGCAACGGAGGATCTATCAATCCATTATAATTGAAAATCAGTGGCATCACAAATTTCTTTAGATATGCAGCTATCTTAATATCGCTATAAATGGATTTCGACAAAAAGCAATCTCTAGAGCGAGATCCTTTTCCTTATCGACTTATACATGAAAATAGCTGTGCCAATTCTACCATGATGGCATGTTGCATTCTTCCATCTATTGGTTCACTACTTCTATCATTCCATCTAATTCTTATTTTTCACCAAAGCTAGTGGTGGTTGGGTAGTTCCTTCACCCCTTCCATCATGTGTTCCATTGGATTCCTCTTCAATTATCATCTTACCAATATTCTTCGTCGAAGCCATTTCTATCAGATACTTTGGAGATTTCTTCTAGTCACAATAAAAAATTGTGATCCGGTGTTATCTTCGATTTCTTAATAAAAACAGTAAAAAAATGTTAGAATTTATTTTGGAATAACATCGCTAAGTGATTGAAATTCAAGAAGAAAGTTAAAAGTAGTAAGAAATAAAAGAGATAAGCAATATATATATATATATATATATATATCATATTTGATCTAACAAAATGGCAGCCACATCTCCAGCCGCCGATGACGAAGATCGGGAGGGCTGGCAGGAAGTTTGCCGTCGCGGGAAGCAGAAAATTGCAGCCTCTAATCCATGGTCTAACCCTAAAACTACTGCCTCTCTTTTTAAATTTAATAAGACTCAGGGTATAAGATCCTGGTCAGATCTGTTTGATAGTCATGTTTCTATCAAAGAAGATGTTATCTTCCATCAACCAGCAAGTGATGATATAGAGTTTGGAAGCCAGAAGGTTCATGAGAAATCTATTCTAGGGATAATGGTTTCTACTTGGTAAAATTTGAAAATCATGCAGATTTTGATAAAGTTTTAAATGGGGGTCCCTGGTTTATGGATAGCAGGCTTATATTTATGAAAAAATGGGATGCTAACTTTCAATTCGAAAGAGATATGTTAGACTCATACCCTATTTGGGTGAGATTAAATAACCTACACCTATCTTTGTGGAATGCTAAGGGCATTAGTAAACTTGCTAGCCTTATTGGTAAACCTTTGGACATTGATGAGTTCACTAGAAAAGTTAAACGACTTAAATTTGCAAGAGTATTAATAGAGGTGACAGCTGATGCCACTTTTCCTAAAATAATTAGAGCAAAAGATAACAAAGGTAGAATTTATGAGCAAGAGGTGGAATATGAGTTTATTCCACCGCTGTGTAAGTTATGCAGTTGTTTTGGACATAGTGATACACAATGCCCAAACACAACTACACAAAAGTGGATCCCCAAAGCATCAGCACCAGATCATAATACTTCTACCACTAAACTGCCTGAGCATACTGAAAACCAAGGTACAGGCTCTTACCCCAGCAGCTCAGTGCCAAAAAATACCCTAGATCATAATAATTACAAAGATTTACAACGACATAATTTTGAAGCTTGCTTTAGTACTGGTAGTCCCACCCCTGAGGGAAGTCAGTCCATTCTGGAAGAACAGAATTGTTTAACAAAGCAGAATAATTGTTCTCCACTTCAAAATCTTGCACAAATGAATGAGTCTTCACCACTGGATAAGCATACCCTTCAGAATACTGCTGAGCAGAGAAATTCTTGTACGGCTGAAGCTCTAGTTGCCATATATTCCCCTGAGCGTTCAGCAGCTGCTGATATTGAGCCTCCAGCTGAACAATCTGATCATTCCCCATCAAAGTCTGCTGCTGTTCATTCTGCTGATCACACAAAGGCCTCATCACAGGTGGATAATGATGATACACCTAATAACATTCAGGAAATTAATCAGTTGGGAATTGAATTGGAAGTTGAGTCCATAAATTCAGAAGTGGAACTTTATTTTTCTGACCAATATACTAAAGATAACCCAAAATATGAGGAGCAATTTATTACCAAAAATAGGAAAAAAGTGAAAGGAAGAAACACTTTGGCTCGGGTGACAAGGAGCCGATCTCGACACTCTTAATGTCTATTATTTGCTGGAATGTTAGGGGTCTAAATGGTGATGCTAGAAGATTAGACCTCTTTAAACTTAGGAATAAATTTAATCCTACTATAATTGCTTTTCTTGAGAATAAGATGGGAGATCATAATATTAAGCTATTTGCTACTATGTTTGGTGATGATTGGGGATGGATAGACAATAATTCAGCATCTTCTAAAGGTCGTATACTTATCACTTGGCATAAATCCATATGGGACCTTTCTATTAAAGATAAATATGAACAATTTATCACTGTTACTTGTACTAATGTGGGTGGCTTGAGCTTCATATGCACTTTTGTTTATGCTCATAATTGGGCTTCTCTTCGTAGACAGTTATGGTCCTACTTAATTCATACATCCAAGCATATTAATCATAACTGGATGGTCATGGGGGACTTTAATGATGTTCTTAAAACAAATGAGAAAAGAGGTGGAAGTACCCTTAGATTACCCCAAATAGAGGAAATCAACAAATGTATTGTAGCAGCTGGCCTCTCTGAAGCAACCCACTCTGGCCTGAAATTTACTTGGTTTAGTGGTGTAGTAAAAAAATTTGCTTGCAGACTTGATAGAGTACTTATTAATGACAAAATCCTATCCAATATCCCTAATTTGAAAATTTCTGTACTTCCTAGTTCAACCAGTGACCACTCTCCATTACATATTCAATTTAATCAACATATTAACATTACTAAAGGAAGGCCTTTCAGATATGGTAACCACTGGCATTTAATTGAAGGTTATGCTGATGTTGTAGATTTCAATTCTATCCCTAAAACATATGGAAATGGTTGGTTTTCCATGGTCATGATGTTAAAAGAGCTAAAACATAGATTGAAAATTTGGAACAGAGAAAGACCAAAAACTCAGGACACTATAAATCAATTACAACAGGAATGTGAACAGCTGTAGACTCTTCTTGATGCAGACCCACTTAATGATATTTTAATTTCTAATTATTTCTCTACTCAGGAGCAACTTAAAGAGGCCATTCATTTACAAGCTATACAAGCAAAACAAATGGCTAAAGAGAAATGGCTCACTCAAGGAGATGACTGTACCAAATTTTTCTATGCTAAGATGTCTTTCAGGAGGAACTGCAATGCTCTTATTAATTCTATGAATGATCATGGGGATTTAGCTACTGATATTTCTCAATTTGAACAGGGAGCCATTTATTAATTCACTAATTTATATAATAGTGAAAATAAGATAACATTACCTCATATCACTTGCAGGGCACTTATAACAGATGTGGGCAGGCAGATGCTGCAAGACACTGTTACCGAGGAGGAAGTAAGAGCTGCTGTTTTCTCTATTCACACTGATTCTTCCCCAGGGCCTGATGGGTGGAACTCTAAGTTCTATCAACTCCATTGGCAACACCTGAAAAATCAACTGTTAGAAGCTATACAGGAATCTTTCAACACTGGTAAATTTCTTCATGAATTAAACCACACGTTTATCACTCTTATTCCAAAGGTGGAAAGTCCTACTAGGATTGAAGAATTTAGACCCATTGCATGTTGTAATGTGTTATATAAGATTCTCAGTAAGATGATATGTAATAGACTTACAAAAGTTCTTCCTGATCTTATTTATGAATGTCAATCTGCTTTCATAAAAGGAACACACATATCTGAGAATTCTTTACTAGCTCATGAACTAATTAGAAAATTCAATAAACCTGGAGCTGACAAGATGTGTCTAAAGATTGATTTACATAAGGCTTATGATAAAATCAACAGACAGTTTATCATTCATGTATTACACTGTATGGATTTTCCTACTTCCTTGATTAATCTCATTGAGGAATGCATCTCCACCCCCACATTTTCCATTATCATTAATGGTACTCCTAAAGGTTACATTACTAGTAATAGGGGCTTGGGACAAGGTGATCCCCTCTCCCCCTACATATTTGCAGTTGCCATGGAATTTTTCTCACTTCAAATGGAACTAGCTTGTTATAATTCTTTGTTTCATCCTCTGTTTAAACATGATCCTAATGTCAATCATTTATTATATGCTGATGATTTGATTATTGCTGTTAGAGCTTCCTCATCTGCTGCTCAGGGTTTACTTCATATTTTTAATCAATTGCATCTATTTGTGGGTCTTGAGCTAAATACTACTAAGTCCAAATGCTATTTTAGCAAATATTGCACATCTAAAACAGCCATTTTGGACATTTTGCAAATTAAGGAAGGTCTGCTTCCTGTCAAGTATCTTGGGGTTCCTTTCTCAACTAATGTCATTACTGACCGTGAATGTGGTGAACTTGTTGGAAAGATTAGAGACAAACTTAATGGTTGGAGTTCTAAATTACTCTCTTTTGCTGGTAGAATTGAATTGGTGCATACAGTTATTACTGCTAAAGTTAAATTTGGCTTCAAACATTTCACATTCCTGACAGTTCAATTGAGAAGATTAATTCAGCATGTGTTAACTTCATCTGGAGGGGGGGATTACATAAAGTTAGTTATGATATTCTTTCCAGACCTAAATCTGAAGGTGGTGTTGGGCTCGTCAACCTGAAAGACCTTAGAAGGACTTATCAAATTAAACATGGATGGAGAATTCTAACTTCTAACACTCTCTGGGCTAGGTGGATGAGAAGCAGATATCTAAAGGAGAATTTCTGGACTATGCATGAGGATATTAACTCTTCTGGGGTCTGGAAATGCATTTTAAGGAGCAGGGATGTTTTGAAAACATGTATCTCAAGGAGAATTGCTAATTGTAGGGATACTTATCTTTGGAGGGACCCATGGATTAATGGACACTCACTTGCCGACAAATATGGCTGGGGTATGATTTCATATATTGGAGATTATGATGATCTAGTTGCTTCCATTATCCAACATGGTGATTGGATACCTGACCAGAAAGGGCTTCATGTTATTGCTGAGGATGTCAAATATGTTCCTATCTACTCCTCTGAACCTAATGATACTTGGACTTGGAACTATACTAAAGATGGTATCTTTACTACCAATAGTGCTTGGGAAGCTCTACGAACTAAACATAATAACAAATTTTGGGCAGCTCCTATCTGGTCCAGATCAAACAACCCTAAGATGGCATTCACGACTTTCAAAGCCATTAATTTAAGACTTTCTATATCTGACAGACTAGCTAGATGGGGTATGGAGGTCAATCTAAACTGCAAATTATGTAACTCCCACCAAGAATCACACAATCATCTATTTTTTGAATGTGAATACTCTACTCGTGTGTTAAGTCCTGTTAAGAGTAAAAATCAAGACATGCAAGCAATTTCTACCCTAGAAGATGAATTACTGTACCTGAGTTCCCGCAAGAAAGAAGATTTGCTGACCCAACTGTAGCTTATTTGCCTCACCACAACAGTTTTCCATCTCTGGAAAGAGAGGAATCGAAGAGTTTTCAAGAATACTGCAAAGAATCATCACCAAATTCAAATCGCAATTGAACAGGATGTCAGGATCCTAATGAAAAGAATTAAAAGCAAGATCTTTACCTGTGCGTCAGAACTGGAGAACAAAATCCTTCGAGAATGGAAAGTGGATCCGCCCTGACTTTTAGCTTCAGTGTTTTAGCTTCGAGAATAGAAAGTAGGAGACAATAATTATGTGCTTTGCTGTGGAATATATGTTTAATATTCCAGTTTGGTTTTCGTTTACTTTTTGTCGCATTCATTTCATTTAAGCTGTATGAGACTTTGTGAGTCCTTGTATTGGTCTCTGTGAGGCATCAATAAAATTTACCATTCTTCAAAAAAAAAAGAGATAAGCAAAATATGGCATGATATTTTTATAGTGGCTTGGTAAATTATTGTCCTCGATCCACTTTATCAATTTTATTACTTGTTTAGTCTAGATCTACCACTTTTACAATAAATTCTTGAAGTTCTTTCGCAAGGTACAAATTGACAAAGTTTCCCTTAGTTTATGATAAGCAAATTATGGATCTCCTTTTCTGATGGAGTTAGGCTCATGTTTATAATTGAGTTGGGCTGTTTAGGTCTTGGATTCATCATATCTTGTTTTAAATCATCAATCAATCAAATCTTGTATATCAAAAAAGAGATCATGTCAAAGTTGGATAAAATCCTAAGGCTTAATGGATCGGTACCGATCCATGGCCATGAACCAAAATCCCATATTTAGCTCCAAAATGCCTAAGCTTGCATTGCTTTAGCATGTTAAAGGAATAAGTTATTATGATGGATCGATATTGATTCATAATCCATGCCTAAAATATAGTCTTTATTCATTTTAGCCAGAGATTCATAGCTATTAAATTTTGATGGCAATTTAGTCGATTGGACAAATCTGCACCAATCCGTACATGAATCGCTTTCGATCCATCGACTTAGCCAATCTTGTTCCCTTCTTTCTTTGATCTTCATAGTTGTTCATCTTCAAGTCTAAAGCACGTTCCTTCTTTATATTATTGTTCAATTTTGTAGAAATGTTGCTTTGATAAAATGCCGGATAACAAGTCGTTAGGCTATACTATGATTCTGGTCAAGCACATAACATAGTGACCATGTTACGACCTGTGTTGAATGCAGGTTGAATTACTTGAAGTAAAACACTACTGAGAGAGGATTCATCTCCTTCATTGTAGAAGGTTAATATTACCATAATCGTTAGTGAACTTAAAGTAAAATCTTCATCGATGTAAATTGGTAAGTTTTAACAAATTGAACTAATGACTTTAATATAGTCTACACAATTAGTTATGGATATTAATAGAATCTTGACCTTAGACCAAACTTAGAAAGCTTGGTTATACAACGATGACGAAAAGAAAGAGTGCACATAATGTCATTACTAAGTGCAACTTAATAAAGATTAGGAAGTAAATTTCTCCTAAATGATCTATAAGAGATTGAACCTATGCCTAATATTGTACATTAACAAAGGCCATACAGGTTTCCATAATTTGTTTAAGTATTGATTGAGGACCAAATTCTACAGAGGGCTAATATAATTGTATTGTTAGTTAATTTCCAAGTTGACTAATGTAAAATTAATTTATAAATGTTATAATTTGATAATAAAAAATAAAAATGCTATACAAAATTTTAATGGCCTTTTCATTATTTATTTGAAGTTTCAAAATTATTTAAAAGGGTGTATAAAAGTTATATGTTGATTTAGTTAATGAGTGAGCTTGAATAAATTAATTAAATAATGTATTTAAATGTTGAATCAATCAAGAATAAAATTAAGAAACCCGGATATGAGGGTAGTGGCATATTATGCAATAGGAGGTATGGGGCTTGGTCTTCAAAGGAAAGAAACAAAGGGGCTAGATATTTGTGATGTAGTTGGCTAAAAACAACCACCTCATCATTCTCTCTTTATGCTGAACCAAACCCTAACTTTAGCATCCATTGCCGACTTTGGTGAGGCCTTGTAAATGAAGTTGCACCATAGTCAAAGAGAAAGAATAATAAGTTCAAGGAAGAAAACATCTACCGACCAAGGCCTTCAACAGTCAGTTGGATCTGTACAAACAAAAATATTTAAAATACATTATATATGCATAAAATTATTCTTGGCTTTCTTAAATAAAATTTAATCATTCTTTAGATCTACACTGTGTATGTAAATTTTTTTAATTATTAAATTTTATAAATTGTTTTTGGAATTAAAATAAATAAATAATGTTTTGTAATCACTCTCAATTTCAAAAAACTAAAAAAAATCCAATTTTTGAATTATAATATATATGTATTTATATGTGTGGGTGTGTATACAGATTTCAATTTTAAATAGAATAAACCCTTTAATTTCTTATGACAATTATAATATTAAAAAGTATTTGTTTAGATTTTAAAAAGGTAAAAAAGATTTAAAATTTGAATATTAAATAAATATTTAAATTTAAATTATACACACATAAAAATATATGTGTGTGTTTGTGTGCGTGTGCCTTAAGTTGATTCAAATAAGCGAATTTAAAAATAATCAAATTTTATCAGGGTTCTAAATTATGAACTTAAAATTCAATTTAAATTCAAATCTATAAAGTTTATAAATTAATTAATTTAACATTATCTTAGATTAAAATTATAATTTACAAGCGTTATGAATGTTACAACTTGGCCTGCTCGTAGTGGAAGTAATAGGTGAATTTCAAAAAATTTACCATTTTGAATCTCTGTTGGGCCTGTGAAGTCTAATTAATTTAGAACATTTTCAAATATTTCTTTAAAAAAATCAATATTTTTTTCGTATCCATAATATTGTTTTATATTAAGTAATGAATATTACAATACATATATATATATAAATAAATGTATCATATACATGTGTATATAGGTATGGGCGCCGATCGATTTGGTGTGGTTTAGAGCCCAATTCGCTTCCGCACCACATCAAATGATTAATCGAAAAGATAGACCATTGTACTAATCCTTAAACGATTCGTTTTTCGGTTTAGTTTAATGTAATACAGTCTGGTTTATGTCCAGTCTGGTTTGAACTCATATTAAATATGAAGTAAGAGAACCACTTCCATCAATAGCCAATTTACGAAGGCAACAGTGTGATGATTTTACACTTAAAGGTTAAAATACACAATGTACTGAAATGTAAGATTAGTTCTTAATTGTATGAATGTGTCAATTTGACATTTAGCTATCAGTGAGATTTATTTAGTAGATTAACCAAACATGACGTTAATTAATGCATAATCATTAAGTAAAAGGACAAGAATAAGATTATAATTAGCATTTATCTAAAAAAATGAGTTGAAAAATATTATACTAAAACTATAACTTCTTCTTTTACGACAACGATCATTATTGATATAACAACAACTTATGTTGAAAATATAGTTTACACCGTTAGAATCTAAAATGAGATATGAGTTGTTTATATTTTTATCATAAGATTACTAGTGTAAATTTTTAGTTCAGTCCGATTTACTATGGTCGGTTAATCATCCAAATCGCAACCCAACAGAGCTTATGTAACGACCCGATATTTTCAACCATTTGCATCCACACATGTTGGACTTGAATTGCTCAAAATACCAAATTGTAAATATAATTTTGGCAAATCTCAGAATATACAGCACATAAATAAATCATAGATCACAGACATAAAGTAAATAAATGCAGTGGAAGCAAAAAAATAGTAGTTCATGAAGCTACTATATAAATAAATCAGAGTTGAACAAGATACAACAGAGGTTCAATACAATAATCAAGTACATGGATGAATACATCACTGGAATCAACTGATAACTAGAAGTGAAATAGATAGCTGGATCTTCAAGCAAAGCTCCAACTCCGAAGGTGAGTCTCCAATCTGTATCACTCAGTCTGACCTGAGCGTAAAGCAAAACACAAAATACTCGAGTCAGGACATACATACTTATACAATGTAAACCAACTCAAGTGAACTGTAATATAAGGTACAAGTAAATTAAAGGATGCTTGGGACCGTCCATCCTCTAAAGATCTGTTAAACTATTTAATATGTAGTAATATTTCACTATTATAACAACGTCTATAGTAAAATAAACTTACTTTTAAATAGCGTTAAGGAGTTACCCAATCTCCCCCTTAACACATAATAGTCCCTGTAGTCCATCCAGTATCATGGTCCCTCCTGATCAAGAAGCCACCAGAGGATACTCCACGGGCTACGGGAGAAAACCAAACTCGTGCAAGGCTCGCTAGGGTAGGTGACACGGCACAACAAGGCAATGCCAGGGTAGATATACCAATAATGCACACGGGCTGGTGGTAACGCATAGTAGCTACTATCGCCCACCTCGAGCCACACCCCTAAATAAAAAATCAAAAGTAGCCACCAAATAAATCTCAAAGTCAGAATATAATATCGAAGGAGTGTGTCTAATCAGAGGAAAGACCTCATCGACCCGAGATCGCTCCTTTTTTAGCGACCTTATGCCAACTCATGAGAGTTGGGTCCACGTATATACCTCAAAGGAACGTCGTCGCCATCCTACTTCATTCTGAAATCTCCACCGCGTACACGGTTGTTAAAGTGGTTTTCGGAGTTGGTAGAGAGTATGACAACTTCCAATTACGGTCTCTTTAATAACCCAACGTTATTATAACCCATGGATATTTATTTCAAAATCATTTATACTTAAAAACCAAAATATCATATCCATTTCAAAAAGAAGTAATGATATCTCATCTAAATTCCAAAACCAAGTCAATATATTATTTAAATAAAACCTAAACCTCAAATCACTGAATAATTCCTTTAATTTATTAAACTTGAAATATTCCTTTAAATCATCTTAAATCAAACCACTTTATAAAGTCATATTCTTAAATCTTCAATTTCAATAAGTTCAAATTTATATATTTAACTACAATTCTTATTCAAATACAATTTCAAATAAATTCATTTCCAAAGCTATATTACTTTCAAATTATAATAACTCTGAAACCAAACACTTTGAAACATATTTATTTAGACCATTTAAATTCAATGTTAATACCTTCCGAACAAGATTGATTTAACCATTTAAATTCAAGGTCAAATAATATTCATTACGAAGTTGTAACATTTATAAGTCTATTCATTCAATTATAACTTTCCAAAACATTGTATATTTCAGCTACACTAAAATTTAAATTTTTAGCCAATTTAACTTATAAAATCACATTTCACGCTTCAGAAATATTCATTTGGATATTATTTAACTTATGATTTAATAAAATAAAATTTTATCAATAAATATCCAAATTAAACTATAATTCATTAATAAGTCAAAATAACCCTATTTTACTTAACTTTTATTTTTAACAAATAACTTTACACTTTATTTTAAAATATCCATCCCACAAATAAAATACCCTTATCACTAAATGTACTTAACTTTCATTTGAAAACTAAATTTCCAATTATCAAGTTAAGTCATTTTAAGTTGCATTTTTCCATTTAAATCATAATTATTTATTTTTACAAAACATAACCATAAATCAAGTATTTTCTCATAGTTATTATAACAGTTCAATCCTTTTTATAAATCTATTCATCTAGGCTTCAATTAACTATGATTCCAAATTAAATAAATTTTATTACTAAGTCCAATCAAAACTGCAGTTCATTTTATCCACTCAAAATACATTATTTACTATACAAACCTTACTTATTCCAAGAAATAACCTTTATTAAATTTGCTAGGTCAGATTTTAGATTCCAAATTGAATCAAACTTAATTATTAAAATATTAATCATAAATAAAATCTCTAAATTGCAATTTAAAACCAAATAAAGATTTTAAATTCCAACCTAAACCAATTATAAACTCATACAGTTTGAACTTATAGTATAATGACCCTGACTCGACCTTTGAAAATGGGCATCCAATACATCACCCGTATTCGAATGCCATAGACTCAAACGTCGAATCTGGTTTGTCGGAGCTTATAACACATTAAACATAGCAACACAGCAGAAGAAGAAATGAAAGATATCATTGATACACAACTGTTGATACAATATGATAAAAATGAATATCAACAAATATCAGAGATGCAAGACAACAGCGGAAATATAACACAACTGGATAGTCTAGACTTTGCAACCATCGACAGCGGAAAGATAACTCCAATAGAATTTCCAAGTGAGAAAGCGAGGACATAATAGAATGCATCTTCATGCCAAAGTTCCAAGGACTCCAATCCAAAAAGCTCGAATCCACCATCAACTTGTAATGAAGAAAAACTAGGTAACCGTTGAAGTGAAACAAATGCTATCACCAAAATCCAAAGGCTGGATGCTATCGAATCTACACCTACTATTTGATTATCTGAAAAACCCAACCCTAGACAACCCGTGTGGAAAATTGTAGGCACCCAGAGTTTAGGAAGGGAATAATAAACTCCACGTCAGTCATGCGACTGGTATGAGCAAAGAAAATCAGTTTATCTTTTAACAAGAAAAGAAACAAAAGAATTTAAAAGAAATCCGCAAGCTTTTTGGAAAACGAAATTACCATAAGGCCTCCCGCCGCACAAACAATGCAAACGCAGAATAGGAGGAGATTACTCCTTATGATAGTCAAACATGCTTGATACGTAAAATTCTTTTGATATTATTACTAGTGCATAGTGTAGAAAACATTTCGAAAGTATAATATTAATCTTAGCCAGCATAGACATTTCGAACTATGCCTACTATAACTACCATCTGAACAGTGGGGAGCCACCATAAGTAAATGGCAAGTAATGCAACTAAAACCGTACAAGGCGCGTATTGGAGATTGTATTTCCAAAAAATGGTCGGACTAAAGAACTTCCTATTGCCACATGGGTACGCCACTAGAGGGACGCCCCGAGAACTTAACAAGCTCTCTGCTAACATAAGGCCGGGTTACCCCTGCTTGGAAGTAAAATCTACAAGTATGCCATCCCCGGTTGTTACCAACCTTCATCCGAAGATCCTCAACCACAAAGAAATAACTACAAAGTAATAAATTTGCAGTAACCACATAGGTTAAATATTGGGCTCCATACCATGATACCACCCTATTCCAGAAGGAAATGACATACCCTAAAGGGCATGACCCCATAACCTTGCCGCATCTTTCTAGTTTTGACCATTTTCGGGTTCTGAGGTCCTTATGTAGTCTCGTCCACAAAGCTACGCTTTATACAAAAGCTATGCTTCGATCAACAAATGATTAGCAGCACTTCGTATGCCACATTACCAAATTGGGAATGTATCACTGGTAACCATCAACTACATAACCTCTGAGCTCGTACGTCTCAGAGAAGTGTGTTAAGCTAAGAGAATAAATTCTTCGCCACCAAACAGAAATGTATTTGATAGAAACCAGCTTTACATCTCAAAGTGTAACATCAGACATACATCCATACAAGTCTATTCCAAGTTCGAATAGAACCGAAGGCACTTCACAAAGAAGCCCTTACAATCCGGGTATTCACAATCCTGATCGGACTCCCCATCACATATGGAGATCTTTGTACTGTAGCTATTCAGTGCAGAGTCATTCGACGAGTAATCCTTTCGTTTTCGAAAATACCTAGTCTTCACCACCGATCTTCAAATGCAATCCATAACATTGTATCATTATTCGGAATGGGTTATATGACACAAGGTCCTCTCCCGGCTAAACCGAATAATGAGCGCAATATTTAAAAACATATGGATATATGGGATCTTAGTTAAGTCACAACTTAAATCCCAAAACCTTTCTTCAAATGGTTTAACAAATTACCATTTTCAAATCTTTAAACAAAAATATTTACTTCACAAAGTTCACCAATCTTCCACAAAGATTAATTCATAGCTTTCAAAACTATTTACAATTCCAAATCTTTTATATAAAAGATACACCTTCAGCATCCTCTTCAATTTGGAAACAAATTTCACAAATCATTCACAATGATTCAATTATAGCTTTAAAAAAATCCCTTTACAAATTTGAAAACCCTTTTTATAAAAACTGGAAATCCTTTCTTTCTTTGAAAGCTATTATCATTTGAAAACTAAGAGTTTTCGTTTCAGGAAAATCCATATATATATAATTTTAAAAATGGTTTTAAAAACCATATATATATATTATATAACTTGTATAAACCTTTCAAACCAAATTTCCGAAATAATTTCAAAACTTAACAAGATATAATCTTACTCAAACTAAATTTTAATTTCAAACTTCCTTTCAAAAAGCTTTTCATATTCAACCCAATTACATTTCCAAAACCATTTGGATTCAAGATTCAACTTTTTAAACAAATAATAACTTAATTCAAAGCATCTGTGACTTAACCGATTTCCCATGAAGTCCATATTTGTGTGTGTATGGTGTGGTCCCGGGGTTTCATGCAGTAGTGCAACATCATCAATCATTACAGATTCAAGCACAACAATATCGATAAGCGGTATAATCCTATAACGCTTATCTTCATCCACAGATTGACGAATAATAATATAAATTTATCATAGATAAATAAATCACATTCGTCATAGCTCAAATCAATACAATTCATATCACAAAGCATCACACATTAGGGATATCAAACAATACAAGGCATTTAGTACAGTCCAAATATCCATAATTAAGTTTAACTAGTCACCTGATTAATTTAAACCAGATTAATCACTAATTCTGGTTGATTAACATTAATTAATTACAATTTATGTTAATTAATTATCCCGTAATTATCTTTTAATTAACCTTAATTAATAAATTAATCAACCTTTAATTATTAATTAATCAATCTTAATTAATAAATCAATCAATCTTTGATCATTAAATAATTAATCTTAATTATTTAATTATACTTTAATTAGTTACCCTTAATTAATTAACCATTAACTAATTATCATTTAATGAATTATCCTTAACTAATTACAATAAGTGATTATCCTAATCACTTATATTAATAAATCACAAATTAATTACATTAAATAATTATCCTTTAATCACTTGATTAATTAATTTATTACTTTTAATCAAGTAATTATCTTCAAGCAATTAATTACCCTTTAATTACTCACATTAATTAATTTTAATTAATTGACGGTCTTTTATTTTAATTACACAAAGTAGTTATTCCTTAATTTCAATAAGTAATAATCTTTTATTACTTACATTAAGTAATTAATTTCATGAAGTAATCATACATTAATTACTTACATTAATTAAATCACCCTTAAATTAATTACATTCAATAATTATCCCAATATAATTACTCAAAACCCAAAATAATTTTAAATATTTCAAAATCCAATCTTTAAAACCATTTGAAAACTTTGTTTAGGAATTTGGTTACTATATTTCTTTTATATTTTGAAAACTTATTAATTCAACTACATAATTAATCTAATTTATAATTACCTATAAAACAAACAATTTAAATCGTCAAAAATTTGCTCAATTTGTAGAAAATATGGACACAATCACAATAATTGTTGGTATAGACCCAAACATGTGAAAACTATATCAATTTGGGTTCCAAAAGGCACAAATATAAAATCTCTCAAAGTTAAACAAATCTGGGTGTCGAAAGGAGCATAGATAAATAGTTTTGGGTCTTCACAAAATTATTCAAAATATTCTGCCACTAACAATCATGGACCTATAAAAACAAATAGGTCACTAAACTCTTTTCTCGTGTTGGTATGCTAGAAGGCTAAGGAACAACAGCAATGGTACTTGGATTCTGGCTGTTCGAGGCACATGACAGGCGATAAGTCAAAGTTCCTTAGCCTAGAAACGTACAAAGGTGGCAGAGTCACAATGGGTAACAAAGACAAGTGTAGAATTGTCGGTAAAGGTAAAGTAGGTTACAATACATTTACATTGAATGACGTACTATATGTTAAAAATCTACACCACAATTTGATATCAATCAGCCAGCTATGTGATAATGGTATCAATGTTATTTTTGATTCTGACTTGTGCAAAATTGTTGACAAATCATCAAAAGAAATCTTATTTTCAGGTAAGAGGAAAGGTAATATATATTCTCTATCTTTTGATGATCTCACCCTCTCTAAATGTTTGGTAGCTAAAGATATAGAAGTAAATTTATGGCATAGACATTTTGGGCATGCTAGCATGAACTGGTTAAACAAATTAAAAAGGAAAAATTTGGTAAGAGGGTTGCCATCGCATGAGTTTGAAATAGAAAACATTTGTAAAGCATGTACCTTAGGAAACTTAAAAAATCATCATTTCATGCCAAAAACAATGTAAGCACTTCCAGAGTTCTTGAACTAGTTCATATGGATCTGTTCGGACCTAACGACATTGCTAGCTTAGGAGGTAAGAAATATTGCTTTGTGTTAGTTGATGATTACTCAAGATATGCATAGGTATATTTCTTGGCTAAAAAATCAAAAACTTTTTCATACTTCACAAAATTCACAAAATTAGTGCAAAATGAAAAAGGAGTCCCTATTGCTTCGTTAAGAAGTGATCATGGTGGAGAATTTGAAAATTATTAATTCGAAAACTTTTGTGATGAAAACGGTTTTAAATAAGAATTTTCTGCACCACGTATTCCACAACAAAATGGAGTAGTTAAAAGAAAGAATCGAACATTGCAAGAGTTGGCTAGATCTATGATAAATGAGTATAAGCTACCTTTGCATTTTTGGGCAGAAGCAGTAAATACAGCTTGTTATGTAATGAATAGAGTTATGATTAGAACGATTCTTAACAAAACACCCTATGAGCTATGGTTAAAAAAAATAAACCAAACATTGACTACTTCAAAGTATTTGGGTGTCCGTGCTATATTATCAACACAAGTGATCAATTGGGAAAATTCGAAGCAAAAGATGATGAAGGCATATTCATGGGATACTCTTCTAGAAGCAAAGCTTATAGAGTCTACAACAAAAGGAATAAAACAATCATGGAGTCAATCAATGTGAAGTTTGATGAAGGCACTAATGAACAGGAAATGGTCAAAAGCAATGTTAAAGAGGTGAATGGAAAAGATGAGAATGAAAAACCAAAAGAAACTGCAACAACAAAAGAAGTCCGAAGGAATCTAGATATAGAAAAATTGAAATTCAAAGCAGAAATTCCTCCAGAATTGATAATAGGAAATCCTATCACAGGTGTTCAAACTCGTTCCTCGTTTAGAAATTTGTGTGATCTGTGTCTATATAGTGGATTTATTTCAGAAATAGAACCCAAAGACATAGATACAGCTCTTAATGATGAAAATTGGTTTATGGCTATGTAAGAAGAGCTAAATCAATCTGAGCGAAATGATGTTTGGAGTTTAAGCACCTAGACCTAAGGACTATCCAGTCGTAGGAACAAAATTGATTTTCAAAAATAAATATGATGAATCTATAAATGTGATTAGAAATAAAGCTAGACTAGTCGCTAAAGGATATAATCAAATTAAAGGAGTCGACTTTGATGAAATTTTTGCACCAGTAGCTTGACTAGAATCAATTAGGATATTGCTAGCTTTTGCTTGCTACAAAGGATTTAAGTTAAGATAAATGGATATTAAAAGTGCATTTCTTAATGGAATTTTAAAAGAAGATGTACTTATTGAACAACCAGAACGTTTTGAAAGTCATGAATATCCTAACCATGTATATAAGCTTAAAAAGGCATCATATGGATTAAAACAAGCTCCTAGAGCTTAGTATGAATGCCTCAATACTTATCTTCTTGAAAATGGGTTCAAAAAGGGTTGTGTAGACACCAACTATTTCTGTTGCATAAAAACGATGATATTTTAATTGTTCAAATATATGTTGATGACATTATATACTGTGCTACTAACAATTTTTTGTATGAGAACTTTGAAAAAGTTATGCAGGAAAAATTCGAAATGAGCTTGGTTGGAGAATTGAAATTCTTGTTAGGATTTCAATCAAACAAAGCGATCAAGGTACATTCATTACTCAAACAAAATATATTAAGGAACTTGTCAACAAATTTGGATTAAAAGATGCTAAACCAGCTAAAACCCGCATGAGCACAACAATTAAACTTGACAATGATGAAAAAGGTAAGGCAATTGATCAAAAGCAATATAGAGGTATGATTGGATCACTCCTTTATCTTGCTGCTTCTAGGCCTAACATCATGTTTTCTGTCTGCTTGTGTGCACGATTTCAATCTAACCCAAAAGAATCTTATTCAAAAGCCGTTAAAAGAATTATAAAATATTTGTTGCACACCCCACGATTTGGTCTTTGGTATCCAACGATAATTTTGAATTAGAAGGATTTTCTTATGCGGACTATGCTGGAAGTATGGTTGATAGAAAAAGTACTAGTGGTGCATGTTTTATGTTAGGACATTCGTTAGTTGCATGGTCAAGTAGAAAACAGAATTGTATCGCATTATCTACAACAGAGGCAGAGTATATTGCTTTGAGTGGTTGCTCAGCTCAAATCTTATGGATGATACAAAGTTTGCAGGACTATGGTCTAAATTTTAAACGTGTACCACTAATGTGTGATAGCAAAAACGCAATTAATCTCACAAATAATCCTGGACACCACTCACGAACAAAACATATAGATGTTAGACATCATTTTATTAGAGATCATATTTCCAAAGAAAATATCTGCTTAAATTTTATTTCAACTGATTCTTAATTGGCAGACATTTTTACAAAACCCTACCAGAAAATAGTTTTTGTAAACTACGTCTCAGCTTAGGTGTTTTAGAAATTTAATTTGCTGAATATTTAACATTTTTTCTTTCTCCCTACTAATTGTCGAAAAGATAAATAATGATTGACAAAGTGATGAGTATTGATATTTATCATATATTATGACTCGAGACGGTATAATTACTAAATTTCTTTAGAAATTTAAACAAGAGCTATAAAACTTTTGTTGGTAAAAATTCCATGACCATCTCTATTTCTATCATATTTCTAACGACCATCACTTATCAAAATTTTATATAGTTTGTCAATATGTGGTACTTTAAACAGGAATCGTTTGTTTTCCATTTCACGTCCTTTTTAATAAAATAAAATAAAATAAAAATATAGTAGATAAAATAATAATAATAAAATAAAATCCAAAGTATTCACTCTCATTTAAAAGTCCTTATGGTTATGCATGGGTGAATTACTTGGAATTTGTTATGTGCTTCCATGCTCATTTAAAAGTCCTCACGGTTATGCATGTATGGAACGCATGTCAAAATTGATTTTTAAAATAAAAAAGTTAATTCTAATTCCATTTAAAAGTCCTTACGGTTATGCATGGTTAGAAGATACTTGAATCCGTTTTTTTTTAAAATAAAATTGGAATACTACTAATCTCATTTAAAAGTCCTAACGGTTATGCATGGTTAGTAGATATTCAAATTCTTGATATAAATATACCACAAATAGACACAACTGTATGGTTTTATATGATGACATCATTCCCATCACTCTAAAAGTGGAATATGCGCCTAACAAAGTATTTATGATTTTTGTTTGACTTTTTTTATTGAAATTTAATATTTAGATTCAATTGAGTTTTAATGTTGGATTAATATTGATCACTTTATCTCTATTTCCCCTAACACTATTACTCTTTTGCTGATAACAAAAGAGGGAGAGAAAACTTAAGATTTTATCAAATATAATCAAATAAAGGTCAAATATTTTCTATTTGCATCTAGGCTCATTTACATATTTTTATTTGTATGCATATATGTAGGGGGAGCTTTGTGTAGAGAGGAAGCGTTTAAATAGGGGGAGCAATTAGAGTATATCAATGATCAAATACATTTAACATATTTAAAATCTTAAATATATGTTTGTTATCATCAAAAGGGGGAGATTGTTGAATATGCGATTATATGATTTTATTTTGATGATAATAAACATATATATATATATATATATATATATTTGTTAATGTACTATTTTATTTTTCATAGATTAAATAAATATTTGCTGAATAAAAACAAATAACACAGAATTGGAATTCAAACAGAATTTTTATTCAAACAAATATTTATTACAATCTTTGAATAGTACAAAGTTCAAGCTCCCACTTTATATATATATATATATATATATATATATATATATATATATATATAATTTCAATTACAGTACAACTTTGATTACATCACGATTCACATTTACATTTGACCTCACTACACATCACACATCACACATTCACTCAAACTCTTATTTTATCTTCAACTTCACTTCAAATTGAATCCAGCATCTGAGCAATCTGCAAAAATAAATATTGACACTATAAAATTGAAAAGTAAATATTTTTGCAGTATTAAACAAAAAGTGGATTTTGAAAATAATATTTGCCTCGGTTATTTGGGTTGTTCGTCATCATTTAATTTTCAATTCATCATACACGAACAGCTTGTGATATACACAGTGTATCACTGTATATGCCACAAGGCCGTGCACACCGATCTATACACTTGATAAATTTATAGGGAATGTGAGCACAGGTCAAACCCAAGATACTGGATTCAACTCAAATGCAAAAAAATAATGTCACAACTTTCAACATAAGGTCAAATTCGAGCTACAAGCTGGATTCAACTCAAGTGTAATTCGAAAAACAAATCCAAATGCATATCAGACAATGTCACGAGACTCAGCATGTACACGATGGTAGCTGAAACATCAAGACAGCATACAAAACAAATCAACCAATGGCCAGATCCAAAGAACTCAGTGCACTGCAACAGGTCAAGAATGTGCACCAAACGTAAATGCACAAAAATGCAAACTACAAATACAAGGGCGGTGACAAAAAACATATACATGAACCAGAGCAATCAAGCTACAGCATGGCAAAAATGCACAGATCACACTCGAGTACACATACTCGAAGCACAGTGCACATCAAACCAGAAAAGAGCTCAAGGCTATAACTCAAAAGCAACCACGACCAGACTACAATTACAAAAAGCAACTCACATAATGCAACAACAGTAGCAGTTTCAAAATAATCTCAAGCGTCAGGTCGAGTATGCTACAGGAATGAACAGAGAACACTTGCAACAGAAAGTGGTGCAAATACAACCAGAACCAAGGCTACGAGTTCAAATGCAATACAACATGAATTATATCAATGGACATATATAAGCACTGAAACAAAGGAGCAAACCAAACATGGAACTAAACATTGAAACCAAACACCAAGTAACAGTTTCAAAATAATTGAGTCAATATCAAAACAACACTGCACACATACACAAAGTAGTGTCAACAGTCAGTGGTGATGCAATGCAAACTGTCTACAACATGAACAACTATTCTTACATCCATATAGACTCAAATGTACAAGTCAATAAAGATTCATTGAAGCCAGAAGCAACAAAGTAACCAAAGTCGAAGTCAAGTGATAATGAACAAGTCAGAGTCAAGCCAGAAATTCACAAAACAGAATCGAAATGGTCGAAGTCAACCACGATCAAAGTCAAGGCCGATGTCAACAGAGAATTCAAAACCGTAGGGACCAAGGAAGTTAGAACAAATCAAATTCAAAGTAGCAATCATGCCGATGCCAACAGAATAAAGTCAGGAAGCAGGTTTTACAATTCAAATAAAAATGGCCGGAGTCATAAAACAGCAGGTGAAATCGAACAAGGTCGAAAGTGCTACTAGAGGCAGTGAACAGTATGGCCAAAGTCGAACAAAACCAAAATCATCACATCATAATCATCAAGCTGTGGAAAACAAGAAATAAAACCAAGTCAGAAATCATCAAAGCCGTATAAATGAACAAGTCAAAAAATCGAACAGTTCAGAATTGGAGCCGTGTGAAGCAAGTATCAATTATACGAATTTGATTAAGTCAGAGAAATCATCAACATCCAACAATAATCTAATGGCCGAAGCATAATATTGAAAAAATCAGATGAATGAAAATCTAGGAGATCGAATCCATATGTAAACCCACAAATCATCGTCGACAATCAATTAATCGAGTTCAAGCACTCAACCAGAAAGTAAAAGAGCAAAAAATTACATACTGAAGCCATCTCGAGCTCGATCAAAATTTGAAGCAGTCGAAGTAAAAAGGAGACCATTGATTGACAAAAAGGAACATTGAATCATCTAATTCAATCGAGCATTTGAAGTCGGCATCTTCGATTTTGCACGAAAGCCCTAATTTTTGAAGAAAGAGGAACGAACGAGGAACGAAATCGCCATTATCAAACACAAAATGGAACAAGCCAAATAATATAAAAAGGGAAAAAGGGGTCGGCCTTTTAAATTAAGTTTATAAGGGTTTTAGTTTTAAAAATTAGGGTTGTTTTGTTTTTAAATTGTTTTAAATTTGTATTTTCCATTTTTAAACCATTGTGATTTCTAATCATGTGACTAGGGGACAAACTACGTGACGTGGTTTGAGGATTCACAACTCATTGGCTGAGTTGTGGCAGGGTTTTGAGCGTAGAGTTAGGTTAGTCAGTAGCGGGTGTAACGAGTTTACGTGTGTAAGCGTGTGACTACTTAATTTCTAGTAGAAACCTTGGGGGCATCACGTAGGCAGGGTTTTGCCAAAGCTGGGTAAATTCTGTGTCGTTCTATTTCTGCTTTTATTATTCTGCTATTATCTGTGCTTCTATTATTTTGATATATTTGTGTTGAAATAATTTTTTAAGCTTCCGCAATAATTTTTATAATTAATAGTTTCACCATATTCACCCCCCTCTAGGGTGAAATCGATCCTACAAGGATGAGTTGCATCGTGTCTTTGTGGTAAGAGAATTTGCTGATGTGTTTGAGCCGATAGTTGATCTGCTGTCGAAACGAGCCACTGAATTACGGATTGATTTAGTACCTGAAGCAGAATCGGTGAGTAGGCCACCAAGCAAGATGACACCCACAGAGATGAAAGAATTGAAGGTGTAGTTGGTGGATTTTGAAGGCTAGAATTTTATCCGATCGAGTACTTCTCCTTGGGGAGCTGACGTAGTGTTCCATAAGAAGCCGGACGGATCATTAAGGCTATGTGTCGATTATCATAATTTGAATGAGAAGACGATAAAGAACCGATATCCATTGTCGATAATTGGTGATTTATTCGATTAGTTAAGTGGAGCCAAGGTATTCTCTCAGCTAGATTTGGCGATGGGATTTCATTAGCTTAGAGTATCATAGGATAGTATTGCTTTGGTAGCGTTTAGGACATGGTATGGAACGTATATATGGCTAGTTATGCCGTGCAGACTAACTAATGTGCCGGCATTCTTTGTGGATTGGATGAACCAAATATTCCAAGAGCACTTGGATAGGTTTGTGTTGTTCTTCATAGATGACATTCTGATATAATCTAAGGATGAGAAGGAGCATGAAGTTCATCTTAGAGTTATGCTTGAGACATTGAGGGAGCATCGGTTGAAGGCTAACTTTTTGAAGTGTCATTTTTGGAAGAAGGAAGTGAAATTCCTTGGTCAAGTAGTCTGAGAGAAAGGATTATATGTTGATCCGACCATGATTGAGGCGGTGAATAACTGAAAGAGACTCAAGGAGGTGAACGAGATAAAGAGCTTTCTTAGATTAGCCGAATATTATCGAAGGTTTATAAAGGATTTTTCGTGGATACCTGCATCGATGACTAAGCTTACACAAAAAGATGTGAAGTTTGTATGCACTAGTAAGTGTGAGGAAGCATTCCATAGCTTGAAACACTTATTGACCTATGCACCGGTGTTGGTGGTTCCGGAGGGGAATCAAGATTTGGTTGTTTATAATGGTGCATATGGAATTGGATTGGGAGCTGTGTTGATGCAAAGAGGTAAAGTGATTTCTTATGCTTCCAGAAAGCTTAGACCACATGAAGTTAGGTATCCAACACATGATTTGGAGTAAGCTTCCATAATATTTTCTTTAAAGGTATAGAGGCATTATCTGTTGGGAGAGAGATTTGAGCTATATGCATATCATAAGTCGTTGAAGTACTACTTCTCTCAGAAGGAGCTGAACATGAGACGGTACAGATGGTTGGAGTTTGTTGCTGCCTATGATTTTTGAATTGAGTGCACACCCTAGAAAGGGAATAAGGTAGTAGATGTACTTAGTTGGAAACATCAGAATGCAGTATTGGCTATGATTGCTGAGTGGAAAGATTTGAAAGCATTATCACTTGTAGTGTAGAGGAAGTGTTGTATTGTCTTGCTTAGAAGTTCGACCAGTAATGATTGAGAAGATAGCTTCTAGATAGAAGGAGGATCCAGTTTTGGCTGAATGGATCAGAAAGTTAAAGGAGGGAACAAAGAGTGATGACTTGAAGGATTTCAGTCTTGACCAAAATGGGCGGTCGAGAAAGAAGGGAAGGTTGTGTGTTCCAAATGTATGAGACATGAGGAAAGAAGTTTTGGATGAATGCCATCGTTCGAAGTTCACTATCCATCCATGAGGAACATAGTTGTATCAGGATATAAAGAGAATTTTCTTCTGGGAAAGTATGAAACGGGACATTGGTTTATGTGCTAAGCAATGCTTGAATTGCCAGTAAGCAAAGGCTGAACCCCAGAAGCCAAGTGGATTACTTCAACCGTTGGAAGTCCTGTTATGGAAGTGGGATTCTATCTCTATAGATTTTATCGATGAGTTGCCAAGGTCTAGTAGAGGAAATGAAGGCATATCGTTCATAGTAGATAGACTAGGTAAGAGTGCTCATTTTATTCCAGTAAAGTCAACTAGGGTGGCACCTATTTTGGCAAGGTTATTTATGAAGAATGTAGTTAGACTGCACGGGATTCCTAGTATATCATCGGTGATAGAGATTCTTTGTTTGCTAGTGAGTTTTGGAAGAGTCTGCATGAAACATTAGGAACCAAGCTCAATATGAGTACCACTTACCATCAACAGACTAATGGGCAAACAGAAATAGTTAACAAAGTCTTAGAGGATTTTTTAAGAGCTTGTGTAATAGATTTCAGTGGATCATGGGAGGACTATCTTCATTTAGTCGAGTTTTCATATAACAATAGTTATCAGACGAGTATTAGTATAGCACCATTTGAAGCTTTGTATGGGAGACCATGCAAATCTCCCGTGTGTTGGTTAGAGACCAGGGACAAGTTGGTTCTTGGTCTGGATTTGGTGAAAGAAGCCACGGAGAAGATTTGGTTGATCCGAGCTAGGATGAAGGAAGCTCAGTCCAGATAGAAAAGTTATGCAGACAGAAGAAGGAAAGACTTGGAATTCTCTGTTGGAGACTAAGTGTTTATTAAGGTTTCATGGATGAAGGGTGTAATGATCCCAGTTTAAAGATGAATTTAAATTTGTAATTAAATTATATTTTTGGGTTAAATTGTGGATTTGTTTGAATTTTTCAAATTCAATAAGAGATATATACTTATTTGGGTTTGAAATTAGGCAAGCAAGAAATAATAAAACAAAATGTATATAAAACAAGAATTCAAGAAGGAAAAAAACCAGCAAATTTGGAAGTTTCCCCTCGTTTCTGAAATTTGAAAACAAGATCAATTTAAAGCTGAATAAAAATGCAAACCTGAAACAACTACTCAGCAACACAACCGAGTTGAAGTCAAAAGCAAACAAAAAATGCAAAGATCTGTTTTAAATAAAAGCCTGTAGAAGTAAATTAAGTTGAAAGCAAAATAAATATCTATGTACAAATAAGTAAAAGAAGATATTATAAATATATATGAACGAACAAAAATTTATAAATATCTAGGAACAACATATAGGACAAGTATGTAGATCAAGACAAATAACAATTAATGTTAGCCACAATATATCTCATCAGCCACCATTTTAAAGTAAAAAGAAAAAAAATCGGTTGAGTTAAAGAACAAAGGAAATTAATACAAATATCTTAGCACACCATAATATCATATCAGCCACCACGTTAAGAAAAAATCTTTGGTCTTATCTTGTACAAAAAAGAAATTATGTTACCTTATTGTACAAACAAATAATAATAACCCTGTAAGCTTTCCTTCCTATATATCAACTTCTCACATCTCAGTTTCGTTCATTCAGAGCTAAGAAAAATGAAGTAACATCATCAAAAACTTAAAACACAAAATTCAATTTAAAATAACAACTCAACTACAACCAGAGATTAAAAGATTCAGCTAACATTTCAATAGCCTGTTTCAACATACAAGCTCTGTTCTTTCTTCTGAAACAAGGTGAGTAACACCACTTGAGAACAAACTTAAAGTATCTATAATCTGTTGCGTGTTGAATATCTAGAAAATAAAGATGATTTGTGTGATTTTATGGATGTATAGTTGTATGTATACCTAATGTTATCTATGCACCTCTGTTCAAATTTTTCCAACTAAGATTTAGAATAGAATTCATATTCTCTTATTATAATTGCAGTTAGTATTTAAACTATAAACAAACTTGTTTGTTAAAGGATAGAACAGAGATTTAAAATGTGTTTAAATTAAACTAAACTAAATGTTGCTCTGGGAAAACATAAGAACAAGAATGCTTAAAACTTTGTCAAAATTCAAACATTTTTATTTATCAATTCAAGCATGTAAATTGAATCAATAACCAGAAACATGATTTTTAAACCAAACATCATAATTTTTAGTTAAGTTTTAAAGGTTCAATTCTGGGTTCATCAAAATATGGGTTTTTGATGATCTCTGATGATCCACGGGTTTGTGGTGATTGGGATCTTGGCTGGAGGTGCAGGAGTGAACGTTGGTTGCAGGAAAAATATTGGTACGGTGGTCTGATGGTCATGGTGGAAGCGGCAAGCGTTTGAAGTTCAGAACCCTAGTTTTTAACTAGGTTGATTTTTGGGTTGGTTCGACTTCCCCAATGCATCGATTTCAACGTGGTTCTGGGGGTTGGAAGAGGGGAGGTTGAGGAGTAGTTGACCGGAGTTGTATGAGTTCTGGTGGTCGAGACGTAGCGAACGAGGAGATGACAGGTTTGACGTGGTGGTTGCTCTCGCGTTTCCAGGTTTGGGTTTTAACCCGATTTTGATTTCGAGAAGATAAGGTAATTTTGGTGGTCGGAGAGAGGCTCGTGGAGGATCGTCGACTTGCTCGATAATCTGGAGCCGCCTGGAGTTGATCGGCGACGATGTGCATGTACACAATCACTAACTTTGGTAATCTGGAATTTGGATAGTTTGGGATGAAGCCAGGTGTGTGCGTATTTGTCTCGAGTTGTACTCGAAGTGATGGGTTGGTTGGCTCGAAGTTATTAAGTGTTGAACTCGAAGTAAATGTAGGATTGGCTCGGGTAGAAATATTTGTACAGTTTTAAAACAAAACTGTTCTGTTGTTTTGAAAATTTAATTTTAAATTTTAAATCAAAGTTTAAACTGAGTTTTAAATCACAGTTTAAAATGAATTCAGGTTAGTTTAACGCTTAGTTGTGAATAAATAAAGTTTTGAAATTAAATTTGTTTAATGACTTAAAAAGTTTTAAGCAATTAAGTGGATTTAAAGGAATTGAATTTAAAACGAATTGGGATTTTAAACCAAAGTTTTAAATCAAAGTTTAAAATCCAAGTTTAAATCAAGTGTTTAGGTATGGATTCGAGTTTCTTGAATTCAAAACTGTGATTTAAATTAGTTTTTTTAAATCTGAATGTTTTAAACAAGTTTAAATCAAATAGCTTTTTAATGTAATTTGTTTTCAAATAAATATTTGGATTGAATTTTGATAAAGTTCTTTTATAAAAATAGGATTTTTGAATGAAAGTTAAATAATTTGTTTTAACTTGAATTGCAAGTTAAAAATGTAATGTATTTTAAAGCTTAAATGTTAAATGTAAAATTTTAGGTAATTTAGTTAGAAATTTTCTTATATAGGTTTATAGGTTGATATTTAAAACTTGGTTAATGTTTAAATATATAATCATTTTGAATCTTAAATTCAAAATGAAATTTGAATCTAAATTTAGAAGTGTAATGTTTTAAATACACTTTAATATTAATGAAGTCATTAATAAAGAAATGGATTACCTTAGAGATAATTAAGGTATTAAAATGATTTAATGAATAAGATAATTAAGGAGTGACTTATTTATTTAATTTATAAATTAATGTTTTAGATTAATTTATAATTAGAGATTAATTATCCAAGTAATTAAAGAATTATTTTAAGTTAATGAAGGTCATTAACTAAGATTATTTAAATAATTAATTAATGTGATTAATTTTAACAACTAATTAGATTAATTAATTAATGATAATCATTTATGAAATTGTGTAAGTAAATCAATAAAATATCATTTTTATTTCAAATATATCGTTTTTCTAGATTCATAGCACTTCGAAGTTATAACATTTTGAAATCAAACACTTAAAATACAACCTTTCAAAACATAATACTTCAAATTTCATAGTTTCTAAACCATAACTTCCAAAACTTAAATGGTTTGGATATTCAAACAGTATATCAAATAAAATAGTTTGAATTTAAAATTACTTTATAAAGTAAGATAATTTCCTCGACTTCATAATTTTATTCACTTTAAATTAAATCCCAATTCAAAAATTGCAACTCACTTTCAATTTCAATAAACCATTTCAATTTCAATATATTACAAACTTTGAGTATAAGAAAATTTCAAAACAAAGGTTGGTAATTACGATTCAACAATTCAATGTTCTATTATTTAGTTTTGAAATATTTGCATAATAAATCCATTATCATTTAAATAAAAATCAAATTTCAAATAACTAAATATTTTCTTTAATTTATTTATACTTGAAATATTCGTTTAATTCATCTTGAAACAAAAATCCCGTTATAAATCCTACCTTTTAAATTTTCAAATTTAATAAATTTTACATCAACTTATTGGGTTTAATTCTCAAATAAGCTCAATTTCAAATACATTTCCAATTTGCCTTCCAACCTTAATTTATTTAAATCATTATAACCTCTATATTAAAGTATGATTTAAATACTTAACCATATTTTATCTTAATAAAATCAAACTTTATTTTTAAACTTATTTTATACTTTATACCAATTTATACATAGCTTAAAACCAAGAATTTAACTATATATAAAATAACATTTATAAAATATCCTAATCAATATCTCATAAAACCATATATTTCTTTACAAAACCATAGAAACCATTTTCAAAATATTTTTATATACAGACCATGGTGTCTGTATATAATTTTCTACCCTATGGTCAACTGATACGAATATTTATCATTTCAATCCATAATTTAAAATAAAAATACAGTTAAATCATTTCAAACCGCAATCTC
Organism: Allium cepa; assembly: GCA_030765085.1. Lineage (NCBI taxonomy): Eukaryota > Viridiplantae > Streptophyta > Magnoliopsida > Asparagales > Amaryllidaceae > Allium > Allium cepa. The sequence continues at coordinate 368,786,717 of CM060943.1, read as the reverse complement.
GAAGGAAATAAAATGCGTAATAACTTGCAGTTTATAACAATATAAAATACAACATCCATTCATCCAATGTCAATCATCAGCCATTTATCACATTCATCATCCAATTCAAACAATAACATCAATATATAACAAATAATAAATATCATGTATTTACTAGCAGTTTACATTCAATAATAAATTAAATAACAATTTAACCGGCTGTTTATATGCAATGATAAATTAAATAACAATTTAATTCAATAAATTTCAATTTAACTGGAATGATGATAAAATATACCAACAGTCATAAATAAATTTCTAATCACATCAGAAATTAATTTAACACATATAAGAAATTTTAAAAGTTGTGAGTGGATTAAAACACTCACCTTTTGAATTTAAATTGAATTTAAATCCAATTTAAACTCAAAATTTGAACAGTCTCAGAATTTGTCCAAACCAGCCCAAAATATCCGGAATTCTAATACGAACCTAGTGGAGAAAATTACGTATAAATTGGACCTCGTATGTGAAAGTTATAGCAATTAGAATGGGTTGAAGTCAAAATTAAATTAAAACAGAAATAAATAACTCACCCCTCAAAACCATGCCATGTCAGCAAGACAGTCACGACCGCTTCTCTTCCAGCAAAGTTCATGAACGAAACTTCCAGGTTTGCATGAAACCCTAGCCTAGCGTCGCCGCACCTCGTCGATCGCCGCCCACCTATCCACGATCGCACGCAAGCCCGAAACCGCCCTGACATCTCCGACCATCCCTTGTCTCCATGAGCACCCAGATCGAGCCAAAATGAACCCGGCCGCCGCTATGACTAAAACCCTAGTTTGAATTGTTTAAGGAAATCTAGCCGTCAAAACATCAGACGAACACCAGCGATGAGAAGCACTCGCCCATCACTACGCAATGGTATCGTCGATTTGACGATCCATCGAAGTCCATCACGACGAATGGAACGGCTGTGACTAAACCGACCAATTCCGGCCAGCCAGAAACCCGAATCCAAAAAGGAATGGCAGAATTGACTTGCACTTGTTGAGAGCTTCGAATTGATATAAAATTTGACATAGTTTGTGGAGTTTGAAATTTTGATTTGAATTTGATATTGAAATTGGAATTGGGAATTTTTTTTGTCTACCATTGAAATAAGGAGCCGAGGAGGAATTGTATGTACAGACAAATGACAATGAGGAATAATTATGGTTTCTGATAGGGTATCTATAGACAAAGCGGAAATAGAACAGATGGACCAGATTTGATTTGGAAAATTAAACGATATATGGCCCAAAAGCCCGTTCTGACTTAGGAACGAAATTGGGTCAACTCATATATCAAACTAGATGTTTTAAAATATTTTAAACGCAATGGAACAGGTTTCAAGTCCAAATTCCATCGTATGAAAAAGCTATGATAAAATCAAGTTATTTAAAATCGATTTCAATTGATTTCAATTAAATTGATTTTTGGGCGTTTCGAGTCCGTACGATCAAACGATAAGTCCGATCATTACGAAACTTGAAATCCTACAATAATTCACCGTTACAGATCCGATGAAACTGATTTCGTCGAAATCCGAGTCAGTGGCCAAAATGTATATTTTCCAGTAAATTAAATAAATTAATAAATGATTAATTAAATCACTTTTTCAATTTCAGTTCCATAATTTACAAATTTTATCGTTTTTGATTTCCTACACCATTACAACACTTTAAAAAATTCAGATATCAATTTAAAGTTAATAAATTTACCCATTACCGAATTTAGTTTCAATTTTAATAAATTTATTAATTATCAATTGAAATCTCAATAAATCCATTTATTTGCTTTAAAATATTGCTATTCAATAAATTGACATCTTATGGGTATAATTAACATTAATTTATATTACCTTTCATAAATGTATATTTCATTTCATATTAATTCCCATTAACATAATATTTTATTTCATTTAATTGCAATTAATCCAATTATTACACCTCAAAATCCAATAAATTAATCAAACATGAATTTCAATTGTTTTCATTCTATCAATTGCCATATTATCATCTTAGGTACCATTTACATTGGTATATATCCTAATACATTAACATTTCCCCATTTTATCTTTTTTTCTCAATTGCATAATATTTAAATTAAATTGCTACAATAATTACACTTATTATAAATCGGATTTCAGTGGATTGATTTGTTTGAACTTTTTATTAAGTTCATTACTACTCTATAAACCTAGTTACCTTGTTTTTCCCTTCATTACCCTAATATACTCCAATTTAACAACTCCTAAACATTGTATTACATTTCACATTGATGTAACATTTATTTATACTTATAAAAATTTATTTCCAATTCCAAATCCCATCGAAACAGGTAACTTGTAATAATTTGTTGTCATTAACTCTCAATCACATTCTTACAAGTTCAATCGTTTCCAAACCAATGTTATAATTTCTTATTAAACATTGATTATATTCAATTACCATTCACTATATATTAATTCATTAATCAATTCAATATTTACGTTTGTTTTTTTATATTTGACTTATAGCCTTGTATAATATTTACATTAATTCTGTTTTACTAATTACCATCCATTATACCATTCAATTGTTCAATTTATAGGGATTGCGCTAAATTAGTTATTTATTAACTTGCACTAACATTATTACCTTAATTTACATTCAGTTACTATTAATCAATATATTATTTCATTGGTTAATTCAATACTTACTTTTATTTACTTATTTTAAATTTTATAACTAAGTGCAACAATTTACACTATTTCATTATAATTTATAAAGTTTTTATTTCTTTCTAGATTTTATTACAAAAATCTTATTAAATTAACCAATTTAAATTATTGAAATTTACAGGTCATTACAACATCCGTATTAACCAATAAGGAAGTCATATAAAAAATAGTCCAAATCTAATAATTCCCAATAAATGGCACATCGACGGAAAATATGTGATATTTGATATAAATCATTTTAAAATACTTTTATTTTCTTTTATAACAATCTAGTAGGTATATAAGTATAGGAAAATCATATTTTAAAACCAAAAATCATTCCAAAACATCAATCTAACACTATACAACCAATTGTAGTATGGTAAGAGACCATGTCACTCACTTCCATAGAATCTATCCAAACCAATGCCAAAGCGTAGATCTCTTCGTTGCAAGCGCAATGCAAGAAACCGCATCTGAAATGGACCTCGTATGCAAATGATATAACCAATATAAGAAAATAGGTTAATTTGATAATTAATTAACTTAATTAGTCAACATTACCTTAATCACTACTTCTAATCTATCTTCTTCCCCCAAATCAATGCATGTACATGTGCATACCATCAACCCATACACGCACACTACCTCTCTCCTATTTTCTCCCTCAATACTCAACGAATTCAGGACTTGTCTTCGTCGACAAATCATACTATGCAAAATCTTCTCAATGTACATGACGAGATCTCAACCGCACACACGTGATGAAATGCGACCTGATGCCATGTCGCGACCCAAGAAATTGACCTCAAACAAACACATTTTGCTATCCTTGTTTGGATTCAATGATATTTTGGTAATAGATGCTACCCGCGAAGAGAAATCCAACAACGATCTCCATTTCGTCTATGGTTGCCTATAGCTCTGCCTAGATCAAACCCTAGAGGAGCCAAGGAGGAGGTTGATGTCGCCAATCATGTTCGATCCAAATTCTGCCATGGTGAGTGCAAAGCTCTCATCCGAAAGATCTTAATGGATTTGGTTTCATGATTTTTTGTGGAGTGGATCTCACAAATTTATTTTTTAAATGGATTTGAGGAGGAAGAAACCATGATTTTATTCTCAAGAATGGAATAGTTAAATGGAAAATGTAATTAGAGAGAAAGGAAAAGGATTTGAATAATATTTATGATAATACTTTATTCCACTTATTTATTTTCTCAAATAAATGGTCATATGTTTCAAGCTCATATGATCACATGACGCGTCAAATCGCAACGAAACTCATTTGTGTACATCGAGTCATTTTTTCAGATTCAACGGTATAAATTTCGTCGCTATATAAGACTGCACTTCGTGATGCTAATTTCACATGATTCAACATCGTTTCGACCATCGGATCATCCGATCTCCATATATAGCGATTTTTATACTCATTTTAATTCCTAGCATCGGTCCGAACTCAACAGAAGTGGTCTTGAGTTCTGACTTGACTGTATGTGAAAAATCACATGCATGGGCCTTTATTTAATTAATGATAGAATATTTAAATCAATTATTTAAATATCATATTGTTAAAAATATGGGTTGTTACAGCTATTTTGAAACATTGGTCGAATACATCATTATAGTTACAATAACTTCTTTCTAATCAGTAAAAGAAATATGTGTAAAAGAAAGATTCGTTTTAAATTTCATAATAAGTGGTTATCAAAACGTATTGAACTATAGGAAGATAATGATGAAAATATCCTTTAATTAGTGCAATATTTAAAAGGTTACTTTTGAATTGAAAAAGCTTCAAAAAAAGGTATTCTCTTTATATAAAGGTAAACATAAAATAAGATTATATGCAAATTAATACAACGATTTTTTTGAAATTTCTTCTTTTAACACCCTACCATTACAACTGATCCAACACGAACATATTATCATGAATCTATAATTAACAATAAAGAAGCACACGTCTTAATAATTATTTACTATAAGAATGATACTCATGTAGTTGTAGAAGCTAAAATTTAGATAGAGAATACTACATCTACTTTTCCCATATTGTGGATATGTGTTTGTTTGGGGTTTAGTATGGTTATCGAATGAAATGTGAACTCGAGGGTTATCCATGCTGGGAGTGCATACTTTGCTTTGTTGAAATTGTTTCGGTTTTCTACATCTTTTTCTTTGTTTTTTTACTAGAAAAAGAAAACGTTTTTCAAAAAGAAATTCAGTCTTTTTTCTTATCAAACAACCGAAATCAAAGAATTTTTAATTAATGTTCAATTTTCTATTCTAATTTTGCATCTCTTCTGCTTCAACTCATTTTGATTTCTTTTTGTTCCATCAATGTTACTTATGGTAACCTCACTATTGGTTTTATAAAAGACAAACAAAATGAAGTAAAATAAGTGTGGGGAGGATGTTTTAGAATTAATATATGTAGAATTTGTATGACGACAGGCAATGAATTAGTGAATGTTGGTTGATTGAGGTTTATTTGATAGAAAAGTAGGATTTTTTTACTTTTGAAGATGATTAAATTAGAAATGAAAATTTAAGAAGGGAGAAGCGAGAGACAAGGTTTTGAGTTTGGGAAAACTTAAGTCCTGCGTTAATTTTCTAAAAACTAGTGATAGTATGGTAATTTTATAAGAGAGAAAAATGGTTAAAATCAAGTTTAAGAGACAAAATTCAAGGTTGATTATAGACCTCTAAGAATGCTTTGCCTTTTTCTCTTAGCCACATCTTTTGGAAAAATAATAAATTAGAGTAGAATAATTGTTTATAAAATTATTGCGCCTATTTTCCAATAAGTTACCACATTTGCTACGTGATACTCTGCTTGGAAATTTCATTACTCCTAAGATCTGTTAAAACTAGTAAGGATGTCAAAAAATGGATAGCTTCCCATTTCGTATGAAAACAATCAAAATCTCATTAAAATACGAGATAAATAGATTTTCGTGAAAGTTGCCCTTAGGAATATGCTAATCTACATTTATACAACAAAATATATTTGTTTTCTAAATATTGGCTTTTAATACGTGTCTAAGAGATTTAACTAGAAACCACTAGCAACAACTCAACCTGAAAGTCTTACCACAATAGATAATGATACAAATAAAATTTATTCATTTATGGAATAAATTTGATATTTTTATAATAATGAGCAGAAGTGTTTTTGATTACATGTATAATGCACTACGTATTAGGGAGTAGTGAAGCTAGGCGACACCATTATTCTAGATTTCAAATTTTAAAGGCATATCCTAAAATAAATCATTTCAAAGCCGCCCTCTATAGTTGCTTTCTGTAACATTCCCGAATTTTAGTCAAGTTTAATTTCAAAATTAATCTAATTTTGGAATTAAATTGTGAAATTATTGGGAATTAATTAGAAATTTCCAGAATAAATAAAAAATTTAAATTATACATAGAATTTTGGTTTGAAATTTAAGGATAAGTATTTTATAAATAAAAATTGGGTTTAAAAATAAATGTATTGGAAATAAAATAGAATTTAAAGCTTTAAGATTTATGATAGTTTGTTCTCTAAATTTCAATATATATTAATATTTGGAAGATGTGATTTGAGAATTAATGTAATAATTTTTAAGAGATTATATTTATGTTAAATTCTTTTATAAATATATATGTTAAACTAAATTAAGATCGTAATATGAAAAACAATTGAGATAAATTTAATTTGTGCAAATGTAAAAATATATAAGAAGATAAAACATAAACACTTAAAAATAAAAGCATATGTTGAGATATGAAAATATAAATGCATAAAAGGGTTAAAACAAAATTTATAAAATAATCTAAACTAAGAATATAAACACAAAATGTCACATATGAACATTTGTAAAGAGGAGATGGTAGAAGTAAATAAGTGTTAAGTAAGAATGTTTATGTGAAAACAAGTGGTATTAATTTTGTTTAAAATGAATTAAACTTTATATTGAAAATAAAACTAAATTACATTTCTTTTCTTATATCTTCAAATCTGAAATCAGTAAATAAAAGCAAAAGAAAAGAAAAGAAAATCTGAACCAAACCCTGTAACCGTTATTCTTAAGCCTGTAACAAGTTCAAATGCAACCAGAAATTCACAAGAACAAAACAAACCTGTAAGCTCTCCTCAAACCAAAATCAAAACAGCAACTTAAAATTTTCAAAAACTAGAAAAATATCAAAGCAAAGATATAAGCCTGAAAACAAATTGTAACGTTCCTAAAAATTAACCAAGTTTAATTTGACAATTAATTTAATTTTGGGATTAAATTGTGAAATTATTTGTAAATTAATCAGAAAATTTTCAGAATAAATAAATTTTTTAGATTATAAATAGAATTTTGGTTTGAAATTTAAGGATAAGTATTTTATAAATAAAAATTGGATTCAAAAATAAATTTATTAGAAATAAATTAGATTTGAAAATTTTATAAGAATTTGTTTCTAATTATATAAATATGCATTATAATTTAAAAATGAAGTTTTGAATTTGATATCATAGATTTTTCAGAGGCCAATTAAGAATAAAATTATTTATTCATGTGTAATTAAATTGTAGAACCATCTTTTTCTTTAAAAAGATTATATAAATGAATTATAAAAAAATGTATTTATTTAAGTAAGAAATATGATATATAGTTATATTTAAAATATTATTTGTAGTGTTTAATACATAGTAAAAGTTTGGAAGTTGTTTAAAAGTGAAATTTTATAATATACATGTGTGTTATATTATTAAAGTATAATTTGTTTTAAAATTCAATATTTCCTTAAAGAATTTATAAAAGAAAATGCATTTATTTATTAAATAATAGAAATTGTAAATGTAAAAACATTTGTTTTAACAAGTGTAAAAAAATATATAATACATATGTTAAAAATAAGTACTTAAGGGTTAAAACACAATTTTGAAATTAATCAAGATGAAGCATTTAAACACAATTTCAATTATATATAACAAGTGTAAGCATATTTATAAAGTAATTGTATAAGTGTTAAAACTAGGTGTACAAGTGGCAAAACAAATTCTTTTCTGTTAAACTAAATTTTGAAAAGCATGCATAAAAAAAGGAAAAAATATAATCAGGCTATTCTTTTCTCAAGCCTGAGAAACAAAAGAAAAAAAAATCAAAAACTATCTTCAAACAAGCTTTAGGAATCAAGCAAATCTGGACAGCAAGCAAAACAAAATAAAAATCAAAACCTGAAAGTATCAGCTACAAATTCTAAAGCAAAAGATCAAATTCACTGCAAATTGTTTCAACCTGAATATCAAGCTAGATTACAAAACAAAAACTGGAAAAAAAAATCAAAGCAATAATCTGTTAAAGTAACAAAGACTTCCAGTTCAAGATTACAACGAGTTTCGAGCATTCTGGTAAGCAAACAACAAACAAAAGATCAAAGCAAGATCAAAATTTCAGCCTTCAAGTTTTAAAATCTAGGCAGTTCTCTGTTTTCAAATTCTAGACCTCTGTTGAACTTCAGGTGAGCAAACTCACGTAAATTCTGCCTCTATACTTTGATATGTGTTTGACATTGATGTATGATGAAAAGGAAATTGCTTGATCAGTTGATAAATATGCTTGCATGTTTATATTAAGATATAGATATATATGTTTGCAGAGATGTATTTCTCTGTTAAATATCTTTACAGGCTAAAAACCACTTAGAAATTCAAATTCTCTGTTATAAGTAATGATATATAAACAATAAGGGTTTGAAATAACAAGAATTTTTATCTAAAAATAGTTTCAATTAAGATTTTAAAGTAGATTTAGGGAAAAATTATAGTGAATTTTAAAACACATCTAAATCTCGATCTGAATAAATTACCGCTTTAGGATCATAATCTGATTTCTCTTTGAAAACTATGATTTTTAAAAACAAAATCCTGATTTTTAAGCTTTTAATTCAAGAGAAATTGCAAGTTGATCAATTTTGGTATTTTTATCATTTGTTGGTAAACGTCGATGAATGGAAGCTCGGGGTCAATGTCGAAGGTTGTTTACGGTTTACTGATCATCAGAAAAATGATCGTTTGATTTGTCGATTGATGAGGAGTTTGGGCGAAGCTAAACTAGGGTTTAAGCCTAGATTTTGCCAACGTTAAAAAAATTGATCGCCGCATTGTTGTTGTTGCTTCAGGTCGCAACGGACCTAGGGGTTATTTTTGTGATCGTGTGGCGAAGCTTTCTGCTTGGTGGTTCGGGTTTCGGTGGTCGGAAGTAACGGCGTGAGGAAGAAAACTGATGATCGGTTATTGGGTTCAGGGGTGTTGTAGGTTCGATTTCGAATTACGACAGAGATGATGATGCTGGGTGATGTGGGTTGTCGAGGCGATCACCAGTGACGTGTGGGAGGTTACGGCAAAGTTCGTCGTTGCTCAGGCGAATTGTGCAGTGCACAGCCATGGCATAGTATTTGGAACTTTGTTTATTTGGGAAGAAGATAAGAGTCTCGAGTTCAGGCATGTGAGAACCAGTATTTGGCTCGTGTAGAATGATGGGTGCGCTGGGTTTTCTTAAAAACTTAAACAAATTTCTAAGTTTGAAAGGCACATGGTTGAAGTTGGGAAGAAACTCGAAGTGGCACTCGGGGAAGTTGGTTATTAGCCCGAGGTGGTCTCGAGTGAGTCTCGGGGTTGAGATAAAACAGTCTTTTTGACTTTAAAAAAAATTCAAAATTTTAAAATATTTTAAATTCATGTTTTAGATAATGATTTTAATTTAGATAATTGGATTAATAAAAGTTTTAAGTAAGATATTTTAAAAGGTAATTAAGTTTAAATTATTTAATTTGTGGCATTATTTAATTAATCATTTTAAACAAATAATGTAATTAAAAGTAAATTAAAAGGAAATATTGATTTGTAACTCTTAATTAAACTTAATCTCTTAGGTTAATGTTGATTTATCATGAGGCTAATAAATTAACGACTTTGATAATGATTTAATGATAAATCAAGATAGATGATTTATAATTACTTAAATAGTTAATTAAGGGCTAATTAATTATTAATTTATGATAATTAATTTATAATTAAGAATTAACTAATCAAGGTAATTAATTAAGTGGTAATTAATTAAGGTTAACTAATTTATTAATTAAGGTTAATTAATTTATTAATTAAGTTATTAAGGATAATTTATTAAAGGTAATTAATTAATTAAGATTAATTCTTTAATGATTACAGGTTGATTTATTCATTAATTAAGGTTAATTAATAAATAATTAAAGGATATTTAATTAACATAAATAATAATTAATTAATGTTAATCAACCAGAATTAGTGATTAATCTGGTTTTAATCAATCAGATGATCAGTTAACCTTATTTATGGATGATTGTATTCTATTAAATGTTGTGAATTGTTTTGTTATTTCTACTGTGTGATGCTTTATGATTTGAATTGTTTTAATTCAAGCTATGATGAATGTAATTTATTTATCTATAAATCATTTATATAATCTATCTGAGATTCTGTGTATATAGATAAGAGTTATAGGATTATATCGCTTTTCGATATTATTGTGACTGAATCTCTAATGATTGATGATGTTTCACTATTGTGTGAAACCCCTGGACTACACCGTACACACATAAATATGGATTGCACGAGGAAATTGGTCAAGTCACAGATTTTTGAAATGGTTTTAAAATTGAATTGTTTTGAATCCAAAGGAAATGGATTGGGTTAAAAGTGAAAAGCTTTTGAAAAGGATTTTTGAAGATGAAAGTTATTTTGAATATCATGATAATGTTTTTGAAATTTAAATAATTTGATTTAAATTTGAATTAAAAATTTGAAATTGAATTCTATGTTGAGAATTTATGATTTAAAAAGTTTATACAAGTTTATATGGGTTTTAAACCATTTTAAAAGTATTATTTTGGGAATTTGAATTTAACCAAGAGCTTTAACTTGTATAAATGAAATCGGATGTTTTTCGAAACGAAAACTATTTGTTTCCAAATAATAAAAGCTTTCATATAAGGAAAAATTTTCCAGTTTGTGTTACAAGGGATTTCAAGTTTGAAATGAAATGGTTTTCAAAGTTATGAACGAATTTTTGGAAACAGTTTTGAAAGCTATGAATTAAATATTTGATTTAAATATTGAATGAGTTAATCCAATTGAAATGGAAATTATTTTGAAATCTGTAAATGGATCTTTGTGAAACAGGGTGAGCTTTGGGAAATGAATCTTTTTTTTTTAAGATTTGGAAATGGTTATTTTTTTAAACCATTTGAAAAGAAAAGGTTTTGGATTTTAAGTTGTGACTTGACTGAAATCCCATATCCATATGTTTTTAAAATACTGCGCTCATTATTCGGTTTAGCCAGGAGAGGACATTGTGTCATATAACCCATTTCGAATAATGATACGACGTTATGGATAAATTTGAAGAACGGTGGTGAAGACCGGGTATTTTCGAAAACGATGGGATAACCTGTCAAATGACTCTACACTGAATAGCTATGGTATAGAGATCTCCATATGTGATGGGGAGTCCGATCGGGATTGTGAATACCCGGATTGCAAGGGCTTCTTAGGAAGTGCCTTCGGTTCTGTTCGAACCCGGAACATACTAGTATGGATGTGTGTCTGAGATTACACTTTGAGATGTAAAACTAGTTTCTATCAAATACATTTCTGTTTGGTGGCGGAGATTTATTCTCTTAGCCTAACACCCTTCTTTGAGACGTACGAGCTCAGAGGGTATGTAGTTGATGGTTACTAGTGATACACTTCTAATTTGGCAATGTGGCATACGAAGTGTTGCTGATCATTTGTTGATCAAAGCATGGCTTTGTGAAAAAAGCGTAGCTTTGTGGACGAGACTGCATCAGGACCTCACACCCCGAAAATGGTCGAAACAGGAAAGATGCGGCAAGGTTGTTGGGATCGCGCCCCTAGGGTATGTTATTCGTTCTAGAAAAGGATGGTATCATGGTATGGAGCCTAGAGACTTAACTCATGTGGACACTATATATTTATTACTGTGTGATGTTGCTTTATTGTTGAGGATCCTCGGATAAAGGACGCAAACGACCGGAGGTGGCATATCTTAGGTTTTACTCCCAGGAAGGGAGTAAACCGGCCTTGTGTTGGCAGAGATCTAGGTAAGTTCTCGGTGGGTCGATCCAGAGGCATACCCATGTGGCAATGGGAAGTTCCTTAACCTGACCATTTGTTAGAAAATCCAATCTTCGGTACGCGCCTTGTACGGTTTTAGTTGTATAACCTGCGATTTACTTATGGTGGCCACCACTGTTTATATGGTAACTATAGTAGGCATAGTTCGAAATGTCTATGCTGGCTAAGATTAATATTATACTTTTGAAAGGTTTTCTGCACTATGCACTAATAATAATATCGAAATGGTTTTCACGCATCAAGCATTTTTGACTATCATAAGGAGAAATCTCCTCCAATTCTACGTTTGCATGGTGTGTGTGGCGGGATGCCTTATGGTAGTTTCATTTTCCAAAAAGCAATGGGGATTTCAAATTTAAACTCTTTTTGTTGTTTGTTTTAATGAAAATTATTTTTATTTGCTCATACCAGTCTCATGACTGACCCAGAGTTTATTGTTCCCTTCCTAAACTCTAGGTTCCCACAATTTTCCATACGGGCAGTCTAGAGTTGGGTTTTTCAGATGATCCAATAATAGGTGTAGATTCGATAGTTTTCGAAGTCATTGGTTTGGTAGCATTTGGAGATCTTCTTCAGTCTTTTGGATCTTAGAAGTCTTGATTTGGCAATCGTGTTTGGGATCGCATTTGCTACAAGTTCAGTTGATGGTGGTTCGAGCTTGAAGTTTTGGAGCTCTAGCTTTGGAGTTTTGGTTTCGGAATTGCTTGATATTGGATTCTTTTGAAGACTTTGCTCATATCGATATTTCTGTTAGGGTGTTGTGTTGTATATTCTCTGATGGTGTTGGGTTGTTGTATCATGATGTATATCACATTGTATCTATTATTGTATCAATGATATTATCTTTTGTTTCCGCTGTGTTGTTTATCATCTAATGTTGTTGCAAGCTCCAGTGACACGGATTCGATGTCGTTTGTCGGGTATCGAGTTCGGGTTGTCACAAGTGGTATCAGAGTTAATGGTTGAGTAAGAACATTAGCTATGGAGTGTAACACATTAGATGGCTCATTAGATATAGGGTGAAGTATACCCTAGAATGAGTACAACCAGTGAAACCGAAAACCCAAATTGCTCAGTCTATTTTCTTTAACTGTTGTTATTCCCTAAGATATCTCGTTTGAATGCGTAAATCGGTTTTCTTACTATTACAGATAGTAAGAATGAGTGGAAGAAGAGGACGAGATAGGGGATAGGGGAGTACCACTTCAATTGGTCAAAGCACTGCAACAACATATATTCCCACTCAACCTCAACCAAATCTGGCTGATCTATATCGAAGTTTTTCCAAACTTGGTGGAAAGCCATTCACAGGCAAGGTAACCATTATCGAAGCACAAGCCTGGATCCGATCGGGCGAAAGGATTTTCAAATGACCAAAATTAGAAGATGATCAGATGCGATTGATAGCTTCCTAGCAACTCCAGGCAGAGGCTTTAGTATGGTGGGAAACTATTACTACGGATGAGCCGGCGGATGAGTTCACTTGGAGTCATTTCAAGGACGTGTTTGAGCAGCGATATATATCGTCTGTTGGTATCTCTAGAATGTACCAGGAGTTTGCGGATTTGAATCAAGGAAGCTTATCATTTGAGGAGTACTTGAACAAATTCAATGAATTATCTCGGTTTGGTCCGGCGTTGGTGAATACACCTTTGAAAAAGAATGAAAAGTTTATTCGTGGAATGAGCAAGGAATTCTAGGAAAGAATGACTACCCACATAAAGGAATCTTTTTCTGAATTAATCGATATTAGTTATAGATACGATACTCTAGATAAGCAAGAAGTTCCGAAGGAGAAAGGGAATACAATTAATCTGAGTTGGAGGAAAAGGAAGTTCGATGGAAAGAAACCATGGAAAGGCAAAGAAAAGAAGAATATACCGAAGAAAAAGGTGAAAGATGTTACTAGTTTCAATTGCTTGGAGAAGGGCCATTACTCGGACAAATGTAAGAACCCGTGGATGCAAGGAATGAGAGAGCCATTTATGAAGCCAGAACAGGAATCTAGAGAATACTATTACTACCGCAAGCCGGGACATAGGATCAAGGATTGCCCAGTAAAGAAGCAAGCTCTAGTAACGAGGGTGTATGCAATCAAAGATGATTCTTCAACCTCAAAGGCTGATAAAGGAAAAGAAATTTTAGAAGGTAACCATTTCGTTTATGATAAAAAAATTCGAGTTTGTTCGACACAGGAACTATACCTAGTTTTATTTCTTAGCAAATCATAAATGAGTTAAATCTTGAATCTAAGATCGTAGTCGAACCTATCTTTGTCTGTTTCATTGGGTTCCGATATATTCTACAAATGGTTAGTTATTCCTTCGGACTAACCAATAACCTTGTATATTTCATAGATTTGAATAACCCGAGTAATTCGTGAAATACTGAATGAGTTTGTTCTCATATCTATTGTTGATATTCTGATTTGGTAAGCCAAATGTAGAATAGATATTCAGTTTGATTTGGAAAGATATTTCTCTATCTTTCATATGTTTCTTGGTTGTCTCCGAGGCTAATTTCGAGGATGAAGTTTTCTTAAAGGAGGGAATGTGTAACATTCCTGAAAATTAACCAAGTTTAATTTGACAATTAATTTAATTTTGGGATTAAATTATGAAATTATTTGTGAATTAATTAGAAAATTTTCAGAATAAATAAATTTTTTATATTATAAATAGAATTTTGGTTTGAAATTCAAGGATAAGTATTTTATAAATAAAAATTGGATTTAAAAATAAATATATTAGAAATAAATTGGATTTGAAAATTTTATAAGAATTTGTTTCTAATTATTTAAATATGCATAATAATTTAAAAATGAAGTTTTGAATTTGAAATAATAGATTTTTCAAAGGCCAATTAAGAATAAAATTATTTATTCATGTGTAATTAAATTGTAAAAACATCTTTTTCTTTAAAAAGATTATATTTATGAATTATAAAAAAAATTATTTAAGTAATAAATATGATATATAGTTATATTTAAAATATTATTTGTAGTGTTTAATATATAGTAAAAGTTTGAAAGTTGTTCAAAAGTTAAATTTTATAATATACATGCGTGTTATATTATTAAAGAATAATTTATTTTAAAATTCAATTTTTTCTTAAAGAATTTATAAAAGAAAATGCATTTATTTATTAAATAATAGAAATTGTATATATAAAAACATTTGTTTTGACAAGTGTAAAACAAAATATAATACATATGTTAAAAATAAGTACTTAGGGGTTAAAACACAATTTCGAAATTAATTAAGATGAAGGATTTAAACACAATTTCAATTATATAAAACAAGTGTAAGCATTTTTATAAAGTAACTATACAAGTGTTAAAACTAGGTGCAAAAGTGGCAAAACAAATTCTTTTCTTTTAAACAAAATTTAGAAAAGCATGCATACAAAAAGAAAAAAAATATAACCAGGCTATTCTTTTCTCAAGCCTGAGAAACAAAAGAAAAAAAATCAAAAACTATCTTTAAACAAGCTTCAGGAATCAAGCAAATCTGGATAGAAAGCAAAACAAAATAGAAATCAAAACCTAAAAGTATCAGATACAAATTCTAAAGCAAAAGATCAAATTCACTGCAAACTGTTTCAAACTGAAAATCAAGCTAGCTTCCAAAACAAAAACTGGAAAAAAACATCAAAGCAATAATCTGTTAAAGTAAACAAAGACTTCCAGTTCAAGATTACAACAAGTTTCAAGAATTCCAGTAAGCAAACAACAAACAAAAGACCAAAGCAAGATCAAAATTTCAGCCTTCAAGTTTTATAATCCAGGCAGTTCTCTTTTTCAAATTCCAGGCCTCTGTTGAACTTCAAGTGAGCAAACTCACAAAAATTCTGCCTCTATACTTTGATATGTGTTTGACATTGATGTATGATGAAAAGGAAATGGCTTGATCAGTTGATAAATGTGCTTCCATGTTTATATTTAGATATAGATATATATGTGTGTATGAATGTGTATATATGTGTGTGTGTGTGTCTATATGTATGTATGTATGTTTACAGAGATGTATTTCCCTATTAAATATCTTTACAGGCTAAAAACCACTTAGAAATTCAAATTCTTCTTCCCCTGATCTGTTATAAGTAATGATATATAAACATAAGTGTTTGATATAACAAGAATTTTTATCTAAAAATAGTTTCTAGTAAGATTTTGAAGTAGATTTCACTGGAAGTGAAAATTACAGTGAATTTTAAAACACATCTAAATCTCGATTTGAATAAATTATGGCTTTAGGATCATAATTTGATTTCTTTTTGCTATGATTTTTAAAAACAAAATCCTGATTTTTAAGCTTTTAACTCAAGAGAAATTGCAAGTTGATCAATTTAGGTATTTTTGTCAATTACTGGTAAACGTCGATGAATGGAAGCTCAAGGTGAATGTCGAAGGTTGTTTGCGGTTTACTGATCATAAAAAAAATGACCGTTTGATTTGCAGATTGATGAGGAGTTTGGGCGAAGCTAAACTAGGGTTTAAGCCCAGATTTTGACAGCGTCGAAAAAATTGATCGCTGCATCGTCGTTGTTGCTTCAGGTCGCATCTGACCTGGGGGGTGGTTTTTATGGTCGTGTGGCAAAGCTTTCTGCTTGGTAGCTCGGGTTCAAATGGTCGGAAGTAATGGCGTGAGGAACAAAACTGATGATCGTTTTTTGGGTTCAGGGGTGTTGGTAGGTTCGATTTCGAATTACGGCAGAGATGATGATGCTGGGTGATGTGGGTTGTCGAGGCAATCACCAGTGACGTGTGGGAGGTTACGGCAACGATCGCCGTTGCTCAGGCGAACTGTGCACGTGCACGGCTATGGCATAGTATCTGGAACTTTGTTTATTTTGGAAGAAGATAAGAGTCTCAAGTTCAGGCACATGGAAACCAGGATTTGGCTTGAGTAGAATGATGGGTGCGCTGGGTTTTCTTAAAAACTTAAACAAATTTCTAAGTTTGAAAGGCATACGGAAGAAGTTGGAAAGAAACTCGAAGCGGCACTCGAGGAAGTTGGTTATTAGCCCGGGGTGGTCTCGATTGAGTCTCGGAGTGAGATAAAACAGTCTTCTTGACTTTAAAAAAAATTCAAAATTTTAAATTCATGTTTTAGATAATGATTTTAATTTAGATAATTGGATTAATAAAAGTTTTAAGTAAGATATTTTAAACGGTAATTAAGTTTAAATTATTTAATTTGTGGCATTACTTAATTAATCATTTAAAAAAATGTAGTTAAAAGTAAATTAAGAGGGAATATTGATTTGTAACTCTCAATTAAACTTAATCTCTTATGTTAATGTTGATTTATCATGAGGCTAATAAATTAAAGACTTTGATAATGATTTAATGATAAATCAAGGTAGATGATTTATAAGTACTTAAATAATTAATTAATAGTTATTAAAGGCTAATTAATTATTATTTAAGATAATTAATTTACAATTAAGAATTAATTAATCAAGATAATTAATTAAGGTTAATTAATTTATTAATCAAGTTATTAAGGATAATTTATCAGAGTTAATTAATTAATTAAGATTAATTCTTTAATGATTAAAGGTTGATTAATTCATTAATTAAGGCTAATTACTAAATAATTAAAGGATAATTAATTAACATAAACTATAATTAATTAATGTTGATCAACCAGAATTAGTGATTAATCTGGTTTCAATTAATCAGATGATCAATTAGCCTTATTTATGGATGATTGTATTCTATTAATGTTATGAATTGTTTTGTTATTTCTATTATGTGATGCTTTGTGATTTGAACTGTTTTAATTCAAGCTGTGATGAATGTAATTTATTTATCTATAATGCATTTATATTATCTATCTGTTATTCTGTGTATATAGATAAGCGTTATAGGATTATACCGCTTATCGATATTATTGCGATTGAATCTGTAATGAATGATGATGTTACACTATTGTGTAAAATCCCTAGATTACACCATACACACACAAATATGGATTGCACGAGGAAATTGGTCAAGTCACGGATTTTTTAAATAGTTTTAAAATTGAATTGTTTTGAATCCAAATGGTCTTGGAAATGGATTGGGTTATAAGTGAAAAGCTTTTGAAAAGGAGTTTTGAAGATGAAAGCTATTTTGAATATCTTGATAAAGTTTTTGAAATTTAAATAATTTGATTTAAATTTGATTTCAAAATTTTGAAATTTAATTCTATGTTGAGAATTTATGATTTAAAAGGTTATACAAGTTTATATGGGTTTTAAACCATTTTAAAAGTGTTGTATTGGGAATTTGAATTTAATCCAAGAGCTTTAACTTGTACAAATGAAATCGTATTTTTTCCAAAATGAAAACTATTTGTTTCCAAATAATAAAAGCTTTCATATAAGGAAAGAATTTCCAATTCGTGTTAAAAGGGATTTTAAGTTTGAAATGTAATGGTTTCCGAAGTTATGAACGAATTTTTGGAAATATTTTTGATTGCTATGAATTAAATCTTTGATTTAAAGATTGAATGAGTTAATCCAATTGAAATGGAAATTGTTTTGAAATCTGTAAATGGATCTTTGTGAAACTAGGTGAACTTTGTGAAACAAATCTTTTTGTTTAAAGATTTGGGAAGGTAATTTGTTTAAACCATTTGAAAAGAAAAACTTTTGGATTTTAGGTTGTGACTTGACTGAAATCACATATCCATATGTTTTTAAAATATTGCGCTCATTATTAGGTTTAGCCAGGAGAGGATCTTGTGTCATATAACCCATTCCGACGACATTGTGGATAGTATTTGAAGACCAGTGGTGAAGACTGGGTATTTTCGAAACGATAGGATAACCTGTCAAATGACTCTGCACTGAGTAGCTACAGTATAGAGATCTCCATAGGTAATGTGGAGTCCGATCAGGATTGTGAATACCCGGATTGTAAGGGCTTCTTAAGAAGTGCCTTCGGCTCTGTTTGAACCCGAAACAGACTTGTATGGATGTGTGTCTGACATTACACTTTGAGATGTAAAATCGGTTTCTATCAAATACATTTCTGTTTGGTGGAGGAGATTTGTTCTCTTAGCTTAACACTCTTCTCTGAGACATACAAGCTCAGAGGTAATGTAGTTGATGGTTACTAGTGATACATTCCCAATTTGGTAATGTGGCATACGAAGTGCTGCTGATCATTTTTTAATCAAAGCATGGCTTTGTGAAAAAGCATAGCTTTGTGGACGAGACTGCATCAGGACCTCACACCCTGAAAATGGTCGAAACATGAAAGATGCGGCTAGGTTGCAGGGGTCGCACCCCTAGGGTATGTCCATTCCTTCTGGTAAAGGGTGGTATCATGGTATGGATCCCAAATACTTAACTCATGTGGACTCTGTATATTTATTGTTGTGTGATGTTGCTTTGTGGTTGAGGATCCTCGGATAAGGGTCGCAAACGACCGGGTGTGGCATATCTTAGGTTTTACTCCTAGGAAGGGAGTAAACCGGCCTTGTGTTGGCAGAGAGCTGGGTAAGTTCTCGGGGCGTCCCTTCAGAGGCGTACCTATGTGACAATGGGAAGTTCCATGGCCTGGCCATTTATTGGAAAATCCGATCTCCAATATGCGCCTTGTATGGTTTTAGTTGTATAACCTGCCATTTACTTATGGTGGTCACCACTGTTTAGATGGTAACTATAGTAGGCTTAGTTCGAAATGTCTATGCTGGCTAAGATTAATATTATACTTTTGAAAGGTTTTCTGCACTATGCACTAATAATAATATCAAAATGGTTTTCGCGTATCTGGCATTTTTGACTATCATAAGGAGAAATCTCCTCTAATTCTACGTTTGCATGGTGTGTGTGGCGGTGTAACGACCCGTAAATTTAACCGGTTTTATTAACGATATTAGTTGAAATTTTGTGAGATTTTAAACGATAAAATTTCGAAATATGAATTTGATATTTGGAATGCATCTAGTTAAACATAGCAACTGGTAGATTTTCGTCCGAAAATATGAAAGTTTATTTCGTGCGTAAATTTACCTCAATTTAATCAGTTAAAAGCGATGAAAATAAAATGTTTTCGGAACCTAAATATTTTTACATAGAAAAATTCTAAACCATCTTCTGAGAAAACACCATTTTTCGTTTTTTAAAATTCGGACTCCTTTAGCTCCGTCGTTCTTATTGTCTTGCGTTTTTCTTGCATTTTCCGCCAGTTGAAAATTTCGAATATTTATAATTCAATCGCACCACCGATATCCATGTGCCGTTTTGATCATTTCGTCGTGCTGATCTCCATGGCATATTCGTTCATGTGTTTCGGAGTCCAATACATGGCAAAAATCGATGGAACGAGCAGTTGTAACGGTTCCGCTTTCGAACCTTTTCACTTTCCTGAACCCATTCATTATCCACCTATTGAACTGTCAGCCATGACCTTTTATTAGTAGCCAAAATTTATACCTAACCGTAACAATTCCCTATATTTCATTTATTTTGCATTGGTACACGAACTAGTTGCTCTGAGAATACAAAACGTAATGTTCTTATAGGCATTTCCTTCATTCTCGTGAGCTTACCTCTGTGAACAATTCCCTCTTCAAAATAAAGCCAGTTCCTTCTTCCCATTTTTTTTACTGAAAGAGAAAAAAAACGCAAGCATATGTTCGACCTATATCACCGCTCACCAAATCACAAACACGGTATTCCTCTGGTATCAATCTTATTACTACCAAATTATCAACCTCCTATTGCTGCATGTATTGTTAAGGAAGTTTTACCATTAGTTGTTTCAGAGAACCACCATGAAGCACCTACAATCATAGCTCCGTTCATCATGAGAGCTTCAAAATCTAACAGAGAAATAATGAAAAGATCATCCCCATTCGTTTCCCCTCCCTCTCTCGCTCGACCTTGCCTCCCACCGAAGTCACCGCACTCCCACCACCCGAGCACAGCAGCTCATGCCTTGAGCCTCAGCTCCCACCCTAAAATCGCCACCTGCATCCGAGATCTATCCTCCTCTCGAGCTCCACCTCGTGTGCAACCCGCCACCACCCGGTGCAGCAGTGTTTCACCATATTTTATGCACCCGACCCCTCTATTTCGCTAGCCACGGTCTTGTCACTCTCCCTCTCGTGCCTCAGCCGCACCAAGCTTTTGGGTAATTATATATATATATATATATATATATATATATATATATATGTATGTATGTATGTATATTATATTTTATTTGATCGAATATTTGTTTTAACATATATACAAATGAACGTGTATGGAATACTGTTAAGGTATGTAATGTTCACAACCTCTGCCTTCTTTTCTTTTAAGGAGCAACTTCTTTTCTTCTTAGTACTATTTATTTCCTGTTAACTATATATGTTTTTTTCCATATTTGCATAATAATGTTAGCATATGTGTGTTTTAGGTATATATAAATATATATAAGACAGTTGCATAGATATGATTGTATATATTATGCGTTTACTATAGATAGTGTTATATTGTACTACATCATGTTAAATCGTATTATATTGTATTATATTATACTATATTACATGTTATTTTATTAAGAATTACAGCCTATTGCCCATGGTTGTATTGAAATAAATTATATACAACTTACTGTTTATATTTGTTTTAACAAATCTGATAATAAATGCCGAGGTTTTGAAAAAAAGGGTTATTATACGCATATAATAAGGTTAGGGATATTTTATGTGAAGTTAACAAGTTTTGTTACGGTTTTATATAGTGGATATTATATTATAGTTATACGTTCACTGTACGTGGATTTTCAGTATTTTTTTAATTATGAAAATACTATATATATGATATTGAAATTAGTTATATATTTGTTTTATTAAGCGTTGATATAAGTTGGTATGCGTGAGTTATAAATGGTTTATAGCTTGGTGAATATATAGTTGTTTATGGGTATAGTAGTTTTGCATAACGACATTTGCTGTTTGATATAAGCTATAGTACATGTTTAAATGTACACGTTTTAAAGTTATATTGTTTCATTTGTATGTATGTATATATATACATATATTTCATTTAAATACGTATTTTGATTTAAACATTCATTTTGAAAGAAAGTAATAAAATAATAATAAAATCTTCGTTCAAATTTTATCAAACTAGTTTGATCCGTTCTCATTAATTTCTATCTATCAGCTTTTCCATCGAAATTGGGCCTTCTAGCTTGTTTTGGAATTTGTACCTGGATTCGTAACTCATCTCTTTCTCGTTGTCTCTAGCCTCGAAAGGTGAGCAATCACTCACGATTAATGTTCTTTTATTATTAAATTTGATTTCAATTGAAACGAAAATTGAATATGCTGCTTAAACTGTTAAATATATGTTATTACCTGTATCAGTTCACTATGACATCTGACACCATTATCTGTTAATTATACGATGATAATCCCGTTTGGTTGATAATTGATTGATTGTTTGTTGTTTATATTGGATGTTAAATTGTAATGTATAAAGTGATAAATATTATGCAAGTAAATTTGACGTAGGATAGTTAACAATTTGAAATTGATATGTGTTGAATTTGATAGTTAAATTTGTAAAATATTAACCCTTTGAATGATAAATAAATTTACATGTAGAAATAGTGTTAACGACACCTTGAACCATTTAAATGTATGTTGTATAAATTGATATAGTATCGAATTGAATAATAAATGTCAACTGTAGAACCGCATAAAATAATGGCATAATAATCTTTAATTTACATGAAATGATAGTGTAGATTCTAGAAATAATTATATTAATTTGCACAAACAACAATGTAAATTAATACGATTACTTCGGGATTATTTAAATAAATTGTTTAATTGTTATGCATGGATGTTATTGCTTGTTTATTTACTTTGACACCATCCCAGTTATCACACTGCAAGTTCCCTTTGCTATGCTTTGATTTTTGAATTGAAATGGAATCGGGTTGAAATGATAAATACCCAAATGAATTTGACCTGGGATAAAGAATTAAATAAAAACCGATTGGTCAATAATTTGATTTAAAAATAAAATGAAGATTTTATTTGAATAAATAATAAGTTTTGAAAAGAAATTGGAATTTGAATTTAATGAAAGGAAAATGTTAATATTTAATATTGAAACAAAATATTAACATAGTAGTTGTTGAAAGAACGTTGTTTTATAATAAATTATTTGACAATAAAATTTGGAATTATTCATTGAATTAAGTTGAAATTATTTAATAATGAAGTTGAAATTATGCAATAATTAAGTTTGAAATTATTAAGTTTTGAAATTATTTAATAATCGAATAGGATTGAATTATTTGATAATTAAATAAAATTTGAATTCTTTGATAAGAGTTGAACTTCGAAATAAGTTAATTTTGATCTTCGTTAATAAATGAAATTAAGGTCTTTATTAATTGAGTTATGAAATTTGTAACTTAGTAGATGAATAAGTGAAATTGAATTTCTTTAACAAGAGATAAAATGTGATTATTGAAATTAATGTAAGACCTGTAATTTAAAGAATTGATTGACGAACCTAATTCAATTCAATTTTGAAGTTTTGATATATCAGAGTTGAATTTAAGTAATTGATTTAATGAATTGAATATCAATAGGAATTGTTTGAATGATAATTAACTTAACAAATATTGAATGAAATCAATAAATGAATTTGAATTGATTTGAATGTTAAATTAAATAGATTTAAATGATTTCGGAATGAAACTTATATACGAACTTGAATCAATATTTCAATTATTTTAAATAAAAATTGAAATTGAATTATAAGATTTTGAAATAGTAATTTGGAAGTTTTGAAACGTAAATTATGGAAATTGATATAGAAAGACAAATGAAATGTTGATTTATAAATTCGAAGCGAATTTGAAATTTATTTGGTTTTGAAATATATAAACGACCAATCGGTGTAATAATTACAGAAGTTATTAAAGAAACCGGAACCACTTTAATAACTGTACATGGAGTATGATCCATAATGAAGTGGTTGGAATGGTAACCGTGATGACTGAAGAAAGAGAGCGATAATGGATAGCCTTGACACTTGTGTCAAATTGAAAATGAC
The DNA here is from genome assembly GCA_030765085.1 of Allium cepa. Lineage (NCBI taxonomy): Eukaryota > Viridiplantae > Streptophyta > Magnoliopsida > Asparagales > Amaryllidaceae > Allium > Allium cepa. The sequence continues at coordinate 368,762,757 of CM060943.1, read as the reverse complement.
TAAAACAGGAGCCGTGCCGGGCCAAATGGGGTTAGCCACCTCGAGCGAACACACTTCTTCGTAAACTACTCATCATTTGTTATTGATTGGTGCACCCTCATAATTTTGGGAGTGTTGTTTCGTGGTGTTGCGATCGCTGCGGCGATTCGTTTTCACCAGTCCAGATCAGGCAAACGGTAGTTTCACTACCTTGGGTATCGCCTCATGTGCCTTGTCATACTTGTATCCCTATATAAATGACCACTACGAATTTGTTTTGTGTTATACCTATGGATTACTCCCTGATATCCCACTAGTTTATGGTGGAGTTTACAGTGCTGTATAGACTATAACGCTTATATAAAATGTGTTAAGGGGGATAATGGTAACGCCTTAACACTATTTTGATATTTATATTACTGATAGGCATTATCTATTTAGCGTATATTACTATATAGTAGATAGTTTAACGAATCCTTAAAGGACGGTTATTCCAACGTCCTTTGAGTTATTTGTATTTCAATTGTTTGTTCACTTGAGTTGGATTTATTGATATAAGAATGTTAATCCTGACTCGAGTGTTTTGTGTTTTGCTTTACGCTCGGGTCAGACTGAGTGGTTCAACTTTCGAGACTCACCTTTGGAGTTGGAGCTTCACTTGGAGATCCAGCTATCTGCCCAGCTTTCAGATATTTAGTTAATTTCAGTGATGTACTCTGATTCTTCTATTTGACTATTGTATTCGAGACTTCTGTTGTACTTATTTAACTCTGTAATATATATTGTAGATTTATGAACTACTATCTCTTGCTTCCGCTGCATATTATTACTCTGTGTCTGTGATTTTGTGATTATTTATTTACTGTATATGTTCAGTTTTTCCAAATTTAAATTAACAATTCGGTATTTTGAATTATTCAAGTCCGACATGTGCGGATGCGAATAGTCCAAAATAGCAAGTCATTACAGGCAGGAGGCCTTATGGTAGTTTCATTTTCCAAGAATTGTGGATTTCGAATTTAAATTATTTCCGTTGTTTATTTTAAAGAAAAATGTTTTTGTTTGCTCATACCAGTCCCATGACCGACTCAGAGTTTATTGTTCCCTTCCTAAACTTTGGGTGTCCACAATTTTCCACACGGGTAGTATAGAGTTGAGTTTTTAAGATAATCCAATAATACACGTAGATTCGATAGTTTTCGAAGTCCTTGGTTTGGTAGCATTTTGAGATCTTCTTCAGTCTTTCGGATCTTAGAAGTCTTGGTTTGGCAATCACATTTGGGATCGCATTTGCTACAAGTTCAGCTGATGGTGGTTCGAGCTTGAAGTTTTGGAGCTCTAGCTTTGGAGTTTTGATTTGGAATTGCTTGATATTGGATTCTCTTGAAGACTTTGCTCATATCGATATTTCCGCTGGGTTGGTGTGTCGTATATTCTCTGATGGTGTTGGGTTGTTTTATCATGATGTATATCACATTGTATCCATTATTGTATCAATGATATTATATTTTATTTCCTCTGTGTTGTTTATCATCTAATGTTGTTGCAAGCTCCGATGATACGGATTCAATGTCGTTTGTCGGGTATCGAGTTCGGGTCGTCACACAATTACCTGCAGTTCATTCCTGATCGTAGATCAAAGCCAGGCTTCAAAATTGAAAACAGCAACTAAGCAAGGATCAAGCATGTAGTTCAAATTGATTTAAATAGCAAGCAAAATCTGAAAGTATCAAGGCAACAATCTTATGCATTTTAAATCTAAACAACAATTAAAGCCTTGAAAAAGATTCAACATTCCTAAACCAAAGATTGTTTCCAGACATTCAAATTTCAAGTTCAGGCTCAAACATCATTCCCAGTATTTAAGCCTCTGTTCTTTTCTACTTTCAAGTGACCCAGGTGAGAAAACTTGCCTTTGTTCTGATTTTTGATCTGATGTTGTGATGAATATTGAAGTGAAGTTGTGAATATTTTTGTGTGTATGCAAATATGCATGTATATATGTAGAAATAGGTATGTGCATGTCTGTACTCACCTCTGTTTAGAGGTTACATGCATAAGTAAATTTCAAAAAATAAATAAATCTCTCAATCCAATCAGTATTAACTTTTGACATTCAAACGAAAATTGTTTGCTGAAGTCTGCAGATGATTAATAGTTTCAGGGATTTAAATTCAACAAATAATTTTTAAATTGGGAATAATAGTAAAAATACATACATACATACATATATATATATATATATATATATGTTAAAATCAACCAATTTAATTTCTCTTTTGAATTGCATGAATAGATTCGTGAACAAAAACCATGATTTTGAACATACATTTCTTGATTCTAATTTGATATTCGATTAGAATTTTTGAGATGAACGTTTTCGACATTTGGGTCGACTGCCGTTGATTGGCATGGTGGATGGAGGCGAGGTTGTAGTCGAAGATGGTCTGAGGGATGAGGGTCTCAGGAAAAATGCTGGAGGAATTTTTTCATGGGACGCGGCGATCGAAAGTGGGTGAAGTAGGGTTTGGTGATGGGTTTTTGTCGACGAGGGGATCTTGGCGTTGGAACCGCCATGTGATTACGGGACTTGATCGCGTTAGGGAAGTAGCTGCTGGTGTACAAGGTGCTGGGATTGGATGGATCGGCGGAGTTCAACGTGGTTTGGTTTGTCAGCGATGGTCAAATTTTTGATTAGGTTGGTTTCAGATTTTTTGACCAGAAGTTTGATTTTGTTTGGATTGCGTGTTCGCCGATCGGGGTTCACGTGAGTTTTGCATGGGACAGAGTGGTTATCGAGGGTCGCCACGATGACCTCCAGTGGTCAGAAGTGCTGGTGTACGTGTACCGCGTGCATGTCGAGTCTGGAAGTTGAGGTGCTTGGGTTGTACCCGGGTTGATGGCGGAGATGACTCGAAGCAGACGAGTTTGATGGTTGACTCGGGATAGGCTCGGGATTTAGTGGGGTTTGTCTCAGGTTGTGCTAGTGTTGATCCGGTTTTAACTAAGGCAAAATTTTGTAAATGAGAATCAAGTTTTCAAATTTAAAAGCAAGTTCTTTTCAAATAATGTTAATCAAGTTTTACTTTGAAATAGTTTTGTTTAAACAGATTCTTTCATAAATATTAGATGTTATCCCATTTTTAAATTGGTTAAGAAAGTTTTTAAATAAAATTGTTTTAAATTAACCAAGCTTTAAAATGTTTGAAACTATACGTGACTTTTATTTTTAAAGTTTATTTTACATAAACTTAATAATATTACAAATGTTTTAATTGTTAATTAACTTTTAAAGTCTAAGTTAATTTATTTGTTAAAGGAAATTAATTACCTAAGGTTAATTACTTAATAAGAGTAACTAAGGTAAATTCATTAATAATTTAAGTTTGATTAATCAAACAATCAAAGAATAAATAAATAAATAAAAGGGTAATTGATTACTTAAAAATAATTACTTAATGAAACTAATTAAGGATGAATAATTAATGATTTTAAAGATTTATTAATCAAGTGTTTAAAGGTTAATTAATTATGGAATAATCAATTAATGTAATTAACTAATTAAGGCAAGATTAACTAATTAATTAATTAAAGGTTAACTTATTAATGAAAAGTTATTAAGGGATGATTTATTAATTAAAGGATTATTAATTTATAAATTAATTTGTTAAGGATAATTAATTAAAGCATAATTAATCAAGAGTTGATTAATTTATTAATTAATTAAGGATAATCAATTAGAGAATAATTAAATAGTTAAGGGTTGATTATTTAGCGATTAAAAATTTTACTCATTTATTAATTAAGGTTGATTAATTAATAATTTAAAGTTAATTAATTTATAATAGATTAATTGACCTTGGTTAATGATTAATTTGGTTTCAATAAATCAGATAATCAGCTAATCTTACTTATGGATGACTGTATTATATTGAATGCTGTGAATTGTTTGATATCCTGTGTGATGCTGTGTGATATAAATTGTTTTAATTCAAGCTGTGATGAATGTAATTTATTTTATCTGTGATAAATGTATATTATTTATCTGTGAATCTGTGAATGGAAGATAAACGTTATAAGAATATACCGCTAATCGATATTGATATAATTGAATCTAATTGATGATGTTGCACTATTATGTAAAACCCCTAGACTACACCATACACATAAATATAGATTGCACGAGGAAATTGGTTAAGTCACGGATTCTTTTGAAATGGTTTTAAAAATTGAATTTTGAATCAAAAAAGATTTTGGAAATGGATTTGGGTTAAAAGTGAAAAGCTTCTGAAAAGGAGTTTTGAAGATGAAAGTTATTTTGAATAACTTAATTAAGTTTTGAAATTTAAATAATTTGATTTAAATTTGAATTCAAAATTTGAAATTGAATTCTATGTTTTGAAACAATGATTTAAAAAGGTAATACAAATTATAAATGTGTTTATATGGGTTTAAACCATTTTAAAAGTATTGTTTTGAATTTGAGTTTAACTCAAAGGCTTTAACTTGTACAAATATAATCAGATTTTTCTGAAACGAATACTGTATGTTTTCAAATAATAAAAGCTTTCATATAAGGAAAGAATTTCCAATTTGTGTTGAAAGGATTTCAAATTTGAAATGAAAATGGTTTTCCAAGTTATGAATAAATCTTTGGAAACGAGTTTGAAAGCTATGAATTAAATCTTTGATTTAAAGATTGGATGAGTTATTCTAATTTGAAATAGTAATTGTTTTAAAATCTGTGAATGAATCTTTGTGAAATATTGGTGAACTTTATGAAGTGAATCTTTTTGTTTCAAGATTTGTAAATGGTAATTCGTTTAAACCATTTGAAGAAAAGTTTTGGACTTTAAAGTTGTGACTTAACTGAAATCCCAATATCCATATGTTTTTAAATATTGCGCTCATTATTCGGTTTAGCCGAGAGAGGTCCTTGTGTCATATAACCCATTTTGAATATTGATACAATGTTATGGATAGCATTTGAAGACCGGTGGTGAAGATGGGCTATTTTCGAAAATGAAAGTATAACCCGCCGAATGACTCTACACTAAGTAGCTATGGTATAGAGATCTCCATATGTGATGGGGAGTCCGATCAGGATTGTTAATACCTGGATTGCAAGGACTTCTTTGGAAGTGCCTTCAGTTTTGTTCGAACCTGGAACAGACTTGTATGGATGTGTGTCTGACGTTACACTTTGAGATGTAAAGCTGGTTTCTATCAAATACATTTCTATTTTGTGGCGGTGATTTATTCTCTTAGCTTAACATCCTTCTCTGAGACGTACGAGCTCAGAGGTTATGTAGTTGATGGTTACTAGTGATACATTCCAAATTTGGTAATGTGGCATACGAAGTGCTGCTGATCATTTGTTGATCGAAGCATGGCTTTGTGAAAAAGTGTGGCTTTGTGAAAAAGCGTAGCTTTGTGGACGAGACTGCATCAGGACCTCACACCCCGAAAATGGTCGAAACGGAAAAGATGCGGCAAGGTTTCAGGGGTTGCGCCCCTAGGGTATGTCCATTCCTTCTAGAAAAGGGAGGTATCATGGTATGGAGCCCAGATACCAACTCATGTGGACACTATAAATTTATTACCGTGTGATGTTGCTTTGTGGTTAAGGATCCTCGGATAAAGGTCGCAAACGATCGAGGATGGCATATTTTAGGTGTTACTCCCGGGCAGGGAGTAAACCGGCCTTGTGTTGGCAGAGATCCGGGTAGGTTCTTGGGGAATCCCTCCAGAGGCATTCCTATGTGGCAATAGGAAGTTCTTTAGCCTGACCATTTTTTGAAAAACCAATTACCAATACGCGCCTTGTACGGTTTTAGTTGTAGAACCTGCCATCTAATATGGTAGCTATAGTAGGCATACTATAATGGTATGTATGCTGGCTAAGATTAATATTATACTTGCAGATGTTTTCCACTATGCAATAATAATTGTATCAAAAGGTTTTCGCGTACCAAGCATTTTTGACTATCATAAAGAGAAATCTCCTCCAATTCTGCGTTTGCATGGTGTGTGTGGTGGGAGGCCTTATAGTAATTTCATTTTTCAAAAAGCATGGCGGATTTCAATTTTAAAATCTTTTGTTGGTTGTTTTAAAGTAACCTGTTTTTGTTTACCCATACCAGTCCCATGACTGACCTGGAGTATACTGTTCCCTTCCTAAACTCTGGTGCCCACAATTTTTCGCACGAGCAGTCTAGAGTTGGGTTTTTCAGATAATCAAATAATCGGTACAGATTCGTTAGCATTTGAAGTCTTTAGTTTGGTAGAATTTGGAGATCTTCTTCAGCTTTTCGATCTTTGAAGCTTTTGATTGGCAATCCCGTTTGGGATCGCACAAGTTCAGCTGGAAGATAGTTCGAGCTTGAAGTTTAGAGCTTTAGCTTTGAAGTTTTGGTTTGGAGTTGCAGTTTTGGATTCGCTTGAAGACATTGCTAATGTCGATATATTTCTGTTGTGGTATTGTGTTGTATATTTTCTCTAATGGTGTTGGATATGTTGTATCATGTTGTATATCACATTGTCTCTATTGTATATCAATGTTATCATCTTTTGTTTCTGCTATATTGTTTATCATCTATTGTTGTTGCAAGCTCTGGTGATACGGATTTGATGTAGTTTGTCGGGCATCGTGTTCGGGTCTTCACATTTGGTATCAGAGCCAAAGGTTGAGTAAGAACTTTAGCTACGGAGTGTAACACATTAAATGGCTCATCAGAAATAGGGTGAAGTATACCCTAGAATGAGTACAACTTACAAAACCGGAAACCCAAATTACTCCGTCTATTCTTTTTAACTGTTGTTATTCCTTAAGATATCTCGTCCGAGTGCCCAAACCGGCTTTCTTACTATTACAGATAGTAAGAATGTGTGAAAGAAGAGGACGAGGTAGGGGACGAGGAAGTACCACTTCAGTTGGTCAAGTCCCTACAATAACAGATATTCCCACTCAACCTTAGCCGAATCTGGCTGATTTATATCGAAGTTTTTCCAAACTTGATGGAAAGCCATTCACAGCCAAGGAAACCATTATCGAAGCACAAGCCTGGATTCGATCGTGCGAAAGGATTTTCAAAGGACTAAATTGGAAGATGATCAGATGCGATTGATAGCTTCTTGGCAACTCCAGGAAAAGGCTTTAGCATGGTGGGAAACAGTTACTGTGAATGAGCCGGCGGATGAGTTTACTTGGAGTCATTTTAAGGAAGAGTTCGAGCAGCAATTTATGCCGTCTGCTGGTATCTTAAAGAATGTACCAAGAGTTCATTGATTTGAAGCAGGGAAGTTTATCATTTGAGGAGTACTTGAATAATGTACCGAATTATCTCGATTTGGTCCGGAGTTGGTGAATACACCTTTGAAAAAGAATGAAAAGTTTATTCGAGGAATGAACAAGGAGTTTCAGGAGAGGATGACTACTCACGTAAAAGAATCTTTTTCTGAATTGATCGATATGGGTTATAGATACGATACTCTGGTTGAGCAGGAAGTTCCGGAGGAGAAAGGGAATACAAGCCATTCGAATTGGAGGAAAAGGAAGTTAGGCGGAAAGAAACCGTGGAAAGGCAAAGGAAAGAAGAAAACTCAGGATAACGAGGTTAAGATGTTACTTGTTTCAATTGCTTGGAGAAAGGCCATTACTCGAATAGTTGAAAGAATCCCAGGAAGCAAGGAAAGAGGGAGAAATTTATGAAGCCAGAACAGGAATCTAGGGAATGCTATTACTGCCACAAGCCAGGACATAGGATTAAGGATTGCCCAGCACTGAAGCAAGCCCAAGTAGCGAGGGTGTATGCAATCAAAGATGATTCTTCAACCTCAAAGGCTGATAAAGGAAAAGGAATTTAGAAGGTAACCTTCTCATTTACGATCAAAAATTTCGAGTTCGTTCAACACGGGAGCTATACATAGTTTAGTTCCTCAGCAAATCGTAAATGAGTTAAATCTTGAATCTGAGATCGCAGACATTTTTGTCTGTTTCTTTGGGTTTTGATATATTCTACGAATGGTTAGTTATCCCTTCGAACTAACCAATTCCATGTATATTTCGTAGATCTAGATGACTCGACTGCTTCGTGAAATATTGTATGAGTTTGTTCTCATATTAGTGATATTCTGATTAGGTAAGCCAAATGCAGAATAAATATTCGATCTGATCTGATAAATCATTTCTCTATCTTTCATCTATGCTTGCTTGTCTCCGTGGCAAATTTCGAGGACGAAATTTTCTTATGGGGAGATATGTAACATTCCCGAATTTTAGTCAAGTTTAATTGGAAAATTAATCTAATTTTCGAATTATTGTGAAATTATTTGATAATTAATTAGAAATTTCCAGAATAAATAAATTTTTTAAATTATAGATAGAATTTCGGTTTGAAATTTAAGGATAAGTATTTTATGAATAAAAATTAGATTTATAAATAAATGTATTGGAAATAAAATAGCATTTAAAGCTTTAAGATTTATGAAAGTTTGTTTTCTAAATTTTAATATATATTAATATTTGGAAGATGTGATTTGAGAATTAATGTAATAATTTTTAAGAGATTATTTTTAAGTTAAATTATTTTATAAATATATATATTAAACTAAATTAAGATTATAATATGAAAAACAATTGATATAAATTTAATTTGTGCAAATGTTAAAATATATAAGAAGATAAAACATAAACATTTAAAAATAAAAGCATATGTTGAAATATGAAAATATAAATGCATAAAGGGTTAAAAAAATTTATAAAATAATTTAAATTAAGGATATAAACACAAAATGTCACATATGAACATTTGTAAAGAGGAGATGGTAGAAGTAAACAAGTGTTAAGTAAGAATGTTTATGTGAAAACAACTGGCATTAATTTTGTTTAAAATGAATTAAACTTTATATTGAAAAATAAAAACTAAATTACATTTCTTTTCTCATATCTTCAAATCTAAAATAAGTAAATAAAAGAAAAAGAAAAGAAAAGAAAATCTGAATCAAACCCTGTAACTATTATTCTCAAGCCTGTAACAAGTTCAAAAGCAACCGCAAATTCACAAGAATGAAACAAACCCGAAGCTCTCCTCAAACCAAAATCAAAACAGCAACTTAAAATTTTCAAAAACTGGAAAAATATCATAGCAAAGATACAAACCTGAAAACAAATACCTTCAGTACATTCTTGATCGAAGATCAAAGCCAGGCTTCAATATTAAAAACAACAACTAAGCAAGGACCAAGCGTGCAGTTCAAATTGATTTAAACAGCAAGCAAAATCTGAAAGTATCAAGGCAACAATCTTGTGCATTTTAAATCTGAAACAACAATTAAAGCCTAGAAAAAGATTCAAAATTCCTAAATCGAAGATTGTTTCCAAACATTCAAATTTCAAGTTCAGGCTCAAACATCATTCCCAGTATTCAGGCCTCTGTTCTTTTCTACTTTCAAGTGATCCAGGTGAGCAAACTTGCCTTTGTTCTGATTTTTGATCTGATGTTGTGATGAATGTTGAAGTGAAGTTGTGAATATGTTTGTGTGTATGCAAATATGCATGTATATATGTAGAAATAGGTATGTGCATGTCTGTACTCACCTCTGTTTAGAGGTTATAGGCACAAGTAAATTTCAAAAAAAAAAAAGAATAAATCTCTCAATCGAATTAGTATTAACCTTTGACATTTAAACGAAAATTGTTTATTAGAGTCTACAGATGATTATAAAAATAGTTTCAGGGATTTAAATTCAACCAATAATTTTTAAATTGGGAATAACAGTAAAAATACATATATATGTTAAAAATCAACCAATTTAATTTCTGTTTTGAATTGCATGAATAGATTCATGAACGAAAATCATGATTTTTGATATACATTTCATGATTTCTAATTTGATATTCGATTAGAATTTTTGAGATGAACGTTTTCGACATTTGGGTCGACTATCGTTGATTGGCATGGTGGATGTAGGGGAGGTTGTAGTCAAAGATGGTCTGAGGGATGAGGGTCTCTGGAAAAATGCTGGAGGAATTTTTCATGGGCCGTGGCGATCGGAAGTGGGTGAAGTAGGGTTTGGTATTGGGTTTTTGTCGATGACGGGATCTTGGCGTTGGCACCGCCGTGTGGCTACCGGACTTGATCGCGTCAGGGAAGTAGCTGCTGGTAGATGAGGTGCTTCAATTGGATGGGTCGGTGGAGTTCAACGTGGTTTGTTTCCTCGGCGACAGTCAAATTTCTGATTTGGTTGGCTTCAGATTTTTTTGACCAGAACGTTCGATTTTGTTTGGATTGCATGTTCGCCTATCTGGGTTCACATGAGTGTTTGCGTGGGATAGAGTGGTCGTCGAGTGTCGCCGCGACGACCTCCGTTGGTTAGAAGTGCTGGTGTACGTGCACCACGTGCGCGTCGAGTCTGGAAGTTGAGGTGCTCGGGTTGTACTCGGGTTGATGGCGGACATGACTCGAAGCAGACGAGTTTGATGGTTGACTCAAGATATGTTCGGGATTTAGTGGTGTTTGTGTCGGATTGTGCTAGTGTTGATCCGGTTTTAACTAAGGCAAAATTTTGTAAATGAAAATCAATTTTTCAAATTTAAAAGCAAGTTCTTTTCAAATAAATGTTAATCAAGTTTTACTTTGAAACAATTTTGTTTAAACACATTCTTTTGTAAATATTAGATGTTAACCCAGTTTTAAATTGGTTAAGAAAGTTTTTAAATAAAATTGTTTTAACTTAACCAAGCTTTAAAATGTTTGAAAATATACATCACTTTTATTTTTAAAGTTTATTTTAAATAAACTTAATAATATTACAAATGTTTTAATTGTTAATTAACTTTTAAAATCTAAGTTAATTTATTTGTTAAAGGAAATTAATTACCTAAGGTTAATTACTTAATAAGAGTAATTAAGGTAAATTCATTAATAATTTAAGTTTGATTAATCAAACAATTAAAGAATAAATAAATAAAAGGGTAATTAATTACTTAAAAATAATTACTTAATGAAAGTAATTAAGGATGAATAATTAATGATTTTAAAGATTTATTAATCAAGTGTTTAAAGGTTAATTAATTATGGAATAATTAATTAATGTAGTTAACTATGTAAGGCAACTAATTTAAGCTTAACTTATTAATTAATTAATTAAAGGTTAATTTATTAATGAAAAGTGATTAAGGGATGATTTATTAATTAAAGGGTTATTATTTTAATTAATTTGTTAAGGATAATTAATTAAAGGGTAATTAATTAAGAGTTAATTAATTTATTAATTGATTAAGGATGATTAATTAAAGAATAATTAAATAATTAAGGGTTGATTATTTAGTGACTAAATTTTTTACTCATTTATTAATTAAGGTTGATTAATTAATAATTTAAAGTTAATTAATTTATAATAGATTAATTAACCTGGGTTAGTGATTAGTCTAGTTTCAATGGATTAGATAATACATTAATCTTACTTATGGATGACTGTACTCTATTGAATGCTGTGAATTGTTTGATATCATGTGTGATGTTGTGTGATATGAATTGTTTTAGTTCAAGCTGTGATGAATGTAATTTATTTTATATATGATAAATGTATATTATTTATCTGTGAATTTTTGAATGGAAGATAAGCATTATAAGAATATACCGCTTATCGATATTAATACGATTGAATCTGATTGATGATGTTGCACTATTATGTAAAACCCCTAGACTACACCATAAACACACAAATATGGATTGCATGAGGAAATTGGTGGTTATTTAGTGATTAAAAAATTTACTCATTTCTTAATTAAGGTTGATTAATTAATAATTTAAAGTTAATTAATTTATAATAGATTAATTAACCTGGGTTAGTGATTAGTATAGTTTCAATGAATTAGATAATACATTAATCTTACTTATGGATGACTGTACTCTATTGAATGCTGTGAATTGTTTGATATCCTATGTGATGTTGTGTGATGCTGTGTGATATGAATTGTTTTAGTTCAAGCTGTGATGAGTGTAATTTATTTTATCTATGATAAATGTATATTATTATCTATGAATTTGTGAATGGAAGATAAGCGTTATAAGAATATACCGCTTATCGATATTAATACGATTGAATCTGATTGATGATGTTGCACTATTGTGTAAAACCCGCAGACTACACCATACATACACAAATATGGATTGCATGAGGAAATTGGTTAAGTCATAGATTCTTTTGAAATGGTTAAAAAATTGAATTTTGAATCCAAAAGATTTTGGAAATGGATTTGGGTTAAAAGTGAAAAGCTTTTGAAAAGGGGTTTTGAAGATGAAAGTTATTTTGAATAACTTAATTAAGTTTTGAAATTTAAATAATTTGATTTACATTTGAATTCAAAATTTGAAATTGAATTCTATGTTTTGAAACTAAGATTTAAAAAGGTTATACAAGTTATAAATGTGTTTATATGGGTTTAAACCATTTTAAAAGTAGTGTTTTGAATTTGAATTTAACTTAATGGCTTTAACTTGTACAAATATAATCGAATTTTTCTGAAGCGAAAACTATTTGTTTTCAAATAATAAAAGCTTTCATATAAGGAAAGAATTTCCAATTTGTGTTGAAAGGATTTCAAGTTTGAAACGAAAATGGTTTTCCAAGTTACGAATGAATCTTTAGAAACGAGTTTGAAAGCGATGAATTAAATCTTTGATTTAAAGATTGGATGAGTTAGTCCAATTTGAAATGGAAATTGTTTTAAAATCTATGAATGAATCTTTGTAAAATATTGGGGAACTTTGTGAAGTGAATCTTTTTGTTTAAAGATTTGTAAATGGTAATTTGTTTAAACCATTTGAAGAAAAGTTTCAGATTTTAAAGTTGTGACTTGACTGAAATCCCAATATCCATATGTTTTTAAATATTGCGCTCATTATTCGGTTTAGCCGTGAGAGGACCTTGTGTCATATAACCCATTTCGAATAATGATACGACGTTATCGATAGCATTTGAAGACCGGTGGTGAAGACCGAGTATTTTCGAAATCAAAAGGATAATCCGTCGAATGACTCTGCACTGAGTAACTACAGGAGATCTGCATATGTGATGGTGAGTCTGATCGGGGTTGTGAATACCCGGTTTGCAAGGACCTCTTTGGAAGTGCCTTCGGTTCGGCTCAAACCCGAAACAGACTTGTATGGATGTGTGTCTGACGTTACACTTTGAGATGTAAAGCCGGTTTCTATAAAATACATTTGTATTTGGTGGCGGAGATTTATTCTTTTAGCTTAACACCCTTCTCTGAGACGTACGAGCTCAGAGGTTATGTAGTTGATGGTTACTAGTGATATGTTTCCAATTTGGTAATGTGGCATACGAAGTGCTGATGATCATTTGTTGATCGAAGCATGGCTTTGTGAAAAAGCGTAGCATTGTGGACGAGACTGCATCAGGACCTCACACCCCGAAAATGGTCGAAACAGGAAAGATGCGGCAAGGTTGCAGGGATCGCGCCCCTAGGGTATGTCCATTCCTTCTGGAAAAGGGTGGTATCATGGTATGGAGCCCAGACACTTAACTCATGTGGACACTGTAAATTTATTACTGTGATATTGCGTTGTGGTTGAGGATCCTCGGATAAAGGTCGCAAACGACTAGGGATGGCTTATCTTAGGTGTTACTACTAGGCAGGGAGTAAACCGGCCTTGTGTTGGAAGAGATCTGGGTAGGGTCACGGTGCGTACTTCCAGAGGCTTTCCCATGTGGCAATAGAAAGTTTTTTAGCCTGATCATTTATTGGAAAAACCAATTACCAATACGCACCTTGTACGTTTTTAGTTGTAGAACCTGCCATCTAGTATGGTAGCTATAGTAGGCATATTATAATGGTATGTATGTTGGCTAAGATTAATATTATACTTGCAAATGTTTTCCACTATGAACTAATAATAAATCAAAAGGTTTTCGCATATCAAGCATTTTGAACTATCATTAGGAGAAATCTCCTCCATTTCTGCATTTGCATGGTGTGTGCGGCGGGAGGCCTTATGGTAGTTTCATTTTCCAAAAAGCATTACAGATTTCAATTCTAAAATCTTTTGTTGGTTGTTTTGAAGATAAATAGTTTTTGTTTGCTCATGCCAGTCCAATGACTGATCTGGAGTTTATTGTGCCCTCCCTAAACTCTGGGTGCCCATAATTTTCCACACGGGCAGCCTAGAGTTGGGTTTTTCAGATAATCAAATAATAGGTATAGATTCGTTAGCATTCGAAGTCTTTAGTTTGGTAGTATTTGGAGATCTTCTTCAGCTTTTGGTTGGCAATCGTGTTTGGGATCGCACTTGCTACAAGTTCAGCTCGAAGATAGTTCGAGCTTGAAGTTTAGAGCTTTAGCTTGGAGTTTTGGTTTGGAGTTACAGTTTTGGATTCTCTTGAAGACTTTGCTAATGTCGATACATTTCCGTTGTGGTGTTGTGTTGTATATTTTCTCTGATGGTGTTGGATATGTCGTATTATGTTGTATATCACATTGTATCTCCATTATATATCAATGTTATCATCTTTTGTTTCCGCTGTGTTGTTTATCATCTAATGTTGTTGCAAGCTCCGCGATACAGATTCGATGTCATTTGTCAGGCATCGAGCTCAGATTGTCACACTTTCAGAATTCGATTATCTAGATTTTTCCTTCTTCTTCTTCACACCTGATCCTCTTCTTCCTAAAGCGAACCTTAATTTAAATGATTTGTCAACCGTTCAATTTTATTCATTTTTTCTGCTTGTTTTTTTATCGATCTCTTCTTCTATTAGATGTTTTTTTCTTCAATTCTACCAAGATTTTTATTTATAATTGTTTATTTTTTTACATTTTTGATGGATTATGCATTTTTTCTACAAACATTTGCAAATATTAAAAAAAGGGCCTTTCTTTTCTTAGATATGTCGTTGTTATAATAGATATTTGTAAAAGAAACTTTAAATATATTTTTGCAAATATTTGATGTTTATACAACAAGCATATGAAAAATTAGAATTTTTTGCAATATTTGCAAAAGGCTGAACTTTTTGCATATATTTTCAAAAATATCTTTATTGTTTTAGGAACACTTTCACGTATGTGTAGAAATAGTTGCAATTGCAAATTATTGTTGTTATTTTTATATTCATTTTGCAAATATTTCCAAGTTATCCATTATTTTTGCAAGATCTACAAAATGAATTATCTATCATTTTTTTCATTTTGATTTTTGAACTAATTTCTTTTTAAACTTCTCCCTCTTTCAAGTTATTATTTCCTGTTTTTGCTAGATTTAGCTATTAATGATGCGAAGATCTAACAAAATATGAAAGAAAGAAAACGTAACTTAGGGTTATGAGAATAGTTTGGTAATTTAAGTGTGACATTTTCAAAATAATGTTTTTTTATAGCTATAGTTTGGTAAGTAAGGTCTTTTGAGGATTTTGAAACCTATAAATGTGTTGGTTAAAATTACTCAAAATAATTTTTAAACAAAAAAATACTTTACCGAAAATGTAGGTTGTCAAAGTACGTGGAACAATAAAAAGTTTATGGTTAAGTGATTCGATTTTGGTGCGATAGGTCACAAATGCTTCCCTAGAGTGATTCGATCATTTATTGCCACATGATTTGTGGTTTGTTGTCCCAGTGACATATTGTATCCCGGTACCATTTCAAAAAAACAATAAAGAATTTCGAGGTCGCTACTGCGCAATGAATTACCATTTTACCCTCATGAATTCAACAAATGCACTGTGCCTCACTCTTTGATCGAATTTTATCTTGTCATTCTACCATTTTCCTCTTTTTCTTGACAAAGCCCAAGAATCATGGTCAAGGATCAAGCCCAAGTGTTCTTGGCTGCTGAAAAAACGTCACATGTTCACCATTTGATCACTTTTTGCAGCTTCCGTACATGTTCTTTTCGGCACTATAGCAGCGTTCATTTTCTAAAAGATAAGCCTACATTTATTATGTACAAGAGTATTTTAGTTAAAAAAAGAAAAATTTAGGGTTTCCACTCAGCCACGGGGAAACACCAAAATCTTTACAAAAATCTCTCTAAATTCTCCGATTCAAGTTCTCAAGTCAGACCACATCAGTTATCTCACATCAGAAAGTATCGAGGGAAGTCGTCATTGATAATGATTGGGTTCCAATTGGTTTAATCGAGGATACAAAAGAGGAGAGAGGCCATACAATATCAGGAGTTTCCATCGGCTCCCAATAAGGGCAATCTGAAGGGTAAAGATGGTCAAAAAACCACCATCCCATAGAAAAATAAGGGAAATCTGTTAATAAAACAAAGGAAGTCGGTAGCCTTCTTGTTTAAAAAGGAACAAGGCCATAAAACATGGGCATATATAGTAGCAAAAAAACCTTAAGAACCAATGGATGATAAGTGCAATCTTGAGAATATAGCACCAATCAAGATTAATAACAAGAAGTATGGTCTGGTCAAAGAAACAATTTGTAAGAGAACAACTAAATGTTGGAGTAATTTAGTTCTTATATATGTGGTTGGTACCAAACCATACTACTTGTATTTCAAATTTTACATTCAACGAGTTTGGAAACCAGTAGGTGAATTTGAAATATAAACAAGAGAAAAAGGTTCCTTCCTCGTGAAATTTAAAGAAACTCAAAATTGCAACTCTATTTCAAAAAATGGTCCGTTTTTTCTACAATGGCAAATTCATCTTTACGAGGAAATAGTTTGAATCTCTGAAAATAGATAGAGATTTATTAACAACAATGCCGATTTGGGTAAGATTACCCAGTGTAAATCTGAAACTATAGGACCTGAGACGTTCAGTGTTATGGCTAGTATTATTGGAAAACCCATTAAAATGGATGAAGCCATAGCTATGAAGACAAGAACAAATTGTATTCACCTTCTTGTTGAAGTGTAGACAGACACTTCCTGACAAGATTAATTTGACATTAAACAATGGTGAAAATATTATTCAAAAGGTAAAATATGAATGATTTCCATCAAAGTGCAATGTATGCAAATCTTTCGGACACACTGGAGATCAGTGCAATCCAAAACATGCATGGATTCCCAAAATAAGTAATCAAGAAATGCATGATTGTACTCTTAACAACCAAGAAAGTGACTTTGATAGGCAATCTAAAGATCCAAAAAGTATTGTAGAGTCATAAAAACATTCAAAACCAATTGGGTAAATTGATCGAATCAACCAAGAAAGCATCATTCCCAATCAAGAAAAGAATCCAGCAAAGCTCACTGATCAAGAAGATCAAATCCTAGCCGAGGAAGTTCATCTTTCGAATTCATGTAAAGAAAACAAATCAAAAGAAAACATTCAGAGTACTTCAGAGGAGAGGCAATGTAATGCAACAGTCTTTGAATATGAAACTCCTCTGTTTCATATTCATGTTTAATTACAGATAGCAATGGTACAATTATAAATAAAATCCCTCAACAGTGAAACTTTCAAAGTCAGAATATGATCATGGAAAATGATCCTTCACCAGAGCATGATGCATAAGCTGAGGATAGGGAATGCATTGACTCAACCTTGCCTTGCATTTCTAGATAGTTTGATATCTCACTGATTCGAGTTCCAAAAATAGGGAATACTACAAGAACTGAATCAGAAATGGTTGATATAGCAGCCCAATTTGATACTTCAGAGCTACACATTCCAAAGGTAAAAGCAACAGGTAAGAATAAGAGTAAAAAAATAGAAAAAAGCTTTCAAACAGAAGTACATTTTAGTTAATCCAGAATGGGATGAAATGGCTACTACACTTAAAGCAAAAAGTGTAGAAAACAAAAGAAGAGGTAAGGGAACTAACGTGTTAGAAAACAATTTGAAACCTTCTTTCCTTTTTTATTATATATCATAATGTCTATACTTGCTTGAAATGTTAGAGGAATGAATTCCCCTGCTAAACAAACTTGACATATTGTATATGATAAGAGTTTATAAGCCCTCTATTGTTGCCTTTATTGAAAATAAATTGAATGATGAAAATTCCGAGAAGTTTTGTTTAAAATTGTTTAGTAATTGGAAATCAATAGTAATAATGACTGTGGTTGTTAAGGAAGAATTCTAATAATTTAGGACTCCAGTGTTTGGACAAATATTAATATTAACAAAGATAAACAATACATAGATTGTCAGTTTAAAAATATTGGCGGATTTTCTATACAAGTTACTAGTATATATGGTAGTAATTTTGAAAGTGAGAGAAACGGTATGAGGTGCAAGTTAAAGTCTTTGAATGTAATATACAAATTTCCTTGGCTAATTATGGGCGATGTTAATACCGTTTGGCATGCTTCTAAAAAATTTGATGGTAATAAAATTCCTCAAAGAAAATTAGAAGGTTAAATAGATTTTTACTTGAGACTGGTCTATTAGAACCTTACATAAGTGGAAATAAATTCACCTGGAAATCTGGTTTAGGAAAAAATATTCATCGTAAATTGGATATGATTTTGATTAACAAAGAATTTTCTGACATTTTTCCTAATTTTTTTGTAGTACGCTTAAACGAAATACTAGTGACCATACTCCTTTACTTATCAAACTTTTTCAAAATATGGATTTAAAAAAAAATAAAGCTACTCCTTTTAGATTTAAAAATGGTTGGGTTTTTGACGAAGATTATAAAGCTCTTATGGAAAATTGCTTTAATATTTCATGTAATGGTTCTAATCAATTCTAGTTTAGTATGTTGTTAAAATATGCTAAAAATAAACTTAAAAAATGAAATAAAATTAATAATCAGAACAACAACAAAGTGGATTTGTTGAGAAAAAAAGGGAAAATGATACAAGATCTTACTGAAAAAATCCAGAGATGTAAGTATTATTGAATTTTTTTTACTAATCAGAAAAATCTATCTAAAGAATTGTATATTAATACTATTAATTCAAAAGAAAAGTCAAAGGTAGATTGGCTTACTTTAGGTGATGATTGCACAAAAAAATTTCTTGCTAAAATGAGCAGTAGAAAACAAATTAATAATATATGCAATGTTATTAACAATTTTGGAAATTTGTCTAATGCTAATGATAAAGTTGCAAAAGAAGATATTGATTTTTATGACAAGTTATATTGAAGTGAATATAATGAAACAAAGTTTCCTCAAATTTTTTTTTTTTGAATTACCTAGAGAACCAAGCTTCGCTTGTAAACTCTAGGGAAGTATGTGTGTGCCAAACACATACTTCGGGTACTTGTTACAGGGTACTTGCTCCTATCGCTATTGAGGAAATTAAATATGTCATTTTTAATGCTAGAGAAAACAAAAGTCCTGGCCCTAATGGATTTAATGCAAAATTTTATAAAATTCATTGGGAAAAAAATTAAGGGTCGTCAGGTTTCTGGAATTATTAATGAATTTATGGAAAAAGGCAAAATTGTTAAGAGCCTAAATTATACCTTTATTACTTTAATAGCTAAAAATAAAAACCCCAATTGTATTGGAGACTATAGACCTAACTCTTGCTGCAATTTTATTTACAAATCTATTGCTATTATATTAAGTAACAAAATCAAAGTGTTTTCGCCTTTTGTTATTTTAGAAAATCAAAGTGCTTTTGTGCCAGGTAGAATTATTTATAAAAACTCTCTATTGGCACATGAAATGGTAAGAAAATTTAATACCAAGAACAAGGATAATGTATGTCTTAAAATAGATTTGAAAAAAGCTCATGATAAAGCAAACAGATATGTCATATCTCATATCATGAGATGTATGAGTTTTCCTATTAAGTTTTGTGTTTTGATCTTTGAATGTATTAATTCTCCTACTTTTTCTATATTTATTCAAGGTAAATAAGAGGGTTTCATAAAAAATAATAGAGGTATTAGACAAGGAGATGCACTATCACCTTTTTTGCTTACTAGGTAATGGAGTATTTTTCCATTTTAATAGAAATTGAGGCTATTAAGGGTAGTATTACCCCAATAAATAGAATTCAGCCTTCGATTACTCATCTTATTTATGCATATGATCTTATGTTTTTTATTAAGGAAAATAAAGGCAATGCAGAGACTATTAAATAAAATTTTGAATGTTTGTATAAGTATGCAGGGCTACAGTTAAACGACTTTTAAAGTAAAGCATATTTCAGTAAGTATAGAAAATATAAAAAGGAAGTTTTAGATTCTTTAAATATTGCTGATGCAACCTTGCTATAAAAAAATTTGGATTTGCCTTTATCTGTTAATTAGATAAAAGATACTTATTGTTCTGTGCCCATTAAAAAATTCAAGAGAGAATGGAAACTTGGTAATGTAAGTTATTATCAATTGCTGGCAGAATTAAACTTATCAAAACAGTTATATACGCTATTATTTTGTATTGGCTACAAACATATCATATTCCAGCTGCATCTTTAAATAAAATAGAAAGTAGACGTGCTTACTTTTTATGGAGGGGATGATATCATAAAATCAGTTGGGATAAAGTTTGTGGTCCTTAAAAAAGGGAATTTCGGCATTAGAAACATGAATGATCTTAATTTAACTTATCATTTAAAGTTATTTTGGAGATTTATTAGCACAGATTCACTATGGGTAAATTGGATGAGATGTAAATATCTTTAAAATGGCAATTTTTGGAATATAATCCAAAAAACAATCAATCTTATGCTTGGAGAACAAATATTAAAATGTAGAGAAATTGGTAAATCATCAGTGAAAAGAAAATTTAAACTTGATGAAGAAACTAATTTATGGTTTGATCCTGGGCTTCAAAATGAATCTTTTGTAAAGAGAGCGAGGTGGGACAATTTAGTCATTTGTAGTGGTTCAAATGCAACTGTGACAATGGTCATCAAATGTAATCAATGACAGCTACATTTACATCCTATAACAATCCCACATAAGCATGATATTTGAAAATTCATTTAGATTCTACTACTGACAGCGACTATTGAAAATGGATAGCTAGCAACAAAATGAAATTCTCTTTTATAAACACTTAGGAGGTTATTAGAATAAATAGCCCAACGTTTAATAGTTTGATTGCATTTGGAACAAAGTGAATAATCATAAGATGACATTTTGTACTTATTTTGCTATTAGCAATAGACTACCAACTTGGGATAGAATTAATAAATGGGGTAATAATACTGTTCACTTTGTTTCTTTTGCAAATCAGAGAATGAGTCTGCTAATCACCTATTTTTTTAGTGTAGTTATACTTATTACATTTGGAATCGAATTCAATCTATTTTGGGTGGTACGAGCATTAGCTAGATATATGGGTCTCAAGCAAGCAATAAAACATATTAACAAAAAATTCATGTCTAAATCTCTTGAGAGAGATTTTGCTCACATTCAGATAACTAATGCAGTATATCATATGCATAATCTAACTCATAACAAAGCTAGTTTAAATAAAAAGCAAAGATGGTTACTTATCAAGACTGATGGTAGAGTTATTCTCCACGAGTCAAAATAATAATTTAAGAATCAAACCAAATTCGCATATTTAGCCGATGACTGATGTAGAGAAGCGGATAACAAGGAAGTGGAGTACTTCCTTCATCACCCGAAAGACTTTTAACTTAAACAGTTCCAACAAGGCAGTGATTACACATTGGAAGATCACAGAGAGTCAAATAACTGCTTAGTTAGTGTGCACAGTAGAGAATTAGCAAATCTGAGTCGCGATGATCTTAGATATGTTAATTTCTCTAATTTTTAGAAAAATGATGATTGTAACGGAAAAATTGAAGGGATGGGAAGAAGTTTTAATGGGTGCATCTCGTATTGGGAAAAAAGAGAAGCAAATGGTGTGAAAGAGTAAGGTAGAAGCTTTGAAGAAACTAAATCTTCTTTCTCACAATAACGAGGTTTTGAAGTTGTAAACATTTTGAGTTGTGTAATGTATCGGCGTAGATAACCCTAGATTAGAAAACAGGGTTTGTTATCGGGTGGGTTTTTTAACTGGCCTGTTTGTTTTATTTGGGCTTTAGCCTATTTTAACTTTGCTTCAAAAAAGAAAAGGAGTGTTTCATTTGGAAAGTCTGGCTACATATGCATTCTATTGCGTCTGTTTAGTTAGGAACAAATCAACTAACGCAAGAAAACGTGTGATTTTTTTCTTCTTCTTTTTTTCTCTTAAAAAAAAAACAAGAAATTCAAATATATTAGCTTAACGCAGCCGTTATAAAAGCAGCAACCATCAAACTTACACCTCAAGAAAAAAGAAAGAGAAATTACTCCCAAAATCTCTATTCTCTCTTCCATTGCAACACAGCAAGATTCAAGAACCCAAGCAAAATTTCTCTGCCCATATTCGTCTAAAAGAAGAGCTCCACTCTCTTCCAGCTATCAAAATATATAATGGCAAGTAATGGAGCCTTAAATTACATACCAAACCGATCACTTACTCACATCATATACCAATTAGAAGACGGTGACGATGTCACCGTGCAGGATATAAAGTTGGACCCTGCTTTTCCAGACCTACATCTCCCTCCAAATTCAACCGTTTGCTCTTCTTCAAGAGGCCTCTTATTAATCTACGACCGCTCTACCCATAACTACTGCTTATTCAACCCAACCATTCAAGAAGGCTCAGTCGAACCCCTTCCCCTTCCTCAAAGACAGCACCATCCCGGTTCTTGCATCGCCATCCTCGCTACTACTCCATCAAGCTTCTACGTTGTATTTCTCATGGGTCCGTATGAGAAATCAAAGAACGGCCATGCACCTGAAGACATTACATATCACATAGATGTATTCTCCAGCCATAACAACGGATGGCATGAGTGGGAGACACAAATGTCGAGAACCAACCTTATTCAAAAAAATGTTTTCGCTTCTTGCAATCGTAAGGTTTACCTTCTTGTCTACACCAACACCATGCCTGAAAGGGCTAATTTTGTATTTAGTCTGGACACTGAGACCGGAGCACTGCATGAAATTGATATGCCCCATTACGATGTGATTATAGACCCAAGAACAGTACAGTTGGGAAGAATCGGGGAGGCCTTGGGCTTTGTGATTGTGAACAGCACTACAAAGATGGTGGAGATATATACACTGAACCATCCAAGCGATGGGGAACACAGCTGGACACTGCTTTGTTTAGTGAAGGTGGAGTTGGAAAACGAGTGCAATACGGAGTTTTATGATTTGGATGGACTGCGATGCAGAATAAAATGTAGTGAAATGCCGAGGGCAACGGTCAAGTTTGAAAGCTTCGAGCTGCAGCTGCCGTTGATGGTCGCTGGTAATTTGGTAGTGCTAGAGAGTAGTACTGATTACTCGTTACTTCCTCCAGCAAATTTTCGACTTCTGATAGTGCATAATTCTCGGGGTATTTTGCAAGGTCGTTGCCACGGACTGGCTCATGTTGCATCCAATACAACGTTGCGTTATCAGATCTTGAATTATCATTAGATGTTGCGTCATGTGTGAATAATTTTTTATATATTTTAAGTTGAAGGCAAATTGGGCTGGAATCATTGAATTGAATGGTTTATGGTGTCAGATTCAAACGTTGTCTTGTGTTAAAGTTTTGTGTAGTTTCTCTTATGATTGCAGCATTGACAGATTTTGATTAAGTCGAGTCCGTAGTCCTTGTTTTATGTGTAGCTGGTGTTAGCTATCACTGATTAATTAAGTTTACATGGTATATTTCGGCAAGCATATATTGGTTTGAGTTTCAGACTGTTAAGACATGAAAAACCGATGGATTCAGCTAAAAACCAACTTAACTTTTCAGGTTTTCACGATAGGACTGGAAGTCGAACCATGATAACTCAAGCTTTATTTCGATAATTCAACCCGACCAATTATCGAAACACGAATATTTTTTTTAAAATTTGCACATTAGAATAAAAATAAGTTATACGTGGAAATATTAAAATAAAAATGTTACGTACGTAAAACACAGAGGGTCTTCAAGGTTTACAACCGACGTTGTATACTGATACAATGTACAACTGCATCAACACAATTACAATTGTGTACATAGCAACAGTGCAAAACGGCATGAGTTAGTGGCGATGAACTTGATGGAGATTGCGGTGGTTTGGAGGAGCTTGCAGCGACGAAGAACGAAATGATGGAGTTTACCGTTTAGATTTTGGGGCAATATAATTTTTTACAATGTATAATTTTTTCAAATTTCAAAATAGTACAAAGGATGTGACTAAGAGAGAATGACATGGTGAGAAAGTAATAAAAATAAAAAGATCGCAGTGCAAGTAGGTAAAATGGACGGTCGAACTTGGGTTCGTGCATGACTGAGGTTTGATTAAATTTTAAATGGAAATAGTCCAAGGTCCAGGATTATTCGAGGTCGGATCGTGGTTGGGTTCGTTCAACGAAAAACTATGGTATATAGAATAGAATATAAGATGTTCCTTTTTACCAGAAAATTGATGTTTTTATTACTAGTAATAATACATATGCAATTACAAAATATTCTTCCCAGCCAAGTAAATTGAAATCAACGCTAATTGTACAAGGCTTACCCTATAGCAAAGATAAAATACAACTATTAAACATATTAGAACCACGTATTACCATAAAACCAACTGGTGATGTGAATAGTGATCAGTATTCGTGTAGGATCTATTTTATAAACTGCTCGATGTGGGCTAATCTCAACATGCACCGCACTTGTGGTGTATCATGAGCCAAATATGTGAACATTCATACTAGGTGACGTGGGACAAGTATGAGAATTAAGCACAAATAAACTAAACTTGCTCTAATATCATGTTAGAATGTTCTTTGATAGAGTATAGATTTTATTTTTGAATAAGATAGATGAGAGATTGGAGATAATAAACTAATTTTTTATAAGAAGGAAGTAAGACTTTATTGCAAAATTTAGTTACAAATATTCGTACTTTTCCTTATATACAAAATGAGTAAATCCACCTATATTTGTACTAATTCAGATCACAAATAATCTGTGGAGATTCATCTGATTTAATGGTTTAAAACTATTCTCTAGAATATATACTCCATAATATCTCCTAATCTTTCTCATATATATTTTCAAATATATTATTTCAAATATCTAAATTAATACCATAGTTATTTTCTATATGAGAAATCAAGATTAATAAAATACAAAATCCAATTTATTTTCAACATCCTCTCGTAAACTTGATATTGTAGTACCAAACAAGGTCTGAAATCTTTATATTTCATGTAATTCGATAGGAATAGGAATATTATCCAAACTTTCTTCATTGTGTTAACCTTCTTGCCCAACGTTGAGATCTTCGATACAAGATCATGGTTCTTTGTTTTACTTCTTTCGTTTCGTCCTCCACCGTTACATTAGAATTTTCTCAAAAGTAAGCATTCTTGCCACTTTTTTCGAGTGTCATATATCCTGAATGATCCATATATGTTATCTTCACATTTCTCATAATTTTACTCTTTTCAAAATTTGTTATTTCAAAAATATTATTTTTACAAACATGGATAGTAGAATCGTTGCGTATCTTTTCAGTGTCCTCATAACATGCACTTTCTTCTTTTTCAGATCTTAATTTCATATTTCCTTATTTAACTTCGACATTAACTCTTGGACTACCAAATTTTGGCATATGTAATGCTTCCATTTTCTGTAGTTGATCCATCGTCATTTGTGTTGACAATTATTGACAAGTTATCATTTACTTCATTAAAATTGACATATTATCTTCTTTCAACTCTCTCACTTTTACTTCCTTGTTATCCTCCCTTTAAATTCCTCTTTTGTAAGCTCTTCACATTTTATCTTTTTGACTTTCTCTTCATTTACTTCTTCGATCTTTGATTGCTCTTCTGCAATTTTTTTTCTTTCATATCATTCTTCATTTTCACTTCCACTTCCTTTGTAGCCTTCCCTCTCATCTCATTTTTTCTTCGCTTCATTCTTCCTAGCAGCTAGCATGTCTTTTGCAATATATCACATTTAACTCTCCTATAAGATGAGTTTGGTTTAAAGAGGTTGCTCTAATGGCTCATCTTTCTCTTTTTTATTTAATATTTCTTCATGAGCTTAAAGCGATCCCATGATTTGATAAACAATCATGCTTTTTACATATTCAGATTTTTCAATCGCAACTATGTAGTCAAACTTTGAATGCAAAGATTGTAGAATTTTCTCAACTATTCTAGAATCTTCTACTTTTTCTTCATATTTTTTTATTTGATTGACAATAGATGGAACCCAAGAAAATAATCATCGATTAATTCCGATTACTTCATATATAATGAATCAAACTTAACTCACATAGTTTGTAATCAAATTTTCTTCACTTATCAAATTCTGTGAAATGCATTCTCTAAAATCTCTTATGCTTCCCTACTAGCATATGCATTTTCTACCTTCTCGAACATAACTTTGTCCAAACTTTGATAAATGATAATAAGTGCTTGTAAATGCATTTTTTTTGAACTCTTTGTGTTATCCTTTCAGTTTAAGATAAAACGGTGACATAGGTGGGTTCCTCATACTCATATTGAACGACATCACATATACCATGTGATCTAAAATGTCTTCATATGAATCCTCCACATAATACCCTTTTTGAGCAAGGGAACTTTAACTAAACTCACTACACTTATCATTATTCCTTGATATCAACCTAGCTCTGATACCATATTAGAATTTTTTTAATAGAGTATAGATTTGATTTTAGAAAAAGATAAACAAGAGATTAATGTAAAAATAAAAATTTACAATGAGAAAATAAGAATTTATTACAAACATTAATTACAAATGTTCATACATTTTCCTTACATATAAAATGTGCGAATTCACCTTTATTTATACTAAATTACCTCACAAATAGATGGTGGAGATTCACTTGATCTAAATGTTCAAACTATTCTCTAGAATATATTGTCCATAAATATCTCCTAAACATTGTCACATATATTTTAAAATATATTATTTCAAAAATATCTAAACAAATAATTATTTTCTATATGGAAATCTAGAATAAAAAAATACAAAACCAAGTTTATTTTCAACAAATCTCTAACTAAAGAAAGCTGGATCAGTTAAGGTTGTCAATGGATACCCAAAGAATTCAGAATCCATCCATGTCCGTGTCCGAAAAGCGGATACAGATGTAGAAATGAGAACATCTTTATCCATAAATTATCCATTTTGTATTTATCAAGATTATAGTTTACTTTATATGTAGTTTACTACAATGAAAGACATATGTTTGTTGTTTTAAGTTAATAGTTTATATGATATGCATTGATTGCATATTATCCTCATTTTTATTGATTTTGCATACTTTTATGATCAATTGGTTGAAAAATAATTGTGTTAAACCAGTATATTATATTTAGGTTTTTTGATTTCTAAATGTTAGTAGATATGATAATTGTATAATATCCATCCATATCCGCAGACGCGGATATTTGATATCCGATAATGATTTCGGATGCGTATGCGATTATGGCGTGGATGGGGTATCTACACTATACCCGTGAATCTTTTTTCTATTTTATACTAGATGGAGGATGCATTTGTACTTTTCAACAGTAAACTTACAAACTTCAAAATTTGTAACATAAAATTGAAATGCAAGAAATAATATAACCACAGAACGATCTGATAATAATAAGTAAATACGGTAAAAGTAAAGGTAAAAGAGACAACAAGAACTATATACTGATTCAAATTTCCAATCCTACAGCCTGCCCTGTATGCCATATAGAATTTCACTAACCACGTCTGGAATTTTAATTAAGTGGAAAGATTACCATTTACACCTCTTGACTTTGACTCGGGTGCAAGGACGCCCTACTGGATTTTGACTTGGGTTAACAACAATCCATCTAGAATTGACTAAAGTAACTAGAACACCTATCCCATCTTTGACCCAAGAGGTAGGAAAATTCCCTTTACAAGCATCTCAACTTTCACTTGGGTGGTTAAGGTTGCCCTTTTACAAGTAGTAGTGCAGACTAAGAAAAATTGAATCTTTCGATCACCACTCCAAGTAGTTTGTTGATGCAATTTCATATTGATCTTCAGTAGTTGAATATATTTGGTTTTAAGTAGAACCGAGTGAAGATCAGAGAGTTAATGGTGTGGAACATAGGTGGATCTTTTTTTATCTTTTGTATGAATGTAAATAAAGAGAATCGATGTAGAAATTAGCAACACTTTGTTGAAATCTTAAACATAATGAGAGATAAGAGAGATATAGAAAGCAGCTAAAAGTTTTGTCAAAAATTCGAAATCAAAGGCCTAAAATAAAGGTTAAAGAGTTGCGTCCATTCGTGAAATGAAGGTGCCAAAAGTTGCTTCTTTTGAAAATTTAAAAAATACCTCAATGGTCTACATGTCGACGTACATATTTTTTATATGTCAAGATATATAAATCAATTTGTATATTTTCAAAAACACACTGAATATATTTTAAAATATATTTCTTTATAAAAAATCTGTTAAAATATTTTTTTTAATTAAATTATATATTACTCTTTTGCACATTTTGTGCGGAAAATAATTTTTGAAGTAAAGATAATCAAAGATACAATACTACTCAGATCTTTAACATCTATTCTAAGACTTGATAATCTACAGTCACAAATATCTTGAACTCTTTGTGCTTTTATTCTTGAATTCTTCAAAACTCACGAGTCTTTAAATATATCTAGATAAACTCTTGATTTTTACTGATTAGTTTTTTAAGCTTTTATTCATTTAACACTTATATAAATCTGTTAAATATTTTTGATATCCTGCACAATATACTTCATATCTCAAGAAAACATTAGTAACAATATTTATATGGTTATCATCATAAATCAATAAGTTGGATATTTACATTCTCCCCCTTTTGATGATGACAACCATTAAATTATTTTTTATAAAATATAATGATGTTTAAGTTAAAACACCCAGTATCTTTTCGTGTAACGACCCACCTTTCTGGACAGTTTAAATCAACAAAAAACCACAGTTGTCAACTCAAACCACTCAAAAGGGAGGATTGTTAATGGGGTAAATAAAAAAATAAGAGAAAAGAAGGAAAAAAACACAGAATATCACAGCAGAATGACAAAATATAATAATCAAATAAAGTTCATGAAGCCGTTTTATAATATACATTTTGATTACACAAATTTTTACAACAATCAGAGTACATACAATGACATATCAATAATGATACAGTGGAAACATTAATAATAATATAAAACATACCAAACTCCATCTTCATCCTTCAGAAATAGAGTCTTCAACATTGAAATGCTTAAGCTGGCCCGAGCGTAATGAAAAGATAAAATACTCTAGTCGAAACTAAAAGATCTTATGTAAGTTAAATCAATAGTAAATAAATATGAGTGTAATGGCTTCAGAGATGTTTACGGGATTTTACATCTCCTATCTAGTATATAACGTGCGTGCAATAACTTAAGAGATGTTCGGGATTTCCATCTCCTAAGGATCCATTAAACTATCTATATGTAGTAATATACACTAAATATGTAGTGTCTATCAGTAAAGTAAAGTATTAAAATAGCATTAAGGTGTTACCCATATCCCCCTTAACACTTTTTTAAAATGTCATAATCTATACAGTACTGTAAACTCCACCATAAACTGGTGGTCTATCAGGGACCATCCTATAGGAACGACACAACCCAAAATCATAGTGGGCTCGATAAGGCATATGAAAAGGCATGCGAGGCAATGCCTAGAGTAGGTTCTACCGTTTTGCACTCTCGGACTGGTGGTAACGCGTAGCAGCTACTCCCGCCAACCTTAGAACACACTCCCATAATCAAATCGAGGGTGGCCACCAATTAATAAAAAAATAACAGATATGGTATCAAAGAAATGCCCCCGATCGGAGGAGCGAACTCACTTGGCCCAATATAGCTCCTGTTTTAGTCATATCAAGATGACCCGAAGGGGTAAGGGCTGTGTTCTTACCTCATAAAAGTAGCGTTCGCCAAACCATTCTACTTCGTTCTGAATTCTCCACCACGTGCATAGTTGTTAAAGTGGTTTCAGAACTGGCCGAGAGTATGATAATATCCGACCTCGGTCCCTTTAATAACCAATCGTTATATTTTTCACACCATGGTCATTTAATAAAACATTTATATTAATAAATCTAGAAAACAGTTCATACATTCATATCAAGATATCTATATACTTATTTCAAAAGTATAAATATATTCATAAATACCGAGGAATATTTCTTTTAATCAATTTTGAAAATAATTTATAAATCTCTCTTAAACCATTTATCAAATATTTATATGCTTTAGAACCATTTATGTGACTACCCGAAATTTTTGGATGTTTGAAATTGGAATATTTAATTGATTTTAAATATTTAAAAGTTAATTTTAAACTTGAATATATTAATATTATTTAGCAATTAAGTTATTAGATTTAATAAACTGAAATTGTGTAAATTATTGAATCTTCAGTTTTAAGCTTGTTAAAAATAACTTAAGGGTTTATAAAATTTATATCGATAGTACTGAAGATAGTAAAAGTGTTGAAATTAAATTTGGAAACGTTTTGTTAAGTTTTGAAATTATGTCATTAAAATCGATATTTAAAAATAGCCTTCCGAGGCACAGTCTCGCAATTTGACGAAACCAGTTCTATTGGATCCGTAACAGTCTAACATTATCGGATTCCAAATTTCGGAGTGTTTAGAGTTGTGGTGTGAGCGTACGATATATAAACGTGCTGAAATTTATATCGAAAATTTGATAAAATAACCAGTTCAAAAAGCTATCTTCTCCATACGATCGAATTAGGACTCAAGACCTTTTCCATTGTTCAGAATTGGGGTTTAACGTTATAAACGCCTAGCAGCACGCTTCGATAGGAGGTCAAGATTTTTAGCTGCGAATTCGGGATGATTAAAATTTAAAATTTAAGTTTAAAACATATTATTAAACCAGTCAGAAACTATTCACATCAAAGCTTTTTCACCTCATTTCAAGAATACTGTTCACCTGTTCAAATCAGTCGCCTTTATTTCAAATCTTGTTCCCCCATTCCCATCTTAAACACGCAATCTTCCTTTGCAATTTTCAAACGCAAATAGTTGTTTGGAAATTATTATGGCCGAGCTCGTTCCTTTATGCTTCATTACCCTATCCTTTTCTCGAGCTCAGATAAAAATAAAGAAAACAGGGATGAACAATTTTCGTTCGAAAAATAAAAAAAAGGGCAGAGGTGGCATACTCCTTGTTCCTTCAATTAAATTCGCGAACTCCCATATGTTTCTTCGGCTTCGCTAAGAACCAACAACGAAATCGAGTTCGTTATTCTCGAACGATTCGAGTTCTGATGAAAATTGCATCTCGACGAAAAGTCTTGGAGCAGCTAGGGTTTAGTCTTGAAGAATTTGGTGCTGAATTTCTTAAGGAGGTAATCTCGATCGCGGGGCACACTGGGATGGAAGGGGGGTATCGGGGCCACAGGTGGAGGAAGTCGCATGGCCGATTGCATCGAACAGGAGATAGTCGCTGTATTCTTACAAGTTGGAGTGGGAGTCTACCGTATCATGGCAAGGTCGTGGAGTTCGCCATCGATTGGGGGTCGGCCAGGCTATTTTCGAACTGAGCAGTGAGGTATTGGGTCTTTTTTTTCAAATTTCAGTATGTATATATATATGTATGTATATTAGGAAATGAACTTATGAAAATAGTACTTTAGTTATAAACTGTTTTGGAATTATTTAGTATTCAGTAAAAAAAAGCTACTGTAATAATTCGTATGTGAATAGAAAAAGGAAAAGTGGGGATTTTAAAATCAGGTTTATATTTATATATTAAAGAGGAAGAAATTTTTAACAGTAAAGAAATTATTACTTCATATTATTTACAGAAAAGAATAGTAAACATATGAATATATAAGATTTTGGAAAATATAAGGGTTTGTATAAAAATTTGATTTTTAAAACCTACATGGATTATTTCTTTCTGCAGTTTGAAAAATGAAAAAAAAATACAATTTACTAATTTATTATAGTGATTAATTTGTATAGTTAAGTTATGTAATTATTTTGGCAACTAGAAAATAATTTATTAAAAGGAATTAGTTTAAAATAAAATTACTAGTTAAATTAAATAAATAAATGTTAATTAATTGTTTGGTTAATTCAAATGTTAATAACTCATATAAATTGTTTATTCAAGGTCAAAAAAATTGGGAAAACCAAGGCAATATTGAAGTGGATTGCTAATGAAAATCAAATGTGAGTTAACCTCACTCTTCTAGATTTCTATTTAAATTTAAAGGGTTAAATTTAAATAGTTGGTTGAATGATTAAATTGATTTGATGTGCTATATTATATATAGTAGTATATAGTATATATTGGAGTGATTGATTTACCACATTATATAGCGGATGAGACCTTATGCGGCGCATAATAGCGGGTAATATTATATTAATCCCATATACCACGATATTCCATCTCGAAGTGGAATTGGTATTGTGCTAACATCTGTGGATGCAGGGAAACAGGTTGGAGGAATCCAACTGGATTCCTCAAAATTATCTAGATTGTTTAATATTTTGTGTTATGAATATTTGATATTCTATGATGAATATTATTGGTAACTAGAATATTGAATGCTGTGGTTTGCTTGAATATTTTGGTACACTGAGTCATCAAAATATATATAGAATTGGATTTTTGAAAGAAATATAAGAGTAAATTTTTAAGTGAAATAATTATAAAGAATTTGAATAAAAATAAGAATGAATTGGAAAGGAATAAAAGTTATTTTTAAATCCTAATAAATTTCGAGTATGGTAAAAAAAGGGGCCTTTGAATAAACAGAGAAATAATAAATTTTAAACTTAAGTGATATTATTTAAAGGAATAAAGAATTTATTTTAAAAATTCAAGTTTTAAATTTATTGAAATAGATAAATAAGGAATTTGGAAAAAGGGTATGAAATTGGTATATTCAGTTAAAAAGGACTTTAGATCATAATTAAGAAATCAAATCTGAAGTTAACGGATTTTGAAATAAATGAGTAAGCAAAGGAATTTATTTCAAAGTGGAGTAAATTGGAAATCAATTTGGAAATTTATTTAAGTGTTTGAAATTGGAAATTTAAAAGAGAATGTGACTATGAAATTTATAAACTAGGTTCATAAAAGTAAAGTGATATATCAGTGGATATTTGGAAGAATAAATTCGCAGTGGGAATTTATTAAAGGAATGGGTAAATTTGTTTAAAAATAAATAGTGATTTATTTTTTAAAAGATGTGGAAGAAAAGAGTATTTTCCTGGATAGCCAAGTACGTTTCCAAAACAAATTTTGTTAAAAGTTTTAAGTTGTTCAAAAAGTATGCTTAGAAAACTTATTATTTCTAAACGCTTAAATTCTAAAGTAAGTATTTTCTTTTAATCTATTTATAGTAGTAATTAATTAAAGATGGCTTGGTATTATGTTTTAAAAGTTAGAAATTCAGTTTTATATTGTACAAAGTAGTTTTATTTTAAATATTCTTAAAGTATATAATTTGAATAAGTATTAAAGTAATTTTTAATTTAAATGTTTTAAAGGATATTTTATGATAAAGTGTTTTGAATTATTTTAAAAATCTAAAGTTTTTGTGCTTGGTGTTTTCAGCGGAAATGAATTTATGGAAATTTATTTCATGAGAAAAGTGTGGTTTGGAAACTGTTTTCAAAAGGGTTGAAAATGGAAATTGTCACGACCTGAACTCGATGTCCGACAAACAACATCAAATTCGTTTCGCGGGAGCTTGCAACACCATTAAATGATAAATAACACAGCGGAAAAAAAAGATGATATCACTGATATAACATGTATACAATATCCGACACATCAATTTGATACAATGATAATCATCAACATCAGAGAATATACAACACAAAATACAGCGGAACACGATACAATATGAAATAAGTCTTCTCATAATATCTAATACTACAACTCTGATCCAAAAAGCTCCAAAGACAAAGCTCCAAAACTCCTAGCTCGATCCACCATCAAGATTGCACCAAGCTAAACAAGTCTCGTCCATATCCAAAGACAGAACTAGCTCCAGATGATCTACTGAACCTAATTATCTAAATACCAAACTCTAGACTGCCCGTGTAGAAAATTTTGAGCACCCAGAGTTTAGGAAATAAAAAATAAACTCCGGGTCAGTCGTGGGACTGGTGTGAGCAAACAAAAATAGTTTGTCTTTAAAACAATCAAAGATTTAAATTTTTATAATCGCAATGCTTTTGAAAAATGAGACTACCATAAGGCCTCCCGCACACACATACAATGCAAACGTAGAATCAGAGGAGATTTCTCCTTATGATAGTCAAATATGCTTGATACACGAATTTCTTTGATATTATTGCTATAAGTGCAAAGTGAAGAAAAGCATTTCGA
Source organism: Allium cepa (assembly GCA_030765085.1). NCBI lineage: Eukaryota > Viridiplantae > Streptophyta > Magnoliopsida > Asparagales > Amaryllidaceae > Allium > Allium cepa. The sequence goes on along the minus strand of CM060943.1, from coordinate 368,728,407 downwards.
AAGTAGAATATAAATCTTAGCCACCATAGACATTTCGAACTATGCCTACTATAGTTACCATCCAAACAGTGGGGCGCCACCATAAGTAGATGGAAAGTAATACAACTAATACCGTACAAGGCTCGTATTGGATGAATGGATTTTCCAACAAATGGTCAGGCTAAGGAACTTCCCATTGCCACATGGAAACGCCTCTGGAAGGACGCCTCGAGAACCCAACTGGATCTCTGCCAAACAAGGCCGGCTACCCCCCTTCACGGGGAATATACAAAACCTCAGATATGCCACCCCCGGTCCTTTGGGACCTTTAAACGAGAGCTCTCTAACCAACAACATCACACAGTAAATAATATAGTGTGTCCACATGAGTAAGTATCTGGGCTCCATACCATGATGCTACCCTTTTCCAGAAGGAATGGTCATACCCTAGGGAAGCTACCCTTGAAACCTTGCCGCACAATTCCTGTTTCGACCATTACCGGTTTGTGAGCTTCGACGAAGTCTCGTCCACGAAGCTACGCTTTTTTACAAAAGCCATGCTTTGATCAACAAATGATCAACAACACTCAGCATGCCACATTACCAAGTTGGGAATATATCGTTGATAACCTTCAACTACATAACCTCTGAGCTCGTACGTCTCAGAGAAGGGTGTTAATGCTAAGAGAATAAATTCTCCGCCACCAACAGAAATGTATTTGAAAAAAATCTGCTTTACATCTCAAAATGTAATGTCAGACATACAATCCATACAAGTCTGTTTCGGTTTCGAATAGAACCGAAGGCACTTCCAAAGAAGCCCTTGCAATCCGGGTATTCACAATCCCGATCGGACTTCCCATCACTTAAGAAATCTCTATACCGGAGCAACTCAGTGCAGAGACAATCGATAGGTCATCCTATCATTCTCGCAAATACCCGGTCTTCACCACCGGTCTTCAAATGCTATCCATAACGACGTATCACATATTTGGAATGGGTTATACGACCCAAAGGTCCTTTCCCGGCTAACCCGAATAGTGAGCGCAACATTTAAAACATATGGATATGGGATTTCAATTAAGTCACAACTTAATAATTCCAAACTTTCTTTCAAATGGTTTAAACCAATTACCATCTCAAATCTTTTAAACAAAAAGATTTATTTCACAAAGTTCACTTAGTTTCACAAAGATTCATTTACGGATTTCAAAACAAATTTCTGTTTCAATTGAATTAATTTATGTCAGGACCCGATTCTTCGTCTTCCGAAAATTCAACATCGATACTCACTTTATCGACTGCCGAGCAATCGAACGACGGAAACCGAACACTGAGGGTTTAAGAAAAAGAAAAAAAAGAAAGAAGAAGAGAGAAGAAGAGAGAAAATAGAGAGAAAAGAATAGAACGGAACAGAAAACAACAGAACAACAACAGAATCTCACAATTCGCAGCGGAACAACATATAATAATAAATGAATAATCTTTAAACAAAGAACTATATCAGTTATTACATTTTATACATTACATTTCATTACATCATATCATCTGAGTGTACAACAATATACAACAACAAATAGTTCAGCGGAAAAGAAATACTATATACTAGTAATACGTCATGCCATCCAGCTTGCCTCCAGCAACTCCAGAATATCCTGATAAACCTAACTCTTGACTGCCCGTGTGGAAATTGGTGGGCACCCAGAGTTTAGGAAGGAAAACAATAAACTCCAAGTCAGTCATGTGACTGGTGTGAGAACTCAAAACAGATTATTTATCTTTAAAATCAAATTAGAGGAATATTTTTAAAGTCAATTCGCAATGCTTTTAAAAATGAGACTACCATAAGACCTCCCGCCACACACACAATGCAAACGCAGACTTGGAGGAGATTTCTCCTTATGATAGTCAAAGATGCTTGATACGCATTTAAAAAGAAAACATTTGATATTATTACTAGTGCATAGTGTAGGAAAAATTTATTTCGAAAGTAGAATATAAATCTTAGCCAGCATAGGTACCATTATAGTATGCTTATATTAAATGGCAGGTTCTACAACTAAAACCGTACAAGTCTCGTATTGTTTCTTTGGATTTCCAACGAATGATCAGGCCAAGGAACTTCCCATTGCCACATGAGAATGCCTCTGGATGGACATCCCCGAGAACCAAACCGGATCTCTACCAACACAAGGCTGGGTTACCCCTAACTGAGTAACAACTGACCGAATATGCCATCCCCCGGTCCTTTGGGACCTTTCACCGAGCGCTCGCAATCAATTCACACAATCATAAAGTGTTTTCAACATGAGTAAGTATCTGGGCTCCATACCATGACACCACCCTTTTCCAGAAGGAAATGCACATATCCTAAAGGGCGCTACCCCTCATAACCTTGCCGCATCTTTCCTGTTTTGACCATTCACGGGGTGTGAGGCTCGACGAAGTCACGTCCACAAAAACATACTTTATACAAAAGTCATGCTTTGGGTCAACAAATGATCATAGAAATGATCACCAGGATAGACGATCAAATAAACGATCCTATCACAAATAATCAACACAATGATCATTTACAGCAACACTCAGCATGTCACATTACCAAATTGGGAATATATCGCTGATAACCTTCAACTACATAACCTCTGAGCTCGTACGTCTCAGAGAAGGGTGTTAAGCTAAAAGAATAAATTCTCCGCCACCAACAGAAATATATTTGAAAGAAATCTGCTTTATATCTCAATTTGTGATGTCAGACATATAATCCATACAAGTCTGTTCCGGGCTCGAACAAAACCGAAGGCACTTCTCACGAAGCCCTTGCAATCCGGGTATTCACAATCCCGATCGAATTTCCCATCACTTAGGGAATCTCTATACCAGGAGCTACCCAGTGCAGAGACAATCGATAGGTCATTCTATCGCTTTCGCAAATACTCGGTCTTCAACACCAGTCATCAAATGCAATTCATAACGACGTATCACATATTCGGAATGGGTTATACGACCCCATGGTCCTTTCCCGGTTAACCCGAATAGTGAGCGCTTATTTAAAAATAAGTGTGGCATTCACATTCAAACAAATCACATCAAATACCCATTCAAAGGGAAATATTGATAGTCGGTTATTGAACTATCAATCGATATGCACACATCACCAGTTTCCAAATAATTTTCCAAATTATTTATTTTCCAAAATATCTTTACAAGATATATTATTTCAATATGTCAAAAATAAATCAATATTTATTTTTAAACATGTTCCCCTTTCTTTTATAAATTCCATAGTGAATTTATATTTCAAAATATCTATGAATATACGACTTCAATTCGATTTCTAATATTCATTTTCAATTTATCTTCAAAAAGATAAATTCAAAATATTCACTTAATATTGGAAAACATTTCCTTACTTATTTATTCATAAGTAATTTACAAATATTATTTATTTTCAATACTTGGAAAATACTCAATATACTTAAATCGAAATTTAGTATATATTTCATTCTTTAAGGAAATCATTCTCTTAAACATATTTATTTGGGCCAAAACGAATGTTACGTAAAACATCGTTACGACGTCCCAAAATCACTAGTATAGGGATTCAAAGTTTAAATAGATATATAAATCCCAATACTATACAAAACATTTCCTTTCGGAAATCATTTACTATAACAACAGTGTTATAGTCCACCATTTCCTTTTATTTCTCGAAAACGTCTATTTCAACAATAAATGTTGAAATCTATGGTTTCGAATCTCAACACAGTTAAAAACATTGTTAGATCGTTTTAATTTCTATTTAAAACATCACATTCTAAACATTTTCTTTAACATATTATTCACTATTCAAAAACGTGAATATACATCAATTTACAATTTCATCATTTCTATTCATTTTATTTTAAAGTATTATTCACAGTCAAAAACGTGAATATAACCCCATTAATAGGTTATAACAATTTACTTATCAAAATAAGTTGTTTGCGAATTTATAAAACAACGTTTATAAATTCCTTTATTAACCTATTCCAGTTTATAACTCAATTATAAACTAAAAGTTCATATTATAAGTTAAATACTTATAATTTATTCGTTTACAAAAACGTTCTTTTAAACTTCCCAAATTATAAATCTTATAACTCATAAGATTCATTTATTTGTCCAAAACCATTATTTTAATAACTTAATAAATTTTATAAACCTATTGCTTATAAAATTCCATTTATAACTTCACCGTTTAATTCTATAAATTTCATTCATCAATGACATTCATTCACCATTCATTCCAACACTTATAAAAACTCGTTTTATAATTCCAACATTTTTAATTTATAAATATCAATTTATAAATCTTTTAATATAAATCAATTTATATTATTCTTTAAAACGTCTTTAAACCCTTTTATAATTTCATCAATTTCTTTGATTTATAAAATAATCAAATTTTATAAATCCTATATTTAAACTTTTCACAATAAATTCAAAAATCCCGATTTTTACTATTTTATAAAATTATCAGCATCATATTCTCAAAAATCAGTTTTTAACTATATTTCTCAAAAATCATAATTTTTATAACTTTAAAAATTATAACGTTTATTTATTTAAAATGGATCAATTCCAAAATTATTTTATAAAACGTATACTTTTCAAAAATCACTTTAAAAATCATTTTAAAGTTTCAAAATTTGGTCCAATGATGCTACACACCAAATAGTCAATCACGACAACAACGATATCATATATCGATATGATAATCCATCAAATATCAAAATATCTGAAATCAAATAAATACTGTTGAGGAATCCAGTTGGATCCCTCCAACCTGTTTTCCTGCATCCACAAACATTGGCACAATACCAATTCCGCTCCAGTACGAAATTATCGCGGTATATGGGATTTAGTAATATTATCCGCTTAATAGACGGCGCAATAGGGTCTCATCCGCTAAACAAATAAAATGCGGGAAATCAATAACTCCAATATATACATATGCCAATATATATATATATATATATATATATTGATATTATACATAATACCAATTTCACTGTTTATGAAATATTCGCGGTATATGTTTTTAATAAATAACATCCGCTTACTAACGGCGCATAATGTCTATTTTAACAATCAATAGATAATAATCATCATTCAAACATGCATTCAAATATTTTAAATCTAACTATTTAAAATAAAATCGAAACTGATTCGATTGAGTGAGAAGTTCTCACCTTGATTTTCAATTTCGTTTTAGCGATTTATTTCGAATAAAATTAAACGGACGTTTAGTTTTACCCAAAATTCTCACTAACTTCAAACGACTCCAATCCAACTCCATCGCGTAGTGCTCGTCCATACGATTCCAACGCAACTGGTTTCGTGCGTTTTCGACCTCGTATGAAAAAGTTATACATTTATGAAGTTTGTACACGATTTATATATAACTAATTACAACATTTCATAATTAATTTTCAGCCTAATCAAACTCAAGCCGTTGGATCTCCTTCCACCAGATCATAGCCGCATGCTCCTTCTCCTCTCCCTCACGTTCTTGTTCTACAGGCCGCAACACACACACATGAACCCATCAAGCACAAATTAGGTTTTCAAATTCGAGCCTCCTCGCTACACTAAACCTCATCACACCACCGCCATGTCGAAGCCCATTGCAAGAGCTACCTCCACCACCACCAGCATGAAGCTCGGCCCCCCTACCTCCTCGAGTTGCGTGCGCAACTTGCCACAAACGGCCCCCCATATCTCACAATTTATAGCTCCAATCCACATCTTAACCGTTGATCTTGTAGTTCTCTTCATGCTTTACCTCTTTGTAGTTGGAAGTTTCGTCTAATTGCTGATGGATTTGGAGAAATCGAGGGAGGAACGTGGGTGTTTTCTGGCCATTGGTGAAAGGGGTGGCGGCTAGGGTTTAGGAATTAGGTTTATATATATATATTTTTTAATTTATGAAGGTGTTGGGGCTATTTATAAAGAAACGATCGACACTATTCATCCGGAAATTCCGAACTCCGATTTACGCGCCGTAGCCAGCGTTTCTAGGGTTTACCCCGCGTTCCGGACACAATGGAATAGGTTTCGAAAGCTAATTCGGACATCTGTGCGAGTTATGGCAATAAACGTTCAATTTAAATTAAACCGATTTAAACGATTTTCTAGACGTTTTAATTTGTACCGGACAAACGGTAAATCCAATTGACACGAAATTTGAAACCTTACAATAATATCACATTACGGATCCGATGAAACTGGTTTCGTCGAAATCCGAGACTTTTTGAAAAATGGCTATTCTAACTCGCCAAATTAATATTAAAAATAATTCGATGCGTTTCGAGCTGCCACGATCAAACGATAGCTCCGATTGACACGAAAATTGAAATCCGGTAATAACTAACTATTACGGATCCAATGGAACTGGTGTCGTTCAATTCTGAGACTGTTCAAAAATTGACTATTTTCACTAGTCGATTTTAATATTAAAATATTCAATTTTCACAAATTAACTTCTAATTCGATTTTAAAAGTTCTAAAATATCATTCTAACTTCAACATGATAAAACAAAATTTTACAAATCATTTTCAATCATATTTAACTCGATTTTCAATTATTTCCATAATTTAACATATTAAATTATCGATTTAATTATTCAATTAAATCCAATAATTCAAAATAAAATTTATTCGACTTATAAATCCACTTATTAATATTTAAAATTAATTAAATATTCAAATTTTAATTATTAAAAATTCTGGGTCGTTACAATCTTCCCTCCTTAAAAGAATTTCGTCCTCGAAATTATTAAGTAAGAAAAGTTACAGAATCCATTAACTTTCCCAAAGCAAAATTTAAACTTTTCACCATTCTTTACTAAGTTTTCAAATCATACTTAGTTATCTTTTCAAAAACAATTACTATTGTTTAACTTTCAATTCCAAAATCAAAGTTACAGTTTTCACAAATTTTCCCAATTTTCCTCAAATTTTTTTTCTAACGCCTTAAATTTCCGGAAAAATTCGCCATAGTCTCCTTTGCGCGGCTCGATCCGAAAAAAAAATGACAGTATATATATCACAAATATACATCTCATCAAGTAATGAGGCATCCCGCAGGGAAAAAGTATAAAAGTACGGTATGCAATCCGAGATATGTACCTTATATTTTATTAGCGAGCATATATGGCTAATATAGCGCGAAAGCGAGCTCCAAATGCGAAGCAAACGCGATCCGCACCTACTAAACACTCAACAAACAACATGAGAATCATGCATGTAGAAAATAGTATCGATATACAACATATAGCAACATAATAACTATATATGTCAACATAGCAAATGCAATAAAAGCAATATATTCAACCATCAACCAACTAGCATTCATAACCAATAATTATTCATTCATATTCTCATTAATATTTAATGAAATGGTTTTCAATTTAATCAGATTTGATTTATTAACAGTGGATGTTTCTAGCATTCATTTTCAATTAGTTTATATTCACTAATTCATATCCAAGTTGGTTCACTTCCAAATCAAATTCAATTCTATTTAAGATTCACTTAACTTCCAATTGAATTCTGATTACTTTAGCTTCCAATTTCATTAACTCAATTTCATTAACATTTAATGAATTATATACAATCAACTAACAATCATATAACAACCAATGTATATTAATTGCAACCAAATTCCTTTGCTTTCAATTGGTTTAATTAATTGATTTTCATTCAAACTTTCAACTTTCAATAACATTAAATTTTAATGAATTAACACTTACATCCATTATTTCATATCAACTTAATTTACATAACTTAAGTTCATATTTATCACTTAACTTTATTAATTTACTTTGATACCAATATCAATTTCATTCAATATCACTTAAGTTATACTTCCATTTAACTTTAAATTCATTTTTATTTACGACTCATATTCATAAATATATTCATATAGTTTCACTTCTTATATATATATAAGTTTATTTCACAATTGTAAATCACTTTAATTATAATTCAATTCTTATAATTCTTTTGCTTATACAATTATTCTTCAATTTAGATTATTCAAACAACTAAACAATCCACTTATATACACTTTAATAATTCTGAAAAATCATTTCTTTATATATAAAAATATAATCAAGGCAAAATTATTTCATTTACCCAATTTAAAACAATACTGTGTCGAATTGTTCTATTCAAGTGTTTAGAAACCCCTTCGGCATAGTTGTCGAGACCACGCTGACGAAGGTTCATATGCCACTCAACAAACCAATCATCACAATATAAACAATTTCATATTCACTAACCAATACGCTCTCATAGCTATTATTACACTCAAACTCATTCTAGAGCACTACTGACTCTATCTCTAATGAGTAATACCCAACAGAACCATGGTTGTCGCTTAACCATATGCTCTGATACCACATTGTCAGGACCCGATTCTTCGTCTTCCGAAAATTCAACATCGATACTCACTTTATCGACTGCCGAGCAATCGAACGACGGAAACCGAACACTGAGGGTTTAAGAAAAAGAAAAAAAAGAAAGAAGAAGAGAGAAGAAGAGAGAAAATAGAGAGAAAAGAAAATAGAACGGAACAGAAAACAACAGAACAACAACAGAATCTCACAATTCGCAGCGGAACAACATATAATAATAAATGAATAATCTTTAAACAAAGAACTATATCAGTTATTACATTTTATACATTACATTTCATTACATCATATCATCTGAGTGTACAACAATATACAACAACAAATAGTGCAGCGGAAAAGAAATACTATATACTAGTAATACGCCATGCCATTCAGCTTGCCTCCAGCAACTCCAGAATATCCTGATAAACCTAACTCTTGACTGCCCGTGTGGAAATTGGTGGGCACCCAGAGTTTAGGAAGGAAAACAATAAACTCCAAGTCAGTCATGTGACTGGTGTGAGAACTCAAAACAGATTATTTATCTTTAAAATCAAATTAGAGGAATATTTTTAAAGTCAATTCGCAATGCTTTTAAAAATGAGACTACCATAAGACCTCCCGCCACACACACAATGCAAACGCAGACTTGGAGGAGATTTCTCCTTATGATAGTCAAAGATGCTTGATACGCATTTAAAAAGAAAACATTTGATATTATTACTAGTGCATAGTGTAGGAAAAATTTATTTCGAAAGTGGAATATAAATCTTAGCCAGCATAGGTACCATTATAGTATGCTTACTATAGCTACCATATTAAATGGCAGGTTCTACAACTAAAACCGTACAAGTCTCGTATTGTTTCTTTGGATTTCCAACGAATGATCAGGCCAAGGAACTTCCCATTGCCACATGAGAATGCCTCTGGATGGACATCCCCGAGAACCAAACCGGATCTCTACCAACACAAGGCCGGGTTACCCCTAACTGAGTAACAACTGACCGAATATGCCATCCCCCGGTCCTTTGGGACCTTTCACCGAGCGCTCGCAATCAATTCACACAATCATAAAGTGTTTTCAACATGAGTAAGTATCTGGGCTCCATACCATGACACCACCCTTTTCCAGAAGGAAATGCACATATCCTAAAGGGCGCTACCCCTCATAACCTTGCCGCATCTTTCCTGTTTTGACCATTCACGGGGTGTGAGGCTCGACGAAGTCACGTCCACAAAAACATACTTTATACAAAAGCCATGCTTTGGGTCAACAAATGATCATATAAATGATCACCAGGATAGACGATCAAATAAACGATCCTATCACAAATAATCAACACAATGATCATTTACAGCAACACTCAGCATGTCACATTACCAAATTGGGAATATATCGCTGATAACCTTCAACTACATAACCTCTGAGCTTGTACGTCTCAGAGAAGGGTGTTAAGCTAAAAGAATAAATTCTCCGCCACCAACAGAAATATATTTGAAAGAAATCTGCTTTATATCTCAATTTGTGATGTCAGACATATAATCCATACAAGTCTGTTCCGGGCTCGAACAAAACCGAAGGCACTTCTCACGAAGCCCTTGCAATCCGGGTATTCACAATCCCGATCGAATTTCCCATCACTTAGGGAATCTCTATACCAGGAGCTACCCAGTGCAGAGACAATCGATAGGTCATTCTATCGCTTTCGCAAATACTCGGTCTTCAACACCGGTCATCAAATGCAATTCATAACGACGTATCACATATTCGGAATGGGTTATACGACCCCATGGTCCTTTCCCGGTTAACCCAAATAGTGAGCGCTTATTCAAAAATAAGTGTGGCATTCACATTCAAACAAATCACATCAAATACCCATTCAAAGGGAAGTATTGATAGTCGGTTATTGAACTATCAATGGATATGCACACATCACCAGTTTCCAAATAATTTTCCAAATTATTTATTTTCCAAAATATCTTTACAAGATATATTATTTCAATATGTCAAAAATAAATCAATATTTATTTTTAAACAAGTTCCCCTTTCTTTTATAAATTCCATAGTGAATTTATATTTCAAAATATCTATGAATATACGACTTCAATTCGATTTCTAATATTCATTTTCAATTTATCTTCAAAAAGATAAATTCAAAATATTCACTTAATATTGGAAAACATTTCCTTACTTATTTATTCATAAGTAATTTACAAATATTATTTATTTTCAATACTTGGAAAATACTCAATATACTTAAATCGAAATTTAGTATATATTTCATTCTTTAAGGAAATCATTCTCTTAAACATATTTATTTGGGACAAAACGAATGTTACGTAAAACATCGTTACGACGTCCCAAAATCACTAGTATAGGGATTCAAAGTTTAAATAGATATATAAATCCCAATACTATACAAAACATTTCCTTTCGGAAATCATTTACTATAACAACAGTGTTATAGTCCACCATTTCCTTTTATTTCTCGAAAACGTCTATTTCAACAATAAATGTTGAAATCTATGGTTTCGAATCTCAACACAGTTAAAAACATTGTTAGATCGTTTTAATTTCTATTTAAAACATCACATTCTAAACATTTTCTTTAACATATTATTCACTATTCAAAAACGTGAATATACTTCAATTTACAATTTCATCATTTCTATTCATTTTATTTTAAAGTATTATTCACAGTCAAAAACGTGAATATAACCCCATTAATAGGTTATAACAATTTACTTATCAAAATAAGTTGTTTGCGAATTTATAAAACAACGTTTATAAATTCCTTTATTAACCTATTCCAGTTTATAACTCAATTATAAACTAAAAGTTCATATTATAAGTTAAATACTTATAATTTATTCGTTTACAAAAACGTTCTTTTAAACTTCCCAAATTATAAATCTTATAGCTCATAAGATTCATTTATTTGTCCAAAACCATTATTTTAATAACTTAATAAATTTTATAAACCTATTGCTTATAAAATTCCATTTATAACTTCACCGTTTAATTCTATAAATTTCATTCATCAATGACATTCATTCACCATTCATTCCAACACTTATAAAAACTCGTTTTATAATTCCAACATTTTTAATTTATAAATATCAATTTATAAATCTTTTAATATAAATCAATTTATATTATTCTTTAAAACGTCTTTAAACCCTTTTATAATTTCATCAATTTCTTTGATTTATAAAATAATCAAATTTTATAAATCCTATATTTAAACTTTTCACGATAAATTCAAAAATCCCGATTTTTACTATTTTATAAAATTATCAGCATCATATTCTCAAAAATCAGTTTTTAACTATATTTCTCAAAAATCATAATTTTTATAACTTTAAAAATTATAACGTTTATTTATTTAAAATGGATCAATTCCAAAATTATTTTATAAAACGTATACTTTTCAAAAATCACTTTAAAAATCATTTTAAAGTTTTAAAATTTGGTCCAATGATGCTACACACCAAATAGTCAATCACGACAACAACGATATCATATATCGATATGATAATCCATCAAATATCAAAATATCTGAAATCAAATAAATACTGTTGAGGAATCCAGTTGGATCCCTCCAACCTGTTTTTCTGCATCCACAAACATTAGCACAATACCAATTCCGCTCCAGTACGAAATTATCGCGGTATATGGGATTTAATAATATTATCCGCTTAATAGACGGCGCAATAGGGTCTCATCCGCTAAACAAATAAAATGCGGGAAATCAATAACTCTAATATATACATATGCCAATATATATATATATATATATATATATATATATTGATATTATACATAATACCAATTTCACTGTTTATGAAATATTCGCGGTATATGTTTTTAATAAATAACATCCGCTTACTAACGGCGCATAATGTCTATTTTAACAATCAATAGATAACAATCATCATTCAAACATGCATTCAAATATTTTAAATCTAACTATTTAAAATAAAATCGAAACTGATTCGATTGAGTGAGAAGTTCTCACCTTGATTTTCAATTTCGTTTTAGCGATTTATTTCGAATAAAATTAAACGGACGTTTAATTTTACCCAAAATTCTCACTAACTCCAAACGACTTCAATCCAACTCCATCGCGTAGTGCTCGTCCATACGATTCCAACACAACTGGTTTCGCGCGTTTTTGACCTCGTATGAAAAAGTTATACATTTATGAAGTTTGTACACGATTTATATATAACTAATTACAACATTTCATAATTAATTTTCAACCTAATCAAACTCAAGCCGTTGGATCTCCTTCCACCAGATCATAGCCGCATGCTCCTTCTCCTCTCCCTCACGTTCTTGTTCTACAGGCCGCAACACACACACATGAACCCATCAAGCACAAATTAGGTTTTCAAATTCGAGCCTCCTCGCTACACTAAACCTCATCACACCACCGCCATGTCGAAGCCCATTGCAAGAGCTACCTCCACCACCACCAGCATGAAGCTCAGCCCCCCCTACCTCCTCGAGTTGCATGCGCAACTTGCCACAAACGTCCCCCCATATCTCACAATTTATAGCTCCAATCCACATCTTAACCGTTGATCTTGTAGTTCTCTTCATGCTCTACCTCTTTGTAGTTGGAAGTTTCGTCTAATTGCTGATGGATTTGGAGAAATCGAGGAAGGAACGTGTGTGTTTTCTGGCCATTGGTGAAAGGGGTGGCGGCTAGGGTTTAGGAATTAGGTTTATATTTTTTTTTTTAATTTATGAAGGTGTTGGGGCTATTTATAAAGAAACGATCGACACTATTCATCCGAAAATTCCGAACTCCGATTTACGCGCCGTAACCAGCGTTTCTAGGGTTTACCCCGCGTTCCGGACACAGTGGAACAGGTTTCGAAAGCTAATTCGGACATCTGTGCGAGTTTTGGTAATAAACGTTCAATTTAAATTAAACCGATTTAAACGATTTTCTAGGCGTTTTAATTTGTACCGGACAAACAGTAAATCCAATTGACACGAAATTTGAAACCTTACAATAATATCACATTAAGGATCCGATGAAACTGGTTTCGTCAAAATCCGAGACTTTTTGAAAAATGGCTATTTTAACTCGCCAAATTAATATTAAAAATAATTCGATGCGTTTCGAGCTGCCACGATCAAACGATAGCTCCGATTGACACGAAAATTGAAATCCGGTAATAAATAACTATTACGGATCCAATGGAACTGGTGTCGTTCAATTCTGAGACTGTTCAAAAATTGACTATTTTCACTAATCGATTTTAATTTTAAAATATTCAATTTTCACAAATTAACTTCTATTCGATTTTAAAAGTTCTAAAATATCATTCTAACTTCAACATGATAAAACAAAATTTTACAAATCATTTTCAATCATATTTTACTCAATTTTCAATTATTTCCATAATTTAACATATTAAATTATCGATTTAATTATTCAATTAAATCCAATAATTCAAAATAAAATTTATTCGACTTATAAATCCACTTATTAATATTTAAAATTAATTAAATATTCAAATTTTAATTATTAAAAATTCTGGGTCGTTACAATTTATTTAAATCTTTAAATCAAAGATTTATCTCATAACTTTCAAAATTGTTTTTAAAGATTCATTCATAACTTGGAAACTATTTTCTGTTTAACTTGAAATCCCTTAAATACAATTTGAAATTCATTTCTCATATGAAAACTTTTTATCATTTAGAAACAATAGTTTTATTTTGGAAAAAACCCGATTCTATTTATACAAGTTAAAAATCTTTGAGTTAATTCAAATTCTCACAACAATACTTTAAAAATGGTTTTAAAACCCCATATAAACTTGTATACCGTTTTTAAATCATAAATATAGAATTCAATTTCAGATATTGAATTCGAATTATTCAAATTTCAAATCTTTATTAAGTTATTCAAAATAACTTACATTCTTAAAACACCTTTTCAAAAGCTTTTCGCATTAAACTTAATTTATTTCCAAAACTATTTGAATTTGAAAATTCAATTACAAAACTTTTTTAAAAATATGACTTAACCCATTTCCACGTGAAATCCATATTTGTGTGTGTATGAGTGTGGTCCAGGGATTTTACACAATAGTGCACAACATCAATCATCACAGATTCAATCAATATCGATAAGCGGTAAAACCCATAACGCTTATCTTCATTCACAGGTTCATAGATAAATAAATTTATCAATCACAGAGATTCATCATTACGATTGGATGTGGGTTTCGGATAGCCAACTGGAATCCGAATCCCTGTCGCATCGAAATTTTAAATGCCATTTTACAGGCTAAGGGTTTTCTCATCAACACAGAATAAAATTACCTATCATAATCCAGCACAGAGTAATTCACATCTCACAGCATCACAATTTCAAAACAGAAATATCAATTCATTTTACAACAAATTAGATACCCTACATATACAATCCATAAGTAATCATCTTTAATTCTTATTGTGATCAATTTAATTTAAAATTAATTATTTGAGAGTTAATTCCTTAACCTTGTTTAATTTATCAATTAATTATCAATTGATTACCTATTTCATTTCAAATTAGTTAATTAACAAATCAATTCTTAACAATTATTAAGTCTTAATTACTAAATTTATTACCTTAAATCATTAAGTAAAAATCTAAATTATTATCAAACTTAATTACCCATTTATTAATTTCTAATTACTTAGTTAATCAATTATTAATTCTTAATTAACTTAATTAATTAACTATTAATCATTTATTAATTAACGTCTAATTACAATTGCAAAGTAATTATTCTTAATTACTTTCTAAAATATTTTATTGATATTAATTGTTCAACTTAATTAAACATTTAAAAGTCTTCCTTTAAATTTTGAAAATCAATTATAGTATTAACTACAACTTAATTGTTTGTTAACTTTATACTTAGTTTAAATTGATTACTTAACTAAAATAGTAATTTAGAGTTAGAAACGTTGTAAAGCATCAACTACATAATTAAACTTGTATTAAAGTTAATAATGTTAAACATTTTCACTTGTTTTCATAAATAAAACAACAGTGTAAAAAAAACCCCGAGATTTACCCGGTCCACTCGACAACCGCTTCGAGTCGCACATCAGCCTCCCCGAGAACATACCCTGTACGTAACTCATCTTCCTCTTTTTTTTTCTTTTTTTTTTTTAGTTTTAGTTTACTTAAGTTTTCATACTAAGGCAACAGGAAAATTCTTTGCGTGCTCCAGTGAAACCCGAAGCATGCTTCCCCAAATTCTTGAGCGTAACTCGAGTTAAAACCCCATCAACCTGATAAAGCTTCATCTTCCCCAAAACATTTCCATTGATACGCACAGTAACTTGTGCACGTGCCCAGGCGATTGGATGGTCGCCGACCATCGCCGAGACTTCCAACACATCACCGTCGATCACCACGAGCATTCCAACATCATCGATGTTCGAATTCAAAAGCGAATCAAAATCGAGCTCTCTCACCACCAAACCAAACCAGAACCCAACCCACATCGAAAATTCACATTCGCCACGGCGCTCACGGCGATCAGAAACCGCACCCCTCTGACGATAGCACCTCCTCTCATCCACGCAGCCAATCCCCTCGGTGCGATCGCTCCAAATGCTTCGTCGGCGTCACAGTTAATCAAATCCCAACCCTCTCTAAAACTTAGGGTTAAACCCAAACCCTAAAACTGAGTCGCGTCGACGCCACCGCCACCTGTAAACCCTTCCACTATTTTTCCAATGATCTACGACGCACCAACCAGCTACAGGCCCAAACTCAACAACCCTTGTCACGTTGATCATCGTAATTTGCCCAAAACAAGTTTTCTGTTCAACTCGCGAATGCTAGAAATTTCCCAACTTAAAAATTGTGAATTTATTATCAAAAATCATGAGTTTGAAATACGAATCCATTTATGTAATTAGAATTTGAAATCTAGATGCATGATTTTGAACAAAGTTTAGATTGTCACCGCAAAATTTAAATTTTTGAAATGATTACTTAATATAAAATCTCGAAACCATTTTTATAATTAATACTACACTGTAGCAATCGTTTCTCATTCAAATATCATTGCTTAATTCTGATTGTAAGAGGAGATATGAATTTATATTAAGTGATCAAGCCTGTTATTAAAACAGAGGAACAAACAAAATCACGCACAGTCATTCCCATATCTATATATACATGCATACTTATCAACTGAACAAACAGTAATCATGGCATATTTTAAGTATCAAGCCCAGACAATCAAGATATGCAAGTGTATGATCTTAAAAGAAGGGGTTTGCTCACCTCAATACAGTTGAAAAAGAGAACACTTATGTGTTCAAACAACTGCAGTTTTTTTTCCTTTCTTTTCCTGAATCTTCTTTCTTTGAGTTGAATGATGTTTGAGTTTATAAAATTATGATTTTTGGTTTTCTTTTCTTTTCAGGCTTGCTAAATTTTGCTGAACAAACTAAAATAGGATGCATTGCATACATATATAGACAGAAGAAAACAGTGTTATACAAATAGGTGTTATCAGGTATGGGTTTATTTCTTTTGTTGACTAAGCAATGCTTGTTTTCGGCTGAGATGGTATCAAGTAGTCCTAAGAGGATAGGCATTAAACGCAAATCCTATTTTGTCTCCAACCATGCTCTTTGATCATGCATATTTTCTGTTTACAGCCCTCTTGCATTTATATTATCAAGATTTTTTCTTTGTTTTATTGCCTTACATTTCGGTTGAGAAGATAGTATTTGTACTGAGGAGATGGGGTAATAAATGCCATGTCCTATTTGTTTTACACTTATACTATTTGTTATGTATGAAGTATGCACAGTTCTGCTTTTCTTTGTAAGCATATTCATATTTTTTTACTCTTACTTTTGTCTTTAGCATTTACTTTATACTTTTACAAAGTTTATCAACATGTTACTTGAACTTATCTAATTTATTGCTTTGTTCTTAGATTTTCATTTGTATGTAAATTTTATTCTAGTTTTGTTTGTTTTTATTTTCTTTGTAATATAATGACATTCTATATAAATATGTTGTTATAGTTTTACTTTGTAATTTACTTGTTATTATTTTATAGTTTGATTACCAAACATTAATTTATAACTTATATTTTATTTTACACTTATTATTATTTTTTTTTAAAGAAAATTCATTTTGAACTTCCAAATCAAACTTTTGTTTATAATTCTATTCAATTGAAAATATTTAACATTTGAGTTTCAAATCAAATTCAAAAATAAATAAGTATACATTTCTTATTAAATTTGAAAAATTCAAACAAATCCGTAATTTAATCCAAAAATTCAATTAAATTATAAACTTAAATTCGTCATTAAAACTGGGTCGTTACAGAAATATATCTTGCGAAGATATTTTGAGGTTAATAAATAATTCAGGAGAAACTATTTATGTTTGATGGATGTTGTGAATGTTAATTGATAGTTAAATAACCGATTGTCGATATTGGCCAATGTGCTGATCATTTCGAAGAGACCGGGATCGAGATTTATTTCTCGAAAACCACTTCGATCAGGTTTGAACGTTTTTGTGTGGAAAACAAGGGTTTGGATTCGAAGGTGGAGCAGTGAAGTGCAAGGGCTAGTCGCTACTAATCCTGAGGGAAATTCCAAAATGGATGTAGTAAGAGTAGTGCCTTCGGTTCCGTTCGAACCCAGGACGGACTTGTATGGGTGAATGCTTTCGGAACATCGTCAGGTGGGCGATGAGCCTAAGTAATATGTTCTAAAAGGTAATGCTTCGCCTCGAGCCTCATCAGTCAGGAATGACTGAAAATCAGAGGATATGCAGCAAGGCTAAGTGGGTAGCACCCATTAGGGTGAGGTCATCCCTGTCTAGATGTCCCTTTTATTCGGCTTAGTGGTGCGGTTGCTGATCTTAACTATAGGGTGATCTTACTCGGGATTATCCAGTAAAGGGTAGTCCCGGTTTTGTGTTGCAAGGGATTGGAAGTAATCCTCGGTACGTTGATCTAGGCCACCTACAGTGATAGGTGGTACCCCAGTGCCTAGTCATTAGTTGGAAATCCATTCTCCTTATGCGCCTGTACTGTTTTGATTGTGCCCAACTATTTCTGAAATGTGAGATGCAAGCATTTCAGCTAGATTCTATTTTACTTTCTATAGACACTATTATAATATCAGAGGATTTTGATAAAAAGTGTTTTGGCTATTGTTAACCGCCTTTTGGCAAGGCCATGGATATGGGGATTTAACTTAATTGACTACCCGTGCGTCAAGGCTGATGTACGATGGATTCAGTCGACTGGATGGATGGATGACGCAGCGTGCTTGGAAGATGGAAATTTGATCGGATAAAAATGAACCGACTATAATTTGGGTCTAGGAAACATGGTTCGGCATTAAACATGGTTCAGCATGGTGAAGGTTCGGCATAAATCTCGTTCAGCATTAGATGGGTCATTCGGCATACCTCCATACCTCGGTAGACCCATACCTCGGTAGATCCATACCCCGGTTGTAACAAACGGAAATTTTCGACTTTCGAAAATTCAACATCGATACTCACTTTATCGACTGCCGAGAAATCGAAGGCCAAAAACCCGGAATGTTATGGTTTTTAAGAAAAGAAAAAGTAGAAAAGAAGAGAAGAAAAAAAGGAAAATAGGAAATAGAAAATAGAAATTAGAGAGAATAGAAAATGGAGGGAAAGAAAAATAGAACATAGAACGGAATAGAAAACAACAGAACAACATCAGAATCTCAATTCGCAGCGGAACAACATATAATAGTAAATGAATAATCTTTAAACAAAGAACTATATCAGTTATTACATTACATCACATTTCATTACATCATATCATCATCAGAGTGTACAACAACAACAAATAGTGCAGCGGAAAAAGAAATACTATATAAACTAGTAATACGCCATGCCATCCATCTTGCCTCCAGCAACTCCAGAATATCCAGATATCCTGATAAACCTTACTCTTGACTGCCCGTGTGGAAATTGGTGGGCACTCAGAGTTTAGGAAGGAAAACAATAAACTCCAAGTCAGTCATGTGACTGGTGTGAGAACTCAAAACAGTTTATTTATTTTTAAAATCAAAATAGAGGAATATTTTTAAATTCAATTCGCAATGCTTTTAAAAATGAGACTACCATAAGACCTCCTGCCACACACATAATGCAAACGCAGACTTGGAGAAGATTTCTCCTTATGATAGCCAAAGATGCTTGATACGCATTTAAAAGAACATTTCATATTATTATTAGTGCATAGTGTAGGAGAAATTCATTTCGAAAGTAGAATATAAATCTTAGCCAGCATAGGTACCATTATATTATACCTAATAATAGCTACCATATTAGATGGCAGGTTCTACAACTAAAACCGTACAAGTTTCGTATTGTTTCTTTGGATTTCCAACAAATGGTCAGGCCAAGGAACTTCCCATTGCCACATGAGAATGCCTCTGGAAAGACATCCCCGAGAACCAAACCGGAACTCTGCCAACACAAGGCCGGGTTACCCCTAACTGGGTAACTACTGACACGAGCACGCCATTCCCCGATCGTAAACGACCTTTCTCACGGGATCCCGATAACCAACAACCACAAAGTAATAAATTCGCAGTAACCACATAAGTTAAATATCTGGGCTCCGTACCATGATACCACCTCTATCCAGAAGGAAATGTACATACCCTAAAGGGAGCTACCCCTCATAACCTTGCCGCATCTTTCCTGTTTTGACCATTTCCGGGGTGTGAGGCTCGACGAAGTCACGTCCACAAAAACATACTTTATACAAAAGCCATGCTTTGGGTCAACAAATGATCAACACAATGATCACCAAGATAGACGATCAAATAAACTATCCTATCACAATAATCAACACAATGATCATTTCAGCAACACTCAGCATGTCACATTACCAAATTGGGAATATATCGCTGATAACTTCAACTATACAACCTCTGAGCTCGTACGTCTCAGAGAAGGGTGTTAAGCTAAAGAATAAATTCTTCGCCACCAACAGAAATATATTTGAATGAAATCGGCTTTATATCTCAACTTGTAATGTCAGACATACAATCCATACAAGTCTGTTCCGGGCTCGAACAAAACTGAAGGCACTTACAAAGAAGTCCTTGCAATCCGGATATTCACAATCCTGATCGGATTTCCCATCACTTAGGGAGTCTCTATACCGCTGCAACTCAGTGCAGAGACAATCGACAGGTCATCCTATCGCTCTCGCAAATACCGGGTCTTCAACACCGATCTTCAATGCAATTATAACGACGTATCACATATTCGGAATGGGTTATACGACCCCATGGTCCTTTCCCGGTTAACCCGAATAGTGAGCGCTTATTCAAAAATAAGTGTAGCATTCACATTCAAACAAATCATATCAATTACCCATTCAAAGGGAAATATTGATAGTCGGTTATTGAACTATCACTGGATATGCACACATCACCAGATTCCAAATAATTTTCCAAATTATTTATTTTCCAAAAATATCTTTACAAGATATATTATTTCATACTTCAAAAATAAATCAATATTTATTTTTAAACCAATTCCACTTTCTTTTATAAATTCCTTAGTGAATTTATAATCCAAAATATCTATGAATATTCGATTTCAATTATTCATTTCAATATTTCTTTTCAATTTATCTTCAAAAAGATAAATTCTCAAAATATTCACTTTATATTGGAAAACATTTCCATACTTATTTGTTCATAAGTAATTCACAAATTTTATTTATTTTCAACACTTGGAAAATATTCAATATACTTCAATTAAAAATAAGTATATATTTCATTCTTTAAGGAAATCATTCTCTAAACATATTTATTTGGGCCAAAACGAATGTTGCGTAAAACATCGTTACGACAAACCAAAATCACTAGTATAGGGATTCGAAATTAAAATAGATATATATATCCCAATACTATACAAAAACATTTCCTTTCGGAAATCATTTACTATAACAACAGTGTTATAGTCCACTATTTCCTTCTATTTCTCGAAAACGTCTATTTCAACAATAAATGTCGAAATCTATGGTTTCGAATCTCAACACATTTTAAAACATTGTTCGATCGTTTTAATTCTATTTAAAACATCCAAATCCAAAACAATTTCTTTAACGTGTTATTCACTATTCAAAAACGTGAATATTCCTTGTTAACAAATTTCATCCTTTTATTCATTTTATTTCAAAGGATTATTCACAGTTCAAAAACGTGAATATAACTCCACTCATAGGTTTCAACAAATTTTCTTGTCAAAATAAGTCATTTGCGAATTTATAAAACAACGTTTATAAATCCCTTTTCTATTTATCTTATAAAAACTTCTTTTTATACATTCCTTTATTAACCTATTCCAGTTTATAACTAAATTATAAACTAAACGTTCATATTATAAGTTAAATACTTATAAAACGATTATTTTACAAAATCGTTCCTCTAAAGACTTTCCAAACCATAAATCTTATAACTTATAAGATTCATTTATTTAACCAAATCTATTCTTCAAATAACTTCACAAATTTATAATTCTTACTATTTATAAATTTCATTTATAACTTCACCATTTATAATTTTATAAATTCCATTCATTTACAAAATTTATTTTCACTTCATTCAAACACTTATAAAAACTCGTTTTATAATGTCAATATTTCAATTTATAAATATCCATTTATAAATCTCTTAGTATAAACCAATTTATATTATTCTTTAAAACGACTTTAATCTCCTTTATTATTTCACCATTTTGATTCATAAAATAATTAAATTTTATAAATCCTATATTTAAACTTTTCACAATAAATTCTAAAATCCCGATTAAACTATTTTATAAAATCAATAGCATCGTATTCTCAAAAATCAGTTTTTGACTATATTTCTCAAAAATCATAATTTTTTATAACATTAAAAATTATAACGTTTATTTATTTAAAATGGATCAATTCCAAAATTATTTTATAAAACGTATACTTTCTAAAATCACTTTAAAATCATTTTAAAATCCCAAAATCTGGGTCCAATGATGCTACACACCAAATAGTCAATCACGACTACAACGATATCATATATCAATATGAAAATCCATCAAATATCAAAATATCTGAAATCAAATAAATACTGTTGAGGAATCCAGTTGGATCCCTCCAACCTGTTTTCCTGCATCCACAAACATTAGCACAATACCAATTTCGCTCCAGTACGAAATTATCGCGGTATATGTTCTTATTAAATATTATCCGCTTAATAACGGCGCAATAGGGTCTCATCCGCTAAAAAATGCGGGGAATCAACAACTGCAATATATACATATGCCAATATATATATATATATATATATTGATATTATTTATAATACCAATTTCACTGTTTATGAAATATTCGCGGTATATGTTTTTAATAAATAACATCCGCTTACTAACGGCGTATAATGTTTATTTTAACAATTAATAGATAACAATCATCATTCAAACATGCATTCAAATATTTTAAATCTAACTATTTAAAATAAAATCGAAACTGATTCGATTGAGTGAGAAGTTCACACCTTGATTTCAATTTCGTTTTAGCGATTTATTTCGAATAAAATTAAACGGACGTTTAATTTTACCCAAAATTCTCACTAACTCCAAACGACTCCAAACCAACTCCATCGCGTAGTGCTCGTCCATACGATTCCAACGCAACTGGTTTCGCGCGTTTTCGACTTCGTATGAAAAAGTTACAAATATTTGAAGTTTACACGATTTATATTTACAATTTACAACTAAATTTTATAATTTTCAAACCTACACGTTCCTGGCCGCAAGATCCAACATCTCCCCATCGTGACCGTTCGTGCTCTTCTCCCCCAACTCACGCAACCATCTACAGACAAAGCCGCTCCACCCAAACCCATCACATATAGATTAGGGTTTGAATTTGCATCTTCATTTCTCGACGAAACTCGATCAAACCACTTGCAATAGGAAGCTCTTGACCCCCTCCATGCTCGGCCTGACCATGGTAGCACTCGGCCACCTCGTGATGCGCGCGCACGTCCATGAACAGCCCACGCATGCGGCTCCATATCTCCCCCATCGTCGCTCCAAACACGATCTCCACCGTTGAACTTGTAGATCTTGATGTCCTCTTCAATTCTCTAGTTGAAACCTAAGGCTAATTGTCGACGGATTTGGAGTAATCGAGGGAGGAAGGAGAAGAAATACTGGCCATTCATTTGTTAGGGCCGGCTGCAGTTCAAAATTAGGGTTAGGTTTAGAATCTTTTAATTTTCTTGAGTGAAGGGTCTATTTATAAAATTTTGAACGACACTATTCATCCCGGAAATTCCGAACTCCGATTTACGCGCCGTAACCAGCGTTTCTAGGGTTTATCCCGCGTTTCGACACAATGGAACAGGTTTCGGAAGCTAATTCGGACATCTGTGCGAGTTATGGCTATAAACGCTCAATTTGAATTAAACCGATTTAAACGATTTTCTAGGCGTTTTAATTTGTACCGGACAAACGGTAAATCCAATCGACTTGAAATTTGAAATCTTACAATAATATCAAATTACGGATCCGATGAAAC
This sequence comes from Allium cepa, assembly GCA_030765085.1. Taxonomy (NCBI): domain Eukaryota; kingdom Viridiplantae; phylum Streptophyta; class Magnoliopsida; order Asparagales; family Amaryllidaceae; genus Allium; species Allium cepa. The sequence goes on along the minus strand of CM060943.1, from coordinate 368,704,354 downwards.
TGGTTTCGTCGAAATCCGAGACTTTTTGAAAAATGGCTATTTTCACTCGTCAAATTTAAATTAAAAATAAATCGATGCGTTTCGAGCTGCCACGATCAAACGATAGCTCCGATTGACACGAAATTTGAAATCCGGTAATAACTAACTATTACGGATCCAATGGAACTGGTTTCGTTCAATTCTGAGACTGTTCAAAAATTGGCTATTTTCACTAGTCGATTTTAATATTAAAATATTCAATTTCCACAAATTAACTTTTAATTCGATTTTAAAAGTTCTAAAATATCATTCTAACTCTAACATGATAAAATAAAATTTTACGAATCATTTTCAATCATATTTAACTCAATTTTCAATTATTTCCATAATTTAACATATTAAATTATCGATTTAATTATTCAATTAAATCCAATAAATCGAAATAAAATTTATTCGACTTATAAATTCACTCATTTATATTTAAAATAAATTAAATACTCATATTTTAATTAAATAAAATTCTGGGTCGTTACAATCTTCCCCACTTAAAAGAATTTCGTCCTCGAAATTACAAGTAAGAAAAGTTAAAGAATTCTATTAATTTTCCGTAAATCCATAGTTAAACTTCTTACAATAACTTACTAAGTTTTCAAATCATACTTAGTTATCCTTTCAAAAACAACTACTATTGTTTAACTTTCAATTCCAAAATCAAAGTTTAAGTTTTCAAAATTTTCCAATTTTCTCAAAAATTTTCTAACGCCTTAAATTTTCGGAAAAATTCGCCATAGTCTCCTTTGCGCGGCTCGATCCGAAAAAAAAATGACAGTATATATATCACAAATATACATCTCATCAAGTAATGAGGCATCCCGAAGGGAAAAAAGTATAAAAGTACGGTACGTAATCCGAGATATGTACCTTATATTTTATTAGCAAGCATATACGGCTAATATAGCGCAAAAGCGAGCTCCAAATGCGAAGCAAACGCGATCCGCACCTACTAATCACTCAACAAACAACATGAGAACATGCATATAGACAATAGTATCAATATACAACATATAGCAACATAATCACTATATATGTCAACATAGCAAATGAAACAAAACAACAAATGCAAACATCAACCAACTATCATCCCTAACCAATAAATATTCATTCATATTCTCATTCATATTCAATGAATTGGTTTTCAATTTAATCACATTCGATTCATTCACAGTTGATGTTTTTATTAACATTTATTCTCAATTAGTTTATATTCACTAATTTATATTCAAGTTGGTTCACTTCCAAATCAAATTCAATTTATTTAAGTTTCACTTAACTTCCAATTGAATTTCAATTACTTTAGCTTTCAATTTCATTAATTCAATTTCATTAACACTTAATGAATTATATACAATCAACTAACAATCATATAACAATCAATGTATATACACTTTAATAATTCTGAAAAATTATTCCTTCATATATAAAATATACTCAAGGTAAAATTATTTCATTTACCCAATTTTAAACAATATTGTGTCAAATTGTTCTATTCAAGTGTTTAGAAACCCCTTCGGCATAGTCTTGCGGACCACGCTGACGAAAGTTCATATGCCACTCAATAAACCAATCATCACAATATAAAACAATTTTTATATTCACTAACAAATACGCTCTCATAGCTATTATTACACTCAAACTCATTCTAGAGTACTACTGACTCTATCTCTAATGAGAAATACCTAACAGAACCATGGTTGTCGCTTAACCATAAGCTCTGATACCAAATGTAACGAGACGAGCTAGTGGTCACAACCGGTAGGCTTTTCAACCATCCCAGCCCCACCGTGGCTTACACTGGTACCCCAGACCTTGCTTTTACGGCCAGCCTCTCGACTGTCTCAGGTTACACCTAACCAACCCCCTAAAAGAGGACGTGTGGGAGTAAGAGTCTCCCGTTCGCCACCTAACCGTGAAGCGAGAACCCCCCATCACATAGCCCAAAGCTTAGCAAGACTGGTGTGAGAACTCAAAACAGTTTATTTATTTTTAAAATCAAAATAGAGGAATATTTTTACATTCAATTCGCAATGCTTTTAAAAATGAGACTACCATAAGACCTCCTGCCACACGCACAATGCAAACGCAGACTTGGAGAAGATTTCTCCTTATGATAGCCAAAGATGCTTGATACGCATTTAAAAGAACATTTCATATTATTATTAGTGCATAGTGTAGGAGAAATTCATTTCGAAAGTAGAATATAAATCTTAGCCAGCATAGGTACCATTATATTATGCCTACTAATAGCTACCATATTAGATGGTAGGTTCTACAACTAAAACCGTACAAGTTTCGTATTGTTTCTTTGGATTTCCAACAAATGGTCAGGCCAAGGAACTTCCCATTGCCACATGAGAATGCCTCTGGAAAGACATCCCCGAGAACCAAACCGGAACTCTGCCAACACAAGGCCGGGTTACCCCTAACTGGGTAACTACTGACACGAGCACGCCATTCCCCGATCGTAAACGACCTTTCTCACGGGATCCCGATAACCAACAACCACAAAGTAATAAATTCGCAGTAACCACATAGGTTAAATATCTGGGCTCCATACCATGATACCACCTCTATCCAGAAGGAAATGTACATACCCTAAAGGGAGCTACCCCTCATAACCTTGCCGCATCTTTCCTGTTTTGACCATTTCCGGGGTGTGAGGCTCGACGAAGTCACGTCCACAAAAACATACTTTATACAAAAGCCATGCTTTGGGTCAACAAATGATCAACACAATGATCACCAAGATAGACGATCAAATAAACGATCCTATCACAATAATCAACACAATGATCATTTCAGCAACACTCAGCATGTCACATTACCAAATTGGGAATATATCGCTGATAACTTCAACTATATAACCTCTTAGCTCGTACGTCTCAGAGAAGCGTGTTAAGCTAAAGAATAAATTCTTCGCCACCAACAGAAATATATTTGAATGAAATCGGCTTTATATCTCAACTTGTAATGTCAGACATACAATCCATACAAGTCTGTTCCGGGCTCGAACAAAACCGAAGGCACTTACAAAGAAGTCCCTGCAATCCGGATATTCACAATCCTGATCGGATTTCCCATCACTTAGGGAGTCTCTATACCGCTGCAACTCAGTGCAGAGACAATCGACAGGTCATCCTATCGCTCTCGCAAATACCGGGTCTTCAACACCGATCTTCAATGCAATTATAACGACGTATCACATATTCGGAATGGGTTATACGACCCCATGGTCCTTTCCCGGTTAACCCGAATAGTGAGCGCTTATTCAAAAATAAGTGTAGCATTCACATTCAAGCAAATCATATCAATTACCCATTCAAAGGGAAATATTGATAGTCGGTTATTGAACTATCACTGGATATGCACACATCACCAGATTCCAAATAATTTTCCAAATTATTTATTTTCCAAAAATATCTTTACAAGATATATTATTTCATACTTCAAAAATAAATCAATATTTATTTTTAAACCAATTCCACTTTCTTTTATAAATTCCTTAGTGAATTTATAATCCAAAATATCTATGAATATTCGATTTCAATTATTCATTTCAATATTTCTTTTCAATTTATCTTCAAAAAGATAAATTCTCAAAATATTCACTTTATATTGGAAAACATTTCCATACTTATTTGTTCATAAGTAATTCACAAATTTTATTTATTTTCAACACTTGGAAAATATTCAATATACTTCAATTAAAAATAAGTATATATTTCATTCTTTAAGGAAATCATTCTCTTAAACATATTTATTTGGGCCAAAACGAATGTTGCGTAAAACATCGTTACGACAAACCAAAATCACTAGTATAGGGATTCGAAATTAAAATAGATATATATATCCCAATACTATACAAAAACATTTCCTTTCGGAAATCATTTACTATAACAACAGTGTTATAGTCCACTATTTCCTTCTATTTCTCGAAAACGTCTATTTCAACAATAAATGTCGAAATCTATGGTTTCGAATCTCAACACATTTTAAAACATTGTTCGATCGTTTTAATTCTATTTAAAACATCCAAATCCAAAACAATTTCTTTAACGTGTTATTCACTATTCAAAAACGTGAATATTCCTTGTTAACAAATTTCATCCTTTTATTCATTTTATTTCAAAGGATTATTCACAGTTCAAAAACGTGAATATAACTCCACTCATAGGTTTCAACAAATTTTCTTGTCAAAATAAGTCATTTGCGAATTTATAAAACAACGTTTATAAATCCCTTTTCTATTTATCTTATAAAAACTTCTTTTTATACATTCCTTTATTAACCTATTCCAGTTTATAACTAAATTATAAACTAAACGTTCATATTATAAGTTAAATACTTATAAAACGATTATTTTACAAAATCGTTCCTCTAAAGACTTTCCAAACCATAAATCTTATAACTTATAAGATTCATTTATTTAACCAAATCTATTCTTCAAATAACTTCACAAATTTATAATTCTTACTATTTATAAATTTCATTTATAACTTCACCATTTATAATTTTATAAATTCCATTCATTTACAAAATTTATTTTCACTTCATTCAAACACTTATAAAAACTCGTTTTATAATGTCAATATTTCAATTTATAAATATCCATTTATAAATCTCTTAGTATAAATCAATTTATATTATTCTTTAAAACGACTTTAATCTCCTTTATTATTTCACCATTTTGATTCATAAAATAATTAAATTTTATAAATCCTATATTTAAACTTTTCACAATAAATTCTAAAATCCCGATTAAACTATTTTATAAAATCAATAGCATCGTATTCTCAAAAATCAGTTTTTGACTATATTTCTCAAAAATCATAATATTTTATAACATTAAAAATTATAACGTTTATTTATTTAAAATGGATCAATTCCAAAATTATTTTATAAAACGTATACTTTTTAAAATCACTTTAAAATCATTTTAAAATCCCAAAATCTGGGTCCAATGATGCTACACACCAAATAGTCAATCACGACTACAACGATATCATATATCAATATGAAAATCCATCAAATATCAAAATATCTGAAATCAAATAAATACCGTTGAGGAATCCAGTTGGATCCCTCCAACCTGTTTTCCTGCATCCATAAACATTAGCACAATACCAATTTCGCTCCAGTACGAAATTATCGCGGTATATGTTCTTATTAAATATTATCCGCTTAATAACGGCGCAATAGGGTCTCATCCGCTAAAAAATGCGGGGAATCAACAACTGCAATATATACATATGCCAATATATATATATTGATATTATTTATAATACCAATTTCACTGTTTATGAAATATTCGCGGTATATGTTTTTAATAAATAACATCCGCTTACTAACGGCGTATAATGTCTATTTTAACAATTAATAGATAACAATCATCATTCAAACATGCATTCAAATATTTTAAATCTAACTATTTAAAATAAAATCGAAATTGATTCGATTGAGTGAGAAGTTCTCACCTTGATTTCAATTTCGTTTTAGCGATTTATTTCGAATAAAATTAAACGGACGTTTAATTTTACCCAAAATTCTCACTAACTCCAAACGACTCCAACCAACTCCATCGCGTAGTGCTCGTCCATACGATTCCAACGCAACTGGTTTCGTGCGTTTTCGACCTCGTATGAAAAAGTTACAAATATTTGAAGTTTACACGATTTATATTTACAATTTACAACTAAATTTTATAATTTTCAAACCTACACGTTCCTGGCCGCAAGATCCAACATCTCCCCATCGTGACCGTTCGTGCTCTTCTCCCCCAACTCACGCAACCATCTACAGACAAAGCCGCTCCACCCAAACCCATCACATATAGATTAGGGTTTGAATTTGCATCTTTATTTCTCGACGAAACTCGATCAAACCACTTGCAATAGGAAGCTCTTGACCCCCTCCATGCTCGGCCTGACCATGGTAGCACTCGGCCACCTCGTGATGCGCGCGCACGTCCATGAACAGCCCACGCACGCGGCTCCATATCTCCCCCATCGTCGCTCCAAACACGATCTCCACCGTTGAACTTGTAGATCTTGATGTCCTCTTCAATTCTCTAGTTGAAACCTAAGGCTAATTGTCGACGGATTTGGAGTAATCGAGGGAGGAAGGAGAAGAAATACTGGCCATTCATTTGTTAGGGCCGGCTGCAGTTCAAAATTAGGGTTAGGTTTAGAATCTTTTAATTTTCTTGAGTGAAGGGTCTATTTATAGAATTTTGAACGACACTATTCATCCCGGAAATTCCGAACTCCGATTTACGCGCCGTAACAAGCGTTTCTAGGGTTTATCCCGCGTTTCGGACACAATGGAACAGGTTTCGGAAGCTAATTCGGACATCTGTGCGAGTTATGGCTATAAACGCTCAATTTGAATTAAACCGATTTAAACGATTTTCCAGGCCTTTTAATTTGTACCGGACAAACGGTAAATCCAATCGACTTGAAATTTGAAACCTTACAATAATATCACATTACGGATCCGATGAAACTGGTTTCGTCGAAATCCGAGACTTTTTGAAAAATGGCTATTTTCACTCGTCAAATTTAAATTAAAAATAAATCGATGCGTTTCGAGCTGCCACGATCAAACGATAGCTCCGATTGACACGAAATTTGAAATCCGGTAATAACTAACTATTACGGATCCAACGGAACTAGTTTCGTTCAATTCTGAGACTGTTCAAAAATTGGCTATTTTCACTAGTCGATTTTAATATTAAAATATTCAATTTCCACAAATTAACTTTTAATTCGATTTTAAAAGTTCTAAAATATCATTCTAACTCTAACATGATAAAATAAAATTTTACGAATCATTTTCAATCATATTTAACTCAATTTTCAATTATTTCCATAATTTAACATATTAAATTATCGATTTAATTATTCAATTAAATCCAATAAATCGAAATAAAATTTATTCGACTTATAAATTCACTCATTTATATTTAAAATAAATTAAATACTCATATTTTAATTAAATAAAATTCTGGGTCGTTACACCGGTAGATCCATACCTCCATACCTCGGCAGATCCATACCTCGGTAGATCCATACCTCGGTAGACCCATACCTCGGTAGATCCATATCTCGGTAGATCCGTACCTCCAAACCTCGGTAGATCCATACCTCCATACCTCGGTAGATCCATACCTCGATAGATCCATACCTCCATACCTCGGTAGCTCCATACCTCGACACCTCGGTAGCTCCATACCTCGATACCTCGGTACCCTTGGTGGGCACAAACTACTCAGGAGGCCCAACAACCTGGTTTTGCCTATAAATACAGCATGTGGGTCTCCAGATGAGGGGACGACTGCTTCTTCTTCTTTCCGCTCTCTTACTTTTTACTTTCTGAGACTAAGACAAGTCTACCACATTGTAACTGTAATGGATTATTACATTAATAAAAAGAAAACTTCTGAAGTGGACGTAGGCCGGAGTTAGCCGAACCACTATAAAATCTGTTCTTCTTTACTGCTTTCATTTTAATGTTAACAGTTCTTCATATTATTACTCTCTACATACATCCTATCTGTGAGCTGTGATTGGGATTTGGTGCTTTCATCTGGATTTGGGTGTTAGTGAACAATTTTGGCGCTAACATTTTGGTGCTTTCACTGAGAAATGAACTCAGGGATTTTGGAGCTAGGAACTTGGACTCTAGAAAGCAATGGCTAGGCCATCAACAAGAAAGCAAGTGACAGAAAGGAGCAATCAGGAGGGAAGTCAAGAGGCTTCCTCTAGAGCTAGAGCAGGTCAAGTATCCATCTACATCACCAGAGAGGAAGTGGAAGTCATGATGAAAAGACAAGAGAAGATGATGCAGGCTCTTCTCAGGCAATTTGCACAAGCAGGAAATGCAGGAGCTCAGATTCGTGAAGCTGGATCAGAAGCACTTAACCAGCAAGCAGAGGGATTGGCTCAGCAAGGGGCAACCCCCAATCAGCAGACGGCTATCAATCCGGATGGATCTAGACTCGGGGGAATACCACCAGGAAATGCTGGACCAATCCATAGAAAGACTACCACCTACCTTGAACGGAGACGGCACTGGATCTGGGCAAACGACAGCTCATTATCAACTAAACATGTTTATGGTTTTGAATAAGTAATAGAACTCAAAGTAATGCGGCTAGTTCACTTACACTCGTACGAGATCGAGGACGGTCCCTACGCGTGCTCTGAGATGACAAAAAACCGTGCTACTTGAGTCTATGAAATCCTACTTTCTTTCTATTTTTCTGCAAATTTTGGTTCCCTCTTTTGTATTTTTGATGTTTACTTTTCTTTGGTATGGTTTTGGAGTTTGGATTGAACTCTCGGTTTGGTTGGTTTTATGGTTTGCCATTTTGGCTTGGACATTTGCTTTTTTTGATTCTGTTTTGGAGTTCGGATTGAACTCCTGGTTTTGTTTGTTTCCTGATTTGGATTTCCGTTTTTCTGGTTTGGTTTTGGAGTTTGGTTCGAACTCCTGATTTTGTTTGTTTCCTGGTTTGAATTTTGGTTTGGATACTGGTTTGGATTTTCGATATGGATTTTCTGCTTTCTAATTTGATCTGGATTTTGGATTGGCTTTTGATTGGATTTTTATCTGGTTTTTGGTAAACGGTCGTCGGGTATGGATTGTGCCCGGCAAGGGGTAAGTCTTTTCGCCCAAACGCGGTGAATTGACTTATTCAGGTCGTCAAGTATGGACTATGCTCGGCAAGGGTCCGGAGAGACCAGGATTCGGCCTAGGACTTAGGCCCCATATCATCGGTTACTACTTCAGGTCGTCGAGTATGGACTACGCTCGGCAAGGGTCCGGAGAGATCAAGATTCGGCCTAGGACTTAGGCACCATATTATCGGTTACTATTTCAGGTCGTCGAGTATGGACAATGCTCGGCAAGGGTCCGGAGCGACCAGGATTCGGCTTAGCACTTAAGCCACGGCAATACTCAACATCCAGGGACACATGATCACGGTCGTCAGGTGTGGATTGCGCTTGACAAGAACCCGGAGAGGTTACGGATATGGATATCGGCTATGAACGGCAGAGGATTTGGATATTGACCCGGAGAGGTCCTAACGTCGGTTATTGGATATGGATGAAACATGGACTTCGGATATTGGATTTGAGGCTATTCAAAACACACCTTCCAACAGTAAGGTATGTTTTGAGGGGCAAGTGTTAACCCGCCTTTTGGCAAAGTCATGGATATGCGGATTTAACTTAATTGACTACGCGTGCGTCAAGGCTGATGTACGATGGATTCAATCGACTGGATGGATGGATGACGCAGCATGCTTGGAAGATGGAAATATGATCAGATAGAAAAGAATCGACTATAATTTGGGTCTAGGAAACATGGTTCGACATTAAACATGATTCAGCATGGTGGAGGTTCGGCATAAATCTCGTACGGCGTTGGATGGGTCATTCGACATACCTCCATACCTTGGTAGACCCATACCTCGATAGATCCATACCTCCATACCTCGGTAGATCCATGCCTCCATACCTCGGTAGATCCATGCCTCCATACCTCGACAGATCCATACCTCGGTAGATCCATACCTCGGTAGACCCATACATCCATACCTCGGTAGATCCATACCTCCATACCTCGGTAGATCCATACCTCCATACCTCGTTAGCTCCATACCTCGACACCTTGGTAGCTCCATACCTTGACACCTCGGTACCTCGGTACCCTTGGTGGGCCTAAACTACTCAGGAGGCCCAACAACCTGGTTTTTCCTATAAATACAGCATGTGGGTCTCCAGATGAGGGGACGACTGCTTCTTCTTCCTTTTGCTCTCTTACTTTTTACTTTCTAAGACTAAGATAAGTCTACCACATTGTAACTGTAATGGATTATTATATCAATAAAAAGAAAACTTCTGGAGTGGACGTAGGCCGGAGTTAGCCGAACCACTATAAAATCTGTTGTTCTTTACTGCTTTCATTTTAATTTTAACCGTTCTTCGTATTATTACTCTCTACATACATCCTATCTGTGAGCTGTGATTAGGATTTGGTGCTTTCATCTGGATTTGGGTGTTAGTGACCAATTTTGGCGCTAACATCTATCGTAAGGTAAAAACCCGACATGTTTATTTGTGGCGTGGTCTTGCAAGATGCTTTTGATTTTCAAAAAAAAAATTTGAAACTTTAATAATCAATTTGAGTTTGGTTTTCTCACGCTGGTATTCCAGACTGACCCGAGTGTTATTTAACTATAATGCTCGGGTTAGACCGAGTATTATAGATTACAGGAAAGGATGCAGTGGAGCTAGATGACAATACGTACTTCCGTATTTGTGTTAAATATTCCGCTGTGTTTTTAGATTGTGAGGACATGTTATGTGTAACAGCCCAAAGTTTTAACAAGTATTTTTCACTTTTAATTATAAAACTTTGGGGGTTTATTATATAAAATTCTAAATTTTGAATTGATTAAAAGAATTGCCCAAATTTTTAAATAAATAACGAGATCTCTGAAATTTTGATGTGGTTAAGAATTAACTTTAATTGGAAATTTGGATTTTTTGTTGAAGATGGTAAATAACTTAATTTCTAGCAAAATCATCTTTTAATTAAGAAATAAGATTTGAAAAAAATTTAGTGTATAAATAAACTGTTTAATTAGACGTTTAAAAGGCGCGTTATTGGTGGAACATTTTTAACGTATATTTACTACATAAGAGAACGTGTAAATTTAAAAGCGTTACTTTTATTATGAAACTGGGCGTGTGTTTGATTTAATTATTGCGTCGATTTTTCATGCGTCTAAATTTCTTACCTTGGATATAAATAATCAAATAAAATAAATTAGTAGACATGCATTTTTAAGTGGGAAAGGAATAATTTTTCTTTCCGTTACTCCACACATTTAAAAAATAAAACCCATTGATTTTTCAATAACGTTCAAATCAAATATTCTTTTCCGTTTCTTTACTCTAAGAATCAACACTTTTCTTTGTTCAATTTTATAAAACGTTCGCCAATTTTCCATTTTTCTGTACCGTTAAAACAACACAATAATTTTACCTTAGCTATAAATGGATTATATACTTTTAAAAAATACATAATTTATACTGTTACTTAGATACATTTTAGTAATAGATTTCTTGGTAAATGGTAAATGAATGAAAAAAACCCCAATGTAAATAAATCATATTTTTTAAGTAATAAACTTCATAATTTATGTATAAATAAACTGTTTAATTACGCGTTTAAAAGACGAATTATTTGATGGAATAAATAACGTATATATAAGAAAACGTATAAAATTTAAATTCGTTATTTTCGTTATATTTTGGGCATAAGTAATTGCATCTGTTGTACGCATTCTAAAGACATCCTCTTTAATATTTACACGTCGCTCAACATTATTCTTTTGGTCAAATTTTCCATTTCCGTTTTAAGTGCAAATTGATTGCTTGCCGTTTTATGTTCTTCTTAATTCACGAAATCTACACTGGTAATAAAATTTATTACTCACTGTAATTAATTGTTCCAAACTTTCCTTACCTCTCGTGTGAAATTGATAGGAAAAATATTCAGTAGACTGATTCAAAATCAACGCAACAAGGTAATTGTAAAAAAAATAAAAAAAATAAAAAATCTTTCCTTTAACTTCTCATCTAAATCAATGCATTTGCTTCCTTAAATTTTGCACGTATGAATGTTCACTAATAAAAGAAACTGCCCCTTGATTTACGCATGCCGTGATTTTCACTATCCCTTTTTGCTGCAACCATTTTAATTTAGTATAAAATCTTTGAATAAAGTAACGTTCAAATCTAATATTATTGTCGTTTCCTCCGATATCAACGCTAGTTTTTTCTCATTTATTAAACATGTTCGCAAATTGTTCAAATTCCATTTCCATTCAAAGCAAAAATATAATTGCTCGTCATTTCTTTTGCTTATTAATTCTTACCCACTGCAATTATTTGCTTCAATCTTTCTTGTCGTTTCTTTTTATTTATCAATGCATTCTCTTCTTAATAATTTCAAACGAGAACAAATGCGTGCCACTCAAAAACAAATTTTATTATTTCTTGCGTTTTTTAACCTATGCAGTTTGCCTCTTTTAATCAAACACGTTCAAAATGGTTATTTCTTGCCTTTGGCCTCTCCCACATAAATTTATGCATTTAATTCTCTTGCAGTTCTAATAAATATTGCCTAAAATTTTCGCATGCCTTGAATTGGCGTTTCTCATTTTATCTTTTTGCCTGCGTTTTTAAATTAATAAATCAACCAAATTTACCTCTTCATAAAGCAAACATCACGCCGAATAATTTCTAAACCATTTTAAAAATGATTTCGTGCCATTTTTTTCCTTTACGTGATTTGCGCAACTTCTCTTATATGAATGAAACTCATGTTCAATTTTACATCACCACCTCAGTATTGTTACATCTTCATTTTCGCAAGCTATTGGTGAAATAGAACCCACACACTCTCTTTGGCATATATAAGACTCGTATGCAATTTATTTTCATCCCATTATTGGCCTTCTCTTTTTCCTTGCGTGCGTGAGAATCTGTAGCATCAGGTAATGGTTACAACTTTATTTCCTTCTTTTGTTTTTTTTCCATTGTTCTGTTCAAACTACTCCACCGCGTGACAAACGCCTAACTTCCTTCCCCTCCTCTCCGATATGGTCGTGCATTGCCGAGCCTCTCTGATGTAGTTTTAGCCTAGCACTTGAATATTTATTTTATCTCCACCTGTATATTTTTATCCTTCTGTAAGACAAACATTTCTTTACCATGTAATTTAAAAGGGTTTTTAAATTGTTTAAACTTTGTTAAGTTAAATTGTATTCATTTTACATCTCATTTTTGAAATGAAATTTTAAAGTAAATTCAAAAGTAAATTGTTTTCAAATGTTTTTGTTAATAACGATTTAGTCATAATTAAGAAATGTTTTTATCTTAAAGTTAAATTAAGATTTAATGATTTGAAATTAATTAAATTAATGATGTAATTAAGGAATAATTAGTTAATTTAATTAATTAATGATTAGGGATTAATAAATAATTTGATTATGGGTTAATCAATTTGAAATTAAAGATCATTAATTAGATAATTAAAGATTATTTATTAGTAATTAAATATTTATTAATTTAGAAATAAGTTATAATCAAGGTTAATTAATCATGTAATTAAGGGTTAACTGCATACTTGTTTGAGTATAACGCACTTCAGTTTGAAGAAAAAATATATATAATATAAAAGGCATACGCCATCTAAGGTTAGCCCAGCCTAAAACTTTTAAGATAATTCCACTGCTTTGTTTACGCGAGTGTTCAGGGAAGAAGTATTTCCAAACCGTACGCGTTTTTTTTTGTTGGTCACATGTGTTTTAAAATTTAGAAACATTAAGTATGAGGATATATGATATATGTAAGAACAGTATAAAGTTGTTTTGATTTGGAGATTTTGATATTTTACTTGTTTCCTAATAGAGAATAATAATAATAATAATAATAATAATAATAATAATAATAATAATAATAAATAAATATTGCATGCGCCACCTTTATGTATCATGCCGTGAATTGCATGTTGCCCACATAAGATTTGCCACCTTTTTATTAACACGTCATAATATTTTGTAAAAAAGGGTAAAAAAATAGAGTATAAATTTATTTTGTAAATTTTGTTTTGGAAAATAAATAAATGGGCAGGCTGAGCTTTTGTTTTAATGGGTCAAGTCGTGCGGTGGAGTGGTCGAGCAATTTGAGTCAATTTTCATTTTATTTTAGCTCGTTCCAATTTTGTTTTAATTAAAAAAATTCTTTGTCCGTAAATGGAATTCGCGTACTCAGTTTTATTTATTTATCTTGTTTCAAGATCGAAATCAGTTTATCTCATCTTCCAATAATTGATCGTGACTTCTGTACTCTTCTTTCGGGGTAGATATCGTTGTTTGAATAAATTCTGCAGCTTTGAGAAGGTAAGTATTCTCACCTGAAAAACGTACTTATATATCTGTGAATTAATAACAAGTGTAATTGTAGAATAAAATTTTATTTCATTTCATTTGACTGTTATATAAATTGATGATGTTAAAAATCCTGTTATTAAACCTACACATCATCAGTTATGTTAGATACTGTTTTATTTATGTTGTTATACTATTTATTAATTACTACTTAATCCCACTGCTAGTTCCCTGTAGAATAGAAATCGTTACAGGCTGAAATGATAGGCCTGAACAAAATTTATTTATTCATTTAGTTATTTATTTAACTTGGGATTGCGGGTTTGAAATGATAAAACCCGGATTTTCTTTATAAATTACGGATTGAAATGTATATTATCCGTAGCACTTGACCTAGGTTAGAAAATATTATACAAACCCGTGGTTATATACATATATATGTATAAATTTTCTGGAATTATTAAATATTAGAATGTATAATATTTTGTTTAAAATTTGATTTAAAATGATTCTTAAGCATAGTTATATTTTACAAGTTAAAGATGTAAATAAATAAAAGTTAAAATTTAAAGTATAAATTTCTCTTGTAAATTTGGATTTGTAAAATAAATGGAATTTTAGCTAAGAAGTAAAATATGAAATTTGTTATAACTTGAATATAAAGCGAGGATAAGTTTTCTATGAATTAAATAGTTAAATTAGTGAAAATACGAAAGTTGAAATATAACTTGATTTAGAAATGGGAAGCTGGTTTTGAAATAAAGGTAAGATAAGAAATTAATTGAAAATTTAGTTGTTTTGGAAATGGTAATTAAACTTAATTGTTAAGTAAAATTCATAGAAATTGTGTACTTGATTTTATATAAAGTATAAAAGTTAGATATATACTTGAAGAATTTACTTTAATCATAAATTATTGAGAAATTTAAATGACTGTTTAAAAGTGGAAATTTTGATTTGTTTAAATAAAAGGTTTAATTTTGCTGAAATTATATTGAAATCTAAATTTTAATTTACTCAAATTTATTTTAAAGGATATTACCGCACTTTGCAAGTGCTGTAGTTGATACAATTGGACTAAGGCTAAAATTTTGGGATTTTATATATGATTTTGTAAGAAAAATAACTTCACTTTTAAATAGTTTCAAAAGTAGCATTTTGATATTTTAGATTCTTTATAACCACGGGTAATAATAACGTTGGTTGTTAAAGAGACCAGGATATATGGGCATACTCTCTGTCGATACCGAAAACCACTTTAACAACCGTGTACGCGGTGGAGATTCCTGAATGAAGTAGGATGGTGGTGACGTTTCCTTTGAGGTAAATACGTGGACCCGACTCCCGTGAGTTGGCATAAGGTGTCTAAAACATGAGCGATCGACGGATTAATGAGGTAGCACCTCTGATCGGACGCACTTCTTCGTATGCCATTCTATTATTTTTGTGATTGTTTTGGTGCGCACCTTTGATTTGGGAGTGTTGTTCGAGCTGGGCGGTAGCTGCGTGCTACGCGTTACCATCGGTCCGGAAGCGTAATTGGTATATCTTCCCTTGCATTGCCTAGTTGTGCCGTGTCACCTACCATAACGAGCCTTGTACGAGTTTGGTTTTCTCCCGCAGCCCGTGTGGTATCCTCTGGTGGCTTCCCGATCATGAGGGACTATGATATTGGATGGACTACTGGGACTATTACGTGTTAAGGGGAATATTGGGTCACTCCTTAACGGTATTTAAAAGTAAGTTTATTTTAATATAGACACTATTATAATAGCGAAATTATTACTACATAGTAAATAGTTTATCGGATCCTTAGAGGATGGGCTGTCCCAAGCATCCTTTAAGTTACTTGCTTTATATTACAGTTCACTTGAATTAGCTTACACTGTATAAGTATGTATGTCCTGACTCGAGTGTTTATGTTTTATTTTACGCTCGGGTCAGCCTGAGTTTCAGTTCAGACTTCACCTCCAGAGCTAGGACTTCAGCAGATCATCTCTTTTCAAGCTGCCGTCAAGCTTCTGTTCAGTTCTTATTTTAGCCTTTGAAATCAAGACAATTTAATATTGAGAGTTTATGTGGAGATTTCAAACTATATTTGGTTTAAGACTATGTACTTTATATTTATTTTAAGACTATTGATAGTGGCTTCATGAACCACAACGTATTTTTTTAAAATTCCGCTGTGAGTATTCTGGTTCCGTGTCTATGATTTTTTGATTATTTATTTACTGTATATTCTGAGATTTGCCAAATTTTATTTACAACGCGGTATTTTGAACAATTTAAGTCCGACATGTGCGGATGCGAATGGTTGAAAATATCGGGTCGTTACATTATGATTACTGTCCACTTGTGTGTTATGTATACTCTGATGATATAATATATAAACAGATTTGTTTTTGTGTAAAGGTCATTTATTATCTATCATAGTTTATTCCGCTGCGAGGTTAAATTCTGATGTTGTTTCTATTTTCTTCTTCTACCTCTTCTTCTTTAACCCCAACGGTTCGTATTTCCGTTTACCTTGAGTTGATGTGTTGGAAAATAGTGTTGACTTAAGGGGTAAGGATCTGCGGGTCATTACATTTGTATCAGAGCTGAAGGTTAAGCGAGAACCTTGACTCTGATGGGGATTACTCATTCAAAATAGAGTCTGTAGTACTCTAGAATGAGGTTGAGCATATTAATAGATATGAGCGCGTATTTGTTAGTGAATATAAATTGTTTTAATATTGTGTTGATTTATTGGTTGGATGGAGTATGAATTCTGATCGGGTAAGTTGGCCACTATTTGAAAAGAGTTTATAAACACCTGACACGATAAAGTGACATGGTATTGTTTTAACGGTGGGTGATTGAATAATTTTACCCAAAATATATTTTGATATAAAAGAAATATCTTCTTAAATTGTTATATAACTTGGATGTTTGGATGATAATATTTCTAACAAATAAGAATATAAAAAAAATTTGGAATGACTTGTATAATCAAATGGAAAAAAAATGGTATGAGCATAAATTATGCAAATGAATTATAGTTAAAATTTGACTTAAATCAAATCTGTAAATTTAAAACCCTGGAGATTTTGGAAGTGTTTTTCGAAGTATTTTGAAGACAAATAATAGCATTATTATTTTAAAAAGTATATCTGGAAGGAAATTGTTTTAAATAATGTAGCATTGAACTCACTTCAGTCGTTGGAAAATAATTTCAGTGATGACTGCAACATCATCGATGTTCATTTTCGAGTTTCTAAGTGACGGATTGCTGCTAAATTGATTTGTTCAAAAGAACTAGTTTGTTTTTGAAATTTCAAAATAAATTTCTTGGGGATAAAAACCAGGATTGGTTTAAAAATTTGAGAAATGTGATTTTGGGATAATGGTGGTTGTAAAATGATTTGAACCAAAAGTCGGGTGTTTGAAATCCAGAATCCTTATTTGAGTTGAAAAGCCTGATGAGGTAAGTTATAAACTTGTAAAGTTGAGATGATTTTTAAATAAGGAAGGAAAATATGAACTTTGAATGTTGGAATTAAATTTTAAAGTGAAAAAGTTAAATAATTTAATTTTGGAGGAATTAAATTGTGGAAAATTTAATTGATGATTGGAAGAAATAATTAGTAGATCTTGAATGTGATTGGAATGGGAAAATAAAAAAATAAATTTGGATTGAGAAAAAAAATTAATTAGAATTAAATTAACTTAAGCAAAGTTAATAATAATGAGTTGGATTTGAAGTAAGTTGAGAAGGATTGTAATGAAATAAAAGTGAATTGTGTGTGATGATATTAAATGGAATTAAGTCCTTGCTTAATAAAATTCAAAAGAATGGTATGTAGCCAGATTTAACTAGAGTTGAGTTAAATAAAATTGAATTGAAATAAATTCAGTTGAGTTATAGATGATATTGAATGGAATAAAATTCTTACTTAAATAAATAAGCGTAAACTAAGCAAGTATTGAATTGGAATAAAAAAGCTTCGGAAGCTTATAAAAGAATTGAAAAGCATTGAAATAAAAATATAATCCCTAGTTAACGGTAAAGTGAAATGTGATTGACTGTAAATGGATGGAGAAGTATGAACATTAATAAGTGAGTAGCTTATAAAAATGTAAAAATGGAATAAATAAGCTGAAATAAAAGTGTTGGAATTTTGGAAAATGAAAAAAATCCAAACTGGAATTATAAAAAAATTGAACTCAGGGAAATTTGATGAAGTGATTTTTGTAATAAAATCGAATATTGATTTAAGAGTTGAAAGTAAGCTAATTAGCTAAATAAATTATCTGATAGAGTATGTTAATAAAATTTATCTCGGTTAAATAAAATGGATTGTAAGTTAATAATGAAGTTTGGAGATAAACTCGAATTATAATAGTACGACTTGGATTGATAATGAATTAAAATAAGTGGAGATGTCGTAAAAATAAAATGGAATTTGGTTATAATAGGAATGATTTGAGTTCCAAATAAAATCCAATTCGAGTATAAATGAGTTAAGTATGTGCTTGGATATTATTTTGATAAATTGAGAAGGTGAATTAAAATAAAATAGATGGGCAAACTGAATTAAATGGAATTTGATTAGATGAGAATCAAATTAAATAGAAGTGAACTTAAGTTTGAAGTTGTAATAAATTGAAGTAAATTAACCTAAGTTAAAAATAATTAGAAGCTCGACTTTGAGTAAGAATGGAAGTCCGTTAAATAAAAGCTTGGGTTAAATTAATTTGGGAAATGGTTATTAATATTAACATGGAATGTTGTCAAGCTCAATGAGATGGTTTTAAAATGAAACCAATGTGGAGATGAGATGAAATGCAAATGTATGGCTGGTGAATAAACTAGAAATGGGATGGAATTTAAAATAAAATGAGTCATCAATTGGATGTGGATAAAAACTAAAATGGATATTCTATTAAGTGAATATCGTCGAATTGCATAGAATAAATTAGTCATTCGACTTAAATGGAAGTGAATAAAAATTCTATGAATTGATAGAAGTGAAATAAAATTGATTTTGAAATCAATTGAATTGAATATGAGCTTGTTTGGATTAAAAATAAATTGAAAATTTGAATTTGAAATGTAAACCATTAAAATTGAATGGAATGACACATGAATTGGTTGAAAGCCATTTAGTTTTGAAATCATATAAATTGCTCACGGAAAGTGTTTGGTGCATATTGCTTATGAAATGCATGTGTTTAGCTATTGAAAGTAAGTGAAATGTTAATAAATTTCGTACATTTAGTACTTACATGTTTGAATTGAGTAAGTACAGGTACTGGAAAACCGTTTGGCTGGATTTGATTGCGCTAAAATGATAAAATAATAAGCCGCTTGCTTAAAAATGCTAAATAAAGGTACGCCTACGCAATAAAAATAGGAAATATGATCTGTTTTTGTTTTTACGACCATGTGGGTCGATGTATATATATATATTTATATATCTTGTCAAATTGCAAAAGCTCCTCCGTACAAAGGAGACGCTGCCTAAAATTTTGGGAGTTAGAAAATTTTTGGAAATTTTTTTGTTAGCGACAAAACGATTTCAAATTGGAATTGAAATAAAATGATTTTGGAAATGGAGTTGAGGACAAATTGTTGTGGTTGAAACTAATTGTTTAGTTGGGACTAAATGATTAGGAAAGTAAATTTAGGATTTTTGATTTCAGAGGATAAACTGAAATTTGCTCGGCAAAGGTATGTATTTAAATTTCTATATGAAATTTGATGATTTTCTAGTCTAGCCACTTGGCTTTTGTTTTCTTTTGAAATCTGGGGACCCGTAGAGGCATTTTGTAGTTGTACTAAGCTAGCCGCGCAAAGGAGACGGTGGTGTATTGTTTCAGAAATTTAGAGAGTTAGAAATTTTTTGAGAAAGTTTTGAGAATTAAATTTGGATTTAAATTTAAATTTGAATAAGTGGAGTAAATAAGGTTGTTGGAAACTATGGAAGGTTTCGGAAAGTCGGTTGAAGTAATAATGGGTCTTTAATAAAAGATATGTTATGGAAAGTAGATAAAAAAGTTTGGTTTTGGAAAATAGTAATGGGTATTGGATCATTCTTCTTAACTAGCAATTTCGGGGACGAAATTCTTTTAAGGGGAGGAATGCGACGACCCGAAATTTTTGGATGTTTGAAATTGGAATATTTAATTGATTTTAAATATTTAAAAGTTAATTTTTAACTTGAATTCAAATATTATTATTATTTAGCAATTACGTCATTGGATTTAATAAACTGAAATTGGGTACATTATTGAATCTTCAGTTTTAAGCTTGTTAAAAATAATTTAAGGGTTTGTAAAATTTATATCGATAGTACTGCAGATAGTAAAAGCGTTGAAATTGAATTTGGAAACATTTTGTTAAGTTTTGAAATTATGTCATTAAAATCGATATTTAAAAATAACCTTCCGAGGCACAGTCTCGAAATTTGATGAAACCTGGATTCGTAATAGTGTAATATTATCGGATTCCAAATTTCGAAGTGTTTGGAGTTGTGGTGTGAACGTACGATATATAAACATGCTAAATTTATATCGAAAATTTGATAAAATAACTGGTTCAAAAAGCTATCTTCTCCATACGATCGAATTAGGACTCGAGACCTTTTCCATTGCGTTCAGCATAGGGGTTTAACGTTATAAACGCCTAGTGGCACGCTTCGATAGGAGGTCAAGATTTTTAACTGCGAATTTGGGACGGTTTAAATTTAAAATTTAAATTTAAAACATATTATTAAACCAGTCAAAAACTATTCACATCAAATCTTTTTCACCTCATTTCAGGAATACTGTTCACCTGTTCAAATCAATGCCTTTATTTCAAATCTTGTTCCCTCATTCCCATCTTAAACATGCAATCTACCTCTGCAATTTTCAAACGCAAACAGTTGCTTGGAAACTATTATGGCCAAGCTCGTTCCTTTAAGCTTCATTACCCTATCCTTTTCTCGAGCTCAGATAAAATAAAAAAAGGGGGGACGAACGATTTTCATTTGAAAAATCAAAAGAAAAATGGCAGAGGAGGCATACTCCTCGTTCCTTCAATTAAATTCGCGAACTCCCATATGTTTCTTCGGCTTCGCTAAGAACCAACAACGAAATCGAGTTCGTTATTCTCGAACGATCCGAGTTCTTAGGAAAATTGCACCTCGACGGCAAATTTTGGAACAGCTGGGGTTTAGTCTTGAGGAATTCGTGCTGAATTTCTTAAGGAGGTAATCTCGATCGCGAGGCGCGCTGGGATGGAAGGGGGTATCGGGGCCGCAAGGGGAGAAAGTCGCATGGCCGAGTGCATCGAACAGGAGATAGTTGCTGTATTCTTACAAGTTGGAGTGGGAGTCTACCGTGTCATGGCAAGGTCGTGGAGTTCGCCATCGATTGGAGGACGACCAGGCTAGTTTTGAACTGAGTAGTGAGGTACTGGGTCTTTTTTTTTTCAAATTTCAGTATGTATATATATGTATATATATTAGGAAATGAACTTATGAAAATAGTACTTTAGTTATAAACTGTTTCGGAATTATTTAGTATTCAATAAAAAAGCTACTATAATAATTCGTATGTGAACAGAAAAGGGAAAAGTAGGGATTTTAAAATTAGGTTTGTATTTATATATTAAAGAGGAAGAAATTTTTAACAGTAAAGAAATAATTACTTCTAATTATTTACAGAAAAGAAAAGTAAACATATGAATATATAAGATTTTGGAAAATATAAGGGTTTGTATAAAAATTTGATTTTTAAAACCTACATTGATTATTTCCTTATGCAGTTTGAAAAATGGAAAATAAAAATAAAATAAAATACAATTTACTAAGTTATTATAGTGATTAATTTGTATTGTTAACTTATGTAATTATTTTGGTAACTAGAAAATAATATATTAAAAGGAATTAGTTTAAAATAAAATTATTAGTTAAATTACATAAATAAATGTTAATTAATTGTTTGGTTAATTCAAATGTTAATAAATCATATAATTTTTTTATTCAAGGTCAAAAAAATCGAGAAAACCAAGGCAATATTGAAGTGGATTGCTAATGAAAATCAAAGGTGAGTTAATCTCACTCTTCTTGATAGCTATTTAAATTTAAATGGTTAAATTTAAATAGTTGGTTGAATGATTTAATTGATTTGATGTGCTATATTATATATAGTAGTATATAGTATATATTGGAGTGATTGATTTCCCGCATTATATAGCGGATGAGACCCTATGCGCGGCATAATAGCAGGTTATATTATATTAACCCCATATACTGCGATATTCCACCTCGAAGTGGAATTGGTATTGTGCTAACATCTGTGGATGCAGGGAAACAAGTTGGAGGGATCGAACTGGATTCCTCAAAATTATTTAGATTGTTTAATATTATGTGTTATGAATATTTGGTATTCTATGATGAATATTATTGATAATTGGAATATTGAATGCTGTGGTTTGCTTGAATATTTCGGTACACCGAGTCATCAAAATATATATAGAATTGGATTTTTGAAAGAACTATAAGAGTAAATTTTTAAGTGAAATAATTATAGACAATTTGAATAAAAATAAGAATGAATTGGAAAGGAATGAAAGTGATTTTTAAATCCTAATAAATTCCGAGTATGGTAAAAAAAAGGGACTTTGAATAAACAGAGAAATAATGAATTTTAAACTTAAGTGATATTATTTAAAGGAATAAAGAATTTATTTTAAAAATTCAAGTTTTAAATTTATTGAAATAGATAAAGAAGGAATTTGGAAAAAGGGTATGAAATTGGTATTTTCAGTTAAAAAGGAGTTTAAATCATAATTAAGAAATAAAATATGAAGTTAATGGATTTTGAAATAAATGAGTAAACAAAGGAATTTATTTCAAAATGGAGTAAATTGAAAATCAATTTGGAAATTGATATAAGTATTGAAATTGGAAATTTAAAAGAGAATGTGACTATGAAATTTATAAACTGGGTTTATAAAAGTAAAGTGATATATCGGTGAATATTTGGAAGAATAAATTCATGGTGGGAATTTATTAAAGTAATGGGTAAATTTGTTTAAAAATAAATATTGATTTATATTTTAAAAGATGTGGAAGAAAAGAGAATTTCCCTGGATAGCCAAGTACATTTTCGAAGCAAATTTTGTTAAAAGTTTAAAGTTGTTTAAAAAGTACGTTTAGAAAACTTATTATTTCTAAAATTTTAAATTCTAAAAGTATTTTCTTTTAATCTATTTATAGCAGTAATTATTCAAAGATGGCTTGGTATTGTTATCCCGCCTTTTGGCAAGGCCGTGACACCAAGAACTTGACTAGAGATCAAGGATGCTTCGTCCTAGAGATCGTTAACGCATAGGTCTGCTATGGATGTCGGTAAATTTTTTTCGAGTCCAGATCGAGCTATAATTGATATGACATGACAAGAAAAGGTAATAAAGCCAACATTCCAAATTTCAAGTCAATCGGAGTTGGTATGCTCAAGATATTGATCGATCACGGTTGAGAAATCCAAACTTGCATCGATCATAACTCAAGATCTACAAGTCCAAATGCCACCAAATTTTCACAGTATCTTACTGGCAACATGAGGAATGTTCACGCCAAATTTCAGCTCAATCGGATCAAATCTTGATCGATTCGAAGTTGCTTCGTATCGATCACGGACCAATTTGCATCGATCACATCTCACAATCCACATGTCCAAATGCTATGAAATTTTCACAGTACCTTACTGCCAACATGAGGAATGTTCTTGCCAAATTTCAGCTCAATCGGATCAAATCTTAATCGATTCGATGTTGCTTCGTATTGATCACGGACCAACTTGCATCGATCATATCTCACAATCCACATGTCCAAATGCTATGAAATTTTCACAGTATCTTACTGCCAATATGAGGAATGTTCATGCCAAATTTCAGCTCAATCGGATCAAATCTTGATCGATTCGAAATTGAGTTCGAATCGATCCCGGAATGGGCCCCAAATTCCTAAGGCCGGGCATGTGGGCCCCCTCACGTGCCAGAAGCGGTCTCCCCGGATTTTAGGCGAAATATCAGCCTCCTACACCTATAAATAGAGCCCCTGGTCATTCAGAAAGGGGAGGGGAGAATTTCTAGAGATAAAGCACGCCCGGACGCTGCCAGAATCACTCCATATCATTTTCACTGCTGTTGATCTCGAATTTAAGCTTATTATCTGCTGTACTTCGCTCTAATAAACTTGTAATCTTCAAGAATCAAGCAATAAAGTGATAAAACTTCATAGTGGACGTAGGCGATATGCCGAACCACTCTAAAACTCTGTGTTTCTATGCATTTTCTTATATGTTTATTGGTGTGTTTGTTAATCTGCTTCATTTTACAAATTTTCTCTTCATTTTATCTCTTCAAACACATCTGAAGAGTGTTGTGCCCAATTTTGGTGCAAACAGGTATTATGTTTTAAAAGTTAGAAATTCAGTTTTATATTGTACAAAGTAGTTTTATTTTAAATATTCTTAAAGTATATAATTTGAATAAGTATTAAAGTAATTTTTAATTTAAATGTTTTAAAGGATATTTTATGATAAAGTGTTTTTAAATTATTTTAAAAATTTAAAGTTTTTGTGCTGGTGTTTTCAGTGGAAATAAATTTTTGATAATTTATTTCATGAGAAAAGTGTGGTTTGGAAACTGTTTTCAAAAGGGTTAAAAATGGAAATATATCTTGCGAAGATATTTTGAGGTTAATAAATAATTCAGGAGAAATTATTTATGTTTGATGGATGTTGTGAATGTTAATTGATAGTTAAATAGCCGACTATCGATATTGGCCAATGCGATGATCGTTTCGAAGAGACCGGGATCGGGATTTATTTCTCAAAAACCACTTCGATCCTGTTTGAACGTTTTCATGTGGAAAACAAGAGTTTGGATTCGAAGGTGGAGCAGTGAAGTGTAAGGGCTAGTCGCTACTAATTCTGAGGGTAATTCCAAAATGGATGTAGTAAGAGTAGTGCCTTCGGTTCCGTTCAAACCCAGGAACTTGTATGGATGAATTCTTTCGAAACGTCGTCAGGTGGGCGATGAGCATTCTAAGTGATATGTTCTAAAAGGTAACACTTAGCCTCGAGCCTCATCAGCCCGGAATGACTGAAAATCAGGGATATGCAGCAAGGCTAAGTGGGTAGCACCTATTAGGGTGAGGTCATCCCTGTCTAGATGTCCCTTTTATTCGGCTTAGTGGCGCGGTTGTTGATCCCATCCATGGGGTGATCTTACTCGGGATTATCCAGTAAGGGGTAGTCCCGGTCTTGTGTTGTAGGGGATTGGGAGTAATCCTCGGTACGATGATCTAGGCCACGTACTATGACAGGTGGTACCCCAGTGCCTTGTCATTAGTTGGAAATCCATTCTCCCTACGCGCCTGTGTGATTTTGATTGTGCCCAACTATTGTTGAAACGTGAGATGCAAGCATTTTAGCTAGATTCTATTTTACTTTCTATAGACACTATTATAATATCAGAGGATTTGGATAAAAAGTGTTTTGGCTATCGTAAGGTAAAAACCCGACATGTTTATTTGTGGGGTGGTCTTACGAGATACTTTTGATTTTCAATTTTTTTTTCGAAACTTTGATAATCAATTTGAGTGTGGTTTTCTCACGCCGGTGTTCCAGACTAACTCGGGTGTTCTTTAACTACAATGCTCAGGTCAGACCGAGTATTATAGATTACATGAAAGGATGCAGTGGAGCTGGATGGAAATACGTACTTCCGTATTTGTGTTAAATATTCCGTTGTGTATTCAGATTGTAAGGACAGGTTATGTTTACTGTCCAGTTGTGTGTTATGTATACTCTGATGATGTAATATATAAACATATTTTTTTGTGTAAAGATCATTTAGTATCTATTATAGTTTATTCCGCTGCAATGGTTAGATTTTGATGTTGTTTCTATTTTCTGTAGGATCTAGATTAACCCTAGAGGGGGGGGGGGGTGAATAGGGTTATAGCAAATTTTCTCAAATTAAACACAGAAATATAATTGCAGAAATAAATATGCTGAAAAGTAAATCACACACAAAATTTACCCAGCTTCGGCAACCCCTGCCTACTGCTGCATTCACAGATTTCTATTAGAATTAAACAGTATCACGCTTACAAACACTCTACTAGACTCGCAGACCCTTTTGCTCCCGCTCACAAACACTCTACTAGACTCGCACACCCTGCTCCCGCCTATAGAGTTTCGCTCACTTGCAAACACTGCTCCCGCCTATAGAGCTTTGCAAACTCGCACACCCTGCTCACTGAACTAATTCAAAATAGACAATCTGACACTACCTAAACCTAGGTGGTGATTTACCAAGATTCTTTGGTTCGTAAAATAAAAAACAGTAATTAAGAAACAATAGGAAATAACCCTAAAAACTAATTAATATAATAAAGCCTCAAATTAAAACAAAACCCCCTTTTGATTTTAATTGGACCGGCCCACTTAAACCCGTTCCTTTCTTTGTTATCTTCAGCCCGATCCCCTTTTGTCTCGTTCGTGAGAATAATGGCGGCTTCGTTCTAATTAGGGCTTCGTTCCCTTTTGTTCCAGTTAGGGATTCGACTCTTTATTCCAATTAGGGCTTCGATTTCTTCAATTAATCTGTTATACGTTGCCCTAGCTCGCTGCTTCTCTGATGGTTGACTATTGGATGTTTTGCAGTTGCTCGATCGAGTTCGTTGCTTGTGAATTCGGTATGTACTTTTCTCTTTTTGCTTTGCTGTTCGATGCTTGAACTCGATGAAATAAATGCCAATGATGATTAGGGTTTTAATAGGATTTGATTTCCTATTTTTGCGTTCGACTGATTGCTTCAAAAATTCTTGCTTTGCCGTTCGATTACACTTTGATGCTGAGGATTGATCTGACTTTGTCAATTTCGTATTTCTAGTAGCTTGATTCACACGGCTTTGAATTGATTTCGTGATTTGTGATATTTGACTTTGTCACACGCATATTTTCGACTTGTTTAATCATCTTGATTTACACAGCTTCATTCATCTTTGCATTCCTCCACTGTAGCATTGATTTTGTGATTTTTCACTTTGTTGCTCGGTTACTGATGCCTTCAGTTGCTTGTTGAAGATATTGCACTGCATCACCACTGTTCTTTGCATTTGTACATATGAATGCTCACTGTTGTTTGTACCTGTACATATGTGTATACTGAGTTTGCATTTGATTTTGTAGTTTGGTGTCATGTTTGCTTTGAGTCTGCAACTTGGAGTCTGCAACTAGTAGCTGGACTTGATTATGTTTTGATTCAAAGACTTCTGTTCACCTGCATGTATTGTTGATTCATAGTGATAATCGTTCATTTGTGTTTCTCTGGTAGTATCTGTTGTATCACTTGGTCATGGAGCTGCTGTACTACTTTGGTTCATTTTCATGTTTGTTGCAGTCCATATTCTTTTGTGTCTATTGTTTGCATTGTTGCAGTTGGTCAATTTTTTTCATCTGTATATTGCTGTAATCTTCATTTCCTTGTATTGTCATCACTGTGTACTGATGGTCTTGAGTATTTGCACATTTGTTCACAACTGCTTCGAGTCATTCTCTTTTATGTTCACTGGCCTGTACATTTGAGGTGCAGTGTTGGTCTGACTTGCTTGAGTTTCACTGTGATAAGTCGTGCATGTGTGTTGGTTGAAGTTCTGATGCCTTTGGTTTGAACCATGCTTTGATTCATTGTCAACCTGTATTATTTACTGATTTAGTTGATTTCATGGTTCACCTTGCTTTGTTCACTGTGTACTTGATGGTTGCTGTGCACTTTTGTGCTTTGAGACAGTTTCATTGTTTTAGTATTCCATGTTGCATGCAGTAGTCTTGGCCTATACTGTGACTCGAGTTTTCACTGTGTTCTGACTTGATGCTGCATACATGCTTGAGTTTCACCTCTGACCTGTTGGTTCATTGTGATGTTCATTTGCATTGTTGCCTTGTTGACTGTGTAGTTGCATTGTATTCTGGTCAGTGTAGTTGTTTATTTGAGTCAGTGCTTCACCATACTTGTTGTTGCAGCTGTCTTGACTTATGCTGTATCAATGCTGCTTCACCATATTGCATTGTCATATTTTATTCCTGTTTTCACTTGTGTACATTTTCGAGTTGCACACTGCTGCTTGTACTTGTAGTCTTGGCCAGTTGACTGTTGCTTTGAGTTATTCATTGTTTGGTCTCTGTTGCCTTGAATTTCTGGTTGGAGCTGTGCACACGAGTTGGCGAGGCAATGCACACGTGTATGAATGTACACGTGTGTATTGCAGCCACTTATGATTACCTGTCCCTGTAATATCTATGTGCACGACTTTGTGATGAATTCAAGTGTGAATGATGACGAACAACCCAAATAACTGAGGCAAACGATATTTTCAAAAATCGTATTTCATTTTATATTGCAAAAATATTTCTTTTTCAATTTTACTGCGTTAGTGAATATTTTTGCAGATTACTCAGATGCTGGATTCAAACCGGAATGCAGTTGAAGACAAAATACGAGTGTGAGTGATATGTAGTGAGGTTATCAATGTAAAAATATTTGTGATGTAATCGTGATGTAATCAGAAATGTATATGTATAGTGAGAGCATGAATTTGTACTATTCAAGTTTGTAATAAATATTCGTTTGAATAAAATATTCGTTTGAATTCAAAAACTGTGTAACTTGTTCTGTTTGAATTCAAATTCAAATTCTGTGTAATTTATTTTATTCAACAGATATTTATCTAACCAAATACATACTATTCAAAATATTTGTTTGAATAAAATTTCTGTTTGAATTCAAAATCTGTTTAACTTGTTTTGTTTGAATTCAAATTCAAATTCTGTGAAATTTAATTTTATTCAACAAATATTTATTTAAACTATGAAAAACAAAATAGTACATTACCAAATACATTTAAATGAATGTATATATGTTTATTATCATCAAACAAAAATCATATAGCGCAAAGCGCATATTCAACAATCTCCCCCTTTTGATGATAACAAACATATATTTAAGATTTTGAATATATTAAATGTATTTGATAATTTCATTTGCTCCCCCTATTTGAATGCTTCCTTTTTATGTGATACTCCCCCTACATATATGGCTCCCCCTACATATATGCATACAAATAAAAATATGCAAATGAGCCTATATGCAAATTGAAAGTTATTTGACCTTTGCTTGATTCTATTTGACAAAATCTTAACTTTTCTCTCCCCCTTTTGTTATCAGCAAAAGAATAATAGTGTTATAAAATAGGGATGAAGTGATAGACATGAATCAAACATTTAACTCAATTAAATATAAATATCAAATTTCAATAAAACTCAAACAAAAATCATAATTACCCTTGTCAAGCGCATATTCCACTTTCAGAAGTGATGGAGACAGAATCATCAAAAATTCATATAGATATGTCTATTTGTGGTATATTTATTTCTGGAAATTTGAATATCTACTAACCATGCATAACCGTTAGGACTTTTAAATGAGATTAGTAGTATTCCAATTTAATTTAAAAAATAAAATCAAGTATCTTCTAACCACGCATGACCGTGAGGACTTTTAAATGGGATTAGAATCAACTTGTCTATTAAATCAATTATTTTTAATATGCGTTCCATACATGCATAACCGTGAGGACTTTTAAATGAGCATGGAAGCACATAATCAAAAATCCAAGTAATTCACCCATGCATAACCGTGAGGACTTTTAAATGAGAGTGAATACTTTGGATATTTATTTTTAATTGCTGAATATAATAAATTGAAGCACAAATAATTTCCTTCACCGATTTAAAGATATTGAAGAACAAATGATTTCCTTTGTAAACTACCACAAATTTACATACTAAATATGATCTTGATGAGTGATGTTCGATAGAAAGATGATAGAAATAGAAATGGTCATGGAATTATTACCCAACAAAAAGTTTTTATAACTCTTGTTATGAAATTCTAAAGAAATTTTCTAATTATACTTTCTCGAGTTATAATATATGATAAATATCAACACTCATCTCTTTTTCAATCACTATTCATCTTTTCGATAATCAAAGAGAGTTAGATTAGTCAAAAATTTGTCATTTAAAATCAAATTAAACATTATAAAATCAATTTTTCAAAAATGATTAATCTGTAAATATTGTCAAACATGATTTTCTTGAGGGGAGTTTTATAAGAAAATTTTCTGCTATTTGAAAATTATTTCAAGTGAAAAATATGCAGATATTTTCTTTGAAAAAAAAACGATGCAGCAAATGAATGTTTCAAAAATTAATCACGTTACACTAATAATTTTTCTATCAACTATATTACTAGTGTAATCCGCATCTGAATTTAAATTTCACTCAATATTCACTTGTTGAATCAAACCATGAGATGTGCACCAAAAATTTCAAAACATCATTCTTTTGAATTTGAATTTAAGCCGTGTTAACACTCAAACAAATATCATGATGTTAATTTCAGAAACCAGAGGATAAACAATTATTTTCATGAGTAATCAACAGTCAATCAACATCATAATTATTTCAAAAACAATTTCTTAAAATCCTTTTTCTCATGAATTTGAAATCGTGCAAATTTACAAGCAGTGGTCAAAATGTCAGAACCAATATATCTACGTGTAGCATGAGTAACCAGCATTTGACCGAACAAATTTATATAAATTAGTTCAAAATTGAAAATCTGATTGGTCATCAATTAAGCACAAATTAATGCCATAAATAAGAACAAGTCAAAAAATCATATCAATTAAGTCCGAATCAGTCAACCATCATAATTACTCCAAGTAATTTTCTTTAAAGATGGTTAGTCAATAAAAAAAATAGCATCAAAATCATCATCTTTTGTTCATCTCAATATTGGCTGATTTTAATTTAGAGTATGGTGCATATAATCACATTTAAAAACAATTACCTGTTTTACCTTTACGATAATTTTTCGTGATTGCCCATTGTGATTCTGTCACCTTTATACTAGGCTAAGGAACTTTGTTTTCTCGCCCGTTGTGTTTCTGGAACAGCCGAAATCCAGAGAACACTGTTGTTGTTCCTTAGCCTGCCACCACACCTACACGATAAAAGATTTGTGTGACCTATTTGTTTTTATAGGTCCATTGTTGTTAGTGGCAGAATATGAAAAATATGTTTTTGGAGACTCAAAACTGTTTATATATGTTCCTTTTGGCACCCAAATTTGTTTGACTTTCAAAGATTTTATATTTGTGCCTTTTGGAACCCAAATTGGTATATTTTTCAAGTGTTTGGGTCTATACCAACAATTATTTCGATTATGTCCAAATTCTCTACAAAACGTGCACATTAAATTGACTTGATTAAATTTTGTGTTCCTATGACTATGATTTTCAACATGATTTCCAATTATTTCAGATCGAGCAACACTTTTACCTTGACCATCATCTTGTGATTTTCCATAACCTAGTCCTTTTCTATTGTTAGCAAAAATTTGATTTCCAAATAACATTTTGAAAGATTTTTCGCCTCTTGAAAAGTTATTCAAAGATTTCTCAAGATTTTGGACTTTGGTTTTTAATGTTGAGTTTTCAGTAACAAGTGAGGTGCATCGATTAATAAAATCCTTTCTCCTAGTGTCGATGGTTTCCTTAAGATTCAAGTTTTCATTTTCAAGACTTTCAAAGTTATTTCTCAGTTTTGATAATTCTGAATCTAAATTCTTACATTTTTTACATTCTAGGTTTTGAATATTTTCAAGTTCAGTTTTTAACCTAAAATTTTCACGAGCAAATTCTCTCCTATCAGATTTCAGTTTTTCAATTTTAGATTCAAGAGTATCCACTACCTTAGTAAGATCAGAACACATAAAAACAAGTTCTTTATAAGAAAACTCACCTGCCTCACTAGATTCGTCGGAGGTTGCTTCTGATTCTGATTTTGCCATGCAACACAAGTTAGCCTCCTCTGGGCTGCTATCCGAAGCTTCCTCTCCTTCTTCATCATCCCAAGTCGCTGCAAATACCTTCTTTGCCTTTTTCTTTTCTTTGTTGTTTTTGAGAAGTGGGCATTTTGGTTTGATGTGGCCAGGCTTGTTGCAGTTATAACATGTCAGTTCATTATCGGAATTTTCGGAATCTTTTGACCTATTGCCCTTTGTTTTCTTCTTGCGTGGCTTGAATCTAGACCATCTTCTAAGATTATTGACAGCCATTGCAAGCTCTTCAATTGGATCTTCTTCATCGCTTTCTTCTTTACTTTTTAAGGCAATCGTCTTCTTCTTTGGTTCGGAGTTGTTGCGTTCTTCCTTTGCTTTTAACTCAAGCTCATATGTCATCAAGTTGCCAATCAACTCCTCCATGCTTAGTTTGCTCAGATCTTTCGATTCTTGGATTGCTGTGACTTTTGCCTCAAAGTTCATTGGTAAAACTCGTAGTATCTTCCGCACAAGTTCTACCTCAGTGAATACCTTCCCAAGCGCTCTAGCATTGTATACCAAGGTTGAAAAGCGTCCAAACATATCCTTTATGCTCTCGCCTTTGTCCATCACAAAGTTTTCGTATTCATTGCTGAATAGGGCTAGCCGAGACTCCTTGACTTGAGAAGTTCCTTCGTGTGTCACCTCCAAAGTATGCCATATTTCCTGTGCTGTTGTACAATGAGAAATTCTATTAAATTCATTTTTATCAAGAGCACATATCAAAGCATTCATGGCTTTAGCATTTGTCG
This sequence comes from Allium cepa, assembly GCA_030765085.1. Lineage (NCBI taxonomy): Eukaryota > Viridiplantae > Streptophyta > Magnoliopsida > Asparagales > Amaryllidaceae > Allium > Allium cepa. The sequence continues at coordinate 368,671,608 of CM060943.1, read as the reverse complement.
TTTTCAATTTCTTATCGTTAGCATCCCACCTATCCTTAGGTTTAGGAATCTCAGTACCACCAACGATTATAGTGGGAGGTTTATAGCCAGTTTCAATAATATCCCAAACATCATAATCAACAGAACTAAGATAAATACTCATCCTAACTTTCCAATAAGCATAATCGTTCCCGTTAAACATGGGTGGCCTAGCAATAGATTGCCCCTCAGAAAAAGCATTATTTTGTAGACTCATGACTCTAGAGTTAAAAAATATACCGGGCTCTGATACCACTTGTAGGATCTAGATTAACCCTAGAGGGGGGGGGGGGCGAATAGGGTTATAACAAAGTTTCTCAAATTAAACACAGAAATATAATTGCAGAAATAAATATGCTGAAAAGTAAATCACACACAAAATTTACCCAGCTTCGGCAACCCCTGCCTACTGCTGCATTCACAGATTTCTATTAGAATTAAACAGTATCACGCTTACAAACACTCTACTAGACTCGCAGACCCTTTGGCTCCCGCTCACAAACACTCTACTAGACTCGCACACCCTTCTCCCGCCTATAGAGTTTCGCTCACTTGCAAACACTGCTCCCGCCTATAGAGCTTTGCAAACTCGCATACCCTGCTCACTGAACTAATTCAAAATAGACAATCTGACACTACCTAAACCTAGGTGGTGATTTACCAAGATTCTTTGGTTCGTAAAATAAAAAACAGTAATTAAGAAACAATAGGAAATAACCCTAAAAACTAATTAATATAATAAAGCCTCAAATTAAAACAAAACCCCCTTTTGATTTTAATTGGACCGGCCCACTTAAACCCGTTCCTTTCTTTGTTATCTTCAGCCCGATCCCCTTTTGTCTCGTTCGTGAGAATAATGGCGGCTTCGTTCTAATTAGGGCTTCGTTCCCTTTTGTTCCAGTTAGGGCTTCGGCTCTTTATTCCAATTAGGGCTTCGATTTCTTCAATTGATCTGTTATACGTTGCCCTAGCTCGCTGCTTCTCTGATGGTTGACTATTGGATGTTTTGCAGTTGCTCGATCGAGTTCGTTGCTTGTGAATTCGGTATGTACTTTTCTCTTTTTGCTTTGCTGTTCGATGCTTGAACTCGATGAAATAAATGCCAATGATGATTAGGGTTTTAATAGGATTTGATTTCCTATTTTTGCGTTCGACTGATTGCTTCAAAAATTCTTGCTTTGCCGTTCGATTACACTTTGATGCTGAGGATTGATCTGACTTTGTCAATTTCGTATTTCTAGTAGCTTGATTCACACGGCTTTGAATTGATTTCGTGATTTGTGATATTTGACTTTGTCACACGCATATTTTCGACTTGTTTAATCATCTTGATTTACACAGCTTCATTCATCTTTGCATTCCTCCACTGTAGCATTGATTTTGTGATTTTTCACTTTGTTGCTAGGTTACTGATGCCCTCAGTTGCTTGTTGAAGATATTGCACTGCATCACCACTGTTCTTTGCATTTGTACATATGAATGCTCACTGTTGTTTGTACCTGTACATATGTGTATACTGAGTTTGCATTTGATTTTGTAGTTTGGTGTCATGTTTGCTTTGAGTCTGCAACTTGGAGTCTGCAACTAGTAGCTGGACTTGATTATGTTTTGATTCAAAGACTTCTATTCACCTGCATGTATTGTTGATTCATAGTGATAATCGTTCATTTGTGTTTCTCTGGTAGTATCTGTTGTATCACTTGGTCATGGAGCTGCTGTACTACTTTGGTTCATTTTCATGTTTGTTGCAGTCCATATTCTTTTGTGTCTATTGTTTGCATTGTTGCAGTTGGTCAATTTTTTTCATCTGTATATTGCTGTAATCTTCATTTCCTTGTATTGTCATCACTGTGTACTGATGGTCTTGAGTATTTGCACATTTGTTCACAACTGCTTCGAGTCATTCTCTTTTATTTTCACTGGCCTGTACATTTGAGGTGCAGTGTTGGTCTGACTTGCTTGAGTTTCACTGTGATAAGTCGTGCATGTGTGTTGGTTGAAGTTCTGATGCCTTTGGTTTGAACCATGCTTTGATTCATTGTCAACCTGTATTATTTACTGATTTAGTTGATTTCATGGTTCACCTTGCTTTGTTCACTGTGTACTTGATGGTTGTTGTGCACTTTTGTGCTTTGAGACAGTTTCATTGTTTTAGTATTCCATGTTGCATGCAGTAGTCTTGGCCTATACTGTGACTCGAGTTTTCACTGTGTTCTAACTTGATGCTGCATACATGCTTGAGTTTCACCTCTGACCTGTTGGTTCATTGTGATGTTCATTTGCATTGTTGCCTTGTTGACTGTGTTGTTGCATTGTATTCTAGTCAGTGTAGTTGTTTATTTGAGTCAGTGCTTCACCATACTTGTTGTTGCAGCTGTCTTGACTTATGCTGTATCAATGCTGCTTCACCATATTGCATTGTCATATTTTATTCCTGTTTTCACTTGTGTACATTTTCGAGTTGCACACTGCTGCTTGTACTTGTAGTCTTGGCCAGTTGACTGTTGGTTTGAGTTATTCATTGCTTGGTCTCTGTTGCCTTGAATTTCTGGTTGGAGCTGTGCACACGAGTTGGCGAGGCAATGCACACGTGTATGAATGTACACGTGTGTATTGCAGCCACTTATGATTACCTGTCCCTGTAATATCTATGTGCACGACTTTGTGATGAATTCAAGTGTGAATGATGACGAACAACCCAAATAACTGAGGCAAACGATATTTTCAAAAATCGTATTTCATTTTATATTGCAAAAATATTTCTTTTTCAATTTTACTGCGTTAGTGAATATTTTTGCAGATTACTCAGATGCTGGATTCAAACCGGAATGCAGTTGAAGACAAAATACGAGTGTGAGTGATATGTAGTGAGGTTATCAATGTAAAAATATTTGTGATGTAATCGTGATGTAATCAGAAATGTATATGTATAGTGAGAGCATGAATTTGTACTATTCAAGTTTGTAATAAATATTCGTTTGAATAAAATATTCGTTTGAATTCAAAAACTGTGTAACTTGTTCTGTTTGAATTCAAATTCAAATTCTGTGTAATTTATTTTATTCAACAGATATTTATCTAACCAAATACATACTATTCAAAATATTTGTTTGAATAAAATTTCTGTTTGAATTCAAAATCTGTTTAACTTGTTTTGTTTGAATTCAAATTCAAATTCTGTAAAATTTAATTTTATTCAACAAATATTTATTTAAACTATGAAAAACAAAATAGTACATTACCAAATACATTTAAATGAATGTATATATGTTTATTATCATCAAACAAAAATCATATAGCGCAAAGCGCATATTCAACATTTTCTTCTTCTGCCTCTTCTTCTTTAACCCTAACGGTTCGTATTTCTGTTCACCTTGAGTTGATATGTTCCAAAATAGTGTCGACTTAAGGGGTACGGATCTGTGGGTCGGTACAATTTATAAAGCTATTTATAAATTCTAAAACAGTTTACAACTCTTCCCTTTTTCATAACTTCTACGCAAATTCCTTTAAATACTTCCAAATACCTTTACACAAGTTCTTTCATAAAACCGTTTATAAAAATCCTTTAGAACCTTTATAAACTTCTTTATAAAACCATTATACAAATCCTTTATAAAAATCTTTTAAAAAAAATCCTTTTTATAAAATTCATTATAAAATCACTTACAAAACTTTTATAAATTCCTTACAAAACCTCTTACATTTTTATTTATTAAAGTTATTATAAAATCTATATTTATTATATAAATTGAATTTAAGTAAACTTCTTTAAACTATATTAAATTAAATTTTATATAAATCTCGAAAACAATATTAAATATTTTATTAAATTAAAATTAAGCAGTTTAAAAAATATATATTAAAACTAAATAAAATTATAAGTAAAAATCTTAAATTCACTTTTTAAACCATATATTAACTTATAATTTGAAACTTTAAAATATATGAAATAAATTAAATTCCAAATATAATTTTTTTTCTAATAAAATCGTTAAACTAAATTTAAAAATCCAACATACTTTACCATCTAGAAAATAATTTAAAACCGAACGACGGTGTCCGTATATAAATTTTCTACCCATTAGTCAAGTGATAGGGTGTGTATCATTTCAATCCAAAATTGTTAAATTTCTCGGGTATATATCATTTCAACCCGTATCCCGGACCAATTGATTCCAAATAAATAAAATTGCTTGGGTTTATCATTTCAACCCATAAAGATTTCCCTAATCTATAGCATCGTTCGGGTATGTATCATTTCAACCCATAGTGATAACAGAGATATAAACATAAATAAACATCCAATCGTCCAAAATGTCAACAAATAAACATTCATCGCATTCAACATCCAAATTCGCCAATAAATCACAATGATTAGGTGGTTATCATTATCATGTATTTAATTAGCAATTTAAATTCAATATTAATTTAAATGGCAATTCAATTCAATAAATAGGTCCAATTAAACTACCAAATAGCAACCAACAATATTCTTATCACATCTTGAATTTATTTTAACTAACATAACAAGGTTTAGTATTTGTGAGTGGGTTAAATCACTCATCTTTGATTTATTGTCGATTTAAATCCAAAAGAACGCCCAAATTCAAAGTGTCAGAAACCAACCAAACTAGTTCCACGTTTTTTTGAATTTTGATACGATCGCAATGAAAAAAACCATGTGTCAAGCAGAGATCGTATGAAAAAGTTATGATAGTTTGAAGTTTAAAAATTAAATTTAAACAAAAATAAAACAAGGGCAAATTTGAAAATGTCACTACCTCCAAAACCCTAGCCCAAACAGTCGTGCACAAACATATCACCAACTGCCACTCATCATGCTCGAACCACCGCTTCCCCCATCACATACGACGAGATCTGAAATCACCACTGCCCCTGCCACCAATGGCTGAACTCAGCGCACCCCTTGCGAGCCCCATCTGCCTCAACGAACAGCCAGTGCCACCACCACCTTAACCTCGATTTTTTGGCAAACCCCAATCAATCCACGACGAATGAACACCATGGATGAATACTGCCCAACATCCTCTTTCAGACGCCACTTCCCGAACGTTGAATGATCGACGATCCACCGTCGAAAATCAAACCCCAATATGGACGACCGATGCTTCTTCACTGATTTCTGGTCAAATCGAGACTCAATTACAAAAAAGAACTGCAGATGTGGATTATCCCCGTTGAGAACTTCCTAACGATATATTATATGATATAGTTTGAGGAGTTTGAATTTTTTTATTTTGATTTGAAATTGAAACTAGGGTTTTTGAAATTGACAGCCATTGAAGAAGGAATAGATAATTGAATAGACAGATAGAATTGTACGTATAAGAATCAGAAATAAAAGAAGCGGCTAGGGTTTATAACAGCCTATATATAAGCAGAGACTGTATAGACATGAATGGAATGGATCAAATTTGGTCAAAGCGGTAACAACGACCCGAAAAGCCCGTTTCGTTTCCTAAACGAAAATAGGTCATACAATATATCGAAATATATGTTTTCAATATTTTTAAACTCAATGGAACTAGTTTAAAATGCTAATTCCCTTGTATACAAAAATTATCTTTAAAATCAGATTATATTCATTTAAATTCTTTTAATTGATTTCTACGTGTTTCGAGCTCGCATGATCAAACAATATGTTTGATCACTACGAAACTTAAAATCCTACAATAATTCCTTGTTATGGATCTAATGAAATTGGTTTCGTCGAAATCTACGTCTGGCCAAAATGGCTAATTTTCACGTTAATTAAATAAATTATTTAAAATCAGTTTAATCAATTAAAAATTTAAAAGTTAACAATTTTCATCATTCTTTATTACACAGGAATTTATAATCTTTTAAAGTACAATTTTCCATATTATATCCAAGATTTAAATATTACATTAATTTCAGCATTCAATTACAACTGTAATAAAACCTTAGTTTAATATATTTTAAATTCCCACAATTTCTTTTAATTTACACCCTTATTATTGAATCAACTATTAACATACGGATATAATTAATACTAGTTTACATTTTATTACATTCATATTCTACAGTTATCATCTTAACTCATATTAACTACAATATTTAATTACATAAATTTCATTGATTTCCAAATTAATTCCAACATATTAAATAAAATAATAATTAAAATAATTATTACAAATTAGTAGTTCAAACACATTTCTAAGTCTATTATTTACAAATTAAAGCTAATAAATTAATGTACTAATTAAATTATTTCATATTCTATAATAAACCTATTTCAGTTAATAACATATAATTTCAACATTAAATCCAACTTTTAATTTATTCACTATTTACGATTATAACCAAATCAACTTTACGATTATTTCAATTGATTGAAACTACATAAAAATAGTTGTCAACAACATTCAAACAACATTATTAAATCATATTCTAATTATTTTTCTTATTAATAAATCATAAATTTTATTTTCTCACAATATTAAATTTTAAAATCTTATTTAATTTAATATTTTTAATTATAAAAAATACGGTCGTTATAGTCTCCCCCACTCAAAACTTTCCTCCTCGAAAAGGAACAACAAGGAATTAATAAACTTGATATAATTTTGTTTATATTATTCAATTTATAACAGTTTAAATATACATCATTAAGTTTTAAATAAAATATATCAATTTATAAACAATTAAATCTTTCATATTCGAGTTTAATAATAGTTTGAAAATATTTTCACTTTCACAAAATTTTCTAAGTCCTAAATTTACGAAAATTTTCGGCGGAGTCTCCTTTACGCGGTTGGGTCCGAAAGAATAAAAATGTCAATAATTTCAATATATATATGTATATATATATTATAATTCAATAATAAACATCCCAAACCATGGGAAACGACTAAAATTTCGTTGCAAAACTGAAATCCAAAAACGTAACTATTTATCGGGTAAACAAATTATTGGTGAAACCTAAAGCAGTAGCTATTGCTTCCAAACCTATATTTCACTTATATTGTAACGAGACGGATTTTGCCCGCTCGAAAATCGACATCCATACTTCATATCGTATTCGAATGCCATAGATTCGACCGTTCAAATCCGATTCGCATGAGCTTATAACAACATTAAGTAAATAACACAGCGGAATAAAAGAATAATACATTGATATACAGCTTTGATACAATATCTGATACAACAGATGATCCAATAGATATCAATATACATCAGAGATATGATACAATAAAATAGCAGCGGAAAAGAAAAATGGATAACATCTTGCAGCGGAACAATATAACTCTAAGATAGTCTTCAAAAGAGAACTCCGAGGACTGCAACTCCATTTCCAAGAATCAATCCAGCAATAGCTCGAACCTCCATCGACCATCACATAGCCCAAAGCTAGGCAAGACTGGTGTGATCCAAAGACTGAACTAACTCCAGATAATCTACTGAACCTAGCTATCTGAAAAACCCAACTCTAGACTGCTCGTGTAGAAAATAATGAGCACCCAGAGTTTAGGAAAGAAACAATAAACTCCGGATCAGTCGTGGGACTGGTGTGAGCAACAAAAACAGTTTATCTTTTAAAACATTCAACAAAAGATTTTCAAAGTCAATTCGCAATGCTTTTTAAAAATGATACTACCATAAGGCCTCCCGCACACACACACAATGCAAACGCAGAATCGGAGGAGATTTCTCCTTATGATAGTCAAAGATGCTTGATACGCATTAAAAAGAAACATTTGATATTATTACTATAAGTGCAAAGTGCAGAAATCATTTCGAAAGTAGAATATAAATCTTAGCCAACATACGACCATTATCGTATGCCTACTATAGCTACCATGTTCAATAACAGGTTACCGCCACATTCCATGGCAGGTTCTACAACTAAAACCGTACAAGTCTCGTATTGTTTCTTTGGATTTCCAACAAACGGTCTGGCCAAGGAACTTCCCATTGCCACATGAGAACGCCTCTGGAAGGACGTCCCCGAGAACCAAACCGGATCTCGGCCAACACAAGGCCGGGTTACCCCTAACTGGGTAACTACTGACACGAGTATGCCATCCCCCGGTCCTTTGGGACCTTTATCCGAGAGCTCTCTAATCAACATCACACCATAATAAATAAAGTGTTCAACATGAGTAAGTATCTGGGCTCCATACCATGATACCACCCTTTTCCAGAAGGAAATGCACATACCCTAAAGGGAGCTACCCCTCATAACCTTGCCGCATCTTTTCTGTTTTGACCATTCCGGGGTGTGAGGCTCGACGAAGTCTCGTCCACAAAGCCACGCTTTATACAAAAGCTGTGCTTTGGGTCAACAAATGATCATAGAAATGATCATAAAGATAAACGATCAAACAAATGATCTTATCGCAAATGATCAACACAATGATCATTTCACAGCAACACTCAGCATGTCACATTACCAAATTGGGAATATATCGCCGATAACCATCAACTACATAACCTCTGAGCTCGTACGTCTCAGAGAAGGGTGTTAAGCTATAAGAATAAATTCTCCGCCACCAACAGAAATATATTTGAAAGAAATCAGCTTTATATCTCAAATTGTAATGTCAGACATACAATCCATACAAGTCTGTTCCGGGATCGAACAGAACCGAAGGCACTTCCAAAGAAGTCCTTGCAATCCGGATATTCACAATCCCGATCGGATTTCCCATCACTTAGGGAGTCTCTATACCGGCGCGACTCGGTGCAGAAACAATCGATAGGTCATCCTATCGTTTTCGCAAATACCCGGTCTTCATCACCGGTCTTCAAATGCTATCCATAACGTCAAATCACATATTCGGAATGGGTTATACGACATAAAGGTCCTTTCCCGGCTAAACCGAATAGTGAGCGAAAACATTTAAAACATATGGATATGGGATTTCAATTAAGTCACAACTTAATAATTCAAAACTTTCTTTCAAATGGTTTAAACCAAATACCATTTCAAATCCTTTAAACAAAAGATTTTATTTCACAAAATTCACCTACTTTCACAAATATTCATTCCCGGATTTCAAAACAATTCCGTTTCAAAAGGGATTAATTCTTTTAAATCTTTAAATCAAAGATATGTTTCATAGCTTTCAAATCGTTCCCAAATATTCATTTCCAAAATTCGTTTCCGAATATCCATCTATAACTTGGAAAACTATCTTAGATTAAACTTGAAATCCCTTTTATATAATTTGAAATTCGTTTCTCCTATGAAAGCTTTTTATTATTTAGAAACAATAGTCTTATTTTGAAAAACCCGATTTCATTTATACAAGTTAAAATCTTTGGGTTAATTCAAATTCCCAAAAATAATACTTTAAAAATGGTTTAACTCATAATGACTAGTATAATATCGTTAATCCCTAGTTTCAAATTACAGAATTCAATTTCAAATATTGAATTTAAGTCTAAATCAAAATATTTAAATTCCAACACTTAATCCAGTTATTCAAAATAAATTTCCATCTTTGAAATTCCATTTCAAAAGCTTTTCACTTCAAACCCAATCCGTTTTCAAAACATTTGAATTTAAAAATTCAAATATAAAACTATTTTCAAAAACCTGTGACTTAATCGATTTCCTCGTGAAATCCATATTTGTGTGTGTGGTGTGGTCCAAGGGTTTAACACAATATTGCAACATCATTCAATCATCATAGATCAAAACACAGAAATATAGTTGATAAGCGATATAACTATAAAGCTTATCGCCCATTCACAGATTCACAGATAATATAACAATGTAAATGAATGGATAATTTATACACAGTCACAGAACAAAATATCACAGATCAGACAGGACAATCAATTCAAGGCATTTCGTATAATACGATCATTCATAAGTAAGGTCAAACATCCAATAGTCATTTACCAGTAGGATTAATTATTTGTTTAATCCTAAGTAATTCAATTTATTCCCAATTAAATTAATTACTTATGAATTTATTATTCAATTCTGATTTATTAATTACAATTCACTTGATATAATTAGTTAATCAAACACTTTAATTAATTATTCTTAATTAACAAATTATTAAATTAACCTTTAAACCAATTATAAAATTAATTAACCCCTTAATTAATTATTTTAAAGAAATAAAATCTTTAATAACTTTCATTAAGAAATTACCTTAGATTAAATCATCATTAATCATTTTTGATTATAAATAAATCTAATTATTTATTTATAATTTAAAAAAAATCATTCCTTAATTACCTTATTAAATCATTTTATTTCCTTAATTACTCTAAGATAATAAATTTCATTATCATTTATGTGTATTTTAAACATTACACTTTTAAATTTTATATTTAAAATGATTATATATTTAAACATCTATCAAATTTAAATATCCACTTATAAACCTATATAAGAAAAGTTCTAGCTAAACTACTTAAATTTTTTATTTGAAATTTAAGCTTTAAAATACATTACGTTTTATCTTGCAAATTCAAGATAAACAAAACATATATTTTCATTCGCAATTCTTTTATAAAATAACTTTATCAAAATTCAAGTTTAAATGTTTGTTTGAAAAACAAGTTTACTTTTTAAAAAAAACTATTTTAGTTTCAACTTGTTTTAAAACGATTCAGATTTTATAATGATTTAAAATTACAGATTTGAATTCAAAGAAAACTTGAATCCATTTTTAAAACATTAAACTTTGATTTTAAACTTTATTTTAAAACTTGAATTTTAACTCCCGAGTCCATACTATATTTGGCTTCAAGCCAACACTGGAAACCCCGAGTAAAATACTCGAGTTACGCGAGTCAAAGTCGCGTCTTCCCCCTGCTCATTCTTTCTTCTACTCGTATCCTTCTTCTTCCTATTTCTTTGAAAAGTTTTAAGTATAAACTGTAAATTTTATCACCACTTCTCAAACTCGAGTCTGACCTCATGCAAACAATCTACTACCTCGAACACTTCCCCGAGCTTTCTTTCCTATCGACACAACAACCCAAATATTCCAGCTATCTCGTGCACGTACACGTGCACCGATCACCCGACCAACTTCGGCCATCCCCCTAACCATCTACACATCGACCATGACCTTACTGACTAATCCCAACCACCAGGTAGACGAAATTGCCATGGTATCAAAATTTAGTTAGTCAAGACATTCTGAATCCAGACTCCGATCAGCCCAAACACCTCCCATCGCCACTCTCGTCTACCAGCAGTCACGCCGCTATGTCCTAAGCTTTGCCACACAACTTCGCATCGATCCCCTGGGGTGTGATCACTCGAATCACAACGACGACGAAGCAATTCCCTCGCGACTTCGACCGACTACACATAGAGCTTAAACCCTACTTCAATCTCGTTTCAGAAATTTACTCAATAGAAAAATTTTCTGATATTTTTTCGAAAATCATAGGTACTTAAACTTGCTTCAAAACAAATTTCAACGTTTATTTTGGATTCAATCATTAGGATTTGGTAAAAATACGATTTTTATTCAAATGCGAACTCCTCTTGAATTTCTGAACTAAAAATCCTCCTTTTTGTTTTAAAAATCATAATTTGCAGCATGGATTCAATATAAAATCTTGAATTAATATTTTATGGAATCCGAAATTTCCAGACTTCAGAGTTTTCACTGTAAAACTTGATTTTTTTCATTATATATTCATTTGTACTTCATGAAACCATTCTTAGATTATAACTCATTCTTAAATACGACCACTTTGTTTTAAAACCAAAGCCTAATACTGATTAGAAAAAAAGAAATTGAATTTTCTTTGTTGTTTTATACCCTGTAACTAGACAGAGAAGAAGAAACACTGGCACAATACTTCCAGTTCAAATATACTGAGAGAATTTATCTATCTATCTATATATATATATATATAACATGCATATCACAGAAATACTTACAACTGATTCATGCTATTGAACTTTTATATATATTTTTTTGAAACAAAATGTTACTCACTGTTTTGGGTCTTAACAGAGAATAGAGGTGAATATATAAACCTATACAGACATGCATAAATTATCCCAGACAATCACATAATTACTTCCATAGAAACCACATTATTTTGATTGTTTATCACAAGAAATATCATATAAATGGATTTATTTATCAAGTTAAGAGTTTGCTCACTTTGGTTTCTAGAAATGAACAGAGCCTACTCATGTTGACACAGTTTGTGAAATTTGCAAGCTTGATTCTTCTGTAAATCTTCTTACTTTTTGTTATTGATTAAATGATGTTTGAGTTTGTAAAAAAAATGCTTGTTTATATTTTTGATAAATGAAAATGAACTAGAGGATACAAACATATAGAAGGAAAGATTGCAGGTTAATATTAATATATAAGCTACAGGTGATATGTTTGTACAAAATAGGCATGGCTGAAGATAATCTTGCATTAAATGCATGAGATATGTTGCATTAATTACTTACAACTTTATGCAGGCTGAAATGATCCTAAGCAAGCTTGAATTGACTTTGTTCCATGCCTGGTTGCTTTCAAAACTTAATGTATATTATTGTTTTGTAATATTTCATACATAGGTTTATTTTGTCTACAGCCTCTATTATTTCCTTTGTTCTTTATGTTTGTATTTTTTTGTATTTGGTGGCTGCAGCTTGTCTTTTACTTGTTTGTAAATAGATACTTGAGTATATTTATTTTCAATAGTTTATATTTTGATGTATTTTATTTTTCCTGTTGCAAGTGTACATACTTTTCCAATTTTATTTTCATTTCACTATGCAGATTCATTACTTTTGATTTATTTGGTGGCATATGATTTCTTTTGTATGCTTACATTTATTTCTTATTATTATCGCATACATAATATTTATTTTTTATACTTATGTTGATATAATAGTTTCTTATATTTTTATTTTTATTTTTATTTAAAGTTTAACTATCCAATCATTTAATTTACTTGTCTATTATTATTTATAAATTTCATAGTTTCTCTTATTTTATAAATTCAAATTATTTTCAAACCATTTACTAAAAATTTAAATTCAATAGATTTAACATATACTTTATTTGATTTGGAGAAACTCAGATCAATTTACCAGTTAATTTCACAATGTTTTATTCAAAAACTAAATAAATTATCAATTTAAAATAAATTAAAATTCGGGATCGTTACAGACTTCCCCCTTAAAAGAATTTCGTCCCCAAAATTCGCCAGAGAGAGATAACGAAGATAGATGAAAGATAGAGAAATATCCTTTGAGATCAAACTTGATACCAATTCTGCATTTGGCTTACCAAATCAGAATATCAACAATAGATACAAGAAATTATAATAGAATTTCAAATTTATTTTTAAACGAAATCATTTTATTGATTTAATTCAATTTATCCTTCATATTCTATTAATCAATTTAACTCAATTTAAAATTTCCAATTTATTTAAATTTTCAATTTCAATTTTCAAATTCATATTCATTAAAGTTTTAATCAAAAAAATGATAAGAAATCGATGAAGATACGAAGTAAGAATTTTCTACAACGATTCGTAGGGCCTTCATTACACCGAAACTTCTTTCTGGAGCTGTCACGAAGCAATCAAAAGAATTGAAAAGACGAATCAACAGAAATTGATAAGAAAGATGTTTCCACTGTTGTTACAGAGCATTGACCAATTATAGTCGTATTCCTCTGTCCCCTATCTTGTTCTCTTCTTGCACTCATACTTACAATCAGTGAATAGTAAGAGAATTTACTGAGGCATTCGAACAGATATCTTAGGGATTACTCATTCTAGGGTTTACTTCACCCTGTCTCTAATGAGCTACTTAATGTGTTATACTCCTGAGCTAAAGTTTAACCTTAGCTCTGATACCAAATGTAACGAGACGGATTTTGCCCGCTCGAAAATCGACATCCATACTTCATATCGTATTCGAATGCCATATATTCGACCGTTCAAATCCGATTCGCCGGAGCTTATAACAACATTAAGTAAATAACACAGCAGAATAAAAGAATAATACATTGATATACAGCTTTGATACAATATCTGATACAACAGATGATCCAATAGATATCAATATACATCAGAGATATGATACAATAAAATAGCAGAGGAAAAGAAAAATAGATAACATCTAGCAGCGGAACAATATAACTCTAAGATAGTCTTCAAAAGAGAACTCCGAGGACTGCAACTCCATTTCCAAGAATCAATCCAGCAATAGCTCGAACCCCCATCGACCATCACATAGCCCAAAGCTAGGCAAGACTGGTGTCATCCAAAAACTGAACTAACTCCAGATAATCTGCTGAACCTAGCTATCTGAAAAACCCAACTCTAGACTGCTCGTGTAGAAAATAATGAGCACCCAGAGTTGAGGAAAGAAACAATAAACTCCGGATCAGTCGTGGGACTGGTGTGAGCAACAAAAACAGTTTATCTTTTAAAACATTCAACAAAAGATTTTCAAAGTCAATTCGCAATGCTTTTTAAAAATGAGACTACCATAAGGCCTCCCGCACACACACACAATGCAAACGCAGAATCAGAGGAGATTTCTCCTTATGATAGTCAAAGATGCTTGATACGCATTAAAAAGAAACATTTGATATTATTACTATAAGTGCAAAGTGCAGAAATCATTTCGAAAGTAGAATATAAATCTTAGCCAACATACGACCATTATCGTATGCCTACTATAGCTACCATGTTCAATAGCAGGTTAACGCCACATTCCTTGGCAGGTTCTACAACTAAAACCGTACAAGTCTCGTATTGTTTCTTTGGATTTCCAACAAATGGTCAGGCCAAGGAACTTCCCATTGCCACATGAGAAAGCCTCTGGAAGGACGTCCCCGAGAACCAAACCGGATCTCTGCCAGCACAAGGCCGGGTTACCCCTAACTGGGTAACTACTGACACGAGTATGCCATCCCCCGGTCCTTTGGGACCTTTATCTGAGAGCTCTCTAATCAACATCACACCATAATAAATAAAGTGTTCAACATGAGTAAGTATCTGGGCTCCATACCATGATACCACCCTTTTCCAGAAGGAAATGCACATACCCTAAAGGGAGCTACCCCTCATAACCTTGCCGCATCTTTCCTGTTTTGACCATTCCGGGGTGTGAGGCTCGACGAAGTCTCGTCCACAAAGCCACGCTTTATACAAAAGCTGTGCTTTGGGTCAAAAAATGATCATAGAAATGATCACAAAGATAAACGATCAAACAAATGATCAACACAATGATCATTTCACAGCAACACTCAGCATGTCACATTACCAAATTGGGAATATATCGCTGACCATCAACTACATAACCTCTGAGCTCGTACATCTCAGAGAAGGGTGTTAAGCTAAGAGAATAAATTCTCCGCCACCAAAAGAAATATATTTGAAAGAAATCAGCTTTATATCTCAAATTGTAATGTCAGACATACAATCCATACAAGTCTGTTCCGGGATCGAACAGAACCGAAGGCACTTCCAAAGAAGTCCTTGCAATCCGGATATTCACAATCCCGATCGGATTTCCCATCACTTAGGGAGTCTCTATACCGGCGCGACTCGGTGCAGAAACAATCGATAGGTCATCCTATCATTTTCGCAAATACCCGGTCTTCATCACCGGTCTTCAAATGCTATCCATAACGTCAAATCACATATTCGGAATGGGCTATACGACACAAAGGTCCTTTCCCGGCTAAACCGAATAGTGAGCGAAAACATTTAAAACATATGGATATGGGATTTCAATTAAGTCACAACTTAATAATTCAAAACTTTCTTTCAAATGGTTTAAACCAAATACCATTTCAAATCCTTTAAACAAAAGATTTTATTTCACAAAGTTCACCTACTTTCACAAATATTCATTCCCGGATTTCAAAACAATTCCGTTTCAAAAGGGATTAATTCTTTTAAATCTTTAAATCAAAGATATGTTTCATAGCTTTCAAATCGTTCCCAAATATTCATTTCCAAAATTCGTTTTCGAATATCCATCTATAACTTGGAAAACTATCTTAGATTAAACTTGAAATCCCTTTTATATAATTTGAAATTCGTTTCTCCTATGAAAGCTTTTTATTATTTAGAAACAACAATCTTATTTTGAAAAAACCCGATTTCATTTATACAAGTTACAATCTTTGGGTTAATTCAAATTCCCAAAAATAATACTTTAAAAATGGTTTAACTCATAATGACTAGTATAATATCGTTAATCCCTAGTTTCAAATTACAGAATTCAATTTCAAATATTGAATTTAAATCTAAATCAAAATATTTAAATTCCAACACTTAATCCAGTTATTAAAAATAAATTTCCATCTTCGAAATTCCATTTCAAAAGCTTTTCACTTCAAACCCAATCCATTTTCAAAACATTTGAATTTAAAAATTCAAATATAAAACTATTTTCAAAAATCTGTGACTTAATCGATTTCCTCGTGAAATCCATATTTGTGTGTGTGGTGTGGTCCAAGGGTTTAACACAATATTGCAACATCATTCAATCATCATAGATCAAAACACAGAAATATAGTTGATAAGCGATATAACTATAAAGCTTATCGCCCATTCACAGATTCACAGATAATATAACAATGTAAATGAATGGATAATTTATACACAGTCACAGAACAAAATATCACAGATCAGACAGGACAATCAATTCAAGGCATTTCGTATAATACGATCATTCATAAGTAAGGTCAAACATCCAATAGTCATTTACCAGTAGGATTAATTATTTGTTTAATCCTAAGTAATTCAATTTATTCCCAATTAAATTAATTACTTATGAATTTATTATTCAATTCTGATTTATTAATTACAATTCACTTGATATAATTAGTTAATCAAACACTTTAATTAATTATTCTTAATTAACAAATTATTAAATTAACCTTTAAACCAATTATAAAATTAATTAACCCCTTAATTAATTATTTTAAAGAAATAAAATCTTTAATTAATTTCATTAGGAAATTACCTTAGATTAAATCATCATTAATAATTTCTGATTATAAATAAATCTAATTATTTATTTATAATTTAAAAAAAGTCATTCCTTAATTACCTTATTAAATCATTTTATTTCCTTAATTACTCTAAGATAATAAATTTCATTATCATTTATGTGTATTTTGAACATTACACTTTTAAATTTTAGATTTAAAATGATTATATATTTAAACATCTATCAAATTTAAATATCCACTTATAAACCTATATAAGAAAAGTTCTAGCTAAACTACTTAAATTTTTTATTTGAAATTTAAGCTTTAAAATACATTACGTTTTATCTTGCAAATTCAAGATAAACAAAACATATATTTTCATTCGCAATTCTTTTATAAAATAACTTTATCAAAATTCAAGTTTAAATGTTTGTTTGAAAAACAAGTTTACTTTTTAAAAAAATATATTTTAGTTTCAACTTGTTTTAAAACGATTCAGATTTTATAATGATTTAAAATTACAGATTTGAATTCAAAGAAAACTTGAATCCATTTTTAAAACATTAAACTTTGTGTAACAACCCGCATATTTATCGATTTAATATTTAAATATTTTATTTAAATATTAGGTCATTAATCGGATATTGGTCCGAAAAGCTACTTTTTGCAAACGGTCAAATTAGGACTCGAGACCACTTCCATTGATTCGAAATGCCGTTTACAAATTTTTTAAGTATAAACATCGATAGGTTTGGAGTTAGCGAAATTTCACTAACTTTTCCCGCTTTGGACTTTGGGTTAGTTTAGCCTATTAAGCCCAAGTTCCAACCCCCTTCTCCTCACTCTTCATAAATTTCCTAACTAACTCAAGCTTGGGCATTAATGGTGAAAAGAATGGGAAATTAAAACTCCAAGCACAAATTCAATTGCAAATCCAACATTCAACTCCAAATTCAAGTAGAAGATATTGGATTCAAGTTTTGGATTGCTTCTCCTTGCTTTCAAGCTTCATCTTCATAAACTTTAGTGCAAAGGTGAGATTTTTAACTCACATTCTTGTCTATAACTATCTTGGGTTGTTGGGAATGATTCCCTATCACTTTAGCATGAATATTTGCTTTTGGTTTGGATGGGATTGGCAAAAAACTCCGATTTTTGGCGTTTTGGCGAAATTTCTGCATTTAGGTCGTTCTGGCCATTTTTAGGTCGTTCGGAGTTAGGTCGTGTGGGTCTTAGGTCGTAGGTCGCGTACGAGATAGCTCCTAGATCGTTCTGACCACTTTTCGTGTGTTCGGAGTTAGGTCGTTCACGACCTAGTACTTAGGTCGCTCGTGAGTTGGTGGCGTAGGTCGTAGGTCGTTTAACTCTTAGGTCGTAGGCCTTGTGTGTGGAGTTAGGTCGCCTGCTTTCCTTAGGTCGTAAGTCGCGTGTGCTTTAGGTCGCGCACTTTCTTAGGACGCGAACCCTTTTAGGTCGTTGACCACGTTAGGTCGCTTGGCCTCTTCACTGCTTAGGTCGTTAAACCCTTCCTCTTTTGGGTCGCTCCCCTTTATTTCTTAGGTCGTTGTGGCCTTAGGTCGTGATTTTTATAGGTCGCGGCAAAGTTAGGTCGCTCGACCCATGTTGCTGTTAGGTCACTCGATCCTTGTTGCCGATAGGTCGCGTGCTTTCTTAGGTCGCGTACCTTTAGGTCGCGTGCCCCCTCTACCTCGTTAGGTCGCAAAGAACTTTAGGTCGCTCGACCTCCTTACCCACCAGGTCGCGCACTTAGTTAGGTCGCGTGAACCCTTAGGTCGTTAGACCTCATTTTTCTTTAGGTTGTAGGCCTCTTGCCTTCACTTAGGTCGAAACCCGTAAGCGGTGGCGTTGCCCCCGCACCCCCACCTTGGGGGGTTGCCACCCCCTTGGACCCCCCTCCGTAGGGGATCTTATCTGAAAAACATTGAGCTGATTTCCTTGGATTTTATTCACATCTCCGTATGCGAACTTTGTGACTGATTGTTTCTACAATTGCTTCTGTGTTTTGTCACTTTATAATATAAAGGTTTCAATACTAGTAGTAAATATCAAAACTCTTTTAACAAACAATTTCAACTCTATTTTTAATAACTAAGCTCTTTTCTTAAACCGTTTTCCAATCTATTAGTATATACAAACCTTTACCTCACTCGGATGAGAAATCTAATTAAACGACTTAGTAAAACAAGTGGTATGAAACGCTTGCGTTCACTTCGTCGGTTAATTCTTGGACTTGTTCGATTGAACCTCTTGTGACAATTTTATTAGTGAAGATTTACAGTTTGTTCGTAAATATTTAAGTTAAGCAAGTGGTTATGGAACATGAAGCTAAACTTCTATATTTACTAGCTTAGTGTAATTGACACTTCTCGTTGATCATGACGATCATTCTGATGATTTAGACTAGCAACTGCGTGATGTCTCTTGTTGCGAGGTTAGACTAGACACCACTTGTGTGATTCCACTCACACAACTTTTTGCTTTTTGGTTAGTCTGGACCTTAATCTGTGTGATTCCATTCACACATGTGGGGTAGCTCCCCTTGGTCTTCGGACCGTCATGTGATAGGCCTCTTTCTCTTTTCTATGATTTCTGGACTTCTTGCATTGATTTCTAGAATTTATGCCATTGACTTGTCATGAGTACAAGTTTGGGGTATGATGCCCTTTCCGAATCTTTGAGAAGATTCTTGTGATATTGATTATCTCTTATTGACTGATCTTCTGTTGATCATTATTTACATACTTATAGTGGTATGTCATTACAGATATTTTATGTTTATGCCATATCTTTTATGTTATATCATGTCATCTGATATTTATAGCTAGACTGATCCGTTTATTATTTTCTTAAATAATACTCGGGTCAGACCGAGATGTTACAAGTGCTTCTGCTTGACTTCTTCCCAGGGATTCATCACTCTGACTTTTGGCTAACTGTTTAGATTAGCAGTTTTTTTTTGTGGTATACACTTGAGATATAGACTCATAGTTGTATTCTTTTGTATAGCACGTGTTGCTATTCTTTTGTATTATTGTGGATCTTACTGACCACTACTCTGATGTACACTTTCATGTGTTAGATATATATTCATATCTTCTTCCGCCCTTGTGATATGGATGTCTGTGACTGATTTGTGTTATGATTATTTCTATGTTTGTTTCCGAAGATTATTCATAGCCACCGTGTGATAAGAAATTCCATGGATGGTCGCTCCTCAACAGCCTTATTCTCCATGCTAGTTGACAGCACTACACCGTAGTGTTCTTGGCTAGTGTGGGTATAGAGGTGGGGCGTCACACTTTGATTTTAAACTTTATTTTAAAACTTGAATTTTAACTCCAGAGTCCATACTATATTTGGCTTCAAGCCAACACTGGAAACCCCGAGTAAAATACTCGAGTTACGCGAGTCAAAATCGCGTCTTCCCCTGCTCATTCTTTCTTCTACTCGTATCCTTCTTCTTCCTATTTCTTTGAAAAGTTTTAAGTATAAACTGTAAATTTTATCACCACTTTGACCTCATGCAAACACTCTACTACCTCGAACACTTCCCCGAGCTTTCTTTCCTATCAACACAACAACCCAATTATCCAGCTATCTCATGCACGTACACGTGCACCGATCACCTGACCAACTTCGGCCATCCCCCTGACCATCTACACATCGACCATGACCTCACTGACTAATCCCAACCACAAGGTAGACGAAATTGCCATGGTATCAAAATTTAGTTACTCAAGACATTCTGAATCCAGACTCCGATCAGCCCAAACAACTCCCATCGCCACTCTCGTCTACCACCGGTCACGCCGCTATGTCCTAAGCTTTGCCACACAACTTCGCATCGATCCCCTGGGGTGCGATCACTCGAATCACAGCGACCACGAAGCAATTCCCTCGCGACTTCGACCAACTACACATAGAGCTTAAACCCTACTTCAATCTCGTTTCAGAAATTTACTCAATAGAAAAATTTTCTGATATTTTTTCGAAAATCATAGGTACTTAAACTTGCTTCAAAACAAATTTCAACGCTTATTTTGGATTCAATCATTAGGATTTGGTAAAAATACGATTTTTATTCAAATGCGAACTCCTCTTGAATTTCTGAACTAAAAATCCTCCTTTTTGTTTTAAAAATCATAATTTGCAGTATGGATTCAATATAAAATCTTGAATTAATATTTTATGGAATTCGAAATTTCCAGACTTCAGAGTTTTCACTGTAAAACTTGATTTTTTTCATTATATATTCATTTGTACTTCATGAAACCATTCTTAGATTATAACTCATTCTTAAATACGACCACTTTGTTTTAAAACCAAAGCCTAATACTGCTTAGAAAAAAAGAAATTGAATTTTCTTTGTTGTTTTATACCCTGTAACTAGACAGAGAAGAAGAAACACTGGCACAATACTTCCAGTTCAAATATACTGAGAGAATTTATCTATCTATATATATATATATATATATATATATAACATGCATGTCACAGAAATACTTACAACTGATTCATGCTATTGAACTTATATTTTTTTTTTTTGAAACAAAATGTTACTCACTGTTTTGGGTTTTAACAGAGAATAGAGGTGAATATATAAACCTATACAGACATGCATAAATTATCCCAGACAATCACATAATTACTTCCATAGAAACCACATTATTTTGATTGTTTATCACAAGAAATATCAAATAAATGGATTTATTTATCAAGTTAAGAGTTTGCTCACTTTGGTTTCTAGAAATGAACATAGCCTACTCATGTTGACACAGACTGTGAAATTTGCAAGCTTGATTCTTCTGTAAATCTTCTTACTTTTTGTTATTGATTAAATGATGTTTGAGTTTGTAAAAAAAAAATGCTTGTTTATATTTTTGATAAATGAAAATGAACTAGAGGATACAAACATATAGAAGGAAAGATTGCACGTTAATATTAATATATAAGCTACAGGTTATATGTTTGTACAAAATAGGCATGGCTGAAGATAATCTTGCATTAAATGCATGAGGTATGTTGCATTAATTACTTACAACTTTATGCAGGCTGAAATGATCCTAAGAAAGCTTGAATTGACTTTGTTCCATGCCTGGTTGCTTTCAAAACTTAATGTATATTATTGTTTTGTAATATTTCATACATAGTTTTATTTTGTCTACAGCCTCTATTATTTCCTTTGTTCTTTATGTTTGTATTTATTTGTATTTGGTGGCTGCAGCTTGTCTTTTACTTGTTTGTAAATAGATAATTGAGTATATTTATTTTCAATAGTTTATATTTTGATGTATTTTATTTTTCCTGTTGCAAGTGTACATACTTTTCCAATTTTATTTTCATTTCACTATGCAGATTCATTACTTTTGATTTATTTGGTGGCATATGATTTCTTTTGTATGCTTACATTTATTTCTTGTTATTATCGCATACATAATATTTATTTTTTATACTTATGTTGATATAATAGTTTCCTATATTTTTATTTTTATTTTTATTTAAAGTTTAACTATCCAATCATTTAATTTACTTGTCTATTATTATTTATAAATTTCATAGTTTCTCTTGTTTTATAAATTCAAATTATTTTCAAACCATTTACTAAAAATTTAAATTCAATAGATTTAACATATACTTTATTTGATTTGGAGAAACTCAGATCAAATTACCAGTTAATTTCACAATGTTTTATTCAAAAACTAAATAAATTATCAATTTAAAATAAATTAAAATTCGGGATCGTTACATATATAATACAAAAGCGTTAAAATTTAGTAAAGATTAATACATTAGTTGTTTCATATCAATAGCACAAGCAACATAAAATATATAACAATCATATGCAAACAAAAAGAAGTACAACAATCAAATGCAACAAAGGAGACTATCAAACATCCATAGCAACCAACTCATGATTTGTTCAGGTTCAGACACTTTTTCATCGTACAAAGGTGATAAATAACTACCAAGCGTACTTTACGCTCAACAGCCTTGGATAATTATTCAATAGATTATTCATCCAACCTTAAACAATTTGAAGTATCCTTTCCCAAACTTTCCATAAGCCAAACAACATTGAATTTTAAATATTATTTAAGTTTATTCTATTGACCTCTTTTCACATTATTTACTTTCCATTTATTTTTCATTCATTCATACAGTGATTATCTTTTATTAATTTACCTTCATTAATTACACAATTTACTTCCCATTCAATATTTGACATCATCAATGAATCTATTATTAAACTATTACATACATTTAATTGCCGTTTATTTCACATTTTTTATTCACTTGTAATGTTGATTTCCATTATAATATTAACATTCATCAATGAATCATTTAACTTAAGTTTCTTAGGTTCTTAATTTACATTCGTCCTTTCATATATGGTATCATAGAATATTAAATCTATTTCTGAATCATTTCAACATTTTCTAAAGTTATAATCATTTACTTTACATCGTATTCAATTTTACTATTTAATTTAATTACTAGCATTTCAAAATATTAACTTTAATCTATAACATTCTTTTACTTCTTAATTTTCATTTATAAATATATGTTCATTTTGAAGCATTTTTGTTATTAAGGTTTTACTTGTATAATATTCTATTACATGTCCATATCAACATTTCAACTTTTTAAATAATTCTGGTAAATTTTATATATGTCGTAGAAAGTAATTGTGTGTTATATAAATTTATCTTATTCATTTTAGTTGTAAAAAATATTCAATAATTTACATCTTTTAAATTTCATTGTCTTTTGGTTTTCAAGTGACAAATATCGAATTTCTTAACGGTTTCATTAACCACTTAGCTTCTAATTTCTTGTTTTTTCATTTTAGAAGTTTCTAACTACTAAAATTTCATTTTATTTCTTCAACTGAAAATCATTAATTTAATTGGAACTCGTGAACTAAATACCGGATTCATTTCAAATCATTTTAAAATAATATATATATATTCATATATATATATATCAATCATATTTAGAAATTTAAAATTAAGATTTGTTTATCAAAACAATTGTGTAGTAAAGCTACTACAGTGATCTTCCCACTTTGAAACTCGAAAATGAATGTCGATAATGCTACAATCATCACCGAAATTATTTCCAACGATAAAAGAGGGGAGTACAGAACTTATATTCTTTAAAGTTCTTTTTGAAACATTTTTTAATATTATATTCCAAAATCATTGAAACCAATTTCAAAACTCCAGAATATAAGTTCTCAAATTTCCAGTTAAATTCATTTTAATTAGAAATCCTATTTTATAACCAATATTTATAAAATTTCACTTCCTAACAAACAAACATATTACATACGACTATATCCTATTCTTTTATATACAAAATATAATACTAGGTAGAATTATTTCATTTATCTGTATTTCAAAAATAATATTGTGTCGATCTGCCCTATTAATTGTTTAGAAATCCCTATCGATGTCATATCATCCTATGTACCGACCAGAATTTATAAATACTAAATAGAATAAACTAACACAATATAAAAACATTTTTATATAGCGCTAACAAATACGCGCTCTTATATATATACTCCCAAACTAATTCTAGGCTATTAACCCTTTCTCTAATGAGTTAACCCCAAACAGGTTAAGGTATATACAATCCAAAGCTCTGATACCATCTGTAACGACACATCTTTTTGGATGGTTTAAATCGACAGTAAACCGCACATGTCAACTCAAACCATTCAAAAGGGAGGATTGTTAAAGGGGTAAATAAGAAAATAAGAGAAAAGAAGGAAAAACATAGTACATAATCTCACAGCTGAATAACAAAATATAATAATCAAATAAACAGTTCATGAAGCTGTCTTGTAATATACATTTTGAATACACAATTTTTTACAGCAATTAGAGTACATACAATGATAAGTCAATAATGATACAGGGGAAACATTACTAATAATATAATATATACCAAACTCCACCTTGGTCCTCTAGAAATAGAGTCTACGACACAGGAATGCTTAGGCTGACCCCAGCATAATGAAAAGACAAAACAATCGAGTCAAAACTAAAAGATCTTATGTAAGTTAAGTCAATAGTAAATAAATATGAGTGTAATGACTTCAAAGATGTTCACGACATTTTACATCTCTTATTCGGTGTATAATGTGCATGCAATAACTTAAGAAATGTTCAGGATTTCCATCTCTTAAGGATCCGTTAAACTATGATATGTAGTGCCTATCAGTAAAGTAAAGTATTAAAATAATGTTAAGGCGTTACCCATATCCCCCTTAAGACATTTTCATAAATGTCATAGTCTATACAGTATTGTAAACACCACCGTAAATGGGTGGGCTATCAAGGAGCACTCCATAGGTACGACACAACCCAAAATCATAGTATGCTCGATAAGGCATATGACAAGGCAAGCAAGGCAATGCACAGGGTAGGATTCTACCGTTTTGCACTCTCGGACTGGTGGTAATACATAGCAGCTACTACCGCCCACCTCAGAACACACTTCCATAATCAAATTGAGGGTCGCCACAAATCAATCACGCAGTAACAGATATGGTATCGAAGAAATGTGTCTAACCAGAGGAATGACCTCACGTAGCCTGGTATAGCTCCTGTTTTAGTCATATCAAGCTGACACGAGGGCGTCAGAGCTGCGTTCTTGCCTTATAACAGTAGCATTCGCCAAGCCATCCTACTTCGTTCTGAATTCTCCACTATATACATAGTTGTTAAAGTGGTTTCGGAATTGGCAGAGAGTATGACAATATCCGACCCCGGTCTCTTTAACAACCAATCCCTATATTTTTTACACCATGGTCATTTTGTAAAACATTTATAATAATACATCTAGAAAATAGTTCACACTTTTATATCAAGATATCTATATATTTATTCCAAAATTATAAATATATTTATAAATACCGAGGAAGATTTCTTTTAATCAATTTTGAAAATAATTGATAAATCTCTTTTAACTATTTATACACTATTTATATGCTTTAGAACCATTTATAAATCTATTTATAAATTGCAAAACAGTTTACAACTCTTCCCTTTTTCATAACTTCTATGCGAATTCCTTTAAATGCTTCCAAATCCCTTTACACAAGTTCTTTTATAAATCCCTTTATTACAATCCTATAAAACCTTTATAAACTTCTATATAAAACCATTATACAAATCCTTTATATAAAAATTTAAAAAAGAAATCCTGTTTATAAAATCCATTATAAAATCTCTTACAAAACTTTTATAAATTCCATACAAAACCTCTTACATTTTTATTTATTAAAGTTGTTATAAAATCTATATTCATTATATCAGATTAAATTTGAATAAACTTCTTAAAACTATATTAAATATTTTATTAAATT
The DNA here is from genome assembly GCA_030765085.1 of Allium cepa. Taxonomy (NCBI): domain Eukaryota; kingdom Viridiplantae; phylum Streptophyta; class Magnoliopsida; order Asparagales; family Amaryllidaceae; genus Allium; species Allium cepa. The sequence goes on along the minus strand of CM060943.1, from coordinate 368,645,250 downwards.
AAATTTTATATAAATCTCTTAAAACTATATTAATATCTTATTAAATTAAAACTTAAACCATTTAAAAAATATATATTAAAACTAAGTAAAATTATAAGTAAAAAATCTTAAAATCACTTTTAAACCATATATTAACGTATAATTTGAAAATTTAAAATATATACAATAAATAAATTTCCAAATATAATTTTTTTTAAAATCATTAAATTAAATTTAAAAATCAAATTTATAAATCCAACATACTTTACCATTTAGAAAATAATTTAAAACCGACCGACAGTGTCCGTATATAAATTTTATATCCTTTGGTCAAGTGATAGGGTATCTATCATTTCAACCCAAAATAATTAAATTTCTCGGGTATATATCATTTCAACCCGTGCCCTGGATCATTAATTTCCAAATCAATAAAATCGTTCGGGTTTATCATTTCAACCCATAACGATTTTTCCAAATGTATAAGGTCATTTAGGTATGTATCATTTCGACCCATGGTGATAACAGAGATATAAACATAAATAAACATCCAATCATCAAAAATGTCAAAAATAAACATCTATAATAATCAACATCCAAATCAGCCAATAAATCACAACCATTAACTGGTTATCATTATAAGATATTTGACTACCAATTTATATTCAATATTAATTTAAATGGCAATTCAATTCAATAAAATTCAAAAAAAATGCCAAATTAAACTACCAAACAACAACCAATAATATTCTTATCACATATTGAATTTAATTTAACTAACATAAGATGGTTTAGTTTTTGTGAGCGGGAAAAATCACTCACCTTTGATTTATCATCGATTTAAAATCCAAAGGAATGCACAAATTTGAATGGTCTCAAAATCCAACCCAACTAGTTCCATGTCGTCCAGAATTTCGATATTATTGCAGTGGAAGAAACCGCATGTCAATCGGAAGTCGTATGAAAAGTTATGATAGTTAGAAGTTTAAAATTAAATTTACATAAAAATAAAACAAGGGAAAATTCGAAAATGTCACTACCTCCAAAATCTGATCCCTAACAGTCACGCACCAACATATCACTATCCGCCGCTCATCACGCTCGAGCCACCTCCATCCCCATCACCTACGACCAGATCTGACATCACCACTGCCCCTGGCACCACCGGCCGCACCAAGTGCACCCCTCGCGAGCCCCTCCGCCTCCACGAATAGCCACCGCCACTGCCACCTTTAGCCTCAATTTCTAACGAACTCGAGTTAATCCATGATGAACAAACACTATGGATGAACACTGATTATCATCCTCTTCCAAATGCCACTTTCTAATCGTCGAATGGTCGACGATTCACCGTTGAAAAGCAAACCCCAATATGGACGGCTGATGCTTCTTCACCGATTTCTGGACAAATCGAGTCTCAATTGCAAAAATGAACAACAAATGTGGATTATGCTCGTCAGAAGCTTTCCAATGATATATTATATGACATAGTTTGAGGAGTTTGAAATTTTTGATTTTGATTTGAAATTGAAACTAGGGTTTTTGGAATTGACAGCCATGGGAGAAGGAACAGATAATTGAATAGACAGATAGAATTGTACGCATAGGAATTAGAAATAAAAGAAGCTTTTATGGTTTATAACAACGTATATATTGGCAGAGACTTAATAAAAACGTATGGAACGGATCAAATTGGGTTGAAATGGTAATAACAATCCAAAAATCCGTTTCGTTCCCGAAATGAAAATAGGTCATCCAATATATCGAAATATATGTTTTCGATGTTATAAAACTCAGCGGAACTAGTTTCCAAACCGTATTTTATTGTATATAGAAGTTAGCTTTTAAAATCAGATTATATTCATTTAAATTCTTTTAATTGATTTCTAGCATTTCAAGCTCGCATGATCAAACGATAAGTCCGATCGCTACGAAACATGAAATCTTACAATAATTCACTATTGCGGATTCGATAAAAATAGTTTCATCGAAATCCAAGACAATGGCCAAAATGGCTAATTTTCACGTTAATTAAACAAATTATTTAAAATCAATTTAATCAATTAAAAATTTAAAAATTAACAATAGTCATCATTCCTGATTACATAGGAATTTATAATCTTTTATAATATAATTTTTCATATTAAATCCAAGATTTAAACTGTAATGAACCGGAATTTTCGACCCTCGAAAATCGACGTCAATACGTTCACTGTATAGCATGCGTAGCAATCGAGTGTCAGAAATACCAGATCATTAGGGGTAAAGAAGGAAGAGGGTAGTAGAAGAACAGAAACAACAATGCGGATTCTCACAATCCAAGCAGAACAAAATATAATATATATTATCAGATCTTTATACAAATGAAAACTATAACTGTTTATTTACATGTCATCATCAGAGTACACTAATCACCAAATCCATGTGGACAGTTATAATAGCTTGTCCTCATTAGTACTGAATATTCATTATATACACATACATAGCGGAATATAATCAAGTACAATGCCTATAACTCCTCCAACTCGTCTCCTGAGCTCCACAGCATCCTAACCTGAATCTGTAATAACCGGTCTGACCCAAGCATTATAATAAAATAACACCTGAGTCGGTCTGGAAAACCAGCATGAGAAAACACACATAATTTGAATCATTACTGTTGTCAAAATCCTTTGAACACAAAGGTATCTCGTAAGACCACGCCACACATAAACACGACGGATTTTTACCTTATGATAACCAAAACATTTTATATCAAAATCCTATGATATTATAGTGGTGCATATAGAAAAAAACTAGAAAATAGCTAAAATGCTTGCGTCTTACGTTTCAGCATAGTTGGACACAACCAAAACCATACAGACTCGTAGTGGATATTAGATTCTGTACAATGACTGGGCAACTTGGGTACTACCCGTCACAGTACACCTCTAGAAAAATGCACTAGGATCATACCTAATGATCCCTGTCAATGCTATAGCGGCCTACTCCTGACGGGATAGTACCAAATATGTTATCACCACGGGTGTTCACACCCTATCGAGGCTCTCTTTTCCATGCACAACCATATCTAATTATAATATATCCGAGGGTATCTAGAAAAGTGATAACATACCCTACTTGGGTGCGACCCACCTAGCCCTGCTGCATCTCCCCTGTTTTCGTCATTCCCGGTTGATGAGGCTTGAGGCTACGTTTTACCGTTAGAATAGCATTCATAAATGAAGTGCTAACACTGCCGTCTAGACCATGATGCAAATGATAGAATTCATCCATACAAGTTGTTCTGGGTCTGAACAAGCCGAATCTCCTTCAAGATCACCATCTCTATTAGCTTTGAGATATCACAGTTCGTAATGCATAAATCAGATCGGATAATTGAATCCGATCCCGGTCTCATCAAAACGATTAACGAATTCGGCCAAATTTGATAGTTGATTATTTAACTATCAAATAACATCCATAAGCAGTCACTAGGCCCCATTTTATAAATCTTTCAAAACATTTATTCCAAATAGCTTTATACAGATATATTCAAATCCCCTTTAGTTTTCCAACGTTTGAAACCAAATTCAAATCCTTATATCCTTAACGAAATATTTTCAACTCATATTAACATTGATAAATATTTCTGTATGATTTTCCAATAGTCAAAACATTCCCAAATCATTGCATTCCAATACTTAATTTTTTTTTATAAATATATTATCCAAAATCACATATTCTCAACACTTAGGAAAATATTAATAAGTATAATTTTTTTCAAATCATTTTATTTCCAACACTTAGGAAATATCTGATTTATTTAATACTTCTCCACCCTTTACAATATACATGTAAATTCCTTATCTCATTTATAACTGATTCTCTGGAATTTCATAAATTAATTTCCTTTGGATTTTCCAAAATCGATTATACTTGTCTATAATCCGAACTACTCATATTTAACTTCCTTTATGAATTCTAATTCATTATCGAAGTTCTCGTATTCCAACATTTTGGAAGTTTACTGGAGTTTCCATAATTCTATTACAAGATTTTCATATATGTGATGACCCGTCTTTCTAACACCAGAAAGACGTATCATCAATAAGAAAAGAAAGGGATAGAAATAGAAAAGATAGAAGAAATCAACAGAATCTCACAAAGGAATGGAACAAAATATAATACATTACATAACTAATACATAGTTTTTACATATATCAGAGTTGTACAACATCATACAACAGGATAGTCATATACATATCTGTCAATACATACATCCAAAATACAACATACATCAATTGCACATCGGAACTAGATAGATATATAGATACGTCTGGAAACTCCTGCTCCTCCAGAATTTCAACAATCCCAAAACCTATCACTTGGCTCATAAAAATTTGAGTACCCAAGGTTTATGAAGAACAAAATATAACCTCCAGGTCAGACATGGGTCTGGTGTGAGTAAACGGGTTAAAGTTGTTTAACTTTGAAAATCATTTGAAAATAAAGGTATCACGTAAGACTTCCCACACATAAATACGGGTAAGTTTTTACCTTACGCTAACCAAAACGTTTATAGTAAACCCAGTGATATTATAATAGTGTCTAGGGTTTTCAAGTAAATAGAAAATAGCCGAAATTGTTACATTCATTAAATTCCAGCTACTAGCCACAAAAGTGGGTAATACAAATCAAAAGCGTAGGGTCTCGTAGGGAAAATGGGTTTCCATCAATGGCAGGACTACTGGGGTACCGCCCGTTACAGTACGAGGCCTAGATCACCGTACCGAGGAGCCACCCTAACTCTCCTGCAACACAAGGCTGGAACCATTACTTACTGAACAGTCCCGAACAAGATAACCCAGCAGTTGGCTGCAGATCCAACTTCCCACACAACCGAATAAAAAGGGACATCTAGACAGGGGTATATCTCATCCAGCTTGGGCATGACCCACCTAACCTTGCTGCACATCCCCTGTTTTAGCCGTTCCCGGTTGATGAGGCTTGAGGCTGCGATTACCTTTATAGAACATATCTCATAGAATGCTCATCGTCCGCCTGACGATGTGCTGAATGCATTCAATCCATACAAGTTCGTTCCGGGTTCGAACGAAACCGAAGGCATTATCTCGTTACACTCATTTTGGAATCACCCTCAGAGTTAACGACGATAACCCTTGCATTCTGAAACACCATCTCGACCTTCACTTGAGATGTCACGACCTAACGTTTAGTTTTGATCGATGTAGTTTTCGGAATATCAAATTGACACCCGATCCCCGTCTCATCGAAATCCAAACGCCATTTTAGAGGCCAAGTTGTTTAAATAGTTTAAACAATTTGAATTCAATACTTTGAATTCACATAACATTTATCACAAATTAATCATACATAGTCATCACAGATATATCCAGATTATCACAAAGTATCACGGAATATCATCCAATAGATATCAGAGTCAATCAAACAGAATCATCACTTCATATCAAATTTAGTTTGATTAATTTGAACTTAATTAATTACTTAAGAATAAACCATATTATTCTTCTTAATTAATCACTAATTAATCATCTTATTAAATTTATTAATTACTACTTAATTACTAACTTAATTAATTAATTCTTCATTATTAATTAATAACCTTAATTATTGATTTATAAATCTTAATTACCCATTTAATTATCACTAATTACTTAATTAACCATTACTTACCAATTAGATTAATAATTTAATCCTTAATTAATTATTTAATCAATTAACTACTATTATTTGTTAATTAACTTTAAGTAGTAAATTAAATTCTTAATTACAAATTGATTAAATACCAGATTATTAATATCTATCTTTAATTACACATTTATTAAATCTTAAATTATTTATTTAACCACTATTATAAATTAATGATATTATTAATTAACTTCCAATTTAAATTAATTAACCATCTTACATTTGTAACCTTTTCTTAATAATTTTTTAAATCAAGTCTTAGCTTAAACCTTGACAACAATGTTTACTTACATAATACTGAGTTTTGTTAACAAAAATAACTTAAAAAGGGTTTTGGCTTAACCCCTTAAAAATGACCCGAGGCAAGTACGTTGTTTACTTGAGTAAGGCTCGAGTTTCCCCCATCTTTTTCCCACGTCCCCTTCTCTTGCATACTTCTTCTTCTTCTACTGTTCATTTTTTTCTCTTTTCTCTTAAGTTAAGTTAAAAATATAACTGCAGTTATATAAACACACTCACGTACGCTAGTGAAACCCGAAGCAAAACTCCCAAATTCTCGAATATCACTTGAGACGACCAAATCTTCGAAACTGCTGAAACCCTCACGCCACCGTGAACGTGCACGGCGCGTCGCCGTCACTCTGGCGATCTACGACGCCCCCAGCAAACCCTAAAACAACCTCATATTCGAAATCCAACCCCAGTTCAACACGTTAAACTCGAAATCAAAATTTACTCGTTTATACGAACAACAACTCGAACACGATAGAGAAAAATCGCCACGACCACACAACCTCGACCACCAGCGACGATGCGGCTCCGGCCATACCACGGCCATATCCCCCTCTTCCATCTCCCAGAAGTTCGTGTAGCTCGGTCGATCCAAGGCGATGAAATCAACGCATATGCAAACCCTAGAAAACAAGAACCCTAAACCCTATTTTCGATTCAACCCAAAAATTCTTGCATTCGAAAATTTTTCTGGTGTTTTTCCTAAGTTCGTGGATCATCAAGCTAACTTCTCCACAAATTTTAACATCAACAATCCATTAAATCGACAGAATTTGTAAAAAGGTGATTTTTGTTCAATTGTAAACTGCTCCTTCATTTCTGAACTAAAAATTATCATTCTTGCTTTAAAAATCTTATCTTTGTGTGTTTATTTCAGATATATAATCAAAACAACAATTTAAATTATTTGAATTTAACAATTTGTTTCCTTTTTGTTGTAATATTTGATCTTACAGTAACTATGTTGCTCTATCATCCTTCAAACAATTTTCCAAGTCTTGATGTTTGTTTATACAAACATAACAAGTTAAATTTCTAAGTTTAAAATGTTTTTATACGAAGGAGTATTAATTTTCTTTACAATACTTTGCTCAGAAACATGATAATATTGAAGAATATCACTTAGCAGAACTTACAGTAAAACATCAACAGCCTCACAGAACAATATATAACAATCATAATATTTTCATGAACCAATAATTAAGATTTAAATTTCAAAAAGTAGGTTTACTCACCTAAGATGTTGTTGAAACAGAGGCTAAATTATTGTTGATGGAGAGATGGAGTTTAATTATCCTGAAAACCTTCTCTGCCTTGATTTTTTCTTTTTTTTGAATGATTGAGTTGTAAATAAAGATGATGTTCATATTTTCTTTTCTTTTCTCAGGTACACTAAGTTTTTTTGTGAACGAACCAGATAATATGATACTTATATATAAGAACAGCTTGAACAGGGATATCAGCTTCTAGTACAAGCCTTACTTATTTGATCAGACAAAATCTTTAGGTTTAATTACTGTAAATCTGAGATGATACTTGCAAAAATTCGGCTGAATGAATGTTTGTGGTGCTAAGATGAAAGCATTTAATGAAATGGTCTTCAAATATGTCTACACCTAATAATAGTTTGCTGATATAATATAGTATTTAAAAATAACACTCCTCTCTTATTAATGGCAGAGCACTTCCTTCCTCCCCCCATTCCAGGCCATCCAACCCATTCCCCTGTCCCGATCTTGCCTGACCCTGATCCCCCTCCGTTGCAACAGACTTCCGCCTTTCATCCCATTTTGCCAGCTGTTTCTGCCTCCCTTACTTCTTCTGATCCATCAAATTTAGTTCAGTCTTCCCTCCCATTCTGTAACACTAGTCAACAGGCATGGACTTCTCTTTTCAAGAACAAACCACGCAATGCAGGGAAGTACATGCCTGTTAACTTTATCAATGAATATGATGGTGATGCTCTGGTTCTTCCTGATGCAGTTCAAGAAGCAGGGCAATGTATTTGGCAAGATTATTTAGTAGGCTTCTTCCTTGATAAACCCCTTACTTTTACTGCAGTAGTACAACACCTCAAACGTGTGTGGCGTTTGAAAGGAAATATTAAAGTCAAGTCTGATGGTGTTGTCTTCTTGTTCCTGTTTTCTAGTGAGGATGATCGGAGCAAGATCATCAAGGATGACCCGATAATCATGAAGAACAAATTGTTTATTATTAAACAATGGGACCCCACAGTAAGCAATGTGTGTGGCTCAATCACATCAGTTCCAATATGGATACACATCTACAACATCCCTCTAGCAGCGTGGTCCCCTCTTGGCATCAACTGGCTTGCAGGAAGAATTGGGAGTGTTAAATGTTTAGATGAAAGTATGGAGAAAATGGAAAGGCTAACCTATGCTAAAGCCTTGGTGGAAGTGACTCCCATCTCTGACCTAGTGGACAACTTTCAAGTACCGTGTAAGGATGAAACAAGGCAAACTGTTTTTGTGGAATATCAGTGGAGACCACTTGCATGTACTTCCTGTAAGGTGTTTGGGCACGACATTTTAAGTTGCAAAAATTGTGTTGTGATTGATGAAGATCCAAATAGTAATAAAAATACTTTACCAAAACAAGATCCAAAAAAAGACTCACTTGTGAAAGAACAAAACGACAAAGTTGCCCATAATTTTTCTTTTAGGGTTTGGAAGAAAGTTGAGCATGGAAACAAAAGGAAGAATGAGTTAATTAAGACCAAGGAGAATTCAGGGAGAGGCAATATTGGGAATGACAGAGACTATATATTGAGAAGAGAAGGAATTGAATCAGTTAATAGAAAGGACAATATGGACGAACAAGTTGAGGAATGGGAAGTTGTTGAGGTGATGGAAATGAACTTAGGAAATAAATTTCAAGTGTTGCAAAAAGTAAATGACGAAAATGTAATTCAGTGTGAGGTAGGAGGAAGTGAGAAAAGAAAGGTTAATCAGTTAAAAAGTTCTACTGATAGTACCTGTAAGGATGTATTAGTAGCTGATGGAAGAATGCAAGCTTGCGTTGACATGAACTATGATAATCAGTGTAATGAAGCTGATTTAGTTGCAAACTTTCAACTAGCTGATAAGTATGGCAAGCTAGTTCAGGAGCTGGTTGAAAATGGAAAGTCAAAATAGAATGTATTGATAAAAGGAAAACAAAAAGGAAAGATTGTTCCTGAAACAATAAGACATGCAAATAAAAATGGTAACAATGTCAATTTGGATGGTATAACTGTGCCTTCATTACTCCTCATTGAGAATAATCAAAACCCTCTTGATATTGCTTCCTGTTCCCACAGTAAGCACCTTCCTCAAGTTCAAGCTACAGTTACACATGCACACAATGTCTGTGTGCATGCTTCAGTTGAATCCATATCCCCTTGCAATCTTCCCAAACTCCCTTATTCTCATATTACTCCCCCCTGGTTATTTAATCCATCATGATCTCCCTCAGCTTGTTCTCCCCAACTCTCCAATCCCTCTGAATAATAACCACAGCACTGTCAGGAAAAAAATGGATAAACATTTGTCTGATTTTGATAAAGGCAACCTAGTTGACTATGGTGAAACTTTACCTGAAAAGGAAAAAACCCCAAACTCAGGCCTTCGAAGGTCTACGAGATTACAAAACCCACTACCATAAGTTTTCCCATGTTACACAATTTTGGGTTTTGGAACATAAGAGGTGCACATTTGGATATCAAACTTGTGCAAGCAAAACACATTATATCTGAGAATAAATTAGGCATTTTTGGAATTCTTTAGACCAAACTTAACCATGAACTTACCCATAGAGCTGCAAATCTTATCAATCCTCTTTGGAGTTTTCATCATAATTTAGATGAGGCCCCATATGGTAGAATCTTGGTGCTTTCTGACCCTAACATTTACACCCTCATCCCAATATTATCCCACAAGCAATTCATCCATTTTCAAGCCTTACATCATCCAACCTCTACTTCTTTCTACATGACCTTCATTTATGGAGATAACCACTCAGCTGCAAGGCAGGAAATGCTGAACTATTTACCTCATCTTAGGCAGGAATCTCACCCCTGGTTTGTGTTGGGTGACTTTAACTGCATGCTTTCTGCTGATGATCGCTGTGGTGGCAAACCTCTTTCAATCTCTGACATTGCCCCTCTCAACCTTGCTATCACTGCCTCTAATTTACATGAAGCTGCCTTTGTTGGTCCAAAATATACTTGGAATAACAAAAGTCGATCTGGTGTGAGAACCATGAGTAGATTGGACTTGACTTTTCTCAACACTAAGGCCTTAACTCAATACCCCTACTCTCTTAATCATATCCTCCCCCCTCTACTCTCTGATCATTCTCCTGTTTATTTAGCCCCTAAGTGCGATGCCATTAAAAGAAACTCAAGTTTTAAATTTTTTAATTCCTGGATCAATGATCCAGAATTTATTCCTTTAGTTACTAAAGTTTGGAAATGCCCTCAAAGTGGTAACAAAATGTCTATTTTGCAGCGTAAACTGAAGGCCACCAAGGATGCACTAAAGACATGGGCCAAGAACAAGTATGGTGATGGTAACAAGTACTCTTCTGTCCTGCAGAGAGAGCTATCTACTATTCAACTGAGGATGCTTGATGACCCAGGTAATATCAATTTTTCAGAGCAGGAACATGTGTTAACTCAGCGTCTATCTGATGCCCTGGTTGCTGAGCAAAGCATGAAGAAGCAAAAGTTGAGGAAGGAGTGGGATTTGTATGGTGATAGGAATACTGAGTTGTATCACACCTCCCTTAAAATTAAAAATGCCAAAAGAAACATCTTCCAAATTCAGAGTGAAGATGGGATCATTTTAAACAAGCCTGATGACATTGACAAAGCTTTCATTAACCACTACACTGACCTGTTTTCCCCCATTGAAACGTGGTCCCCTATTACTCATGAGCTCTTGTCAACCCCAATGCCTGTTTTGTCTGCTGAGGATATCCAGGTTTTATCTTCTCCTATGACTAATGAAGAAATACATAATGCTATGTTTGACATGAAGAGAGATTCATGTGGAGGCCCTGATGGCTTTAATGCTGTCTTCTTTACTCACTGTTGGGATATTGTAGTTGTTGACTTTTTAGCTGCCATGCATAATTTCTTTTCACATAATAAATTGCCTTTCCCCATCAATGCAACCAATTTGTGTTTAGTGCCAAAAGTTAAACATGCTGTAACTCTGCATGCTTTACGTCCGATTGCTTGTTGTAACATTACATACAAATGCATTTCTAAAGTCATTGCTACTAGGCTTAGGCATGTGCTTCCAACTGTAATATCTGAGAATCAAGCTGCTTTTTTGAACAATAGAAGCATCCTTGATAATGTGCTGGTCACTCATGAACTACTTAATGGGTATGGTCGTACCCATGTATCTCCTAGAGCTATGATGAAGCTAGACATTAGAAGAGCTTATGATACTGTGTGTTGGGAAGCTTTGACTGGTATTATGAGTTTAATGGGTTTTCCTTGTCATTTTGTTAGTTGGATATATACTTGCATATCCACAGTTTCTTTCTCTTTGTGTTACAATGGGGGCACTGTTGGTTATTTCAGAAGTAAGAGGGCTATAAGGCAGGGAGATCCAATGTCTTCCTACTTGTTCATTATTGTCATGGAATTTTACACAATTAATTAACAAGCAAGTCAGACTAAATAAATTTGAGTTGCATTCCAAATGCAGGAATCCTAGCATAACCTCCCTTCTCTTTGCTGATGATGTGATTCTTTTCATGAAGCCTACTGCCTCAACTATAAACTGTATAAAGGGCATCCTTACCACTGTTGAGAATAGCACTGGTCTTCAGGTCAATAGCAGTAAGTCATACCTCTTGGTGGCTGGACTTAATGATATTGACAAGCAGTCCATTTATCAAGAAAGTCAATTACCCAACCTACCTGATGGTACCATGCACTTGGGCATTCCCTTGTCCTCTAGGAAAATTGGTTCCACTGCTTGTTTACCACTTTTTGAAAGAATTACTGGGGCTATGAACAGGTGGGCTAGCAATAAGTTATCTCAGGCTGGTAGATCCACTATTATTAAATCTACTATTCAAGCCATGACTGTTTATTGGAGCAGATGTTTTATATTGCCATCTGCTCTATTATTGAGAATCAGGAAGGATATGAATCACTTTCTATGGACTGGAGATATGTATTCAACCAAACTTATTCCTATTGCTTATGCCAAATTGGAAAAACCACAAAAATATGGTGGGTTGGGTTTCAAGTGATTGCCTGCTTGGAATCAAGCTGCCTTTTCTAAGCACTTTGATAATCTGATCAATGTCATACCTAACCTGTGGGTCAAGTGGGCTAGGAAATATCACCTTGGCAACAAACATTTCTGGCAAATGGTTCCTTCTCCACTGTGTGGCTGGGTTTGGAGATCTATCCTTAATCTTAGAAGCATTTTACTTCCCCATGTTCAGCTGTTAATTAGCCCTGACTGTGATGCTAAGTTCTGGTTTGATCCTTGGGTGAGTAGAGGAGTTATATTGAATGACTTGCTTTCTTATGAGCAGAAAATTCAAACTGGCATCCCTTTGAATGCTAGTGCATATGATTACTGTGTTGATGGTGTGATTGTGTTGCCTTACACTTCCAACCCTAGCATTACTCTTCTATGGGAGGCTGTGAAATGCTACAATTTACCTGCTGTTGGTATTGGTTATGTTTGGGCTGCTAAACATGAAAGGCATTCCATAGCTTGCATTTACAAAGCCTTGAAAGGAGATGCGAGTAACCAGGTTTTTAGATGGCATTCAAGAGTATGGAATAGCTTAACGTCTCATAACCTCAATTTTTTATTATGGAAGGTACTCAGGAATGCTCTGATAACCAAAGTTAAATTATGCAGAAGAGGATTCACTGTGGACTTGCTGTGTGTTTTCTGCAATGTTTATGCTGAAGATGTTGCCCACCTGTTTTTTGAGTGTGGGGTTACTGCTAATATTTGGAAAACATGTCTCTCTAGTGCTGGTTTCAATGATCCTATTCTTCACGGTGATGCTGAGTGGAACAGGATGTTCAGGAAGACAAGGTGGAAGAATACTACAACCTTTTGGCATTTGTTGATTTTGAAAGTTTATGTGAATGTAATTTGGGCTGAGAGAAATGCAAAGGTTTTTGAGAATAAAAGGAAGACTGCAACTGCGTTGATCAGTGTTATTACTGCTAAGGTTAGGGAGAAGTCCTCTCATCATACTGCTTATGACACCATGGATTAGGGAGAGGATGTTTAGTTCTTGTGTTCTTGCTTGTGTGTCTTTTTGTTTTCTTTCTTTTTTCCATGTTGCTTCACTGTGTGCTTTGGGTGCTATTTTGCCCTTCTTTGTTTCTTTTGGTGTTTGTGTGTTTAATAAATATGGCTAGGGACCATGCAACCCTCCTTGCCTTTCAAAAAAAAAAAAAAGTTTGCTGATATGTATATTTGTACAAAGATTTTTGTTTACAGCTTTTGTTTTTATTATCTTTTAACTTGACAAATACATATACATATTTGTGTCCAGATATTTACTTATACTTTGTCAGATTTCATGTTACAAAATTACCAATTTATGTTAAATTTTTACTTCTACTTTAAACTTAAACTATCGAGTACTTCATTCACTTGTTCATTTTATAGTTATATTGATATTATATTTTTCTTATGTTTATATACTTATGTTTATAACCATATATATTTATTTTATACTTATGTTCAATATTTATAATATTTATTTTATTTTAATCATATGAGTTGTTGTTAGAATAACTTCTCAGTTTTATTTTTATTTAGAGTTTAACTTCCAAATATTTGATTTATAACCTATATTTGCATTAATATATTTTATATTTATATTTAATATGGATAGAATTGTGTTATTTTAAACATTATTATTATAGACTACATTTATATATGTATGATATTAAATGTCATTAATATAGAGCCTTTAATTTAATTGAATAAGACAAGTTTTATTTTAAATATTGTTGAAAGAGTCTATTTTAAATTTTTAAATTAAAATTTCCTTCACAAGCACATATATAACTGGAAAATGCCTAAAAATCTTATTTTTTTATAAATGAAAAACTTATATTTTATTTAATTAGATTAAATTCTTACTATAATAATGTGGTCAAAATCCCGGGTCGTTACAATATAAAAATTATATCCGTTAAATAAACCCTGTTTACAAATCTCGAGAGGATTATAAATAAATTTCAATCATTTAAAAACACTATATATTAGATAAGTACCTTTTAAAGAGAAATAATTTATTTTTAAATCATGTTTAGGTAATTATTAAAAGTATCAAAACACTTTAAATAAACAGTGATAACTTATTTCATGTCATTTTTAAATAAAAATAATCGATTTACAAAGCTTATTGTAAAACTTAGAATTTATATCAATTAATATTAAATATTTGAAAATCCACTTTCCCAAGTATTTTAATACTAAACAGCTTTAAATTACGTAGTTTGAATAAAAAATTCTCTTTAAAACAAACTTATAATAATAACAACAACAATAACAGAGCCATTTTTCCCAAACAAGTTAGGGTCGGCTGGAGATGGAACCCGAAACTAAATGACAAAAATAATTTAAAAGTTATAACAATAACAATAACAATAGCAATAATAAAATTAAGTCAAATAGGTAAATTAATAATAATAGTAACTAAGTAAAATAAAGATAGAAAAACATATGTATGTAAAAAAATACGATAAAAAAATAAAAAAATGATGATAACAGTACAAATAGTAATAGTGGTGCTGATAGTAACATTGATCAAAGGCCAAACGCTACGTCTTAGGCGTTTTTTTCTCTAATCCTATAATCTAAAACTTATAAGACTCATAGCTCATGGTTCTAGTACGTGGATCGCTAACTCCCACGCGCTCCTATCGTTACCAGCTCTTCGGCTATATTCCAACCCTTCAACTCCCATTTAACAACTTCCTCCCATGTCAACTTTGGTCGACCTCTACCTCTCTTTGAGCAAATGACACGGCCTACAATTCCAACGTGCACAAGTGCCTCGGGCGGCCTTCGTTGGAGATGTCCAAACCATCTTAAGCGATGTTTAATTAGTTTCTCCTCAAATTGTGGTACTCCAAGTTTTTCACATATATCATCATTTCTATTTCAGTCTCTTCTTGTATGACTGCAACTCCATCGTAGCATACGCATCTCTTCTACGCTTATCTTCTGGACATGTTGGCTTTTAGTAGGCCAACATTCTACACCGTACAACGTCGCAGACCTAATTGCCGCTCTATAGAACTTTCCTTTAAGCTTCTATGGGACTTTCTATCAGAGAATGCCAGATACTTGTCGCTACTTCACCCATCCCGCTCGAATTCAAAAAATGACATCTTCATCAATCTCACCATTACACTGCAACATTGATCCTAGATATCGAAAGGATTTCTTTTTAGGAACTATTTGTCCGACCCGAATAACATCTCTATCCTCTGACCTAACACCGCTGAACTCACACTTCATATACTCTGTTTTAGTTCTACTAAGCCTAAATCCCTTAGAATCTAAAGTCTTTCTCCACAGCTCGAGTTGTCTATCAACCCCAATCCTACTATCATCAATTAGCACAACATCATCAACAAATAGCATACACCAAGGAATCTCACTTGTATACTCTTCGTAACCTCATCCATCACTAGGGAAAAAATGTAGGGGCTCAAAGCTGACCCTTGATGTAATCCTATGTTAATGGGAAAGTCACTGGTTACACCATCGCATTCTCTGACACTAGCCACAACGTCATCGTACATATCCTTGATAAGGGGATTGTACTTTGTTGGGACTCTCTTCTTTTTCAGAGCCCACCACATCACATTTCATGGTACTTTTTCATAAGCTTTCTCCAAATTGATAAAAACCATGTGTAAATCCTTCTTTTGCTCCTTAAACCTCTCCATAAGTTGTCTTATCATGAAAATAGCATCCGTGGTCAACCTCCCAGGCATGAAACCAAATTGGTTTTTTGAAATGCTTGTCATTCTTCTTAATCAATGTTCGATGGCTCTCTCCCATAGTTTCATCGTATGAGTAATAAGCTTAATTCCTCTATAGTTTGTGCAACTTTGTATATCTCCTTTATTCTTAAAAATTGGAACTAATATGCTTCTCCTCCACTAATCTGGCATCTTGTTTGATTTGAAAATATTATTGAACAAATTAGTTAGCCAGGCTATCCTTGCATCTCCAAGGCATCTCCACACCTCAATGGTGATGCCATCGGGCTCCAATGCCTTGCATACTTTCATCCGTTTTAGCGCCTTCTTTACCTCAGATTCTTGAATTCTCCGAACAAAATGCATACTGTTGTCATCAAAAGAGTCGTCTATCTCGATCATAGTGCTACAAGCTTCTTCATTAAATAGCTTGTCGAAGTAATCTCTCCATCTTTTTTTATCTCATCGTCCTTCACCAAAAGTCTATTATTATCATCTTTGATGCATTTAAATTGATTGAAGTATCCTGTCTTCCTCTCACGGAGTTTAGCTATCCTATACACGTCTTTTTCACCATCCTTCATGCTTAACTTATGATATAGGTCTTCATACGCCCGACTCCTTGCTTCACTCACCGCTCTGTTTGCGTTCTTCTTTACAACTTTGTACCTTTGATGTTGTCCACGCTCATGTGATGATGCAATCACTTATAGCATTCCTTCTTCTCTTTGACAGCCTTTTGCATATCACTGTTCCACTACCATGAATCTTTAGGTTCACGTTTATTTCCTTTCGTTACCCCAAACACCTCAGTAGCCACTTTCCGAATGCGCGTTGCCATCTCATCCAACATGTGATTTGCTTCTCCTTCCGAATTCCATGCCCCTTCTCCCATCATCCTATCCTTAAACACCCGTGAAGCGTCTCCTTTGAGCTTCCAGCATTTCGTCCGACTAATCTTGGCTCCTTTATACCGTCGAACACGTGTCCAAAGATGAAACTCGAATATCAAAAGCTGATGTTGTGAGATAACATATTCTCCAGGTATGACTTTGCAATCTACGCAGGCTCGTTTTTCATCTCTTCTAGTAAGGGCAAAATCAATCTGGCTATAGTGTTGACCACTACTAAAAGTAACTAAGTGTGACTGTCTCTTTCTAAAGAAGGCATTAGCTATCACGAGGTCATAAGCAATAGCGAAACTCAGTATTTCGTCTCCTTCTTGGTTTCTATCGCCATATCCAAAGCCACCATGCACTCTCTCAAACCCACCACTAGCCGTACCAACATGCCCGTTGAAATCTCCTCCTATGAAAAGTTTTTCGCTACTAGGGACATCTCTAACCATAACATCTAACTCTTCCCAGAAATTCCTCTTGACGACTTCACTTAGACCTACTTGTGGAGCATAGGTGCTAATGACATTCAGAATCATATCACGCACTACCAGCTTAACTAGGATGATCCTGTCCTCTTGTCTCTTAACATTTACAACTCCGTTTCTAAGTTTCTTGTCAATGAAGATGCCTACCCCGTTTTTGTTACGCTCTTTTCCCGTGTACAATAACTTGAAGCATGTATTCTCCACCTCCTTCGCCTTTTGGTCCATCCATTTGGTCTCCTGAATGCATAAGATATTTACACGTCTCCTAGTCATAGTATCAACTATCTCTCTTAGCTTTCCCGTTAATGATCCTACATTCCAGCTACCTAACCAAATCCTACTATCATCGACTAGCTTCCTTGCCCCTCGTACCCGTCGAGTAAAGTGCGAAGACCCTTGCTCATTTATCACTGCATCGGGGCATCGATGCATCGCGCCACTAAGGGAGTGACGACCCAGTCCTTGCATATTTATCACCATATCCAAGCCTCGATGTGGCACGCCACAAAGGGAGTGACGACCCAGCCCTTGCTCACTTTTCACCATACCCAAGCCTCGATATGGCACGTCGCTAAGAGGGTTAATCCCCAATGAAATATAATTAGGTTCCATTTCCATAAGAGAGGCTGTGATTTTTATGTTGGCTCGCCAAGCCTATCATAACCCTCTTCCTTTATGCTGTCTTGCAACAGGCTGCATAGAAAACTACTTTCCCAAAACCCATTCCAATAATCAATTTCAATTTATAAATCTCTCCCGATTCATAACACATTGATTTCTTTCCGATCCCTAACTATTCTCACATTCCAAAAATGAAATCCGCTATTTTCCAAAAACCCATTTCCATATCTCAATATAAATTCACACTGTAAATTTATATTTCCAATTTATCAACTGATAATCATTTTCCCTTATTTATGAGCATTGTTTGTAATTTATAAACTCCCTTGGGTTTCACTTGTTTGTAAAACTAACCGTATTAATAAAAATTCATTTTTTATGAATCTATTTCATATAAATCCCATTTATTTTACAAATCTACTTTTAAATATCGATTTTAACTTCTTTTCAAAATTTTCAAAAATATCATTTAAAAATCCATTGTCAAAATCCCTTCATATAAATTATTTTAAAATCTCTATTAATAGTACAAATCGTCAGATCAAATCATTTATTTTATCCAACCCAATTCCTTTTTAAATAATTCCAAAATTCCGTATAAATATTTTCCTTTCAAAATCGCTTTTTAATTCCATTTTTAGAATATAAAATATTACGTATTGTAACAACCCGCATATTTATCGATTTTATATTTAAATATTTTGTCGTTAATCGGATATTGGTACGAAAAGCTACTTTTTGCAAACGGTCAAACTAGGACTCGAGACCACTTCCATTGAGTTCGAAATGCCGTTTGCAATCTTTTTATGTATAAACTTTGATATGTTTGGGATTAGTGGAATTTCACTAACTTTTCCCGCTTTGGACTTTGGGTTGGTTTAGCCTATTAAACCTAAGTTCCAACCCCTTCTCCTCATCTCTTCATAAATTCCTACCTAACTCTAGTTTTAGCATTAATGGTGAGTGGAAAGGGAAATTAAAATTCCAAGCCCAAGTTCATTAGCAAATTCAACATCCAACTCCAAAATCAAGTGAAGACATTGGATTCAAGCTTCTTGTGTTGAGATTGAAGTGGATTGATTCTTGCTTTGCTTTGGTCTTCATTTTCATTGATTTTTGGTGCAAAGGTGAGATTTTTATCTCACATTCTTGTCTATAACTATCACGGATGTTTGGGAATGATTTCCTATCACTTTAGCATGTACATTTGCATTTGGTTTGGATTGGATTGGCGAAAAACTCCAATTTTTAGCGTTTTGGTGAATTTTCTGCATTTAGGTCGTTCTGGCCATTTGTGCGTGTTCGGAGTTAGGTCGCTCGCGAGTTAACGCCTTAGGTCGCTCGCGAGCTAACGCCTTAGGTCGCTCGCGTGTTAACGCCTTAGGTCGCATGGCTCGTTTAACATTAAGTCGCTTTGGCCACTAGGTCGCTCTGCCATTCTCCGTTAGGTCGTTACCATGTAGGTCGCGACATATGTTAACTCGTTTGGGCTTTAGGTCCTTGGCCTTCGTTCCTTTTTCGGTCGTAAGCCTCTAGGTCGTTTCCCCCTTACTCCACTAGGTCGCGTACCCCGTTTAGGTCGCTTGACCTTGTTCTCCTTTAGGTCGCTCAGCCTCCATGTGGTTAGGTCGTTGACCCCCTTTAGGTCGCAGGACCATGACTCCAGTTAGGTCGTTCGCCCCTTTTCTCCGTTAGGTCGCGACCGATAGGTCGCGACCGAGTTAGGTCGTTGACCACATTAGGTCGCGTACTTAGGTTGCGAACACCCCCTAAGTCGTAACCAATAGGTCGTTTGACCTATTTCCTCACTTAGGTCGCGAACAGTTAGGTCGTTAGGCCTTGTTTAAGACTTTAGCTCGCTTACCTATGCTAACTCGCGAACACCTCTAGGTCGCAACCACTAGGTCGCTTGACCCCTTAGACCCCTAGGTCGCAACCATTAGGTCGCTCGATCCTATCCTCCCTTAGGTCTTCACTAGGTCATACCGTTTTGGATGGGGCGCTGCCCCCTGGACCCCCGCGACCTGACCGGGCAGGTCGAACCCCGTAGCGGGGGCGTTGCCCCCGCACCCCCACCTTGGGGGGTTGCCACCCCCCTGGACCCCCCCTCCGTAGGGGATCTTATCTGAAAAACATTCAACAGAACTTGCTTTGTTAAGATGCTGAGTTGACCATTCTTCGAGACAAACTAACTTGGGCTTCTCGGTCGATTTTATGGTATCACGGCCTTGCTAAAAAGGCGAGATAACAACTTTAGAAATATGAAGGTTTCAATACTAGTAGTAAATATCAAAACTCTTTCATCAAAACGATTTCAACACTATTTTAATACAAATCTCTTTTCCCAAACTGTTTTCCAATCTATTAGTATATACAAACCTTTACCTCACTCGGATGAGAAATCTAATTAAACGACTTAGTAAAACAAGTGGTATGAAACGCTTGCGTTTGCTTCGTCGGTTAATTCTTGAACTTGTTCGATTGAACCTTTTGTGACAATTTTCTAGTGAAGATCTACTGTTTGTTCGTAAATATTTAAGTTAAGCAAGTGGTTATGGGACATGAAGCTAAACACATATATTTACTAGCTTAATGTGATTGACACTTCTTGATGATCATGACGATCATTTTTGTGATTTAGACTAGCAATTGCGCGATGTCTCTTTGTTTGTGAGGGAGACTAGACCCCGCTCTTGTGATGTTTCGCCATCACATTTGTGTGATGTTTCGCCATCGCGGTCTTCGGGCCATTCGTGTGTCAAAATTAATGGCTTGCAACCATGAGATAGCGTCTCGCTTTGTGTTACACGTGTAGGTGAGTTTTCATGCTCCTATATTGTGATTTCTGGATTTCTTGTGTAGTCTTCTGGAATTTGAGCTTCACCTATTTTCATGACTTTCATTGTTATGATTTTCCAGCTTTTATGTCTTGGTGATTTTGTGTGTCATCATTTTTTTAGGAGAATTTGGATCTTTTAGAAGATTCTTTTGATATTGTTTGATCTCTTGATGATCTTCATTTACATGCTTATCATAGTATGTCTTTATGGTTACTATATGTTCTTGCCATATCTATTGTTTTATATCATGTTATCTGATATTTATAGCTAGACTGATCCGTTTGTTATTTTCTTATAAATAATACTCGGGTCAGACCAAGATGTTACAGGTGCTTCTGCTTGACTTCTCCCCCAGGGATTTACTACTCTGACTTTTGGCTGACCATTTAGATTGGCAGTTTTTGTCGTTTACACTTGAGATATAGACTCGTAGATGTATTCTTTTGTATAGCACGTGTTGCTATTCTTTTGTGTATGTGGTCCTTTCATGACCACTACTATGATGTTCACTTTCATGTGTTAGTTATATATTCATATCTTTTTCCGCCTTTGTGATATGGATGTCTGTGACTGATTGTGTTATGTTTATTTCTAAATTTGTTTCCGAAGATTCATTTATAGCCACCGTGTGATAGCTTTGAGTTTGTATCGGTATGTCAGACTTCCTCCTTAAATGAAATGCATGCTATACTATCTGACATATCGGTGCTCACACAAAGAAGTTACATGGATGGTCACTCCTCAACAGCCTTATTCTCCGCGCTAGTTGACAGCATTACTCCGTAGTGTTCTTGGCTAGCGTGGGTATTGAGGTGGGGCGCACACGTATGGTATTTATAATACCAAAATTAAGACTACTGCTACTATAGCTTCCAATTAATCAAATCGCACAATAATCCATAATAGATTATTTAATTACAACATATAACATTATATATATGAAAAAAAATCAATATATTTGAGAAATCCAGTTGGATCCCTCCAACTTGTTTCTCTGCATCCAAAGATGTTACATATAATATCAATCTTGCCTCAAGGCGGGATATCGCGGTAATATAGGGTCATCCACTATATACGGATGCACATTGTATCTCATCCGGTCCAATCAGTAGGAAATATATCCAACTACTAATATATATACTAATACATATAGTATAATATTCAACTGATAATAATATATCAATTAAACCAATCATCCAATAACCAATTTTAGTTATTATAAATTAATTCCAGTAATATAAAATGACTGAGATTTAGTCACCTTGAATTTTAATCTGTCGAACATCCAGATTTTAAATTACCTAAATTTCCAACCGACTCTAAAAAATTCCAAACCAATTCCATAACATAGCTCTTGTCAATACAAACCTAATGCGACATATTGCGTTCGATTTGGACCTAAAACGAATAAATTATTAAAATTTTAGCTAAACGATTTTTAAATTATAATCAATTCACTAAACCCTTAATTAAAACTAAACTACCAAATCAAAACCACTAATCCTTCTTCCTCTCAAATAACTACCGCCTGTACATGCCCAACCACGCCGATCTTCCTCTTCCTCGTTCACCCTCGTTTTTACATGAAATCTCTTAAGACCATCATCAAACAACTCCTCGTCGTGAGCTCCACCATCTCGTACCAAAAATTTCAAAACCTATCCACCCTATAATTTTGCAATCGAAGCCCCAATACCTACTACAGTGGATGTTGCGAACTTTCTCAGGATGTCGCACCCCCTCAACTCCTCCATGACCTACCACTTGACGATACGAACTCAATTTCAGCCTTTAATTCGAAAAAATTGCCTTTGAACGATTATAAACCCAAACCCTAGCCTCTATGAAGCCTCACATCTATGACAGCCGAGCCCCAAACTCATGTCGAACGCTTCAATCGAAATGCTCAGTCGATGCTCAAAGCTTTCCAATGTCACAGGATCTTGCTTTGCGATTTTTGGATTATCATTCTATTTGTTTTTATTTTTTTTCTTCTGTAAATTAATAAAAAGAAAAGAGGGAAGAAATGTTTTTGAATGGAAGATGGGTACGATCCTATAGGTAGGGCGGCTGAAAGGATGGGAAAAATGGCTGTAAGAGTTGAATTCAATTTTTAAAAGATTATTTGGTTCTAAAATATCTCTTTCCGTATTTCGAAATCCTAAACCCCTATCAAGGCGTGCCACCTGACTTTCCAAATGTATACCCCAATTCTGATCACAATGGAACAAATTTCGGGACAAAATTCGATCGTATGTGGAAGATAGCTTTTTGAACCCAATTATTTACATTAAATTTTCAATATTTATTTCTACGCGTTTCTATCACGTTCTACCAAATGGTAACTCTAAATGCTATAAAATTTGAAATCCAATAATAATACACTATTATGGAACCAATGGAACTGGTTTTGTTAAATTTCGAGACAACGCTTTGGATCGCTATTTTAACGCGATGATTAAATCGACAATTTTCAAAATTGACGAAATTACTTGAAATTTCAGTTTTAAAAACTTATTACGTCAATTCTAATTCAAGTAGAATTAATATCAACATTAGAAATCATTTTGATTCATATTCAACTCAAATTTCAATTATTCACCATATCCGTATTATGATAAATCGCTATATTTTGAAATTAAATTCATTCAATAATTTCAACTAAAATCTTCATATTCAAAAATCAACTTATATTCCAAATCAATATTTAAAACCATTCAAATATTCAAAATCAAACGACTGAAAATCTATGCCGTTACATAAATATTACATTAATTTTAGCGTTCAATTACAATTATAATAAAATCCCTGTTTAATATATTTTAAATTCCAATAATTTCATTTATTTCGATTTACACTCTTATTATTGAATCAATTATTACCACATGGATATAATTAACATTAGTTTACATTTTATTACATTCATATTCTATAGTTATCATCTTAACTTATATTAAGTGCAATATTTAATTACATTAAATTTCATTGATTTCCAAATTAGTTTCAACGGATTAAATAAAAAAATATTAAAACAATTATTACAAATTAGTAATTCCAACACATTTCTAGGCCTATTGTTTACAAACTAAAGCGAATAAATTTATGTACTAATTAAATTATTTCATGTTCTGTAATAACCTATTTCAATTAATAACACATAATTACAATATTAAATCCAACACTTAATTTAGTCCCTATTTACAATTATAACCAAATTAAGTTTACAATTATTTCAATTAATTGAAATTACATAAAAATAGTTGTCAATAACATTCAAACAACATTATTAAATTATATTCTAATTGTTTTTCTTATTAATAAATCATAAATTTTAATTTCCCGCAATATTAAATTTCAAAATCTTATTTAATTTAATATTTTCAATTATCAAAAATGCGGGTCGTTACATTTTGCCTTATATATTGTACAAGTTGTCCTCCTTTATCATCAACAAAAATGGGCGAATAAGCTGTGTAAATGAGTTATATGTAAGGAGTTAGAATATTTCTACCATAAGTCATGAACATATATGATTATTAGAGATTATATATAAGGAGTTATCGATTTACCTTTAATAGACTTAAGGGTATGCCCTAGGGATAATTCTGTAATTTATTGTAAAATATTAACTCTATAATCACTTCTTGTTTGTAATAAAAGATGTTTTCTTTCTGTTATATATTTGTTATAATATGTTATAAATAATTATAGGTTTAATTAAAATTATATTTAATAGAAAATCCATAAATGGTGTATTTATGATAGTAATTACAAATAGTAGTAATTAAAAGTATCATATCACAATATAATAAATAGATCATTTTAAATATTCCTAATCAAGACATATCGAGACTGGATATTGATGCATCCGTTAAGACTAAAGTAGGTAATAGTAACAACCCGCACCTTAATGGGCCTGAATTTCGATTAAATCGAAACCCAAGTCCATTAGGGTATAGATTGTTGGTTTTGGTAACCTGTAATAAACACAAATATATCAGAGTGTGATCTATATAAACTCACAGCGGAATTGAAAAATATAACATAACATATGTACAGACTAAGGCTACTATATCGAAATATCATTTCATTGGATATTTATTTGCCTCGTCTGCTCCGAGCATGAATAAAAAGACTTCACCACCAACAGTTCCCTTCTCGCTCTAGTATCTAGTTCTTTTAAATCTATTATGTTGGTTGTTATGAGGAGGGGATCAAAACAACGTTTTGGTGATTGAAAAATTACACACTTTACCGATACGATTAATTTATGTCAAGTGCTTTCCATTTTATGTCCATTATTTATGGCTGATTCGTTAAATCTTATGTGCACGTACGATATGCCTAGCCTAACTTTCTTGAAGGTATAAGTATATAAGTATATGCCTATCCGCATATATGTCTAACCATTTCACAACTCAAAAAACCCGGCCAATTAATACTTCTTAAATAGGGAGGAGGCTAATCCAATGGCCATTTAATACCTCAGTCCCCGAAGCTGGCCATCCGCAACGTAAATGCTAGCCAATCAATCCTAACTACACAGACCGATGACCTATGTATACGTCAATATAATTTATAATTTTATTGCCATATTAGTAACACATCATAGAGACTCATCTATGGGATTACTAGCCTACCTTTGATGAACAAATATTTGGTCTAACCATCTACTTTGAGGTTTGCCATCGCCCATATGGGTTCTACACTAGTAGGAAGCAAAATTCATCAGGGCATAATCTAAGTATTTGCTACCTCTTGATCGGGACCACTACTGGTCATAGCCTATATACTAGACCTACTACTAAATACCTATACAAACTACTAACGTAGCCTGCCAACGTTATATAGTTGACATCCCATTTAGACCGACCTAATTAAGTTAAGAAAAATGCCATTTCAGTTACGTAATACCTCTTATTAGAAATTAGGCAGATCTTATTTCTTTAAGAGCACTGGGCCAATAAATATTCTGAATCTGAGGCGAACCCTTAGTATAATTTCCCTACCTATCCGCAGCATATATCCCTTTCCAATAGGTCCTACAGTTGAAGATGTCTCACATTAGTAGTAAGTATACACAATTGCTGGTAGCCTCCAGTGAAGGACAGACTTTTGTTGTGTAACTCTACTTACCTCGCATCCGAACCTACTAAACCAAACCTATCATCCAAAGCCTAGATGTTGGGAAAGGTCCTCTAATTCATGCTCGTTCTAAATGTATAATTGAAGCTATATAATTTTCTACTACGAAAATTAAACTGCCGTTTAATAGTATTAATACTTACTTGTCGCTACGTAATTATTCCTATTTTATACACTTAGGCTTTGGTTTCCTTACTTTCTTCTTTTTCTAATAAATGTCCATTGTTCGTAATTATTAATCATTAATGTCAAAATTGGATAATCTCTAATCATATATATTTACCCGTTTCAAAATTCACTTACTCTGCCTATTCAATTTCCTCAGCAATGCCATATTAAATTCTCTAGTCGAACCCTATTTAATTCCTTTAACTGTCTATTAATTGCTAATTCATTGCCCATTATATTTGTAGTTGTTGTCTATAAATTTTGGAATTTCCATTCCTTCCTTTTTAGTCCTATAATTTAATACACTGTAATAACCGGTACGAATATTGCCGTAAATTATGCTATATATATATGTTTTTATTTGTAATCGATATGCATAGTATTATTTATGTATGTGTGTGTGCATGCTTACTTTCTAATTATTAATTCTTAAACTAGAACATTACTTTCCACGTTTTAATTTATCAGAGTTATCCTTTTAAATAGAATTACCGTTATATCTTTCCTTAAATTATCCAAAAATGAGACTTTTGCTCCATTTGAAATTGCAAGGATTTATCTCCTTTCATCTATTAAAATAGATAATGGAAGCTATAGAGAAGAATATCCATACTTTCTACATCTCTTTTCTTTTGGTATATTCTTTGTTAATTCAAATTTTACACTTTATGCATATTTTAAAATTTTGATAATTTATGGAAATTACACGAAAATATATATAATCAAATTATACCCCACTCCAAATAAATTAAAATATAGAAATTAAAATTAGAAGTCAACGAGGGAACCTAATTTACAACCCAATTTTAAATCTAGAATAAATAAAAATTCTACAGAAATAAGTGTTTGAGACCGAGTTTAAAATTCTAAATTACGTTGTACATACTATTCTTGTTCCAAGTACCTATTTTATAGAATATATTGGCGATATTCCTATACATTTGTTTTGTAACAATTAGGCGACATTCCTATATTAAATAGAATCTAATGATATAAATTTCAATGTTATAAATAAATTATATAATTTTCCACTTGCTTGCTTTCCAAATCTCCTAAATCTTAATCCATTCCTTTACTTGACTCCTGTTCCAATCTAATCCAAAAGAATATGTATAATAAGGTATATACAAACTATTAGAATATAGACCTGAGAAGAGATACGGGGTTAAGTTAAATAGATTGATAATAATAAAATCTTACAGCAACATTGATTCGCTTCTCTCTTCTTCTCCTTTTGTTTTCCGCCCTTCTTTGATTTTTAAAATGTATATGTATATCATATTTTTTAATTTTTGAAAATAGTGGAAAAGAAAAATGGCAGAGCTTCACTTCTTAGATTAGAAAATATGGAAAGAGAAGTTAGGGGTTAGGTCTGTATTTATAGATGCTCAAATTAACCATAACCGTTTGATTAAAATAATTAAATTCGACCCATTTTGCCAAGGAAAAACCCAAGCCGTCACTTGATGATAGGTCGACCGCTCCCTTATAGGTGGTCGACCGCCTATAGAGGGTGGTTGACCGATGGTGTCCATGTTTTAATGTTTATTATTTCTACTTTTTTTAATTATTTCGCTTTGAAAGCTCCAAACACCAAGAACCTTTTCATTTGTGCTCTAGTTGCGAAAATCAAAACATGAAAGTTGCTTAGAAAATCATCACGAACACGACGGTGCAAGTTTCCTAGCCAAATTTCATCATTTGCTTAAATTATATTTATAGAGTTTTATTATTATTTTTTAATTTTACGGGGTGTTACATTCTCCTCCCTTAAAAAAAAATTCATCCCTGAAATTCCTTAAGGGTTGAATTATGTCACATAATGCGAATCTAATCTATTCTACCAATTAATGTACAACTAATTTTTGCAGCCAAAAGTGTACAACTTGAATAGTGTATCATAACATATAAAACATATATGCAGAATAACTCTAAATCAGCGTCTTTTATGTGAATGCATTCTTCTTAAAAACATTTTGAGAATATGAAGCAAACAATCTAGATATACTGGTAGTTCTATATGTATGTAAATTTTCGAAAATCCTTTTTTATACAATTATTTCCACGCTCCTGCAAGTACGAATATAGCTCAACTAATTTTGCTTTTAATCCCTACCATCCAAAACTAGCACACAATTTTTAACATCCTGAAATGTTGGAAATCCAGTTTTTGAATCTATAC
Organism: Allium cepa; assembly: GCA_030765085.1. Taxonomy (NCBI): domain Eukaryota; kingdom Viridiplantae; phylum Streptophyta; class Magnoliopsida; order Asparagales; family Amaryllidaceae; genus Allium; species Allium cepa. The sequence goes on along the minus strand of CM060943.1, from coordinate 368,616,928 downwards.
TCCAATGTTAAAAAAGGAATTCAGTTGGAAAATTTTACAATTCCACCATTCCTTTGATATCAATTTCATTGTATCTTGGAACCATCTCTTTTGCCACCAAAACTTTTCCAGCATTTTCAAGTACAATTTGCATAAGAAAATTTATTTTTGGATGTTGAAGCATAATTGTCCTAAGCATAAGTTTTTATTTACTATCAACGAGGTACGGAAATAGATATTCCAAAGCTAAAACAGTCGTTTTCTCTTATTATTATCTAATTTTTGTGTATTATCACCATTGTCGGAGAGTAAAATTCACATTCACTAACACATCGAACCACCTTACATTAAGCGTGCAACAATAAAAAATTAAATTTTTTTAATTTCCGTCAAAAATCCTTTTCCCTTTCAAATTAAACTCGCAAAATAGTTTAAAAGTCAAATTCCTTAAAGCATTTAAACACCATTTTTTCTCAAAAATGCTTGAACAAAACTTCCCAAAAATATTTAAACTCAACTTCTTAAAAGGATTTAAATAAAAAAATTCAAATGCATTGGAACACAATTTTTTTTTTAAAAATTAGCTGCTTTATCCTTAAAACAAATCAGGCTATGTCTTAACATAATAAGGACTCAGTCTACGAGTTAATACATATGATTGACTAATTGACCCTTGTATTGTGCAGTTATTCTTAGGTTTGGGGAACCTTTTTCTTTTATTCTAAAACAATAAACTTCCTGCAAGCTATTTATAAATTTTAGATTTTAAGGCATATGGATAGTGATCAATGATTTCATAATAACTCTTTCCCGACCTCTGCTTGCTAAAACCTATTTTTTTCAAAGATCCTAAGGTTTTTAAGATTAAAGTCTTTTTAATTTCTAGCTGCTAACTGAATTTCTTAGTTTATTTTATAAACTTCCGATCTTAACCATAATTTATCATTAATTAAGTATCCTTATGAGATTTCCTTATTTACGCTGTTTCTCAATATACATCCATATATACATACATATGCATGCATACATACAAACATACATACATACAAACATACATACATACATACATACATACATACATACATACATACATACATACATACATACATACATACATACATACATACATACATATATATACAGTGGTCTAATCCCATCCATTAAAACAATACAATGATAAAAGAAGAACATATCTCATGCCATATCATGTGCTTTTTAATAGACCTAATGGAGACAACTAGCTATTGCAACCCAAAATCCAAAATAAAATTTTGTTGGAAACTGCCATTTATCATCAACTAGTGTTAATGATGTTGCGATCCTAATATTTCTTACTAAATTAAGATGGACATTCTTATTATGTCATTCCACTATCAACCACCTCCGTTGACTCTCCTTCTTGTCTTCTAATAAATGTTGCCCATCCATTAGCTCAATTATTACAACCGACTATGAGATAAATTGTGCATTCCCATTCAGTAGTGGATAGGAAATATAAACCATGCACATTTATAATAACTCTTTAGAAAATTAGTTTGGTGGCATAACTTCCCTAATACCTATCTTGCCTTCTTCAACCTTGAGCCAACCAACGTCCTTCATGTGTGTTTGTCATCTCACTACTCTTTTTTTCAACCATACTACTATCTTCTCTATATCAAAATATCTTGATAGTATACCTTGATCCTTCATGCAAGTATACCTTGTGACTCCTAAAATTGTGCGTTGGTACCATTCCCCATTCCTTCAAGTGTTCCTCTCATGGCTTCCACACATCTTTAATAAAATATTCCTATTTTCGTACCAACATTCCTTATTCAATGGGGATTCTTTTTTTCTAACCTATGAGCATTGGTATCTAATCTATTCATAGCCTAAAACCTTTACCCCTTCTAACCTAGGTAGTGATTCATGTCTACTCCATATTAAAAATTTGGTTTGGTTCTCATAATTCTTTATAAAACTAAAATTTCATAATCATAAAGTGCCTAATAAAAAACCTTTACCTTTTAAGATATAAACTTATAAATCTTTTTCAAAAATTTCTTGGATGAAAAAAGGAACAGTGAAAATATTCTCTTTTCTAAGAATTTTTTTTGCAATTTAAGGTCTTTCTACAATAGAGATTTTACTTCTTTTAACATAGGACTTTTAATTCAAAACAATTATCACATTTAAAACCAACTTCCATATGAAACCTTTTTTCTTCAAATATATCTTGTATAACTTTCAACAATGAAAACTAGAGTAGACGAGGATAATTTTTATTCTGTTATCTATCTATACTCATGTTATCTCTACTTCCACCATCGACGAAGATTTTAATAGCACAAGAGGGGACTTCTAAAAGACATGCCTAATTTAAACATTTATCTACGCATCAACCGAAAACATATGTGCAGTGACACATCTATGGAATATATCCTTTCTTCCTATCCAATTCATATTATTTTTCTCCAATATCATTTCTAGCTAATTACTATTCCTATCTAAACTATCAGGTGTTCTTACCATTCTGTTCTCTATAACATGTTTGAATCAGGTACCATTTTGATTTATTCAGCACTTAAAAAGAATTTTAAAATAGAAGTTCTAAATTTACACAAAAGGAAAATCATCGACCCTATTCTATGATCTATTTTTCATTTATTTCAAAAACGAAATATCCCTTTATCAAAAATATTCGAATCCAAAATTTTCGACTTATTCAATTTTAAATAAGAATTTCAAAAGTAAAAATCCTTTTTACTAAAAACCTTTAAAATTAGAATCTTTTGAATTAACAAATTTTCAAATTATATATTTTCAAATTTCCTTGCTTTTTTCAAAAAACTTCCCAATAAATCCTCTGGAAAAACACATTCAAAACATTTTAAGGAATTCTTATAAATATTTTTATCAAATTATTTCACATGGGTTTGGACATAGAAATGGACATTATATGTCCTTCCTTTTTGTAACATCCCGCATTTTTATATAATAAAATAAAATCAATTGAATTAACATAATTGCAAAATAGAATATAATTATCAAATATATGCATTTAAGAATTAAGAGGTTACATAAATTTACACAAGCACTGAGTGTGAGATTAATTGACACATCAATTAATTAAGAGAGGAATTAATTAATAAACATAGATGCGTCAATTAGTCAGAGAATATGTAACGTCCGTGTGACAATCCGGAAATTTTAACATTTGAAATTGAAATATTTAATTGATTTTTAAATGTTTGAATGATAAGTTTAACATGAAGTTCAAATAGAACTACGAATTTGGAGATTAAATTATTGAATTTAATTTATTGAGATTGGTAAAAATTTGAATCTTCAGTTTTAAGCTGTCTAGAAATATTTTCAAGTCTTCGAAAATTTACACTGATAATACTGAAGATGGTGGAAGCTTCAGAATTCAATTTGAAAATATTTTGATTAGTTTTGAATTTATATCGTTTAAAATCGATATTTAAAAATAGCCTTCCATAGCACAGTCTCAGAATTAAACGAAACTAGTTCCGTTGGATCCATAATATTGTATTATCATTGGATCTCAATTTTCATTGTATTTGGAGTAATCGTTTGGCCGTATGATAAGTAAACGCATTGAAATTTAATATTAGAACTGGGTTCAAAAAATCTATCTTCCCCATGTGATCAAATTTGGACTCAAAACCTTTTCCATTGCGTTCGGAATAATGGTTTAACATTATAAACGCCTGGCGGTACGCCTCGATCGAAGATCGAGATTTTGAGTTGTGAAATTTAAGGATTTAAATTCAAATTTGAATTTGGAAATCAATAAATATATTTGTGTATTTAATATAAAACTATTTTCCTAAGGCAGATTAAACGTTTCATATCTTTTACAACACTTGGCATTCAATTTTTTCATACGCGTTGAAAAGATTCTTCTTTCGTTCAAAATAAGAAAACAGAAACAAACAACAAACAAAATAAGTCCATTCTCGTTCAAAATTCGAACAAATAAAATTAATAGCCGAATGCCCTTCCATCTCCCTCTTCTCAAATAAAATTACAATCGATCGAAAAAAAAAAGCCGTAGCCTTTCGAATGAACGATAAAAGGGGGGAGGTTGATCGATTAGATTGGAATCGAAGTCGAGCTCACAATGGAGTTGCGATTTCTAGACTCGTGTGCGAATTTTCGAAGTCAAGGCTAGGGCACGCACACGCTTGCACATTCAAAGGTGGATTTGGTTTTGCCTCTGGGAGCTCGCGCGTCTGGTGGGAGTCACAATGTGGGGTCGTCGTCATCACCTGGTCGGTAGTGCGCGTATGTTCATGAAGTCGTCGAGGCGAGCTAGGGTTTCGGCGATCGATTTGGGCGGCGATGGAAGCTCTCACGAGATGTCTACTTCACTGTGGTTGAGGCGCTCTCGTTGGTCAGTAAAGATCAAGGGAATGTCGGCATGGTATTAGTTTATTTAACGCATATAAATATATATTTAATTTACTGCAAGTGATAAGGTTTCTGTTAGATTAAAAATAAATTAGTATATGTATATAATTTTAGAAATTTACAGTAAACAAAAGATTAGTTTATATGGATAAAATTTGATAATGGATAAATTACATAAAGATTCAATTTTTAAAATCTATCTAAAAGGAAAATAGTTTAAATTAAATTTTTAGTTTAAATAAAAGTCTTAGTTAAATTAAAATTGTAAAATGACAAATTAAATTATTCAATTTATTTCGAATATTAATCGATTTTATAAAATTGTATATACAAGGTCTAAAATGGTGAATCCAGTCGCAATGGAAAATGGATTGCATGCAAAGCAAAGGTGAGATCTTCTCACTCAATCGCTGATTTAATTTTAATAGTTAAATTTAAAATTGATTGATTGTGTGCTTGGATAATTAATTTATTATCAGTTATATTAGTTTAGACCCTACGCGCCGCATAATATAGGATGGTATTATATTAAACCCCTATACCGCGGTATTCCACCTCGAAGTGGAATTGGTATTATATATGCATCGTAAGTGATTGATTTCCCACATTAGATAGCAGATGAGACCCTATGCGCCGCATAATAGCGGATGATATTATATTAAATCCCATATACCGCGATATTCCACCTCGAAGTGTAATTGGTATTTAATTGTTGTGCTAACGTCTGTGGATGCAGGGAAACAGGTTGGAGGGATCCAACTGGATTCCTCAAAAAATTTTGATTTGTTTTCAAAATTGTGTGTTGATTATTTATAATCTGTGTGTGATTATTTGTGATTGAAACCCTTGAAGGCAAAATTTAGCCGAATATATTTTTGGTATCGTAGGATATATGAAATAACTAAAATTGGATCTTTAAATTTAGGTAGAAAATCAATAGGGAAATCCTATTGAATAAAATTCCAAAATAAGTGAAAAAGTTTAATAAATGGATTTCAGGTAATAATATTCAAAAGGTGAAGAATTTATTTTAAAAATATAGTTTTTAAATAATTTGGAAAAGATAAAGGAATTTATTTTAAAAATAAATTTCGAAATTGATTTGGTGTTAAAAGATTAAATATTTGGGAAATCAATATGAAAATTTATTTAGTGTTTGAATGAAAATTGATTTCGTGTTGAAATAAATTTAGAAATTAAATTTGAAAATTAATTTGGTGTTTTAAAAATAAAACCCTTGGGAAATAAATATGAAAATTGATTTGTTGATTGAAATAAATTTAGAAATCAATTTGGAATTGGATTTGGTAATTGAAATAAATTTGGAAATCAATTTGAAAATTGATTTGGTGTTGAAAGTGAATACTTGGGAATCGATTTGAAAATCGTAAATTAGTGGATATTTAAAAATTTAAATCCACAATGGAAATTTTTAAAAGAAAGAGAATTTTTTTTAAAAAATAAATATCGTTTTATTTTTTAAAAGTTGGAAAGGAATTTACGGATTCAGAACGTAAATTTAAAATAAATCCAGGAAGATTTATAAATTGATTTGAGTGAACCATTTTAGAATGGAATGTGTACTTTCCTGAAAGCCGAGAATGTTTTCAATATAGTTTATAAATATAAATTGAAGTTGTAAAGATGGTTTTAAGGAAAGAATGTTTTGGAAAAATTATTTACTTAAGTTATTTTGAAAATCTTTAAAGTTCAAATATATTTTAAATTATTACGGAAGTGATTATTTAAATTTTTAAATTGATATTTGTTTTAGAAGTGGGATATTTAAATATTTATACTATATCTACTAATTTTATTTTAAAATTAGTTTTGGACTTGAATTTTTATATGAGATATTAGTTTAATATTTTTCATAACTAATATTTAAGCAAATATTCTAAAATAGTTTATTTTAAATGTTTCCAAGCATATTTTGAATAATTATTTTATATTATTTTAAAATATTTAAACTCGGCAGATTTTTAGTGGAAATGAATAAATATTGAAAATGTTTTCCGCGTAAGGAAACAATTGATTTGAAATTTATTTTCAAAGGATTGAAGTGTGAAAAATTGATTTGAATTTATTTTCAAAGTGTTGAAAAGTGAAATTTTATCTTGCGAAGATATTTTGAAAATAATAATAATTGGGGGAAATTATTTTAAATCCAATGACTGTTGTAAATGATGATTGATAGTTAAATAACCGACTATCAATATTGGCCTTTAATCGGCAATTGAATTTCGATGCGATCGAGGGTCGAATTCCAAATGGATATTCGAAACTCACATCGAACCTTTGTGATTGTGATGGATCTTTTGTTTAAAAGATCAAGTGGAATTTGTTTGCGATTTGTTTAAATCTGAATAAACACTTATTTTTAAAAATAAACGCCCATTATTCGGATTAGCCGGGAGAGGACCTTGTGTCATAAAACCTATTTCGAATAACGATACGACGAAATGGAATTGCATTTGAAGATGGTGTTCAAGACCGGGTATTTTCGAAAGCGAAAGGATTTCCTGTCGAATGTCTCTGCATCGGCTTGCTCCGGTATAAAGATTTTATCACCCTTTGTGATGGGGAATCCGAACGTGATTAGTGAATATCCGGATTGCAAGGGCTTCTTTAGAAGTGCCTTCGGTTCCGTTCGATCCCGGAACGGACTTGTATGGATGTGTGTCTGACGTTACACTTTGAGATGTAAAGCTGGTTTCTATCAAATACATTTCTGTTGGTGGCAGAGAATTTATTCTCTTAGCTTAACATCCTTCTCTGAGACGTTCGAGCTTAAAGGTTATGTAGTTGATGGTTACTAGCGATACATTTCCAATTTGATAATGTGACATACGAAGTGCTTCTGATCAATTGTTGATCGAAGCATGGCTTTTGTGAAAAGCCTAGCTTTGCGGACGAGACTTCGTCGGACCTTACACCCCGAAATGGTCGAAGTAGGAAGGATGCAGCAAGTTTATAGGGGGTAGCGCCCCATAGGGTATGTTCATTTCCTTCTGGATAAAGGTGGTATCATGGTATGGAGCCCAAATACTTAACCCATGTGGTTGCGGCAAATTTATTACTTTGTGTTTATTGGTATTGAGGATCCTCGGATAAAGGTTGTTTACGACAGGGGGATGGCATATTCGTGCAGTAGTTACCTATTTTTGCAGAGGTAAGCCGGCCTTGTGTTGGTAGAGATCCAGTTAGGTTCTCGGGGCCTCCCTCCAGAGGCGTACCCATGTGGCCCAGGAAGTTCCTTAGCCTGACCATTTATTGGAAATCCAATCACCAATAGACGCCTTGCACGGTTTTAGTAGTAGAACCTGTCATCTAATATGGTAGCTATAGTAGGCATACTATAATGGTACGTATGCTGGCTAAGATTAATATTATACTTGCAAATGTTTTTCCACTATGCACTAATAATAATATTAAAAAGATTTTGCGTCTTAAGCATGTTTGACTATCATAAGGAGAAATCTCTCCCAAGTGTGCGATTGCATTGTGTGTGTGCCGGGAGGCCTTATGGTAGTTTCATTTTCCAAAAAGCATTGCATATTTCTTTTAAATTCTTCTGTTAAGTATAAATGTTTTTAATATCTCACACCAATCCCACGACTGACCTAGAGTCTAGTGTTCCCTTTCTAAACTCTGGGTGCTCATAATTTTCCACACTGGCAACCTAGAGGCAGGTTATCAGTTATTCGAGAGCGAAATAAGAAAAGAGTTGATGTGAAGATCAGTTAGTTGAAGCTGGATGGCGAGACGTATCTCTTTACTATTTAGTGTCCATTGCGTATGTTTAGTGCGAATCGGTTTTTATATGGTCAAGTTATAAAGACTACAAGTGTCTGTATTGTGTTGTTGTAAACTCTGTTAAATGTGATGTATAAACTGATATAGTATTTTTATTTTAAAGGTTATTCATTTATCTATTATATATTGTTCCACTGCGAAATGTGAGATTTTGTCTATTGTTTCTGTTCTTCTTCTATCTTCTTCTTCTTTAACCATAACGGTTTGGTTTTCCGGCATTCGATTGTGCGGAATTTAATACATTGGACGTATTAATGTCGACTTTCGAAAGTCGTAAAATCGGGTCATTACAAATTTGGTATCAGAGCATTTGGTTAAGCTACAACCTTGGCTCCGTTGGGTGTTACTCATTAGAGATAGAGTCAATAGTACTCTGAATGAGTTTGAGTGTAATAATAGATATGAGCGTGTATTTGTTAGTGAATACAAAATTATTTTATATTGTGATGATTGGTTTGTTGAGTGGTATATGGATTCTTGTCGGTATAGTCCGTACAACTCTATTGATAGGGATCTTTAAACACTTGTACATAACAATTCGCCACGATATTGTTTTAAAATAGGGTAAATGAAATAATTTTACCCAAACTATTTCTGTATAGTAAAGAAATCATTTTCCATAAATTATTATAGTATATGGTTGCTTGATTGCTAAGACAATGGTAGTATTAAATTATTATCATTGACAATGAATAAGAAATTGAAATCATAAACAAAGAGCTAAGAAAAATAAAATCCATATACAAATGAGAATTATAGATATAAATGCGATTTATAATTTGAAATAGAATTTCAAAGAAGTGTTTAAAGGGATTTGAAATTTGGAAAATTTGGAAATTTAAATCCATTTTTAGTTTGAAAATGAATTTTCAAAGGTTTGGAAAATATTTTGAAGGGATAAAAGCTCTAAACTCTTTTCGGTCGCTGGAAAATAACTTCGATGATGACTGCAGCATCATCAATGTTCATTTTCGAGTTTGTAAGACAGGAATTGCTGCCAAATGATTTTAAATGGGAGTTGTTTCCAAACTGGGTTTGTTTTGGAAATTCAAAAGGTAAATTGAATTGATTTCAAAAATGGTTTTGAAAGGTTGAAAAGACTCTAGAATGTTATATCAAATATTTGTGGAATATCATTAAGTTTGATAACTTGTAGAGTTTAAAGTTGTTAAAATAAAATCTAACTTAAAGAGAAGTTAGAAAATGGTAAACGTGGAAACAAAATAATTTAGAAGGAAAAATTTAAATCAAGTGGAATTAAAAATGAAATATTAATAAAAGAATTGAGATTGAAAAATTAAGTCAAATAAAATGATGATATGGATTCAAAATGAAATTGAAATGCAAGAAAATGAAACTGAATGTTGAGATTCATTTCGAATTTATAAGTAAGTAGAACTGGAATTGGAATTGAGATTGATTTGTGATAAACAAAGTGAAGTATTAAACTAAAATTAGTAAGTGAAACTAATTATGGTCTGAGATAAATTGAATTCATATGGGATTTGAAATCCAGTTTAAATATAAGTAGGTATAAACCAAAATGGTGAATTGGAAATAAAATTTTGAATGAATAAAAGAATGAAACTGGAATTGAAATTGAATATTGAAAACCAATTTGAATTGTGTGAAATAAAATTAAGTTGTAAAATTAGTACGAAGTGAACTAAAGGTAATAAAGGTGGAAATAAAAATGGTTTGAGACGAAACGAATTAGAACTTGTAATCAATTAGTAAAAGAAACTAATTTAAAATAGTAACTTGAATCAGTTGTGAGAAACTAATTTAAAATAGTAGAACTTGTAATCAATTAGTAAAAGAAACTAATTTAAAATAGTAACTTGAATCAGTTGTGAGAAACTAATTTAAAATAGTAAGATGAATCAGTTGTGAATGAAAGATAATTGATAAAACTCAATATTCAGAAGGTAAGTTGAATCCAAATAGAATTGAAATCGTAAATTGAATTCAAATGAAATTAAAAATGTAAGATTGAATGAAAATGGATATATAACTTTAATAGTTAAGTAAAAATGGTATAAGGAGTATATATTGAAATTTTTTTGAAGCAATGTGCAAAATAAATTTGAATGTTGTAATTGGATATTATGGCTAGCAGGATAAACAGGTGTATCAAAGGAAATGGAATTGGGATTTTGATTTCGAAGATAAATTTTGAGTTGCTCGACAAAAAGGTATGTATTTGAATTTCAGTATGAAATTTGATGATTTTCTTGTACAGCCGCTTGGCTTTTCGTTTTCATTTTGAAATCCGACGGCCGTGGTGCCATTTTTGTAGTCGTACCGAGTTAGCCGCGCAAAGGAGACGCTGGCGAAATTTTTCAAAAATATAGAGAGTTAGAAAATTTTTGAGAAATTTTTGAAAATTTGAAATTTGAATTTGAATTTAAATTTGAATTATTAAAGAAAACAATATTGTTCGGAATTTATGGAAGGTTTTGAAAGTTAGTTGATATGATAATGAACAATATACTATAATAATTTATACTAATAAAAAGATTTGTTTTGGCAAGTTGTTGAAACTATTTAGTTTTGGGAAAATAATGAACGGGTTAAGGATCATTCTTCTTAACAAATAATTTCGGGACGAAATTCTTTTAAGGGGGAAGGATGTGACGACCAGGAAATTTAAATTTGAAATTGAAATATTTAATTGATTTTTAAATGTTTGAATGATAAGTTTGACTTGAATTTCAAATAGGACTATGAATTTGGAGATTAAATTATTGAATTTAATTTATTGAGTTTGGTAAAAATTTGAATCTTCAGTTTTAAACTGTTCAGAAATATTTTCAAGGCTTCGTAAATTTACACTGATAATACTGAAGATGATGGAAGCTTCAGAATTCAATTTGAAATATTTTGATTAGTTTTGAATTTATATCGTTTAAAATCGATATTTAAAAATAGCCTTCCGGAGCACAGTCTCGGAATTCAACGAAACAAGTTTTATTGGATCCATAATATTGTATTATCATCGGATCTCAATTTTTGTTGTATTTGGAGTGATTGTTTCGCCGTATGATAAGTAAACGCATTGAAATTTAATATTAGAACTGGGTTCAAAAAAGCTATCTTCTCCATATGATCAAATTTGGACTCGAAGCCTTTTCCATTGCGTTCGGAATAGGGGTTTACCATTACAAACGCGTGGCACCACACCTCGATCGGTGATCGAGATTTTGAGTTGTGAAATTTAAGGATTTAAATTCAAATTTGAATTTGGAAAATAATAAATATATTTGTGTATTTAATATAAAACTATTTTCCTAAGGCAGATTAAACATTTCATATCTTTTACAACACTTGGCATTCAATTTTTTTACACGCGTTGAAAAGATTCTTCTTTTGTTCAAAATAAGAAAAAAACAAACAAAATAAGTTCATTCTCGTTCAAAATTCGAAAAAAGAAAATTAATGGCTGAATGCCCTTCTCATCTCCCTCTTCTCAAATAAAATTAAAATCGATCGAAAAAAAACAAGCTGAAGCCTTTCGAATGAACGATAAAAGGGGGGAGGTTGATCGATTAGATTGGAATCGAAGTCAAGCTCGCAATGAAGTCGCGATTTCCACTCTCGTGCGAATTTTTGAAGTCAAGGCTAGGGCACGCGCACGCTCGCGCATGCAAAGTTGGATTTGGTTTCGCCACTGGGAGCTCACGCGTGCGGTGGGAGTCGCGATGTGGGGTCGTCGTCGTCACTTGGTGGGAAGTACGCGTAAGTTCATGAAGTCGTCGAGGCGAGCTAGGGTTTCGACGATCGATTTGAGCGGCGATGGAAGCTCTCAGGCGAGGTGTCTGCTTCGTGGTGGTTGAGGCGCTCTCGTGGGCCAGTAAAGATCAAGGGAATGTCGACAAGGTATTAGTTTATTTAATGCATATAAATATGTATTTAATTTGCTGCAAGTGATAAGGTTTCTGTTAGATTTAAAATAAATAAGTATATGTATATAATTTTAGAAATTTACTGTAAACAAAAGATTAGTTTATATGGATAAAATTTGATAATGGATAAATTACATAAAGATTCGATTTTTAAAATCTATCTAAAAGGAAACTAGTTTAAATTAAATTATTAGTTTAAATGAAAGTCTTAGTTAAATTAAAATTGTAAAATGACAAATTAAATTATTCGATTTATTTTGAATATTAATCGATTGTATAAAATTGTATATACAAGGTCTAAAATGGTGAATCCAGTCGGAATGGAAAATGGATTGCATTCAAAGCATAGGTGAGATCTTCTCACTCAATCGCTGATTTAATTTTAATAGTTAAATTTAAAGTTGATTGATTGTGTGCTTGGATAATTAATTTATTATCAGTTATATTAGTTTAGACCCTATGCACCATATAATAGCGGATGATATTATATTAAACCCATATACCGCGATATTCCACCTCGAAGTGGAATTAGTATTATATATGTATTGGGAGTGATTGATTTCCCGCTTTAGATAGCAGATGAGACCTTATGCGCGGCATAATAGCGAACGTTATTATATTAAATCCCATATACCGCGATATTCCACCTCTAAGTGGAACTGGTATTTAATTGTTGTGCTAACGTCTGTGGATGCAGGGAAACAGGTTGGAGGGATCCAACTGGATTCCTCAAAATATTTAGATTTGTTTTCAATATTGTGTGTTGATTATTTATAATCCGTGTGTGATTATTTGTGATTGAAACCTTGAAGGCTAAAATTTAGCCGAATATATTTTTTGTATCGTAGGATAGTAGAAATAAACAGATCTTTAAATTTAGGTAGAAAATCTATAGTGAATCCTATTGAATAAAATTCCAAAATATGGGAAAAAGTTTAATAAATGGATTTCAAGTAATAATATTCAAAAGGTGAAGAATTTATTTTAAAAATATGGTTTTTAAATAATTTGTAAAAGATAAAGGAATTTATTTTAAAAATAAGTTCGGAAATTGATTTGGTGTTAAAAGAATAAACTTTGGGAAATCAATATGAAAATTTAATTAGTGTTTGAATGAAAATTGATTCGGTGTTGGAATAAATTTAGAAATTAAATTTGAAAATTAGTTTGGTGTTTTAAAAATAAAACCCTTGGGAAATAAATATGAAAATTGATTTGTTGATTGAAATAAATTTAGAAATCAATTTGGAATTGGGTTTGGTAATTGAAACAAATTTGGAAATCAATTTGAAAATTGATTTGGTGTTGAAAGTGAATACTTGGGAATCGATTTGAAAATCGTAAATTAGTGGATATTCAAAAATTTAAATCCACAATGGGAATATTTTAAAAGAAAGGGAAATTTGTTTTAAAAATAAATATATATTTATTTTTTTAAAAGTTGGAAAGGAATATATGGATTCGGAACGTAAATTTAAAATAAATCCAGGAAGATTTATAAATTGATTTGAGTGAACCATTTAGAATGGAATGTGTACTTTCCTAAAAGCCGAGAATGTTTTCAATATAGTTTATAAATATAAATTGAAGTTTTAAAGATGGTTTTAAGGAAAGAATGTTTTGGAAAAATTATTTACTTAAGTTATTTTGAAAATCTTTAAAGTTAAAATATATTTAAACTATTATGGAAGTGATTATTTGAAGTTTCAAATTGATATTTGTTTTAGAAATTGGATATTTAAATATTTATACACTATCTACTAATTTTATTTTAAAATTAGTTTTGGACTAGAATTTTTATATGAGATATTAGTTTAATATTTTTCATAACTAATATTTAAGAAAATATTCTAAAATAGTTTATTTTAAATGTTTCCAAGTATATAATACTATTTTAAAATATTTGAACTCGGCAGATTTTCAGTGGAAATGAATAAATATTGAAAATGTTTTCCGCGTAAGGAAAAAAATTGATTTGAAATTTATTTTCAAAGGATTGAAGTGTGAAAAATTGATTTGAATTTATTTTCAAAGTGTTGAAAAGTGAAATTTTATCTTGCGAAGATATTTTGAAAATAATAATAATTGGGGAAAAATTATTTGAAATCCAGTGAATGTTGTAAATGATGATTGATAGTTAAATAACCGACTATCAATATTAGCCTTTAATCGGCAATTGAATTTCAATGCGACCGGGGGTCGAATTCCAAATGGATATTCGAAACCCACATCGAACCTTTGTGATTGTGATGGATCTTTTGTTTAAAAGATCAAAGTGGAATTTGTTGTGATTGTTTGAATCTAAATGAACACTTATTTTTAAAAATAAACGCTCATTATTCCGATTATCCCGGAGAGGACCTTGTGTCATAAACCCATTCCGAATAACGATACAACGAAATGGAATTGCATTTGAAGATGGTGTTGAAGACCGGATATTTTCGAAAGCGAAAGTGTAACAACCTTGGTTTGGAGATTACTTGTATATATTAAATTATAAATGAGGTTAAAACCTAATATTGTAAACTAAAATATAATTCGAAATTTTTAATTGTTTATTTGGAATGCACAATGAATTTTGTAAATAAAATAAGAAAAATAAAGCTTGGAACTTTATTTTGTTTATTTGAGTAGAAAATAATCAAATTGCAATTTTATTTCGGTAAATACAACCATATTGGAAAACATGGTCAATATGAGTTATTTATTGAATTTAAAATGTGAAATATTAAGATAATATGTGTTTTATTAAAATAAAAGATGAAAAGTTTTTTGACAATATTATTTTGATCATTTAAAAGTGTTAGAATGATTTATTGCAATTTATTTGGCAAAGAGAATTAATTTTGAACAAATTATGCTTTTAAAATGACGTGTTTACACTAAAATTGTGTAAATTGTTAAATATTATTAAAAAAGGGGTTTTATCATTAAAATTATGTTTTTATTGTTAGAATAAATTTTATTTTATTACAATAACTATTTTACTTCAATGCTATAAGATGTATGCATCTTTGCATGACTTTAAAATAAAGAAAATGAAAATAGGGTGATAAATTAAGTCAAAAATTTGCATACCTTTTATTTTCTTTAAGTATTTTTGCATTTGGGCTCTTAGGGTAAGAAATAAGGTCCATTAGCCATAGGTAGAAGCTCTGGTTAAGGGAATTAGTCTGTACGTAATCTACTTCTTCCTCCTCTAAGAAATGAACTTACGGTAAAACAAAAAAGAAAGAAAATGGCACCCTCTATCTAAATTCAATTTTCCACTCAATTTTTCTGCAAAATAAAGAAGAAAATCCACCAAAATAAGTATCTACAAGGTAATCTCCATCTAATTCCTAAAAGTTTTCATCAAAATTCTTGAATCAAGATGAGTTGCGTGTAATTTATTTTGGTTTGTTTTACATGTCTTCTTTTTAGCTTCTACAGGTGCTTAGAGCCCCAATCCATCGCCAAAGCTTGCTTCTTGCCATCTAAATTCGCTGCTAATTGCTAAGGTGAGTTAAAGCTCACGAATTGCTAGCTAAAATTGAAGTTCCTGTGAAATCAACGTGCAAAATCATTTACTGTAAAATAAATTATACCTATTAGTTGGTGATTTGAATTCTTTTTTTCTGCTTACCACTTTGAATGGCCATATCTTTCTCGTTTTTTTACTCAAATTTAATGATTTTAGATGTTTTAGAAAGCTTAGACTTTGTTATAAAACTCTTATGTTTTGAGTTTTCTGAAATTTCGAAGTTATCTTGGTCAAAAATGTGATTGTTTGTTGCTATCCCGAGAGCAAAACGAGAGCGACAATGATCAATGACCTAAGAACGTTTTTGGCCGTATCTTTTGATACGTAAGTCGGATTTTGGTGGTTCTTTTTCTGACATCAAGCTAATAAAATCACCTACAACTTTTATGTTTTGAGTTTTCTGAAATTTCGAAGTTATCTTAGACAAAAATGTGATTGTTTGTTGCTATTCCGAGAGCAAAACGAGAGCGACAATGATCAGTGACCTAAGAACGTTTTTGGTCGTATCTTTTGATCCGTAAGTCTGATTTTGGTGACTCATTTTCTTGTTTCAAGATAATAAAATCACCTACAACTTTTATGTTTTGAGTTTTCTGAAATTTCGAAGTTATCTTGGCCAGAAATGTGATTGTTTGTCGCTGTCTCGAGACTAAATGACAGAGGTTGTGAAATTCAAATCTCAGAATTGTTTTATCCATAACTTTTGCATTTCTTATCGAAATTTGGTAATTTTTAATGTTTTGAAAAGCTTAGGATGTCATATACAACTTTATGTTTTGTGTTATCTCAAATTATATGCTTAAAAGAGGCAAACTGAACAAACGATATACAGGCCTGGGCAAAACGCCAAAGTTTATTCCTGTGTATGTTGAATTGTTGCACCAGATTTTGATGATTTCTCTTATGTTTTCCGAACATGGTTTTGATGCTCTTTTCAGTACAAATATTGAGAGCTTCATATCACATATGCTTTGATATTGAATCATGTATTTTCTTAGATTGTTCGAGTAAGTCTTTGATGATAAATTTTAATATAGATCTTGAGTGTTGTATTACCTTATTCAAGGGATAAACCATGCGTCTTGTGATTATTTTTGGGTTGCTTCTACTATGTAGAACCATGGATTTTCACGAATACGTCACTGATATTTTAATGGATTTTTATGAATCATTATGTAATGTTTTCATTGTGATTCCGAGCGCATGTGCATGTATTTTCAAACATTTTCCAACAGTGTCATATTCTAGTTATTGTTCTAAAAAATATATTTTACAAAGTGATCTCATATAAAAAAATGATAAATTAATATTTCTAAATTATAAAAAGATTTTCAAAGTTGATTTCTTAAATATTTTATGAAATTTATTTCAAAACCTGATTAAGCAAAAATGTATTTTCTATATAAAGATACACGTTTTTGCACTTTTCGGACGTATGAGAAAGAGAATTAAACGATTTAGTAAAGCATGTGGTATGGGATACATGAGTTTGCTTTTTTGGTTAATTCCGGACTTGTACGATCGAAACCTCTTGAGTATTGTATGTTGAGTTAATATTTGAGATTTTCAATTCCTATTATAGGAATTATCCTAGTAGCCAATATTTGGTGAGTTGAGATGTTCGAGATCTCCTATTATAGGAGTAAAAATCGATGAGAACCACTAAAAAATGTTCTTTTACTTGCTGATGAGATGAGGTGAGGCTTGAGATGAGATTTCCCTTTTTGGGGATTATGGTTTATGAGAAACCATTATGAGATTTATTTGCATTTGCCGATGATATGAGGTAAGCTTCTTTATGAGGATTTTATGATGTTGAGATGTATTATGATAGTTTTTACTTGTCGATGAGATGAGACAAGTTACGATGCCACTAGTACTCTTCAATGAGACGAGACGAGTAGGGTATTGTATTAACTCGCCAATGAGACGAGGCTGAGTATATTTTCATGATGTTTTACTAGTGTGGTACCAACTAACGGCTAGTAAACCATTAGGTGCGAACGTATGGTATGGGACATACGTTAACACCTATTGGGTTCCTATCCGAGAAGTTGAGACACATTCACGATGTTTACTAGTACTACAGACCACGAGCACTCGATTGGAGTCATCACGATGTAGTTGCTACTCCGATCATCACGATGTTATTAACTCGGGTCTTTGTGATTGGGAGTCATTATGATGTTATAGACTATAGTCATTCATGATGTTCACGATGTTAAGATGTTATTTGACTCCAGTCATCACGATGTTTACGGTACCAAATAGTAGTACGAGTCACGATGTAGCGTGCGTAGCATTGCTTCGGCATGCAATCGAGGATCAGGCCAATCCCGTATTTCTTAAGTTTTGATGTTTTAGATTTCACTGTCTTTAGATGATGATTACATTGATAGCCTAGTGCCAAATGAGATGTATGCATATATGGTGAAATCATTTACGATGTTACTCTTTGATTGAGTTATTTGCATTATGGATTGATGATTTGATGATTTTATAAACTACTTGATGTTAAGATGGAGTTGAGATGTATTTATCTATTTATACCGATGAGATGAGGTATAAACGATTATGAAGAATCTTTTATGATGAGTTTTAGTAATGGATTTGAGACGTATCTATATTCATACCGATGAGATGAGGTATGAATAAGTATAATGCTTCTTTTATGATTGGATTTTATATTTCCTTGAATGATCCTTGGGATATGCCAATGAGATGAGGCCCATTCATATGCGTTTTATTCTATGTATGAAGGATACGTACCTTTGATGTATTGTTATATTGACGACCACTTCCAAGAAGATAGTTGAATCATTTGAAGTAATTATCCGTATTCTTTTATAACGCTGATGATATGAGGCAAAAGCAATGTTTATTAAGTCTTATCTTTAAATCTTTGCTCGCTAATGTTCCATTTTCTTAAGTGCCAGTTATGCCACTTAAGTATGACTTTATCATCATTATCACTTCTACTTGCCAAGAAGAGATGTTGTCCTTTCTAATGATGTTGAAACCCTGTTAGGGCATGGCATCCTTTAAGAAAAGGGATACCATATCTTTCACCCACTTATCCTTATCGATTATTCTATTAACTGATGATTTTAGCTAGCCTGACCCATGCGTTTTCACTCGGGTCAGACTGAGTTGTTTCAGGTATCATCTATTCGACTTAGCTTGAAGTTGATGTTGGATATCATCTCTTCTCTCTCTCGAGTAGTTTCTATTCTTTCGCATACTCTGATATATTTATATTTGATTCGATGTATATGGTGTGGTCGAGTACCAACGTTATTGTGTTCATATTGTATTGTACTAAGCATGTATCAGTATGTATATATATGATGTTGATTACTGTTCTGTGACGTGCTTTTCATTTAGTTATTGTATTTTGTTCTGATAGATCCGTAAGCCACCTATAGTTTTGGATTAAACATTTACTGGGTATGTCGATCCAGTTGAGATAGAAAAGAAAAATCATATTGCATTTATCGACGTATTCAGTAGATGTTTAAGACAAAATTATAGATGGTCACCCTTATCCAGCCCTATTCTCCACTTTAGTGGACGGAATTACTCGTTAATTCTCTTTACTAAGATGGGTCTCAAGGTGGGGCATTACATCATGGTATCAGAGCTATGGTCAGAACAAAGTAGAATAAACACAAAACAGGTAGTATATCATGATACATCGAAGTAGAATACGAGTGAATCATTGTCCTTTCTTCGAGCTTGTTTTCGAATCGTGCTTTGATTCTTTTTCGAGTTTTGGGATATGTTGAGATGGAATATGTCTAGGAATATAAATTGTATTTCATAGTATTCCATAATAGAGTTTGATGTCATCTTATCTTATATAAAATCTTATTTGGGATTATTAGATTCTTATTTTTGTCGATACGAGTGAGTTCGTATCGATGGAGCCGATTGATTTCTTTGGGCATTCTTGTTGCATTCCTTTGAGAGTTATGAATCCTATTGAAGGGATCCACAATAATTGGCTTGTTGTGAGCATTCTGAGTTCTTTATTTGTTGCTGTTTTAGTGAGTATTTGTTTATTACTCACCATCTTGAGATGTATCTGATTTGAGATGGATGGACTTATTTGATGTTTAAGTCCAATGCTTTTGTTTTTATAGGATCCTATATTTATTTAGGCATCCTAATTTGATTGGGTTATTATTTCTGTCACTTTGGAATGTTATTGATGACTCCAAAAATTTCTGAATTCACTCTTGAGTATCGAGATGTTGATGATATATCTCGAATTCCAATCAAGGTGACTTTGTTGAGTTTTGTGAGTCTGTTTGGATTTGACATCCAATCGGGCAATTGAGTGTTGAGGTAACCTTATTCTTGGCTCTTCGGTTATCCTTCCACGAGGATATCCACTAAGGAATAAGGTGAGTTTCTAGATTGTTCGAGTTTGATTGAGTTTATCATTCAGCTTCATTTGAGTGTTCTTTTCATATACTCAATCAATGTTATCCTTTAGCATTACTCCGACTGAAGTAGTGATTCGTGGATTGTTTCTTCTTCTCCTTCGAGAATAATATCTTGCTTATCCTGTATCTTGATGATTATTGGGAGTGGCTCGTGACATCATAAGATTGACGAACACTCTATCACCTTCTATTGATTTTGAGAATCGAGTATTCTGGGAATATCTCGATGCTTTATCTTAATGTTCTTTAGTTTGAGTTTTGAAGCTATATAAATATGAGTTTTAAAGAGAAATTTGAGCTTTGAGATATAAAAAAAATCAAAGAATATTTTGAGAATATATTTACATGAGCAGTACTTCTTTAAAAGAAATAAATTGAGAGTGTTGGGTTGTCCATCGAGTAGTTAAGAGTTCTAGTCGATACGCTTAATCAACATTATCGACAGGAATCTCCTAAATGCTATGAAGAGACAATCAGACACGATGATTTGTGTTTTAAAAATTGAGATTTTGAAAATAATATTTGAGATTAAACATTAATTTTTTTTTGAATGGTAATTGCAGCCATTGATTTTAGAGACGAGTATCAGAGTGGCGAGGCAGTTTTGATTGTTCGATCGACTATACAGCCAATAGACATATCCATTTATTAGAGATTCAGTGGCGAGGCAATGCCATTTATTTATATATTTATTTTGAAATTATAAAGATGAAAATATGTGAGAAAATTATTGAGCTATACTTTATCGAAAGTATATTTTGAGATTTTAGAATATATATTATATACATTGGATGTTTTAAGAGAAGAGTTATATGAGGATTTAAAGATTGTGTTAAACTATTTAAGCGATTTAATAAAAAGAGTAAAGAGAATTTAAACCCTTAATTTATTTTGAGGAATATTATTATGGATTTACAAAATTCTTTGAAAATTAATTTTGAAGTAAGAAAAGAAATTTGGACTTTTAATTTGAGTTTTATATTACTTACTAAGTAATATAGTAGAGATTTTGAAAATTTTCAAATGTTGAAAATGTAGATTTAAAATTTAAAAGATGTTGAGAAAAAATAATTCTAAATATCTTGGACTGAAAAGTAATTTGAGCTCACATTCTTGCTCTTGAGTTCACTCTATTCTTGTGTTAACGATAACGACGTGCATTTTCACGGTCGTTCAAGTTTGGTAGCCTCGTGAGAAGCCATTTTGTGTGATTTATCTGTCTTGTCTATTGAGTCTATCCTTTTTGCGAGGATGTTCTTTCCGTATTGTTATGCGGAAAATTGTGTTGAGGATTATTTTTGTTGCTTAGAGTTTGGGTTTGAATGAGTTTGATCCTGAATCTATTCGTAGGGTTTTGAGAAATCTATCTTATTTGATAGGTTATTTGTTGAGCTTTTTATTGAGTATTGATTCAAAGATGGGATATCTTCGAAATTCTTTCGAGTTTCTTGAAAATTTTGTTGGTCCGCTAATCACTATATTAGCATATGAAGGACCATTGGATTAACCAAGGGAGTTTTTCCTTATTTCTCTCTATCGTTCAACGTTAAGAGTATGAATGGTTTGATTTCGAGCTTGTCTATCACCTTTGTTGATTGAATTTTTATGTTGTGTACAACTCTTTTTCTTGAAAATTGCGGGGACGCAATTTCTGTGGGGAAGGAGTCTGTAACAACCTTGATTTGGAGATTATCTGCATATATTAAATTATAAATGAGGTTAAAACTTAATATTGTAAGCTAAAATATAATTGGAAATTTTTAATTGTTTATTTGGAATGAACAATGAATTTTGTAAATAAAATAAGAAAAATAAAGCTTTGAACTTTATTTTGTTTATTTGAGTAGAAAATAATCAAATTGCAATTTTATTTGGGTAAATACAACCATATCGGAAAACATTGTCAATACGAGTTATTTATTGAATTTAACATGTGAAATATGAAGATAATATGTGTTTTATTAAAATAAAAGATGAAAAGTTTTTTGACAATATTATTTTGATCATTTAAAAGTGTTAGAATGATTTATTGCAATTTATTTGACAAAGAGAATTAATTTTGAACAAATTAAGCTTTTAAAATGACGTTTTTACACTAAAATTGTGTAAATTGTTAAATATTGTTAAAAAAAGGGGTTTTATCATTAAAATTATCTTTTTATTGTTATAATAAATTTTATTTTATTACAATAACTATTTTACTTCAATGCTATAAGATGTATGCATCTTTGTATGACTTTAAAATAAAGAAAATGAAAATAGGGTGATAAATTAAGTGAAATATGTGCATACCTTTTATTTTCTTTAAGTATTTTTGCATTTGGGCTCTTAGGGTAAGAAATAAGGTCCGTTAGCCATAATTAGAAGCTTATGGTTAAGGGAATTAGTCTGTACATAATCTTCTTCTTCCTCCTCTAAGAAATGAACTTACGGTAAAACAAAAAAGAAAGAAAATGGCACCCTCCATCTAAATTCAATTTTCCACTCAATTTTTCTGCAAAATAAAGAAGAAAATCCACCTAAATAAGTATCTACAAGGTAATCTCCATCTAATTCCTAAAAGTTTTCATCAAAATTCTTGAATCAAGATGAGTTGTCTGTAATTTATTTTGGTTTGTTTTACATGTCTTCTTTTTAGCTTCTACAGGTGCTTAGAGCCCCAATCCATCGCCAAAGCTTGCTTCTTGCCATCTAAATTCGCTGCTAATTGCTAAGGTGAGTTAAAGCTCACGAATTGCTAGCTAAAATTGATGTTTCTGTCAAATCAACTTGCAAAATCATTTACTGTAAAATAAATTATACCTGTTAGTTGCTGATTTGAATTCTTTTTTCTGCTTACCAGTTTGAATTGCCATATCTTTCTGGATTTTTACTAAAATTTAATAATTTTTGATGTTTCAGAAAGCTTAGACTTTTTTCTAAAACTCTTATGTTTTGAGTTTTCTGAATTTTCGAAGTTATCTTGGTCAAAAATATGATTGTTTGTTGCTATCCCGAGAGCAAAATGAGAGCGACAATGATCGGTGACCTAAGAACGTTTTTGGCCGTATCTTTTGATCTGTAAGTCAGATTTTGGTGATTCTTTTTCCGTCTTCAAGCTAATAAAATCAACTACAACTTTTATGTTTTGAGTTTTCTGAAATTTCGAAGTTATCTTATACAGAAATGTGACTGTTTGTTGCTATTCCGAGAGCAAAACGAGAGCGACAATGATCAGTGACCTAAGCAACGTCTTTGGCCGTATCTTTTGGTCCGTAAGTTGGATTTTGGTGACTCTTTTTCTGACTTCAAGCTAATAAAATCACCTACAACTTTTATGTTTTGAGTTTTCTAAAATTTTGAAGTTATCTTGGCCATAAATGTGATTGTTTGTCGCTGTCCCGAGACAAAATGACAGATGTTGTGAAATTCAATTCTCAGAATTGTTTTATCCATAACTTTTTCATTTCTTATCGAATTTGGTAATTTTTAATGTTCTGAAAAGCTTTGTATGTCATCTACAACTTCTATGTTTTCTGTTTTCTCAAATTATATGCTTAAAATAGGCAAACTAAACAAACGATATACAGGCCTGCGCAAAATGCCAAAGTTTATTCCTGTGTATCTTGAATTGTTGCACCAGCTTTTGGTGATTTCTCTTATGTTTTCCGAACATGGTTTTGATGCTCTTTTCAGTACAAATATTGAGAGCTTCATATCACATATGCTCTGATATTGAATCATATATTTTCTTAGATTGTTCGAGTAAGTCTTTGATGATAAATTTTAATATAGATCTTGAGTGTTGTATTACCTTATTCAAGGGATAAACCATGGGTCTTGTGATTATTTTTGGGGTTGCTTCTATTATATAGAACCATGGATTTTCACGAATCCGTCATTGAGATTTTAATGGATTTTTATGATTCATTATGTAATGTTTTCATTGTGATTCCGAGCGCGTGTTCACGTATTTTCAAACTATTTTCCAATAGTGTTCATATTCTAGTTATTGTTCTAAGAAATATATTTTACAAAGTGATCTCGTATAAAAAATTGATAAATTAATATTTGTATATTATAAAGAGATTTTCAAAGTTGATTTCTTAAATATTTTCTGAAATTTGTTTCAAAACCCTATTTAGCAAAAATATATTTTCTAAAGATACACGTTTTTGCACTTTTCGGACGTATGAGAAAGAGAATTAAACGATTTAGTAAAACATGTGGTATGGGGCACATGAGTTTGGTTTTTCGGTTAATTCCGGACTTGTACGATCGAAACCACCTGAGTATTGTATGTTGAGTTAGTATTTGAGATTTTCAATTCATATTATATGAATTATCCAAGTAGCCAATATTTGGCGAGTTGAGATGTTCGAGATCTCCTATTATAGGAGTAATAAAGATGTTGTTTTACTTGCTGATGAGATGAGGTGAGTTATGAGATGAGATTTCCCTTTTTGGGGATTATGGTTTACGAGAAACCATTATGAGATTTATTTGCATTTGCCGATGATATGAGTTAAGCTTCTTTATGATGATTTTATGATGTTGAGATGCATTATGATAGTTTTTACTTGTCGATGAGATGAGACAAGTCACGATGCCACTAGTACTCTTCAATGAGACGAGATGAGTAGGGTATTATATTAACTCGCCAATGAGACGAGGCTGAGTATATTTTCATGATGTTTTACAAGTGTGGTACCAACTAACGGCTAGTAAACCATTAGGTGCGAACGTATGGTATGGGACATACGTTAACACCTATTGGGTTCCTACCGAGAAGTTGAGACACATTCACGATGTTTACTAGTACTACAGACTACGAGTGCTCGATTGGAGTCATCACGATGTAGTTGCTACTCCGATCATCACGATGTTATTAACTCGGGTCTTTGTGACTGGGAGTAATTCATATGTTCACGATGTTAAGATGTTATTTGACCTCAGTCATCACGATGTTTACGGTATAGTAGTACTAGTCACGATGTAGCGCGCGTAGCATTGCTTCGGCATGCAATCGAGGATCAAGCCAATCCCGTATTTCTTAAGTTTTGATGTTTTAGATTTCACTGTCTTTAGATGATGATTACATTGATAGCCTAGTGCCAAATGAGATGTATGCATATATGGTGAAATCATTTACGATGTTACTCTTTGATTGAGTTATTTGCATTATGGATTGATGATTTGATGATTTTATAAACTACTTGACGTTAAGATAGAGTTGAGATGTATTTATATATTTATACCGATGAGATGAGGTATAAACGATTATGAAGAATCTTTTATGATGAGTTTTAGTAATGGATTTGAGATGTATCTATATTCATACCGATGAGATGAGGTATGAATAAGTATAATGCTTCTTTTATGATTGGGTTTTATATTTCCTTGAATGATCCTTGGGATGTGCCAATGAGATGAGGCACATTCATATGCGTTTTATTCTATGTATGAAGGATATGTACCTTTGATGTATTGTTATATTGACGACCACTTCCAAGAAGATAGTTGAATCATTTGAAGTAATTATCCGTATTCTTTTAGTACGCTGATGATATGAGGCAAAAGCAATGTTTATTAAGTCTTATCATTAAATCTTTTCTCACTAATGTTCCTTTTTCTTAAGTGTCAGTTATGCCACTTAAGTATGACTTTATCATCATTATCTCTTCTACTTGCCAAGAAGAGATGTTGTCCTTTCTTATGATGTTGAAACCCTGTTAGGGCATGGCATCCTTTAGGAAAAAGGATACCATAGCTTTCACCTACTTATCCTTATCGATTATTCTATTTAACTGATGATTTTAGCTAGCCTGACCCGTGTGTTTTCACTCGGGTCAGACCGAGTTGTTTCAGGTATCATCTATTGGACTTAGCTTGAAGTTGATGTTGGATATCAGCTCTTCTCTCTCTTGAGTAGTTTCTATTCTTTCGCATACTCTGATATATTTATATTTGATTTGATGTATATGGTGTGGTCGAGTACCAACGTTATTGTGTTCATATTGTATTGTACTAAGCATGTATCAGTATGTATATATATGATGTTGATTACTGTTCTATGACGTGTTTTTCATTTAGTTA
Organism: Allium cepa; assembly: GCA_030765085.1. Classification (NCBI taxonomy): domain Eukaryota; kingdom Viridiplantae; phylum Streptophyta; class Magnoliopsida; order Asparagales; family Amaryllidaceae; genus Allium; species Allium cepa. The sequence continues at coordinate 368,590,763 of CM060943.1, read as the reverse complement.
TTGTATTTTGTTCTGATAGATCCGTAAGCCACATATAGTTTTGGATTAAGCATTTACTGGGTATGTCGATCCAGTTGAGATAGAAAAGAAAAATCATATTGCATTTATCGACGTGTTCAGTAGATGTTTAAGACAAAATTACAGATGGTCGCCCTTAACCAGCCCTATTCTCCACTTTAGTGGACGGAATTACTCGTTAATTCTCTTTACTAAGATGGGTCTCAAGATGGGGCGTTATAGAGAGGATTTCCTATCGAATGTCTCTGCATTGGGTTGCTCCGGTATAGACATTTTATCACCCTTTGTGATGGGGATTCCGGACGTGCTTAGTGAATATCCGGATTGTAAGGGCTTCTTCGGAAGTGCCTTCGGTTCTGTTCGATCCTGGAAACAGACTTGTATGGATGTGTGTCCGACGTTACACTTTGAGATGTAAAGATGGTTTCTATCAAATACATTTCTGTTGGTGGCGGAGAATTTATTCTCTTAGCTTAACATCCTTCTTTGATACGTTCGAGCTTAGAGGTTATGTAGTTGATGGTTACTAGTGATACATTCCCAATTTGGTAATGTGGCATGCAAAGTGCTGCTGATCAATTGTTGATGGAAGCATGGCTTTTGTGAAAAGCGTAGCTTTGTGGACGAGACTTCGTCAAACCTCACACCTCGGAATGGTCGAAACAGGATGGATGCAGCAAGGTTATAGAGGGTAGCACCCTTTAGGGTATGTTCGTTTCCTTTTGGATAAAGGTGGTATCATGGTATGGAGCCCAGATACTTAACATATATGGTTGCTGCAAATTTATTACTTTGTGTTTATTGGTATTGAGGTTCCTCGGATAAAGGTTGTTTACGACCGGGGGATGACATACTCATGTGGTAGTTACCTATTTTTACAGAGGTAACCCGGCATTGTGTTGGCAGAGATCCGGTTAGGTTCTCGGGGCGTCCCTCAGAGGCGTACCCATGTGGCCCATGAAGTTCCTTAGCTTGACCATTTGTTGGAAACCCAATCACCAATACGCGCCTTGTACGGTTTTAGTTGTAGAACCTGCCATCTAATATGGTAGCTATAGTAGGCATACTATAATGGTACGTATGCTGGCTAAGATTAATATTATACTTGCAAATGTTTTTCCACTATGCACTAATAATAATACTAAAAATATTTTGCGTATTAAGCATGTTTGACTATCATAAAGAGAAATCTCCCCAAAGTGTGCGATTGCATTGTGTGTGTGCCGGGAGGCCTTATGGTAGTTTCATTTTCCAAAAAGCATTGCGGATTTCTTTTAAATTCTTCTGTTAAGTATAAATGTTTTTAATATCTTACACCAATCCCACGACTGACCTTGAGTTTATTTTTCACTTTCTAAACTTGGGGTGCCCATTATTTTCCACACGGGCAGCCTAGAGTCAGGTTATTAGTTATTCAGGAGCGAAGTTAGAAAAGAGTTGCTGTGGAGATCAGTTAGTTGAAGCTGGATGGCGAGATGTATCTCTTTACTATACAGTGTCTGTTGCGTATGGTTAGTGCAAATCATTTTTTATATGGTCAAGTTATAAAGACTGCAAGTGTTTGTATTGTGTTGTTGTAAACTCTGTTAAATGTGATGTATAAACTGATATAGTATTTTTATTTTGAAGGTTATTCATTTATCTATTATATATTGTTCCGCTGCGAAATGTGAGATTCTGCCTATTGTTTCTGTTCTTCTTCTATCTTCTTCTTCTTTAACCCGAACAGTTTGGTTTTCCGGCATTTGATTGTGCGGCATTTAATACATTGGACGTATTAATGTCGACTTTCGAAAGTTGTAAAATCGGATCGTTACAGTTCGACTTTTCGCATGCTTTAAATCGACGATAAACCACACACGTCAGACTTAAATCATACAGAAGGACGGATTGTTATGGGGTAAATAAGAAAAAGGAAGAAAGAAATAAAACAAAATAAAATCTTGGAGTGAAACGACAAAATATAATAATCAAATAAACAGTTCGCGAAGCTGTTTTATAAAATATTTGGTTGTACTTATACAATACACATCAGAGTTACACATACCAATAAATAACAATGCAGCGGAGTACATGATGCAGTGAATAATATAATAGATAATAGTATTAATATTTTCGTCTTCGTCCTCCAAAATAAAGACTTCAAATCCTATAATGCTCAGACTAACCCAAGCGAATTGAAAACAAAATACACGAGTCAGAACTAAAAGATCTTATGTAAGTTAAATCAACGGTAAAATATGAGTGGAACGGCGTCAGAGATGTTTACGGGATTTGACATCTCCTATCCACTGTCAAACGTGAGTGAAGTAACTTAAGAGATGCTCAGGGTTCGCATCTCTTAAGGATCCGTTAAACTATTTACTATGTAGTAATATTTCGCTATTATAACAATGTCTATTATAAAATAAACTTACTTTTAAATAGCATTAAGGAGTTACCCAATCTCCCTCGTACCACAATAATAGTCCCAGTAGTCCATCCAGTATCAGCGCATCTCCAGATCGGGAGACTACCCTAAATACTCCACGGGATACGGGAGAAAACCAAACTCGTACAAGGCGCGATAGGGTAGGTGACACGGCACAACAAGGAAATGCCATGATAGATATACCAATTACGCTTCCGGGTCGGTGGTAACGCGTAACGCGCAGCTACCGCCCACCTCGATCCACACCCCAAAAAAAAAGAAAATTAAATCTGGCCACCAAATCAATCCAAAATTCAGAGTATAATATTGAAGGGATGTGTCCGATCAAAGGTGCTACCTCATTAGCCCGTCAATCGCTCCTGTTTTAGCCACCTTACAACTCACGGGAGTCAGGTCCACGTATTTACCTCAAAGGAAACACCGCCACCATCCTACTTCATTCTGGAATCTCCACCGCGTAAACGGTTGTCAAAGTGGTTTTCGGTATCGACAGAGAGTATGCCCATATCCGATCCCGGTCTCTTTGCCAACCAATCGTTATTATAACACCGCGGTCATTTCGAAATAATTATACTTTAAAACCAGGATATAATATTCATTTTAAAAGCATATAAATACGATATCATTTTCGTTTAAAAACCAAATCAATATGATATCATTTATAAAACCCTAATCAATATAATATCATTTTTATTTCAAATATATCCTTTCCTAAATTCATAGCATTTTCAAATCATAATACCTTAAAACCCAAAATTTTAAAACATAACTTCCAATACTTAAATGGTTTATATTAAATTATTTTATATAATAAAATAGCTCCTTTAATTTCACAAATAAATTCCAAATACCGAATTAAACCTCCAAATAAAGCATTTCAATTCATATATTTCCAAGCTTTAAATATTCCACCATTTCAAACCTAATTCTTTGATTATTCCGTATATATCAAATTCAATTACTATTATTTAGATTTGAAATATTTATTTAATAAATCCAATATAATTTAAGTAAAACTTTTAACTTCCCATAACTGGATATTCTTTCAATTTACTTAAGTTTGTATATCAACTTTATATTCATTTAAATCAACTTGATATCATTTACATCCCTCTAAACAAAAATCAAGTTATAAAATCATATCCTTTAAATTTCTAAATTTTATGAAATTTCAAATAAATTCCATATTCATATTCAAACCTCATTCTCATTTAAATCACTATAAACTCCAGAAATTTAATTTAAAGAAATACTTAATCATATTTTATCTTAAAAAATCAAACTCAATAATTAACTTCTTTTATACTTCAAATCAATTTTATACATAGCTTAAAACCTAGAATTTAACTATATATAAAATGACATTTATAAAATCCAAATCACTATCTTATAAAACCATATATTTCTTTACAAAACCTTAGAAAATCATTTCAAAATATTTTTATATACAGATCATGGTGTCTGTATATAATTTTCTACCCTATGGTCAAGTGATACAGATATTTATCATTTCAATCCGTAATTTAAAATAAAAATACGATTTTATATCATTTCAAACCGCAATCCCGAGTAAAATAAAGTGCATAACAAATTTGCAGTTTAAACAATATAAAATACAACATCCATTCATCCAATATCAATCATCAACCATTTATTACAAAAATAATCCAATTTAAACAATAACAACAATATAGAGCATATAATAAATAACGGGTAATTACTGACAGTTTATGTTCAATAATAAATTAAACAATCTATCTAACTGGAAGTTTATATTGCAATAATAAATTAAATAATAGTTTAATTTAAATAAATGCAATTAACTGAGATGATGATCTAAAAATATATAAACAGTGATAAATAAATTTAAAATGACGAAATAAATTAAATTTTAACGAACATAAGAAATTTTAGAAGTTGTGAGAGGGTTAAAACACTCACCTTTTGAATTTAAATTGAATTTAAATCCAATTTAAACCAAATTTCCAACAGTCTCAGAATCCGTCCAAATCAGCGCCAAAATGTCCGGAATTCTAGTACGAACCTAGCAGAGAAAACCACGTGTGAATCCAAATTCGTATGAGAAAGTTATTAACATAAGAACGTTAAAGTTTGAATTTAAATAAAAAAGATTACCACTCATGCACGAACACGTCAGCAACCCGCCCCTTCATTCGTCACGCAAGCGAGCTCCATCAAGAACGAAAACAGAACCCTAGCCGCCAACTGAAATCGTTCAAAACGCCGCCCCTATTCGTCATCGACCGGATCTACCCTCGCCATGAGCCTCCTCGACATGAACCGCCTCCACCGACCCCCCTTATATAGGTTGCGACGCCATCCTCAGCTCACTCCACCGTGCCAAACATCATCCAATCATGGAAAATTCTGACAACCTTCAAGCGAGCGACTTCATCCCTAAGCCCTCCACGACGAGCCCTACAGCGCAGCGCTTTCCGATCGCAAAGATATCGAAGATCCACTGTTGAATGCGACGGTGACCCTTGGATGGCCAAAACAAATTCACTGATTCCTAAACAACCGATACATCGAATCAAACAACGAATTTCAAAATCGAGATGCGCTCTTCGAGAGCTTTCCAACGATATAAAATGTGATAATGTTTGGAGAGTTTGAATTTTTGGTTTTCGATTTGATTTGGAATTGTATCTGTGAATTAGGGTTTTCAGCCATTGGGAAGAGGAGCTAATAGAAAGTATAGAAATGAGGAATAGAGGCTGCTAAGGTTTATAGCAGGATATATATAAGCAAGCTGAAATTTGAATTGATGGATAAGATAGATATACGCGCTAAACGACAAAGTGTCCCAAAAAGCCCGTTCTGACTCCGGAACTATATTGGGTCAACCCATATATCAAAATAGTTGTTTTAAAATATTCTAAACGCACTGGAAAAGGTTACAAGTCCAAATTCCATCGTATGAAGAAGTTATGCCAAAATCTATACTTTCAAAATCAATTTCAATTTCATTGATTTCAAGGCGTTTCAAGCCCATACGATCAAACGACAAGTCCGATCGTTATGAAACTTGAAACCCTCCAATAATTCACCGTTACGGATCTAGTGAAATTGGTTTCGTCAAAATCCGAGTCAGTGGCCAAAATGGCTATTTTTCCATTAATTAAATAATTTAATAATTAATTAAAAAATCCAATTTTTAATTTCAATTCTATAATTGAAAATTTTATCACTTTTATATTTCTTAATCATCTAAAAAAAATTAAACAAGTTTGGATGTCAATCTAATGTTGATTAATTTATCAATTCTAGTGTTAAATTTTCAATTTCATTATATTAACAATTTCTAATTTAAATTCTCAATAATCCCATTGAATTTACTTTTCATTCTTATTATTCAGTTCATTATTATCCAACGGATGAAATTTACATTGGTTCATGGTTTATTACATTATTATCCTCAAATTTCATCTTAATTTCAATAATGTAATATTTTTAATATTTAACTCAATTAATTAATTATTTAACTTTAAATTCCAATAAACTAATAAATCCTGCCTTCCATTCTTTTAATTCAACTAATTATCATATTATGAATAAAATTTATGTTATTTTCAATTATTACCTCAATTTACATTAACGTAACATTTAATTTAGATTTATTGCAATTGATTACCCGTTTATTTAACAATTAAATAAACAAGCAACCTATATTAATTACCACATATTTTCTTTTAATTGCATTCATAAGTTCATTACTTATCAATCCAGATTTATAATTCTATATATAGCGCAAATTTTATTTCGTTACGTTAATATATGCCTATTGCCAACTTAATTTGAATAAATATTACATTTCTAAATGTGTATTTCTATCAATTGAACACATCAATTAAGGTTTTAAACCAAATAATGAATTTACCTTAATTCCATTCTTATACCAGTTTATTACTTTACTTACATTACATATTAATTCATCAATTAACATACTTTGAACTTTTTTCCTAAATTCACCAATTACTACCTTGAAATAAATTTACATTTCTATTAAATTTACATTCACACTTCCGTTGCTACATTTGTTTTCATTAAAGTAATATTTAATTACCTTTATTTGTAATAACCATATATCACCAATATACTCTTTATAATACTTGTATGGTTATTCTCTACAACAATTTCCCTCTATCCTATTATTTCACACGTAAATTTTGTAACCAAGTTATAACCTTTACATTGTTTCACTTATTGTAATTACATCCAAGTTATTAACCATTAAGTTACATTTATATAGTTTCCATTCATTTTAGTTATTATTTCATTAATACTATTTCCAATTTCATTTCTTTCGGTATTAATTACACAATCCAATTATATTAACAAATTATGATGTTTTCAACTATTTCTTTATTGGGATTTCATTCCAATTGCCAAGAATTAACTTTATTTACCATTGCAACATTTAATTTCTAACATTCACTCCAATATAGGTTATAAGATTTTCATTTCTTTCTACCTTTAATTACAAAATCTTATATATTCAACCAATTCTAATTATTGAAATTTATAGGTCGTTACACTCTCCCTTACTCAAAACTTTTCGTCCTCGAAAAGGAAAAGTAGAGAAAAGAAAGAATTAAGTAAGCAATATGTCTTATCCAAAAATATTAACTTTATAGACAATAATTTACAAAATTAATTAATTAAAATAAAGTATACTAATTTATAAACATTAAATCTTTCTATACTCAAATCAATAAAGTTTGGAAAACATTTTCAAAAATTTTCTAAGTCCAAAATTTATGGAAAATTTCGGCAGAGTCCCCTTTGTACGGAGAGGCTCGGAAGAAAATATAATATCAAATATAATAATATACAACATATATTTTCCAAAATAATATATATCCCAACACGTGAAAAATAATATAATAACGCTATAAACCATAATCCGAAAATGTACCTAATCGTCGGACAATTTACACTTATTTTATGAAACCAAAAGCAGTAGCAATTGCTTCCATAACTTGTATTTCACTTATATAATCCAAAAGGAGTTAATAATTATATAAAATGAAATATTTAAGTTGTTACACCCACTAACAACCAAACCAAAATAAACAACAATCACTTGCAACTAACATACAATCAAAATCAACAAAATCAATTATTTATTCATACCAAACAAAACAAATAGTTTGTTCGGGTTCAAAAATTTACAAAATAGAGAATAAGCTACTAAGTGCACCATTTACTCAATAATCTTATGAAACTAAATAGATTATTCATACATCCACACAATTTTAAAGTATCCTTGCCCAAACAACCATAAACCAAGCAAACAACAATTCCAAACAATAAATCAAGTTAATTTTTCAATTTCATTTCATGGCCTTTGTTGTTTGATTTCCTTTTCTTTCATATAATACTTATCTTCATTTAATTTATTCACACCATCTCAGTTCTCTTTTTATTGTATTATATATTCATTCATTACTTGATTTCATTAATTTACATTCGTTTATTTTCATTTATTACTTACAAATCTTATTTCATTTACTAATGCCATCATTTATTAATTATTACATAATTTCCTTTATTAATATTCATTTATTTATTTAGTGCTTACATTTCTATTATATTTAATAGTAGTAACATTCCAATTACAACTTAAGTTTATAACTCTATACATCAATTCTTATAAATAAAAGCAATTTATTGAACACTTTCCTTACATACTTTTACTTGTACAATTTCCATTACATTTTCTTATTATACACTTCAACTTTCAATATTCGGTAAGTTATATATATGTTTCTAAGGATGTAACTGAAAGTTATACAAGTTTATTCTATTTCCTTTAATTAATTTAAATGTTCCATAATTATATCTTTTGTTTAATCAGTTACAAATTCAACTTTCATTCAATCCCATCAATAACTTATCATTAAATCTCTTATTTTAGTTAGAGGTTTCAATTATTAATTAGTTACATTCCATTTTCTACAATAACAGAAACTATTAATTAACGGAAACTTAAGAATTAAATACCGGGTTCAAATCATTTTAAAGATAATAGTTAGAGGTTCATACTTAAAACTTATATATCTAATTATACTTAAAACAATTAGAACTTATATTTGGTTATCAAAATAAATCCGTAATAAAACTACTACAGTGGCCTTCCCACTTCGAAACTTGAAAATGAATGTCGATGATGCATGCACTCATCATCGAAAATATTTTCCAGCGATAGAGAGGGGAGTACAAAACTTATATCTTTTCAAAGTCTCTTTTTAAAACAATTCTTTCAAATTATAATGAAATATTTATATCAGAAAATATTTCTAATAATATTATTATTATATTCCAAAATCAATTGAATTTTTTTTCAAAACCCCAGAAGTTAAGTTCTTAAATTTCCGATTTCCATTTATTTTGTTTTCAACCTCATTTCAACTATTATTTATAAATTTCATTACCTAACAACCAATATAATACAACCAAATATAATCTTTATAAAAATTTACTTTATATATATAGAAAATATAATAGGAAAAATTATTTCATTTACCTATATTAAAGCCAAATATTATGTCGGTCTATCCTATTAAGTGTTTAGAAATCCCTATTGATGTCATAGCGTCCCATGCATCAACCAGAATTTATAAATACAAAACGAAACAAATTACATAATACTAAAACCTTTTTATAACACTAACAAATACGCTCTCTCATATATATACACTCAGCGACTCATCATAAGATATTACTACCCTATTAATAAAGAGTCAAACCCCACAAAGCTAAGGTTTATCGCTAAACCAAAGCTCTGATACCAAATGTAACGTCCGCCTTTTCGCACGCTTTAAATCGATGATGAACCACACACGTCAGACTTCAATCATATAGAAGGGCGGATTGTTATGGGGTAAATAAGAAAAAGGAAGAAAGAAATACAAAAATATCTTGCAACGGAACGACAAAATATAATAATCAAATAAACAATTCATGAAGCTGTTTTATAAAATATTTGATTATACTTATACAATACACATCAGAGTTACACATACCAATAAATAACAATGCAGCGTAGTACATGATGCAGTGAATAATATAATAGATAATAGTAATAATATCTTCGTCTTCGTCCTCCAAAATAAAGTCTTCAAATCCTGTAATGCTCGGACTGACCCTAGCGAATTGAAAACAAAACTCTTGAGTCGGAACTAAAAGATCTTATGTAAGTTAAATCAATGGTAAAATATGAGTGGAACGGTGTCAGAGATGTTTACGGGATTTGACATCTCCTATCCAGTGTCAAACGTGAGTGCGGTAACTTAAGAGATGCTCAGGATTCACATCTCCTAAGGATCCATTAAACAATTAACTATGTAGTAATATTTCGCTATTATAAAAACGTCTATTATAAAATAAATTTTCTTTTAAATAGCGTTAAGGAGTTACCCAATCTCCCCCTTAACACAATAATAGTCCCAGTAGTCCATCCAATATCAGCGCATCTCCAGATCGAAAGACTACCCTAAATACTCCACGGGCTAAGGGAAAAAACTAAACTCATACAAAACAAGATAGGGTAGGTGACACGGCACAACTAGGCAATGCCAGGGTAGATATACCAATTATGCTTCTGGGCCGGTGGTAACGCATAGCGTGCAGCTACCGCCCACCTGAGCCACACCCCCAAAAAAAGAAAATCAAAAGTGGCCACAAATTAATCCAAAAGTCAGAGTATAATATCGAAGAGATGTGTCCGATCAAAGGTGCTACCTCATTGGCCCGTCAATCGCTCATGTTTTAGCCACCTTATGCTAACTTACGGGAGTCGGGTCCACGTATTTACCTCAAAGGAAATGCCGCCACCATCCTACTTCATTCTGGAATCTCCACAGCGTACATGGTTGTCAAAGTCGTTTTCGGTATCGACAGAGAGTATGCCCATATCCGATCCCGGTCTCTTTGCTAACCAATCGTTATTATAATACCGCGGTCATTTCAAAATAAGTATACTTCAAAACCAGGATGTAATATTCATTTTAAAACCATATAAATACAATATCATTTTCATTTAAAAACCAAATCAATATGATATCATTTATAAAACCCAAATCAATATAATATCATTTTTATTTCAAATATATCCTTTTCCTAAATTCATAGCATTTTCAAATCATAATACCTTAAAACCCAGAATTTTAAAACATAAATTCCATACTTAAATGGTTTGTATTAAATTATTTATATAATAAAATAGCTTCATTAATTTCATAAATAAATCCCAAATACCGATTTAAACCTCCAAATAAACCATTTCAATTCATATATTTCAAAGCTTTAAATATTCCACCATTTCAAAACTAATTCTTTGATAATTCCATATATATCAAATTCAACTATTATTATTTAGATTTGAAATGTTTACTTAATAAATTCAGTATAATTTAAGTAAAACTTTTAACTTCCCATAACTGGATATTCTTTCAATTTATTTAACTTGGTATATCAACTTTATATTCATTTAAATCAACTTGATATTCATTTACATCCCTCTAAACAAAAATCTAGTTATAAAATCATATCCTTTAAAATTATAAATTTTATTAAATTCCAAATAAATTCCATATTCATATTCCAACCTTATTCTCATTTAAATCACTATAAACTCAAGAAATTTAATTTAAAGAAATGCTTAATCATATTTTATCTTAAAAAAAATCAAACTCAATTATTAACTTCTCCTATACTTCAAATCAATTTTATACATAGCTTAAAACCCAGAATTTAACTATATATAAAATAACATTTATGAAAGCCAAATCACTATCTCATAAAACCATATATTTCTTTACAAAACCATAGAAAATCATTTCAAAATATTTTTATATATAGACTACGGTGTCTGTATATAATTTTCTACCCTATGGTCAAGTGATACGGATATTTATCATTTCACTCCGTAATTTAAAATAAAAATACGGTTATATATCATTTCAAACTGCAATCCCGAATAAAATAAAGTGCATAACAAATTTGCAGTTTAAACAATATAAAATACAACATCCGTTCATCCAATATCAATCATCAACCATTTATTACAATCATGATCCAATTTAAACAATAACACTAATATAGAGCATATAATAAATAACAGGTAATTACTGATAGTTTATATTCAATAATAAATTAAACAATCTATCTAACTGGCAGTTTATATTGCAATAATAAATTAAATAACAGTTTAATTTAGATAAATGCAATTAACTGAGATGATGATTTAAAAATATACAAACAATCATAAATAATTTCAAAATCACAACATAAATTAAATTTTAACAAACATAAGAAATTTTAGAAGTTGTGAGTGGATTAAAACACTTACCATTTGAATTTAAATGGAATTTAAATCCAATTTAAACCCAAAATTCCAATAGTCTCAGAATTCGTCCAAACCTGCACCATAATGTTTGGAATTCCAATATGAACCTAGTGGAGAAAACTGCGTGCGAATCCAAATTCGTATGATAAAGTTATTAACATAAGAACGTTAAAGTTTCAATTTAAATAAAAAAGAAAAAAAAGATTACCACTCACGCACGAACACGTCAGCAACGCGCCCCCTCATTCATCACGCATGCGAGCTCCATCAAGAACGAAACCAGAACCTTAGCCGCCAACTAAAATCTATCAAAACGCCACCCCTACTCGTCATCGACCGGATCTGCCCACGCCATGAGCCTCCTTGGCATGAACCGCCTCCACCGACCCCCCTTATGTAGGTTGCGATGCCATCCTCAGCTCACGGCCGCCATGCCAAACATCATCCAATCGCGGCAAATTCTGACAACCTTCAGGTGAGCGACTTCATCCCGAAGCCCTCCTCGACGAGCCCTACAGCGCAGTGCTTTCCGATCGCAAAGATATCGAAGATCCACCGTTTAATGCGACGGTGACCCATGGATGACCGAAACAAATTCACTGATTCATGAACAACCGATGCATCAAATAGAAAAACGAATTTCAAAATCGAGATGCGCTCTTCGAGAGCTTTTCAACGATATAAAATGTGATAATGTTCGGAGAGTTTGAATTTTTGGTTTTGGATTTGATTTGGAATTGTATCTGTGAATTAGGGTTTTCAGCCATTGGGAAGAGGAGCTAATAGAACGTATAAAAATGAGAAATAGAGGCTTCTAGGGTCTATAGCATGATATATATAAGCAAGCTGAAATTTGAATGGATGGATAAGATAGATATACGCGCTAACGACAAAGTGACCCAAAAAGTCCGTTCTGACTCCGGAACGATATTGGGTCAACCCATATATCAAAATAGATGTTTTAAAATATTTTAAACGCAATGGAAAAGGTTCCAAGTCCAAATTCCATCGTATGAAGAAGTTATGCTAAAATCAGTATTTTCCAAATCAATTTCAATTGATTTCAATTTCATTGATTTCAAGGCGTTTCAAGCCCATACGGTCAAATGACAAGTCCGATTGTTATGAAACTTGAAATCCTGCAATAATTCACCGTTACAGATCCGATGAAACTGGTTTCGTCGAAATGCAAGTCAGTGGCCAAAATGGCTATATTTCCATTAATTAAATTATTTAATAATTAATTAAAAAAATCAAATTTTTAATTTCAATTCTATAATTGATAACTTTATCACTTTTATATTTCTTAATAATCAACAAAAATTTAAACATGTTTAGATGTCAATATAAAGTTGATTAATTTATCAATACTAGTCTAAAATTTTCAATTTCATTATATTAACAATTATAATTTAAATTCTCAATAACCCCATTGAATTTACATTTAGTTCTTATTACTCAGTTCATTATTATCCAACGGATGAAGTTTACATTGGTTCATGGTTTATTACATTATTATCCTCAAATTTCATCTTAATTTCAATAACGTAATATTTTTAATATTTAACTCCACTTGTTTGCAATTAATTTAATTATTTAACTTTAAATTCCAATAAACTAATAAATCCTGCCTTCCATACGTTTAATTCAACTAATTATCATATTATGAATAAAATTTACGTTATTTCCAATTATTACCTCAATTTACATTAACATAACATTTAATTTAGATTTATTGCAATCGATTACCCGTTTATTTAACACATTAAATAAACAAGCAACCTATATTAATTGCCACCTATTTGCTTTTAATTGTATTCATAAGTTCATTACTTATAAATCCAGATTCATAATTCCATATATAATGCATATTTTATTTCATTACGTTAATATACGCCTATTTCCAACTTAATTTGAATAAATATTACATTTCTAAATGTGAACTTCTATCAATTGAACACATTAATTAAGGTTTTAAACCAAATAATGAATTTACCTTAATTTCATTCTTATACCATTTTATTACTTTACCTACATTACGTATTAATTCATCAATTAACATACTTTGAACTATTTTCCCAAATTCACCAATTACTACCTTGAAATAAATTTACGTTTAAATTTACATTCATGCTTCCATTACTACATTTATTTTCATTAAAGTAATTTTTAATTAGCTTTATTTGTAATAACCATATATCGCCAATATACTCTTTACAATACTTGTATGGTTATTCTCTACAACAATTTCCCTCTATCCTATTATTTCTCACATAAATTTTGTAACCAAGTTATAACCTTTGCATTATTTCACTTATTGTAATTACATCCAAGTTATTAACAATTAACTTACATTTATACAGTTGCCATCCATTTTAGTTATTATTTCATTAATACTATTTCTAATTTTATTTCTTTCAGTATTAATTACACAATCCTATTAAATTAACAAATTATAATGTTTTCCACTATTTCTTTATTGGGATTTTATTCCAATTGTCAAGAATTAATTTTATTTAACATTGCAACATTTAATTCCTAACATTCGCTTCAATATAAATTATAAGATTTTCATTTCTTTCTACCTTTAATTACAAAATCTTGTAAATTTAACAAATTCTAATTATCGAAATTTACGGGTCGTTACAGAATATGTCACATTTATAACATTAATTAATTAAGGGATCTTCTAATAAAGAGAAATGTATGTGGAGAACAAAAAAAAATGATAACATACATATATTAATTTATAATTGGCGCAATCAATTAACTAAGAAATTAATTAAAGATATTATGTAAGCGTCGATTAATAATAGAGGGAAACTTATATGTTAATTAATTGGATTATGAATCGACGGTTTATATATATACATCTAATAAATGCATAATTGAGTGACGCATAAGAATTGATTTGGATATCGATAAAAATGGGAAAACTTATCAATTAATTAATTGGCAATTAGTTGAGAATTTTAAAAAGGGTGTCAATTAATCAAAGAATATGCCTTTCTTACAATTGCTAATAATGTAAACTAATTATTTAGAAAAAAAAGCCAGTTATAGGATTATTTGTTTCCAAGTTAAAAGGAAAAAAAGGATTGGAATGCGTATAAAAATCAAACGGAGTAATTAAGTTTATAATGAAGGTAAGTTAATAAGAATAAATTTAAAAAGTATAACTTTTATATACAATCAATTAATAGAGGTATTAGTTGACGTTTTCAAATACGTAAGAAATTATAATGTATAAGAATCAATTAATATTGGACACATGCACACACATATATATTATCTAATTAATCGGATAATTAATGGGAGAATCATATTTAGAAGGAAACGTGAATTAATAGGGTTGATAACATAGGAATAAATGAATAACATTGGAGAATTATACGTTATAAGCTAACGTAAACAAATCAATAAATGACGGTGAGAATTATTTTTAGGGTTAATCGGATGGTTCATAGTTGTCCACTACACCTGTAAATTGAACGTAACTTAACCCTAGCCCACACTATTTTCTTTGAATCGGCTGTTGTGATTTACAGCAAACTCCTCTTCTCCCTCTTGCTTTCTCCTCTATCAGTCAAATCTTTCCCCAAACAAAAAATAAAATCAAGCAAGGATATTCGTACAAGAAAATCAAAGAATTGTACAAAAAAATAAGGGAATTTACAACGAATTAAAAGGGGGAAGAGAAAAGCAAAGAAAATTAAAAGGGATAGAGATTGAAGCTAAGGACGACGTTTGAGTGGTTTTATTTATATATCCTTTAAGTTTAAGATATATTATCGTTAAATTCCCATCTAGATATTTTTATTCAATAATTAATCCTATTAATTAAGTTACGCTTAATTATAAGGACTTTAAAATTTATTTATAGTATTAGTATTTATTTACTTCTGTTTTTTACGTTTTGGATTTCTGTGCAAGCGTCATTCTTCTTCTATTTTCTCCTCTTTCTTCGTGTATGGATTAGAATAAATGAAACGTGAATATAGATTAAAAAATTTAGAACACTGAAATGAAATAAGTAAGATGTAAAGTAAAAAAAGTTTGAGGAATGCAATTACTGTAATAAATTACGCTAAAGTGAGAAAAGTTAATTAATTTAATAACTAGATTTGGGAGTAACTAAAAGATTACTTAGTTGGTTTAGAAAATAGGATACATTTCTATAATTTAATATTTAAATGACAACAATGAATGTAATTGCTAGAATAAAAGAAAGAAAAAGAGAATTAGTGTAAAATAGAGAAACCACTGTATTTTACACTATTCCAAAATAGTAAAAGAAATATGTAGCAGTTACCGATTATTGTTTATAGTATTAAAATATGGAAATGGGTTTTTAAATATAGTTTTCATAAACGATTGAATAAAATTGAAGTACTTCTAAGAAAAGAAAATAGCAAAGCAAAGTATGATATGAATCAAGTAAATTATTAGATAAGAACTTGAAGCTATAAAAGATAATGAACCTAGGTCTGCATTCACTACGCAGACTATTTAAGACGATGATTATTATGAAAATTAATTATATGATAAAAGAAACTAAAAGAAGACAGACTATAACAGAAAGAAATGCTGGAATTATGTACGGACTATAAAAGAAGCGAAAATGACAATTATAGGTAGAATTATAACTAGGTTATAATTAAGTAATAAGAATCGAAAAGCTTATTTTAAGACTTGGAATAAATTAAGGAGCAATAATAATGGTAGAAGCTTATTTAAATAATTTATATTAAGTCAATAAGAAAATAAAGTAGGAATGATAAATGAGGCTTATTTTAATGAACTAAAGATTTATATTAAGTTAAATAAGCAAGATAATGAATATGGCTCATACCAACATCACTCCCTATTAAATAAATGGAAATCTCACAATAGATAGAGGTGAGACGAGGGAAAGAATATCCTAAGGGTAAATAAGTAGCCAACGGAATAAGAAAGTAAACTAAACGCAAATTAAAATATTAGACTTAGGGTAAAATAAAAGAGTGAGATGCGTTTGGAGTAGCCAAAAGGATGAAGAGCCTAACGAAGTAGTTCATCACGATTTCGGAAAAGGAGAAGCATGTCCAACTTAGTACTTTTTGGCTTCAAGGAAGTATGAGACTTCAATGGGATGTGAGGATACTCTAGGATGGCCCTTTAGGTAGGCCTAACAAAGTTGCACCCTCGGAGGCAGGTCTATAGGTGTTCCATTAAGAGAATATGCCTTGACTGCATTTGCAATGTAGACCTAATAAAGCCGACCTTTGTAGGTAGTCAGAAGGGCTTGGTGTTTGGAGTAGGGTATTCGTATGCCCGGTACTTTCAAGTGAGTTCAAGGATAGTCACATGCGGATATTGGCCAGCATCAAGACCAAGAGCAATTTTGGGAAAGATTAGAGTTAAACCAATAGGCCAATGATTCTTTGACTATTGATAAATTGGATGGAGGGGCACATCCAATTAGATGTCAGATTGTTTGTAATAGGGCATGACCACTGAACTCTTCAAAATTCTTTTGATTAGTTGAGTAGTAGCTACGTGGGGCCATAGCCACGATGAGAAAGGGACAGACCAACTAGGATGTATGTATTGTAGGCTTAACGAAGTGATCCTTTACAGATACAGAAAATCCCTGACCGAGTTTCACAGATGGTAGATAGAACGACTACGTAGTCCTCAATGTATGCACTGGGTGGTACATTGTGGATGTCCGAGCAATGGTATAGACTAGTGGGGACACGATTTAAGTTTTCATATTAAGTAGTGGAGCATCTGTATTATAGGCTTAACAAAGTGGTCCTTTACAGATGTAGCTACGAAACGCTCGTGAAGCAAGATGGTGGAGCATCTGTATTGTAGGCCTTACAAAGCGGTCCTTTGCAGATGCAGTTACGGAACGCTCTCGAAGCTAGACGATGGAGATCTTTTCGAGGAGGACGCGGAAGGTACCATGAGTGGTACCTAGGACCAATACGATCATTGGGCATATAGCTACATATATGTATATATTAGTTATTAGTTTTTAATTTACTATGGAGTAAATGAGCACGGTTCACAAACAGAGGCGAGAGTATTGTAACCTAATGAATCTAATATAAGAGTAAATGGAAATATAACAATATATGTAGAATTAAGCCTAGAAGTAATTTATTCATTCACTAGAACTTTTGTTCTGACCCACTCCTCATAACATCCTATAGGTTAGGTAGATGGCAGAGGCTTCTCAGCTTTATGACACTTGCTTAGAAAGTGTTATTATTTGGGTGAGTATTTACGTACTATTATATTTTAGTCAATTCCATTGTGAAATAATTAATTAAGCTCTGATATATTTATCTTTTCCTATTTGTAGGATACCAGATAACCAACTTGGGCTTCAGTGGGCATTGTTTTTACCATTTTTGCGAAAAATCCAGACCATTGGAATTCGGGTTGTTACATTTGGTATTAGAGCCTCGATTTAGGTTTTCTAGGTAGACAATGAGCGAACGTGTTTTTATTTTCGAATAAATTATAAATATATTATGTACTAAAATCCAAATAGTCTCCAACCATAGATTTTAACATGCGGAAAGTTTTTAGAAGTATATTCGTGCATAGTTGGCTAGTTGGCTTTGGGATGACCCAAGTATGTAGAGCCATATGTTATTACTGATTTATAGCATACAAATAAGCCATGTTTTGAGAGAAGATTGGTATCCATATGTTATAGGAAGTGGAGAAGTTCCTTAAGGATAGTAGGGAGAGTGTTTTTATTTTGAAAGAAATAAGAGGTTTTAGTAAGATGTAAATCCACATTATATCTAGCCCAATAAAATGAAACTTTTGGAATTGTTGAAAAATATAACTGTTAATATATTTGAGGAACTAAATATTGGGTTTTTGAAAAAAAATTGGTATGAAATTAAAATTGGTTTTTATATGATGTAAATTTTGTTAAAGTGAAATTCTTTTTGAAGAATTACAGAGCATGTATAACTCACTAGTTTCCTTGTAGGTGAACAAAGATTTTAAATATAAAACCTAGAGTGTATAAAGTATCGAAAACATAGGTTACAATATTTATTGTTGTAATAGATGTTTTCGGTAAAAATAAAGGAAGCATAGACTATTACACTATTGTTATAGTAGGTGACTCCTAAATGAAATGTTTTTAACATAGCATATGGGATTTATTAATATTTATTTTAATTGAGTCCATAAACTAATATTTTTAGGTCGTAGTAACGGTTTTTTACGCAACATTTGTTTTCATCCAAATGAGTTTTGGAGATAATTTATAAAGTGGTTTATATGCACACTTATTATTTAAATAAGTATATGAAAATATTTTCTAGTTATAAAGCAATTTTGAAAATGAGTTCTTTTAAAAAAATATTGTACGATAAATTAGTGAATTTAGTAGGAAATGTTTTTTCTAAGCGAATATAGAGTAAACATACTTTAATCTATTGGAATTAAATGAATAGTGACATAATTCTCGATGAATCATAAATAAAGATGTTTTGTGCAAGTTATAAGGAATACGTGAAAGAGATGTGCAAGGTATGGAAAGCACCATATTCTATATAGCCTATGTTGATAAAATATAAAATGAATTCCTAATAATTTCACAAAAACATGAAATCATCCTCTAAAGGATTCATAGAAGGTTTTAGCGTTAAGGGTTTCTCATAAGAGAGAAAATATTTCCAATAAATTAAGTTATAAAACCATTAAGTGTAGTAAGTTAAAAACTCCTTCAAGGTTAAGTAATTGAAAGAGTAGGATAATTAGGAGATTTTTTATAAAATAATTGTTCTTATTTACCCCAGTTTTAGTAAATTTGAAAATCTATGGAAAAAGAAAGATTTTATGAAAAATGTGAGGATATTTTTTGATGTCAAGAAAAAAGAAAATAATGTTTTAAGAACAAGCAAGACATGTTTTAAAGAAAGATGGTTTTATGAAAAAGTAAATAAGTTTTCGAAAGGATAAAATTTATAAGTTTTAATTTTTGAAGAAAAATTGATAAATACCAAACCAAATCAGACTTTTAAATATAAAGTAGAAAGGAATCATTTTCTAGGTGTAACGGGAAAAGTACGTGGCTATAGCAGTAATTACTCCTAGTAGTGATAATAAAAGTTCCCGTTGGGTGTATAGGACACTAGTGAAAACCTAGAAATGTTGCTTCACGTGTATAGACTATAAAATAATAGTGAAGTGATATTAGTAAGATAGTAAAACATGCATGGTGGGAAAAGTAGACCTTAATTGGGAAAGAATGAAGAGTAAAGAGAAAATTTCCCCAAGCTTAATTGTCTTTTAGGTAAAGACTGCATAAATTGAAACCTTATCCATTGCAGTAAATGAGACTTAGTTATTCCTTTTTGAGTATGGAATAGAAAAGATGAGTAGATCTTATTCTTCATGAGTAATACAACGTATGTTGATAACAAGTAATAGGCGGCAGGAGAAGCATATGCGTTACGTGGATTCCTAGAGCAGGACCTTTCAGTGTCAAAGTGGACATGGTCCTAGACCTCCTTGTCCTAGATGATAAAAGAGTAAAAGCAGAATAAGATAACTAAAAGGAAAACAACAAATTTAAAGAAAGCGACATACACGTCAACAGAAATGAGATATTTTCTTATGTAAATCGTGCTTTCGGAAGTAAATAATTTTTTTAGAATAGTAGCTTGAATCCCTAGTAGGGAGGAAGACGTGCGCAAAAGAAAATCAAAGAAATATGAAGTTTTTCCTTTTTCTACCTTTTTTCTGGCATAAGAGATTGAAGTCAAAAAATTAAATTTTTCTGAAATTCGAATATTTAAAGTTGTATGGTAGGGTTTAGATGCAAAACTCGTCGAACTACACCTTATTCAGTAGGAGTGTGGGAAAAATTGGATGAAAAGTGTTTTATTCAAAAGATTCCATTTATATAGAAATTGCAAGTACGTATAGGATGTGTGCATCATGTTTTAAAAATAAATTTTTTAAAGAAGCAAAGTATTCATATAGGAGGTACCGCTTAGAAATTCATGTACATGCATATATTTCGTATTGAATAACACTTTTGCACAAGAGCACGAATGGTCAAAAAATTGAATGTACACAAAATGGATGTGATTGATGCGAGGAACTGCATAATTTTACCCTTTTTGAATTTCGAGACAAAATTCCTAAAGGGTGGGAGAATGTAACACCCTGCATTTTTATATAATTAAATAAAATCAATTGAATTAACATAATTGCAAAATATAATATTAATGTCAAATATATGCATTTAAGAATTAAGAGGTTACATATATTTATGCAAGCAATGAGTGTGTGATTAATTAACGCATCAATTAATTAAAAGGGGAATCAATTAAGAGACATAGAGGCGTCAATTAGTAAGAAAATATGTCACTTTTATAACATTAATTAATTAAGGGATCTTATAATAAAGGGAAATGTATGTGGGGAATAAATTAAATGATGACATACATATATTAATTTCTAATTGATGCAATCAATTAATTAAGAAATTAATTAAAGACATTAAGTAAGCGTCAATTAATAAAAAAGTGAAACTTATATGTCAATTAATTGGGTAATGAATTGGCATTTTAAATATACACAACTAATAAATGCATGATTGAGTGACGCATAAGAATTAATTTGAATATCGATTAAAATAAGAAAACGTATCCATTAATTAATTGGAAATAAGTTGAGCTTTTTAAAATGGGTGTCAGCTAATCAAAGAATATGCCCTTCTTACAATAACCATAATGTAAATTAATTATTTAGAAGAAAATGCCAGTTATAGGATCATTTGTCCAACTTAAAAAGAAAAAAAAATGGAATGTGTATAAAAATCATACAAAGTAAATAAGTTTATGATGAATGTAACGACCCGCAAATCCGTACCCCTTGAGTCAACACTATTCTACAACAATCAACTCAAGTTGTACAGAAATACGAACCATTTGGGTTTAAGAAGAAGAGGTAGAAGAAGAGAAAACAAAATCAACATCAGAATCTAACCATCGCAGCGGAATAAAATATAATAGATAATAAGTAATCTTTACTCAATCAAATATATCTCTGTTTATATATTACATCAATCAGAGTACATCAATCACAACTCAACATCAATATCATACAAATTGGTACACAACAACTCAACACAGCGGAATATGTATATATATATACAAGTACGGGAGTACGTATTGCCATCCTGCTCGTCTCCTGAGCTCCACAACATCATATCCTGTATTCTATAATACTCGGTCTGACCTGAGCATTACAATTAAATAATACCCGAGTCAGTCTGGAATACCAGCGTGAGAAAATCACACCCAATTTATTATTAAAGTTTCAAAAATTCTTTTGAAAACAAAAGCATCTCGTAAGACCACGCCAAAAATAAACATGTCGGGTTTTTACCTTACGATAGCTAAAACAATTTTTATAGAAATCCTCTGATATTATAATAGGGTCTATATACAAATACTTATAAAATAGCCGAAATTGTTACATCTATTAAATTCCAGCTACTAGCCACAGAGTGGGTAATACAAACAAAACTCGTACAAGGCTCGTAGGGAGAATGGATTTCCAACTAATGACTAGGCACTGGGGTACCACCTGTCACAGTACGCGGCCTAGATCACCGTACCGAGGAGTATGCCCGCTCCCCTGCAACACAAGGCCGGGACTACCCCTTACTGGATAATCCCGAGTGAGATCACCCCGCGGTTGGGATCAGCAACCGCCCACTAAGCCGAAATAAAAAGGGACATCTAGACTGGAATGACCTCACCCTGCTTGGGTGCTACCCACCTAGCCTTGCTGCATAACCCCTGATTTTCAGTCATTCCCATTTGATGAGGCTTGAGGCTAAGCGTTACCTTTATAGATCATATCCCTTTGAATGCCCATCGTCCACCTGACGACGTTTTGGTAAGCATTCATCCATACAAGTCCGTCCTGGCTTCGAACGGAACCGAAGGCATTATTCCTACTACATCCATTTTGGAAATATACTCAGGATTAGTAGCGACTAGCCCTTACACTTCACTGCTCCATCTTCGAATCCAAAATCGTTCTTCACGAAACGCACAAACCAGATCGAAGTGGTTTTCGAGAAGTAAATCTCGATCCCGGTCTCTTCGAAACGATCAACGCATTTGGCCAATATTGATAGTCGGTGATTTAACTATCAATTTATATTTACAACATCCATCACACAATAAATAATTTTCCAAATTATTTATTTATCTCAAAATATCTTTACAAGATATATTTTCACTTTCCAAACTCCTTTGAAAAACACTTTACAAAACTATCTGCCTTTCTCTGAATCAATTCCAAGTATTTCTATTCCCACTGGAATCACCAAGCACAAGATTTTAGATTTTTAAAATAATCTAAAAACATCTTATTGTAAAATATATTTAACATTTTATATAGAAAAATTACTTTAGTACTTAATTTAGATAATACTCTCGCAATAACTAAAATAAGTTTACTTTATAATTATAACTAGATTTTCTTCTTTGCACAAAATACCCAATCACCCTTTAAATAATCACCACGATAATAGATTAACCAAAACACTTACTTTGGGATTTACTTTAAAATATTTAACTAAGACTACTTCAATAATTTACTAAAAATACATACTATATAAACATTGGAAATAAAGTTACTTAATAAAATATAAAACTAGGCTTTCACCTTTCAAACAAATACTAAGTCACTATTTATAAATATTTATTACGGTAATAGACTTGAAAAAAATATTTACTTAAGAATTTAAGATAATAAATTTTCTAAAACATGCGTTTTAAAACAACATTAAAACCTTTAACTTATATCTAAAGTTTACTTTGAATGTACTTGGCTATCCAGAGAAATATACTTCTCTTCACAACCTTTACAAATAAATCACTATTTATGTTTAAACCATTTTTCTCATTCCTTTAATAAATTCCCACCTTGAATTTATTCTTTCCAAATATCCAATTTCAAACACTTAAATCAATCTCCAAATTGATTTCCAATTTACTACATTTATTCAAAAATCCTTTAATTTCAGATTTATTCCTTAATTATGATTTAGAATACTTTTAATTTAAATACAAATTTAGATTTTCTCAATTTACTTCTTATTCCTTTAAATAAACTTAAAACTTTAAGTTTTGAAATGATTCTTTATTCCTTTAAAAATATATCACTTGATTTTAGAGTTCAATAATTACTGTTTATTCAAACCCCTTCTTTTAATACTCGAAGTTATTTATTAGTATTTAACATACTTCCATTTATTTCCAATTTATTCTAATTTTATTAAATTTTCTAAGATTATTTTCGTTTATAACTTTATTTCCTTTATTTTCTTTCCAAAATCCAATTTATATATTTTTGGTAATTCATTATAACCAATATATCCAATCCAACCATATCATTCAATATCCCAATATATTCAACATAGAATATCAAGTAATCATATCTAAAAATATTAAATAATAAATATTGAGGGGTCCAGTTGGATCCCTCCAACCTGTTTTCCTTGCATCCATAGATGTTAGCACAATATAATATGCCAATTCCCAAAATATACCACACTATAGCATATCAATCAATTTAAACCATTCAACCATTATTTAAATTTAATCATTTAAATTTAAATTTAAATAAACTGAGTGAGATTAACTCACCTTTGCTTTTATTTGCAGTCTACCTCTTTATCGTTTTCCGATTATTGACCTAGAATAAACAATTCACAATTTATTACTATTTGAATTATCAAACAATTTATCACCGTTTACATATTTGATTTTAACTTATAATTTGATTTCACTAATTTCCCTTTGAAATCTTTAGTATCTAAAATAATTAAACAAATAGATTAAACAATTTAATCACTACAATACGTTTTAAATTAAATTAACTGATGATTTAACCAACGATTTTATTTTAAATTAATAATTATATTTTAAATTAATTTCCTTTTTACTTTAATGTTTATAATGACAAAATAATTAAGTAAGTTTGTTAAACAATTTAATCACCCTGACTATATTATAAAGAAAAATTCGGTCTGATTATAAACTCTTAAATACTTAAAATTTTCCGCACATGTATGCATCTGAAAAAAAACTCTGTATAAAAATTTTACCCGTATGAATTTCCAGAACAAAATAATTTCATAAGTTTATTAAATAAGAAAATCACCTAAACACAAACCATTGCACACGGCCTCCTGTTGAAAATTGAGAGCACGCCCCTTCCCATTTGCTACGGTGCTCGAAACTGCCCTCTTTACCACCTCGAGACACGTGTGTGTGAAAAATATTCACCATCCAACGATCGAATCATTCCAGTTCGCTGCCTCAAATCACGCGCGTGCATCCGCTAATCGATTCAAGCCCAACCCTAAATTGTCGTTCGACTCTCACCACCGAAGCCCTAAATCCCGACGGAGTTCGATCGCTTGCAGGTGCCAGGCGCACGCGATTTGAATCGAAATCGAACTCGATTTCGATGCATTTTTTTTTATAATCTGCGTTAAAGGGGAAGTTTAATTTGAACGATGATGGTTTCGGCCATTATTTGAAAGTTTTCGATCCGAGGAATTTAGGGCTTCGGCCATTATTATTATTATTATTATTATTATTATTATTTCGATAAAGCTGTATATAGAGGAGAAAGAACGAGAAGCCCTTCAAATTCTACTTCTGAAAGTGGCGTGTGGGGGAAGCTTGCGTGAAGTAAATATCGAGCTACAGTAATTCGAAATGATAGGAAAGCGGCTGACGGAATGAATTTGACTAACCGGAATATTATATTTAAATTCCGAATCGGCTATCATAAATTAAATTTCCAACGCGTTTTCTTACCGTACGCTCATACAACAATTCCGATTACTACGAAATTTGAAATCCGATAATAAAACAATATTACGGATCCAATGGAACTGATTTCGTTAAATTCCGAGACTGTGCCTCGGAAGGCTATTTTTAAATTCAGTCTTAAACGATATAAATTTCAAAACTTAACAAACCATTTTTTTAAATTTTGATTTCATCACTTCTATTCTCCTCAGTATTATCAATAAAATTTTTATAAGCCTTCAAATTACTTTTAGCAAGCTTAAAATCCTAGATTTCATATATTATCAAATTTTCTAATTATTTAATTCAATAATTTAATTATCGTATAAATAGTGATATTCGTAATTCAAGCTAAAATTACTCTATTGAATATTTAAAATCAATTAAATATTCAGATTTTAAATGCTCGAAATTTTTGGGTCGTCACATTCCTCTCCCCTTAAAAGAATTTCGTCCCTGAAATTACTAATTAGGAAGAATGGTCCAATACCCATTTATTTATTCCCAAAACCAAACGGTTTCTAACAATACAACATCTCACCAACTATCTTTTTATAAAAGACCCATTACTACTCCTATTAACTTTTCCGAGCTTATCCATGGTTTTCAAACTATACTATTTGCTTAACCATTCAAGTTTCAAGTTAAAACCAAATTTTGAGTTATCAAAAGTTTCTCAAAAATTTTCTAACTCTCTAAATTTCTGAAAAATTTCGCCAGCGTCTCCTTTGCGCGGCTAGCTCGGCACAACTACAAAATGGCTCTACGGCCTCCCAAATCCAAAAAGAAAACAAAAGGCCAAGTGGCTCAATCCAAATTCCCAATCAAATTCACACCAAATTTAAATGCATACCTTTTTGTCGAGCATTTCAAATTTATCTTCTTGAAATAAAAAACCAATTCTCTTTTCCCTTTTATAATACCTGCATAACCTGCTTAGCACTAATATCCAATCACAACATCCCAAAAACATTTTATCGATTTCCTTACCAAATGTCAATATTCATTCAAATATCGACTTAGAACATATTTGCAATATTCAATTTCCAATTAAGAATTAACCATTCCTTACTTAGTTAACATAAGCATGTTATATGTTTCTTTATTTATTTCCGTCTTACCACTTCAGTTTATATCTATTTCTATTCACATTGATTCTTTCATTTCCATACGAATTCAATTTATCTTTAACTTTAAATATTGAATTTTATTTTCCATTTATAACTAACTAATGTCATTATTTGAAATTGGTTTCATTCACTAATTTATTTCAATTTCCAGTTTGAAATCGTTTTGTCGTTAACAAAATTTTCTGAAATTTTTTGGCAGAGTCCCTTTTGTACGGAGGAGCTTTTGCAATTTGACAAAAGAGATAAATATATATACATCGACCCACACGGTCGGAAAACAGAAAAACAATTCATATTTCCTATTTTTATTACGTAGGCGTACCTTATTTAGCATTTTTAAGCAAGCAGCTTATTAATTTAGCAGTTAGCGTGCCCAAAATCCAGCCACACGGCTCCTAGATGCCTGTACTTACTCAACTTAAACATGTAAGTGCCAAATATATGCAGTTTAACAACATTCCACTTATTTATAATAGTTAAAACATATAAATTCTAAAGTAATGCACATCCAACATTTTCCGTAAGCAACTTATACAGTTTTCATATTAATTCAACTGTTTCAACTAATTCATAAACCATTTTCATTCAATTTGAATGGTGTAAAACTCAATTGTTTACATTCAGTTCATTTTTAAGCAAACCGAACTCATATTAAATTTGATTGTTCTCAAATCAATTTATTTTACTCCTATCAATTCATAGCATCTTAATTACTTCTATTTACATCCATTGACAATTTATTCCATGCAATTCGACGAGATTTATGTGAATAAATCAGTATTTATGCTTTATAACCGATTTAAATGGATTTCAACTCAATTTACACTTAATTCTATTCCATTTTTAAATTTATCCACAATTTATGCATTCTCAATTTCATTGCATTTAAATGTTGAATCCATTCACTTTTTTTTTATTAACCAAACTAGTTTATTCAAAACCATTAACAATTTAGGTTCATCTTCGTTACCAATTAATTTCCCTTTTATTTTAATTCATTCACAATTATTTATTTAGCTCAAAGACAATCTAAGCTATTTCATTCAATAACCATTTCTCAACTTACTTAAACCATACTCAATTTTGAGTTCGGATTTTATTCAACACTTACCTAAGTCAATAACTTAAGTTCATTTCCATTTCTTTTTATAATAAGTTCTACTTCCATCTTTCATTTGGTTCTTATTTATTCTATCCATTTATTTATTCAACATAGTTAGTTAATCCACTCAGTCCATTATGAAATTTTCATTTCCTTAAATATTATTTACAACCCACCAAATTTTATTCCGATCCACATTTATTTTTTTTTACTTGATTTAAAACTAATCCAATATTATTAAACTTAGCTTTAGTTGATTTCAATTCAACTCCCCCATCTATTTAGCTTAAGTCAATTTACTTCAATTTATTCAAATTTTATACTTAAGCTCATTTTCATTTTACAAGTAAATTTTCTTTCCAATTCAACTTAACTCTATCACAATCATATCTCATTTTAAATAATTTCTTTTGATTAGTTATTATAAAAATTAACTTTCATACTTACCTCATTCAACTGATTACAAGGCCATATCCAACTTATTTTCACTTATTTGGACCTTATTTGACTATTACTATTTTAATCCATTTGCATTTCCTTTATTCGACACATTTCCAATTATATTTAATTTATCATCACTTTAAGTTAAATTTTAATTAATAACTCAAGTTCTGAATCCATTAGCTATTTCAATTTACCATTCACTTTTATGAACTCACAATTCAATCTCATCCACAATTTGAATCGAATTTAATTTTATAATTTGAGTTTTATTTCCAATCTTCATTATTAACTCTCAATTCAGCTTTTATTTAACTGCATTGGGTTCTCATTACATATTCCATTATCTAATTTATTATCTAAATAGTCTTTCCCCAACTTATAATCCAAAACTTGATTTTAATCTCAAAATCTCTTCCTTTAAATTTTCTTAAGTTCAAATTTATTTTATAGTTCAAGTTTTGTTTTTTATTTTATTTTTCAATTCATCAAAAAAATTTATTCTGGGTTTTCTATCCCACTTTTCAAATTTTATAAGTCACAACTTATTATTTACACTATTCCATTCATTATAAACTTGAATATATTCTTCTTTCATTTTTAACTCGAGTTTTACACTTATTTATAACTCAAGCATATTTTTATTCCATGCATTTTTAATTCTTTTATATGTTATTCTGATTTATTTGTTCCAATTCCAATCCTTATCCAGTTTATTTTTAATTTATTCAGGTAAGAATTTAATTCCATTCATTAATTCAATTGAATTCTTATTCCAATTCAATTTAATTTTAACTCAGATTTATTTAACCCAATTCGATTCAATTTTATTCATCAATCCAAGTAAATCTCATTTTTAACTTCTCACTTTAAATTTAAATTCCAACCTTCAAAGCTTATATTTCCTTTCTAATTTAAAAATCATCTCAATTTATAAGCTTACCACTTATCTCTTCAGGATTTTTTTTTAAACACCCGGCTTGGTTTCAAATCATTTAAAATCTCCAACATCACAAATCACATTTCTCAAAAGCCAAACCAATCCTGTTTTTATTCCTAACAAATTTCCTTTGAAATTTCTAAAACAAACAGGTTTTCCTGAACATATCAATTTGGTAGCAATTCATCACTTAGAAACTCGAAAATGAACATCGATGATGCTGCAGTCATCACCGAAGTTATTTTCCAGTGACTGAAATGCTAAATCTCTTTCCAAAATTTATTTAAAACAATTTTCCTTCCAGAAATACCTCCAAAACAATAATGCTAGTATTTATCTTTAAAATATTTCCAAATCTCCGGAATTTAGATTCCAAATTCTGCTTAAATCACCTTTAACTATAATTCATTTGCACAACTTGTGCTCATACAAATTCTTATTTGATTATATTTCAATTTATAAATTTCATTTATAATTCATATTTATAAATTTCATTTTATAATGAATTTATTTCCTTAAATTTTAGTTATATTTCAATTTCTAGTTAAATTTTCCACTTAATAATGATAATACTTTAAATATCATCATTCCTAACATTCAATTAACATCCAAGCAACCATATATTAGCTAAATAGTTTTCAAAAACTATTCTTTAGATCAAAATATGTTTTTTTTGGTAAAATTATTTCATTTACCCATATTTAAAACAATACCGTGTCGATTGCTCTATTCAAATGTTTAGAAACCCCTTCAATACAGTTGCGCAGACTGTGTCGACGAAGGTTCATACGCCACTCAATAAACCAATCAACACAATATTAAACAATTTATATTCACTAACAAATACGCAATCATATTTATTATACGCTCAAACTCATTATAGAGCACTATAGACTTTATTTTATGAGTAATTCCCACCAGAGCCAAGGTTATCACCAACCTAAGCTCTAATACCAAGTGTAATGACCCGCAAATCCATACCCCTTGAATCAACACTATTCCACAACAATCAACTCGAGTTGTACAGAAATACGAACCATTTGGGTTTAAGAAGAAGAGGTAGAAGAAGAGAAAACAAAATCAACATCAGAATCTAACCATCGCAGCGGAATAAAATATAATAGATAATAAGTAATCTTTACTCAATCAAATATACCTCTGTTTATATATTACATCAATCAGAGTACATCAATCACAACTCAACATCAAAATCATACAAATGGGTACACAACAACTCAACACAGCGGAATATGTATATATATACAAGTACGGGAGTACGTATTGCCATCCTGCTCGTCTCCTGAGCTCCACAGCATCATATCCTGTATTCTATAATACTCGGTCTGACCCGAGCATTACAGTTAAATAATACCCGAGTCAGTCTGGAATACCAGCGTGAGAAAATCACACCCAATTTATTATTAAAGTTTCAAAAATTCTTTTGAAAACAAAAGCATCTCGTAAGACCACGCCACAAATAAACATGTCGGGTTTTTACCTTACGATAGCTAAAACAATTTTTATAGAAATCCTCTGATATTATAATAGGGTCTATATACAAATACTTATAAAATAGCCGAAATTGTTACATCTATTAAATTCCAGCTACTAGCCACAGAGTGGGTAATACAAACAAAACTCGTACAAGGCTCGTAGGGAGAATGTATTTCCAACTAATGACTAGGCACTGGGGTACCACCTATCACAGTATGGGGCCTAGATCACCGTACCGAGGAGTACGCCCGCTCCCCTGCAACACAAGGCCGGGACTACCCCTTACTGGATAATTCCGAGTGAGATCACCCCGCGGTTGGGATCAGCAACCGCCCACTAAGCCGAAATAAAAAGGGACATCTAGACTGGAATGACCTCACCCTGCTTGGGTGCTACCCACCTAGCCTTGCTACATAACCCCTGATTTTCAGTCATTCTTATTTGATGAGGCTTGAGGCTAAGCGTTACCTTTATAGATCATATCCCTTTGAATGCCCATCGTCCACCTGACGACGTTTTTGTAAGCATTCATCCATACAAGTCCGTCCTGGGTTCGAACGGAACCGAAGGCACTATTCCTACTACATCCATTTTGGAAATATACTCAGGATTAGTAGCGACTAGCCCTTGCACTTCACTGCTCCATCTTCGAATCCAAAATCGTTTTTCACGAAACGTACAAACCGGATCGAAGTGGTTTTCGAGAATTAAATCTCGATCCCGGTCTCTTCGAAACGATCAACGCATTTGGCCAATATTGATAATCGGTGATTTAACTATCTATTTATGTTTACAACATCCATCACACAATAAATAATTTTCCAAATTATTTATTTATCTCAAAATATCTTTACAAGATATATTTTCACTTTCCAAACTCCTTTGAAAAACGGTTTTCAAAACTATCTACCTTTCTCTGAATCAATTCCAAGTATTTCTATTCCCACTGGAATCACCAAGCACAAGATTTTAGATTTTTAAAATAATCTAAAAACATCTTATTGTAAAATATATTTAACATTTTATATAGAAAAATTACTTTAGTACTTAATTTAGATAATACTCTCGCAATAACTAAAATAAGTTTACTTTATAATTATAACTAGATTTTCTTCTTTGCACAAAATACCCAATCACCCTTTAAATAATCACCACGATAATAGATTAACCAAAACACTTACTTTGGGATTTACTTTAAAATATTTAACTAAGACTACTTCAATAATTTACTAAAAATACATACTATATAAACATTGGAAATAAAGTTACTTAATAAAACATAAAACTAGGCTTTCACCTTTCAAACAAATACTAAGTCACTATTTATAAATATTTATTACGGTAATAGACTTGAAAAAAATATTTACTTAAGAATTTAAGATAATAAATTTTCTAAAACATGCGTTTTAAAACAACATTAAAACCTTTAACTTATATCTAAAGTTTACTTTGAATGTACTTGGCTATCCAGAGAAATATACTTCTCTTCACAACCTTTACAAATAAATCACTATTTATGTTTAAACCATTTTTCTCATTCCTTTAATAAATTCCCACCTTGAATTTATTCTTTCCAAATATCCAATTTCAAACACTTAAATCAATCTCCAAATTGATTTCCAATTTACTACATTTATTCAAAAATCCTTTAATTTCAGATTTATTCCTTAATTATGATTTAGAATCCTTTTAATTTAAATACCAATTTAGATTTTCTCAATTTACTTCTTATTCATTTAAATAAACTTAAAACTTTAAGTTTTGAAATGATTCTTTATTCCTTTAAAAATATATCACTTGATTTTACAGTTCAATAATTACTGTTTATTCAAACCCCTTCTTTTAATACTCGAAGTTATTTATTAGTATTTAGCATACTTCCATTTATTTCCAATTCATTCTAATTTTATTAAATTTTCTAAGATTATTTTCGTTTATAACTTTATTTCCTTTATTTTCTTTCCAAAATCTAATTTATATATTTTTGGTAATTCATTATAACCAATATATCCAATCCAACCATATCATTCAATATCCCAATATATTCAACATAGAATATCAAGTAATCACATCTAAAAATAATAAATAATAAATATTGAGGGGTCCAGTTGGATCCCTCCAACCTGTTTTCCCTGCATCCACAGATGTTAGCACAATATAATATGCCAATTCCCAAAATATACCACACTATAGCACATCAATCAATTTCAACCATTATTTAAATTTAATCATTTAAATTAAAATTTAAATAAACTGAGTGAGATTAACTCACCTTTGCTTTTATTTGCAGTCTACCTCTTTATGATTTTTCGGTTATTGACCTAGAATAAACAATTCACAATTTATTACTATTTGAATTATCAAACAATTTATCACCTTTTTATATTTGATTTTAACTTATAATTTGATTTCACTAATTTCCCTTTGAAATCTTTAGTATCTAAAATAATTAAACAAATAGATTAAACAATTTAATCACTACAATACGTTTTAAATTAAATTAACTGATGATTTAACCAATGATTTTATTTTAAATTAATTTCCTTTTTACTTTAATGTTTATAATGACAAAATAATTAAGTAAGTTTGTTAAACAATTTAATCACCCTAACTATATTATAAAGAAAAATTCGGTCTTATTATAAACTCTTAAATACTTAAAATTTTCCGTACAGGTATGCATCTAAAAAAAAACTCTGTATAAAAATTTTACCCGTATGAATTTCCAGAGCAAAATAATTTCATAAGTTTATTAAATAAGAAAATCACCTAAATACAAACCTTTGCACACGGCCTCCTGTTGAAAATTGAGAGCACGCCCCTTCCCATTTGCTACGGTGCTCGAAACTGCCTTCTTTACCACCTCGAGACACGTGCGTGTGAAAAATATTCACCATCCAACGATCGAATCGTTCCAGTTCGCTGCCTCAAATCACGCGCGTGCATCCGCTAATCGATTCAACCCCAACCCCAAATTGTCGTTCGACTCTCACCACCGAAGCCCTAAATCGCGACGGAGTTCGATCGCTTGCAGGTGCCAGGCGCACGCGATTTGAATCGAAATCAAACTCGATTTCGATGCATATTTTTTTTATAATCTGCGTTAAAGGGGAAGTTTAATTTGAACGATGATGGTTTCGGCCATTATTTGAAAGTTTTCGATCTGAGGAATTTAGGGCTTCGGCCATTATTATTATTATTATTATTTTCAATAAAGTTGTATATAGAGGAGAAAGAACGAGAAGCCCTTCAAATTCTACTTCTGAAAGTGGCGTGTGGGGAAAGCTTGCGTGAAGTAAATATCGAGCTACAGTAATTCGAAATGATAGGAAAGCGGCTGATGGAATGAATTTGACTAACAGGAATATTATATTTAAATTCCGAATCGGCTATCATAAATTAAATTTCCAACGCGTTTTCTTACCGTACGCTCATACAACAATTCCGATTACTACGAAATTTGAAATCCGATAATAAAACAATATTACGGATCCAATGGAACTGATTTCGTTAAATTCCGAGACTGTGCCTCGGAAGGCTATTTTTAAATTCAGTCTTAAACGATATAAATTTCAAAACTTAACAAACCATTTTTTTAAATTTTGATTTCATCACTTCTATTCTCCTCAGTATTATCAATAAAATTTTTATAAGCCTTCAAATTACTTTTAGCAAGCTTAAAATCCTAGATTTCATATATTATCAAATTTTCTAATTATTTAATTCAATAATTTAATTATCGAATAAATAGTGATATTCGTAATTCAAGCTAAAATTACTTTGTTGAATATTTAAAATCAATTAAATATTCAGATTTTAAATGCTCGAAATTTATGGGTCGTCACAATGAAGGTAAGTTAATAGGAATAAATTAAAAAGTATAACCTTTATATACAATCAACTAATAGAGGTATTAACTGACGTGTTCAAATATGTAAGAAATTATAACGTATAAGAATCAATTAATATATATATATATATATATATATATATATTGATTGGATAACTAATGGGAGAATCTTATTTAGAAGGAAACGTGGATTAATAAGGTCGTAATAATAAAGGAATAAATGAATAATATCGGTGAAGTATGCGTTATAAGCTAACGTAAATAAATCAATAAATGAGGGTGAGGACGCTTTTAGGGTTAATCGGATGGTTCGTAGTTGTTCACTGTACCTATAAATTGAACGTAACTTAACCCTTGCCTACACTATTTTCTCTGAATCAGTTGTTGCCATTTCAGCAAACTCTTCTTCTCTTCTCCTTCTCGCTTTCTCCTCTATCAATCAAATCTTTCCCCAAACAAAAAATAAAATT
The DNA here is from genome assembly GCA_030765085.1 of Allium cepa. Lineage (NCBI taxonomy): Eukaryota > Viridiplantae > Streptophyta > Magnoliopsida > Asparagales > Amaryllidaceae > Allium > Allium cepa. The sequence goes on along the minus strand of CM060943.1, from coordinate 368,555,646 downwards.
AAGCAAGGAAATTCATACAAATAATTCAGAGAATTACGCAAATAAATTAGGGAATTTACAACAAATTAAAAAGCGGGAAAAGCGAAGAAAAGCGTAGCAAATTAAAAGGGAAAGAGATTGAAGCTAAGGACGTCATGTGAGTGGATTTATTTATATATCTTTTAAGTTTAAGATATATTATCGTTAAATTCTCGTTTAGATAATTTTATTCAATAATTAATCGTATTAATTAAGTTATTCTGAACTATAAGGAATTTATAGTTTATTTACAATATTAGGATTTATTTACATCTATTTCTACGTTTTTGATTTCTATGCAAGTGTCGTTCTTCTTCTATTTTCTCCTCTTTCTTCGCGTACGGATTAGAATAAATTAAACGTGAATATGGATTAAATAACTAAGAATACTAAAATGAAGGAAATAAGATGTAAAGTTATAAAATTTTAAGGAATGGAATTACTGTAACAAATTTTGCTAAAATGAGAAAAGTTAACTAATCTAATAATTGGATTTGGAAGTAACTAAAAGGTTAATTAGTTGGTTTAAAAAATAGGATACATTTTTATAATTTAATATTTAAAGGACAACAATGAACGTAACTGCTAGAATAAAAGAAAGAAAAAGAAAATTAGTGTAAAATAGAGAAACCACTATATTTTACACTATTCCAAAATAGTAAAAGAAATATCAAGCAGTTAAGGATTATTGTTTATAGTATTAAAATATGGAAATGGATCTTTAAATATAGTTTTCATAACCAACCAAATAAATAGAATTACTTCCTAGAATAGAAGATAATAAAGCAAAGTATGACATGAATCAAGTAAATTATTAGATAAGAACTTGAAGCTGTAAATGATAATGAACCCAGGTCTGCATTCACTGCGCAGACTATTTAAGGAGAAAGTTATTATGATAAGTTAATTATATAATAAAAGAGGATTAAAAAGAATTCTATATCATAATAAAAGAAGACGGACTAGAACAGAAAGAAATGTTGGAATTATGTACGGACTATAAAAGAAGAGAAAATAACAATTACAGGTGGAATTATAACATAGGTTATGATTAAGTAATAAGAACAGAAAAACATATTTTGAGACTTTGAATAAATTAAAGAGAAATAATAATGGTAGAAGCTTATTTAAATAATTTATATTAAGTCAATAAGCAAATAAAGAAGGAATGATAAAAGAGGCTTACTTTAATGAACTTAAGATTTATATTAAGTAGAATAAGCACAATAATGAATGTGGCTCATACCAATAGCATTCCCTATTAAATAAATTGAAATCTCAAAGTAGATAGAGGTGAGATGAGGGCAAGAATATGCTAATCATAGTAAATAAGTAGCCAACGGAATACGAAAGTAAACTAAATGCAAACTAAAATATTAGAATTAGGGTCTAATAAAAGAGTGAGATGCGTTTGGAGTAGCCCAAAGTATGAAGAGCCTAACAAAGCAGTTCATCATGGATTTTTGAAATAGAGAAGCACGTCCAACTTAGGACATTTGGGCTTTAAGGAAGTATAAGACTTCAACAGGACGTGAGGATACTCTGGGATGGCCCTCTGGGTAGGCCTAAAGAACTGTACCCCCGAAGGCAGGTCTGTAGGTGTCCCATCAAAAGAGTATGCCTTGACTGCATTTGCATTATAGGCCTAACGAAGCGGGCTTTTGTAGGCAGTTGGAAGTGCTTGGTGTTCGGAGTAGGGTATTCGTATGTCCACTACTTGCAAGTAAGTTTAAGGATAGTCGTATGTGGATGTTGGCTAGCATCAAGACCACAAGTGATTTCGGGAAAGACTAGAGTTAAACCAACTACCAATGATTCTTTCACTACCGAGACATTGGATGGAGGGGGATCGCCAATTGGATGTTAGACTGTTTGCAGTAGGGCACGACCACTTAACTCTTTAGAAGTCTTTCGATTAGTTGAGGGGTGGTTGCGTGGGTTCATAGCCACGATGAGAAAGGGAAAGACCAACTATAATATCTGTATTGTAGGCCTAACAAAATGGTCCTTTATAGATATAGAAAGTCCTCGATCGAGTTCCATAAAAGGCGGACCTTGTTGGTGGGATTCAGATAGTAGACAGAACGATTACATAGTCCTCAATGTATGCAATGGGTGGTGCATTGTGGATGTCCGAGCACTAGTATAGACTAGAGCGGACGCGGTTTACATTTTCATAGTATGTAGTGGAGTATATGTATTGTAGGCCTAATGAAGTGGTCCTTTACAGATGTAGCTACGAAACGCTCACAAAGCAATATGGTGGAGCATCTATATTGCAGGCCTTACGAAGTGGTCCTTTACAAATGTAGTTACAGAATGCTCTCGAAGCTAGACGATGGAGCTCTTTTCATGAAGGATACGGAAGGTACCATGGGTGGTACCTAGGATCAATAAGATCAATGGGCATATAGCAACATATATGCATATACTAGTTATTAGGTTTTAATCTACTATGGAGTAGATGGGCATGGTTCACGAATAGAGGCGAAAGTATTGTAACCTAATGAACTTAATATAAGAGTAAATGGAAATAACACGATAAATGTAGAATTACGCCTAGAAGTATGTAATTTATTCATTCACTAGAACTTTTGTTCTGACCCCCTCCTCATAACATTCTACAGGTTACATAGATGGCAAAGACTTCTCAACATTATGACACTTTATTAGAAAGTGTTATTATTTGGATGAGTATTTAGTTACTATTATATTTTAGTCAATTTCGCTATGAAAAATTAATTGAGCTTTGATATATTTATCTTTGCCTATTTGTAGGATACTAGATGCCCAACTCAGGCTTCGGTGGGCTTTGTTTATAGCATTTTTGTGAAAAATCCAAACCACTGGAATTCGAGTTGTTACACTTTTGGACATTCCTTCTTCCCTACTCAATCTTCATAAAAAAAATTGCCTATCTTCTAGTGGTGATTAGTGTACACCTTCTTACGAGAACTCTTTCTACTCATATTATTCCTTACTTTCGGATATTCGCAACATACAATTTCTTTACTTTCTATTTGTCTAGATGAAATATGCATCTTCAATTGGAAATCTATCAAAATCCATAACCATAAGGCAACCTATGCCAAAAAAGGAGTAAAGTGCCATCCATCCTCTAAGATTCTTCTATATGCGTGTAAATACGCTTCTCGGTCCACTCCATACCATATGACCTCTGCCTATAGGATAATTAGGGTAAGAGTCAAATTTAACTCTATTTATTTTTCTAACTCACAATGGCCTTGTCCATCCTTTTGGATTATGATCACAACTACTTCTATAGTCGGAATTTATTGACTTACGCATATAATGTATATACAATTACAAGTAAACATATAAATTCTTTCTCTCATTGTATCATAATTCCTATGATCGACTTACCTAAGCTCTGATATCAAATGTAACAACTCACACCTTAATGGGTCTGAATTTTTGACTTAATCGAAACCCAAGTCCATTAGGGCATGGGTCATTGGTTTTTGAAACCTGTAATAAATACAAGTATATCAGAGTGTAATTAATATAAACTCATAGAAAAATTGAAAAATATAATATAACTCATGTATTGACTAATGCTACTGCCTCGGAGTATCGTTCCTTACATATTTAATTACCTTGTTCTCCCCGAGAATGGATTTTAGGATTTCACCATCTGCGTTTCCCACCTTGCTCCAAGATCCAGTTCTTCTAAATCTATCACATGGGTTGTTATGAGAAGGGGGTCATAAAAATATTCTGGTGATTTTAAAATTACATACTTTACCTAGATCATTAATTATGCAGATTGATTTCCATTTAAGTATCATGTCTATTATTTAAGGCTAATTTGTTAATTTTATGTGCACGTATGATATGCCTAAATTAACATTCTCCAAGGTATACCTATATAAGTATATGCCTACCCGCATATATGACTAACTGTTTCACTGCCCAAAAACCTCAGCCACTTAATACTTCTTAAATAGGGAGGAGGCAGGCCCCACAGCCATTTAATACCTTAATCCTCGAAGCGGGCCCTCCACAACTTAAACGCTAGCCAATCGGTTTTAAGTACAAAGATCGGTGACCCCGTATATAGCTTTATAATTTATAATTTAACTGTCATGCAACTAACGCATCTCAAAGACTCATCTATGAGTTATCTAGCCTAACCTTTGATAAACTAATTTTTCATCCAACCATCTACTTTGAGGTCCATGCATCTTCCGTAGGGATTCTGCAATATAGGAAGCAAAGCCCGTCGGGGCATAACCCAAGTTTTTGCAACCGCTTGCTTGGGACTGCCGGTGGTTATAGCCAATATGCTAGACCTACCACTAAATATTATTACAAACTAATTAAATAGCCGACCAACCTACCATGGTTGACATCCCGTTTAGACTAATCAAAGTAAAGAAAAATGACCCTTTTGGTTACGTGATACCTCTTATTAGAAATAAATTAGATCTTATTTCCTTAAAAATACCGAGCAATTTAGTTTTTCAAATCGGAGGTGAACCCTCGGTATATTTTTCCTTTATCTATCCATAACGCATATCTTTTCTCCACGGGTCCTATGGTTGGAGACGTCTCACATAAATGTACATATACATAACTTCTAGTAGCCTCTAAGTGAATGAAGGACTTCTATAGTGCCACTCCACCAACCTTGCATCCCGACCGACAAAACCAAACCTATCACCCAAAGCCTAAGCGTTGGACTATGCCCACTAATTCATGCTCGTTCTCTACATATAGTTGAAGCTATATAATTTTCTACTGTGAAAATTATAATGCCTTCTACATGTATTTGATAATATTAATACTTACTTGTCGCTATGTAATTATTTTTATTTTATATGCTTATGCTTTGGTTCCTTGTTTCCTTCCTTTTCTAATAAATGTCCATTGTCCACAATTATAAGTCATTAATGTCAAAATCAGACAATCTCTAATGATATTTATTTACTTGTTTCAAAATCCACTTATTCTGAGGCAATTTCCTCATCAATGTCATACTATTTTGTAACAACCCGCATATTTATCGATTTAATATTTAAATATTTTATTTAAATATTAGGTCGTTAATCGGATATTGGTCCGAAAAGCTACTTTTTGCAAACGGTCAAATTAGGACTCGAGACCACTTCCATTGAGTTCGAAATGCCGTTTACAAATTTTTTAAGTATAAACATCGATAGGTTTGGAGTTAGCGAAATTTCACTAACTTTTCCTGCTTTGGACTTTGGGTTAGTTTAGCCTATTAAGCCCAAGTTCCAACCCCCTTCTCCTCACTCTTCATAAATTTCCTAACTAACTCAAGCTTGGGCATTAATGGTGAAAAGAATGGGAAATTAAAACTCCAAGCACAAATTCAATTGCAAATCCAACATTCAACTCCAAATTCAAGTAGAAGATATTGGATTCAAGCTTTGGATTGCTTCTCCTTGCTTTCAAGCTTCATCTTCATAAACTTTAGTGCAAAGGTGAGATTTTTAACTCACATTCTTGTCTATAACTATCTTGGGTTGTTGGGAATGATTCCCTATCACTTTAGCATGAATATTTGCTTTTGGTTTGGATTGGATTGGCGAAAAACTCCGATTTTTGGCGTTTTGGCGAAATTTCTGCATTTAGGTCGTTCTGGCTATTTTTAGGTCGTTCGGAGCTAGGTCGTGTGGGTCTTAGGTCGTAGGTCGCGTACGAGATAGCTCCTAGATCGTTCTGACCACTTTTCGTGTGTTCGGAGTTAGGTCGTTCACGACCTAGTACTTAGGTCGCTCGTGAGTTGGTGGCGTAGGTCGTAGGTCGTTTAACTCTTAGGTCGTAGGCCTTGTGTGTGGAGTTAGATCGCCTGCTTTCCTTAGGTCATAAGTCGCGTGTGCTTTAGGTCGCGCACTTTCTTAGGACGCGAACCCTTTTAGGTCGTTGACCACGCTAGGTCGCTTGGCCTCTTCACTGCTTAGGTCGTTAAACCTTCCTCTTTTGGGTCGCTCCCCTTTATTTCTTAGGTCGTTGTGGCATTAGGTCGTGATATTTATAGGTCGCGGCAAAGTTAGGTCGCTCGACCCATGTTGCCGTTAGGTCGCTCGATCCTTGTTGCCGATAGGTCGCGTGCTTTCTTAGGTCGCGTACCTTTTGGTCGCGTGCCCCCTCTACCTCGTTAGGTCGCAAAGAACTTTAGGTCGCTCGACCTCCTTACCCACCAGGTCGCGCACTTAGTTAGGTCGCTCAGCCATTGTGTTAGGTCGCGTGAACCCTTAGGTCGTTAGACCTCATTTTGCTTTAGGTTGTAGGCCTCTTGCCTTCACTTAGGTCGAACCCCGTAAGCGGTGGCGTTGCCCCCGCACCCCCACCTTGGGGGGTTGCCACCCTCCCTGGACCGCCCCTCCGTAGGGGATCTTATCTGAAAAACATTGAGCTGATTTCCTTGGATTTTATTCACATCTCCGTATGCGATCTTTGTGACTGGTTGTTTCTACAATTGCTTCTGTGTTTTGTCACTTTATAATATAAAGGTTTCAATACTAGTAGTAAATATCAAAACTCTTTTAACAAACAATTTCAACTCTATTTTTAATAACTAAGCTCTTTTCTTAAACCGTTTTCCAATCTATTAGTATATACAAACCTTTACCTCACTCGGATGAGAAATCTAATTAAACGACTTAGTAAAACAAGTGGTATGAAACGCTTGCGTTCAGTTCGTCGGTTAATTCTTGGACTTGTTCGATTGAACCTCTTGTGACAATTTTATTAGTGAAGATTTACAGTTTGTTCGTAAATATTTAAGTTAAGCAAGTGGTTATGGGACATGAAGCTAAACTTCTATATTTACTAGCTTAGTGTAATTGACACTTCTCGTTGATCATGACGATCATTCTGATGATTTAGACTAGCAACTGCGCGTGTCTCTTGTTGCGAGGTTAGACTAGACACCACTTGTGTGATTCCACTCACACATAACTTTTTGCTTTTTGGTTAGTCTGGACCTTAATCTGTGTGATTCCATTCACACATGTGGGGTGGCTCCCCTTGGTCTTCGGACCGTCATGTGATAGGCCTCTTTCTCTTTTCTATGATTTCTGGACTTCTTGCATTGATTTCTAGAATTTATGCCATTGACTTGTCATGAGTACAAGTTTGGGGTATGATGCCCTTTCCGAATCTTTGAGAAGATTCTTGTGATATTGATTATCTCTTATTGACTGATCTTCTGTTGATCATTATTTACATACTTATAGTGGTATGTCATTACGGATATTTTATGTTTATGCCATATCTTTTATGTTATATCATGTCATCTGATATTTATAGCTAGACTGATCCGTTTATTATTTTCTTAAATAATACTCGGGTCAGACCGAGATGTTATAGGTGCTTCTGCTTGACTTCTTCCCAGGGATTCATCACTCTGACTTTTGGCTAACTGTTTAGATTAGCAGTTTTTTTTGTGGTATACACTTGAGATATAGACTCATAGTTGTATTCTTTTGTATAGCACGTGTTGCTATTCTTTTGTATTATTGTGGATCTTACTGACCACTACTCTGATGTACACTTTCATGTGTTAGATATATATTCATATCTTCTTCCGCCCTTGTGATATGGATGTCTGTGACTGATTTGTGTTATGATTATTTCTATGTTTGTTTTCGAAGATTATTCATAGCCACCGTGTGATAAGCAATTACATGGATGGTCGCTCCTCAACAGCCTTATTCTCCATGCTAGTTGACAGCACTACACCGTAGTGTTCTTGGCTAGTGTGGGTATAGAGGTGGGGCGCCACATATTTTCTCAAATTAGTCCCTATTTATTTCCTTTAACTGTCTATTAGCTACAATTTATTGTCTATTACATTTGTAGTTAATGTTCATAAATTTTGGAATTCTTATTCCTTCCTTTTTAGTCATATAATTCAATATGCTATAATAACTAATACGAATATTATCGTAAATTACGCTATATATATGTTTTTATTTTTAATTAATATGTGTGGTTTTATATGTATATATAATCTTATTATTTAATTATTAATTCCCATACTAGAAAATTTCTTTCTATGTCTTAATTTATTAGAATTATCCTTTCAAAAAGGAATAACTTTCCATAAATTACACAAAATTAGGCTTCGCTTCGTTTGAAACAACAAGGAATTATCCTTTTTTTTTTTACTGAAATAGACTTTGCAAACTATAGAGAAGAATATCCATACTTCCAACGTCTCTTATCTTTTTGGTATATTCCTCGTTAATTGAAACGATGCACTTTTATATATATTTTGAAAATCGGATAATTTTTCAAATTACATGAAAATATGTACAATTAAATTATACCCTACTCCAAATAAATTAAAATATATAAATTCACATTCCAAGTCGACTAGGGAAAATTAATTTACAACCCAATTAGAAATATGGAATAAAAAACATTCTACAATAATGAATATTTGGCATCGAATTCAAATTTCTAGATTAGATTGTACATATTGTTCCAATTACCTATTTTATAGAACATGTAAGCGATATTCCTATACATTTATTTAAAGTGTACAATTCATCGGATCTTATTCAAACATAACAGTTAAATAAAATCCCATGATATAAATTTGAATGTTATAAATGGTTTATATAATTTCTCACTCACCTTTTTAGCTTTCCAAATCTCCCAAATCTGAATCCTTCCCTTACTTAACTTATTTTCCATTCTAACTTAAAGGATTATGTATAACAAGGTATATATATACTATTAGAATTACACATCTGAGAAGAGATTTAGGGTTAAGGAGAACATAGATTTACAATTACAAAATCTTACCTTTTTCTTTGCAACATTGACTTGCTTCTTATCTTTTTCTCTTTTATTTCCGCCCTTCTCCATTATACATACATACATACATACATATATATATATATATGTGTGTGTGTGTGTGTGTGTGTGTGTGTGTGTATATAGAAATAGTTGAGAAAGAAAATGGTAGAGGTTCATTGCATGGATTAGAAAATATGAGAAGAGAAGTGAGGAGTTAGGCTTATATTTATAGGTGCTCGAATCAATTGTATCCATTAGATTAAAATAATTAAATCTAGCTTGTTTAGCCAAGGCTCAAACCCTAGATGCCACTTGATGACTGGTTGACCACTTCCTCATAGGCAATCAACTGTCCCATAGAGTGTGGTCAATTGGTGGGATAAGCGTTTTAATGTTTATCTATTTCTATTTTTGTTATTTTTAATTATTTTCGCTTTGGAAAAGTCAAACGCCAATAACTTTTTTGTTTGAGGTCCGATCGCAAAAATCCAAATACAAAAGTGGCTAAGAAAATTGCCACGAATACAATGGTGCACGTTTCATAGCCAAATTCTGCCATTATCTCAAATTCCACTTTCGGAGGCTTATTAATTATAATTAATTTTATGGGGGTGTTACAGTAAGGTTATTTAAATCTTAGGCAATGTATTACTCATAGCTGTCGCGTGCACTAAAGGATTACATACTTATATGTATTGGATAACTATGAAATGACTAATTTGATAATTTTATGTTCGTCAATATAACTAAGGCCAAATAAAAAAATTCAAGTGACTAATTTACACAGCTTTCTTAACTTGAGGATACTGTTCTTCAACAAGAAAGCTTTACTTTGATTATAGTTGAATCGTGGCACGAAGTCTATCGAACGACCATAATTGAGTCAAATGGAAATATTTGAAGTGAAATACTATTTAAGAGAGGATTCGTCTCCTTATTTATATGAGGCTAATATCACAATCAACTAGAGTCGACTCAAAGTCAAAATCTCCAGCCAGAGTAGTTCGATTTATTATTATTTTAAGGAAAATGTGTGATCCTCTAAAATAGAGGAGAGCATGTACATACATACATACATACATACATACATATATGACACCAATAAAAAAGGGTCTGCCAACTGTTTGGCAAGTGACAAATCATAATACCGAAGCAAAGTAAAACAAACTCAGGGAACTTCTTAAATGAGCTCCGACAAAGCCACCGCCCATTATACCTCAATATCAAACTACGGCAAGGCCTCCGTCGATAACGAGATGTTAAAAGAACCCAAACAAGATCAGCAAAGAGATATATAAACAACTCCACTAAAGAAAGGACGCCTCAATGCAAACGAGGTTGAATCAGATAGAAAGCCTCATTGTATATGCAGATGATCCAGAATGATCGTCTCTCTACAAACTCGGATGATCCATGGTGTGACCAAGTGAACATACACGAAGCTCCACCAGAGAAAGAACGCCTCACTACAAATGCAGATGATGCAGAAAGAATGCCTCACCGCCCACACTGAATATCCAGAATGAACGCCTCATTGCAATCTTGATGACAACAATCCTGAAAACCTGCAAATAGCAATCTAGCACCATATCCGACCTAAACCTTTATCTGAAGATGGCACTAAACAAAATATAAGAATAATACACATATGTGTATAAAAACGAAATATACATATATATGTATGAATGAAGTAAAAGTAATAAAACTAAATTAGGAGACAGACTAAAAGAGAATCCAAGCTCATTATGTAACAGCTTAACCAACTCTAAAGATGTGAAATAGAGACTTTGAAATCAAAAAGGTAAGAAATTAACAAAATATGAATTGAAAAACCTATAAACTATAAATTCTATAAATAAAATTATCCTTATGCTCCTTTAATCAAAAGAACATTATGATAATCAGTAAAATCACCGTTCAAATTTAAGAAAATGTTAATGCTATTATTAATGTAAAAAATATTGTTATTTTGTTTAAATACCTTAATGCTATTACTAACCTTATTAAGATATTCTTTGAAATAATTATTTTTAGCTAATCTATATTTATGATTTGAGATCCAATTAAAGCAAAATGATGATATTATAAATATCAATCTATTAATATGACTACTATTATTAAAAAGTCTCTGGTTTCTCTCAAACCAAATATACAAACATATTATAATGAATAAAGCATCTAGTAAAAATATATTTTCCTTTTTAAACTTAAATCTTAAATTATTCCAATAATAATCACAATCACTAACTTTAGTTGTAAGAATAAAGTTAAAAATATTGAGAGTATTATTAAGAATATAGAAAGTACCCATACAATCTTAATACACATACTTAATATCTTCAAAATACAATTTACAAAAACTACATTTATTATCAATTCACATATTCTTTCTTTTTAAAAATTCAACAGTATTTAGTTTCCCATGCATGATTAACTATATATGAATCTTAGCTTTTGGAGGAGCATTTGTTTTCCAAATAAGTTTAATAATATTAAATACGCCCGAGAAATTAAGACATTTATAAAAAGAATTTGAAGTGAATTTCTTACTTTTATCCCATTCCCAGTTAATAATATCATTTTTGTTAGTAATATTATATAAATTAAATCTAGCACATAATAAAGAAATTTGTCTAAAGTTGTACCTTCTAATAATCTATTAAAACTAAAGTTCCAAGAGGGATCATTTTTTGAGGAAAAAACTTCTAATATTAAAGCATTGTTAAAGCTACAAATTTCGTAAAGCTCTTTATGTCTACCATAAGAAGTATGACAAATATCCAACGATCATGCCGAAAAAGAAGTATTATTTCTTGAATGAACAATCGTATTAGTACCAAGGTTAAAAATCTCATGACATTTTAAAATAGATTTCCAAAAACTAGACAATTAATTGGTCTCAGAAGGTGTAATTTGGTCTAAATTATTACTACCCTTATAATAATATCTAGAAATAATTTCTTTCCAAATAGAGTTATCATTAATATCCTTAAATTTCCGTAACCACTTCCCCCTCAAAGATAAATTCATGTGTTTAAATTAACGACTCCTAAGCCACCTTTCTTCTTCTATTTACAAACTGTTTCCCAGTTAAGTAAACATTTAAGAATAATATTAAAATTATCGCCACTCCATAAGAAGTCTATTATTGGATCAAATATTTTTACTTGGACTGTAGAGTTGAATATGGATGATATTGGAATTTTGACCATTACCAAATTCCGTAAATCTAAAGTGGCATAGTTTGACAAGAGAATTGGTATAATTAATTATCACCACCAGGTAACGCTTAATAAAGTAAAGTTAGATTTTACCGATACTAAGTAAGCGATAAATTTAGTCATTATGTTACACCGCCTACTAAGTGAATTGCGAATGTTAATATTTGAGTTGTTCGATATTAATCACTGAATAAATTTACACCTAAGAGTCACACAATTGAAATGTTAAAAACTCCTATTACCACCCAATTTGATTAAATTATAATTGTTATAAATTAACTAAGTTAATTAGTACTTATAAAACATTAATTATATAACTTTATTAGATGTGTATTGAACAATATTAAATAGCGTCCATATAATAGTTACATAAGCATTAATCGATATACAATATCGATACATGTATAAATTGGATTTAAATGCAAGCATTGTTCGGGTTTGAAGTGGATTTGGGACCTATATGTGGTTTATAATTTTTGACAATTGGTCGAGCATCATGATGCTAACTATAATGGCCTAGAATTTTGGATATTTGAAATTGGAATATTTAATTGATTTTAAATACTTAAAAGTAAATTTTTAACTTGAATTTCAAATATAACCATTTATTGGACAATTTAATTATTGAATTTAATAATTTGAAATTGGGGAAAATATCGAATCTTGAGTTTTAAGCTTGTTAAAATTAATTTAAAGGCTTATAAAATATTTATTAACAATACTAAAGACAAAAAAAGTTTTAAAATTGAATTTAAAATTGATTTGTTCAGTTTTAAAAATATATCGTTTAAATTTACATTTAAAAATAGCTTTCCGGGACACAGTCTTGGATTTCGTCGAAATTAGTTCCATTGGATCCATAATATTGTATTATTACAGGATTTTAAATTTCCTAGCGTTTGAAGTTGTCGTGTGGTCGTATGGAATATAAACGCGCTGAAATTTATAACGAAAAATCAATATAATGATTGGGTCCAAAAAGCCATCATCTCCATACGATCGAATTAGGACTCGAAACCTTTTCCATTGCGTTTGAAATAGGGGTTTAACATTATAAACGCCTAGCGGCACGCCTCAATAGGAGGTTTAAATTTTAAGCTACGAAATCGAGACGATTTATATATATATATATATATATATATGTGTGTGTGTGTGTGTGTGTGTGTGTATTTATTTGACTTGACTCTTATTCACATCAGCTCCTTCCTTTCTCTTCAAGCAATTGTAGCTAGCCTCCTCCATGCAAGGGATCTTTCTTTTCCCTTTTTTAAATAAGAACACACGACTATATTCCTTCACAGTGAAAAAAATATATAAATCAACTTCAAAAATTCATTTCTCATTATATACTTGATAATAAAATTCAAAACCACCTTCAAAAATCTAGTTTTCGTGCAAGCTTTGATCTGGTATGGGTATTGGGAGGTGTGGCTAGGGTTGGGTGAAGTCGACAGTGAGAGGCGAACAGTGGAGAGTGGATGGGGGTTGAATTTGCCATCCATTTGATCATCGATTTGCAGATTGGAATTCGTATTTGAACTTGACTTGGAAATTTGCAGCTCGAGGGTGAATCTCGTGCAGTGCGGCCATGATAGTGGTTACGACTTGCAGATGCTACGTCAGTGACCCATGAAGCTGCGATTCGAATGAGGGGCTCGAAATTCAAAGTGAGGGATCCTGGAGGTGGGCATCAAGGAGAGAAGCTTGTCGACGCAATCGATTTTGATTTTCATTGTCTATAGCTCTGTATCACAGGATATAGGTGCACACGGCCATGGGTGTGCATGAGCAAATGGCTTCAGGCATTTGGAAGGGAAGTGGGTATATTTGTAATTTAAATAAAGTTACAAAATTTTATTTTATTATAATTTAAAATTGTATCGATAATTTATAAATTTCATAACTCTCATATACGAGCTTCGATTGGGATGAGATTTTTTTCATTGCGTTCATGATGAGAAGGGCTTCACAGTGAAACTAGTTTGGACGGATTGGAGATAGTCAAATTTGGGCTAAAATAGGGCGTCGTCTTGTTTTTGTTCCAAACCGAAACGCCAAAACGACAGAATATCAAAGTGTAACGATTCGAATTTTTCGCGTTCGAAAATCGACATCCATACTTTACATTGTACTCGAATGCCGCAGATTCGACCGTTCAAATTCGAGTCGTTAGAGCTTATAACACATTAAGTAAATAACACAGCGGAAGAAATGAATAATATATTTCATATACAGCATTTGATACAATAACTGATACAACATGAATGATACAACAGGATGGTACAATAGATAACAACATTATCAGAGATACAAAGAATAGCAGCGGAACAAAATCTCCAATGTGGTCTTCAAGAAAGAACTCCAGTATTAGTAATCTCCATCTCCAAAGCACCAATCCAGAAATAGCTCGAACTCCAAATTAAGATGAAGAGAAGCAACTCGATCCAAAATGCGATTGCCAAATCCTAAGGCTGAAAGCTATCGAATCTACACCTACTACTGATTATCTGAAAACCCCAACTCTAGACTACCCGTGTGGGAAAATAGTGGGCACCCAGAGTTTAGGAAAGGAACAATAAACTCCAGGTCAGTCATGGGACTGGTATGAGCAAACAAAAAACATTTGGTCTTTGAAAACAAACAAAAGAATTTAAATTTGAAATCCGCAATGCTTTTGGAAAATGAAACTACCATAAGGCCTCCCGGCACACACACAATGCAAACGCACACATGGGGGAGATTTCTCCTTATGATAGTCAAACATGCTTACTACGAGAAAAATTCTTTGATATTATTACTAGTGCATAGTGGAAAATCTTTCGAAAGTATAATATAAATCCTAGCCAGCATAGGTACCATGATGCTATGCCTACTATAGCTGCCATGTTAAATGGCAGGTTCTACAACTAAAACCGTACAGGGCTCGTATTGTTTTGATTGGATTTCCAACAAATGGTCAGGCTAAGGAACTTCCTACTGTCTATGGGATCGCCTCTGGCGGGACGTCCCGAGAAACTAACGTTACGGTTAGATCTCTGCCAACACAAGGCCGGGTTACCTCTGTAACTAGGTAACTACTACACGAATATGCCATCCCCCGGTCCTTTGGGACCTTTATCCGAGGCGCCTCAAAGCAACAACCACACAGTAAATGAGATTGGAGCAACCACATAGGTTAAATACCAGGGCTCCATACCTGATACCACCCTTTACCAGAAGGGAATGACATACCCTAAAGGGAGCGACCCTCATAACCTTGCCGCATCTTTCCTGTTTCGACCATTTCCGGGGAGTGAGGTCCTGATGCAGTCTCGTCCACAAAGCTACGCTTTGGCACAAAGCCATGCTTTGGGTCAACAGATGACCAAAGCAATGATCACAAAGATAAATGATCAAACAAATGATCATATCACAAATGATCAACCAATGATCATCACACAGCATCACTCAGCATGCCACATTACCAAATTGGGAATATCACTGATAAATATCAACTACATAACCTCTGAGCTCGTACGTCTCAGAGAAGGGTGTTAAGCTAAGAGAATAAATTCTCCGCCACCAAGCAGAAATGTATTTGATAGAAATCAGTTAACATCTCAAAGTGTAATGTCGGACATACAACCATACAAGTCTGTCCCGGGTTCGAACAGAACCGAAGGCACTTCCGAAGAAGCCCTTGCAAATCCGGATAATCCCTAATCACGTCCGGACTTCCCATCACATATGAAGATCTCTATACCGGGGATCAGCCAGTGCAGAGACAATCGATGAGTTATCCTTTTGTTTTTGGAAATATCCGGTCTTCACCACCGGTCTTCAATTGCTATCCATAACGTCGTATCACTATTCGGAATGGGCTATATGACACTAGGTCCTCTCCCGGCTAAACCGAATAATGAGCGCCATATTTTAAAACATATGGATATGGGATTTTAGTTAAGTCACAACTTATAAAATCCAAAACTTTTCTTTCAAATGGTTAAACAAATTACCATTTTAAATCTTTAAACCAAAAGATTTATTTCACAAAGTTTCACCTAGTTTCACAAAGATCTATTCATAGATTCAAAACAACTTCCATTCCAATTGGATTAACTCAATAAATCTTTAAATTAAAGATTTAATTTATAGCTTTCAAAAACCCGTTCCAAAGGTTTATTTATAACTTGGAATACCATTTTCATTTCAAAACTTGAATTCCTTTTAACATACATTGGAAATCCATTTCTTATATGAAAGCTTCTATTATTTGAAAACAACAGTTTTCGTTTCAGAAAAGTCCGATTTATACAAGTTGGAATCTTGGGTTA